>CM070669.1:18086613-19450865 GCA_036346575.1 Dendrocalamus sinicus
AAATAAGTTAAAAGTCAGAAATTGAAGTCGAATCGAGCGGGACTCGAAGATTCGCCGTGGGTAAACGTTATTATTCATCCAACTATGATTGGACGGGTTTGAACGACTTTTTACCCTATTGATGTCAAGCGCTAAAGATAAGCCTAGTACTCTGGTGATGGGACGGAGGATGTTGGCTTCCTTTCGCTTACATTCTGAAACTGTTATTTTATATTCTAGGTTACGGTTTTTAATTGTAGATTATTTTTTTAGGTTATTTATGATAAAATGTATAAAGTAATAGAAATTTATGTATAGTTTTAACTAATATAAATAAAGTCACTATAGTATGTACTACAATTAATTTATAGGTCTCGATTTGAAAAGATTCTATTTGAAAGCTAATTGCTATAGAAGAGCTGCAAAATAGTTTTTAGAAATTGAAAAAAATATCCTTCATCTTTTCTCATAGCATAACTTATTTAATTGAGATATATATTGGTGTGTGTTCAATAATAATGTATGTATCTATGTTCTATAAGGCCTCGTAAAATTGTTATCAATGTAGCGGACGCTCGCGTGTATGAACATGGAATACTTGTCAGTTGTCACGGAACATTCGACGTGATTAGTGGGTCGCGTGTGCAGGTCGCATTCCGTCACGAGTCACGTCCACGCTAAGCGTAGAAAGATTAGGTTTCTTTAGACACGAGCAAGATTTCATTAATCGCTAGGAATACGGTCGTGTTGAAAAAAATTAAAAGATTAGGTTTGCACAGTCGATGAGAAATCCCATTGTTGCACTGCTGCTCTTTCATCTAGGATAACATTACTCAGGCCGGCAGCCGGCCTGACGAGGAACTCGAGTACGAATCTTTAGGTCTATCGTTCTTCTTTTTGCTTTAGCTTATTGATTTTTAGCTGTTGATGAGAAAAAAATAAGAAGAAAGAGACTTATGTATAATTTTAGACGATATAAATAAAGTTAATGTTGTATTTACTACAATCAAATTATAGATCTCGTCTTGAAAAGATATTTTGTTTAAACACTAGCTACAGTATAAAAACGATTTTAGAAGCTGAAAAAAAAGACCTTACATCGAGCCAACAACATCTTTTAAGTCATGGGCCCGTTCAATAAGTTTAATTGGATGTTGATCTATAATTTTACTTTTAAATTAATCTAGCCATTTGTATTTATTGATGTCATTTTGATTTAATTATCTTTTCATTTGAAGGTATTATTTTAAAGTAGATTCCACCTTAAAGATTAAAGTATATGCTCAGGGCGGATGAAGCAAATCAAACGAATAATATGCTAAAAAAAATAAAAAGGAGTAAGTGGTTGTGACGTCGGAACTATTCACGCAAATTGCACCGGAGCTATTTTTTTTTTCAAATTTGGCCCTCGGATGCCTGTCTTTACAAATCTAATCCTCTTGGTGGATCTACCGGGCTCGATAGATGATCTGCCGAGCTCCCTAGCTCGGCAGCACCTGTCGAGCCCCCCTATGCGATAGGTCGCTGACCGGCACTATGCATACTTAATTAGTGCTAATAGCATTTAATTAGTACTAATCACAAATAATTAGTGCCATCGTGAGTTTAATTAAGCACTAATCATGAGGAAATGTTGTTGCCGCGCTGGGGCTCAGTAGGTGCTTGCCGAGCTACTGTAACTCTATAGCTTGGTAGGTATCTGTCGAGCTCGGTAGATCTACAAATGATGCTAAATTTATAAAAACCGGATATTTGGAGCTAAATTTGAGAAAAAAAATGGCTATAATACTATTTATGTGAACGGTTTGTGATGTTTGAAAGTGTATTGGACCGATTCAAGTTCAGTTACATGCCACGAAACCATCAGTATGAATTAGTATTTTTTCTACAACCCGTTGAACCGATTCCTATTCTTAGGTGGGGCCCATGCTTTATTAAAAGAAAATAAAAAGTGTATGTTTCTCAACGGTTCTCTCTCCTTCTCCATTGATCCATTTTCATTCTTCCTAACCTCCGAACGCCTCCTACCGTGTCACACCTCCGATCTCCACCCTTTATCTAATGCCGTGCAGGCTAAAGGTCTTGCTGCTGCTTCACCTTCCCTTTCCACCGTTGCCGCCCACAGTCCTGCACCGCCGCTGCTGCCTATAGTCATTGTGTCGCTATTGTCGCCCATGCAAGAGGAGAAGACTGAAGGTGATGGTTGGTGGGGAGGGAGGCTAATGAGAGGAAAAGCTGGAGAGGAGGCAGCAGTCGGCGTGGGTGGGAATAGAGAAGGCAAAGTGGACGAGGAGGGAGGAGGCAGCTACCGAGGAGGGAGGAGAGGAGGCCAGCGGGGGTGGGGCAATGAGGGAGGAGGTGACGAGGGTAGCCGCTCTAGCGTCCAGCAGCAACATTGCCGCTGTCGCATGCGCCAGTGCGTTAGTGGCAGGGCCACAGGGGCCAAGGAGAAGGGTCCAACTGGCAAGGGCCAAGGGGGACACTGGCAGTAGTAGGGGGTGAGGCTGATGGAGACTACGGTTGGTCCGATGATGATGAAGAGTGATTACTTCAACGATTTTACCATGTTGTGTTCACGCTTTTATTGTCATTTATGTAATGAATTATTTTCAATGATATACAGAAATGAGCTCACAACATCTAATCTAATGAGTTGCATGGCCTAAGGTTCTCTAGAATATTGAGGAGGGGCTTGACAATGTTGAGTGCGTGGAAGAGCATGTGGAGTAGTAGCTCTACCCTATATACGTTTCTCTTCTCCTTCATATGAAAGAAATATATTATAACCTAAAATTACTATATATTATGATACAATTTACTATATATTAGAAAAGAAATTACTGCTTACTGGTGATACAACAGTTTGGATTTTCTATCCTTTGCCATCATAAAATTACAGGAATTTCATAGGGAAGAAGGTGCAGTCGTTTGGGAGAACTATTTTGGCGTGGCGAACAATGGCCTCCTCTAGTTCACAAACTTCGAAAACTTCCCACCAGCTGTGGCATGGAAGGCATCATTCAAATGTGCAACAAATTTGTTGCCGACTACACGATGATGGTCATTGGGGTTGTTGCATTTTTGAACACTACGTTTTACTGTCACAGTGTATCAAATTTACCATACATACCATGATATTTTACTATGCCATGAAGAAAATGTTACTGTAATATAGATACAACTTTACTACCATACAACAAAATTTTTACTGTCAACTACATTACATCGATGGGGTAAAGGTGAATGTGGTGTGAATTTGGGATGGCAATGTTGTGGTGGGGTGGATCTGATGTTGGCACCTAGTGCAGAGGAAAGGGGAGTGGAGATGGCGGCAGTGTAATGGTGGTGGCGCTTCAGCTAGCTGGCCAAGGAAGGAAGGTGACGACGCTCAAACTGGAGGGCGGGGAGGAAATGGGTGGTGGTATGTGGCAGTGGAGAAGGGAGAAAGGGGATGGCATGGTGTGGTAGTAGTGAATAAATGCGACAGCCGCAGGCGAGCTGGCCCGGCCTCATCGGCGCCAGAGTTGGAGAAGAGAGGGAAAGAAGAGCAGGGAGACAAGGGAAAGAGTAGACCTAGCCAAATGGGTTGCCCCGCATGGCTTGACACGAACTCATCTAGGCATGACCCATTTAGGCTGGCCCGGTTGGCTCCATTAACTAAACAGGCCGTGGCGTGCTAGCCCACGAGCTAAGCCTTGGACCCAACATAGCCCAACGAGGTTATGGGCCAACGAGCCGCTGACCTCCTCTGTCGCTGCCCATTCAAAACCTCCCTCACGCCACCGCCCCTCCGCCTCACCTCGCCCTTCAGCGCCGCCTCTCGTCTCACCTCCGCCCTCCGGCCACCGCGTTGATAGGCTAGGCCATGCCTAGTATGACATGGTACTTTGTGTGTCGTGTCAGGCCAGCCCAAGCTCGGCACGACCTATTTAGGTGTAGGTCATGTCGTGCCTATGCCGGACCAACAATATTGTGCTTCGGACTAGCACGGTTAGCCATGCCCATTTGGTCTTCGGCGGCTAGGGGTTTTCAATGACTTGGCAATTTTGTGATGCAGCCCTTGGGGTTTTTTTATAATTGCATATTAGTCATTGGCTGCTTTGTTTTCTTCTATTCTGGTCCTCCAGAATTCCATTTTCTTCACAAAAAGATCCTACGTGTCCGTTATGACACCTACATCAGTAAGGACTGTCTAGGAACACCAGATTTAAATATAATAATCATGTCTGGCAATTAATCAATGAAAAGCATGTAAACGATGGATAATGGTTCCAAAATGCAAAAAATATACCGAGGAAATGACATGAAAATATATTCAAACATGATGCATGTTATATATGCTAATGCTTCTTTTTGTGAAAGGTGCACATTATATCAATAGTATAAGTACATATAGCACAACTAGTAATTGTGATGCTACAGTATCGCTGCCACAGTGCCATTAATCCATGCTCTATGATGACATGGTTGAAACTTGGAACAATATATAATATATAAATCATGAACTTTACTTCTTTGTTACCAACATTTGTGTTGCTACTGTATTACATTGCTGATTTGCATGATTAGTTGATTACATTGATATTAGTTTTGTTTGCAGGCCTATATTCATTAACAAAAAAATGCATTAAATGTATTTTTGCTGCTATATGAATGTAGATATATATAAATCTAAAATGTAAAGTAAGGTAACCTCAAAACCAATTACAAGGCTAATTCCATATAATCACTACAAGGTGGGTTGACCGAACAAATATCGGTTACCAATTTTTAGAACATTGGTTTCAATACTGGTTCACTTAACACCCAAACCTATTTTGCTCAATGGTTTTGACAGCATGGAAGGTGGTTTCACCACATGGGCTACCATACATGGGCGGAACCAAGTTAGGAGGCCCAGTGTCACAGGACATCGGGTCCAAAATTTTTTTAACATGCATCATCACCTCTATCCTATGTGTAAATCCACCAGCCCAAACTTAGTGCACCTGATTCTTTCTTTGAAGCCCAACAAAAGGAGCATTAGCAGCCCAAATTCCCAGTAGCTAGCAGCAATCCACGAGAAGCCTTCGCTTCTCTCAACCCATGAGGCAAATATAGCAGGCTGAGCCAGCCCAAGAGAGAAGATCATAACAGCCCACAGCATCCATTTGATTGATCCCAAAGTATGTCACCTTGCAGTAATTCTCGACGCCTATTCATCTCGCATGGTTGGCCAGGAGATGTACACCACATCCGCCACATAGCCGCACCCAGCCAGGCAACGACCAGTCGCCAAAGAATAGGAGAAATTAGCACCACCAGTCGCCTCATCTACCATCTCACCGAGGCGCCATCTGATCCCTGTTGCCTCGCGCCCTCACTGACCAAAGGAAGCTTAGGTACACCTGATTAGTATGTACTCTACTCTAAATTTCTCTCAATACTTTCAGTTTGTTTCAAAAATAGGGGCTAAATTTATGAGTTAAGGTTTCAACGTGATAATTATTGATTTTTGTCGAATTGTAGATTTAAGATTTAGAATTTCAATTTTGATTTTTTAGAATTTCAATTTTGATTTTTTGGAATACCAGCCTAGCTCGTTGCATATCGAAGTAAAATTATAGTATCTTACCATAATGTTAAGTAAGTCATTGTATGTATTTTTCTATTATATTGTTTATGAACTATTGAATATACAAATATCTAATTGACCTTTTCAATTAATTGATGATAATTTCATGAATGATATACTTATTTATTATATGGAGAAACAACAATTAATGAAAATTACCAATGATGTTGTGGTTCATCACTTTATAAACTTGAAAGAACGTAAATACTAATAGGTATTGCATTAACTTACATTTGATCATTCTACTATTATTTACTTGAAAACTTTAAGTAATTTTATTCTCTTTTGATAGTCTATTAAGGTCGGATGATATATTTTACTAATGCCGACTAACTTTTATATGTGATTTTGCCCTCATTTCCTTGAGTTTGCTACAACTAACTAATATTATTATCATGCTTCTTCATATTGTTAAGCATTTTGATCACTACTTTTTTATCATCATATATTGTCATTAGTTATGTTGAAGTATTGATATTAGAAATTACCAAATATATTACTATTTAGCATAATATTGCTTAAAAATTGTATAGGAAAGTGGTGAACCCTGATCATTTTTATTCTAGTTCCATCCTGCTACCATATCACCTTTTTTCCTTTTTATTTTGAAAACATTTCTCCACTAGTGGCCCCATGTGTCATAGGAATAGAGAGAAAAGTGGGTCATCTTCTTCCTTGCATGCTTGCAAAGGAAGACGGGAGGGAGGCGACCAGGGGGTGTCGGGCTAGGCAGGCGTACAACTGAGGGAAGGTGTTGAGGCTGTGCAAATGGGCAACATGGAATAGGGTAAACAAGGCAAGGTTGGTGATGGTTCAGGGAGGGAAGGATTGAAAATGAGCTTGTGGTATCATGCGCGGACGGTTGCGACGGGGAACCGATGGTGTTGGCATTTGGTGGATGTGGGATAAGGTATTCGACCAAGCGTGTCAAAATGAAGACAACGAGGGGATGCTCCTATGCAAAGGGATTAGACCAAAGCTCATCGAAGACAATGAACTTAGACGGAAAAGATAACTAGATGCGAACAACAAAAAACGGTCGATTCTCTACGCTTAGAGGAGGAAAACCAAATTAATTTGGGAATAGGTTCAAAAACATGTGAAACGCAATGTGACACAAACAAGAGTCAATCAAGATCGCCGGATTGGGGGATTGACATGGTAGTGTCATGGTTGGTCCATCGGAGTCGGAGAAGATAGGCTTTGTTCAAGCTGTGGCGACGAGTGAAGCTCGATTGGTGCGTGGTGAATGTGAAGCGTGCGTAGCTATCGAAGCACGGGTAGTGCGGCGAGCCCAGCTTAGGGACGACAAGGCACATGCTACCCACTTTCTTCCACCTCATTGGCCACCTTTGCCACCATGGTCCTGCACCCCATTTTCACCACCGCTAACCCCATTACGTGTGAGAGAAATTGGGAGGAGTCAGTGAGGAAGAGGGAGCACTGAATGAGAAAGGAGAGAGGGGAGTTGTAGGAAGAAGACATATATGGGATTATCCACATGTGATGCCACGTGTCAACATAGGTGACATGGCGGCCACTGTGGCACCCCCTCCTCCTCCTCCTCTGAAACCGGCCTTAGAGGTGAAATGATCTGATTTTGGAACATCAAGGGGCTAAGTAGACCAAATGGAAGTTTAGGGGATTAAATGGATAATCGAGATGGCGGGATTTTTACAGGTGAGTAAAATGGGTTTCCCCCCATAAAAAGGGATGGAGGAAGTATATGTTAGTACTATTGCTGAGTGTATTTTTCTAATGAAATATGAAAACCAAGTTTAGTACATGTTAGTACTATTACTGAGTGTATTTTTCCAATTAAATATGAAAACCAAAATTTGTTCAATCATTTTTGTCTCTAAACATTTAGTCAAAGATTTAACGAGACCTTGCCCAATGTTACAAAATTATTGAGACACGCAAAATTTGATAGCAACCCAACAGTAGCCAAATAGTGTCAACCGTTGGTTACTCTAACAAAATAGGCGTTCATAATAGTTTTTATTGATGTCTTTTGATTTTGGCTGATAAAAAGTAACAGCTTATAGAGAAACTTGTGAAGAGAGACTCGTATACGATTTTGGCCGATGTAAATGAAGTTACTATAGTGTCTACTACAATCGACTAATAGACTCTGCTTTAAAAGACACCTGTTTAAAAGTTAGGTACTATAGAAAAGCAATTTGCTATAGAAAAATAATTTTTAGAAGTCAATTCGAACAGGGCCTAACAAGTGTTGTACCCCATTTTTCGGATTAAAGACCATAATTCAGTTCCTGCACACTTTGTGTAATTTCTCGGTGTGGATTTTCTAAGGTTTTGTTTGTATTTGTTTTTACTTTTAGCTTCTGCTTAGAAAATCCAAAAGTTAATATGAACACCTGACTTTTCGAAGTGGCTTCTCCACTCCTCTTGCTACCATCTGCCACATACACCACGAGCAGTTTCTGATATAGGGTGGTTCTGAAGGTGGAGATGCATAAAATGTGCCACAGTTAAGTGCATATACGGGCCAGGTTATCATTGTATATGTTATCATTGATATTAACAGAGTAGGGGCGTAGCCATTAGGGAGTTTTGTTGGGCTCGAATCCACCCTCCATCGACACCTAACCTTGCATGAGATATTTTTACTGCATTTTTTAGCTTGTTTATCTTTTATTCATATATAAATCTGAATAGCACAAGACTATGTTAGACTTGTCTCAATTCAGTCTCGAATCATGATTCATGAATTGGCTATGAACAGGCCATCCCAAAAACACACCTACTACTAGGGTTGTAGTGCTTAATCAACTAAAAGTATCCATTCTTCAAAATTTGATCTATAGTCGTATATGAAGTCTATTTAGTTTTTCACTTTTTTTTCTCAATATGACTCGTAGAAAAAAATATTTTGCTTATAGGATATATGCACATATACAACCTAACGCCTCCAAGAATTGTGTTTCAAGATTGTAGATGATATAGTGCTATTGTCAATTATGATTGAGGAAACACACTAACACAGTGAAAATGTCAATGTCAACGTTATTGCCATTAGAGCAAGTACAATAATGCTGACTAGGTCGCCTCTAGCAAAATCCACGTCAGCACAATCCTAAGTGAAAGAGAGAGACAAGAGAAGAGAGAGGCAAGCTGCCCCTTATATAAGAGGTGACATGTAGCACATCATACGAGGAGTTAGGGGCAACTTGGAGGCGATGCTAGTTCTTAACTTATTGTATTAGCTACCTCCACGTGTTTTGTGGGCCTAATTGATATATTTATGCAAGTATTAAATGTTTGAGTGCTTTAGTAGAGGTAACCTCTACTCAACTTATTGTATTAGCTACCTCTATCATGAGCCACATGTACTCTTTTTGCTTATTTGGCTAGTCTTAGAGGTGGCAGCCACCCCTTCTATTAAACTTGCTCTTATGCAACCATTGTCAGATTCATCTTACAGTGCAATAATCATCTACGCTTTATGCAACCTTATCTTCGCCATTCGCCAATAAATCTTCCAGCAATTCAGAATATCACAACACTACAACAGTGATATAAAATGAACAGAAACCAAAGAGTGAAGGAAATCAATATTGTTTTGGAAAATAATTGAATCTGACAGGATATTTCTCAAAATTAAAACTTGTATTTGATGTGTTCAACATCTATCATTCTAATAATCTAATTTGTAATACAGTTCATGCTCTTACTTCTCTAATTTGTTCCCAAATTGCATTCACAAAAGTCAAAAAAACAAGTACCTTGCCTTTGCGAGTTGCCCCAAAAATAAGTACCGAGTCCCAAAAAGCAGCCCCCGACCGCCGGTTGCCACCGCACCCCTTGGCTGTTGCGCCACCCTCCCCTCGCGAGTGGCCACCTCACCTCGTCCCCTTGGCCGTTGGCCGCCGCCGCGCACCCTTGGGCGCCTCCACGCCTGCGCCTTGCCGCCTTGGGCGGCACTCTAGGGTTAGCACGACTCAACTTTGCTACTTTGCTTTGTCGATTTCGCCCGCAGGCCACATCACATCTTCTACTAGTACTTGGTGTCACCATCTCGGCCGCTAGGCTGCTGGGCCGAACCGAAGCATCGAAGCCTATGCGCATCTACGCAACCCCGCCATCAAATTCCTCTGCTAGTCTGCTCACTCTTTGTCGCGACGGTCGCACCATTCTGCTGCTCTGGAGGAAGAGCCAATCAGCCGAGGATTAGGAGGGGCGGCGGGGGAGGGTCCGATCGACGTAGGAGCTCGGCGGCCCCTCGAGCTCATCCAAAGGGAGGGTCCGCCTCCACAGACATAGTATATGACCATGTATATAGATAAACAATTGCTATTGAAATGGTTATCTAGTTCAACTAGGTAGCTGGCCGGCCAGGTCAACCTACGATGGTGAAGATTAGGGTGTGTTCAAAATGGTTTTTGAGTGGTTTATGGTTAAAAGCACTGTAGTTAGCTGAAATTGCACTGTAGCTGATAGTGGCTTATTTGGTGTAACTAAATTTAAAAATAAAAAACAGATTAGCCCATCACGGACAATACAAACGAATATAGGAAAAAAAGAACCGACACAAAAGCTCAAAAAATCCAAAAAACAGAAAAAGATAAAATTATTGAATAGTGAAAAATTAGTCAGAAACTAGAAATCTAAGCTGTTTTGAGTGAGGCCTTATTGTGGAGTGTCACGGTAGAAGACTTCTAGAACGGAGCTGCTACACACACGACGCTTTCATACTGGGCCTTACCTGCTGCAGCGATTTAAAGTAATAATCTGTCTGTGGGCCTCCAATTACAGCCCATTTAACTAGGATAGTAGCTGTAGGGTGCCTGAATGACTCCCAACTAGCCAATGGGCTGAGGTGAGGTCCAAATCCAAGCCTATTTCAAACTCTTGACGTAATGCCCAACCAACACCATTTTTATCCTCTAAAAAAAAAAGAAGCTGACACCCAGGAAATAAAATTGCAGGAACTTTAGGTGGCCAAAACAAGAAATTTTCATCTAGTTAAACCCAAATTAAGCCCAGGCTCAAGATCATAAAACCGTGAGCACTACATTTCAAAGCAACGAATATGACTATATGAGGGATTGATCATCTTGCCATTTTTCTTGCTCGACCCAATTCTACCCTTGGTGATACCATCCAGCCTAACAAGGGGGATTTTGGCAGAAATTCTAGAAATGATGCATAGTTGTTTTTTCAAGCGTAACAAGCAGGAGGGAAATGCTGCATAGTTTCCTATAAATTTCTTGTGTTCTAAATAGGCCCAGGCATAACTCAAATGTCTAATAACATCCTATTCAGGGGCATCTTCGAACAACATCTTAGAGCCAGAGTGCTCTTTCGTGGATCTCTTCCAGCTAATAGACTAACGTAGCCCCCAAAAAAACTATCCTAACAAGATCAATGCTTGCTCACTTCTTTGGTAACCATGTTATAATATAGGTAACCGTTTTAGTTCTCACATAGATTAAGAATGGTGGAATCAAGGAAATATGAGAGGAAAAAAGGTAGACCTAATTACCCCTACTAATTTGTAGGAAACTAATTGCTTGTCTCTAAATACAAGTCGCCTTTGACTTTTCACAGTCTCCAATACAAGACTCTCACCATGATTGTTATCATAATATACTAGTAAGAATGATAAATAGTAAAACATTACGAAAGTATTTTCCAAAAGATTGCTATCTACGTTTTACAGCATTTGTCTGGCACACACACCAAGGAGACATAAAACTTAAATTAATTGTTCATGGAATTGAATCATGCTTGCTCCTATTAGATAGAATAGTACCATGTCTATCCATTGAGAGCAAAAACGATCCAATTTTATCAAATATACTTAAAAATTGCACCACCTTGATATGTGCTCCAAACAAACATTGTGAAAATAGAGGGAGTAATAAACTACCTTCATATGGTCCATAGGCTGCTCTAGAGGGTTGAAAGCCCTGGCTTTTGGTTTTTTTGTGTAGACTTTTTTACTGTAGCAGTATTAGTTTTTTATAAGTCAAAAAATAAAAATAGAAAGCACCACTAAATCTTTCGGGACAATGCAAAAAATAAGAGGAAAATAGAAAAAGAAAAAAAGGCAAAAATTATAAGCCAAAAGGTTGAATCGTTTGGTACAGGACCATATACATTTATGTATATTAGTTGCCAAAGTTTTAAGGGGAAATTTTATTTATGCTATTAGTTGTGGCCCACTTTCTCACTTTGCCATTTTTTTTGCTTCTCACTTACGCTATCCATCTGTTTCGAACAATTTCTTTAGTTCGAGGTTCCGATCAGACGATTTCAAAGTTCAAGTTTGAAAATTTGAACTGATGCTAGAATTCAAAGTTCAAAAGTGGACTTGGTGCTGCGTAGTATTGGGTCTCTTCTTTTTAGATTTTTTTACAGTAACTAAGTTTCAAACAGAATATCTTTTCAATGCGAGATTTACAAGTTGATTGTAGTATATACTATAGCAACTTCATTTATATCGGCCAAAACCACACGCGAGTTTCTATTACTCCGTACTATTTCTCCCAAACGCTATAAGCCACAGCCAAAAATTATAAACTGAATCAAAAAAAAAAGAGTAGGCCCATCAAGTGATCTAGCACAATGAGCTCTGGCCCTGCTCATTTCGGCTTCTCCATTATGTTTTTGGTTTCTAGCTTCTAATTTCTTAATTTCGTCTTTTATGACTTTTTGGGTTTTTTTTGCTTTTTTCTTTTTTCCCATGTTCTTTTGCATTGTTCGTGATGGGCAAATTTTTCTATTTTTAATTTTTTATATTTAATTATATAAAAAAGTCACCAGCAGTTATAGTATAAAATAAACCAGCTACACTCCAAATAGTAAAAAAATAAACCCTAAACCACCGAAAAAAACTCAAATCTACAGTACAAAATAAACCAGCTACAGCGCCAAATAGTAAAAAATAAGTCCTAAACCATCCAAAAAAAAGCTCAAATCTACAGTACAAAATAAACCAGCTACAGCGCCAAATAGTAAAAAATAAGTCCTAAACCATCCAAAAAAAAGCTCAAATGAGCAGGGTATAACGATAATTAAACAGATGTCGTCAAGTTGGAACAGCAGTATAGGACAATATTGTCATTACTTATTTATAAAACGGAGGGGGTAATCAATTTTTAGCTCCCGTACGAGGCAGCATGACGAGGAATTAACAAAGTCATGTTGATTAATCAATAAAGCTCTCTTTTCCCTTGAGTGTTTTTTTAAATAACTTCTGTCACATAATTCTGAGTTGACATATCGGTAGGATAAGAATTGGTCCATACTTACATCACTCCTACCAACTAATTAATTAATTAAAACTTAAAGGCAGGCAGGCAGGCCCTCATGAGGCCTGGCCATGACTCCCTGAGCATCACCATCAGCACTCCATGGTCATCACCATCCTCGCGGTGGCAAATCTGCAATCCCAGAGCTGCCACCAACTGCAGCATAAATTGCAAATCACCAGTCTCCCTCATCATCCTCAGCATGCAGCAAAGATCATGAATATAGGATATGTTCTTTTTGGCTGTAGTTTATGACTTTTAGGTTGTTTGTACAAGAGATTACAGAGTAACAGAAACTCATGTGCGGTTTTTGCTGATATAAATAAAGTCAGTAAAGTATGTACTATAATTAACTAGTAGACCTTATCTTAAAAAATACTCCATTTAAAAATTAGTTACTGTAGAAAAATTGAAAAGAACAAAGCCATATCATCCCCTATTACGCCCCGCGGAATGCTCGCGCGGAGAGAGCTCCCACGTCGCCCCTGCGCGCGCTCCGGCCGGCGCGTGGCGCCGAAATTTGCGTACTGTCGGGAGAGCGTTTTTGCGAAAAAGTCCCTGTGTTTTCCTGAAATTACGTAAAGGTCCTCTGTTCTCGCAAAAAGGTCCCTGCCAGTTTTTTTAAACCACTTTTTTTTTGAAAACACCCCTCCACTTCACCGAAATTTTGAATACTTTGCAGGATAGCGCCCCGCGGTTTTCTAAATTACGTACAGGTCCTCGTTTAGTTACGTACAGGTCCTCGATTTTTTACGAAAAAGACTTTTGACTTTTTTAAAAATACACATATGCCCTCGATTTTTTTTAAAACTCCTCACGAATTATCGCCTCTTTTACTTCGGTACACACGGTGGCTAGCGCGGAGCACCGTTCCACCGCGCCTATGAGGCTAGTTACTATAACAAATAGTATCTTTAGATACATCTTCTTGGGCTGTCGATCGCCTGCATGCCCAACCAGAACCAACGCGGTTAGAGCAGGTACAATAAGGCTTAGTCAGTAGGCTATAGCAAATATAATATCAACTAAATCTTACGTGGCAGAGAGAGAAAGGAAGAGAGAGAAGGAAGCTGACTACTAAATTACAGCTAGCTATAGCACGTAAAAATATGCATTGCACTCTCTTACACGTGGGGCCAAATAGTTATTGTAATAGCTACCTTATTGTATGAACTATTTTTTTGAAGATTATAGATGAAATGGACAAGTGTTATAGCTACTAGTTGACTATACTATTGTACTTGCTCTCATACGTACTGACGACCAAACCACTGCTGCTACTGCGCTTCACTGCATATGCTTTTATGCCGGCCAGCTGTAACGAGCCTGCCTGTCCGTGATGCTCACATCACATGAATGAATGAACTCAGTAGTAGTAGTAGTACGAGTTACCCCCTCAGTAGTCAGCCTATTCTTTTTAGTTTTTAAAAGTAGTTATTGCTTTTCAGTGCGTGTGTGTAGGCTCCACGCGATGGCGCAAAGTACTGCGAATTTTTACAAAATAGGATCTATTAGTTAATTATAGTAACTAACTTTTAAATGAGATATCTTTTAAAATAGGGTCTATTAGTTAATTATAGTACATACTATACCGATTTTATTTATATCGGTAAAAATTATACGTGAGTTTCTGTATCTTCTCTACTATTATATAAAGAGGAGTTAATGGTCGTTGGTGTGTTCTCCTCTCTTCTCTATATCCATCCGATTTGATTTGGACTATTCATCTCTCTTTTTCTCTCTCTTAGGATACAACCACCTACCCCTTCACTTTCCCTATCTTCTCGCGCATTCTGGCCACTCTTCTCTCTCTGTCGCTTACTCTTCAATATTTGATGTGTGAAGTTGGCTAGGCAGTAAGTTTCGTCTCACCATTTTATGACTCCGTTGCAATGCACGAGTCTCTAACTAGTTAGTAGAAAAATGTTGCTCCTTCTGAGTTACTTTTTTTTTTTTGTTATACCCCGCACGACGTGCCATGCCGATGAAATGTCTTGGTGAGTCTGCCTAGGAATGGTAAAATGTCTGTGAATTATGCCCAAGATGTTTCTGTGTTACTTTATCCTCTCGAAGAGGTGGTTGAGAATTATGCTATCGGTCTTCTTTTGAAATTTGTGCTTCTTACTTTTCGGAAGAATGTTGAATCACCTTTGAAAAATAGCAAGGAAGTTTCGTCGCCGTGGTTGTGCTGTTAGATCTTTTTTTAAAAAGCATTTGACGTGTAGTGCCTTTCTAAATCTTTGGGTTTGTCAAGTTTTGTAAAATATAAGCAACATCAAATCCTTTTAAAGCTTAGATTTTCTGTAAAAAATTCTTGTATAACTTTGATACACACACACACACAAAATTCGCTGTTAAAATAGTATCTTCAAAACTCTGGAAAGTTACAATCATCAAAAACTTGTGGGGAAAAACGCGCAGTAGAATTGCAACCATGCTACAACACTACTAGGATAAATATAAAAAGTCTTGATTATTCCATGTCTTCGCTAGGGATTTTGTGTTTGAGAAATCGCTATCCAATTGTTATGGACAGAAGTTAGGATGGGCTAGATGATGTCTTTGCATCCCCATCATAAGGATTTAGCGAAGTGTCTTGTAGCTTAAGGTTGGCTAGTGTGGAATTGGTCATGGAGGGGAAGAATTATTGCTACCTTTTCTTTTTTCCTCGGTAGGGAAAGAATTCTTGCACTTGCAAGGGATTGTTGGTCCTCCAGAAGATTCAACCGCCAACAGAAAGTGACTTTCCCATATGTGATGCAGACATGGATCAGAAGATGTCGATTTGATTAACATCGATTAGCCCTAATGCCTCTTTTTGATGTAATGTGTCGGCAAAATGCTTTTGCAAGTGAGATTAACTTAATGTACATATTAATCAAAATTAAAAGTAGTAGTATGCCAAACTTTTGTACAAAAATAAAAGTAAGAGAAAACAAACTCACCGGGTTTCCTATGTTGGGCAGAAATGTAACCACCAAGTCTAGTAAATGCCTCATTAACACAATTAGTAAGAGATAACCCCTAGTGGTCAATAAAGAGACTATAGTAGATACCTCCAGAATTTTTTTCTCCATTTCCACTATTTATAAGTGAACAATAGAACTCACTTCAAGGGAGGAAAAACAAACAGAAAGTCAGAATAGACCAGCCATCTCTTGACACCAAATCTCGTTCTTCATTTTTTTTTTTATTCCTTCAGAATGCTTACTTCAAGGAGGACCAGTGTGAAAGCTGCTTAATCCATGCTTGCATCACTCTTAGCTATCTGTGTGAGTTGTACTCATATTGGATATAATGTTGTTATATATTTTTTAACTCACCAAATTTGTCAGTTACCTTTTCTTTGCAAACACTGGGACACCTCAAGTTTTGCTTTGTTATTTATAGGGTTGGGGGGCTTTGAGGCAAGCTGCCCTGAGCTCTTGCCACCTTCCTTCCTTCAATGGCCATCACCCCATTTATATTTGGGTCCTCCTAAATCTCCTCCCATTGGCCCTGCACTGCACCAATTAGCCTCCTGCCTCACAACCTTGTCTCATAATTTAGGAGCCTTTGTGAGGTGGTTGGCACTTGATACAAGGATTTGAAGGCAATCAACAAGGTACAGTTCTTGGTTATTGGTTCTTCTTCTTCCTTTTCATTTGCTCATTTGTTTTTCTAGATTGTGTGCATTTTGAGGGGGCAAACAGGTTATTGCTTTCATCAAGAAACAGGAAATGGAATGAGATGGAATTTGTTCTTATTCAGTTACATACTCTCTTTCCCTTGATTTTTCTTGACTTCTGGCATCTTGTTCTGTTGTTCACCTGACCTGACATGGATTCTGTTCTTGAAAATCAGACATCCAGAAACAGGAAAAAAAATAGAAAAGAAGGAAAGGACATGAAATGTGTTCTTCTGAAACATCGTTATCCATCCGTAGAAATTATATTTTTTATGCCCATTAATTATCTTTTCTTGGCACAGGTTGATGTAAACCACAACTTGTTAGATACACGACGACGGAAGCAAATCAATTAAAGCAGAGGGAAAAGGAGAAAAGTGAAAGGCTTGTAAACATCACATCTTGCAGCCAAGAAAATGGGGCTGTCAATCTCGTACCCACCAGACGACTACCTGCCAGCAATGGAAGACAACATGGGCAGGCTGTTCATTCGGTCCCTTAGCTTCGATGACATGGAGGCCGTCGAGTCGCCGTCGGCATTGCTCCCAGCCTTCGGCTCCGGGAAGCTGATCATAGAAGGCTCCCTGAGCTTCAAGAGAAGAGAGGCTGACCCAGTTCAGATGGACAACATGGTATCCATGAGGAGTCCTAAATCTGACAGAGAGAGTTGCAGCAGCAAGCCAAGTACTACTGCTGGCCTATCAAGATTTGGGCCGACCGGAGACCGGGCACCGGATTCTCCGGTGGTCGGAATGTCCAGCCTGAAGCACCAGGCCGCTGCAGTAAGGTTGCAGAAGGTGTACAAGAGCTTCAGGACAAGGCGGCAGCTTGCTGATTGTGCCGTTCTTGTCGAACAGCAATGGTAGGATTGTCATGTACTACGCAATGGTTTTGCATTTGCCATAGTTGGGTGTCACTGGGATGCTAGTTTTTTTTATTTCTTTTTCTGATGCTGAATTCAGGTGGAAGTTGCTTGATTTCGCACTGCTCAAGCGGAATTCAGTGTCGTTCTTCGACATAGGGAAGCCCGAGACAGCTGTTTCGAGATGGTCTCGAGCCAGAATGAGGGCCGCCAAGGTAGTGTTCATATCATTCAGATATGATAACCTCAGTATTGTGATCTTGGTACAGGGTGATATATGTCTGAACTGTAGCATTGCCACCTTTGTATTATCAGTTATCTTGAAATATACTGCATTGCTGACACAGGTGTAGTATTGCTGTCTCCTTTAGGTTGGCAAAGGTTTGTCCAAGGATGAAAAGGCCCAGAAACTTGCTCTTCAGCACTGGCTCGAGGCGGTACGTGTCGAAAATATGATATCTCAACATTGTTCTGATGATGGCTATGTGCAAGGAAAACTGAATTTCAGCTCATGTCTGATTATCAGATCGACCCTCGCCATCGGTATGGCCACAATCTTCACTTCTACTACCACCTTTGGCTCCATTGTGAAAGCAAGCAGCCATTCTTCTACTGGTACGAATGCACAAAACTCTGAAGACTAGCTGCATCTCTGGACGAAATGGACAAACAAGGTTACTGACGATTCTGTCATTCTTGAAAAAGGTTGGATGTAGGTGAAGGGAAAGATATCAGCTTAGAAGAGCATTGCCCTAGATGGAAGCTGCACAAGCAATGTATCAAGTACCTTGGCCCTGTAAGTTTTCCATCATTCCTCTTCTGTTCTGATTTCTGAAAGTCTGAAGCAACCATTCAGAAAATGCGTAGCTGCAGAAGTTGCATCCAACTAACAAGATATGCTGCGCGGAATTCTTCAGAAAGAGAGGGAGTCCCATGAAGTGATTGTCGAGGATGCAAGACTGACGTACAAGCTGAGCCGTCAGAGCGTCGACACAACCGGAAGCCCCAAGGGCACAAAATGGATCTTTGTGCTGAGCACGTGCAAGACTCTGTACATTGGCCAGGTGAATGACTACTACATCCATGCCACTTCTTTGATTTCTTAAACCTTGACAACATTACGGTAACTGATGAGATGCTGAAATCTTCGACATCGGTACAGAAGCAGAAGGGCACATTCCAGCACTCCAGCTTCCTTGCAGGGGGAGCCACATCTGCTGCAGGGAGGCTAGTTGTAGAGAATGGAATTCTGAAGGTATCATGTGAATTTGTATATTCCTGTCAGTAAAACTGAATTTGCTATTTCTGACTTAGACATTTGCTCATTTCAGGCTGTATGGCCTCACAGCGGGCATTACCGGCCAACAGAGCAGAATTTTCAGGAGTTCGTGAACTATCTGAAGGACAGAAGTGTAGATCTTACCAATGTAAAGGTGCGGAGCAAAATGTGAATCATACGTAACATCTGATCTACCCAAGACAGGTAACTATAGATGCTAATAGAGTTCTACAACAACTGATACCCGTGTTGTGCTGGTTTTCGGTTCTACTACAGTTGAGCCCATCAGAAGGTGAAGACGATACCGAGTTCAGCCTCAAGAGTAGCCACTCTCAGGTGGACTTACACGAACTCTGCCAACCTGACAAGCAAGAACACGAGACACAAGTGGCGAAGCGCAATGGCACTGAAAAAACCGAGATCAGCAATGGCACGCCCACCGTGATATCCACTGAACCCACGGCAAGCACACCAACGATCAGGAAGTCGTCTTCGGCCAACAGGCTGCAAGGGAAGCGGCCGCCCAGGCTGCTGGTCAGTTCCAGCAACGGAAGACTATCCGCTGCACACGGCAATAGCAAGCCATCACCGGGCACGAAGGACATCGACCAGCACTCCGCCATGTTCGGCGAGTGCCTCGACTTCTGCAAGAAGAACCTATTTGCAGAGGAGGGCGACGAGGAGGAGGAGGTGGTGGAGGTGCCGGAGGAGCTGATCCTGAGCCGCATCAACTCCAAGAAGGCCATGAAGTCATACCAGCTAGGGAAGCAACTGTCCTTCAGGTGGAGCACCGGGGCAGGACCTCGGATCGGGTGCGTCCGCGACTACCCGTCGGAGCTCCAGTTCCGGGCATTGGAGGAGGTCAGCCTATCGCCCCGCGGCGGCAGGCCGACGAGGTTTTCATCGCCGAGGCCGAGCCCCTTGACACCAAATAGCATCCCTAGTGCAAGGGGTGGTGGCGCTCCTCAAGGTGACAGCATGAACATGTCGTTACTCAAGCCTAGGCAGAGGAGTGTCACTTGGACAGCCTTTTGATGTTCATGCCATAGAGACCAAGGCTTCCTTTCTTTTCCTCTTTCTTCACAGGATGATGGCTCGAACTGTGTATAGTGAGAGGGGAAGGTCGAGAGAATATGACTCTTCCGTGATGTAGGTGCGTAGAGCGAAGACATCACCATGCTTAGATGGATCGAGTACTAAGTTATCGCGGGCAGACCCAACATAATTCAAGGATGTTCAACTGATTATCTAATTTTTTTATGTAATATCTAATATTTAGTAGATACATTATATATATACTGATAATTAGATAAAATATTTCATATATATACCTCCAACTGATTTCAACCCGCTCCTACACCTCCCCTCCCACAATGATTTTAACCCCCCCCCCCCCCACACACACACACTTCCCCTCTCCAATTCACCTAAAATAGCGTGGTTTAATAACCCATCCACTCCTCATCGGACTAGCCTATTGGCTCATCCGTAGAACCCTCAAACCCTAACTTATCCTCTCCCCCTCTGTTTGAATCTCTCTCATGCTCCACTAATCTAGACCAAAATTGCCAAAGCCAGTGACACTGGCACACGAGATCGAGGGACAAATTGGCCACTAAGCAACTTAGTGAGGGACTGATTGCAACTCTGGCCTTTGACTTGGTCACAGTGGCAAGGAGCATAGCCCCAGTAAGCGGTGATACATCTGCAAAGAGCAAACGGGCGATAGCTGTCACCTGAGAACCGGGGAGGGAGCATGCGGCAATGGCCAGGTCAACAAGGCAGTAGACACTAAGCAACGACTATACATTGTTGTGCACTTGTGCACGCAGACCATACACATCAGATTGCATCAACATAGTTTTATCTAAGTTATTTTGTAATTCTTTAAGTTATTTTTTATTTTTTTCTAAATTATTTACAGATGTTGTATCTAGCACAAAATATTTTATACTTTTTTTTTGCTATTGTGGACTTTTATATTTTATTTGTTACCTTTGAATATCCATTATAGAAAGCATGGGTCATCTTATCAGTTCATTCAATCAGAAGAAGGATTTAGATTTGTGGTAGCACTCAATCATAGGATTCAATATAGCATTTATCCAATCAATTCATATTACCAAAAGGTGATAGAGCATAATCATGTCTCACATCATCAACTGCACTTTAATTTAGGCAACAAAACAAAACTATGTTAGATCTGAATTTAGCCAATTCAGAATCCTCTCTAGATCAGTAAATAGTACTCATAGATACATCACTGAATCATTTCATGCATAACGTGTACCATACCATTCATTAATATTACATATTAGAGTTCAAATAGACCGCATGGGTCAAGTTTGCAATAAGAGCCGACTGGGTTAAATGAATACATTACATAAAGCGAAAGCGATAGCAAAAGGGAAGAACGCATCTCACCACAGGTAAGGGACTGATTGGGGGCAAGAGCCTAGAATACTAGAGACTAAAGGTTGAGTCGGCGCCAGGTTGCTGGGGATGACGGGTCCAGGAGGTGTTGGAGCGTAGATAGCAGTTGCCACCTGAAGGATCTAAACCTATCATTATGAGTTAATGACATGATTTGGTAATTAGTAATAATCGAATTGTGGGACGAATATTTTCATTGAAATAGATAGATAGGATGTGTCCCACAATGATGGATGACTTGAGAAGCTTCATGCGGGTGATCGTACTCAAGTCCAAGAAACAACATCACATGATGATGAATAAAGTCAAGGACCCAAAATTAAAGTTGATATGTGTGTCATCAAACTTCAAGAGAATGCACAAAGTAAAGGTATGATTAGCAAGGGGTAAGAATTTATTCCTAGTCTTTTACTGGTCTTCGTGTTTGGTTGGAAGACCAGATTGCTAGTATAGGATGTCGTACTATTAAGAGTAGTCACGACTAGTAGCTTAAACATATCATGTGTTGATGGCTTATTTACTTGCTCTAGCTCTCTTCGCGGCATGATGCTAACATTTTTCGAATGTGTTTTAAAAATAGTTGTAGTTCATGCATAAGTTCCTTGTGACATGTGACTCGAAGTTTGCGAATGAGTTTTGCAAACTATTGAAAACCATCTTTTCCCCTCCTTATGATATAATTCTAAAAGGTTGGCAGATGTGTTCCATGACCTACTAAGAATCTCATACCATCCTTGAAAGCAAAATATTCATGATGCAATCTTCTTGTGAAAAGTGCTCATGATTGATGCACTGTTGTGTGCTTTCTGGAAAACCAATCTGACCAGCATAAGAGTTACGGTCTGAACGGCCTAGAGGTTTCCAACGTGGTCAAAAACCTTCGTAGTCAAAACTGACATGGTCGACACAACATGGTCGAACCAACGTGGTCGACAGCCAACGTGGTTGATACGTGGTTGAAACTGACGTGGTCGAAACCAGCATGGTCGACACTAGCGTGGTCAACATAACGTGGTCGAACCAGCGTAGTTAACACAACATGGTCGAACCAACGTAGTCGACAGCCAACGTGGTCGATAACGTGGTTGAAAATGACTTGGTCGAAACACCGTGGTCGAAACCACCATGGTCGACACCAGCGTGGTCGACACAACGTGGTCGAAACCAGCGTAGTCGACACAGCTTTGGGAGGCTGTTTGCAACTATCATTTTGCTCCAATGGCTAGTTTTTGGGTGAAGGGTATAAATACCTCCTCAAGGGCTATTGGGAGGCTGTTGCTGGTTCCATTCTTTCATCTATTGAGTAAGAGCAAGCTATCTCCCTCTTTTGTACATGTGTTGCACTTAGTGAGTGTGAAGAGACATAACCTTATGCATGTGTTGCACTCGGTGGTGGACTTTGTGTCCTTGAGCTGTGATTCTTGATTCGTTCAAGCGAAGGCCTCCGACTTGTTACTCTTGGAATTTGCCCACTACTAGGCGGCTTCTGAGGCGTGGTGGTTCGGTGATCTTCTCAAGAAGGTTGTGAGAAGACCCGATGCATTGTGAGTAGTGTGGTGCTCGCTATCTCCGGAGCGGAGGGAGAGCAATTTTAGTGGATTAAGGTGGTTATGCTTAATTCATGGAGCTAGTCCAATTAGTTTGGGCTTATCTCAATGTGGATTAGGGGAACAGGCAAGTTTTTAAACACCATGGTAAAACATCGTGTGTCATTGTGGTTTGTTCTCTTGTGCCCAATTTACATTCAAGCAACTTATGTTCATAGAATTAAATTGATTACTTGTTACATTAGAACTGCAAACCTTTGATATAGACTTGTATTGTTAGTGCACTTAGTTGAACTTAGACAATTTAGGTCTTATGCAAAACCAAATTGATTACACTTCTACATTGTTAAATTTAGTATAGCCTAAAAGAAATTTTAAAACCGCATATTCACTCCCTCTAGTTGGCCTCCTCAATTTTACAAGTGGTATCAGAGCTTGGTTTTTTATTTTATTAGGCTTCACCACCTAAAGTACACCTAGATGAAATACCTCTATTTGATGGGACAAATTATGATAATTGAAAAATCTGCATGATATGTTATTTTAAGGCCATAAGCCCTAAAATTTGGCGAATTGTAGATGTTGTCTTTTATCCTCTATTGGATCCTCTTGCTCCAACAATTGATGAAGAGAAATGCTCACATCTCGACGCTCAAGCAACTAATACCTTATTTAGTGCTTTGAGTGTAGAGGTATTCAATAATATATGCAATCTCGAGAGCGCTCGTGAGATGTGGACTAAAATTTAAGGTGATTATGAAATGTCCACCTCAACCGATGAGAATTGCATAGAAGAGTATATGTTGGATAAAGAATGATCAACCTCTAGCTCTGACGATGAAAAATTCACTAGCCCCTCCACATCAACTTAATGATGAACCCACTTATGATGAGTTGATGAATATGTTAGAAGAGCTTAATGAATATCTTGGGAAAGAGAAGGCTAAGTTTAAGATTTTGAAGAAAGAGGATATCTCTCTTCAAAACAATTATGATATACTAAAAGAAGAACATGAGTCTTTTCTTCTCAAGGAATCCATTAAGCCTATGGTGGATATAGGCATCACATATAATTTCCTATATGACATGTCATGCTTGTAACTCTTGCATTTCATCTAAGATTAGCATATCCACCTCTTGTGAAGATTTGCTAGATATACCTTATTGCTCTCAATTAGATGCTCATATTTTCTCTATATCTTGTGATACTAACCTTATAGAGAAAAATGAAAGGCTCAAGACCCAAGTCACTAAATTGAAAAATGATTTGGAAAGAAACTACAAAGGGAAGGACTATCTTAATAAACTTTTAAGCAATCAAAAAATGACAAATGAAAAGAGGGATATTGGCTTTGTCTCCAAGAAGGAGAATAGTAAGACACGGCACAATGTAAGACACATAAAGAAAGTCAAGTACAATGGTTGCAACAAAAGGGTCATTTAGCCTCAAAGTGCAAGATACATGACAAGTCAAAGTCATCAAAAATAAGACAAACTGGTAATAAGCAAGTTAATGAGACAAGAAAAGAAATAAAGGGCTTAATTAGCTTTAGTTGCCATAAGAAAGGACATCTTGCCTCCGTGTGTCCTAACAAGATGAATGACAAGCAAACATCATCAAAAGAAACACAAACCGGTAATAAGCAAAACAGCAAGACAACGTATGGAAGAAAAAGTCAAACTTGCTACAATTGCCGGGAAAATGGACATTTTGAAAGATCAAGCTCCATTAATTTGGTTTTGGTGATAAATGACAAATATAATTACGAGGTCTTGGTGATAATAACAAATGCAATTGTGAGACTAACCTTGTTTATTGATTATGATATTGCTTAGTCTCATTTGGATGAAACGGTGAAATCAAAGAGGTATGCATTCGAAATCACATTCTTATATATTAGTTTATTCCTTGGATTCAAAATATAGAATGAACTCCATCCATGGTCTAAAATGAATATGTGCATATGTTTTCATTACACACACTTGTATGCATACATTTAGGGGGAGTTTACTCTATATTTTGTGGTTTCATTAGTATTGATCCATGTTTTCTTTTATACATATATTACGATCTCTACTTTCAAACATATCCTTTGAGCATATAAAACTGGTGTAGTCTATATATACTCACATTGACTCATATTGCTTTATACTCAATTATCTGTGTATGGGACTAACATGATTATCAAGTGTTTGAAAGGTTTAGTCCCGGATTTCGCTTAACGACTTGAAGATGCATACTAAGGTTGACAAGAAGATCGACATGGCTCGAGACAAAGGTTACGTTCCTTGATGATGACGACTTTAGATGACTTCATGAGTTGAAGGTTATCAAAAAGAGGATACATCATGTGTTGATATGCATCAAGATTCTGAAGAGAAAATGTTCATGCGTTGATCATCAAAGAGATGGTCATAAGTTGATCATCAAATCAAGAGAAGACAATGACCTGAACTTGAAATGAAAATATGCGTCATCAAACTTCAAGAGGATACTCAAGGCAAAGGTATAAGTAGCTAGAGCTAAGGATGTGTTTCTAGTATTTTACCGATTTTGGTGGTTGGTCGGAAGACTGAATTGCTAGTATAAGCTTGCCGTACTATTAAGAGGTGTATTGTCTAGTAGCTTGAGTCTCATCATGTATTGATAGCTCAATCACGCTTACTCTAGCTCTCCGTGGTATGATGCCATTATCTGCGAATGTGTTTTGCAAATAGTTGAGACTCATACATCTAATCCTTGTAACATGTGACTATACTTTGCAAATGTGCTTTGCAAAAGGTTGAAGTCCATGTACGTAATCCTTGTAGCATGATCTAAGTTTGCAAATATGTTTTGCAAAAGTTGAAGATCATGCATTATCATTTGGCATAGTCTAAGTTTGTTTGTTGCTATTCCCTTTGACATTAGACTATGGTAGTGACTCTTTGGATGTCTTATGATTTTTGTATTGATCTAATACGTTTGAGATTATGCAAACAGATAGGTTGTATAGCCATCTGAATAATCTTTCCATAGAGTCCAAGATCAATCAATTCCGATATCGGAGTAAAAAGTTATGACTGTTTTTCCAAGTGTCGTCTGTACTAAAAACTGAAAACGGAAGTACCGCCCGTATAACTGCGGTAGTTCAGAAAAATAAAAGTACCGCTTTTATAACTATGGTAGTTCTGCAAATGACTAAATAACGGCTATTTTTCTAGCTGTTATGATGGGAAGCAAAAGTACCACTTCTATAACGGTGGTACTTCCGAAAATCCTGTTTTTCGACTCCAACAGCTAGTTTTGAGGTGTGGGCTATAAATACTCCCTTGTGGCCGGTTGGGATATAATTTTTGGCACTTCATTCCACTCTCTTGAGCTAGTGTGAGCTTCTCCTCGCATTGTGCATGTGTTGCACCTTGTGAGCAAGGATAAAGGTCTCTAGTTGCATGTGTTGCATCTAGAGGTTGATTTTGTATTCATTTGAGCATGTGGGTTCGTTGTACCTGGTGAGAGTTAAGAAAGGGGCTTGACTTATTACTCTTAGAGTTCGCCGACTCCTAGACAGTGTGGAGACATCGTGTGCAGTGATCTTCTCAAAGAAGGTTGTGAGAAGACCCGGCTAAGTGTGAAGGTTGGAACTCACCTACCTGGAGCGGGAAAGAGCTACCACTAGTGGATTGAGGTATTTCGGCTTAATTTGTGGAGCCGGTCCAATTTGTTTGGGTTAACCTCAACATGGACTAGGGGAGACCGGTAAGTCTCCGAACACCACAATAAAAAGAGACCGTGTCATTTGTGATTTGTTTTCTTGTGCTCAATTTACATTCAAGTAATTTACATTCATAGAATTAAATTGATTACTTGTCTTTCTAGATTTGCAAACCTTGACATAGTCATATGGTTGGTGCTCTTAGGTAAACTTATTAATTGTAACATCCTAAAAATTTGAATTTGAAAAATATAAAGTTTTTAAATTATTTTGCAATATGTTTTATTTGGATTTGGAGTTTATGATTTACATCTGAAAATTTGGTTGAGGTTCCACAAATAAAATAAAATAAAAATGCAAAAAGGATCAAGAAGAAACAAACATGCTTAAATAATAGAGGATTAGAACTTAAAATAAGAATCTGAAAAGATGATCCATAAAATACAGGGGGGAATTGGGTTTAGACATAAAATCTCAATCCTGAAAATAAATGGTATGAATAGCAAGGAGTGAATAAATTAAAAAGGTCAACATTTATGAATAATATATCTATATATATATATATATAGCTATGCATAATAAGAAAAGGCACTTAGGGGAAAGAACCATAAATAGGGGATATATATATATATATCCCCCATGTACATATATTGATAATAGCAAAAGAAACTAATAATAAAAATAAAACAAAAAAATAAGAGAGGGGTCGGACCAGGTAGGCGGCCCGGTAACCAGCGCCTCCTTCCTGGCCCGTCCAGTAGCACCCGGCGGCGCCCCAGCTCATTGTTTCTCTTCCCGTTCGCCTCCTCTCTTGGCCGAGATTCCCGCGCGTGCCGTAGCCCACCCCGATTCCGTCTCTCGGACGGTGGACAAGCACCAAGGACCAGCGGGCGCCGCCGCCTCGCCCATCGGTCCGCCGCGCCGGGGCACTGCCGCGCGCCCTTATCCTCTGCCCGCTCCCTCTTTTTCTTCCCATCGCCATGCCATCCCCTCGAGCGCACGGCTCGAGCTCGCGCCTGCCATGCGCGCGCACGAGCCTCCTCTGCTATGCCTCGAGCACCCAGAGCCATCATGCTCCTTTGCGTAAAGATCCACCTTCACCGCTGCTCCGCCGCTCCCGACATGACCGCCGGGCGACGCCGTTGCTAGCTCACCTCGCGCCCTATAAGAACCTCAGGGTCTCCACGAGCTCCCACACCACCACCTCTGCTTGAAGAAAGCAATTGAAGTTTAGTTCCCGAATCGCGCGCGCCTATTCTCCCTCATCTCGTGGCGCGCCTCCCGCGATTCCCGCGACGGAACTCAATCCCTTCCACCCACACCACCTCCGAGCACCGCCGATCGATGCCGGTCTCCCCAAGCCTCGTGGACCCCAGCTCGCGGCGTCGGCGTCCCTCTCGGCTCGCCGCCCCGCGCCGCCGGTTCACCACCGTGTCTCGGCCCCGTGGACTTCACCACCGCATCCCCGCAGCCAAGGAACGCGTTTTGGACAAGCACCGAGGCCTCCGACCACCGTCGCCGTCAAGACCGCCGCCCGACCGCGCCCCGAGCTTCTGCCCGACCCCTCCCCACGCCCGCTCAAAGCGCGTCTCGCCCCTCCCGTCGGGTAATACTCGGTGGCCCGATGGCTAGCGATGGCCGTTGCCACTCGGCTCGCCTGCGTTCGATTCCCTTGGCTGCGAACGCTGTAGCGATTATTAGCCCATTTTGAACTACAGATGAGGAGGATTAAGGGTAAACCGAATTAATTAAGGGCTAATCGTGTTTAAGGGCTAGGGTTTAGGGTTAACTAATCAATTCCCTCTCGACATGTGAGCTCACCAACGATTACATGGCCCACATGTCGGTGTCGATGCGTAAACGAAATAAAATAGATTAAAATACACGATGGGCCCCACACGTCATAAGCACAACAATAAGCATTAACATAATAGGGTGAATCAAAATAACGAGGGCCCACGTGTCAAGATTTGCTACTTTATTTTGGATTTTCGTAAACTGAAAACTTTAAATGGATGTAACTTATTCATTTTAACTCGATTGGGGTGAAACAAATTTATAAATTCATCTAAATTCGAGATCTATCAAATGAAACCAGAACCATAATTTTTAAAGTCTAATTGAATTTCTGGTGACTTCTTGAGTGATTATTGCTTTTCTTTTATTTGGGGATTTTCTCGCGATAAATTAGCATCTGAAGCTCAAGAGGAAGAAGCCGAGGCTGCCACCTAGAAGCTTCGAAGATCAGGACCAAGATCCCCATGACCAAAGTAGTCAATACTTTGATCATGTTGATCCTATATTTTCGCAAATTACTTTGATTTAAATTATCAAATTGCATGCCGTTATGTTTATGAAAATACATGTTTAATTCAATAATCTAGTTATGTGCCTATTATTTACCTTGGATAATATTACCCTTCTTTGGAATATTTGAATGTGCGAACCTTGCACTTCTAGCAAAAATATAATAGTAATATTTGAAAATAAGTCCCTAATGATATGCTAGGCTTAGTATTGCATAGATGCTCAGGCGCTGAGTGCCCCAAACATCATTGTCATTTTTAATCATGAGAAATCGTTTGGGCAGTCATGGTGGGAATGATGGTATATTTTGATATGACTATTTTGTGCTCCTAAAAACCTCAACTTGCTTAAATATCCGGCGGATTGGTTCGATGGTGTGAGAGTGTGGTGCGGTGGAAGCACAAAGTGGTTAGTGGTAGACCGCCCGATACTACTAAGGACTGAATCTTGTCATGACCTCCCGATGTACAACAAGTGCGACCACAAGTCGGCAAAATGTAGGCGGGGCTAACTAATTTGCATCGACCTAGTAAGGGTTGCGCGGTGTGACCACGGGCGGGTAGAGGATGACCACATCCTCCGACGTGACGCGCAAGAGGGGCTTCTGGAAGGGTGGTCGTACCCGGAGGAAGTGGAAACCTTAGCGGACGTAACCCTACTAGGAAAAGTGCATTGTAAAGGTCCTGTGATAGTCTACTCAATCGCATGGCTAAGGAATCATGTGGGGCAATGAGTGGATTTATCTCTTGTGGGTAAAGTGTGCAAACTCTGCAGAGTCTAAAACTATTCGAATAGCCGTGCCCACGGTCAAGGGCAGACATGGGAACTTAACCAGATATAGTTCTGTTTACAAAATACTGGAACTTGGAAGAAGGAAAAACTTGAAGGGCGAAGGACTGCCCTGGTTTGGAATTGTCTTGGGTGTCGTCCCAGTGGTAAGTTAAGCGGCTATAACGCTGAAGGACTTGCTATATGGTACAGATGCCATGAAACGGTGGATGGAATCTGAACCGATATTAATAATGCATTTCCTGGTACATTATGATTTGTTCCAAAATTGCTAAGTCATAGGGCTTTTTATATAATGGTATTCAAAAGCACTCCTGCAAATAAAAGAACCCGAGCCATCCTTTGAATAGCCATACATGTTATATATTGCATATTGTGTGTTGGCTCGCGGAGCACGGGGTCGGAGTGCTCACGCTCGCTTTGCGGCAAAAATTCAGGAACAGGAACACAGGACCATTATGCCTACGAAGATGCTCCTGCTACGGAGGAGAAGGACGACGAAAGGATCTAAGATATAGACTACGATGTTTTAGCATAGACAAGTAGACTCCAGGCCTTGTGTGCACGTATGTTACTAGTCATCTGGTGACATATAATGCACACATACCCTTCCAGTCGCTTGCCTGTGGACTTTGGGTTTACTTTTGCCACTATTTCCATTGTATTTGTGTAATGTCGACATTTGGCCAAAGGCCCTTATTGTAAAACTCTCACCCGATGTGGTGTATTTCAATTCATGTAAATTAATGAATGATTATGCGATGTATGAAATGATTCAGCAATGTGACTGTGTGCACTAGCTACTGATCCAGGGAATAGTGCAGTGAAACACAGTAAGATTCGGATTGAAAAATCCGGGTCTGACAGAGCTGGTATCAGAGCATACGACTGCAGGGTAAAAGCCTTAGAACGGTGCTAGGATGGATATAGGGTCACCATATTTGAAGAACTTATAAAAATGATTTCGAAAAATATAGCATACTATTTCTATTCGTATCCCTCTTAGATCTGTTCTACTCTACCTTTCATTAATTATTTTGGAAAATTTCTAGCCCTAGTAATTTAATCTACAGATGGCAGGAATTGGCGATAAGGGCAACTGGGCTACTTGGCCTATGGAGTTCATGAAGGGAGTTTGCTAGCCTACTCATAGCTCTTGCACTATTTAAACTACAAGGATCACCCATTTACCATAAGCTCAAGTCTCTTGATGAAGGAGTAGGTAGAGTAGTGCCGTACTTACCATGCGTGGTACAATTACTAGTTCTGTAATATAGGATGATATACTAGTCCTTTAGTCTTGTAGTCGTCATCATATCAAACCTTAATATATTGTGTAACATAAAAGTCCAGCCTAAAAGATGGCTATGTGGATGTTTGTGTGCTTAATGTACGGCGGGCGTAGGTCTTATGTTGAAAGTTGTTTTGCCGTTTGTCATGTCGTTTTCTTTTGTGACATGGGAGGTATCCTTACCTACTTAGCATTAGTGTTAAGTTGCGAAGCACCCATTGCGAGATGGCTAGTCGAAGGACCACGGGCCCGTGCCCATGCTAATCAAGTCAAGTCAACTCAAACCACGGGCTTTGCACGAAGAGCAAGGCATGAACCAGGATCAAGGCAATGACCCTCTTCCACAACCGCGGAACTCCCACCATGGCACAAGCAATGGCACAACAAACTCAGATTTTACAAGCCATTTATGCTGGACAACAAGGAAACTCTAGTGGGCCCAGAGCTGACCTAGGAGATTTTCAAAGGACAAGACCAATTACATTCACATCGCCAGAAGAACCACTCGAAGCGAAGATTGGCTTGGGATACTGAAAGAAAGCTGCGCTTAATCAAATGCGCAGAGGAGGATAAAGTCATATTTGCCACCCACCTACTTCATGGAGTCTGCGTGGTGGTGGGAGAACTATTTGGCGCTAGATGCCAAGAAGATGCCACCACGTAAAATGATGCGGAAGCCATTCCTTGGTCGAATTCAAGACGACTTTCAAAGCTAACTTTGTTCCAACAGAGTAATGAGAATGAAGAAGAATGAATTTCGCACCCTCAAGCAAGGGAATATGTCAATAAATGAATACCTTACCAAATTTACCCAAGCGCCCGCTATGCCCCAAAGGATATAGCGATTTAAAGAGGAAAAAGTTGATAGATTCTTGAAGGGATGAGCGAGGAATTAAGGGTACAACGATAATCCAAGACTTCTCCGACTTCCATCACCGGTGAACAAAGCTCTAAGCTTGGAAAACGAGAAGAAGAATCTAGAAGCCACCGCAAGCGCAAGCAAGTGGCTCGGCAACCTCGGGAAGATTCATACGAAACTCATCAACAACCACCTCTCCTCATCTAAGAGCCCCAACCCGGCATCCCGTCCAAGTGGTAGTTCATTTCCGACCTCCGTTCTATAGGACAATCTTATGGAACCAATCCTGCTGCCTCCCTTAATTGCTACACTGTGGAGAAGCAGGGCCATTTGCCTATCGTTGCGCGGCGACAAACAACCGATAAAATCCAACAAAGGGACCACTCCACCCACGGCCAGGCTTGATGCCCAACAAGGGTATCGGACTTAGCAAGCCGGCAAGAATACTCCAGACCAAACGCGGCCGAGTTAATAATATCACGGTTGAAGCGGCCAGGAGGCCATGGAAGTTCTTATGGATGCGTTCTTTGTCAATTTAATATTAGCGCATGTTCTTTCGAAATCGGGGTTTCACAATCTTTTAGAGCCAAAGTCTCGTGAATAAGCTTGGGCTATCCACATAACCTTTTAAGAAGCCACTAGCACTTAGCTCACTTGCTAGGATCACCAACATTTAATAGCATAACCCACTCGGATCCTAGACATCATACTTGTAATAGGCGGGCTAGCAAGGCACCAAGGAATAGTGGATGTGCCACAAGGAAATAGCTTACTAGCTAGAAGCGCCTCTGAGTCTAGCGGATGTGCACAATGTATTCCGTATCCCAACTCAAGGAAGGCCTTGAGTATCGGAGGATCAAGCCTCGCGAGAATCGGTCGAGCTCGAGAGTGACCTAACCTACACGGAATGGCCTATCAAGATTCTAGGTGCAGTGAGAAAACAAGGCTAGAGTCGACTATCCATTCCTGCTGAATAAATGGAATCACCATTCGAAGAAAGAAGTCACCTGGGAGCGTGAAGATCAACTAATGAAAGATTACCCATACTTAATCGCAGCTTAGGCTGAATCTCGGGGTCGAGATTCTTTTAAGAGGTAGGTTTGTAACATCCTGAAAATTTGAATTTGAAAAATATAAAGTTTTTAAATTATTTTGCAATATGTTTTATTTGGATTTGGAGTTTATGATTTACATCTGAAAATTTGGTTGAGGTTCCACAAATAAAATAAAATAAAAATGCAAAAAGGATCAAGAAGAAACAAACATGCTTAAATAATAGAGGATTAGAACTTAAAATAAGAATCAAAAGATGATCCATAAAATACTGAGGGAATTGGGTTTAGACATAAAATCTCAATCCTGAAAATAAATGGTATGAATAGCAAGGAGTGAATAAATTAAAAGGTCAACATTTATGAATAATATATCTATATATATATATATAGCTATGCATAATAAGAAAAGGCACTTAGGGGAAAGAACCATAAATAGGGGATATATATATATATCCCCCATGTACATATATTGATAATAGCAAAAGAAACTAATAATAAAAATAAAACAAAAAAATAAGAGAGAAGTCGACCAGGCGGCCGCCCATTAACCAGCGCCTCCTTCCTGGCCCGTCCCAGCGCGCACCCGAAGGCGCCCCAGCTCATTGTTTCTCTTCCCGTTCGCCTCCTCTCTTGGGCCGAGATTCCCGCGCGCACTGTAGCCCACCCGATTCCGTCTCTCGGACCGGTGGACAAGCACCAAGGGACCAGCGGGCGCGCCGCCTCCGCCCATCGGTCCGCCGCGCGCGGCACTGCGCGCGCCCTTATCCTCTGCCCGCTCCTCTTTTTCTTCCCATCGCCATGCCATCCCCTCGGCGCCGCGGCTCGAGCTCGCTGCCACCGCGCGCACAGCCTCCTCTGCTATGCCTCGAGCACCCAGTGCCATCATGCTCCTTTGCGTAAGATCCACCCCCACCGCTCCGCCGCTCCCGACATGACCGCCGGGCGGACGCGCGTTGCTAGCTCACCTCGCGCCCTATAAGAACCTCAGGGTCTCCACGAGCTCCCCACACCACCACCTCATGCGAAGAAAGCAATTGAAGTTTAGTTCCCGAATCGCGCGCGCCTATTCTCCCTCATCTCGGCGACGCCCTCCCGCCGATTCCGCGGCGGAACTCAATCCCTTCCACCCACACCACCTCGAGCACCGCCGATCGATGCCGGTCTCCCCAAGCCTCGTGGACCCCACTCGCCGCGTCGGCGTCCTCTCGGCTCGCCGCGCGCCGCCGCGGTTCACCACCGTGTCTCGGCCCCGTGGACTTCACCACCGGCATCCCCGCAGCCAAGGCAGCGTTTTGGACAAGCACCGAGGCCTCCGACCACCGTCGCCGTCGGCCCGCCGCCCGACCGCCGCCCGAGCTTCTGCCCGACCCTCCCACGCCCGCTCAAAGCGCGTCTCGCCTCCGGTCGGGTAATACTCGGTGGCCCGATGGCTAGCGATGGCCGTTGCCACTCGGCTCGCCGCGTTCGATTCCCTTGGCTGCGAACCTTTGTAGCGATTATTAGCCCATTTTGAACTACGATGAGGAGGATTAAGGTAAACCGAATTAATTAAGGGCTAATCGTGTTTAAGGGCTAGGGTTTAGGGTTAACTAATCAATTCCCTCTCGACATGTGAGCTCACCAACGATACATGGCCCACATGTCGATGTCGATGCGTAAACGAAATAAAATAGATTAAAATACACCAATGGGCCCCACACGTCATAAGCACAACAATAAGCATTAACATAATAGGGTGAATCAAAATAACAGGGGCCACGTGTCAAGATTTGCTACTTTATTTTGGATTTTACGTAAACTGAAAACTTTAAATGGATGTAACTTATTCATTTTAACTCGATTGGGTGAAACAAATTTATAAATTCATCTAAATTCGAGATCTATCAAATGAAACCAGAACCATAATTTTTAAAGTCTAATTGAATTTCTGGTGACTTCTTGAGTGATTATTGCTTTTCTTTTATTTGGGGATTTTCTCGCGATAAATTAGCATCTGAGCTCAAGAGGAAGAAGCCGAGGCTGCCACCCTAGAAGCTTCGAAGATCGGGACCAAGATCCCCATGACCCAGTAGTCAATACTTTGATCATGTTGATCCTATATTTTCGCAAATTACTTTGATTTAAATTATCAAATTGCATGCCGTTATGTTTATGAAAATACATGTTTAATTCAATAATCTAGTTATGTGCCTATTATTTACCTTGGATAATATTACCCCTTCTTTGGAATATTTGAATGTGCGAACCTTGCACGCCTAGCAAAAATATAATAGTAATATTTCAAAATAAGTCCCTAATGATATGCTAGGCTTAGTATTGCATAGATGCTCGGGGCGCTGAGTGCCCCAAACATCATTGTCATTTTTAATCATGAGAAATCGGTTTGGACAGTCATGGTGGGAATGACGGTATATTTTGATATGACTATTTTGTGCTCCTAAAACCTCAACTTGCTTAAATATCAGGCGGATTGGTTCGATGGTGTGAGAGTGTGGTGCAGTGGAAGCACAAAGTGGTTAGTGGTAGACCGCCTGATACTACTAAGGACTGAATCTTGTCATGACCTCCCGGTGTACAACAAATGCGACCACAAGTCGGCAAAATGTAGCGGGGCTAACTAATTTGCATCGACCTAGTAAGGGTTGCGCGGTGTGACCACGGGCGGGTAGAGGATGGCCACATCCTCCGACGTGACAGCGCAGAGAGGGCTTCGGAAGGGTGGTCGTGCCGGAGGAAGTGGAAACCTTAGCGGACGTAACCCTACTAGGAAAAGTGCATTGTAAAGGTCTGTGATAGTCTACTCAATCGCATGGCTAAGGAATCATGTGGGGCAATGAGTGGATTTATCTCTTGTGGGTAAAGTGTGCAAACTCTGCGAGTCTAAAACTATTCGAATAGCCGTGCCCACGGTCAAGGCGAACATGGGAACTTAACCGATATAGTTACATTTACAAAATCTGGAACTTGGAAGAAGGAAAAACTTGAAGGGCGAACGAGCGCCTGGTTTGGAATTGTCTGGGTGTCGTCCCGTGGTAAGTTAAGCGGCTATAACGTGAAGGACTTGCTATATGGTACGATGCCATGAAGCGGTGGATGGAATCGAACCGATATTAATAATGCATTTCTGGTACATTATGATTTGTTCCAAAATTGCTAAGTCATAGGGCTTTTATATAATGGTATTCAAAAGCACTCCTGCAAATAAAAGAACCCGAGCCATCCTTTGAATAGCCATACATGTTATATATTGCATATTGTGTGTTGGCTCGCGAGCACGAGGTCGGAGTGCTCACGCTAAGCTGCGGCAAAAATTCGAGAACAGGAACACAGGACCATTATGCCTCACGAAGATGCTCCTGCTACGGAGGAGAAGGGCGACGAAAGGATCTAAGATATAGACTACGATGTTTTAGCATAGACAAGTAGACTCCGGGCCTTGTGTGCACGTATGTTACTAGTCATCCGTGACATATAATGCACACATACCCTTCCGATCGCTTGCACGTGGACTTTGGGTTTACTTTTGCCACTATTTCCATTGTATTTGTGTAATGTCGACATTTGGCCAAAGCGGCTCTTATTGTAAAACTCTCACCCGATGTGGTGTATTTCAATTCATGTAAATTAATGAATGATTATGCGATGTATGAAATGATTCAGCAATGTGACTGTGTGCACTAGCTACTGATCCAGGGAATAGTGCAGTGAAACACAGTAAGATTCGGATTGAAAAATCCGGTTCTGACATTAATTTAGGCTTTATTTGTGTTAAACCAATTTGAGTTGAGCTTCCGCTTTATATAATTGCGTTTAGAAGCGACTATTCATCCCCTCTAGTCGGCCTCCTCGATCCTACACATTTTAGTAAGGATTGTCCTATAGGTATCACTCATAAGCTCTCTCTTTATAATAAACATTATTTGCTTAGAAAGTATCAAAATGGCAACGTCTTTGCTAAATTTGTTAATTAGCTCAGCATTGTAGTACGTGTAGTGACTTTGAACCACAAGTTGTAGGTATTTAGTGAGCGAGGGTGAGTACAAACAACAATGCTCCGTGAGCCAACACACATGATATAATATTATACATACAAGGTTCAACAAAGATAGGCTTGGATTCTTTTATTTGCTATAGGCATTGATTGAAATTACCAGTAAGTAGATATTCCAAATGATTTAGTATTTTAACTAAACCAAGTTTTTATTAAAGAGAGTAAAAGTATGCAATATTAATAGCAGTGCAGATACCATCCACCATATGCTAGTTTTTGATACTAGGGTTGCATTCACACATTATCATCATTGGGTTACATCCACCTAGGGCAAACCAGAACCAGGGTTACATCCAGTTGACGAGTTTTTATCCCACCCACAAAGTTTTAGAAATAGATACTAACTCGAGTAAGTTTTCATGCCCATCCTTGACTATAGGCACAGCTATTCAAATAGTTTATACTCTGTAGAATTTGTACACTTTACACATAAGAGATAATCAACTTGTTATATTTCACACATTTTCTTAGACATGTAGATCAAGAATATCACCATAAGGCCTTCACAATGCAGCATCCAATGTAAGTTACACCCGCTAAGGTTTCATCTTAGCGAGGTTACGTCTACAACACAATGCCTAAATCCAGCGACATGACTCGTGTCCATGGTGGCTTAAAACTAATGACACGACCCGTAAGTCGCTCCTATGGTGCAACCCGTACTGGTAGATGCAAATTAGTTGGCAAGATTGAATCCATTATAAACTTGCGATTGTACAATTTTACATTAGGAGGTCATCACAGAATTTAGTTCTTAGAGTTATCTAGACGGTGCTACCACAAACTATAATTTCTCGTGTTACATCCACACGAACCCTCTTACCATCTACCCCAGATTTGTAAAGTTTTAGGGTTTTAAGAAGTATAAAACTAAGTTATCTCAACATATCAGCCATTTCCCTCTAATAGTTGCACAAAATTTAATTTCATGACTTAAAGATGATGATAGGGCAATTTAATGCCCCCGATATTTAAGCAAGACTAAGCATTACGCTTAAATACAACTATAGCTAATAGAGTTACCATTAAGTTGTTAGGGTGATAAGGATTTATGATTCAATTGTTCAAAGGATTATGTAATAATAATTTAATATTGAATAGGCATGTATCTATAACCTTAAGCAAACATACATTTGTATAACAAATAAAACATGAAATTTGATAATTTAAACAAATATAATTTTCATAAAAATATAGGCTCAATGTGATTAAAGAATTCGGCTCGGACTGTAGCTTTTCCGTATCCTCAGACGATCGCAATAGAAAGCAAATAAATACGTGGATAAACAAATAGATTCAAATGAATTCCAAATTGAATAATTTTACTGCCAATTTAAAAAAATTTAGAAACATGTTTCATTAATTTGAAGTTAAAATGAGTGAGAACGGACTCTCTAAAGTTTAGATAGGCTTAAATCCAAAAATAAACAAAGGAAAGATAGTACTCTCTCACTGATAGGTGGGGTCTACCAAAATTAATTTGATTTTTGATTTATTTCTCTGCTGGAAAAGATCACATGGACTGACAGGTAGGACTCATGGGCTTTAATTTAATTTTGAATTAATTTCTTATAGGAAATGGGCTTAGGGGCTGACAGGTGGAACAAATTACTATGGAGTAAAGTGAAATGGGGCCCACTTATCAGTGGCTCTTAAACATTTAACCGGTTTAAAAAGGATTTTGAACGGACCAAGGGGCACATGTCAAAGTCAATCAGATTCACGTCAGCGAGGGATTAACAGAGCTAAGCACAGTCATCAACACTAATTAATTACGTGGTTTAAACTTAAATGAAGGGTGAACATTGCTTCTTCCCACTTAGGAGAGTTTGACTCGTCGCCATCGAGAAGAGCCATGGCTACCAGCGAGGAGGGCGAAAATAGGTCGCTCGTGCCAAACTGCACCTAGAGGCGAGACTGCAAGGCCTAATTCGACGCACAAGGCGACCACACGGCGAGTTAGGCGGCGACGGCACACGAGCGTATGGCACCACGGCGAGCCTCGGCAAGAAACCTAATTACGCGCTAGGGGAGCTACTCGGGACTAGGTGGGACTCACCGTTGGTGGAGGTGAGGTTCTGGAAGGCGTAGAGTAGGTTGGTGGCATGGACCGAGGCGGTGGAGAGGAGGAAGGCGAGAGCAGCTTGCCGGAGGGGATGAAGAGGGTAAGCGTCGCTCGGGTTGGCTTCGGGACTTCCACGCAATGCTCCTGGTGCGCTGAATCGGGCATAGCTGCGTCGTAGCCAGAACATCGTCGACGGGGCTTGGTTGGCCAGAGCCGAAGAAAGGGCACAGGAGGCAATTGGAGCTGTGGGGAGCACAACACAGTGCAAGGAGGGCAAAGTCAGCGTGTGGCGCGAAAGGGAGTAAAGGCGGAGATACACAAAGGCAACAATCGAGCAAGAGATCTGGGCACGCTGTGCAGAAACGACGCGGGAGTGACAGGTGCAAACATGGCGTGGCGCAGAGAGGACAATGGAGAGGGAAGGGGTCCAGTCGTCCAGATGCACGGATGCAAACGCACTGTGCGTCCGCACAAGATCTAAGCGATGCTAGCGTGTACACGGCGGACGGGGAGAGAGAGTGGCATAGGCCTACTAGGCCTGGCCGAGGGCCACTTGGCCAGGAGAGGGGAGAAAACAGGCTAGGCCAAGCCCAAGCAAGATTTGGGCTTCCAAAATTTTGAAAAACAAATTTGACATTGAATTGTTGGGTGGAGTTGAATTTGATTTTTATTCAGGCACTTGAACCTTCCCAAAAATGGGATGTTACAAACTGTAACCAGGCACTCACTACTCCATTGCTCCCAACTCATACTACATAGCCTAGGCGAAACACAAACCAGTGTTCAAGAACTTGATTGGAAAGCAGTACACTAAGCAAGGCTCCAGCGTTTTACTTTTGGAGCCAGGAAACCACAGAGACGCCTCAGCGCAGCCTCCTGGCCTCCCTCTCGGACTCCAGCAGGGTGAGGATGTCGCCCTCACGGACAGGCCCCTTCACGTTCCTCATGATAAGACGGTTCTGGTCGTCCAGGAACTTCACCCTGACCTGGGTCACCTGACCCCTCGAGCCGGTGCGGCCCATCACCTTGACCACGACGGCGAGCTTCACCTGGGTATCCATGCTGCACCACCAGAAGGCTAACCATTAGGCAAAGCAGGAGTATGGTCAGAAACAGCCAGTGCGTTCAATTGCACTAGCTGTTTCAGACACGAAGCTTGCGTTTACAGTTGCTTCCGATAGCATAGGCAGGTATACAAACGTTCATGTACGTTAAATGTAAAACAAAATACATGCCTGGCCTCTACAATTCAAGTGGAGAACAGATTCTATAGCTAAGCCAACGTGTATTAGACAATTCTGCCTCAGTTTGGAATGCAGAAAATTTTCCTATATTCCTGCGGGAATTTAACTGCTCATGTAAGATTTCTGCGAAATTCCTGCGTTCCTAACAGGCCCTTAACAGTTCCATGTGTTGCGAGTGGAAAGGCTAGCCAGACCAAAGTTCACTTCTTGTTCGGTCAAATCCGGCGAGTTCTATGTGAAATCGCGCTATGAACACGGAAACCACAATCAGAAAACATGTGTTTAGTGCCAAACAGAATTAACATGTGTTTAGTGTCAAACAGAATTTGAACTGCTACCTTAAACTAAAAATTTCTACACACAGCAATTCCCAAATCCTCCATGACACAAAGGAAAAAGTATAGGCCTTGTTCTTTACGGCTTCTAAAAGCGGCTTTTGGCTTTTGCTACAATACCTAACTTTCAAACGGAGTATTTTTTTCATTTTTCAAGATGGGATTTACAAGTTAATTGTAGTACATGTTAAAAGCCTAATATCTATATCAACCAAAATTATAAACGAATATCTCTCTGTGATCTCTGTCGTAAACAGCTATAATTCAAAAATTTTCAGCAAAAGCCATAAGCCACAGGCAAAAAAACAGGCCCACATACGCATTACCCTACCAAGCAGATGATGAAGAACCTGCCACTGGAATGCAACAAAGGATACAACAAATTCACAACCACACGAGACCGAGACGTAGCAAGATCTAAACAATACCGATTCATCTAATAATCTTTGCACAAGTCTAGAGGCGCTAAAGCTAAACGAAACATCATCCCGGATCACCACGACGCCACCAACCAACGAGGCGGATCGGGAGCTAAACCCCCGACTACAGCAATCCACAACGCTTAAATCACCCGCTATCCTGCGGCGGCATCGGCGCGCGCCTCCACCGTGCAAGAACACACGGACAGAGCGCGCCCTCCATCCAAACCCGCGCACCAGTACACCGCGTACGGCAGCACGGCTACCCCGTGACGGAGACGAGGAGAGGACACGCACCTTTCTTCGGTTGCAGGCGAGGGCGGGCGCTGCTGCTGCTGCGACGACGGTTGCGGCGGCGGCGCGAAAGAGTAGCGGAGGAGGGGGGTAAAACCCTAGGGCTATTCGGGGTGGATTATACAGAGCTGGCACCGCGGGCTTTCGGGTCGTAAGCGACTGGATGTGCTATTGGGCCGGGCTCGATAGGCCTGAATGCTGCTACTTTTCTTTACGAAGATATGGGCCGGCCTGATCGGCTTGTGTACTTTACATCTGCAGGTCTCATTTTCTTTTTTTGTTTTTCTGACGAGTATTGTCACCACTTAGCTTAACGTTTCTTATTACTCCATTGGTCACAAATAATGTCATTTTGACATGCGTGCAGTAAAAATTTTAAAACTTTGACTCTCAGTGTCTTTTTAAATATTTAGATTAGATATGTGTTGATCACATGGGTAAATTTATACTAATATAAACAAGCACCAGTTTGATTAAACCATTTGTCACCTAACCACGTTAATACCCTCCTTTCCTAATCGTTAGATCAACATAATCCAATGACTAACATTGCAAGTTGGTCCTACTATCTAAATATTGACACCGTTTACTTAGTTTATCCAACGTCTACGATTACAAGTTGGTCCTGCCAAACCCGCCGCACACTTGAAAGATCAAACTCGATTTAAATTAGTTTTGGTGATAATGACAAATACTATTATGAGGTTTTAGTGATAATGATAAATATATTTATGAGACTAACCATGTTTATTGATTATGATATTACGTAGTCTCATTTGAACAAAAAAGGTGAAATCAAACAGGTATGTATTCGAAATCATATTCTTATATATTAGTGCATTTCTTGGATCCAAAATATAGATTGAACTCCATAAATAGTCCAAAATAAATATGTGCATATATCTTTATTACACATACTTGTATCCACACATTTAGGGGAAGTTCACTCTATGTTTTGAGGTTTCATAAGTATTGATACAAGTTATACACATATTTAGAATCTTTACTTTGAAACACATCTTTTAAGTATATATAACTTGTGCAGTTCATATATACTCATTTGTAATCGGGTTGTCATCTAACTTCTCTATTATGTGTTAATGGTTGGATGATTAATGACAACCGAATAAGTAAGCTTCGCTTTAAAAGTTTATCTTAGTCTATACAAGTGTTGTGTACATGATGTACACTCGTAAATACAATCTGTATCTCATTATTTGTTGAGATTATCATGAGTTATCAAAAAGGGATGATTATAGAATCTAGTCTCTCCATTATGTGTTAATGGTGAAGTTTGGTAATTGATGACAATTATTTTGTGGACTAACATTTTTCATGAGTTGGATGAATAAGTTAGGTTCCACAAATGAGGAAGACTTGAGATGATTTTATGTGTTGAAAATCATCAAGTTAAGTGATGGATGCATCATGAGTTGATGCATGTCCAAGAGGAGATGATCCTGTGTTGATCATGAAATCAAGTGAAGACCCATCATGTGTTGATGGAGTTGAAGTAATGAATGAATAATAAGTTGATGCATATCAAGACTATGACTCAAGACAAAGATATGGTTAGTTAGGGCTAAGTATGTGTTCCTAGTCTTTTACCAGTCCTGATATTTAGTTGGAAGATCAGATTCTTAGTATAGGTTACCGTACTATTAAAAGGGGTCATGTCTAGTAGTTTGAGTCTCATCATGTGTTGATAGCTCAACTTAATTTGCTCTAGCTCTCTTTAGCATGAGGCTTGTATTTGCGAATGTGTTTTATAAATAGTTGAAACTCATGTGTTGAATTCTTGTAACATGGGACTATACATTGTGAATGTATTTTGCAAGTATTTGAAGTCCATGTTTTCATTATTTGTAGTATGAGGCTTATATTTACAAATTCGTTTTGCAAATAGTTGAAGCTCATATATAATCCTTGTGTCATAATTTTAAAAGTGTGTGAATGTGTTTTCAACTTGTTGGGAATCATATTTGATCCTTATGTGTAAGATACTATTGTTTGCAAATGTGTTTTGCAAAATCTGTTAAAATATCTGCACTTCTCAGGGAAATCAGAACAACCGCAGTGTAGTCTGCGGTACTATTGCTGACCGAAACTACTGGCTTGTAATCACGAAACTACCGCATGCGTTAGTGGTCGAAAACCTGTGTGGTCGAAGATCTGTGTGATCGAAACTAGCGTGATCAAAGATCTATGTGATCAAAACTAGCATGGTCGAATTGACATAGTGAAAACCAACATGGTTGAGATTTATTTGATAGAAACCAACATGGTCGAACTGATGTGGTCGAAACTGACGTGGTTGAGATCTATGTGATCAAAACTAGCGTGGTCGGAATCGATATGGTTGAAGATCTGTGTGATCGAAACCCGCGTGGTCAGAATCGATGTGGTCGAAGATTTGTGTGATCGAAACCAGCATGGTCGAACCGACATGGTTGAAGATCTGTGTAATCGAAACCGGCGTGGTCAAACCGACGTGGTTGAAATCGATGTTGAGATATTTGTGATCGAAACCAGCATGGTCAAACTGACGTGATCGAAACTGACATGGTCAAGACATGTGTGGTTGAAATCAACATGGTCGAAGATCGACGTAGTGGTCAAAGATCTATGTGATCGGAGACCAATGTGGTCGAATGTCGACATGGTCGATATGGTCGAGACCTGAGTGGTTGAAACCAATGTGGTGCAGACTAGCGTGTTCGGAGGCCTATGTGGTCAATCCGGACAACGTGATCGGAGAATAGCGTGGTCATAGACCAGCGAAGTCGGAGACCTATGTGGTCGATCCGGACAATGTGGTCAGAGACCAGTATAGTTGACGATCGAAACTTCCGAACATCTCTATATGAGCGGTCCGATCAGTGAGCGGAACTACCGGCTCTGTGTGAGCAGTACTTTTGATTTGCAGAACATCCGACTTCTGTAGCTGTACATTTTTTCAGAGAGGCACCTGTGTGGTGGTCTTCTCCTCCCCATGAGAGCGATAGTTGCGCATATGGGAGTGGTACTTCCAATTATTCGAACTACCGAAAATTGTACAGTGGAACTACCAGATTCGTCTGGTCCTTTGCTTCTAACGGCTAGTTTTTTTACCATTACAAGGGGAACGAATGTACCGCAGTTTTGCAGCCGGTACTTTCGATAACCCTGATTTTCAAGGATTTGGCTCCAATGGTTAGTTTTCTTGTGTGGGGTATAAATACCCACTTATGGCTGGTTGGAGATGTGGTTGCTTGACTCATTTCTATTCCCCTGAGGTAGTGTGAGGCCATCCATTCAATTGTGCATGTGTTGCACTTTGTGAGTAAGGAAAGAGATTTAGATTGCATTTGTTGCATCTAAAGTTGGACTTATTGTCGATTTGAGCTTGTGCATTCGTTACACGTGGTGAGTCAAGCGAGGGACTTGACTTATTGCTCTTGGAGTTTGCCGACTCCTAAATGGTGTTGGAGGCATCGTGCACAATGAGCTTCTCAAAGAAGATGTGAGAAGTCGCAGCGAATTGTAGTGGTGTGGTGCTCATCGTCTCCGGAGTGGAGGAAGAGCAACATTGGTGGATTAAGATGTTTCGATTTAATTCATGGAGTAGGCCTAATTTGTTTGAGCTAACCTCAACGTGGACTAAGGAAGACTGACAAATCTTCGAATACAACGGTAAAAAGAAATCGTGTCAATTGTGGTTTGTTTTCTTATGCTCAATTTACATTCAAGCAATTTGCATTCAAAGAATTAAATTAATTGCTTGTCTTTCTAGAATTACAAATCTTTGATATAGATTTAAGTTGTTGGTGCACTTAGGTGAACCTAGTTGATTTAGACTTTATTGGGCTAAACCAAATTGATTTAAGCTACCACATTATATAATTGGTTTTAGCCAAATAGCTTAAATAGAATTTAATTGAAATATTTAGAAACGACTATTCACCCCCTCTAGTCGGCCTCCTCGATCTTAAACGCTGCACCGACCACCTCCCGGCAATCACGTCCCCGTATCACGCCCACAATCCATCGTCGTCGCCCTATCACACCCGCAATATATCCATCGGCACCGCCCCAATGCTCTTCCACTCCCGCGACGCCCCTGCTCCGCCCTACCCCCATGCTCCACCTCTCCGCGCTACTCTGCCCCCCTCTACTCCTGCTCCGCCCTATGCCGCCCCCACCCTCCAGTCCGCCGCCGCCCGTGACCTACTATGCCGGCACAACACATCTATGCCTCCACGAACACAAGGTCCATGACACCGTCCCCCATATTCTTGAATTTAGTTGATTGTGGAAAATAAGCTCGATCTCGATCACGGGACTTCCACCACGGGAGTTCAACCATGGCGCAACGACCACGGGACTTTGACCACAATGCCTCGACCACGGCGCCTCGACCACAGTCCTTCGATCGCTTCTCTGACCACGGTACTTCCACCGCTTCTCCGACCACGGCACTTCGACCGCTTCTCCAACCACGGTACTTCGACCGCTTCTCGACCACAGTGCGTCGATCGCTTCTCCGACCATGGCATGTCGACCAGGGGACTTCGACCACATTGCGTCGACCACGTGACTCTTGACCATGGCATGTCGACCACGGGGCTTCGACCACGGCGCCTTGACCACGGTCCTTCGACCTCTTCCTTGATCATGGCACTTCAACCACTTCTCTGACCATGGTCCTTTGACCACGGCGCGTCGACCGCTTCTTCGACCATGGCACTTCGACTGCTTCTCCGACCATGGTCCTTCGACCACGGCGCGTCGACCACGTCGCCTCAGACCACGGGACTTTGATCACGTCACCTCGACCGCTTCTCCAACCACGGTCCTCTGACCATGGCGCCTCGACCACGGTCCTGTGATCGCTTCTTTGACCATGGTATTTCAACCGCTTCTCCGACCACGGCGCGACGACCGCTTCTCCGACCATAGCACGTCGACTGCTTCTCTAACCACGGTCCTCCGACTATGGTGCGTCGACCACAGGACTTTGACCACGGCACGTCGACCATGGGACTTCGACCATGTTGCGTCGACCACGAGACCCTGACCACGGCACTTCGACCACGAGACTTCGACCACGGCGCCTCGACCACAATCCTTCAATCAATTCTTCGACCACGGCACTTCAACCACGGTCCTTCGACCACAACATATAGATCGCTTCTTGACCACGGTACTTCGACCACATCATGTTGACCATGGAACTCCGACCACGACGCCTTGACCATGGCGCTTCAACCATGGTCCTTCAATCGCTTCTTCGACCACGGTCCTTCGACCGCTCCTCTGACCACGGTCCTTCGACCACAGCGCCTCGACCACGGGACTTCGAGGACGACGCCTCAACCGCATCTCCGAACACAACACTTCGACCGCTTCGCTGACCATGACTTCTCGACGATGCCACTTCAACCGCGTCTCCGACCATGGCTTCTCGACCACGCCACTTCGATCGCAACTCCGACAACGGGTTCTCTACCACGAAACTTCGACCGCCACTCCGCCCACGGCTTCTCGACCACGCCACTTCGACCGCAACTCTGACCACGGCTCTCGACCACGTCACTTCGACCGCTTCTCTAGTAGTGTCGCTCACACAGAGCGGTACTACCGATCTTCAAGCAACGACCAGGTACTGTAGTTTACAAGTACCGATTGTGACTGTTACGACAGATTCATTGTGTGCATGACCGATTCATTGTATCTACGACTAGTTCACTATAGTTACAACTCCTACGTAGCTTAACTGACAACCTCGACTGATTCATTGCAGCTGCAAACCGATTATCTGACTCCGACGTCTTCAACTACACGTTACTCAAACACACAAGTATTTGACACACAATTACATAGTCTTTCGACCACAATTTCGACCATAACACTTCGACCACAACTTCTTAAGCCTCTGATCTAGCATACCCATCCTATTCGTCTAAGAACGTGATAGAATTTTTGGCTATCTGTCATATGGTGTGCCTAGCTAAATAACTCATGATAAATTCAGTTATAAGGTATGGATCAAAATTTGCATTTCATTTCTGAATATATAATCAATGCTTTTGATTTGGATTCCACGTGCACGCTTACTAGTTTGTCTCCGAAAATACTTAATATCATAATTATATCAAGTTTTATAAATATATTATAATATAAATTGGTAATTATAGTTACGTTTTAGAGACCGTGTCAATGTTCAAAACGATATGTATTTGTAAGTAGATGTAGTAATAAATAAAAGAGGGCCGTAATTCATCGTATCTTACAAAGATCAACATTGGAAGAACCGCGACGTAGTACTGTACTGTGAATGTTTCACTTCTCCCAATGGAACTACATCAAACAATCTGAAGTTAGAATCCCACTCCACCTTCCCCGTCTTCGGTGGCTAACTGATTGGCTACACAAACAAAGGAAACAACTATGACCATAGGTCATGAGCTGCGACGCTGGACATTGGGAATTAGCAGCTTCGCATATCGGAATTCGTGGTGTCAAAGGGACCCAAATCGTAGCTCATGACTGATTTTCAGTCTCAAGGTCTGGATTCACAGAATCAGTTCGCTGCGCGGGAGATGAATTACCCTGTACACAGCAAGTGAAGTGAACCGGCATAAGCAGTAATTTCAGAGTAATCGGTAAGGGCATATCATTAGAAAACCAGGAGAGTAAATTAAAAAAAAAAAGGAGTGTATAGCCCATCATACCATGTCAATGTCTTTGGAGTCATGAAGGCAATCAGCTGTTTCTGCATTTGCATCTACTGGCTCCGGAAATGGCAAGGAAGAATGCTGCATGCACGTAGAGAGAATTCACTTTGTTGATGCAGGCGTGGAACTGCGGAAACTGGGGTTGTAGCCATGCTTGAGAAACAATAGAATCAGATGGGCACTTGCCTTAAGGGATGCTGGGCTTTGCACTTGCTTGCTGCCTGGGCCAATGTCCGACTGACATTCTACATTTCAAAAGGAGGTGCAGAATTACCAGAAAGGAAATATGAAGTATTCCAATTCATGGCCATGTGTTGACATACATTCTAAGACAGGTCGTAAGAACAATTTGATATGGTGCTTTTAATAATGGATGATTTACCTGCTTCATCAATTAGAGGTACCATGGTATGCTCATTGGGTCGATCACATTGACCACCTGGAATGCTATTTGTTTCATGATCCAATATTAACAGCATGTTAAGGCTATGCTCAATATCACTTTCTTGTTGCAAATTCCAAATGTTCAATGAAAAGCTCACCTTTCAAGTTGCTCATTATGGGCATCTTCTTGTATATCCTGACTTTCAAAAACTGTTGAAGAACTTTTCATTCCCTAGTATAAATTAGGATACAGAACATTTAGGGTGGGTTCTTTTGGGTTTATAGTTTGGCTTTTTACAGTAATTAGTTTTCACATGGAATATCTTTTTAAGACAGGGTCCACAAGTCAATTGTAGTAGACACTGTTCCGACTTCTTCTATATCGGTCAAAATTGCGTGCAAGTATCTTTCTCCGTACTCTCTCGCGCGAACAGCCAGAATTCAAAATTTTAAACCAAAAGTCATAAGCCACAACCTAAAAGAACACACCCTTAAACAAAATTAGCTATCAACTGCAGGACTGGTAATAAGACATTTATAAACGAATAAATAACATTCAAGTTTTTAAACAAATATTTGCATCTTACCTGATGCCCAATGCTGCCGAATATATCTTGAAATTTCCGTAAAGCAATCTCCATATTGTGAATCTCCATAAGAATTTCCTGCATAAAGAAGAACAAATAAGATAAATTTAGATTTTTTGGAGTTTCAGATACAATTGGAGAGCTATGGTATTATCACAGAATAACCTGCTTCTCTGAAGTCAATCTCTCAATAATTTCATTTTTCACCAACAAAGATTTCCTAAGGTAACAATGTTAAAGAGAAACAAACAACTTGGCAAGATCAACAGAAACTAAGATTGAATACGTGCAATACTTTTAACTTAGTAAATGGATATTTCTTCTAGTTGGGGCTGAAATTTGTTGTTAAGTTTCTCAGCCTCAAGGTGTTCCTTCAATTCATATATGATCCTTGCCCTATTACGGAGTTCAAGCTGGTAACTACTAATTTTTCCTTCCAAGAAACTAAGTTTCTCTGCATAAATGAAACATCAGAATTAGAACAGCTGATTTCACAAAGATTCTCCACATAATCATATGGAAATCACAATATTAGAATGATGAGTCCATATTACAAGAAACAACCATACCAACAAAATCTTTCTCAAGTACAGAAATCCTTTGTACTTTACCCTTCAAATCAGAAACTGAAATAGCAATGCAAGAGACATTAATGTATAAAGAATGCAAATCAGCGTAGTAAGGATAAATAGTAACCAAAATATAGTTGATTGGTCAAAGAGTGGTAGAACAAAAAAGTTTCAATTGTGCTCATACCTACATTTTCCTTCTCACCAACTAGACATTCCACTTCACCTAGTACTTGTTTCACTGCAACAACTTCCTTTTCTACTGAACTAAATAAAGCAAGATGAGAATTCAGCTTTTCTGAAAGTACAGCAATCTGTTTATCCTTCATTTGGATGGTCCATTGCAGAGAACAAGCAGAATCCTGCCTATCAAACACAGTACCGTGAGCTGAACGCCATTTGCTTTCTTGCACAGGTAGTTCAGAACTCAAGGCTATACTCTTCAAACAAACAGAATAAAACGTTGCATCCATGAAGGTGAAATTGTGTTGAATCTTTAGAAGTCTGTGCACACTATAAAGTATAAACCAATGAATGCTTGTGGTAAAAGTGAGAAAATCAAGGGCAGAAGTAAATGACAGGTGATAGGCAATGTACACAAGAGCAGATTGCAGCTGCTAACTAAAGATGAAAGAAAGCGGTACATCTATCATCTCACGCTGTCTTAGAAGTTATCCATACGCAAGACGGTGGTTAAAAAAAATCTCAACAGATTAACTGAAAGAATTCTTACACAAATATATGATTATTACAAGGACCTAAAATTGAATACTGAGGGAAGACACAGAAACGAATTAAACACTACAGCAATGATAGCCCAAAAGAAGGGGCAAACATAAAGGTAGTCAACACCTGCCTCGTAATGTTTTATGAAAGCCTCCCTCGATTGAAGCAGCCCCTCTATGCTTTCTTTCAAATCCTTTTCGTTTTTCTCCAGCAGCTCATTTTCATTTTCAAGGCACTTTATCTGTACAGGAAAAAAGAAATGACAGCAATGTGACTCATCCCAAGAGGTGCAAATCAAGCGCAAGGGGAAGAATCAAGTATTCATAGTCGGCGGTTACATAACATGGACATATCAAAAGCAGTGCTGCTTATGCCTAATCAGCTAAGAATCAGGATAAGCCGATGTTATGATTCCATAGATCTGAACTAAGATAGACACCTGATCCAAATGGCCCCAAACCATGAGTCCACATGACACGAAAATACAGCAACATTGCAAACACCAGGATGATCACCATGGTTATTAGTGGCAGGCAAAGAAACAGTTCATCTGCAAGCGTAACTAAGACAGGCAACCATAACTTGACATCAAACCGGAAACAACTGCTAACACCAGACCCTTGTTTTTGGGAACGACCGCTAACACCAGACTTGCCCGGCAATACAGTGCCGGCTCCACTTCGCTCTAGCAACATCACAGCTACAGATTACCGCAAAAAAACGATGGTGTCATAACAAGTTCCCCGAATAGTTCAATAAATCTACACAAGGCTACACGAATTCCGGGGCACGTGGCTTGCCCAAAGCTATACTACAAGGCCACCAAACTGGGGAGTGTCAGCCGCCCTTTGCGAATCTCTCAATTTTCTAGCTCACGCTTCAAATGAAATGCATACACAGGAAAAACACAGATGTTTGGGTGCTGCATGAACTCACTAACTGCAGTGTTTTCTTCTTCCTTTTATTATGCAAAACAAGGAATACTAATTCCTAGAAATGAATGTAATGCATGCTGTTACATGTATGCATGGCAACGGATGGGAGTTACCACCTAGAAATGAATGCATGCTGTTACATGTATGCATGGCAACGGATGGGAGTTACCAGTCATTGAATGAAGAATTCTTGCATGGCTCTTACACAGATCGTGGGCTCATTCAAGAAGGAAAATGCATATGCTAAATTAAAGATACTAGCTAACGTGCGCAGGATTAAATGATCATTGCTAACAGGGAGAAGGGTGAAGGGGCACGAACCCTGGACTCGAGCCCGCGCAGCGCGTCGTCCCGCGCCGCCACCTCCGCCCGCAGCTCCCGCGCCTCCCGCCAGTGCTCCTCCTCCGCCTCCTTCCACCTCTGCACCATCCCACCACCCAAAGCCCCGTCAGAAAACATCCCTCCCGAAACAACCAAAACCCAAAGGCCGACACGGAGAGAAAGCGTGGGCGGGAGAACCTGGCCGGAGGCGTGGAGCTCCTCGCGCGCGGCGCGCTCCCGCTCCTGCGAAGGGGGTGGAGATGAGGAAGAGTGGGGTTCGGACTTGTGAGGCGGGGAGGTTCAGAAGGCGGTGGGCGTCGGTTAGCTGACTCACGCGGAGGATGCGGAGCTCGGAGACGAGGGCGAGGAGCTCCAGCTGCAGCTGCGACAGCGCCGCCGCCTCCGCCTCCATCACGCCGCCGCGCCGTGGAGAGAGCTCCGTTCCATTCGGTTCCTCTGATGAATGACGATCCAACGGTTGGGTTGAGAAAGGCTCTGGCTCTCCTCTTGTTTGGCACGACCGCGCGAGTTGGGCTGAGAAACGCGAATTTTGGTTATTTCTAGCCTCCTGTACCAGGTTAATACAAAATTTGACTTTTAGATCACCGTAATATTAAATCTAGCCTCATTTTGGACCACACGACTCTGAGAATATGACACGTGTTAGTTATACGGTCGATGACCGTACGACTGCACTGTTCATCGTAGTCGTACGGTCGGGATCACAATTTTTTATTTGTTTGTACCGAAAAGCAAATAAAATCCAAAAAATAGGGTATATTATTCACAATTTTTTTCATTTTTTCTGGGAAAAACCGAGTACTGTTCACATTTAGCCCAAAAAATCCGACTATTTGTAATTAAAAAAATCCGAGACTGTTCAATTGTTGACCTATTTTTTATATATTTTCAATAAATGGTCCAAAAAATCGGACGACCGCACGAGTAATGTTGAACTTTTATTCAAAAATATATAAAAATAGGTCAGCAGTAGTTGTGCAGTCGCCCTATTTTTTGGACCTTTTATTGAAAAATATATAAAAAAAATAGGTCACCAGTACTCATACGGTCGCCTGATTTTTCAGGCCTTTTATTGAAAATATAAAAAGAAACGACAGCAGTACTCGTGCGGTCGCCCCTTTTTGGCCTTTTATTGAAAAATATAAAAAAAGGTCAACAATAATCGTGCGATCGTCCGATTTTTTGGGCCTTTTATTGAAAAATATACAAAAAAATTGGTCAACAGTACTCGTGCGGCCGCCCGATTTTTTGGGCCTTTTATTGAAAATATATAAAAAACAGTTCAACAATTGAACAGTCTCAGATTTTTTTTGGGCCAGACGTGAATAGTACTCGTTTTTTTTTTTGCAAAAAAAATAAAAATAAATTTGTGAACAGTAGTCGTGTGGTCCCCCGACCGCACGACTACTGTTACCTATTTTTTTATTTTCTTTTCTTTTCGGTACAAAAAATAAAAAAATCGTGAACACGACTAACACGTGTCACACCCTCGGAGTCGTGCGGTCGGGAAAGGGGCTAGATTTGGTATTACGGTGGTCTACTGGCCAAATTTGGTATTAACGTGGTACAAAGGGCTAGAAATGACCAAAATTCGAGAAAAACTTGTTCTTCCGCATGTGACATTTAGTTACAGTGATGACTTTTGTCAATGTTTTTATATTTTTATAGATAAAAGTGAACATTATTGATATCGATAAGAATAGTATATATTATTTTAAGCTCAGGAAGTTATTTAGATAATTTGTTAATAGAATTCCTGTTTATTTTGATTTTTTGAAGGAATGGAAACCAAAAAATCATTCAAAACCTAAAAGAACGGGCCGAAGGCTTTCCTCTTGTTTGACACGAGCGCGCGAGCTGGGTTGGCCGTAGTCCCTCCAAGGGAAAATCAAAATCGACTGTTACAACCATAAAGCACCTACTCCGCCACTACAAGCCCAAATCCACCATGTTGTATTGAACAAAAAACAAAGGAAAATTCAGTAAAGATAAATACAAGCTGAACCATGCTACCACACAACTTGTGGCGACAATTGTTGCGCAATTCTGTACGTAATTTCCATATATCCAAATATCATTGGCTATAGTTTTCAAATGTTTGACCTCACATAGTGCAAAATGATATATTTTTTAAACTACAGGGAGTATATGGCTGCCAGGCTGCCACAACTAGGTGTTAACAAATGTGCTCCGCTGGGCCAAATGCTTGCAAACACTGCACAAAGATGCATGCGAATGACATTGCGACACCGTTGCAAGAAGGAAAGTGGAATTATGCGACACGAAAATTTTCAGAAACAACATACACGTTGTAACACAGTCTGAAAAATCTTCACTAACTGCATTTCCCAGTTTCCTACGCAGTCGGAAAAATTTTCACTAATTCCGTCTATGTAGTTTTTTACATAACATATCCTAAATCAAAAAAAAGGAGAAGGGTGTTAGGCTTGACAAACTAACATAAAAAAAACATGTCATCTTTTAATGGAATTAAACACAAATTAAAAGCTTCGTTAGAGCGTAACCCTCTTAGAGATACGCCATATCGGAACCTGAGTGTGGTGATAAATGAGTTAGGGCCAGGACGTCACTCCCTTAATGACAAGCTACGTCGGCGCCCGGATGTAGTGGAAAATGGGCAAGAGTCTTCGCACTTTTCTCAAAGAGTACAAGGAGCAAGAAAGCTAGTCGAGGAGAGTAGAATTCGTATGGGTAATTGCAATGTAGGGTCCTCAACAGGTAAGTTAAGAGAGATAGTTGATAGGAGACGTATAGATATCTTGTGCATTCAAGAGACTAAATGGATGGGTCAAAAGGCAAAGGAGGTCGAGCATACTGACTTCAAGCTGTGGTATACTGGAACAAAACGAAATAATAATGGAGTGGACATCTTAATCGATAAGCGTCTCAAGAGTGGAGTTATCGACGTGAGGAAACAAGGGGATAGGATTATCCTAGTTAAATTAATCTTTGGTGACTTGGTTTTGAATATTGTTAATGCATATGCTCCACAAGTAGGGTTGGATAAGACCGCAAAAAGGCAATTTTGGGAAGACCTAGATGACATGGTTAGAAGTGTGTCTATCAATGAGAAGATTTTCTTAGGAGGCGATTTCAATGGTCATGTCGGTACAACTAGTGGAGGGTTTCAAAAGGTGCATAGGGGGTTGGTTATGGTGATAGGAATCAAAAGGGAGAAGACATCTTAAACTTTGTCCTAGCCTATGATCTCATGATAGCTAACATATTCTTTAGAAAGAGACATTCTCATTTAGTTATCTTTAGCAGTGGTTAGCACTCTAGCCAAGTCGATTTTGTTCTTGTTAGGAGGAAGGACAAACAAGCCTGCATAGACTGTAAGGTTATACTTGGAGAGTGTGTTGTCCAATAACATAAGTTGGTAATCTCCAACTTTCGTTTTAGGTTACGGGTTCGACAAGTTAAGGTCGCCAGAGCCACAAGGACGAAATGATGGAAACTCAAAGGGAATACCGCACAAGCGTTGAAGGAGAGGACGGTCACGGAAGGGACATAGGACATGGAGAAGCGAATAGTATGTGGACAGAGATGGCAACTCGTATTAGGAAGGTGGCTACGGAGGTGCTTATAGTGACCCAAGGGACAAGAGGAGAACCAAAAGATCCATGGTGGTGGAGCACAAAAGGCTATTGAAGAGAAGAAGATATGCTACAAGTACATGCATATGATAGGAGCAATGACAACGTACAGAAATACAAAGCAGCAAAAAAATGCGAAGAAAACGATGAATAAGGCACAAAGCAAGGTATTTGAGAAAATTTATGAGAAACTAAATACAAAGGAGGAAGATAAGGATGTCTACAAGATGGCTAAACTTCAAGTAAAGAAGACGAGAGATTTCAACCAAGTTAAATGCATTAAAGACGACACTAATAGATTTTTGGTGAAAGACGAGGAAATCAAGGATAGGTGGAGAGATTACTTCGACAAGTTGTTCAATCATGATAATGATGATAATATAATTGAACTGGATGATGTTTTTGACGACACAAATAAGCGGTTTATTCGAAGAATCCAAGAGTTGAAAGTAAGAGAGGCCTTAAAAAGGATGAAAGTGGGTAAGGCGTTGGGGCCTGATAATATCTCTACTGAGGTGTGTAAATGCCTAGGCGATTGTTTGACTAACTAATTTGTTTAATAACATTTTTAGGTTAAACAAAATATCAAACGAGTGGCGGAGGAGCACATTAGTACCAATTTTCAAAAATAAAGGAGACATTCAAAGTTGCACTAATTATAGAGGAATTAAGCTCATGAGCCACACAATGAAACTCTGGGAACGAGTGATTGAGCGTTGTTTAAGAAAAGTGACTAGCGTGACGATAAACCAATTTGGTTTTTGCGTGGGAGGTCGACCACAGAGGCAATTTTCTTGCTACGACAGTTGATGGAGAGGTATAGGGAGCAAAAGAAGGACCTTCACATGATATTTACTGACTTGGAGAAAGCCTATGATAAGTGTCAAGAAAGGTATGTTGTGGGAGCTTCAAAAGAAAAGTCCCAACAAAATATATTATCCTAATTAAGAACATGTACGAAAATATTGTGACTAATGTCAAAACGTGTGGTAGTGTTACTAATGACTTTCCTATTAAGATAGGACTACACCAAGGATCTGCATTGAGCCTATACATTTCTGCCCTAGTGGTGGATGAGGTCACACGGGACGTACAAGGAGATATCCGTTGTATGCTTTTCACTGATGATATGATTCTGGTTGATGAGAATAGGATATGTGTTGATAAAAAGCTCGAATTGTGGAGGAATGCCTTAGAATAGTAGGACTAAAACTGAGTATATGATGTGTAATTTCAGCGGTGCTAGGGCAGATGATGGAGATGTTAGATTGGATGGACAAGTAGTGTCTAAAAATATGTTTTGTTATTTGGGATCGATGCTATAGTAGGACAATGAGATTGATGAAGACGTGAGCTACAAGATAAGAGCGGGGTGGGTGACATAGCACCAAACATGTAGTGTCCTGTGTGACAAAAAATTCTCTCAAAAGTTAAAGGATAAGTTCTATAGGACGACGATCAGATCCACGATGCTATATGGAGCAAAATGTTGAGCGACTAAAAGACAATATATACAGAAAATGAGTGTAGCGGTGATGAGGATGCTACGGTGAATCTGTGGTCACACAAGACGGATCGTATCCGCAATGATAATATACGTGATAAGCTGGGGATAGCACCAATTAAAGAGAAGCTTATCAAACATCGCTTGAGATGGTTTGGACATCTCCAACGAAGGCCTCCTGAGACACCGGTATGTAGTAAAACTTAAAGACGTACTAAAAACGTAAGAAGAGGCAGAGGTCGACCAAGACTAACGTGAGAAGAAGCAGTTAAAAGAGACTTAAGAGATTAAAATATATCTAAAGAATTAACTTTAGATAGAAGCGCATAAAAGTTAACGATATACGTGCTGGAACCATAAGAAAGTTAGAAGCAGCGTTTTTAAGCTCTCGGTTCAGATAGCAGGTTGTACTGCTTAAGGTTTTAGCATTGTAAGTTTTATTTCAAGGTTCTCACATCTTTGATATTGAGAAGATTTTATTCTTAGCCTGCCCTAACTTGTTTGGAACAAAAGATTTTGTTGTTGTTGTTGCATTTCCCAGTTTCCACCGTTGTTCAACAAAGTGCGTGCCTACGTGAATCACCTGCCAACGGGAACAATGGCCACTGCTAACATCGCCAACACAACATATGGGTGACAAACACGAAAAAGGGCTAGCACGCTACCCATGCACACTCCTGTGGTCTGCGAGCAAAAAAAATGTACAAAACTTTACACAAGGGGAGAGAGAGCTACTGGCCTACCGCGTTAGGGTCTCCCCTTTCGTTGCGGCTGCTGCTGCCGCTGCTTCATGCTGGCTCTCCTAGCTACATCCCATGGCTTGTGCGGCACACAGACGCCTTGCTGTGTCGCGAAGAACGACTCGTAGCCCGGGGAGTCAAACGCGAAACCGGTGTGCTTGGAGGTCTCTCGAGGGAGCATGGAAATCGCGTAGCTTCTCGCCTCTTCTGGGCTTAGATGGCTTCTCTCCGGCAGATGTATCATGCTGTACTCGGGGGGGTCATCCTTGTGCATCTCCTGGACCACTTGGTAATCGTAGGGGAATAGCCACCTTTGAATCCTGAGACAGCAACACAAATCCTTGAATCTTCGAAAGGGACCAAAACCAAAAGGCATAAACTGGCATAATTTTTACAAAAGGAAGAGCTGGTGATAAAAAAGCAGATATCTTACGATAGATATAGGAAGTCACCAAAGAGAGCGATGATCGGAACAAGCAACAGTGTCAGGTAGAAGAAAAAGGTGCTCATCAGAACATAAATCACAAAATATACATTTTCCTGCAGAAGGAACACAGCATGGAGTTACTGCATTTGTAGAAAGAAATACTGATCACAAGTGTAATAGGTTCGTAGATAAATTCACCCACCTGTCTGTCAAATGACGTCATTATCGCAGAGTATATGAAGATAAACAGAAACCACGCCACTATACCGCCAGCTACACTGTAATAATGCCATCTCGTTATAGAGTTGCACTCCATGAGTAGACGGAGGTTCACAGTCACCACAATACAAGTGAAGGCCATTGTGCTGACATCCCATAAACCAAGAATCTTGCCAGATGAACCGTGACCATGCCGGCTTGCAGCTGCAGTGAAGTAATAGAACACTATTGACTGATAGAAGGCGAAGAAAGCCCACACTGCTATCACTCTCCACTTGAAGAATGTATTTCTGCTTCCTTCCTGGTAAAGCTGTGGGTATTTTTTCGATAGGGACGCACTCACATCCTGAAAGAGGTCAGTTTAGTGCAATGCAGCAAACAGCATCACTCCATAAGTAGAATAAGTACAAGCAACCATACCTTATCAAACAATCCAAACATAATGACAGGTAGTGCTGTGAAAATGACATTATATAGAGACTGGAACCAGTCATCATAAAACCGCTGACCGGAAAAGCCAGTATGGAAAGTGAACCAGAACTGAGTTAGTGTAAATGTCAGATTCTTGTAGAAAAAGTATGTAATAACCTGAAACAGAAAGTGTCAGTATTTAGTTTTCAAAACTACATAGAAAGCTACAAGGTAAGCAACCATAGGCATACCTTGCAAAATCTCAAATATTATTTAGTTTTTTAAACTATATAGAAAGCTACAAGGTAAGCAACCATAGGCATACCTTGCACAATCTCAAATATGACCACCGTCCATGTACAAGAAGCAAATCAGTAAGATATCGAAACTGAGCAATGGCAAAATCACTAGCCATAACAGCTTGCATTCCTTCTTGTCCACTAATGCCAATCCCAACATGAGCAGCTTGAATCATACTCACATCATTAGCACCATCACCAATACTGAGAGTTATCTTACGAGCTCCTTTCTTAACTAAGCTAGTAACCTACAAAATGTGCGCAACTGTGAAAGATTACATTTTCACATATTATAACCAAACAGGTTATGCAAGCAAATAAGTCAACAAATCAGAGACTATGAGATTATCCATAGTTCATAACTAAATAATCACCTACAAGACATGCTACTCATAGTACAAGAGTGTACAACATTGGGTTAAGAGGCTAAAACTGCAAAACCGAAACCATCCAATCTATTGTGATTAATAATAGATGTGAGCTGCAGTGGAACACACTTTGTTTGTGGGGGAACAAAATTGATTGTTCCCTTTATAATTTAACTGTTATGGTATTGAGACTCAGAACTTTCTTTCTTTCTTTCTTCTATGATATCTTTCCATCAAGGCATTACATGTATATATAGCCATTAGGCCAACTCATTTCTACTCATTACTCTATCCCCTTTTCCAGCTCATCTCCTGACAACCTCACCCAACTTTCTAACAAACATGACAGCCTCACCACAACTCTCTAACAACTTATCCTCTCTCTTTAACCCTTTGTTGTGGACATGGCTTTCTTGTTACGGCGAGTATAAACCTTGCCAACAAAAGCGTCCACAACACTTCCGCCCTCCTGGAGAAACAGCTCGTCCTCGAGCTGGAACGCCGGATGCGCCTCTTTGAATTCCTCGAGCTTCTCCCATGTTGCTTCAGAATCGGGGGAGCCCACCCAACGAACCAAGAGCTCCCAGACACCCCTGTTGAGGCGTGCACGGACGACCGCGGCCGGTGTAGGAACTGCACGGCCGTGAACCACCGGCGGAAGAGGCACCACCTCTGTTGGAGGGTCGCCATGGAACGGTTTGAGGAAAACCACATGGAAAACATCATGTAGCTTGGCTCTGGGAGGAAGGCGGAGGCGATAAGCAACAGGGCCAACATGCTCCACTACTTGATACGGGCCATAGTAGCGGTGAGCGAGCTTCCCTCCAATTTTGTCCACAATGCCCGCAGCTGAGCGGTGATGCAAGCGTAACCATACCCAATCATTGGTGGCGAACTGAACATCACGGTGTTGCTGATCATAGGAGTGCTTCATATGGTCCTGGGCATGCAGCAAGCGGTCCCGGATTTCCGCTAAGAAGACATCCCGTTCTGCCAGCTGCTTGTCGACTGCTGCCACTCGCGACAAGCCCGGATGATAGGACATCATCGTCGGAGGCGGACGACCATATACGACCTGGAATGGAGTGGTCCGCAGTGCTGTTTGGAATGAAGAGTTATAGTAGAATTCCGCCCAAGGGAGCCAACGGAGCCAGCTGCGCGGACGGTCGCTGGCGAGGCACCGGAGGTAGACGCCAAGCACACGGTTGGTGACCTCCAATTGCCCATCAGTCTGAGGATGGAAGGCGGAGTGAGCGCACTCGGCTCGGACAATACAAGAGCTCCTTCCGAAAGTCTTTGGTGAAGACTGGGTCGCGGTCGCTAACTATGGAGCAGGGGATGCCGTGAAGCCGGACAATCTGGTCGAAGAAGACGCGCGCCACCGAAGTTGCGGAATACGGGTGCCCAATAACAATGAAATGCCCGTACTTGGAGAAGCGATCCACCACCGTGAGCACCACTGATTTGCCGCTGACCTTGGGAAAGCCCTCCACAAAATCCATAGCGATGTCGGCCCAGACCGAGGTGGGTACTGGAAGCGGCTGTAGAAGACCCGCTGGATGAAGATGCTCTGTTTTGTTCCTCTGACAGATGGCGCAGCTTTGGACGAACTCGCGAACAAGCCGATTGGTATGGGGGTTGTAAAATGAGACGCGGAGACGATGCAGAGTCTTCTGGACACCCTCATGTCCTGCGCCATGGGCTGCGGCAAGAATGGCCGGCCAGAAGGCCGACGAATCGGGCACGAATATGCGGCCGCGGTGAAGAACAAGTCCATCCACCGCCGTCCAGGACGCACCCGCAATGCCCTGAGTAACCTCCGTGCGCTTGGCGATGAGATCCGGAAGCTGCTCGGCCTCACGGCGAAGGTCGGCGAAGAGTTGGAGATCAGGTCGGGTGAGGGAGTATACCGCAGCGCCCACCGCATCTTCATCACGGCGCGAGAGAGCGTCAGCAGCTGCGTTCAACCGACCAGGCTTGAATTCCACCGTGAAGTCGTACCCGAAGAGGCGGCTGACCCAAGTATGCTGCGGGATGGTGGAGAGGCGCTGATCCAGCAAGAACTTCAAGGCGAAATGGTCTGTGCGCACTGTGAACGGCCGTGCCCAGATATAAGGTCTCCAGTGCCGCACCGCCTTGACCAGGCCGATTAGCTCCCGCTCATAGGCAGCCAATTTGGCATGCTGGGGGGCGACCGCTCGGCTGAAGAAGGCGATAGGGCCGGCGCCTTGGTGGAGCACCGCCCGGCTTTGAGCGAGCGTCGCATTCCACCACGGCGAGGAGAAATCGGAAGGCTGCAGGACCGGTCCCGTGGTCGAGCGACCTTGAGCTCCTCGGCGCGAGTCGCCGGAGACCAACAGAACGCGTCCTTCTTCAGCAAGGATGTCAGAGGAGCCGTCATGACCCCATAGTTGTTGATGAATCGCCGGTAGTAGCCGGTGAGGCCGAGAAAACCGCGAAGTGCGCGAAGGGTGCGCGGTTGCGGCCACTTCTGCACAGCCTCAATCTTGGATGGATCCATGGCGACGCCTTCCGCCGAAATGATATGGCCCAGGTATGCCACAGAGCGTTCCGCAAAAGTGCATTTGGAGCGCTTAAGGAAGAGGGTGTGAGTGCGGAGTGCTTGAAGGACGGCGCGGACGTGCTGAAGATGCTCCGACCATGACGAACTGTAAATCAGAATGTCGTCGAAAAATACCAGGACCGATCGCCGAAGGAAGGGTCGCAGCACTTCATTCATCATGGCCTGGAACGTCGAAGGAGCGTTGGTTAGTCCGAAGGACATAACCACGAACTCGAAGTGGCCGTGGTGAGTACGAAAAGCCGTCTTGGCGATGTCATCTGGATGCATCCGAATCTGGTGATAACCGCTCACGAGGTCGGCTTTGTGAAGAAGAAGCCCTTGAGTTCATCCGATGGTTAAATCGACGACGGGTATTGGGAAGACGTCGCGCACTGTCTTGGCGTTGAGGGCCCGGTAGTCGACGCAGAAGCGCCAACTAGCGTCCTTCTTACGGACCAAGAGCACCGGCGAAGAGAATGCCGACGTGCTCGGGCGGATGAGGCCTTGTTGCGATGTCGGACATTGCCGCTCGAGTTCATCCTTCAGCAGCTGAGGATAGCGATACGGCCGGACCACAATTGGGGCCGTGTCAGGGAGCAGCGTGATCCGGTGGTCCATATGACGTTGAGGAGGTAGGCCAGAAGGAGCTTCAAACAGATCGGCGAACTCGGCGAGCAGAAGTGATAACAGATCCAATCGGGCCATGGCACATAGCGACGGCGGAGATGGAGCTTCCAGGCCGCGCCATTTGACAGGATGATCGTGCCGCCAAAAGGCCATGGTATGCTGCTCGAAGTCCCACAAAATTGGTCCGAGCGTCTTCAGCCACTGGCAGCCTAACACGAGCTCGTAGTCTTCCAATGGCAGGACGTAGAGGTCGATGAGGAAGTGTTCATTGTGAATGGCAACCGGGACTTGTTGGCAGACACCTGGTGATGGTACGCGATCTCCGTTCGCGACGCCCACCGTAAGTCCCGGCCGTGGCTCCATTGTGAGGCTGAGGCGAGCGGCCGTGGCAGAGGATATGAACGAATGGGTGGAGCCGGAATCCACGAGGGCGCGCAACTGTGTCGTGACGACGGACACAGAGAGGCGCATTGTATCCCCCGTCTTGATGCCGTGAGAGCATGGAGAGAGATTTCAACTTCATCTTCGGTAGCGTCATCATCTTCCCCGGTACCCTCCACAGGCGCACTGTCGTCCAATTCCATCAGATAGAGCCCTTTCATCGAGCACTGCTTGATGTGCTCCCTTGAGAATTTCTCCGGGCAATTGAAGCACAGCCCATCCGCTCTGCGCTGCGCCATCTCTTGTGGCGTCAGCGCTGAAGCGAGTGCCGTGGCCGCGCGCTTTGCCGGGCCGGTGGAGTAGGGGGGCGCCAACCCCGGGCGCGGCCGGCGTGGCGTCATGGTCGCCGCTGGCGCCGCCACGCGATGCGACGAGAACGAGCGCGGAGGCACCCTGGAGCCGCTCTGGTCGTCATCGTCGTCGAGTTCCAGGCGGCGTTCGAAGGCTCGTGCTAGCGCCATGGCGTCGTCGAGGGTCTCTGGGCTCTGGAGCTCCACATCGGTCTGAAGAGGATTCCGCAGGCCTGCGGTGAAGATGTCGATCTGCTTTGTTGTTCGGTGACATTTCGCAGCGCGCGAGAGAGAAGGAAACGCTCTGGTATTCTCGGCCGATCCGTCTGGCGGAGCTTCATGAGGGCGCTGAGCGCGTTGCTTCAACCGCGGCGGCGGCGTTGCACCCTGTCGAGGAGCTGAGGCCAGGTGGGTACTCCGCAATTTTGCTCCAGGCGGTAGTACCAATCCTGAGCCGAGCCCTCCATGTAGAAGGAGGCGAGCCAGACCTCTTCCTCCGGCGTGCGGTGGGCGCGGAAGAACTGCTCCGCCTTGTGCAACCAGACGATGGGGTCGGTGGAGCCGTCGTAGCGCGGAAACCGCAGCTTGTGGGAGGACTGGTAGGGAGGGGGAAGCGATGACGGCACCTCGGACTCGGGCTTCGCCTTGCCCTTGTCGGAGACGTCGCCGAGCTCGAGCTGGGTGGTCTGGAGGCGATTAACGGCGACCCAGAGGCGGCTCTGGTCGTTCTTGTGCGTCGCTAGATCCTCTTTGACCGACTGGATCTCACCGAAGAGCTTCTCCATGGCCGATTTGAAATCAGCGGCAGAGAGAGGGGACGCCATGATCAAGCGCACGAGGGAGACGGAAGAGGAGTCGCGCGCGGAGAACGAGAGGAAAGACGGCCGAAGGAGAGAGGAGGCGATAACGGCGGAGAGAGAGTGGTGGGAGAGCACGAGCGGCGATCTGGTGCGAAGGAACACGCCCGCCGATCTGGTGCGAAGGACGGCGTGTGAAAGCTTCGGAAGAGAAAAGGCGTGATGGACGAGAGTGGGTGGGGGGCGGCTCTGATACCAAATCTGTTATGGTATTGAGACTCAGAACTTTCTTTCTTTCTTTCTTCTATGATATCTTTCCATCAAGGCATTACATGTATATATAGCCATTAGGCCAACTCATTTCTACTCATTACTCTATCCCCTTTTCCAGCTCATCTCCTGACAACCTCACCCAACTTTCTAACAAACATGACAGCCTCACCACAACTCTCTAACAACTTATCCTCTCTCTTTAACCCTTTGTTGTGGACATGGCTTTCTTGTTACGGCGAGTATAAACCTTGCCAACAAAAGCGTCCACAACATTAACAATATCAATATTCCCAGTATTGCACAAGCATTGTGAAAGGCACCCAAGTGAGAACTTCACTACTACAGAGTACAGACTATACAAAATCCAGATATCTATAAACCAAAAATGCCATGCTGCTGGTTGTTCCCTGGGGGAAAGGCACGCCATGCATAAGTAACAACGGTAGCAGCAAGAAATGATATTTACCTGTGCCTTCTGCAATGGAGACACTCGGCAACATACAACTGAGTGGCAAATTAAACTCAACCCAAGGAGATCAATACGCAGAGTTGGGTCTAGTGCATACATCAAGCATCTCCCATCAATAATGAGAGCCAACTTTCGTCCTGGTGTGCTACTTAGAGAACGCTGGGCTTCCTCAAGGTAACTTTTCAGACTCTGTTTTACCGAGTCTTTAATAACACGTGCAATTTCCACAGGGTCTCCCTGTAAATGACTGCAGTGTTACGTATGGCACAAATAGGTCCGTAAAAAGGTATACACTACTAGCCAAAAGTTGGTTTGCACCAAAGGATGCAATCACATAGCTGATTATGCTTCACCCAAGTACAAGGAACAAGAAAACAAACACCATAAGATACGTACAAGGCATACACCAACATGATGAAGAGTCTAAAGTGCTAAAGCAACAAAATCCACATAAAGTGATAAAACTATTAAAGAATAATACATTATGCTGTTTTTTCTAAAAATAGTTTGTACGAGAATCAAGGCTAAATCTCCCCCAAAAACAAGTCCCATAATACCCCACCAACCCAAGTACCAAGTAAACATATTTCACAAGTACTTCTCCAGTTGAGCTATCCCATTATTTTAAATCATATGGCAGATATCTTTAACAGTCTCCGATTATAGTCATTTAAAGTTTAAAGATAAAATAAACCAACCGGACAACAACATAATGATATATGTTCAACTTACCCTGCCTTCAGCCTCTCTAATTGCATCTGTCTCTGAACTGATGATAAACTGTTTTGTATCATTGCTTACCAGGCTGCATGCTGCACAGCAAAGAATCAACTCAAATCTTCAGAAGCTATCTACGTCAGATGAAAGAGAGAATCAAGAAACAAACTTCCAGAATAAAAATCAGAGTTTTTTTAAAAAAACAAATGCCTTCAAGAAACGAAATCATCAATGAAAAATAATTAAGATAGAATAAAAATCTCACCATATGCTATGTTAATTGCTGTTTCCATTTTATCTCCAGTTAAAACCCAAATTTTTATGCCGGCTGCAGAAAGAGTTTCAATGCAGGCTGGCACACCTTCTTGCAGTTTGTCTTCTACAGCAGTGCACCCTATCAATATAAGGTCTTTTTCAATCAACTCAGCTACCTACAGGGGGAAAAGAAAACAAAAATTACATCGCAATGTGGCCCAGCAATAGTAGAATAAACTTCAAAGTTCTTTTTTCTACAAATCACTCAGTGTGTAATTGTGTGATAGAACACACAAATTGCTGGTGCAATGAAAATAATTTTTTTAAAACTATTAGAAAGAAAAGTACGACCGCTTACATATTCTTGTCCTAGTAAAAATGACCAAAATATTTTGCTCATGATTCTCATTCCTACCTTGGCAAATGTAAATCGAATGGCTTGAATATAAATTACTTTTCTGTAAGTATTTTGTAACAGCAAGAGATAACAAAATAGACACATACTAAAACTGAAAATGGCAATTGAAATTTATAGGTTGCATGTAGAGATGGCAATGGGTACCCGATACCCGAATACCCGACGGATTTTACCCGATAAAGAGACAGGTATGGAAAATTTTATGTACCCATGGGTACGTTATTGGGCGAAATCCTCTACCCGCCGGGTAGGCGGGTGCGGGTGTAGGTATATACTACCCATACCCGCCTACCCGCAGGTAATGAATACCCGCATTAGACAACTAGACATCCCACTCAAATGTTAATTTTATTATCTACTTGTTGTTGATTGTTTATTTGTTTGTCATATGTTGATATGGTCATGTCAAGTATGTTTATGTGATGTACTAATTTTGATCATTAGACGCTTTTGTGCTTGGCATGTATGATTAATGAATGTCTAAATTGATGATATTCTTATGTGTTAAACTGGTATGCTTATGGTGCGGGTTACCCGTCGGGTAGTAATACCCGCGGTACGGTATGGGTAAATTTTCCTACCCGCGTGCGGATACGGGTAACCCGACAGGTAAATTTACACCTAGCGGGTACGGGTATGGAATGGCAATACCCGATAGGTATTTACCCGTTGCCATCTCTAGTTGCATGACTCAACTAGCTTTGAAAAAAAATACCCACACCCACAGGACTAAATACATTCAGTAAATTTACAATGGTGGAAAAAGAAATTTTCAACTTGTGAACCATACAAATACAACAAAGATCCAATATATACCACAATGAGGTTTTTAGAAGAAAAAAATGCTAGGGCTACAAAAATGTTCTGGTTGCAATTATTTCCTGAGCCAGATTTCTTTTCATACATAAATTCCAAAAGTGATCGTGGGAAGATGAATCGAGGTTTCATACTCAACAGTGTGCATGATGCTCAAGTTCAGTAGTGGTGTACAATAATGTAATAAATCATGCAAGCAATAGAAGATAGAGGCAATAGCAGAACTTCAAATCACAAGGGCCATAGTTCATCACATATATTCGACAAAAAATATCTTTTATACTAATAAAATAGGCAAAAGATGGTGATGCATACCTCATCAAGCTTCTTATCACGATCTCGTAAAGAAGATTTCGCTTGAATAAACTTCTCATTCCAGCTTTCATATTGCTCCCTATTGAGATCTCGATAAGCAAGGCAAAGCGTACGCAAACCAGCAGAGCCAAATTGTTCTAGATGTTCTCTGCTCGTCTTTTTAATGTCATGATTTCCATCAGCCAATCTTTCATATATGACATTGTCAGCACCCTGTTATACAATATATGTTCAAGGTTAGTGCAACAATGTACAAAATGGAAGATATATCAAGTTTTTTTCCTGTATTACCTTGCAATAGAGAACAAGTCTTCCATTTGGGAAACGGCAAACCACAGATTGACGCTTTCTTGTGCTGTTAGTGCAGTAAAGTGCGAAGTGAGGAACAATGATTTCATCTCGTTGAATTCACATTGGGAACAAATAAACACACCTGTTGAATTCCAAAACATTCAGGATTTCATATGCCACGTCTTGTATACTCCCCATCCTCTCAACATGTGATTCACGAACCATGACTGTGGTTGGCGTACGTCTACACAACAGGTGCAAAATGTCACCCTTAAGACATTACCATTCGCCAACGAAATCTCTTAGTTCAAATAAATTGCATTATAAAAAATGGATGAGCTCACGTCTCACATTCCTAAAAAAACTCACATCTCACAATAGTTGCTTTTACATTGTGTATCCATTTTAAATGAAGAAGGAACCATTCCAGCAGAAGCATAGAGCCCCCAGGATGACTGGATAAATGACAGATGAACAAAACTGCAAGAGCAATTTAAAACAACATTTAAGATACGGATTACCTATAGAAGAAGAAACCAAAATTCTTTGCTGCAGTTACAAGTGCAGCCTCATCAGGAGAGGCAGCTTGATAACTGATCTTTTCTGGTGTCTCCTCACCCTCAGGAAGAACTGTATGACAGAGCGCAAGGCATCTGAAGAATTCCTAAAGAGATACAAGAGCAAATAAAAAATGGCTGTTTAGCACATTAAAAAGGGGAAATCATGAAAAAAGGAAACAAAGATTATTTGAAGCCATTTTTTATCAAGGGCATAGATGTCGTTTGCATAACATGGAAATCATGTCGGTCAATCCAACCAAAGGTGATTATGACCAAAATGGAACTAACAATAGTTGTGGAAACTAAAATGGAACCAACAATATCTTTTTCACAACTAGTCCAAAATATTTACCTTGCAAGCCTCATGATTAGGTTCATTTCTCCATGCACCACGCATGATTCTAGCGTCATCAAAGTTGAATCCTTTCTCATGTACTGCAGTGACTGATCTTTTACCCTAATGAAAGTAAATAAAGCAAATGTAGAAGCAGTAACACAGTTAATTTTTCATGAGATATACCACAGTTTAACAGCTTAAAACAAGGAAAATATTCTAGATCTTGATATAGACCTCATCATCATCGATCTTGATTCCAGCTCGCTCAGCACCTTTTTCAATCTCTGTAATGCCAGTTCCATATATTTCCCCACCAATCGAGCATTTAAAGAATTCCATCAAGTTTCTTGTAAGTGTTCCAGTTTTATCAGAAAATATATATTCAACCTGAACCATTATGTTAATAGTGAAAATCCAAAGTAAGAAGAAATATGTAAGAAATGTCTGGTTTTGACGAAATAACCTCATTCCAAAAGTGCTGATAATTACTCCCACTTTTCGAATGAGTTGGTGCTAGAATGAGATCATTCCATTCCACTAACCAAACACAACCGTGCAGGATACGATAGCCCCATTCCAGTAAAGGGGGCTTTCTTCAAACCAAACAGGTCACTAAGGGATAAAAGGGAAAGATTACCTGCCCAAGCTCCTCATTCAGATTAGAAGTCCGGGCCAAAGCTGGGGTGTTGCTCTCGGCGTGGTACATATGCAGATCATTATTAATGAATTGTGTGCACTGAATGAATTTGATCATCTGCCAACCAAAGGTAACATGAGCTCTAAAAGTCCAAATATGGGACGCATTAAATGAGAAGTTAGACAATATACCTCAATGGACACATAAAGAGAAATGGGGATGATTGTTGAGTATAGAGTTATAAGAGTAAACATGGTTAAAATGGTCACCTGCAGAAGAAGTACAATATAAGGCCGCATGAAGCAAATTAGATACAATAAAAAATATTTAAAATAGTATATACCACAAATCTGTTCTTGGGATTAAACTGGTCCTCCACACGACCACGCAATCCAAGATAGAAGTATTTCTCATTAATAAACACACCACTGTTGACAAAAGCCAAATATAATGTCCATTAGTAGCGATTTAGTTTTGATCACTGAAAGCAATTATCAGTATATCAACTGTCCGTCTGCGTGATTCTTTTACCGCATGAGGATGCAATAAACTTGATAATTTTGCTTTAAGTAGTACAAGGATTCCATTTTGACTATTAACAAGGATTATTATTCCCCGCCAACCTTCGTAGAAATCCATATACTATAAAAAGACTTTACCATTCTGATCATACACCCCGCCCACCTCCCACATACAACCGTTGAGAAAAAATCAGAAAAACAAAGCAGTTTTAAAGAGCTAGTCCATGCACACATCTGTACCCCTCCTCTACAACAAAAAAAAACCACTAAAAAGGAACCCGAAAAAAGCATCCCTAAAACAAACTCCCAACAACTCATGTGCTAATCTCTACAGCATATCTTCTATAGCTAAATTGTTTTTTATGAAAGATCGCAACAATCGTGGAGACCTCTAATTAGTTAATTAAGAAACTGTGTAAATTGATTATGCAAGTATAAGCCTCCACAACATTATATAACTAATGTTTAGGATATACATGTAAACACAGAACACACAATAGATATGTCAAATAAATGAAGTGGATTGAGAAAAAACTGACCTTCCAATAGCACCAATAACGCACATCGTGAAGAGGGTTGCAAATAGAGCAAGGATAAGTTTGTCTAACTTTTTCTCCAATGTACTTCTTTTAGAGGGAACATTCATGGAATTCATCATAACCTGCAACAATGTTCCACTAAAGTAAATCTCAAAAGTTGAAGAAAATCACAACTTCAAGTTGATATATAGGGAACACACAAATGTTGAATTGTTGATACTTTTGTCTCATGGCCCGTGAATACAACCGCCCCAACAATGTACTCTGTATTACGAAGGCTGCATCCCTGTGGCAAGAATGTAATGAGAAGTTAGGGTCTCTTTCTTGCACATGTACCCACACACACTGAGAGAATTGAGTGCCATGCAAGACACAATTATGTCTGATAAAAGCAAACATTGGAACAATGAGGAATATTAGAGCATCTCCCAATGCAAGAGGTGCTTAAGGTGGTTAGAAGGGAGAGACTACGACATATCACCAAGCATCCATCTAAGAGTCTAACCATTGATCCAATGCAAGCATTTTCTCATGGTGCTCCGATGATCCCAAAAAGGCAAAAACTCACAAAAACCCATACAAGTACCAACCTTATCTAAGCATCAACTATCAGGTTTTGGTACTTTCTACTCTCCAACATGGAAAAATAAACTACCTTTAAGCACCGGAGACCTTGGAGCATTCAAGGTGCTTTTATACTCCCTCTGGGAGTAACTTATGATTTTTACTTCTCACTGCCTTGGAAATATAACATCTGAAATAAATTTGTTGTTTATATATTTGCAATGGTGATTACAGTACAAGTGTTCATTTCTTGAGCACTTTATAAACATTGCTTCCGCCATCCACTACTCGTCCTACATGTGGGGCTAGAGAAGTGGGAAATTGTTTATGTAAAGGTCGCAATACAATTTGTAACTAAAAAATGTTTGTACCATAGCTACCCTCATTTGCAAAAGCAATAAAATCACAATATGACAAGTATTTTTCTGACGGGTCCACTAATGCCATTTCCGTGTGGCCATCTTAAGTATTTAGAGAGATGTTGTTGGTCAAAGTTAAAAGGATGTGAGCGCATCTAGGGGAAAAAAACTGGTGGGAAGTGGGAGAAAAAACGCCCGAATTTTGTTAAATTGAAATTTAAATTTATGACTGCATGATACACTTTAGGCCTTTTTTGAGCTAGATTATGTATTATATGAGCTAAATATACTTCAATTATTTTGCTCTCGAGTCCTAACATTTTTTAGACAAACTAGCCTAGCTAGTACATGCTAATTGGAATCTTGGAAAGGACCTTAGGCAGCATAAGCAGTACATCCTTATGTATCATGTTTGTTACTTCATTAAACACTTTCTAATTAATATTTGCATTATTCCAATTGTTAATTACCTATAACCAGTTTTCTCTGGCTTTTCCCGGTTTTGGTAGCGGTTTTTGGTTTTTCTACCGGTTTTTGTGTGGTAACCGTTCCGGTTAACGCTTTTGAACCAGTCCGAATTCAAATTTCAACATTCGAAATTCATCCGTTTTTTCCGGTTTTTCAGGTTACCGGCCGGTTATCGTTACCGGTCGCTGGGCGGGTTTTTCTCTGGTTCCGAGATTTGTATCCCTGAGCGCATCCCATGGGGACATTCTGTTTTTAACCTGAGGGAGTATTGATCGTGTCATGCTAAATCTAGGAACATGCAAACAACTTGGCAAGTGAATACATTTTAACCAATAAAAAACTGAAAACAAAACTTACCCTTAGTAGTACTTGGTTTGGTGAAAGTGGTATAGTTTGCTTGTCCACAATAAGATTCCCAGTAAATGTATAAAGTGAATTGTTTGGCTGTTCACACTGTATTTCACCTGCAAGCCATTTATGTAAGTTAAACATGAATCGTCGCAAGAAAGAAGCATAAGACGAACAGATAATGTGAAGTATACAAAAAGTACAATGCTTCCTTAATTCCACCAACTACAAAATACAATGTCCTCAACACGAAACAAATATAACAAAACCTTTGAATTCAGAAGCCTTTTCAGGAAGTACGTAGTCCCAGGTTTTCTCCAAAGCCTTCCTTATTTTCAAGTTGGTTTCCCCATCAAGATTTGCTGTCTAAGATAAATAAAAAGTATCCAACAAAACATCAATTAAAAGAGAGTTCTCTCCAAAGTTCATTTACTTCACATTCAAGTTGAGCAGAAAAATGGAAAAGGTAAAAAATGAATATATGAACCTCTATGTAGCAGACACCATCAGGGTTTGTACTTGATAGGAAGAGCAAGTCAGCAGGCAAATAACTGTCTTGCTTGATCTGCTCTAAAGAAGTGTCGATAACTGTTAGGTTCTTTTAACGTATTTTGAGCTCAAGATTAAACTCAACACACAAGACAAAATGAAGTGCATTCATTTCAGGAAGGAGCAAATGAATGGATCGATAAGTTTCTATAAAGAAGATTTAAGACATTACCCTCACAATGTCTCCAACCTGCAGTCTTTTCCATGGAGTACTTTCCCATTTTTGACCTTGCAATACATCGACGTGTGCATTATTAATGGACATGTCATTCTGGAAACGTTTCTGCGCAGAGAACACCCAAAAAAAGGAAAGGACATCAGGTCTCTTAATTTAAGAATAGCATAACAAAATAGCGAAGCAACTGAGCGAGGAATGCTAACCCAGTCCTCAAAAGCTTCCTTGATGAGAGACACCAAAAGCACAAGACTAAGCGGAACCACATTGGTGACAGGGTGAACTGGACTGCAAATGTACAAGCACGTATGAATTTGATTGTTAGAATTAAGGCTGAAGGTAAGGAAAAAGATGACCAAATCAACCAATGGGCTTGCTATGCTCAGAGGTGTCATGTTGCAACCAGAGAATTATATAGCTAATGTAGGTCCGTTGTGCGTGTGAGTCACAGAGAGAGAGAGAGAGACCTAATTGGTGTGGTCGACAAGATGGAAATCATGAGAAAGTAAAGATTTGCCACCCGCCTGAACTGTCAAAGCAAAAAACAAATGGATTACGAAAGGTTCCCATGCTCGAATTGCTGTTGAATAATACAGTGATGAAACACTAAAATTGCTGTTGCAGCAACCACTGCAAAGTTGCTATGTTGAAAACCCAAACATGCATTATAACACTTGTTGCTGGATTCAACAATAATAGTGCATGAAGTTCATTGAAATACTAGGATCACCCTCATCTAACAACAGTGAACTAGAAATGTGCCAGCTTAATGAAGTTAAACAAAAAAAAAAGCTTGCACTGTGCAAAAGGCGCATTGCACTTTAGTCATATAACTTAACAGTGCGTGCATGATACACATAGCACATATAATCACAACATCTTAAACACATGGCAACATTTGCCAAACCATGGAAAACCATCAGTGGTGGATCAGGGGAGCAAAGTGTCTAGAATTGCTGTGGTATAAGTTATTTCCATGAAGTTGGTGTTACATGGTAGGCCATTTCTTTGTTCAGTATAGTCTGTTGGTTTCACTTTTATTCTCAAGCTGTTCTTAGCCTTCGAGGCGGTTGTATTGACCTTCTTAATTTTGTTATCTCTGCTTATTATATAAGACCCTGTGTACTATCAAAAAGGTGGCCATCTCATGCATCCACTATTTTAAGCTAAGTATGATCCAAAGCTGGGCAAAGAAACAACTTTAAGGGGAAAAAATCAGTTTGCACAGTGAAAATGGTAAGATACTTATTTCATTCTGTGAAGAAATACCTCAGTATTCCTAGTTAAAACAAGTCTATGTTTATCAAACATAAAAAGTAATAAAAGCAAATGCATTCAATTACACATGACATATCATATCAGGTTAACAATTAAGCGCTGCATCAAAGAAAAATCCCAAGGGAAAAATCTCAATCGGCAACATATGCTATGAACAAAAAACAATGTATTAATACCTGTTCAAACAACCCTTTAGGTAGAAAAGTCAGAATGCTGTACTTTGTAGTCGACACAGAATTTCCCTGGAAATGCATGCAGAGAATGTAAAATAAAATAAAATACCTTTAATTCATCAACAGAAAAACAAATTAGCACTCTGGTATTAGAATTTACAGAACTGACGATTTGACACCCAACATGGGGGAGATTGCGAAACCAAACAAAAAAGTGGTAATTGTAATTGTCAAACAAACTACAAGCATATTAGCAATATGGCAATGGTACAGTTTGACCTTTACAGTATCAATTTCGAATATATGTAATTATTTACACTAACAAATGAATAGAAAGGGGAAATTGCAACAGTGTGATGTTAAACAAAATCATGAATACACCTACTTACAATATAGTGGCAGCAGTCTTGCAAGGATGAAAGGAAAATTTTGATCGATAGGACCCAGCCAAACACAAATGGGAAAGGCGAAGAGAAGGAACCAAACTTTATTTGGCACAACCTCCCTCTGCTGGAGAGGTATTCCACTGACATTAACGACCTTTACAGGACCAGGGCATGATCCGCAAGCTTGTTATTTGAAACAGGTAAATAACTTTGCTTCAGCTTGGTGCCATCCAGCGGTGACCGGTGAAGTGGCTAACCTGACCGAACACAAGTCCAGTAACGGACAGAGCACACATCTCGCGCAGGCGCAACTACGGGATGTACTAGTTGAGCTCTTGTATGTGAACTACTCAAGCCTAGACACCAGGTGGCATCTGTATCTTATTGCTGCCAATGGCCTCACAGTTGGCTAGTAATGCAACCCTTAGTGACCACTACTCAGAATTCGACCAAACTGTATGGAACCGTATAGTCTCTGCCCAAGCAGGGGCAAAACAGAACTACTACTACTCTACTAGTTCATCGCGCCAAATGACCCATCTACAGCCCGACCAAACGCGCCGCGGAACGCGTCAACAGCGACGAGATCTAGACCTCGACCTAGGCCTCGAAGCGAAGCAGGCAGCGGATCGGTCGAACCGTAAGCGGGCGTCTCGCCATACCTTGTACCCGACGGGGGCGTTGGCGTCGCGGTCGTTGCAGAAGATGGTGCGCACGGTGGGCGCCTGCGGCTGCGGCTGGCGCCGGAGGCTGGCGCCGCCACCGCCGCCGAGCCGCGCCGTCCTGGACGACTCCCCGTGCCCGAACGAAGAGGACCCCGCCCCCCGCGGCGACGGCTCGCCCCCGAGCCGCGCGGTGGCGACCCGCACCATCTCCTTTATCCGCGCGCTCATCCTACCCCCGCCCGCAGCGCCAAATCCGGCGCCGGAGGAGCTCGCGGGAGATCTCCGGGGACCTCCCGGCGGATCGGGGGCCAAATCTGGCCGGATTTGCGCGGCTTTCTGGTGGATTTCTGGGTTCCCGGGGAAGGCGAGGAGGGGATCCGATTCGGTTTGGACCACGTGTAGTTGTGTTTTTGGCTTTTTTGCTTTCGTCCGGTAGGAGAGGAGAGGAGACGAGACGAGACGGGGAGGGAAGGACATGGCAATATTTTTGCAGATTGCACCCTGCTTTTCTTTAAATTTTGGGTGGCTTCGGTCAGGGCGGTTTGAAATTTGAACCGTGTCCTTTTGTCTTCTTTTTCTTTTTCCTTTTCCTTTTCGCGAGTGAACCGTGTTCTTGGCTTTTTTTATTATTATTTTTCCCTGGTTTTCACTTTCCGTAGGATTGCTCAACGTGCAAGCAAATGGTGATAAGCGTATGTCACAAAGAAGGCTAATAAGTGTGACCATGTAGAGTTGTAGACTTAAGTTTGGAGCAAGGGAACATGTGGGAATTGCATTGCGTCGACAAATCACAAATCTGCGTAAGATCACCGGTCTTGGTGACAAAAATCGTCAATACATTGCTTACTATAAAATTTCTATGAAATTTATGTGTTTTAAACATGCTTTTGAGAATTTATAGAGTAGCAAATTGAAAATAATGTTATAAAAGATACATAAATTACCAAGAAGTCATTGGCTCTCTTCTTTTGGGCTGCTGCTAATGGCTTTTCGCTGTAGCTGATGGTTTTTATCTGCGTTTTTTAAAATTATGACGGACGGTGAAACGTCAATACAGACAGTGTACATAGTATTTGGCCCAGAAAGCTTTCGGAAAAACCAAAACCATAAACCATTAAAAAACCAGGGACATCATGCTTCTACTCATTTCGCATTCCAAACTGAATATGTGCCTTCTTATGATATTCTATGTTTGCACCCATAGATTTTCCATGGACAGTGAGACCGAGCTAGGACGACAAGCACAGAAGGGCCTTAATATAATTCTAAGATGATATCGTGTCACAATTTTTTTTTGACGGATCGAGCTCATTTCATTTCATTAAATACATCGAGTCAAAAATCCGACGTACTGTTAGGCCACCTACACCTACCTCTACTCGACAAAATTAATGCGTCACAAGTGTTGGGACTTGAATCCTGAAATAGCATGTTGCCACTATATTTAAACAGCAAAATAATAGATAAAAGTATTTTTTGTAATTGATATGATTTTAAGACAATATCAAGATTTGCCAAAATCAAAATCAAGCATTGGTCACATTGACAAGCCTTTAGAAGATGCCGACTAAGGAAAGGTAGATGCAAGAAAGGAATCATCATCAGGAGATTGAAAACGAGAAGATTTGAAGACAGATAGGGTCTCTATTTAAGGAAAGGTTGAGCTGATACGAAAAAGGAGACTTAAAGCACAGTCCAAAATTGAGTATGTTGTTTTAGGTTATAAATGCCTATACCGGTTGATGAAAAAAGCACACACGCCAATCTTTACTACCTTTTTCATCCACTTTTGTTGTACCTTAAGAGTAGGTCGTAGCTATTATAATCTTATCTCCATATTTCGATTTTGATCAATATTGCTCTGTATCGATGTATTGATCAATTTGTGAATTACACATATCCCATATTTTGAGATTTCATTCCATTTTGTTATTGTTTCATATCAACGTTTCGTTTAGGATCAACTTTCATTCAGGCTATCATCGACTTTGTCAATTTACCAAAAAAATCGGCTAGCATGTTGCATTCGCTACTAAAGAGCACCCTCCATAGAGATGCAGTGTTGTTGTCAAGAATTTTTCGATGGCAACACACTCTTGGTACATTTGGTGGGACCCAAATCATCTAATCAAGATCAAGATGCCACCAAAGCCTAATGAAGATTCATCGGCTCCTAGGAAGCTGTTGGGTAATTTCAATGTAACCAAAGAAAAGTTTATTCTTCCCGAGATTGGAGAACTTTCCAAGGAAGCACAAGACGAGTTTACTCAGAAGATAGATGAATTGACGAGAAGATTCCAGCGTGGTCATGATGGTCAAATCACTCCTAGTGGGAAAGCTCTTCCTAGCGTGGAGGGTCTGATGCCGACCACCTTCCCGACGATTCCATCGACTTCTTAGAATCCACCAATTCCAGTATCAACTCTGGTGAATTCACCAAGCATATATCAAGTTACCCAAGAGCGAGCTTAGTGATCTTGTCAATCAACCTATGCATCAAGCTCTTACAACAACTCTTTGATGTTCATGAGTATCTTTGATCCTCTATTTGATGCTCACATTAAAGGTCTATTACAGAAACTTGTAACTTTGCTAGAGACATTTTTTACGTTGGTTCTAGAATTACCATGATACCTTATATTTTCTCCGAATACGTTGGATGTTGTGAGAAATATTATCAAGAATAGTTATACGGCAGCTTCTACATCCAATCTACGTTAGGTTGCATCAGCTATACTGCCGATGGCACCGACACACCTAACTATCAAGCAAATATATGGACATACTAATGTAGCTTTGGCCGGATCACAAGTTAATTCATCAGCCAATGCTAATACATCGGTGCCACCCATCGTAGGAAATCAGCATCCAGAGCTGCCAATTGGGGGTTCGTCTAATCAAACAGCACCAACTTTGGTGGTTTCATCAGGCAATCAAGTTCCATCTAGCTATAATGCCCCTATCTTGGTTCACAAGGTAACTCGCCTCTTGTGGCTCCTCAATGAGCAACCCCAAAGTTACTAGGATCTGGACTCGGGGGGCAGGTTATCTACGAGGATCACCCAATGTCCGAGGGCAATAGCCAATTCATCAACAACCACTACTTCAGCCGCAAACAATTCAATAATTTGTGGTCCATGATCGGTAAGAAGATCGTAGTCCAGTGCAAGTCTACTGTTAGAAGATACAGCAGTGTCAGGTTGATCCACCACCCAATCAAGATATGAGGATTGATCGACTCATCAATGTTGTCGGAGAAAGTTGTATCCAGATAGCATAGGTATTATCATGTTCCCACATGGTTTTAGAACTCCTGATTATACTAAATTTGTGGGGGTCGTACCAAGGTTGATTTTAGACTAGAGATGAGGGAGAGATAATATTGCTTCTGATAATCCATCAACACAAGTCTAGTAGAAATTCTCTTCACATCGCAAATCAGTGTTCTATTTTTGAAGATGATACGTCAGATTGGATCGTCGGTGATGAAAATGATGTTTCCGGCATGCAATGGCATATTTTCTGAAGGATCAATAACTTGTTTGAGATGCCTCAACATGGGTATTATGCTCTTATCAAGAAAACTTGGTTAGCAGAACAAAGAGATAAGACCGCTTGATTATAGACTCATTGGCTTGGAAATCAAGGTCTCGCGACAGAAGTTATAAAGTATTGCTTGACAAAATATTTATTGAGGCCTGACATAACATTGCTAGCATTTCTTGAGAACCTTGTTTTTGAAAAAAATGGTTTTTGCTCCAAACAAGTGACACTTGACATTTTTGTAAAGGTTTACCTTCACAAAAAATGAGGGCATGTATTGCCGCCATATTTTGGCTGGCAAAATTATTTTTGGTAGTTGATACGATTTTAAGGAAAGATTGAGATTTACTAAAAAATCATAATCAAGTATCAACCATGCTAAGAAGTCTTCAGAAGATGGCAACCAAGGAAAGGTATATAAAAGAAAGAAATCATCAATAGGAGATTGGGAGAAGATTTGAAGGCGGACAAGGACTCTATCCAAGGAAAGGTTGAGCTGACATGAAGAAGAAGACTTGAAGCACAATACAAGATTGAGTCACCTATTTTAGGGTATAAATGCCATGTACTGGTTGATGGAAAAACGTGTACACAACAATCTTTGCTATCTTTTTGCATCTACTTTTTATGTACCTTAGGTGTAGGTCGTAACTAGAAGAATCTTACCTTCACAATTCGAGTTTAATCAATATTGCTTTGCATCGATGTATTGATCAATCTGTGAGTTACACCTATGCTCTGTTTCGACATTTCATTCTTGTTCGTTATTGATTCGCATTGATATTTCACCTAGGATCAACTTTTGTTTAGATTTACCTATCGTCAACTTTGCCGATTTACTAGAACATCAGCTGGCACGTCGCATACGCTACTAAAGAGCACCCTCCATAGAGACATGGTGTTGTTGCCAGGAATTTTTTTAGCTGCAATACAACTATAGTAGTATCAACTCTACAACAGAAGGCAAAGTTAGATATATGTCACTTCAAAATATGGCATTTGGAGATATGCCAAAATGCCAGCAAGACCCCTAAAGTTGGATATATGCTACTCTAAAAATATTTACTTTGATATATGGTGCTCTACGACACTTTTGCCCCTGGGCTCTTCTTCCTCCTCCCTTCCATGCCACCATCCTCTTTCCTCCTCCCTTGCCACCACCATCCTCCTTCTTCCCCTGCAGCCGCCAACCCACACCATCGCTGTAGACACCCTACTTCTCTGCTCTAATTTACACATAGAAATGAATCCATGATTTTGGCTAGAGTTGAAGAAGCTTGTTCAGGCAGCTCCTTCGCCTAGGATGGCGCACAACGACACCCATATTTGGTGTAGGATGTCAGAGTGCACGTAGCTGACGATTTGATGCTGTCAACTAGATCTACCCAGACTGCGTCGCCATACTATCTCGCTAGGACCTGTGGTGACCAACTTTGCCAGCGACGCTCACTGGTCCTCATCGCCACCTCGTCCTCACCAGCCGCGCTTGTCATCTTGCCATCGCGAGTGTTGTGGCTAGCGATAGGAGTGATCGTGCGTGGAAGACCATGTCACCTCCAAGCCCACTACCATCTTCTTCGCCACCGAGGTCTGCCATGCCCCATCACCTTCACCACGTCGACATCTCATCATCGCTAGGCGTCAGCCGCTGCCAAAGCCCACCCCCACTCTGACAATGGTTGATAGTGGTGGGAGGAAGAACAGGATGAGGGAGGGGGGAGGAAGAACTGCCTAGGGGCAAGCTAATATCTTTTATAGTGGCATATACTCAATTTTAGAATTCTGAGTGGCATACCTCTAAGTGTGTTATAGGGCATGTTCTTTATGGTTGTGGCTTATGAGTTTTAGCTGAAAATTTTGAATTTTAGCTGTTTGTGATAGAGATTATGGGGAGAGATACTTTCTTACGATTTTGGATGGTATAAATGTTGGGTTTTTAACGTGTACTATAATTAATTTGTAGATTTCATCTTAAAATACCCTATTTAAAAGTTAGATACTGTAACAAAATCCTAAAAATCGGTTTTGAAAACCGAAAAAAAAGACAAACTCATATTTCAAAGTGGCACATATTCAATTTCGCCGCAACAGAATCATCCATTGCCGCCGTGCGACCAAGGGAGGCAGCGGAGTTATTGCGGGGCGTTGTCGTTGCGGTGAAAAGCCGCCGGCGGCGGCTACCGTGGACCAGAGCGTAGCGGGGCCCGAGGGTGCAGCGCGGGAGCGTTCCGCACTTCCGCGAATTTTGGACGCTTTTGACACTGTAGCTCCTGGAAATTCCAAAAATGGCGCTGAGGAGAACAAAATTCCAATTCTAGCACCCTGTTGACCGCACCATTTAACGGGAGAGTGACACGTGTCAATGGTGCGGTCGGGGACCGCACCACACCGGAGTGGTGCGCTCCCCGGCCGCACCACTCCGCCGCCGTACGACAAGACCAAATGGTGCGGTGCCGCACCGCACCACTAGCCTAATGGTGCGGCACCACTAGCCTAATGGTGCGGCACCACACCGCACCACTCCGCCGTGGGTCCCGCCACTCACAGGCCCGCTCGGTCGCCGCTCGCTACCGTCCCGTCACCCCGCCGAAAGCCGCCCGTGGTGCCTCCTTTTATTGCCTGAATGCGAGATTCTTTCCCCCGTGCTGCATTTGTTGATTTCGTGTCAAGACATGAGAACCGGCCCCTACATTCTTTCTTGCATTTGGCCGTTGTATGTTGTGCAATAAAAGGAGGACCTGCGTTTGGAACGCTCCAGCAACGCTTGCATTTGCGCTCCAGCCAAAGAAGCAGCAAGAGAGGGAGCAAGAGAGGCAGCAAGTGAAGGAAAGAAGAACACATTTTTGCAGTAATTGTGAAAGTTGTAGATTGTCTCGTGAGCTTCAAGAAAAGGTAAATATCATCTCCATGCGTTTAAGATGCTATTATAGTGATTAGCCTGTAATTAGCGTAAACGATCTCAATATGTCTATATTTTATGTAATTATCGTGTTGTATTCTATATTTTATGTGAAGAAATGAAGTAATGTTGTTGTAATGTAAAATATTTGTAGTTATTTGTGGTCGTAGTATATTGCAATTTTTTTGGATAAAATGTATGTAGTTGTAGAGTACTGTAATTTATATTTTATGTGAATAGTTTTTGTACTGATGTTGTAACCAGTAATCTTGCTGTTTGTTAAGTGGATTATAACTACATTTAAATGATGTTCACAGCATATATGAAGCATGGCACATTGTTGGGTAGTACTAGAAATGTAGAGGATCTAACAGATTGGCAAAAAATGTAGTTATTTGATCGATGTAAGAAATCGTAAGTAAGAAATGATGAAAATTGAGTTGCTCGATTAGTGATTTAATTAGTAGAATAATAATACAAAATAGGAGTGAAATTACAAAAAATGTAATTTGATTTGCAGAAAAATTTGAATTTAATGTGTTAGCGCTCTGCAAATAAAGTAAAAATACAATGAGAAGTTAAAAATAAATTAGACTCTATGAAGTTGAAAAAATTGTAATATATGTAGCATGTATAAGATTTGTAGAATAGAAATTGGAAAAAGTACATTACATTAGTAATTTGATTTATATAGAAATTTGCTAGCGCACTCCATAAATGGTACACTTGTATGTGGTACGCAGAGGTTATGTATGATGGTACAGTTGTTGCTCATTATATATACTAAGAGGGTTCATTTGGGCTTATGTTAGGTACGCCATGGGTGACATCCAAGACTTATTCGTGTTCTATGGAAGTGGTCTCGTGCGGGCGGGTCGTGCAGGCGCACTGAATAATTGTGATCGGATCGTGATCCGCACGCAATCTGAACACCATGAGCTGTTGGAGCTACGGAGATGCGTGCGTTCGCATTCGATCGGACACCGCAAGGAACAAATTACGGATCGAGCGGTGTATGCCACGCGGTTGGAGGTGCCGCGGGGATACAGATGTGGCAACTTATAAAGGTGACGAGCGACGCTTCATGGGCAAACTACATGGAGGTCGTGTGCAACCCAGACGCATTGATATATGCCAGGCCAATGGTGTATGTTCAATTCGTGGAGAGGACAGAATCATCCGCCATGGGTAGCTCTGCTGGTGCCGGCGGAGATGCAGAGCCTGCATTACTCTCCGGCGGTCATGAAGATGCTGGTGAAGGAGAAGGAGGCAATGAGTCAATGGGAGATGGGGACATGCGGAGGCGCGCGGAGAATTTTCAGCCGAATGAAGGTGCGGAGAGGTGGTGGGCCACGCGGGTTGACTGTCACGAGTACCTTGAGAACCAGGTGCAGGAAAGTGAGGATGAGGAGGATGTGGAATCAGCCAGTTCAGGAGAGGAGGAAGAAGGGGAACCTACAGCGGGAGGTGTGTTAGGTGGTATTGTAACCACGGAGAGTGCGTACGTGCCGTCCAGATTGGACGACATCGCAGCCGAATCCCTAGTTCTGCCACGGGCGGAGGAGGCAGAGTGGGGATTCAATGAAGGCACCCTGTTTGTAGGAGGAGCTTCAGAATAAGAATGCCGCACGACAAGCTATTGCCACATACGCCGTCAAACATCACCGGACATATCGGTGCACAGGTCCAACCCTGACACCTACATTGTGAAGTGTGTCGACGGCTCCTCGCCTGGCAAGGTCCGTGCGCAATGGTTCAGAGGCGCCGCCACGGACTTCCGGATAACGGTCTTTGGAGGACACACTTGTGAGCTTGCGGCGCCACTACCTATTTAGGCACCGCAACATGACGTCGTCATATGTTGCGAGGTGATAAGGCATCTTGTGGCTGCAAATGTATCCATTTCTCCCAAGGTTCTCATGGCGGAGGTAGCGAACACGGTGGGGTTTCTTTGTGAGCTACAAGAAGGTGTGGCGGGGAAGCAGAAGGTCTGCGGAGTATGTTCGGGGCGTATGAGGAGGCATATGATCCGGTCCCAGAATGTTGTGTCGACAAAGCAGCGGAAACCCGTGCACGTACATTAACAAGTACGAGCGGGTTCATGAGACGGAAATGCCGAATTGTTTTGTGCTTGATAGAGTGTTCTGGGCCTTCCATCAGGCAATAGAAGGCTTCAAGTGGTGCCGTCCAGTGCTAACGATGGACGGCACATTCCTATCTGGCAAATACAAGGGTACAATCTTGACCGCGGTTGCAGCAGACGCAAATGACCAGTTACTCCCAGTGACATTTGCAATAGTAGAGAATGAGAGTACAGATAGCTGGTTGTGGTTCCTTGTCAATGTGAAGCAGGCCGTTGTACAAGATCGGCCCGATGTGTGTGTTATCTCAGACCTCAATGCGAGCTTCTTTATGCGCAATGCGAACGATGCAGAACGGGACACAGCCTCCGTTCCAGTGGAATGACATGAAGAACCGGTGGTGCATGAGGCATCTTGCGGCAAACTTCCACAGAAGGTTCCATAGCAAGGAACTAATGAAGTTGTTTAAAAAGCTTTGTATGCAGAACCAGAAGAGGAAGTTCGATGCCTTGTGGAGGCACCTTGATCAGGAGACCAGCAAGCATGTGAGGCGTCTTGAGCAGGCTGAAGCGGGGGCCGTGGAGGGAGGCTCCACGAGACTCGGGGAGTTCACACAATGGGTGCAGTCCAATGCACTGACACGAGATGTGGTCTCTACTGCATGACACCGGCGGAGCAAGGTATGGAATCATAACGACAAACATGTCCGAGGTGTACAATGGTGTTCTAAAGGGCGTGAGATCCCTACCTATCACTGCAATCGTTGAAGAGACCTGGAACCATTCAATTGGATACTTCGTCAATAGAGCCATGATGGCGAAGCAGTATATGGACGAAGGCAAAGAATTCTCCGAGGTAGCGCGGGCCTACATGGACAAAAAGATGGAGAAGGCTCGTTCGCATATTGCTCAGACCATGGATGGCTTACGGAGGAAGTTTGAGGTCTGCCTCAGTCAGAAGTACATGATGGGGCAGGCTAGAGGGGATCGTAAGCAGGTGTGCACGATTGATGACAGAGCATCTTGCACCTGCAACAAGCCGCAACTTCTATACAAGCCATGCTCCCACGTGTACGCGGCATGCGCGTTATGGAACCAGGCGCCCACGCATTACATCTCAAAGTACTATGACATGAAGCACCTGCTTGAAACCTGGAGCACGGAGTTCCATTCGTACGGTGTGGACATGCATTATAGGGAGCTCTGGCCAGGGGAGATCAAGTGGGTGCCGAACGATGCACTGAAGCACGTCGGCCGTGGGCGAAGACAGAGCCGTCGCATTCGTAACGACATGGATGATAGCCAGCGTGGGGATAGGGTTCGGCGCCGGCGTGCGGTCGCAAGACGGTTGGCCATTCATTTAGGCAGTGCCCAAACAGGCCGACATCAAGTAACGCTCCATAGTATGCAGCACATGGATTGTCATTGTGCACTGCTGGTTCCGTGATTTGTAACTATAGCGGGCCTTTGTTGTGATGCGAGCACAAGATCGTGCATCCTGTAACCTATGTTATTTCCGTGTACAATTTGTTTGAGTCATTTCTTGCCAATTATGTTATGTTGTGAGTTATTCGATATTTCGTTATCATTTGTTATCGTTCGATGCAAATTACGTTTGTTCATGTTATGTTGTCATTTATTTAACGATGTATTATCATTACCTACAAATTATGTATGTTGCATATTCTCATGACACTGCGTACTGACTTGTTTTCAATCATTGGCAGGAGATGGCGTACGAGTTGCTTGAGGCCCGTTGGGATGACCACCACCGATGCACAGCGTGGGCATCAATGCCTGAGGGCCCTCCGTGTTTCGTCCTTAGGGCCCCCCGAGAGCACTGGCCTCTAGACGAGCGGTACATCCCGCTGCTGCGAGACACCGGTCTTTTGCCCCTTGCTCGCATGCTGGATGTTCCGTATACGTTGCAGTTCGATGCGGTGTTGCTGTCTGAAGGGCAAGGAGGATGAGCTGCAAAGGAGGCGAGAGCAGTTAAGTCTGCGTGAAGTAGCCATCAAGCATCAGGAGGAAGAGCTTCAAGCTCGTGAGACAGCTCTCAAGACCAAGAGTGACAGGAAGAAAGATGCAGCGGAGCCATCTTCACGGCGCGAGAATAAGGGGAAACAACCACGCTACACCCAGTAGACAAAATGTAATACACCCAGCAAGTTATATTCCCTAAGGCATGTTAGCACTAGCGGTGGAGTTCTGAACATTAGAAGTACAGAGTTCCACACATGCCACTGGTCACATCACTTACCACTTTATGTATCGACCGTTCTACGGTCAATCGTTCCTAAAAAAAATTTACCCAAATTTTTTTTGCATCTACAACTTACATTGAACATAAACTTCTATTACAACTTTATCTGATTTTTACGCAGTTTATAACTACAGAATTGACAAAACATACAAAAATCACGCGGATTGCAAACCCTAAAAACATACCAAACCCTAAAAGTCACTTACCACTTTATATATCGATCGTTCTACGCACAATCGTTCCTAAAAAATTTTTACCAAAATTTTTTTATGCATCTACAACATATAATCAACATAAACTTGTTTTACAATTTTTACAGATTTTTTTTCTGATTCACAACTACAAAATTAACAAAACTTATAATCATACGTGTTCAATATCACTTTCCTTCATTTCCTCCAATTGTTCATATCACATTTGTGCTCAAAAATTTTTTCTTTAAATTGCTTCCAATAAAATAACATACCATGAACGAAATTTGTTATTGTGACTTGAACACATTTTTCACGGTTAGCAATATATGAAAATCACAAAAACACTAATCGTTACTTCACACAAATTTCGTTCGTACTCTACCAACCAATATTTTTAATTTTCAAAATTGCACAACTAATTACACAAGCAGTAAAGTGGACTCCACTTCAAATTCATATTTTTTCACACATCATTTCATATATACACATAAATTTTTATTTAAAAAAATAACTTTACAAATGCATAACTATATATACACTTCAATTAAAATCCTAACTCCCGTGCAAACCCTAACTGTACGGCGGCGACCGAGCGGGCCTGTGAGTGGCGGGACCCACGGCGGAGTGGTGCGGTGTGGTGCCGCACCATTAGGCGAGTGGTGCGGTGCAGCACCACACCATTTGGTCTTGTCGTACGGCGGCGGAGTGGTGCGGCCGGGGAGCGCACCACTCCGGTGTGGTGCGGTCCCCGACTGCACCATTGACACGTGTCACTCTCCCGTTAAATGGTGTGGTCAACAGGGTATTAGAATTGGAATTTTGTTCTTCTCAGCGCCATTTTTGAATTTTCAGGAGCTACAGTGTCAAAAGCGTCCAAAATTCCACTTCCGCTACCGAACGCAAGCTGGGCCCGCGGTGTCAGAGCCCCGCGGAACGTGCACACGGCCCGACGAAGATTACGCGTTCGGAGGGAGGAAAATTTCCTGCGCAGCCCAGCTTTGACCTCCCTGCCCTAGATGGCTCCGCCTCTCTGCACGCCGGTCCCACCAGGTTTGATCAACTCCTGCGCAGCTGTAATGAGGACGATCAAATCAGAACTCAGCGCCATTGAGAAAAATCTCAAGACTCGCGTTCAGCACAGAATTATACTGTTGGTTTTTCTCTGCCTTCGTATGGCCAAATCTTTCAAGACGGAGAGCTTTGCTCCCCGTACGGAACGTGAGATTTTTTTTTTAGAAAAATGAAAATGTATGGGAATCTGACTAGAGGCAAGAGTTTTGCACCAAATCCATATAAAAATCCTGCATTTCAAACGGAACCTTAAATCACCAGTGGCACCGCAACTTTAGTGCGAACATAACAAGACTCATCAAGGAACCCATTTGGTTTAGTCGCCTAAGAGTTAGGTGCCAACTGGATCGGAGAGACCAAGAGTGAGTTGTACATACGCTCCAGGCATAGCATAGACATGTTCCAACCAACTCATGACTACCTAATATGGCTAGCTTCCATCCACCTACGACAAAGTACTTGTCATCGGCGACACTATCCATCCACTCCCTATTCCCAACACTAGCGTACCTGTCATTTGCACGAAAGCTACACAGCACCAGAGGATCGATTCCTTGTAAAAATCAAAAGTCCACAGTACACGGCAAGAGAGAAACTGCAAGGCAAAATTAGAGCATGTTCTTATTGAATTCAACTTATAACTTTTGGTTATAACTTATAACTTTTAAATTATTCATGAGAGAGCGCACAAAGTAACAGAAATTTAAATCCGATTTTAACCGATATATATAAAGTCACTAAAGTGTGTACTATAATCAACTTGTAAACCCTACCTTTAAAATTATTTCGTTTGAAAGCTAATTACTGTAGAAAAATTAAAAAACAGCTTTTAGGAGATGAAAAGAAGAGGCACTTAGTTCGATGGCACAGGCTATGGAAAAAACGGCTTAAAATCACCAAGCCATTGCATCTGAACCTGTAATAAAAATTTCCCTTCTATAGAAAGTAACATTACAAAGGGGCCGCTTAAATGCCATGAGTTGGAAATGTAAGAAGGTAATCCACATTACAAGCCTCCCTTTCATGAGGCCGCTTCCTAGGACTGCTGCTTCCCCGAGGATCCGCGCCTGCCCCTCCTCAAGTTACATGATGGAAGAAAGTTCCGCCACCATGGATGCTGATGTTAATCATTGACCGTTGAATTAAGAAAGGGGGTCACAGTGTTGCCCATAAGGCCATAATTGATTATTCACACAATTCACTATAGGTTATGTTTGCTGCAAGATCCGAAAGAAACAATGGGCAATAAATCAACGCAGAACAACATTTATGTCTTTTGAGTCTACTTTCAGATGAATTATGGTGCAGCGAAACATTACTGTAAGCTTTAGCCATTATAATTATAAACCACAGAAATGTAGAGGTAACACATGGTTATAAACCACAGAAACACACGGGATCCCTTAACACCCAAGGGGAGCAATACAAAACACAATACAGGTACCAACTCTTACTTGTATGCATTCACGCTGTTTGCGCTAACAAAATCAATACACAGTTCTACTAGAATGCAAATAAAAAGCAGTGATGTCCTTGTACATACCTAAGGTATCACCGTCTGATTCTAGGCTTGCACCGGAATTCGGCTAAGAGTGCTATGTGATCCGATGACCATTCAGGTGAAGGAAGAGCTGTGTCTTTTCTCAAGCTTTCCTCATCCAGAAGTTCCAATAATGACTCCACTGTCAATGAATCCGCTGAAATAAGAAAGCAAACATGACCAACTGACCATCATCAAACATATAACAATACTAGTTGCTTATTCCAGAACAATGGAGATACCAAAGCTGCAAACATAGCATAACAAATAAACAAGCATACAGATACAACGGGTCAGGAACTAACCTGTGTAAAATATGTAATCGACAGTTCCAGTGAAATCCCTTGTGCAATTTGTGAAAAGTGGTTCATTTGTTGCCGGGTCCATCCTCCTCCGCTGGTGCTCCAAATCATAACCGAGATCTACCATTCTTGCAAATGAAGAATATGCACTGACCTACAAACCAGCAAAACCTTTAGTCAGAACTTTCGACCAGGGAAAAAAGGGATCAACCTGCCATGATTGTTTTACTGTACCAGAGGAAGCTGGTGAGTCAATTTGCTCGCAGGCCGTAAAATTCCAAGAGGATCTATGGCCAGATCTGGATGCAACTGATCGACTTTGCCCATTGCAAGAAGGCCATGTGGAGTACTGAAAGGCAAAACTGAGTACTTAAGAGATTCATAATTCGAATAAAGCCGAAAAATATTCCTCTGATGGAATTTTGATATGCACCTCCCAGGGATTGAATTAAAATCTCCACAGACCAACATTGGAATGTCCGCACTGACAGCTATTTTTTCCAATCCTTTTAGGAGGGTGTGAACCTGCAAAAACCATACTTACTATCAATCTGAAATTTTAAGATGTTGCAGAATGCTAGCATAAAGAATGTGATGGTATGGACCTCCCATAGCTTCACATCTTTGAGGTCTTGGTGCACGTTTACATGCGTATTCGCCTGCAAAGTGATATTATTTGAAAAAAGAAATGGGACTTGAGACCTCCATGACACCAAAATGCGTCAAGGACACGATACGCTGACAAACAGTGCAATATATAATGGAATAATTATAGTAAGGTGGGCCTCGAAATCTAGAGCTAAGTGTCAAAAGATCTATCATCAACATATGGATGTTTCCATGCATCTTAATTTAAGGTCATCCTAAAAGAGTATACAACATTCAAATCTATTGAGTAAAGAAAATCATTTCAACTGCTTTCTTGCAGTATGCTTGCTAACATTTCAACAGCTGCACATAAAAGAATAATATGTTGTATAAAGTAACGTCCTTCATCCAGTAAACTACTTTTCACATATTTAAAAGGGCAACAAAAGAAACTTGGATATCTGACAGATTAGAAGAGCAAAGCTACTTTATCGATGACTAAAGAAAGAAGAGTAATTTACATACCACACAAAGGAGCTGTCTTTTACCAGGATTTTCAGTTCCATGGTTGCCAAATTTGGCTTCCAAAACCACAATCAGCGCAATGTTATCCTTCAAGGAAACAGAATGCGTAATAATCAAAAGTCAGGATCAGAATCACTGAAGGAGCGTATAATCTCTCTTTTCAAATTTATCTTACCTTAAGCAATCGACTTAAAGCCACTCTTCTTTGAGCAGCTGGAATAATTGCATCAGTTAAAGACTGTGCAGCCTTATTGAACTCAACCTACACAAGCAAGTACAAGAAGTATTAGAAAGCAGAAAAATTAACAGAGAGCTGAGAGACCTGCAGTGGGGGTACCTCATATTTTTTTACATGTGCAAATCTGTCTCTACGGAAAAAGGTAGCACAGCCATCAATGGCATGAGGAACTCCAGTGTACACCTGTGACAACAACGAATCAGAATCAAATAAGACATCGATAGGTATTAAACAAAACTGCCAAAACAAAATGCAAGTATGCAACTAAAAAATACCTCTGTTGTCCTTTTCTTGTAAAGTGCCTGATATCCATGTTTACCAAGCTCGGGTGCAAAAAAATCTTCAAAGTGGTTCAATTGTAACTGAAAACAGTAGGATTTAGCTTAGTTTGCTGAGTGTAGATACTTGCTGGATTTAATTTATCAAAGGATTCCACCTGTTACTGTGTTACGCATTAGTTTTTTTAGGGCACTTTACATTTTAGCATTTTAAAATTTTATTATGTGAATTTAGTTCAAAATGAATAGAGCAATCATGTAAAGAACATAACATAATTGTAAGCAGCTTCAGAAAACTCTGCATAATGTACAAGCACAAATTATTGTGTCAGCTGAAACAGCAGGAAAACTATCATAATCTAACATTACTGTAAGTAAGCAAAGTAAGTGATAACTCAAATATAGCATGGAGCAACAATGTGGAAGTATCAGAAAGATTACACTGTTGAACATAGTTGCCATTGAATAAGTTGATTGGATTGCAAAAAAGTACATCACGCATATAACTGAGACTTGCTTAGTTTATGAATTCAAATATATCATGGGAAGAAAAGCAGAAAACATGTCACCAAAAATTTTAAATTGGGAAGATAGGTTAGCATATGATACCTCCTGAAGACAGATGATATCAGCATGATAACCAATAATTTCACGCATCAAATTTTGTCTTCTGTAAGTCCATGAAAGTGCCCATGTTGGGCAGTAGCTATATGCATCACTTGTCGCATATGCATCAGCAAGAATATTGTAGGACAGCACCGAGAATGTCCCAAAAGAAGTCTGGCTGTCTATATCTAAGTGACCCAAAACATCTGCACTCACTTGGATAAGGCGACGTGGAGTAGGAGTTGGTGCTGGAATCACACGTGATGTCATAATTGAAGTTGGAGGTTCCACAGGTACTTTTTTTTCTGCATCCACAGCTACACATTCAAATCTTAGAACATGACCAATATCATCAGCAGTCGGTGTATATGTCTGCGAGCGTCCCACTTCAAACCAAGTTTCACCCGAGTTTTTATCAGTGCCTGGGGGATACAAAGGAACAGGTCCATTATTAGCACCAGGACTCTGTCCAAGGTTTGACATTGAGCCAGACCCAGTACTGAGAACCCCAGAACTACCACTGCCAAATCGGCCAAATAGCTCCTCCTCTTCAGCTCCATTTTCATTTAAAGCACTACTAGCACGCTCATGCAAAACCCGGTGCTGCTGCCACGCATCAGAGAAGCATTTAGCAGAACAATGGTAGCTCTTAGCAACAGGTATCTTTGACTTGAGACAACCTAGGCACTGAATTGTTGCTTGTTCCATTGGATGTACACTGCAGATAGAGACTTTTCGATCACTTTGTATGCGATACCTTCAAGGAAGAAGTGAAATCAATATAACCACAGCATATTGGATACACGCAAAGCTTATAAGAGCGTACTGAAAATGGTAAAATCAAGAAAGGCCACCTGAAGAACTAATGTTTTTGCATGTTTCAGCTCATGAAAACTTACTATCAGCGTCACATAAGTTGGTTTGTTAGGAAATTTTGAGCATATACAACCTTGTTATCGGCATAGTGAAAATGTTGAAAGGTAAAGTAAGTTGGCTTAATGTCAGCAAAACATCAAATCACAAGTGTGCTTGTGACCATATGTTTGTTGTTGTTGGTCGATTTTAGTCCCCCCAGCCTGCTAATTTTGTTGGCCATCATTCTTCTGTTGCTTTCTTTACCAGATGTTGCGAGTAGGAACGCAAGGTTCCTGGCCGCTGTAGACAGGAGGGAGACATAGAGAAGAGAGGTAGGGAAAGAGACTTCTTTATTTCTTTCTTGAATCCTAAGCAAAGTTCACCTCTCCTATAAATAGAGGTGTTTAGAGATAAGGAAGGCGATCAGAAGGATCGCTTAACAAATTAAAACTGATCTGCAAAATCGCTATATAAATAACCAAATCAATCTCAGATTTATCCTTATGAAGTCTCATAGAAATTTATTGTTATGCATCTGCAGGAGATGCGGCTGTTGCCTGGGTGGTGTGCCTACGGCAGTAGGTCAGGCCCCACATGACATCTCTCCCCTCTTCGTGAAGTAGCTCGTCCGCGAGCTAAAAATTCGGATAAGCTGCTTTGAACTCGTCCAATAGAACCCATGAAGCATCAGCTGCCGAACTACCCTGCCACTGGACAAGTAAATGACGCACACCACGCCGTAGGCTGGCTTCAAGAATGGCGGAAGGGGCTGGAAGCACACGATCATTGCGCATCTCTGGAAGAGCAGGTGAACCGGATGGTGGCTCACCGTGGTAATTCTTCAAGATGCCGTCATGCCGACATGAAAGACGTCATGTAGACAGGTACCAACAAGCAAAGCGACGTGGTAGGCGATCGAGCCGATTTGTTCCATGATCTAATAAGGCCCATAATAGTGTGGGACCAATTTGCACAAAGATGGAGGTGTTCGGCCATACACCACCTGGAACGAAGTCATTTTGAAGGCGGAGTAAAAGTCGTGTTGTAGCAATACTTTGCCCAAGGTATCTGTTGTGGCTACTGACCAAACAGTAAAATGAGATAGTAGTGTAGTAGAGATGATGGATGAACAATGCTTACCCCTTCCCTATGTCCAAGGCATGTATATATATTTCCATAAAGTGTATTTTACAATCCTATCTTTACAATCATGTGTCCTTCATATGGGTATCTATGTCATTCAACACGTCTCATTTTGGGCTTTACAACCCTTTAGCAGCCTAGATGGGCTTAGGTGGGGACCACCCCTACAATAGGAGCCTCTCATGGTGAAGGGCTTCACGGGCCGAAGCCATGTCGACGAGTCATTTGGCCCCCTCCGTCCCTACAACATGTGATCTTTTGTGTTGTTGGACGGAGATGATTTTGTTGGTGTAGTTCAGTTGCATGTCACGAACGCTGACTTCAAAGTGCAGCTTGGTGGCGCGCGGCCCATAATGGTATTTGATGGCGCCGAGAACCCCGCCGGCCGCTGGCGCGCAACGGGAGTTGCACCGTGCGCTCGCACAGAATGGGACACGCGACAGGACGGGATTGGCGCGTCGTGGGATGTCAGGCAACAGCACGACCGCGGTCGTGCGTTCCTTCCTGAGGTTGCGGGACATGTGGCGAACAGGATTGGCGCGTCGTGGGATGTCAGGCGGCCGCGTGACCGCGGTCGTGCGTTCGTTCCCGAGGTTGTAGGACACGTGTGCACGCGTGACCGAGCGACCGTGCAGCTTCGGCTTCCACCGGTTGCCCTTCAAAATCAAGGGAGAGGCGAAGGGGCTTTATAAGCGCGGTCGCCGCCATACCATTGCCTTTCCACGCTCATTGACTGCCGCCAGACTGCTCTACTCCTTCCTTGCGCCCTACTCCCGCATCACCGTTCTTAGCACCGTTCGCCACCGCCCCACACGCCTCGCCGTGCGTTCTAAGAAGACGATGACTCGCTATGAAGACCATTCTCGCTGGCCCAACGGTGGCGCCTCGTCCAGCCACGGCGCTTCCTCCCACCAGCGCAGCTCGTCGACGACGGCGGTAGAGTACGCCGTAGTGGGGCGCAACCCGTCGCTAGCGAACAAACGGTGAAGTGCCAAGAAGCTCAACGGCGTCTTGCTTGAACGTGCTAGGGCAAAGCCTCGCGACGGAGGAGATCATCCAGTCTCTTCTGCGCGAGGGTAAGTTGGCGGACCGTAGTGCGGTTCATTTGCCCGCCGGAGACGAGACGAAGCCACACACGGAGGAGTTAGAGGCGGTTGTCTTTGTCGCATATTTTGAAGCCGGGCTTCGAATCCCGTCGGCCATGCTCGTCGGCGACGTTCTTCGGGCATACGGGCTGGAGTTGGCGCAGCTGACTCCGAATGCGCTAGCGCACCTGGCTGTGTACAGCTGAGCGTCACGGACAGAGGGTGCTGGGCCAGCGCCTCTCTGTTCACCTTCCTCCACAACGCGCGGTGTCAGCCGAAGAAGCTTGAAGGAGGGGAGTACTCAAACTTTGGCAGCGTCAACTTCGTGCTGCGGTCGTCGTGCACGAAGATCTTCCCCGCAAATTCGACTCGCGCTAAGTGGGAGTCGAACTGGATGCGGCGTTGGTTCTACCATCGCTTGGCGAGCGGCAGTAATCTTCGATGGACGGATCGGCCCATGTCGTTCAACATGTCGCCCACAATACCCCTTGACCACGATGACGAGCACCGGGAGCGGAGGCTTGTGGGAATCACCCTCCGCTTCAACATGCGAGACCTCGTGGAGGAGTACATCATGTACGGCGTGGCCCTGCTTACTAGACAATGGCACATGCAGCCCGGCCCCGTCCGCCCTGACGGGGTTCGCCCGTTCGTATCTTTGCTGCCGAAGCCCTCGAATCCTCGTAAGTTCTTCAGCCGCACACTTCGCACGAGATTATCTTCATACTTTGCTGTAACCTTGTCTCCTTGTTCTATGGGTAGAACTCCTCCTTGAGGGCGCGGAGCGCGCGGCGATGGTGTTACTTGGACCGTACATGGCCAAGGAGCATAGCCTTCACGGAATCTCGGGCGTATAAACCAAGTGTGTGAGGCTCTGGGCATTCCTGTGCGAGCGACAGAGCGTGCCACACCGCCCGTTAGCCGGGCTTGCCCCTGCAACGGTGACAACAAGGGGAAGGCCTCCCCTCTTGCCGGAGGGCCGGTCACCTACCGCCGGATCCAGCCCGTCGGCCGCCCCCCTTGGAGGTCCCGCCGGTGCCGAAGGTACGACAGTCACCGGCTCCGATTTGGCGGAGTACACCAACTCGGACCTGGAGGTGAAGGCAAATCGCCCAGTTCCTGGCGATGAGTCCTTGGGCGGCACGAAGGACAAAGGGCACGACGCGAACATCCGAGGCGGCTTGCGCGCCGCGAGGCCGAGGCGTGCGCCGCCAGCATGAAGCGCGCCGACACGCCGCCACGAGGTGGAGGAGGCGTTGAACGAATCGCAATTGGGGCCATGTTGGAAGCGGTGGCCGTAGGGATAGTGAAGGTGGGTGGAATAACAAATGACGGGGAGGTGATGATGGATTGGTGGGTATTGGTAGCTGGGGTGGTATGGGTGTTGATGAACCAGGAAAATGGACGGGCTGGAAAGTAAACCTGCTAGTTGCGCGAGGCTTTCCCTCGGGTTCTTCTCCAGGGCAGTAAGGTGCGCATTGGTGACAGCACCTTGCCTACACAAGTCGGCAACCTAGGCTTGCAGGTCGGTTGTCTGCTGCATGCCGTCTGCAATCTGGTTTTGCATGGCTTCAAGTGTCTACAGGATGGTCACCGAGGAGGTGGCGGTGTCATCACCAGAATCAGAGCTTGGCATATCTGATACCAGGTTGTTGCAGCAGGAACCCAAGGTTCCTGGCTACCGTAGAGAGGAGGGAGGCAGAGAAGAGAGGTAGGAAAGAGATTTCTTTATTTCAAAGTTCACCTCTCCTATAAATAGAGGTGTTTAGAGATAAGAAAGGCGATCTGAAGCATGGTTATTAAGGTGGTGCGGCGAGGCGCAACGCCTCACCACCTTCACACAACAATATCGCTTATGGTGCGCCTCGCCACCTTCACACAACAATATCGCTTATGGTGCGCAGTGTGGCGACGCCATACACACATCTTAATTTAGTTTGGTAAATGTAGTAGAACATGCATACCTTGATTTTGTCTATTTTTGAGCTCATATAGCACCATCGTCTACCAATGTACTTTCTGTCTTTCTCCTATATAGCACCTATTCCCTTGTAACTTGCAAGTTGCAATATGTAGCTTATTACAATACATTACAGTAATGCATATTTGATATTACATTTGATTAGTAACTAGTATATAACAGTAGCCTACACATATAGCGGCACATATGAGATATGAGTATTCGGTAGTTCAACACAGTGATACAGTCAACAATTGTACATATACCAAAGAGTCAACAACAGTATTCACTATTCAGTAGTTCAATAATCAATACATATATCGCCGAGTCGCCAGTTCAATACATATACCAGAGAGGCAAGACTCACTGGCGAAAGACGGAGGCGAGTGGCGACCGATAGACGGAGAGGAAACTCACTGGCGAGAGGCAGCAGCAGAGGGCAGACCAGAGAAGGCGATGGAGAGCCGGCCGGCGAAGCAGGAGGCGGCGGTGGACCGGAGTAGGCGGCGGCAGACCGGAGGAGGCAACGGAGAACTCGCCCCCCGATGAAGCAAAGGAGGCCTGATCTAGCGGGGGAGACCGGATCCGGCTGCGGCGACGGCGAAGCAGGAGGCGGCGGTGGACTGGAGGCCAGAGCCAACAGCGGCGAAGCAGGAGGCAGCGGTGGACTACGGCGACGGCAGATCCAGCGACGGTGGTGACTCTCACTTTTTCGCCCGGCCACAGACTTCCCAAAACTCCAACCGTGAGGTATATCTGACTCTAGTACTCTTGAGTCTCGACTTTTAACACCCTCCCCACCCCTATGGCGTCCGCCGAGCGGCAACTTACCGCCATACCACTGCCACAACAACGCCATACCGCCATATTGCCGCCATGGCGGACAGGATACGACGCACCGTCCATGCCGTCCGGACAGCATGGACCTGCGGTCCGCCACAGCGATATGGCGACGAGATATCGCCGATATCTCGACGCCTTAATAACCATGATCTGAAGGATCACTTAACAAATTAAAAGCGACATGCAAAACTGATGTCTAAATAACCAAATCAACCTCATATTTATCCTAATGAAGTCTCATGGAAACTTATTTTTATGCATCTGTAGGAGATGCGGCTGTTGCTTGAGTGGTGCGCCTACGGCAGTAGATCAGGCCCCACATGACAATCAGATTAGACCGTATACGTAATAAGCTAAATTCTGTAGTTAAATCAGAGGAGTATTGCAGATTCACATTGATCTTCCATTAGAGCGTGCATATCAAAAATAAGGAAGTTGGGGTTTATATCATTAGAATAGAAACATTTTAGCAATGTGTTCATAATTGGCCACTCTTAGTATTTATTCTTTACTCAAACCTCAACAGTGAGTACAATTTCATATATCATAGAAATTGTACAAATCGCATGAGATTCTATTTAATTAATTGACTGAAAGGCTGACAGAATCAAAATTGACAAAAATAGAGTTGAGGGGCCAAAACCAATTAAACTACATGATTGTTGCTGTTGCCGGACTAAGTTCCATGGTTTCTGAAAATCTAAGGTCTGAAGTCTAAACCTGTAATTTTTAACTAATGCGATTTGGTCCTACTTGACAATAAAAAAATAATGGAAATAATGAAATGCACAAAATAGTCAAACACAAATATAATCAATCATGAATAGTCAAACACAAATATAATCAATCATGCATAATGTGACAGATTTTGAAATTTACATACAATATGTTAACTATGTCACACTGCTAAAACAAATGCTAGAAGTATTGTGCATATAAATAATAATTGTTTGATTTTGGGGGGTATCAGGGGCTGTGAGAGATCAAACAAGGCAGGAAGACACAGGTAATCAACTAAACAAAAGCATGGAAGGTCTCTTTCGAAGTCTCAATAACTTTAAGTGAAGTAACTTACCAACCTAATGTGGTATCTAATATAATTTGCGATACCAAAGACGTATTAATTCTTTTAGTTTTAGAGCATAGGCATCAACAATTGTCTACAATCAGCATAGTTCCCATCAAGTTCACCAAGTGAAGTTAAAGTGCTGTTTAGTTCAAGGAATGCCCCAATCCTAGGATTAGGATCATCCAACCCCAATTCTAGCACCAGCTCATCTGACAGGTGGGAGAAATTGCTAGTGCTTGTGGAGTAGGGTCTCTCCACAAAATTAGTTGGATGACCCAATTCAATCCCACAAAATTTGTTGAATGCCCCCATTTTATCAAACCAAACAACCTTCATAATATAACTCCCGCCATGATTCCTAACTAACTGTCTATAGTTCTAACCACACCTTTTGAGTTTCCAAAATCCAAATAGGTCCAAAATCAGATTTTTAATTGATTGTTCAACGAATTACTCACCTGTTAGCAATCTGTGTTAGCCTGTGTGGCTGCTTGATGTGTCATAGTGTGATTTGACAACAGGTTCAAAATGATGTGATTTGTGAGTTCAATATACTTATGTCTCCACAGCGAGCATCAGCATTTTACATTATTTGGGGATCCATTCCTTTTCCAAAAATAAACAATTGGCTTGTTAGAGCACTTAATGCTCTGAATTCATTTCATACAGCTGTACCTCATGTGGGAAGAATTAAGCAAAGAAAAGCGCATTTCCCTGAGTCTAGCAAGTACTTAAGCATCCAGCAATCTCCTTGACACTTGAAAGCCCCATAATTGGTCAAAATTCACTACCACAGGCACACAAGCAGAACTAAGCATTCCACAATGCCATATCCCAGTCAACCAAAAAATCACAATCACGAGCTGCTCACCATCTGTACCGCATAAAGTGGCCATCTGAGGGCGTGGACTCGGGCACGTCGTCGGTGGAGACGATGCCGTTGGGCAGCCGCAACAGCACGTACGGCGTGATCTCGCAGCCCACGATCGGGATCTCCGACGGCAGGTGCACCCGCACCACGCTCAGCATCCTCCCCTCCTGCTCCTCCTCCCTTGCTCTGCTCTACCCAGCCCCAGCACCGCCTCGACCTCCCCTCGCTTACAGATGCAAGCCCTAGATCCCCCACCGGCAGGCAGATCGGCCATCACCTGCCGCCGCGCACCGCCAGCGTCGCGTTCTCCAATCCAACACCCGCGCCTGCTCCTGCCACCAAACCCCCCGCGTCAGGTCAGGATCCCGCCGCGCGAGCTCACGGGCTGGGGGAAATGGGAGATCCAGGCGGGAGGGGGCTTACCTGGGGAGGTTCCGGAGAGCCCTCGAAGCTTCTGGAAGGTTCTGGAGACGCGCGGAGCCGGCGCAGAAGTATGGCTAGGGTTTTGGGCGCAGAAGACTCTCCTCTCTCTCTCTCTCTCTCTCTCTCTCTCTCTCGTGCGTGTTCGCGTCGCTTTGGAATTTTGGGGTTCTCGTTGGAATTTTGGTGGGCTCACTGTGGCGCTGTGGGTGGTCGCAGACTCGGGTATTCGTAGATTTGGGAAATTGGTACGCGGCACCGGGAGGTGGGCCCTGCTGCTGTTTCCTTTGGCCGGCTAATTCAGAAGGAATTTTTCTTGCTTGGGGATGGAGTATCGGGCATGTTCTTTTTAGCTTCTCAAAGCTGTTTTTTAATTTATTTATAGTAATTATCTTTTAAATAGATTATCTTTTTTAAGGTATAGTCTACTAGTTAATTGTAGTACATATTGTACCGACTTCATTTATATCGGCAAAAACCACACGTGAGTTTTTGTTACTCTGTAATCTCTCACATGAATAGCCCAAAAGTCACAAGCCAAAGCCAAAAGCCATAACCTTTAGCCAAAAAGAACAGGCCCTTGAGTGCGAGACCTACATCAAGATTCATGCCGCGTCAAGGATTGCATTATCGGTAAAATTTTAACTAGTATGAAATCATATTTTATTGCTCAGAATTTTGAGTTAAAGGTTCTTTGTGAACCTATAAACAGGGATCTAAAAGGCGGGCTGGGCGGCCGCCTAGGCCCCGCCTAGGCGCTCGGCGGCCACCCGGCGCCTCGCCTAGGGGTACTGGGCGGGGAAGAAGAGGCCAGGCGGCGAGGCGGCTGGACCAGAAGAACAGAGGGGACCACAAAATGAGAAGCCACAGTACCACAAAAAGAGAAGCCACAGTACCACACTCTACAGACGGGAGCTAGGGTTCTCCGCGCCGTCGTCGCGCCGCCTCCGCACTGTGGCCGCCACCTCTCCGAATCCAGGTGAAGGAGGAGTACGGTACCTCAGGCGAAGCCGCGAAGGAGAGCTGTGCGCCTGCGCCGGAGTGCCGAGCTGCGGGGAGGACCGGAGGAGCGCCGGCCTGCGGGGGAGGAGGAGCGCCGCTGCGCCTGCTGCAGGGAGAGGATCTGCGGGGGAGGAGGAGCGCCGCTGCGCCGGCTGCGGGGAGAGGATCTGCGGGGGAGGAGGAGCGCCGCTGCGGGGGAGAGGATCTGCGGCCTGCGGGGGAGGAGACGAGGAGTGATTGAGTGACCGAGTGCTTGACCGGTTGAACCGAAGCCGAGACTGCCGAGTGAACCTAACTACCGAAGCCAGCCGAGTGCCGACCGCCGACAGCCGACACGTCGCAGCTCGCAGGCAAGGTCTGGACTCTGGACAACAGTCAGCAGCAGAAGAGGACAAAGTTAAGGTATTGTTTCTAATTTCTAATTTGTTTTTTCAGTGTTACCTATATTCCTAAATCATAATTCATAGTTTCATACCACATGTTTTGATCACATTCCACAAATCAGAATATATCACTTTGTTGTACAAAATGCATTGCATATTATATCACTTTGTTGTACAAAATGCATTGCATATTAGATATTGTGCAGCATTCCCATAAAATAACTGTGCATTATTGCATAGATAACTAGGATCAGAATGTCATCCGCCGCGTCAGCTCCTGAGGTGGGCACCGAAGATACTACTCAAGATAGTCTCAAGAGAAAGTCGGGAGACGTAGGGTGGGAATATAGGGTGTTAGTGAACCCAAACAATTTGGACAAGGTGAAATGTATTTTGTGCGGAAAAGTTGTTTCCAGGGGCATCTATAGGATCAAGCAAAATATTGCACATATTCAAGGAAATGTTGCAAGATGTCCCAAATCTACAAAAGAAGACCAAGCAAAGTGTCGTAATTCTATTGAGGAGGCAAAAAACAAGAAGAAGTGCAAGAAAGCGCAAGAAGATGAGGTTAGAGAAAGTGTGAGCATAATAGGTGGTAATGAAAATGAAGAACAACTTGAAGAGATCAGAGGATCGGCACCAAAAAAGTTAGGGCCTATGGATAGATTTGTGAATCCGATTGATCCTCAAGAGAGCAATTTAAGCACGCAAGAGTTGAAGAGGCAACAAAAAATTACAGAGGCAATTTGGAAAGAGAGACATCACAAAGTGAAGCAATATGTGGCAAGATGGATTTATGTTTCCGGTAAAGATTGCAATTATTATTCATTTTATTCTTATTATCTTCATATCTTGTATGCCATTAATTCATTCTTTGTTAACCTTTTACTCTTTAGGTGTTCCTTTCAATGCCATCAACAACGATGAATTCAAACAAATATTGGAGGCCGTAGGTCGCTTTGGCCCGGGCTTTGGAGGTCCCTCTCAATACGATGTTTGGGAGCCGTTGTTGAAAGAGGAAGTGTTAAGAACTAATGAGTTGTTGAAAGCACATGAAGAAGAAAGAGCCATGACTGGGTGCTCCCTCATGACCGACGCATGGACGGATCAAAGGAGACGTCGGAAGATGCGCACACAAGTGAGTATATCTTTGACTATGTGGATGGATGCATTGACTCTATTGGTCCTCAAAATGTGGTTCAAATAGTAACGAACAATGCTTCAAATAACATGGGAGCAAAGGAATTAATGAAGGCTAAAAGGCCAAATGTCTTTTGGAGCTCATGTGCAACTCACACCATCAACCTTATGCTACAAGGAATTGGCAATATGCCAAAGTACAAGAAGACGCTTGACCAAGCAAAAGCATTGACGTTTTTATCTATTCACACCACAAGACCTTGGCATTGATAAGAAAACATATAAAGAGAAGAGATATAATAAGGCCGGGGATGACTAGATTTGCTTCGGCTTTTCTTACATTACAAAGTTTAATTGAAAAGAAAGCTGAACTAAGGGCGATGGAACTTAGTAAGGAATGGGAAGAATCTGCCCACACAAAAAAAGGCAAAGGCGTCACGGCAACCGCAACACTTATTAGTAGATCATTTTGGAATGGCGTGAACAATGCTTTAAAGGTATAAATAGTGTTGTCCATTATGTTATGTATTTGATTTTTTTTCAATTTGCTAACATGTTATGCTATATTGCTTGAAGGTTTTTGAGCCGTTAGTGAAGGTTCTTCGCATGGTTGACGGGGATGGTCCATCTATGGCATTTCTTTATGGAGAAATTTTAGAGGCAAAGAAGCAAATCAAAGAAGCCTTGAATAATTCGGAGAGCAATTACAACTTAATCATTAATGCTATTGATGGAAAGATGAAGGGAAGACTTGATTCTCCATTGCATTTGACAGCATATCTATTAAACCCATATTATAGCTATCATGATCGATCTATTTTTTTGGAACAAGATATTATGGATGGGTTTATTGAATGTGTTGAAACATTTTATCATGGTGATGATGATGCAATGGATCAAGTACTCAATGTTGACTTTGATATATTCAAGGATAAAAAAAGAGACATTTGGGAAAAAACCCCCGCCCGACTTGGATGTCAAAAAAGAGATCTTATTCCCGGTAAAGTATACTTGTTCTTAATGAAACACATTTAATAAATTTACATTTCAGCAGCTATTAATAATTTATCTTTCATTCTTACTATTATGTAGCTAATTGGTGGTGAAATATGGATGCCATGTTCCCCACTTGCAAAAATTAGCCATAAGAATCCTCTCTTTGACATCAAGTTCTTGGGATGTGAAAGAAATTGTAGCACTTTTGACATGGTATCTTTCTACTCTTTCTATTAAAAAAATACATGTTTCAACTCAAGTAGTCAAGAAAGTATAGCACTAAACTTCACTATGCAACTTGTAGGTACACACAAAGAAAAGAAATAAACTAGATGCTCACCGTCTCAATAATCTAGTTTATGTTCAATTCATTACGAGATTATTGAACAAAAAAGAAAAGAGTAACACGAAGAACATTGATGTCCTTCTAGCTTCACATGCTAGTAATACTCAAGGATGGATGATTGAAGGCGGAGATGATGATGTTGATCCCGAAACAGGTCTTTCATGGAATCTAATTGATGAGGCGATGGGAGCTAATGAAACCATGCAACCTCATAGAAGCACTAGAGTGAGAGAGCTTCATGAAGATGATTTCGATTCCGAATCCGAAGAAGAGGAGGTCAATGAGGATCTTGAAAATGTTGAATTTGAATCCGACCAAGATGAAGTGGTGCCAACCAAAGATTATGGACAAGAGGATGAAGATTGACTCCTTTCATCATCACATATTCACATTATCATGCTTGCTACCTTAAGTCCTTAACTATGTTGCTTGTTTGTAACAATGTAACTTGTGAGAAGAACTATGTTTATGTGTGTTTAATTCGTGTATTTGAGACTTGAGAACAATGCTTATGTGTCTTTTGTTATGAACTTCATAATTCATTACGCATGTCTTATTATATTGCTATCATTTCTTTTATTATTTTCAATTTACAAGTTTGAAGCACAAATGTACAATAGTTATTCAATACCAAAAAACTCACACATTGCTTAATGTGCAGGTTTTACAATTATACATCAAGCATTTACATCAAAATTTACATCAATGGATATAGAGCTATCATTGTTGCTCAAGGTAACAATTTTCTTCATTTAAACATCAAATACATATATATATATATGATTGCTTATCTTTGCATGTTGTCCTCATTTTTAATTTAACCGCCTATGCCCCCTAGGCGCTAGGCCCCACCTCGCCGCCCGCCTAGCGCCGCCTTCTTGAACATTGCCTATAAATACTGTAGAAACGTCATAAGTTTACCAAATTCTTCTTCAAAATCTCCGACTTTTAAATTGGTGCTCATATGTGAATATGTAGTTTAGTCTGATTGTTAATTGGTTTTGGTGTATGGTAGAACAATTTATGCAAGTAACTTTCAAAGAGGCAAATTGCAAAATTGCTAGCTACAGCTGGCACCATGCTTTTTCCTCTCCCTCTTCCTCCTTCCTTAGCTCAAAAGGAATAAACTAAAATTTTCAAAACTTCAAAGAGGCAAATTGCAAAATTGCTAGCTACAGTGCACCATGCATTCCCACCTCTTCCATTTCTTAGCCCCCACACCACACCTCCTCCTCTCCACTAAAACGTGCACCGCCATCCCAATCAGCGCCACCACCCAACTTCTCCCCACCGTGCCTCTAGTAAACTCCCTAGCACCACCAGCCACACAACAGATCCAGTGCACTATCGTTGTTCCTCACCACCATGCCTCCTCAAGCTGGTGATGTCTCCCGTGTGCTTCCCCTCCACTGACTTCTCCAACCTTGTCTTCATCTCCTCCACCACCAACATTGACAAGCTTTACTAATTCCTCTCCATCGAGGGAGAAAGAATGAGATAGTATAGGAATTGAGGGAGATGACAGAGAAGCGACAAAGTTTCTTTCTCTCTCCTCGACAATTGGCAATGGCTGGTGGCAGGGTGGACCGGCGAGTATAGGGCAGCAGTGCAGCGACTAGCGATGTGACCAGGCCTCGCCACTACCGGCAACCGGGTCTGCGTATCGTCCATGTCGCTGGTGCTAAGATCCACCGAATGTGCCCTTTGTTCTCATTGCTGGCAACGAGATCCACCGATCGACCACCAGATCTTGGCTTCATCCTTATCAGCTCTGTCCTCCCTCGATGCACGTTTAGGCCCTATGCACAAGACGCCACCATGATGTCTACCGTGGTCGAGAGGATTGTCACGTGGGGTAGCGGGGCTTGCCGGGGTGGGCAACATCGACGTGGCCATGGGAGGGCAGGGGAGGGGACAAGAAGGCATGATTGGAGTAGAGGTTGATATTGTGCCCAGCCGCTAGGCTGGCTGGAAGGTGAGGAAGACAGAGAACATGGGGAAGAGTAGAGGAAGATGAGGATGATAGCTGGGCCCTATATTTTTTTGTATGAATCATTAAGCCATGTCAACTTACTTGCCAACTAGGATGCCACGTCATATGAAACCATTTATGAAACTGGCTTTGGACATTATTTGCTCTGGTATTGAGAGATGGAGGACAAGTTCTACCTAGTTTTGTAAATAAGAGATAAAAATTAGATAAATTGAAGAAAAGTTGAGGGATCACGAATGGACTTTTTCTTATATGAAATGCCCAAGCTGCATTGATATTGGATTTTTCAGTCCCCTGGTGTTTGAGTTAGGATCTTCCTTTGTAAAGGGAGTAGCAAAAAAATTGAAAGGTTTCTACTTATGTGAAAATTTGGATATCGATTTTGTCTTTGTAACAACAAATGATGTGAAAATCCAAAATAGTGAAATAAAAACCAATGACTTACATCAACCGCTGGCATTCTTTTCTATATGAACCAGTTAGACTTGATGATCTTGCTCAAGTTCCTCTACTTTTTTTTTGCATCTTCAACATACACTTAATCTCATGGTAAATCTTTTTTTATGCTCTTTTGATTTATTACTTTCATTTAAATGACAAAAAGCAATGAAATAGGTATCATATCATTCAGGTTATGTACAATATGTATTTAAAAAATAGGTAAGGTTTTTCAAAATTAAAATGGAAGTTCTTCTATGTAACACCCCATTTTGGGGAAATTTGAAAAAAAATAGTAAAATTGATATTTGAGCACAATTCAAAATTTTGGCAAAATAAAAATCAAATTCAAAGCCAATACCAAAATTCAAACTCAAATAAAAAATCAAATCAAATCAATTTTTCAGGTTGGGTCGACCCATCTCTTTCTCCCTTTCTTTTCTTTCCCCGGCCCGACTCCTGGCAAAGCCGACCTGGTCGCATTGTGCCCGTGCGCATGCCTCGCTCTGCCACTTACACGTGTTGCCACCACTGTGCTCGCACATCGCTGGACCTGTGGCCATGCCGCCGTCCACACCGAGCCACTAAACAATCCTCACCCGTGCCCAGCCTTCTTCCCTTTCCCCTTCCCCCTCCCTTCGCACGTCCACACCCATACCATGCGCACATCATCGCACATGCCCATGCTGTTTATTGCACCTATGTGGCCACATGCGCTACACCCAAGTCACCACCATGCCATGCTCCATGCGCGCACAATGTGAACTCCCTGTCCTCTCAGCTATGTAAGCCTCCCGAGCCCCCCTTGTTTCCCTCACCCCTCCCCCTCACACCCCGCACCTTGCTATTGCCATGACAAGCCCAAGCTGAGCTCGCCATCCTCATCACCGTGCACTGTTGTGACCACTTCATCATCCCCACCTCTCCTATGAGCTCCTCGTCATTCCTGTCATGTCAAGTTGATCGCTTGGCCACCTTCTTCACCACCCTCACCCTGATTTGATTTTCATTCGCAGAAGCTCACCAGCACCATCGTCTTCTTCACCTCCAGCCGTAACTACCTCCATTGCTACTATTCTCCTCGGTGAGCCTATGCCCAATTCCTCATAGCTAGAGCACCTCCTTACCCTCTCACTCTCCCCTTTGCAATTTAGGCCCTCGACCACTCCAGCTCGTCATCACTATTGAAGACCGCCACGTCGCCTCAGGTCATCATCACTAGCACACCACAGCACCTCCCCAACCTCGCTGTCCTCTTCGATGAGTTTCTCATGCCCAGTAGATGTTCATTGTACCCTTCTTTTCCCTCTGCGCCATTGGGAGCCCGGTTGCCATGGTGGATGTGCCTCCACTGCATCATGTGCCATCGCGCTGCCGGCCACACCATCACTGCACATAGGTTCATTGAGGTCCCAGCAACCCATTTTGGGTGTTGCCGGTGCTCGCCATCACTCGCCTCACTAGCAACAAGATCGACCAAAGTGCCTCCTCTGTGAGCACTCTAGCAGCATCACTAGTGTTAACGATGTCATTAGATTGTAATCAAGTTTTTTTACTGACATTCATTAGTTTACATTAATGGGTCACTGACATGTGAGCCCAAGTCAATAGAAAATATAACTAAAGATGGGTTTAAGTTATGAGTCTATGACATATGGGCCTCTCTCACTATAGCCATAGCACACCTATCAGCCTCTTCCAGGATTTGTTTAAGAAAATAATTCAAAAATAAAATAAAAACCCTATGGCTCCACCTATCAGTCACTGTTATCTTTCTAATAAGAAAAGGAATCAAAAAAGAAATTAAAATCTATGGGCCTCAGCTGTTAGTGAGACATACCCTCTCTCCTCTATTTATTATGGGGATTTCCCCTGATTTAAACTTTGGAAAACCCACTTGTTTTAAATCTAAATTGAGTGAAACTTATTTCTAAATTTATATAAATTCAAGATCTTTCTAACAAGGCAAAATCATGAATTTTGGAGTTCATTTAAATTTATTTGCATTCTCATGTAATTATTTGAATTTTGATGCAATCACTTGCATAGATTCCGAAGACCTAGAAGAGCAACAATTGGAGCCTGACCAAGACAAACAAGACTATGAGCAAGGCGAGTAAATATTTTGATTATTTTGCACCTACTTTTTTAATAAAAATTATATTATTTTAAATTATTAAATTACATACTTTACCTTATTATGCAAATTATATTCATATTAGCACGTAGTTAATTCCCTATTGATAATTGATTTATTACCCCTTACTCCTTGGCTTTGGACATAAATCCTTGTCACCCTAGAATCAATGGTATATATACTAGTTGATAAGTCTGTATCTAAATGACATGTTTAGCTATGCTTAAATACATATGTGCACTAATTTGCCCTGACATCATTTTAAACATAAAACTTGATTTGGACAGCAATTGGATAGAAATGGCTGGTATGTTGAACAAGAAATGGTATTTTGGAATCCAAAACTTTAAACTTGCTTCATACCTAGTCGGATGGTAAGTTGGACGGGTGCTTAGAGCACGAGAACTTGGTATGTGGCAGAACTGCCCAGGCAGTCTTAATGACTGAATTTTGTGATGACCTCCTAGAGTAAAACAGTGTAACCATAAGTCTATAATGGGTATGACTTGGCAAATTAATTTGCATCGACCCAACATTGATTATGCCATCCAATGGAACATGGGTAAGAGTGCCAGATAGAGGCCTTGATGTGCGGCGCAAGAGGAGGCTTCCGAAGTGGGTGGATATAACCCCACGATAGTGAAAACCTTAGCGGGTGCAGTTGCATTGGGAATGTGTATTATAAAGGCGTTGTGATGACCATCTGAGCCTCATGCCAAAGGTAGCGTGGCAGCTCAATATGTTGGGCATCTCTTGTGGGTAAAATGTGTGACCACTGCAGAGTGAAAACTAGTCAAACAGTTGTGCCCACAGTCAAGGGCGGGCATGGGAACTTACTCGAGTTAGTGTCTATTTTATAAAAGAATCTTTGTGGTTGGGATGAAAAATGTGTCGGTAGATAGAACCCTAAATTTGATTTCCCTTGGGTGGATAGAACCTAATGAGTATAATGGGTGGGTGAAACCTACACTACTACTATTATTACATACTTTTACGCACTTTACAAATTGGTTTAGTTAAAATGCTAGGTCTCAGGATTTCTAATTATTGTATTGCAACTTTGGCATTTTGCAAATAAAAAAGCCCCAAGTTTCCTTTGTTAAGCCTTGCATCTATAATATTACATTTTGTGTGTTAGATCGGAGAGCATGGTACTTTGTGCTCACCCTCGCTTACTAAAATAACTCAGAGAGCCTTCGGATCAAGACCCTTACGCCTACTACGTCGCGCCTAGACCAGATAGAGAAGAAGATGGTGGAATCTAGGCCACTCTGTAGTAATCTCTCATTCCCACCTCTACTTAGCAGACTTTGATTACGATTGTGTGCACATCTATTATTCCAACCTTGGGTAGTAGCTTGTTGTATATGGTTTACCCCTAGTTGCTTGCCTATGGCATTGTGTTGGCCTCACATTTGCTTCCCACTTTCGCTTTCACTTCCACTTTTGGTTCTTTATAATGTAACATTTGGCCTGATCGGCCTGCTGTGCAAAACTCTATCGGTACATGTTATTTAAACTCTGTTATGTGATATTAATGTCTAGTATGGTTCAATACGATGTATGTGTGTGATCCAATAATGCATCTCTGTGCATTAGCTACCGATCTAGGGAATAATGCGGTGGAAACACAAAGGGTTCTGGATTGAAAATTCGGGGTTTGACATTCTTCCATCTTAAAATAGAGCATGTCATTTCAATAATTTAAGAAAGAAAAAAGATTAGTTAGATGATGACACAAAAGAAGAATTCTTAGACAAATAACACCCAAAGGTTTTGGCCACATTAACTAAAAAATAGCACCTTCCTTCGCTCTAACTCCTACTTCAACAATGGCAAAGCCAAGCTAGCACCTTCCTCTCTGACTACACCCGTAGTGATGTCAAAGTCAAGGCACTGCCACCTCCTCTCCGACTCCACCTCCAGTGACGTCAAAGTCAAGTCACCACCACCTCCTCTCTGATTCAAGCTCCAGTGACATCAAAGTCAAGCCACTACTGTCTCCTCCGCGACTCCACCTCTAGTGATGTTAAAGTCTAGCTGCTGCCACCTCCTCTCTAACTCCACCTCCAGTGACATCAAAGTCAAGCTATTGCCACCTTTATCCAACCCCAACCCCATTGACATCAAGGTCAAGCCGATGCCACCTCTACTCAACTCCACTTCTACAATAATTTTTTACTTTGACATTGGCATTGGTGATGTAGCATTGTCATACCCACGATCGCCAGCCAACAATCATGATGACCCTTGATAGACAATGCTATTGCTGAAGCGGTTCTTCGAAGGCAGTAAAGGCAACAAATAATGTTGTCATTTCTTCTTTTCAAAAACATATCTTGCCTAAAATTTGTTTGTTGTCTAAATTTAACCTAAAATCGAATCTAATTTTTTTCTAGAATAAATGATAACAATTAACAATCAGGTTATTTTTCACCTGCCAACATTTCCATTATTATTTATCTATTTTTTATGTTCTTTGTAAAATGTCGTAAATTAAGTAGTTGTTGTGATGTTAACACGACAAGATCAACCCACAAAATAAGAATACCTGGTCACCGTAGTAATCACCAAGAAATATATGAGCTCCAATCATGCAAAGTATGTGGAGAGACAAAAGGTGTTAGAATTGCAGATGCAACTCTTTTTAGTTTGATTGCTCTCAAGAGGCACGAATGCTTTTATGTAAGGCAAAGGCCACTAGAGGACGACGATCTTGACAATGTCCACACCCGGTGTCCAAATAGAAGCCCCTTTACAACACAACACAATGTCATTATTATTGACCTAAATTTTTATTTCTAATAAAATATATAGGCCAAGGTATAGGCCACATCCGAGGCACAACAATTTCACAGGAAACAATTCGATTCTACAGAAAATCAGGAAAATCTCTCATGTTCCATGCTAGGCCTAGTGCCCTTATCGTGCTCGTGGTGTACCAGCACTCTAGCAGCATAATGTTACAATCCTTCCTTAATGAACACAATCAACACCGAGTACGAACGCTATATGGCCAAGACAAACACATGATACAAGTACATGGAGATACAATTGAGAGAATAGGAATCAGGGATTGGGAGAAGCAATTAAACTAGGAGGAAGAAGAGAGGAATTGGGAATCGGAAGCACAAAATTTAGGGAAGGACAGAGTCAGGGAAGAGGAGAGTCGGCTTTGTCGTGGTTCTATTGTTTTCTTCGATGCCCCATGCACTACTACCTTGCTTCTTTTAGTGTTCCCTCCCCAACCGAGTGGGCCAAGAGCCAGCCACTTGCTGTCCAGCCCAGCAGCCCAACTCCCAAGGGCCCACATCGTGACATTCCTCCCTCCTTGAAATGCAGCTTGACCAAGCCGTCGGGATCCTATGGTACCTTATGTACTACTTGAAGAAATTTCATAAGTTTCTATCACCTTGACAATATGAGCTGCTAGTTGCTGCTTTCCACTAGAAATTTTTGATAGTGTCTAGATAACATGCCTTTGCATAAGGAATTTAATAGGATTCTGTAACTTTTCTAGTAGAATTGTTAGTGCAGCCTTGGTGAAAACATGATGCCAACATGCCATTCACACACTGTGGCTACAAGGAGTTAGCTAGAATGCCATAAGAAAAAAGAGCATGATCTAACGAAGAGACACACCAATACCAGCTAGTTGAAGTCCATGAATTCCTAGCAAGCAAAAGGAGTTTCCTAGAAAGCAAAAGGAGTCACTGCCATTTTTGATACAGAAAAACAATGCTCAAAGCTATTTCCAAGCCTGGTGTGCCTAGACCATCAACAACGAAACTTGTAATCACCAGTGAGCCTGAAGTCTTCCTCATGTAGTGTCAACTTCCTGCTTTTTAGTTGTTTTTGAATTCCATTCAAGACAACCCCATTTTTCTTGGTGCTTCCAACAGTAACCACAACCCTGTTTGCAGCGTACATGCAATGGTGAAATTCTGATCCTTGTGAAAATATTTAAAAATAAGTTCACATGACTGAGACACCTCTGTTTCAGGTGGTGAATGCAACATATTGCCAATGAGTTGCGTCCTCAAGATGAGATTGACAAAAGAAGAATACTCATCACTATTAATGCATGCACACAGATGGCAACCATGGGGGCTTCAATTCCACACTGCCTCAATGTAGAACCCCGATGCTCATGTCAAATCGAATGTGGCATCCACCATGCTTCTGCTGCTCAACATGGACACACGCCATGGCTGCTTTGGCTACGCGCCACCTTGATAGCAGATCAATGTTGACCATGGTGTCAGTCGTGACTCAACACAACTTCCCCTGTATCCATTAGAATCCTCCGCTCCGAGCTATTGACCATGCCACTTAGTTGCCCCCACTTCCATTCATTGTGATTAGTGTAGCAACAAATTGGAACCCAAACTTCACTGATCCCATCCACCAGACCATAAAATGGTGTACCAATCTTGGCTAGTGTGCACTCATCCCTACCCTACAGGCACTCATGTTTCTCAAATTCATGCAACATCTAGAAAGAAATGAGTAGCACACCACCATTCTCCAACTACCCAACCATCATAATTTTGAAGTGTTTTTTGCAATTAAGCCAAATGCATATAACAAAAATTTCTTCATGGAGCTCATAAAATTGCGCTTTGCCTGTCCAGATTTGTGAAGTTAGGAGATAATGAAAGTGGAGATAGCACCATCATGCTTCAGTTGCACTACCATTATATTCATAATTTCTTGAGCAAGTTGATCACCTGAATTGTCCTTTAGAATTGCCACTTCTAGGAGCAATAGATTGATGCAAGAAAATGACTCAAAAGCATTGATTGGCACACATTTCACTGACCACTCCACACTACCAAAGGAAAAGTGGAGCACTGCACCTCAACAAAAATTTTAGCCGACCAAGATAATGCTCCTAGAATCAACCTTCTTACATGGCGGGTGGTGGCCATGGCCAGTGGCAGACCTAGGATTTTACCAAAGGGTATGCCGCACCAAAATTTTTATATGAAATTCGATAAAACCATTTGCCAATTCGGTAAATAATTATAAAATTTGCACCGCAATTCGGTATACAGGTACTAAATAATATGATAAGTCTTAAATTCAAGGATTAAGTTGGCATAACGAACATACCTGTGGGACCGCCCCTGCTAAGGTATCTTGACTGGTAATAGTACTAGTGCAGAATTTATCACTTCGTACTTCATTTACTTCATATTTTCTGCAAAATATCCTTGAAAGAAAAGATGGCCTTTCTAGCGAGTCAAAGTCGATGCTCTCGTCGGATGACGAATCAGAGTCATTAAAAGGATCAAATGCTTGTGCAGCTTCTCGCATAGCAAGGATGTAATCATACGTCCTCATTCCCTGCAGTGTATCATGAACAAATTAAATTGACATGAATGAGGCTATTCCTGAACATTATACCAACATCTGTACCAGCCAAAATCGCAAGTGAGTATCTGTCTCTCGGTAATCTGTACCGTAAACAGCCAAAATTCAAACATTTCAGCCAAAAACCATAAGCCGCAGCCGAAAAGAACAGGCCCAAAACAGAATTACAAAAGCGTTCGAAATTTGGCACCCACCATCAACAGGACTGAGAACATGAGCAGAATAAATGTTGCATAATTCTTTCTCCCAATGCAATTGTTCACCACTTTGTTGAAGAAAGTAAATATTCATCACTTGACTTGCAAGAGATAAAACAGGATTTGGGAGTGAGAGCTATCAGCTATATATGTATAGTTTGGTGGTTACCTGCGGTGGTGATCAAATCCATCAACACGTGGTCACGGTCTTGCGATTAACTTCTGCGTAATTTCACCTGTAATTTAAGTTGAGTCAGTTTTAGATTGTAGTATAATATGTTCTACATTGATAAATTTCACAAACAACATAGGAATCCGTTTTATTAAATGTGTTCTAAGTTCAGAAATTAATTTTACAAACAACGTAGGAACATCGGACTAAGCTGCCTTTCTTCATTTTTTAAAGGAAATTTATTGATTTTTTTGAAGAAACAAGCAAGCAGAGCAGTAGCGACAAAGTGCATTGGAGAGAAATGGAACCGGATACCTCGCACTCGTAGACGGGACAGAAGGAGATGTCCTGGCCCTCGGCGGCGTGTGGTGAGACGATGTCGTCGAGGCTGGTGAAGGCGAAGGGAGCATGGGGTCGAGCCGACGCTGGAGTTCCAAGTAGCTCCTCCGCACCCAGCGGTTCATCACCGGGCCTCCGACTGCGGGCGGCCGCACGCACCGTGTACCGCCATAGGATGTACCGCACTGCAGCCTCGGCGGCCTCCGTGGCGCGCGCGCGCCTCGCGAGCCGCCGCCTCTTCATCTTCTTGGCGTGTCCACCCGGCATACTGGAGTACTAAATTCGGCTGGGCCCAGGGTATGCCGTGGCCCACCCGGCATACCCTGTGGGTCCGCCCCTGGCCATGGCTACTTCGAATCCATGCCACCACAATAGCAGATGAATGTTGGCTTAATGTTTGTTGTACCTCAGCATCATCTCCCCGCAACCTCCACTTGCATGGGTGGCGGCCATCGTTGCCGCTTAACCATCTTAATCGGTGGTGGCACAGTACCCCTATACTCTTGTCAATATTTCCTTAAATACCTTATGATCATCAAACCAACTAAGGAGACATGCATGGAGGAGCCCATCACTTCGATCGATGAGGTAACCCGGAAGAACACTTACCAAGATGAGGTGGTTGTCATTAGTGATAAGGTTGTTAGCACCAAGGACAGAGGAGTCAAGGATGATGGCACCATTGGTTTTGTTGATGACATCACCGATGTCAAGCATTGCTGTGACCGACGGTGGCACGGGGTCAAGATGAGACTCGGTGGGAGCAACAACAAGGGTCAGCCCAACGCTCAGCCAAGGCCAAGCCTTGGAGTTGACCTCGGTGTGCACGTGCACTCCATCGAATAGTTGGTGCACATCGAAGTAACCAGCACTGACATACACCGGAATGGCAACGATGGTTGGTGCGAGGTTGGAGATAACGATCATTGAGAGTTTCCTGAGTGCGGGAACAACCATGGGCATGCCCTTTGAGACTAGGGACATAGTCATGACATGGGAGTAACTGGTGCGAATGTCAAGGCCCATAGTCGAACGCTTGGTGCGCATCTCAAGATCATGGCTGGTGGTAGTGACACCATGGTCGGTGTCGATGGCACGCCCCTCGCATGCCATCAAGCATTTGGTGAGCGTCCTATTGACAATCTTGGTGGTGAAGTTGTAGAGGGCGTTTACACATGGAATGCTAGAGGCCACGACATGGCCCATGTCGAAGACCAAGGAGGACATCGATGTAGTCACCGGTGGTGGCTTGTCTTCTGAGAGAGGGTGCGTCTTCATTGGCATTTCATTAAATATCTCCTATGCAAAGAGCGGTTGTGCCTCCACTCGTGACAGAAGAGCGGTAGTAGCCGTGCCAACGGTGAGCCAGTCCACCTCGGTGGTGATCGCATTGGACGGGGTCAGAAAAGATGTAGACTGTGGAAGCATGTTGTTTAGCATCTCATTCATCTCGGTCACCATTTTAATGCACATCTCTTTCTGCTCATCGAACATGGTGTCCCAGTCCCAGCCAAGGAAGGTGGTGATCTTGGCTTGGACATGGGCTCGTCAACGCCAGTGGAGTGCGTATCGGGCAGCGAGGAACGTGGAGCTATGACGACAACCTCAGGGGCTCACATGGTGGCCACCGCATCACATTGTGCCGTCGTAGTGGAAGCAGGGTCTGGTATTAGCTACACTAGTTGGATGTCAAGGAAGCAGCAGCTGTCGTAGATGCACCGCCATGTAAGGCATCTTGAGATCGCACGGCTTCGTGCCATGATCGGAGCTGGACCACGACCTCCACGTGAACAACCCTTGGGGACACCATCATCTCCTCCACACCATACTCATCAAGGATCCGGTGTAGCACATCCTCTATCACCAGATAGAGCACATGGCTCATAGTGACACGAAGAACACCTTGTGGGAACACCTCTTAAGTGCTCAAGATTTAATCGAACACTTGGCGGCACCCCTTGCCATGAGCATTGTCCTTGCCCAAATCTGGCTGTTAGACGCACCTACTACCATCAAGGATCTCTTACGCCATCTCCTTGCTAGGAACGCCATGAATCTATTGCTCTAAATACCATATTGTCATGATCCTTCTTGATGAACATAATCAACACTGAGTACAAACGCTATATGGCCAATGCAAACACAGGATACAAGTGCATGGAGATACAATTGAGAGAATAGGAATCAGGGATTGGAAGAAGCAATTAGATTGGCTTGTCTTTCGAGAGTGTTTGCGTCTTCATTAGCATTTCATTAAATATCTCCCATTCAATGAGCGGCTGTGCCTCCACTCGTGACAGAGGAGCAGCAGTGGCCATGCCAACTATGGGCCAATCCACCTTGGTGGTGATTGCATTGGACATGGTCAGAAAAGTTGTAGACCACCGAAGCATGTTGTTTAGCATCTCATTCATTTCGATCGCCATTTTGATGCACATCTCTTTTTGCTCATCGGACATGGTGCCCTAGTCCCAGTCAAGGAAGGTGGTGATCTTGGCTTGGACATGGGCTCGTCAATGCTAATGGAGTGTGTATCGGGCGGCGAGGAACATCGAGCCACGACGACAGCCTCGGGGGCACACATGGTGGCCACCGCATCACACCGTGCCGTCGTAGTGGAAGCAGGGTTTGGTATCAGCTACACCAGTTGGATGTGAAGGAAGCAGCAACTGTCGTAGATGCATCGTCCATGTAAGGCATCTTGAGATCGCACGGCTTCATGCCATGATCGGAGTTGGACCACGACCTCCACGTGAACAACCCTTGGGGACACGATCATCTCCTCCACGCCATACTCATCAAGGATCTGGTGTAGCACATTCTCTATCATCGGATAAAGCACATGGCTCATGGTGACATGAAGAACACCTCGTGGGAACACCTCCTGAGTGCTCAACATTTCATCGAACACTTGGCGGCGTCCTCGCCACGAGCACTGTCCTTGCCCAAATCCGGCCATCAGTCACACCTACTACCATCAAGGATCTCTTGCGCCATCTCCTTGCTAGGAACACCATCAATCTACTGCTCTAATACCATATTGTCATGATCCTTCTTGATGAGCACAATCAACACTGAGTATGAACACTATATGGCCAATGCAAACACATGATACAAGTGCATGGAGATACAATTGAGAGAATAGGAATCATGGATTGGAAGAAGCAGTTAAACTGGGAGGAAGAAGAGGGGAACCGGAAATCGAGAAGCACAGAATTTGGGGGACGATAGAGTCGAGGAAGAGGAGAGTTGGCTTGGCTATGGTTCCATTCCTTTGTACATGCCTCATGCACGGTTGCTGTCTTGCTTCTTGTAGTGTCCCCTCCCTAGTCGAGTGGGCCAAGAGCCAGCCCACTTGCTGTCCAGCAGCACAACTCCAAAGGGCCCACACCCGTGACACATAAGGCCCGTGAATCAATGGAGTCCGAGCACGAACTCTGGACCCCATTTTTTACACGGATCAAAGCGCACGGCGGCTTAACCTACCATGGTCACCTCCAGTGTTGCCCGACGTGGTCTGGGTCCTCTTCGGCCCCAAAAATAAGGCATGTTTTTGTGCCTTTAACCTACGAAAACGGAACACAACCCAATTCCAAACATTGCCACTCAACTTTCATCAAATCCGGCCTGCAGCCACACAGTTTCACCCGCAAATAAATCAACAGCAGCGTGTGATGTCTCACCATGAACCCTTAACGCTGCGCACGCACGTACGTACGTACGTAGTTTGTACATGCATGCCCTAACACCGGCACAAATACCCATTGTCGCGTACGTTTATACGTACATACACAGGATAGTGTAGTGTAGTGCAGTATAGGCTGCACAGTGTACTATTAGCATATTATATTGTTCGTTCGCTTTCTGACACTGATCAAGCCTGGGCCACACGATCGGGCCCCTGGCCCCATCTGGACGGGCAGAAGGTGACCACGTAGTCCTGCGCGTAGCAGCGCGCCGTTGCGGCGGCCGCGTCGTACGCGTAGCTGTAGTAGGCCGGGCACGCGTCCCGGAACAGCCGCGAGTACACGCTGCCGCGGCACGCGTCCGGTGTGCCGTACGCGCCGCGGCAGCAGAAGGCGTCGAGGCCGAACGCCAGGCACGCGCTCTTGCACGCCACCACCGCCGTCTTCGCGCCGGCGGCGGCCGTCACCTGCAGCTCCGGCGGGCAGACCGCGTTCACGTCCTTGGCGCAGCCAGCGATGGCGCACTTGCTGCGGTTCGCCGGCTTGGTCGACACGGCCACCGGGAGGTTGTACCCGTCCACCAGGCTCACGTCGTAGAAGCTCCCCTTGCTCTGGTCTTCGTGCAAGCTCACCTACCAGCAGATGCCACAGGCTCACATCGTGTCAAGGTCTAGTTACGACAACAGCAGGCAGTCTTAAACGTGAGATTAACCGTTTCTTAGTGTCAACCTCTACGAGAGTGGCGGGAGGGGCGCCGATGGATCCGTTGCAGGCAAGGCGGCCCTCGCAGTCGCCGGTGAGACAGGCGGCGGCGGCTCCCCTAGAGCCGGTGTTGCCGCTGTCCGAGGTGAAGTTGCAGCCGGTGCGGCCCCAGAAGCGGCCGTTCCAGGTGGCCGGAGCCTGGACACGCTTCGATTGGCCGGGCGGGAGGAAGAAGCCGCCGCCGGCGAGGACCGGGTGGCCCGTGTTGGGCGCGGCCGCCGGCCACACAGGGAACGGGCACTTGTTGGCTACGTGGAAGGTGATGCCCTCCGCAAGCACGACCGGCCCTGCATGCAAAGCCAAAGTAGAAAAAAAAAATTAACGTTGTGATCCAGACATTTGTAGTACCTGAAAACATAAATTTGCTGATCAGAAGTCTACCTGAGATAGCGATCAGCACGAGGATGCATGAGAGAAGCAGAGGAGGAAGACAAGCACCAGAGATCAAGGAGCAGCACGACGCCATCTCTCTGACTCTCTCTGCAGGAATTAACGTGTTGTGGAGAAGCTAGCTGCAATGGAGATGCAGAGCAGAGCTTTATATATACTTGAAAAGGTGCAATGGAGAAGCAAGGACTAATCAGAAGCCTCTTCCTTTGCTTATGGGTGCAATGGCTAGGAGTACGTGTTTATGTGACTTGCATTGCAATGGAAGCAAAGCAGGGGAAGTGGCATGATTGAAGGAGCGAAGCCACCTGGTGCAGGCCTGGGGCAAAAAAGTTCAGGTAGGTAGGTGGTGCTCACAGTCACATTACAAAAGCTGAAGTGCAGAAATCGTAGGCCCTATTCCTTTTAGCCTAGCTTATCTAAAAACAACTTATTAAGACTGTAATCGTTTTGGCTTCAGTTTGTAGCTTCTGATTTATTTTTTACTATTCATAAATTTTGTTTTTTCTGAATTTTTGGCTTTTTGTTGAGCTTTTTTGCCGGTTCTTTTTTCCCGTATTTGTTTGTATTATACGTAATGGCTCACATATTATTTATGTTTTTTAATTTTTTTAAATTTAATTATGCTAAATAAGGCTCTGTCAGTTACAGTGTTTTTTCAGTCAGCTACAGTGCTTTTCAGCCATAAGCCACCAATAAACCCAAATGATCACCACCTAAGATAGTATTTTAAATCACTTTATCGATATTTAATTTGTTTACGTAGATACTCGCTTTAGAGATAAAAAACCATCCGCCACCCGTAGCGTATTTGTTACCATTAGGCTAGCTAACTTTTTTCTAGAGTAAGTTCCTCTCGAAGGAGAGGAAGTTGTTCAAAAATCAAAAGAAGTGCGGTTGAGTTTGTTGGGCCCTCCAAGCTGGCCCAACCACATAAGAACTTCATGCAACCTGTCCAGGTTGGGCCACGCTGGCGGAGCTAAAGCTCTCGACAAAGAGCCCAATCCCAACAGTCCAACCCAGACCTAGCTAATCTTCTTCACAGCTGCAAACAACGACGGCGGCGACAACGACGACGACGACATAAAAATCTGCAGCTCGATCTTTTCAACTTTGGTCTGCTCATCTGATCATCTCTTCCTTGTGTTCTGCGATTGGTCACAGAACATGCACCTGAGGCTCTGAGCTAATGCTCCCCTCTACAATCATAAGCCCATCCTAGATCATGTAGACCCGTACATCCATCACACTCAGATGCTCGAACGTGGCACAAAGCTGAACCAGTTGCAGAGGATCCAAAGCTCTAGTAGCTTTAGGTCCGTACAAAACGGATTTTTTTCCCGGTTCCTAGTCTCTAAAAACTAAAAAATTATTTTTGAACATTTTGATTTCTTAACCTAACTTTTTTCTTTTTCCTTTAGAGCAAGTATTATAAGAGGCTGTAAGTTGGCTATATGCTGAGGTGGAGGAGAGAGAAGAGAGGTGGGCTGTAAGCTTACAGCTATCTGAAGCACAAGAACCAAGAAACTTTGTGAGAGGAAGGGGTAGGTCATCTGACCTTGGTGTTTGTAAGTAACTACTATATGAGTAAGCTGATAAGTGGGCTGTAAATATCCATACAGCCAGCTGAAGGCTGTATTATAAGACTTGCTCTTATATTGTCCGGGAGATATAAAGTTTTTTATTTTCTCTTTTTTTATTTTTAAAATTGAATATCTCAGCTAAAAACTAACACCTATTACAATGCTTGTTTTAACTAAAAACTAATAATCACAGATAAAAATTATAAGCACAAGCCATTCGAAACGGAGCCCTCGTAGCTGTGTTCTTCCCTAAGCAAGCAGAGCGTCCATGACCAGTGTTCCTGGGGAATGAGAGGAAGCACTGCACTCGGTGCACTGTGCACAAATCCCACTCTGATTTCCGTTTGTCGATCAGGACCAGCACACAGCCGTAGCAGTGGTGCTGCTGCTGCAACTGCAGGTGGGCCCCACGGAAAGGAGGGCTTCAATAGGGAAAAACTGACCAGAACTAGGGCTGTAAAAAAAGCTCGAAGCTCACGAGTTACTCGAGTTCGGCTCGTTCTAGGCTCGATTCGAGCTCGGTTCGAACTTTAAACGAGCCGAACTCGAGCTTGATCTCGAGCTCGCGAGCTTCACCGAGCGGAGCTCGAATAGTTCGCGAGTCTCGATTCGAGCTTAAATAGTAATATATATTAATTCTTACCGAGCTTTCTCGAGCCGAACTCGAGCTTGAGCTTTTCTTATTATTAAAAATTAGTATGTATTTGAATTATTTTGACTGTTATCGAGCTTATTAGAGCCGAGCTCGAACTTAAAATTTTTTATTATTGAAAAATAGTGCATAATAAATTGTTTTAATTGTTATCGAGCTTCAACGAGCCGAACTCGAGCCTACTCGAGCTTAGGCTGAGCCGAGCTCGAGCCCAGGTTCAGGCTCGGACCCCAACTCGAGCTCGGCTCGTTTACAGCCCTAACCAGAACCAGCCGCCAACCAATTAGTAAGCTGGGCGTAATGGTGGATCAGATCAGAGAGATTGGGTGGTTTTTTTTTTTGCGGTTTATAGATGCGGTTTATATTTTTTGTTTTTAATATAAGTGTTTGTGTACGAATCGAATTTCAACCAGCTGTTTCAAAAATATTATCTTAATAAGTTGTTTCGAAACAACAGCAGAAAAATCATCTCGTTTATTTGTTCGAGAAAAACTATAATACATAAGTCAAAAGCTTAAAAAGAATTATGGCCTTGTTCTTTTCAGCTTCTAAAAGCTGCTTTTCGGCTTTTCTACAGTAACTAGTTTTTAAACGAAGTATTTTTTTAAGGTAGGATCTACTAGTTAATTGTAGTATATACTTTACTGATTTCATTTATATCAGCAAAAACTGCACGTTAATTTCTGTTACTATGTAATTCTTGTACAAACAGACTAAAAGTTATAAGCTGCAGCCAAAAGCCACAAGCTGCAGCCAAAAAGAACAGGCCCTATAGAGACGGATCAGCAGAGCGGAGAAGAACATAATTGACTAATTGTGAGTAGCGGAATGGAATCCATCCGAATCGCATGCGCCACCTGATTTGGTGTGCCCTGATCTGTGGAGTTCAACCACCGGCATGGCCGTGCCTCTAAACAAAATTAAACAGCCATCTCTCTCTCAACCCCCAAAGAAATTCTCAATGCTTCTCCTTCTTGCAGTGATTTGTGCACTATTGATTTGTTATTGCCCAGTCCATGCTAGTAGTTACTTTTATTTTCTCTAACTGCATGATCTTATTATAAAACTGTTCGGCGTAGTAGGTAAGTCACACGTTATGGCTTAAATTCCCGATGGAAAGCCAAAAAAATCTGCTGCCTAATCGGATCACCGGTAGCTGAGTAGCTGAAATGAGAATATTTCCGGTGCTCCTACTGTAACGGCTGCTATCGGTGCTCCCGTTGTTGGAAAAATCAGTCTAAGTAGTTATGAATTGTTTAAAAAAAACATAGATAGGGTATGAAAAAATCTAGCATCCTACAAATTTCAAATTCAAATTCGATCTACACATTAAGAAAAAAAATAAAATCTACTGAAAAGAAAAACAAAAATATAAAGAGAAAGATAAAGCTATTCACTGAAATTTGGTTCTGTTTTTTTTTGGTCTTTTCGCTTATTCGAAAATCAAAATAAACGGTGAGACTTCTTGAACTTCATCTTTTTGTCAGACCCTATATGTGTAATTTTTTTTTCAAAGTTTTTCATAACTACTTGAACCGATTTTTCAACAACGGGAGCACCGGTAAACACCAATTATGGTGGGAGCCCTGGAAATGTTCTCTAGCCGACATGTACAAGTACGAGTAGATGGGACCGGTACCTACTCCGGAGTACCTCGTCCGGACAGGTCTTGATGTGTACAATGCATACTAGGTTGTGATGGTTTTGACTTTAGTTTTTAGTTTTCGGTTTATTTTTTACTATTTATAAATTTCATCTTTTTCTGAACTTTTGGCTTTTTGTTGAGTTTTTTTGCCGGTTCTTTTTTCGTATTTGTTTGTATTATATGTAATGGTCTAATATATTTTTTAATTTTTTTAAATTTAATTATACTAAATAAGCATCTGTCAGCTACAATGTTTTTTCAGCTACAGTGCTTTTCAAGCCACCAAAAATAAATCCAAATGATCACCACCTTAGTACGAGCATCTCATCCGATATAAGTGTACAATGACACGTCTACCTACGAGCCATGCCAGCCCATCCGATAGCAACCGAGCTTCATGAAACATACATATTGCTTAACAGTTGCCTGAAATTGTGGCTGGCTTTTCATCACTGATCAGGGAATACTGCACATTGATCCTCACTCCAACCTACTTATAACTTAAATTTCTGACTATAAATTTTAACTTATAACTAAAATTATATTACATTATGGCTAAAATTATACTACATTAGATGTTATATTTTTCTGAGAAAAATAGAAAAATAGGAAAAAAAATTGTTGAAAAAAATGTTATATCGTTACGGACAAGGCAAAGAAATAAAAGAGAAAAATAAAAATAAAAAACCCCCAAAAATCAAAATAAACTGAAATTAGAAGCCGGCGTATTTTTAAATAGCTTTTGGATTAAATAAGCTCAAAGCTAAATTAAGTCTGAAACCAAAGTTGTTTGGAGCAGGGGCATTTGTCCTTGTATGAATAGGATGGGGTGCGCCGCCCATTCATGATGATCATTTACAAACCTATCAAATTTTGACACCAACTAAGCTAGGCATGCACGCATACTAATTAAGCTACAGGGGGACGGATCACATAGAACTTTGAGGATGTTACGTCCAATTTTAGAGTGTAGTTGAAAACGCCATTTAGGGCGATTAGTCTCCTTATCAACTGTTTCTTATGGTTAAACTGTTATGTGCAGCGTATTTAGAAAAGCATGTAGTGGTTTCGTACGACCAGCAGGGCGTTTTCTCTGATTAATCGGTCGTTTTCTCCGTTTTAACGGCCAAAATAGCCTGTCTTATTCATTATTTACAACTGGTTAGTTTGCATTTGATGTTCACAGAGCATGTACGATTTAGATGGAGTGTAAACTATGCTACGATTAACAACTCAATCACTTTATATGAGTATTGTATTGTAATTAATTAATTAACAATGTTCTAATGAACTCCAGAACCTTGTTATAATCAAACGCGCACACACATAATCAGAATAACATACAAAATGCACCAAACCTATGTCACAGTGTTCTCGTTTTGTCGCTACCATTCTTCCATAGGTTTCTTGCCCGCTATCTAAGAAAGGTTATGTCACCTTTAATTAACCCATGAAAGAATCAAGGCCAAACACCAAAAGTTAACCTCTTAACAATCCCAAAATGTCACATATACCCAAATACACAAGGAAGATGGCACAACAATTAATTAATCTTAAATGGAGGATTCGCATGAATCAAGAGAGGATGCTAGCTCCATTGTTTTGACAAAGACAAGGCGTCACAATAAATTAAGCATGCAATGTGGCAACAAGCTGCGACAATGCTGTTGTTTGTTAGCTTTATAGCTCTAACGACTTGTAGAATGCTTGGACAAGACAAATCGAGGGCGGGGAAGACAATATCAGCAGCAGCTAGCAGGCTATGTTGATTAGCTTAATTAAGTCATTGACGCGACGGCTCCTTAACAACCATGCCAACAGTATGTGCGCCCATACACGCGGGCGACTCGCCCAAAGCGATTAACTGTGGAATGAGACAAGGTTTTTTTTTTTTTTTGTGGAGAGAAGCATAATTAAGGCGGTGTCATTATCTCGCTCTCGTACGATGGAATTCTTGGCTTAATTGGTTTGGTTGTAAAGGAGGAGGATCCGCTGCAATTGTTACAATCTCGACAGGAACAATCAATCCAACCTCGACAGGAACAATCAATCAATCAGTATATGTAGGACCTGGAAATGGGACGTCCTGGTACTAGGGTGCTATGATTTTAAATGCGCGAATTTAATTTAAATTTAAATTTATATTCTTTTTAAATTTCAGCTTGAGAGTATATATTTATCTATAACAATTCAAACCAAATATATACTTTTAAAAAATAAACTTGAATTGAAAGATTTTCAACATTATTTATCACATGTTTTACTGATTTTTTATATATATCAACACATACTTACAAATAAACTATCATAAAAAAGGGCAACTCTAGTTTGAATTTTGGTTCAAACTTGTTTGAGCTAGTTAGTAAACCAGTTAAAGCTGGCATAAAAAATCAAAATTTTTCAGACGTGATACATAGTGAAAATACTTATTTTAAATCATGGTGTCCCAGCTAATTTTAATTGATATTTTGACTTTTGTTGTTTCCGATATGCAACTTTGTTACTTTTTTGAACTTTACATTAAGATATACTCACTTCAGTCATAAAAACACGACATTTTGGACATCAACACATCTTCAAAATACAAATTTGATCATTGATTTATATTGTAATATATTTATAAACCCTATAAAATTATAATATTATGAAAGTATTTTTTGAGACAAACTTGCACATATTTTTTCATGTATTTAATCTAAATATTTAAAAATATATCAATACTCAAGGTTTTAAAATTTTAACTGCATGTATTCCAAAACGATAAGCATTTAACGATTAAAGGGAGTACTAATAAAATAAAAATTATGATAGTATTTTTAATAATAAATAAAATAATATAATTTTAATATAGTTAGTCTAGATAGTTTAAAACCTACGCCCGGTCAAATGGCACGGATTCTAGGATATACGTAAAAAAAAGAAATGGAGAGCGTATTTATGAACATATCAGGCCCTAATCAACTCGGCTTCGGCTTCTGGCTTATATTTCACTATTCATAAGTTTCTTTTTCTGAACTTTTAACTTTTTATTGAGCTTTTTTGCCGGTTCTTTTTTCCGTATTTGTTTGTATTATACGTAATGGGCTAACGTATTTTTTTTATTTTAATTTTTTTTTAAATTTAATTATGCTAAATAAGCCTCTGTCACTCTGATGCTTTTTTCACCACTCTGATGTTTTCAGCCATAAGCCACGAGCTTTTCAGCCGAACCGATCACCACCTCAATCTACATAACTTAATTTTCTCCCTACGTATGACCATTCGATCGGACTTGATTTCTGATCAGACAGCTTTGCGAAAATGCACAACCGTAGTAGGATCGCACCGGATCTAATCCAAGCCGTTGGTTTGTGAGGAGTGGAGATTGAGCAGCCAGTGATAATTTAGGGGCATTCGTATTGGTTTTTGTTAATGGTTTTTAGCTGTGACTTATAATTTTTAGCTAAAAATAAATAGTAATAAATGAAAGAAGTGAATTTTAAAAGGAGTCGGCAAGCAGTGAAAAAGTGAGGAAGAAATGCGTACACCTGACGGGAGTGAGAGGAGTGTGTTACGTGGTGCACCCGTGACCCCTGCTTTATCCTTAGAGTAAGACGGTAGTGAGAGAAGTGAAGAAGCAATTGGTTAGGGTTTGTTCTTTTTTGCTTCGGCTTATGGCTTTTGACTGCGGTTTATAGGTTTTAGACTGTTCGTGATAAAGAGTACGGAGTAACAAAAATTCGTGTGTGGTTTTACCTGATATAAATGAAGTCACTAAGTGTGTACTCCAATCAACTTTGTAGGCTCCACCTTAAAAAGATACATTGTTTAAAAAGTTAGTTACTGTAGAAAAGCCAAAAAACAGCTTTAGAAGCTGAAAAAAGAGGCTAGTCTGTTTTTTTGCTTCAGATTATATCTTTTCGCTGTGGCTTTTGGCTTTTGGGTTATTCATGAAAGAAAGTATGGAGTAACAAAAAAATTACATATGGTTTTCACTTATAGAAATGAAGTCGCTATAATATGTATTACAATTAACTTATAGACCTTATCTAGAAAAGATATTCTATTAAAAAATAGTTGTTGAAAAAAACAAAAACAGTTTTTAAAAGCCCTAAAGAGGAGGCCTTACCAAGCGTGTACCATTCATTGCTGTTAGCTAGCTCCGGCTTTTACTCGCTCAACTGTAGAGTATTTATATAGGCATAAAAAAAGAGGATGTTTTGTGCTCGTGGACGAAACTCCCCGTCGCCCATGCTGCTGGCTGACCAAGCTAGCGTCCACGTAGATGGCGTGCTTAGGTGGATGACGTGTCATTCAAGAGCAGAAAGTAGGCTAACAATGTAAAAATTGACCAAGCGATAGTGCTGTTTGCGCCGAGTAAATTAAGCTCGGCTCAAATAGGCTTAATTTCTGGCTTGTCCTATGGCACCAAAATTCGACATGCTCAAACCTGTTTTGTATAGGTTTAACTAGGTTATGGTGGTGATCGGTTCAGCTGAAAAGCTCATGGCTTATGGCCGAAAACACTGTAGCTGACTGAAAAAAGCACCGTAGCTGACAGAAACTTATTTAGCATAATTAAATTTAAAAAATATAAAAATATAAAAAAAATATGTTAGCCTATTACGTATAATACAAACAAATACGGGAAAAAAACCGGCAAAAAAACTCAACAAAAAGCCAAAAGTTCAGAAAAAGACGAAACTTATGAATAGTGAAAAATAAGCCAGAAGTCAGAAGTGAGCCGAGTTGATCAGGGCGTATATAGACAAACCCAAATCATATTCATCAACTGTAACCTCAAACTTGGATTGAATTTGGTTGAAAATATCATGCAAACAACACTCCCTCCGTTTCAAAAATGCAAGACATATAATTCTTGCTATCTTGTTTCAAAGTATAAGGCGTGCCAGGCCCGGCCCTGAGGGGGGCGAGCGGGGCGACCGCACCGGACCCCCAAAATTCAGAGGCCCCCACCTACACAATACATAGTATATATACTCCGTCTTCCGATCGGCCGACTTCTCGTATTCTCGACGTCTTCGGTCTTCGGCAATCGGCACAGATCTGAGATCTCGTCTTCGGTGATTCGGTCTTCTCGTCATCTCGTGAATTCGTGATCTCATCTCTCGGCTCCGGTGGGTGAGGGCGTGACCGCGACGGCGCGATCACGTCGTATGAAGGTTTTATAGCACATTAGCAGAGTCAATTACAGCAGGTAATTTGCTTTATGATCGTGTGCTTTTGTCCTAGAGTAAATTTATAAGTTCTTTGAACCGTGAGAAAAATGGTACATACATCATATAAGATCTCCATTAGTAATACATGTTGCATCCCTTGTGCAAATATTTGTCATTTTGTGGATTCTGGTTCTATTTCTTTATTGAGGAATTTGTTAGATCTTTGGTAAGCTGTTCACTGGGACTCCCAACTTGAGAGCATAGTTGATTCGCTATCTTTCTCCATTATAATAAAGAACGTTTGTGTAACTTTTCTTCCATTGCTTAAGAAAACGTCCACCTCCATTGACTTTGATAAGTTCGGTTGTTTAACACTTGTTTTCTACTTGGAAAACCTCTGACCCTCATTGTATTTTTCCTCTCAAGATTGTAAATCAGAACACGAAAAACTTCACGAAGACTTAGATTACCACTTGATGACAAATCTATCGCTTGAAGCTCGTGAGAAACTTTCCAAGGTATGTTACCCATCTGCTTTGAGAATATTTGTTTTAGCTTTGAGAATATGTTCAAGAGCCTTACGTGAGATAGCTCGCAACATGAATCAATAACATGTGTTATGCGGTTTCCATTTATTGAAACAACTGTTGCTGCACCTCGATCTTTGTGATCATCAATTATTTGGAATTCTCAAGGTATCGGTTGCTACAAGTTTCGATTGCTTCGCCACATCTTGCTGAAATTTTGTGTCATGTGCATACATGATTTAAGTGTTTAAAATAGGCAACTGCAGTGTGTCATATTCAACATTAGTAAGAATTCGGTGCGGGTTTATGATTGTATCTAATACAATTCATAGTATTATGCATTGTTAGGTAAGGCCACAAACAATAGGTCAGTATGTAGATTTATATTTTCTTTAAGGCCACAAACAATAGCCACAAACAATATGAATTTTTCTTTAATACATAACGCATTTTAAGTGTTTGTTGGTAAATTAGATACATATATATGTGTATGTAGATTTATATTTAGATATTTATACTAGGCCCCTTATTTCTAGTTTCGCCCCAGGCCTCTAAAATCCCAGGACCGGCCCTGAGGCGTGCATGTGTGTTTTAATGGTACTTTCTCTCTTTTACTCTTATTAATCTTACATCTCTTTTTAACACCTATGAGTAAACACCCACATAACTATTATCTCTTTAATTCACAAAACATTAACATCATGGATAATATGGTCTTTTCCTCTACCATTTCCTTGTTTTTATGTACTCTTAATTAGGGGTGCAAACGGGTCGGATTCGGACGGATATTGTTACCATATCCTAACCTATATTTTTTCTCCGGATTCGGTACCAATCGGATTCGGTGCCGGATCGGTCGGGATTAACCCGTTTGTAAGGAATGCATGCGATCAAGACAAATGGAGTAGGAGGACGTCTTCGTCAAGAACTTGATGTTACTACTTAATAGCTTATGTGGAAGATTTTATTTTACCATTGCAAAAGAAAATGAAACGTCAAATAGTAGCACTAACCTGAAATCAAACTTGAAGATGTATCGGATTCGGACGGATAATGCTGTTACCATATCCTAACCCATATGTTTTCTCCGGATTCGGTACCAATCGGATTCGGTGCCGGATCGATCAGGATTAACCCGACCCGTTTGCACCCCTACTCTTAATCCCCATGTCTAAACAAATTGCGCTTTATAAAAAAACACGGCGGGAGTAGCATCTTGCAAGGGTGAATCACTTCTTTCACCCCAAATTCGTGTGAAATATGACTCCCCCTCAAGGGATTCACCAATGAATTGCTACTAGTAGGCTAATAGCTCTCCTCGTAGCCGCTACCTAGTAAATCGGATTCGCTACACAGTCGGAGTATATAGTACCGTTAGTTCATTGGAACAAATTGCAAGCCGCACCAATAGAGTTGGGGGGAGGGGTTGTGACTTGTGGTTTATTTTAAGGTGACTTGTTCTTTCTCGTATAAATCATATTTTTTAACCATTAAATCAATTTTAAATCAAGGATATGTCTATACAAACCTCTCTAACCCTAACTCCTCCCACTCTTTCTCTTCCTCCCCAACCGCCGCCACCCCTAGCTTCTCTGTACACCACCACTTCCTTCCTTGCCGGTGTTGCCCCCGCCGGTGACCACCTCTCTTTGTCTCTACCTCCCTCGGCGTAGCTGCCTACACCACCCTAGGTGTTAGCGTAGGCCCGCTTCTCATCTATTGCTCCTCCGCTAGCGTACCTTCTTCCTAATCTCTGATGGCTTGCCGCCATTGGATTGCTACCCCCACCATCATCTGTCACTGGATCTGTCATCGCCACCCCTCACCGACCCTGCCCACCACCCCTCCTCACCTGCGTCTGCACGGTGCATCGCTGCCGTCGCCACGCTAGCCGTCCTGTAAGCTCAGTGGGCACCGATGAACCTAAACTCTAATGGATGAACACTAACCCTAACTTGCCACCTCCGCATGTGGTGACCGAAGAAGAAGGTGACATAGTGCCTCGCCAAAGATGGGGATGGAGGCGGGCCAAAGCACAAATCTTGAAGCAAATCGAACGGTGAGAAATTCGATTTATTTAAAAACAGTTGAATGATTTCTAGCATTTTCATAAGGGTAAATCAAACAAACACGTCTCAAAACCAATGCAAAGATCAAGAAAATGAACTTACACTTCAGAATGAAAGTCAAGTAACTTAATAGCGAACCAGGTAGTTTTTTTTTATCTAAATGGAAACCCGGTAGAATTACTACAACTAGGATCATCGGTGGCAACTATAATTGGGAGACACACCAATAAACAGGGATAGGATTCTGACTTTTGCGACACGATTAGCAGCTGCCGGTCAAATCAAATTAACAGGGTAGAAAGTAAAGCCTGCCATTCATGCTTCACATTCAGCAATTGCTGCGTCTTTTGTTACTTGTCCCTCGTTCGTAGCCATCCGTCGATTAATCGGAGCCGTCGCAGTGCGATCAAAGTTCAACGCGGTTTGAACTAGGAGGCAGTATGCACACCCCTTAATTAACCGGCCTTGTGGTGCAATTAATTGAGGGTAGTACTAGTAGGAATGGGATTGTCCAACCGCGGCAAGAGTAAAAATCCAACAGGCTCATTTCGCGTTCGTTAATTGCAACTAGCGCTAAGCCCGTTGCAGCGAGATTGTAAGGGCATCTCCAATGGTTATAGCTAGCAACTAACTATAAGACTTCCACATCATCTATATAGTACACACTAAAGTTAGCATTCTAAAGAACTATCTATAAGGATAGTTATTTGATGCTTACATGCACACACAGAATTTATGGAGGCTGCCTCGTTTGGCGCTATAGACTATCTCTAGAGCTGTAGAGAGCTGCGTTCTCTTTCTTCATTTAATATCTTCCACGTAGGACAGTTGATGACACAGACTCTCTTGTAGATAGCTGCTATAGACCCATTGGAGATGCCCTAACCCTGTTCATGATTAATGAAGAGTAAAATTCCTGTTTCTTTCTGTTAAAAAATGCTCGTTTCATGCATAGATGGCGGCATTTTTACCTTTTTTTTACTTCTCAGAGCAAGTTTAATAGAAAAGGTGGCTGCTACCTCTAGAACTAGCTAAATAAGCAAAAAAAGTACACGTGACTCATAAGAGCAAGTCCAATAATAGAGCCAAGTGCTTGGCTATAAGTCAAGTTATAAGAGCCAAGTTATGCAATAATCTGTCTTCTATTTGTCTACAAAAGATTTTTATTATTATGTGGTATCATGTCTCACATTCTCTTCCTACTCCTCCTCACATACATTTATTATCTGGACCCACCATGCATAAGCTCCGTGTGCAGCTTGTTGCTTGCATGAGAGCCAAGCTCTCCTCTCTTCTCTCCTCCACATCAGCAAAAATGCTGACTAGCTTGGCTATAAGACCATTGTTGTACTTGCTCTAATGGAGGTAGTTAATACAATAAGTTGAGTAGATGTTACTTCTACTAAAGCACTCAAACATTTAATACTTGCACAAATATATCAGGGTCACCTCTTGCATGAGAGGTAGCTTGCCTCTCTCTCCTCGTATGATGTGGTAGAGGTTACCTCTTATATAAGGGATAACTTGCCTCTCTCTTCTCTTTTCTCTCTCTTCCACATAGGATTGTGTTGACGTGGATTTCGCTAGAGGCAACCTAGTCAGCATTATTGTACTTGCTCTCATACGCTTCCGCTTAGCTCCTCCACACGACGAGAAACCACCTCTTAGTAAAACGAAGAGTTATTTAGTATAGAACTCCACCATTAGATTAATTATACCCCGCTCGATTGGACTGAAAAGCTGTGGCTTATGACTGAAATTGCACTGTAGCGGCTGAAATTTCACTGTAGCTGAAGATGTCTTATTTGACGTAATTAAATTTTAAAAAATTAAAAAATAAAAAATATGCTAGCTCATCACGGACAACATAAACGAATATGTGAAAAAAGAACCGGCAAAAAAACTTAAAAAAGCTAAAAATTTAGAAAAAAAAATGAAATTTATAAATAGTGAAAAATAAGTCAGAAGCTGAAATCGAAACAAGTGAGCCTAAATTTTATTGGTCACATTTACGCATATACAAGTGTGTCGAATTTGACCACTGCAAACGTTGGTTACCTGTACGCTTTTTTTTAATCTTGAACGCTTCCGCTTAGCTCCTCCACACAAGAAACCACCTCGTAGTGTAGCGTAGAGTTATTTAGCATAGAACTCCATTGTCATATTAAATTTTATTAGTCACCTTCACGCACATTCGAGAATATCTCTGTACCCATTTTTTTAGGTCTCGTTTGATTGGGCTGAAATTTTACTGTAGCTAACTAAAATTACACTGTAACTGATGGTGACTTATTTGGTCTAACTAAATCTAAAAAAATTTAAAAATACAAAAAACTGGTTAACCTATCACGGACAATACAAAAGAATACAAAAAAAGAGCCGGTAAAAAAGCTAAAAAAAGAAAAAAATCAGAAAAAGATGAAATTTATAAATAATAAAAAATAAATCAAAAATCAAAAGAACAAACAAAATCGAGCAAAGCCTTAGTGTAGAGTAGATGTATTTAGCATATGACTCTACCCGCTAGATTAAATTTTGTTGGTCACCTCTACGCATATTCGAGCGTGTCTCTGTACGAACTTGACCACTGCAGACAGCAGACCTCGAGGTGTTACCCAAAGCACGCGAGCCCGTCTCGTCAGTCACCTTCTCTAACACGTACTAATTCACGATAGCACCAGTTGCCGCCCCTTAATTAATTGGGCTCGTAGAAGCGTATGGTGCCGCTGGTTGGACTAAAATAAATTAAATTATGACTAAATTATACTGAAGCTAATTAAAATTAAATTATAGCTAATAGTAGCTTAGTTGGTATGAAAAATTTTAAAAAAAATAAAAATAAAAAAATAGATTAGCCTATCACAAATAATACAAATGAATATGAGAAAAAAGAATCAGTAAAAAAACTCAAAAAACCAAAAAGTCTTAAAAAGATAAAATTTAAGAGTAATAAAAAAATAAGTCAAAAAAAAGCGGGACCTAGGACTAAATTACTCAAAATTGGCAACTGAGATGGGCTTGTAAATAATTAGGATTAGCCAGCCTCCATGGGTAACGTAATTATGTATTTACCGCTCACCAACCAACTATATGTTTCACTTTCACCTCAACACAAGACGTCATCACCGTCGCAGCACTATAAATAACCTGCACTTGCGCGCTCACAGGAACGCACACATAGCCACCAGCTCGAGCTCGAGCGCGCACAGAGACATTTGGCTTAGCGAGCAGCGTGAGCGATCGATGGAGGCGATGGTGGCGGCGGGGGTGGAGCCGTTCCCGGCGGTGGACAAGTGCGACGCGTCGGGGCGGGGCGCCGTGGCGGCCGGCCTGGAGGGGACGCTGCTCCGGTCGCGGAGCGCGTTCCCGTACTACGCGCTGGTGGCGTTCGAGGCCGGCGGGGTGCCGCGGCTGCTGCTGCTGCTGCTCCTGGCGCCGGTGGCCGCCGCGCTGGGACGCCTAGTCTCGGAGGCCGCGGCGGTGCGGGTGCTCGTGTTCGCCGCCACGGCGGGGGCGCGGGTGTCGGCGATCGAGTCCGCGGCCCGCGCCGTGCTGCCGCGGTTCTACGCCGCCGACGTGCACCCGGGCGCGTGGCGGGTGTTCTCGGCGTGCTCCGGCCGGCGCGTCGTGCTCACGTCCACGCCGCGGGTCATGGCGGAGCCGTTCCTCAGGGAGTACCTCGGCGCCGACGCCGTGGGCGGCACCGAGCTCGCCACGTGGCGCGGCCGCGCCACGGGGATGGTGGACGCCCGCCGAGGCGTGCTCGTCGGGCGACGCAAGGCCGAGGCGCTCCGGGAGATCTTCGGCGGCGACGACGGCGACGTGCCGGACGTCGGCCTCGGCGACCGCCGCTCCGACTACCCCTTCATGAGCCTATGCAAGGTGTGCACTTTACCGAAATTAACTACTACTAACCTTCCTATATATAGCACCCGTAATTACGTAACTCCATGATTCCATATCGCATCGCAGTCTAAACCCAAAACTACACATTTTAACTCGTAACATGTATGCACACACGTACTACCTACCATCGTTCGTCTTCATGCTTATTTGTTATGAAAATGGGCCTGTTTGGAGGAGATATATAAGAAACAATATAAATACGCCAAAATTCCTATGAGATTTCAATACAAGTACATAAACAAACGATTGAAACCAATAAAGTGTTATCACTTAGAAAGAGAACAAGCTAAAAAAATAGGGAAGCCTCTTTCTATCAAAGGGCACTGAATGAATCCATCCATGTGGTACCGAGTTGCACGGCATCACGCATGCGTTGGCAGCTCCATTCCGCATGTGCAACAATTAATTCGGGATGAAACGCTGTTGGTGCAACACTGGCGCCAGGAAGGAAAAAAAAGAGAGAGAAGAGCCCCATCCATTCACTGTCTTAGGTATCCATAGTGTATATAACCTAAGAGATCTTAAAGTGGATCCCATCTAAACCTTAAAACCGACGCTTTAATGTATATAATCCAAGGGGCCTTAAGATGGTCCCACTCGGCAGATAAAGAAAAATTGTATTTTAATGCTTATGACCAGGTCTTTAGCTTAAGGACCAACCTCAAGCCTTTTTTGCTTATAGCCTACTTAAGATCACTCCTGTAATGTATAGGGTCGACCTTAAGGTGACTTATAACTCTTTATTTTCATACACTATAGATGCCCTTAAAAACCAAAACTCTTCTTCTTACACTGTTACTTACACGGTTACGCACTGCCGCTATCTATATAACAGCCTGTGAATCAACTTTCTCGTATCCAGAATCCATGCTCTGGCCTACTTTGGATCTCAAAATTTACCTACTTGCTTGAGTGGAAAAAATGGAGGTTTCTTTTCTTGTGCTAGTCCTTTCTCATCCCTGCTCCTTGTACAGCACCCATCGTTGGTTGCTTGCTCATATCTTGCACATGACCCCAAGCCAGAAAAAGAGATGCTACTAGGCACACGGCAACAACAACCACTGCAACTATTATATCAACCGTCAGTACTAAAATTGCACACAAACAGTAAGGTTGCCCTAAGAGACGATTGGTTGGATCACATTTTTGCCCAGTTAAGGGCGTGCTGGTTAAGGACCCGACATACCACTTTTCTATCTTCTACCCTACCTACGCGCATTGATTAAACAACTGGGCGGAATCGGTTACATTTACACGGCTTGGAGACCCTGCCGCTCTGCCAGTGTTGGTAGCTAGCTCTAGTTGGTTGTCAATGAAAAGAAGAGAGGAAAACAAACGATTGATTCTCCATGGAGGGAGAGGAATGAGGCTTTTTTTTTTTGCTACGGTTTATGTTTTTTTTTGTCTTAATGTGACTGTTTGTAAGAATAAATCGAATATCGATGAGTCGATAAACCGTATCGAAAAGACTGTCTCCATAAGTCGTTACGAAAAGGTGAAAAAAAATTGTTGTATTTATTTGCTCAGAAAAATTATAAATTATAAATTGAAAAGTAGAGGGAAAAGACAAGCGTTTTAATCTTTCCGTACCATGCGGTTGCATGGGTCACGCGATCGAGTAGGGGGTGTCTTGCTAGCTTAACTTTGCCTCCTTGCCCAATCTCTGCATCCACACAGTTACAAACTTTTAGGTGCACCTAGCAAACATGTTGAAGCTAACTAAACATTGATGGCTATCTATCCTGAAAAAACTCGTGCCAGCCATGCGTGTAGTTACTCCTCAAAAGATTGTTTTTTTTCTCTATCCTTTTAAGAGTTATTAGTTCGAGCAGTTCATGCTTAGCTCTGCTCGGCCTCCTTTAAAATTCATAACAAACCATAAAGAAAAGATGGCTTAAGTTTATGTTCCATACAATCTCTAGCTTTTGTTTTTAAAGTCGATTTTTTGAACAGAATAATTTTTAAAGATGATTTTTATATGTCATTTGTACAACTCACTATAGAAGCTGTTTTAAATGAAATATTTTCTCAACACGAGTGTCATTTTCTCTCTTAATTACCCTCGATGGCCGTAGTTGGTGTTGTATAGAAAATGAGTGGTTTAGTCTTGGTGCAGAGATGCAGGTACATACCGTGTTTGTGCTCTGCTGCCGATTAAATTGCAGTCATTACTTACGCAAATGCATCCAAAATGGATTAATTGCTGGCTACGCCCCGGCAGGAAGGACGGCGTGCTAGTTGTACATCTCGTTAATGAATTACAGTTAATGTTGAGCATGTCTTGATTGTGTGATTAATGCGGTTTAGGAGTACTGTGCTGTACAGTTAATGTTGAGCATGTCTTGATTGTGTGATTAATGCGGCGTGGCATGGGCATGGACAGGAGGCGTACATCGTGCCGCCGGCGCCGGTGGAGGCCGTGGGCATGGACCAGCTGCCGAGGCCGGTCATCTTCCACGACGGCCGTCTCGTGCGCCGCCCGACGCCGCTGGTCGCGCTGCTCACCGTGCTGTGGCTCCCGGCGGGCTTCGCGCTCGCCTGCCTCCGTATCGCCGCGGGCGCGCTGCTGCCCATGCCGTGGGTGTACTACGCCTTCTGGGCGCTCGGCGTGCGCGTCGTCGTGAGGGGCGCGCCGCCGCCGCGGGCCGGGAGCGCGGCGGGGCGCACGGGGGTGCTGTTCGCCTGCTCGCACCGCTCGCTGCTCGACCCGATCTTTCTCTCCGCCGCGCTCGGCCGGCCCGTGGCGGCCGTCACCTACTCGCTGTCCCGGCTCTCCGAGTTCCTCTCGCCGATTCGGACCGTCCGGCTGACCCGCGACCGCGCCACGGACGCCGCCATGATCAGGAGGCTCCTGCAGGAGGGCGACCTCGCCATCTGCCCCGAGGGGACGACGTGCCGGGAGCCCTTCCTGCTGCGCTTCTCGGCCCTCTTCGCCGAGCTCACCGACGAGGTGGTGCCGGTGGCGATGGAGGCCCGGATGGGCATGTTCCACGGCACGACGGCGAGGGGGTGGAAGGGGATGGACCCGTTCTACTTCTTCATGAACCCCAGCCCGGTGTACACTGTCACGTTCCTCAACAAGCTGCCGCCGGAGCTCACCTGCGGCGGCGGCGGCAAGTCCAGCCACGAGGTGGCCAACTACATTCAGAGGCACATCGCCGCCACGCTCTCCTACGAGTGCACCGGCCTCACCAGGAAGGACAAGTACCGGGCGCTCGCCGGCAACGACGGCGTCGTCGCCGTCAAGCCGGGCGCGGCGACGCCTGACAAGAAGGCCAAAGCTTGCTAGAAAGAGGAGGAAAAAGGGGGAGAGAGAAATGCCTGTAATAGTGCATTATTACCATATTTGCTTGTGTTGATGTGCATGGCCAGCAGTAATTAAATGCCTGTAATAGTGTATTATTTCCATATTTGCTTGTGTTGATGTGCATGGGCAGCGGTAATTTTCTCTATTCTTTTGGAATACTTCTCTGAATATGCAATGTACTACCAACTGGGAGTTGAATGCAGATTTGCAGAAGTTAAATGAAATGGGGGACAGGAAACTATTCTGCGGGCAACGGCAACGGACTTAAAAGCAAAGTTATTCGGTTTGGTGGATCAGGTATTCGGTTCGATTCAGCAAATGAACAGCTCAACAAGTGAAACGACACCGGACATCATTGATATATACTAGCCTCATAAGCGCGGCGTGACAGCCACCCGTGTGTACCGAAGTAAAAGAGACGATAATTTGTGAGGACTTTTTTAAAAAAAATTGAGGGCACATGTGTATTTTCGAAAAAACCAAATGTCTTTTTCGTAAAAAAGCGAGAATTTGTACGTAACTAAACGAGGACTTGTGTGTAATTTAGAAAACCGCGGGGCGCTATCCTGCAAAGTATACAAAATTTCGGTGAAGTGGAGGGGTGTTTTTGCAAAAAAAAAAGTGTTTTAAAAAAACTGGCAGGGATCTTTTCGCGAGAACTAAAGACCTTTACGTAATTTCGGGAACATAAAGGGAAAATGGGTCTCCCGACCGTACGCAGATTCCCCCGCCACGCGCCGGCCGGAGCGCGCGGGCGGGGCGACGTGTCCGAGCGTCCTGCGGGGCATTCCCCCGGTTATAATGGACAGAGTATACATACCACCAAGCAGACCAGACCAATTGAGGGTACGATCATATCGGCCTTTTGATTTGACTCATGAATGATAACAGTTTGTAGAGAAAGACTCGTTTGCAATTTTAACCGATATAAATAAAATCACTACAGTATATACTATTTTTTAGATAAAGGATATAAAATCCGGCCTCTATATCCACGAGGGATATATACAGCCAAACTACAGTATATACTATAATCAAGTGGTATATCCAATCTTAAAAAGACACTCCGTTTGAAAGTTAGATACTATAGAAAAATTATTTATTATATAAAAACAGATTTTAGAAGCCAAAATGAGCAAGGCCTCAAGTCTTCTATTTTTGCCACCATTTTGGTCCACCAGAACAACACGCTTTCCCTTCCAAGAAAAGCTATCACGCAATTGACGATAAGAGGATAGCCCGATCCGTAGTCATTGATATGATTGCTCAGCTAAAGTGGGTAATTGGCCGCAGGTTTGAACAAAACAAGAGTTCTAGCCGTAGTTTCTGGGCGTGCATAGACGATAGATAGATCTTACATTTCGGCTCTGTCCAGGTTATACGTGCCATGCTCAGGCCTGTATACACCCTGGTACTCGGACAACAATTACCGATGCCATGTAACCTAGCACACGGTGGATGGATTGATAGCTTATTGTTCGCATACGTTGCAGCTCTTTCGGCAGAAGCCAGGTGCCTCGTTGGTACCCACCATGTAGTTGGGGTTCTTGGCGCACTCCCCTACTGCCGCCCACTGGGGGCAGAGGACGTTCTCGTCCTCGCACCCGTCAGCGGAGCCTCCGTGCCTGCCAGGGTTGTCGAAGGACCTCACATGGATCCATTTAGTCGCGGACCACTTCTGACCTTCGATGACGGGGCAGCTCCCGTGCAAGCTGTCAGGATCTGTTGTTGCATTAGGGTGGAGACTGAAGAACAGCAGGGCATCACCTTTTACGGGTTTTACTGCAGAGGACAACCAATGGTTCAGTCTAAGGGCCTCTTTGATTCGCAGGATTTTAGAATAAGAAAAACGTAGTGTTGCAATGCCATGGACACTCGAATCCTATAGGACTGAAAACCATAGGAATTTGCAACAAAGGGTGTTTGATTGCACCACAGGAAAAATACAGGAATTTTAAGATTAAATGTTAATTGATTAGAGATAGAATGGAGAGAGAGAAGGTGCATCGGAATTTTCAAAGGAATTTGTAACATGAGGTTAGATCTCATGCTTGAATTCCTCCAAAACTTGTAGGAAATTTTCCTATCCTATGAAATTCCTTTGAAGTAATCCTACAAATCAAACACTCCTCATGGGATTTTTTTCTTTGGATTGAATTCCTCCATTTGTCCTTTAACTCTCCTTTGAATCAAATAGGCCCTAACAATGAAGTAAACTGTTATTGTATAAGGTACCACTGATGTCTGATATATGCAAAGCTAAGAAACCTTGTTGAAGAACGGAGCTGCATTGAAATGAGAAGGGCCATAGAGATAATGCTCCATTATCAAGTGAAAAGGATATGCAAAGTAATTTAATTTCTTTTGGCAACTATCCATTATACCTGCATATCCATTTTTAGCGCACTCAGACCACGTCTCATCCTTGGGTTGTGATAACTTCCCCTGCAGAATATCTGAGTTATTGCAAGGGAAATCCAAAGATAGTTAGACAACAAATGACAAGTAAATTACCTCTGCATTGGGGAAGATGGTCTCTCCGCCCTTCTCAACATTAGATAGGTACATGAGGACAGTTGCGATCCGATGCCCTCCGAGGGCTTGATTATTTTTGTCATGGAAGTAATCATAGTGTGGCTCATACTTCTCACCATTCTCATAATGTAATATTTGAATGGACTCACCATTCTCTGAGCATGGACAGAATAATGACAACACTATTATTAGCTATTAAATAGACAGAAAATCTAACCTAGAATGGTTTGAGTAATTTAATTTAGGGTACCTGGGGGAAGGAATGTCCAAGCAGCGATCCTCTGCTCTATTCTCGCTACAACTTCATCCTGCCAAATGAATAGTTTAGTTAAAATATCGATGTTACATTTTTTACACTGTACAGAGGTAGCTGGAATGGCTTATGTAGTGTTTTACTAATTCCATATGACCATGTGTGCCATGGCACAACAGATGTAAATATGCTAACAAGCAACATAGCTTAGTGGTCCAACTGATTCGAAAGCAAAGGTAACCATAGGCTGAGTAGTATACCATTTGAAACATTGCACACGCAACAAAGCATGATCCTGCTGCTATTGGTATGGATCTAGAGGACAGAAACTGGTGGATCAAATCCAAAAGAGCAAAAGTGACATGTAAAGTTAACATCAAAACCCAATCACCCAAATATTTTGTGCTAATCCGCAATCCAAGTATTACCAAATAGAACTTGTGAAGGGGATTCCTAATGAAAATCATGGTATTACAGAAATGTGCCAAATTTTATGCTCGATAAATTTCAATTGAACCCATGGCTTGGAAAGTAAATAATAAATAGAGTAAAATATCCTGTGGGTCTCTAAACTTGTCACGTTGGTTCACTTAGATCTCCAAACTTTGAAATTGCAGATTCATATACCTAAACTTGTTTAAGTGGATCACTGCAGGTTCCAAAGACGATTCACTAGTTTGACTATTGATGTGTAGCCTTGATCAATGCCAACGTCGTGTGAGGGTCACGTGCGTCTCCACCACTCGCTCTCCATCTCCTCCTCTGCCACTATGCCCGCCTCTTGGAGCTACCTCCCCTACCACCGCCTCTGCCTCCCACCCCCCAGTTGATCCACCTTTGCTACGATTTCGAGCCGCTACTCCCCTACCTCTCCTCCCCCTCTATAGCCGCATCCCTCACGTTGTCGTCCCTATCAGCCTACGTGCTGGCCCCAGAGTGCTGGCAATGATGACCGAATCCAGTGGATCTTCTTGCTCGTTGGCAGTCGCATGCGAGAAAGATGACTGAATCTGGTCAGTGGTGACGATGAGCTCCATATATGGCGGTTTGTGGTGTGGGATCCGGCTGTTGCACTTCCATCACACAGCTCAGATCCGGTCGACCGCTAGGGAGGAGAAAGATGGTGGCGGAGGGGTCGGGGATGGGCGCATCTAGCGACAACGGCAATAGGGATTTTGGCGTGGACGAAGATGACTGCCGCTGAGGAAGACAGTAGCGGAGGGGTCGGGGAAAGCCAGATCTGGCAATAGCGGCGACAGGGATGCCGATGTGGAGGAACACGAGATAATGGAATGCAAAGAATTGCAACTACAGGGGTTTAAATGCCAATTTTATCGCCCACTCAGCTGGTCACGTGACCCTACACCATGCTGGCATCGATCAAAGCTACACGTCAATGGTCAAGCCAGTGGATCGTCCTTGGTGTTAAGGGTATTTGTGGTATTTCCTAGTTTCTAGGGTTTAGTTTTGTATCCCTTGAATCTTGTACTATATATTGCCCTTTTGGGTTGGCAATACATCAAACGATTCATCCTACTAGTCTTATCTAACATGGTATCAGAACTTAGGTTCAAGCCTTAGCCTCCACTCGTCTTCTGCTACTCCTGCCCCTGGGAGGAGCGATCTCCACTCCTGGGGCGGCCACCTCGGCCAACCGCGCCGCCGACGCTGCCGGTGCTTAGTGTCCTCTCCCAGTGCTACGACACCGTCCCAAAGCCTGAGGCCCAGTGCGCAGCCACCGTCGGCGAGGCTGAGGCCTTCATCGCCATGGAGCTAGTGATTTTTTACTAGCTGGTTTGCACCGATTTTCGGTTTTACCAGCATGGGCCGGTTGCTGTACAAACTGGCCTCAAATATTTCGGCCTAATTTGAATGACAGCCTAGCCCGAACCGACCCATTCGGCCGCCGTTTTCTCATGACCTAAGTTACGGTCACTCCCCGTCTCCCACAGTCACCCTCCCCTCCCGTTGCGGCTCGCTCGGGCTTAGTGGCAGTGGTGTTCCCCCAGAACCCCATTCCCCTTAGCTTCGCCCAGCCGACCGGTTAGATTTGTGGTTGGCACATGGAGGAATGCGGTAGGGGGAGGGGCCAAGACAGTGCTGGGGGAGGGAGACCGGACAAGACCTTGGGCGGCGGGGGGAGAGCCCAAGACGGTAGCTCGGGCGGTGGGGAAGGGGCTAAGACGGTAGTGGTTCTGGCCCTCTGGGCCCTCCGGCTAGTTCAAGAGCATCAGCATCGGCAGTGGGAGGTATGGTTTGTCGAGATATCACATGTTCTTTGAAATTCATCTTGATGCATGACTGCTCATAGATCTATCCTTCTGCATACAACTTCCAGCATCTATGTTCTTCTCGTATGATCGACTAATTAGGTCAACTTCCAGCATTGTTGGAGCATGTGTTCGATTCCAGTTTAGCAAGGATATATGCATGATTCCAGCATTGCAATGTATGTGTCATTGTGCATTTCCATAGGTTTATATTGGAAATTAATAACATCCTCATGTGCATTGTTCTGTTGTTATCTTCATAACTAGTTATCTGCATGTGGACTGCAAATATCAGCCAAATTTTTTTCCTGATTTTTTCAACTAATTTCAGCCAATAATCGGCTGGTATTGTTTACAATTCAAATTTCATTTGAATTTTTTGGCCCGAATTCCTCCAAAAAACTGGTAACCGGTCTAATCGGACTTATCGGTCCCATACGGTAAAAAATAAAAACCGGTAATGTGAACCCTGCATGGAGCTCGTCTCTACCAAAGCTGGCGCCATATCTTCGCCTAGATCCGCCGTCGTCAGGACTTCCCGTGCACAGATCAGCTCGGATTTGGCTGGATCTGATGTAGCCGACCCTGGATCTGAGATGGGGGACCCTACCTCACTGGCGGAGCTTGCAGCCAGTAGGGCTGGCCAGATTCGATCGCCCGACGGGCGAGTTTGCTGTCGCCAGCTGTTCTTGCTCTTCTTGGACCGCCGCCGCCGCTCGGCTCTCTTGGCCCTGCTGCACGCTCTGCCCTCAAACCGTCTCCACCGGCCGCCGGATCCGACCATCTTCGAGGTTGCCATCAAAGAATCCACGCCGCTCCGATCCCGATCCCGTTGTTGCCACCGTTAGCCGGGCTCTCGTTGCAGGCCTCGTTGACGCGGTGGCCCTCTGCCTGTCCTGGACTAGGGAGAGAAGGGGGAGAGGTTAGATGAAGACACAACACACATGAGGATCTTGTTTTGCTTGAGCGTCTCATGGGAGATGTTGAGGCCATTGAGGGAGAATAGTGGCTGGTGCTTCCCTTCTTTGGGTCGTGATAAGAGGTTCCACGTGGTAGCACACGGAAGATCTGCTCCGCATCCTTGCCTGCTCTGCCTTCTACAATGCTGATAGTTACCTGGCTACCGCGCATGGGCGGACCTGCAATGGTTCACGGGTGTTCAGTTGAACACCCAAATTTTTTTATAAAATACCAGGTATATAATAGGTATATTAGATGTATATATTGTTAGTTGTGTTAAAACTATATTTTGATGCCGCAAATAAATTCAGCCCGCACTCCCCGTATCTCGTGCGCAGTCCACGTAATAGTTAGACCCATTTTTCATTCCACCTCAGCCCTTCTCACGCCCAAAGAGGTAAAGATGTAAATAAAATCCTAACATTTGTTCCATTTCTCATCTTGTGGCTGTCTGTGTGGGAGGCGGCTTCGGCCTTCGAGTGGCGAGCGGACGGAGGTGCAGGTTAGAGGCCAGTGACGACCAGCGGACGCGAACGTAGTGTCATGATGTGACAACAATCATGCGTGAGGCGGCGCGTGGTGCAAAGTGAGCGTGTAGCATCACGGGCGAGCAGAGAGGTGTCGCGGGCAAGCGGGCAGTGACACAACGAACACAGAGGTAGGGAGTGGGTGACAGGAAGGGAGCAAGCCGGGAGGGCGTGGCATTGGGAAGTGAGCAGCACCTCCAGCTTATTGTCATCGTCCTCTCTTCAGATCTAGGTGTGCTCCACCCCACTTCATTTATTTTCTTTCTTGGTCTATTTTACTTCATAGAATGAACATACAATTTCCTCTTAGATGGACAGTTCTTACTGATGCAGAAATAGCAAAAAAAAGGCAAGATCAACAAGATATACAACTCTCATTTACCTCTATAATTTGTTGTTTAATTTATATAATTATGCTCATCTTATATCACCCATTTTCTTATAAGAAATCATTATTTTCTGTTATTTATGTATTTTTATTATATTTACATACACGTATCGTTGTATCTGTGTTTTGGGGGGATAGTGCGCTGCGGTATCAACATATTCGAGCAACTTAGCTCCAAAATCCGAACATCCATCTTAAAAATTCTGGATCCGCCACTGCTACCGCGATTATCCTCAATCCTTTTTATTTGTTAATCTTCCGTTGCGTCCATTCAAGTCCGCTCTCTCTCTCTCTCTGAGTTCATCAAAGCTGTGTGAGTACATATTTCTTTGTTAGTCAGCCGATTACTTTGCTAGCTCTCCTTTCCTTTTGCATGACAACAGTCACTACTCTTCTCTGAGCCGCCGTAGATCGTATAAGTTTTTATGATGCCATCACTTCTCTCTGAGCCGTCGCCTCAAGTTTCTAAGGCCGTCGCGCTTCTCTTCTGCGCCACTGCCGTCTCGGGATTTGATCTGCGCCGTCATGCTTTTCTCTATTTGTGTCACCTTCTACATCCTCTTTATCGTGTTGCTGCGGTCGACTTTGCTCCTGCTTACCTCTACTTTCCTAGCCTCTACAATCTGTGCTTTATGGGCTGCCGCACGATTCTGGATAGGGGATTTTTTTGGTATCCAACATAAGTTTTCACGAGCTGCACGCTATAACGACATCTTCAAGACTCAGAATTTGGAATTTTCTTATTTTAGTATTAACTCTTCCAATTGCAATGCTATTGCATATGCCTTGCATTTGAGGGAGGTGTTAAGAGTAAGGACCTAAGTGATCCAACTTGACAAGTTTATGGACCCATAGTATATTTTGCTCTAATAACTATATTAAGGAGCATCTGCCATCCAATCAAAATTGAAGTTCGTGACATACATTTCACAGGTCCGCAGAAACACAAGCATTCACTCAAATTAACACAGAGCAGTGGGGAGGGAAAAACATACGAAGATATCCCATCTGAGGCTCTGAGCACAAATTTCAGAAAAGGCAAAACCCAACAATGAAGATCAGTAGTGATTCACTGTATAAATTTATTGAGATTCTATCATGGCAAATCCACAATTGGTCCTCCACAACCCACATCTCACACTTGTATGGCAATGAAGTATGTAATAAAGCAACCAGGAAAGGAACAAACTTTGCTAAATGGAAAAGAATTAATTTTCTAGACCATAACTCAGCCATCATACTCCCTCCGTTTCACTATATTTGTCCACAGCCCATCATGCGCACAGACCAAGGAAGCACTAAATCTGAGAAATAGTTAGTGAGAAATGACCATGTATACCCCTATTAAATATCATACTACACTTAATCTCTTCCAAGGAATTTAAGTAGGGGGTAGAAAGTGAAAACATCACAATAACTATACTCTCGATTATCTTAATTGACAAATATTTTGAAATGGATACTCCCGAGACCATGGACAAATATAGTGAAATGGAAGGAGTATGATAGATGAGGCCATGACAACTAATAAGAAATGGTATAATACTATGGTGTGTTGCCTACAGCTAGCGAGGCGAACCAAACACATACTTGTATATTACTTTACAGTTCACAGTGCTAAATCACAACTAACGAGAAGTGATATAAGAAAAGATGAAAACAGTAAAATCCTAAAGAATGGAAGGAACAAACATTCAGCTCTTAGCATACCCAGGCAAGCAAGTAATGAGAAGTGATAATACAAGTTGAAAACAGTAAAAATCTAAAGAATTGAAGGAACAAACATTCAGCTCTTAGCATATCCAGGCAAGCAAATTTAATATAAATGGTAAATCCTTGACACTCCAGATAACAACAGTAAAACATTCTACCAAGCAATAGAGCAAGCATCCTGGCTTTCCATCACTGAATACTTACAAAAACCATTAGATTTAATGGAAAACAATTAAAAGTTACCTCTTTATGCAACGGGATTAGAAAAGGTGAACTTGAGCATGAAATTTCAGTTACAAACCTTATGTCTCAAACATGTCCTGCAGACATCACCTCACCACAACAAACTACTAGTTCAAAGCCTAGTCACAATTTCCCCCTTTCAGATTTGGTCATGCTATGTACATATGTACGTATGAACAGAGTATCTCCAAATCCAAACAGGGACAATCAAAGTTCAGCAAATATGCACAGAAGAACTATAGTAGATAAGATACGGTTGCATTCAAGCATTTTGCCGACAAACCACCATGATTAACAAAATAAACATGAAAACATTATAACACCAATTAATCGATCCAAGCACATAAATTTACCTTCTAAACCACTTTTTCTATACCATACTAAATCAATACAAGCACATAAGTTCACCATCCTAGCTAGCTCTATACCAATCTAAAGATGAATTCCACAAAGAAAAAAAATCCTGCTCCCTCTTAGGCAGAGCATGGCATTGGCACCTACAAAATCATTTCCTGCTCAGATCACCTCATACTACCACCCAAAATAAGGTTCCCTGCCATTCCATATTTTCAATACCCGGTTTATATAAATACAATGCCCTATAAGAATTTTACTAATTTCGCTTTTCACATCGAGATCACGGCCGATACAGAAGCATTCCCTTACTAGATCTGTACAGTTAACAGCACACTGAACCATTCCAACCCCAGAGATTACCAAGAAGAATTGAAATCACTCAGTGTGTTGGCCGCTTACCAGCTTCTTTTCGAGGAACATGCCGGAGCTGGTCCGCACCTCGCTCATGACGCTCTTGCCGGACTCGTTGTCCGCCACCATCGACTTCTCCAGCTTGTCCTTCGCCTTCAAGCACCACACATCGAATCAATCAATCAATCAATCACCCGGAACCATCAGAAGCCAATTCACCCAGTCCACGACGAGATCGAGGGGGCAGGGCCAACGCACTCACCAGCACAACCAGGTGGTCGCACTCCGCGTTCGACAGGAACCCCTTATGCAGGAACGCCCTAACCGCCGCCACGCCAATGGAAGAAACTGCCGTCAGAGTCGTACGTAGCCTAGGGCTCAGGGGGAGGAAGGGGAAGACATCAGATCGGTCACCTGGGGCGCCACGAGAGTTGGACGACGTGGGAGGGGTCGACGGTGCCGCCGTAGCCGGTGCCGCGCGACGCGGCGGAGGCCCCGAAGGCGGCGAGGTGGAGCGCTAGGACGGCGAGGAGGAGGTGGTGAACCATGGCGCGGCGAGACGGCGAGGAGTTGGGGAAGAAGCCTTGTTGTAGGGTGTGGGTTGTCGAGGCGCGATGTGGCCCAGGGTTTCACTGACAGTGGGGCCAGAAAACTGGTGGGTTGACTTGTCAGTGAGAGAGAGAGCAGTTTTTGACGGTTTCCTAGGGGGGAGAGAGAGAGGGAGGGAAGCACTTTGGCGACTCGTTCTGGAAGGTTCCAGCTCCATCACTTTGCGTGTCGCCCGCCCAAAAGCGTATCTCGGGAGCCTGACGTCTTCTCAGAGATCCTTGCATGTGATTGCTGACCTAAAGTCGTATCTACCACGAGTGCGCGTTCCCTGCCAGGAGACGTATCTGTGTTTACTTCGTTCAAGCAGAGTATAGCCATGAGGCACCGTGCAGTGGCAGGGCAAGAAATCTGCGGAAGTTACCTACATCAATTTATAATGTTAGGGTAGCCAAGTTTCCCCATTACACAGTTCACCACCGATAAGGTTAGAAGGCCATACATCTGATATTGTGTTTGTTTTTTTTACTACAGTTTATAACTTTTAGCTAAAATTTTTAATTTTTATGACTTTTGACTAAAATTTTTAACTTTTAGATGTTCGCGAAAGAAAGTACAAAGAAAGATACTCGCTTGTGATTTTAGCTAATCTAGATAAAATCGTTATAATGTCTACTACAATCAACATGCAGACCCTACCTTAAAAGACAATTCATTTGAAAACTAGGCAATATAGAAAAACCAAAAGCCAGAAGTTGAAAAGAATAGACCCATTAACAGTGCTCAGCATATTTGATACGGGGTCGCCCGATCTTCTCGCCATAGAATTGGATACTCACGTGCAGCCTCTCGAATCGTAGCGATCCTCCGTTGCCAATGCAAAAACGAACGCTCTTTAATTCGCAAGATCACACGCGCCGGACTTCATAACCACCAAGCGAAAGCCCTATCGCGCTCCCAATTCCCAGCGAAAAAGGTTGAACGATCTCAAATTACAAGAACTCGCACATCTTCCATTGAATTTTTGATGGAAATCAAAAGTACAAAAACATGTACAAAGCTCTCAACTCATATCTAGTCTCTCTTTCTAGCGTTCGTTCTTGCATTGGCAACGGAGGATCGCTACGATTTGAGAGGCTGCACGTGATTATCCAATCCTACGTCGAGAAGATCGGGCGACTCTGTATCATCTTGGTATCAGAGCGTGGTTTCCTCGGTAGGATTCTTTACCCTTGTTTTAGATTGATTTATTTTGTCCTATTGTCCAATAACCAAAACCAAAAAAAAAAATCCAAATCTTAGTTTTTGCATCTGTTAATTTTGTGAGTTTTGTTAGATTTTAATCCATTAGAAATTTGTTTAGGTGCTGATCGTCGTGAATTTTTTTTGCGTCGCTTATTCGTTGTTTCCACATAAAAGCCAAAAAAACCGCTTTGCTGTCCGGGCCGTATTTCCTTGCATTTTCTACGAGTTCTTTTCGGATTGCCATCCAGAATACGTGTATCATCCTGCTAGCCGAATGAACTCACTAGAAATTGTGTCCAAGTTCCACATACGTGTACAGATTGCATCCAATTCACTTTCTGTTTAAATCTGTCTGAGACCACTCGTTGAAGGATTTGGCCAATTGTAGCCATCCGAATACTTGGAAAGTCTGAAAATTAAAAGCTTCTTCTACCAATCCAATTTGGGGTCGCTATTTGCTGTTAGTCCAGAAGCTTGCGGCTGGAGTTTGTTTTCTTTTGTCCTGTGCTAACTGGGACCAGCCGAGAGCATTGCTGCTATCTAGTTTCACTTATATTTTTTTTTCATCGATTGAGACTAGCTGTTGAATATTATATCGAGGGCTGCTCTTGAATATTTTACACCTTATTGAATATTTGTAACCTGTGCAAAAATCAAAAGGACAATTAAACCTTGTTCGGCCTTCGAAAAGAAAAAAAAGAGAGAGTTGACAAAAAAAGGGGCCACGGCTTGAGCAAAAAAAAAAAGAAAGAAAGAAAGAAAGAAAAGAAAAAAAAATATATAGGCCGAATTTGGGTGAATTCTTAATCCATAGATTCATATTGTGTAATTTAATTTCTTGAGCAATCTTGTGCCCTTACATTCATATCCTTGCAATTGGCTAGCGTCTCTCCTAGTACTTGGTGCAAAACGAGCTACTAATCTTTAATTTCATATTGTCTCTAGTTAGCTCATTCCTTTATTTGCATCAAGCCACATTGATCTTCGCGTGTGCGTTCATATACTTCACTTAAATCTTTTGGATCAGCACTTAGGCAAAATATTCTAGTTTGAATTATTACTTAACTTTACAATATCAAGAATTTCAAATTGCATAGGACATATACATTTCCATACCAAGCTCCACTAAATAACCGTTGTTGTGTAATTGTGAACACTCTTATATTCGCTTGATCATCTCGTTGCCGTTGAAGCTTCTACCAAGTGTAAGTTCTTATTAGCCTTAATTCACTTCGGAAAGGTGAGAACTTTACTTATGCAAGAAAGAGAGTGAGATTGAGTGATTTACACTAATTCCCATATGCTTTGTTATTGCTTCGTGTTTTCTTTGCACAATCTAACCATGTCAGGTGGAGAAGATAATTATGGTGAGGAGCATGAAGTTAATCTTAATGCCTCGGTGACTCGCTTTCAACATCAAGCATTAAGAAGTACATTGCAACAAGAATTTGTAGCTGGCACCACTGCAATGGAGGAACAACTCAAGTCAGATATGCAGACCCTCCGCACTGAACTCAAAGCGGATATGTAGGATCTCCGCATTGAGCTCAATCAACATATGAACGTGCTATGTGGGAACATTGTGAATGACGTTGTGCGAGCACTTCGACCACAACAAGAGGAAGAAAATGTTCATCTTGGGGCTGCCCTTTGTAACATCCTGAAATTTCAAGTGTTCAAAAATGTGGAGGTTTTAAAATTTTTCTTGCATTTTGCTAGCACTCAAGTTTCTACTGAGTATCTATTGAAATCTTTTTGGGTTTTGTGCCATACAAATTAATAATCAAGAGTACTCCCGAATAAAAATAATAAAAATGGAACAGATTATGAATTCAAAAATACCAACATCCTGAACTCAAATTCAGGTCAATAAATTGAATCCAAAAAGAATATTAGAATATACCTATAAAAAAATCGAAACCAAAAATCCAAGGTTGAATATTCAAGTTTTATATGTATATATATATAATTCATAACAAAATAATAGAAACATCGACATCCGAGGGCAAATTAAATAACATAGAGAATAGGAAAATATTGGGTTTTGGTATCTAAATAATTGAACCAAGATTTGAAATTAAGTTGAAATCAATAATGTTAAACAAGAAATAGTAATTAAGTTAAAAATTCAGTTTCGAGATTTTCTAAAGCTTTCTATTCTTCTCATTCTTCCCTCTCTTCTCATTCTTACATGTGGGCCCATTCCCCTTTTTCATCCCCTCTCTCCCGATTCCTCTCTGTGCGCGGGCCCTCCCTCTTCTCTCTCCCTCCTTTCTCTTCCCACTGGCCGCCGGGCCCGGCTTGCCCAGCCCCCACCTTCTCCCTCCCTGCCCTTCTTTCTTTTTCCCTGGGAGCCCGTAGTCCTTCTTGCGACATGGCCGTCCGGCCTCACTGTTCTCGCGTCACGCCATCGCCCTCGTGACCGCGCCCATGTCCTACGCCAGCACGTCGCCGCTCCACTGTTCGGGCGTCACTCCGCACCTGCTCCCTGCGCCTCGCACGCCGTGTCGCATCCCATCACGCGCCAGCGCCATGCCTGCCGCCGCCCCGAGTTTCCTCGCCTCACGCACGCTCGGCTCAAATGCATTTCTTCGCTTCCATCATCGGGTAACATCACGAGCATGTTGGTTATGAGCGCGTCGCTCACACGTGCCACCGCGTTCGATTTCCCGAGCGCATCATTTAGATGTAAGATTTTGCCCATTTGCGGTAACTTGGTGAAGAAAAAATTAAGGAAAGATTAGAAATAAATTTCTAAAAGATGCTAAAAATTTATTAGGGTATAATGAGCTCAATAAAAATTTAGTCATGTGTTAATTCTTATATGTTAGTAAAGTGCATTTGAACTCTATATTAAGCTTATTAAATGCTAATTAAATACAATATGAGATATGGTTTAAGCATGTGGTGAAGATTTATGCTCTCATAAAAATAATAAGTGAGTGAGGATACATAAATTAGCCGTTGCAAAGTTAAGCCATAGATTATTGCCTTTAACCCTAGCAATTAGGAGAACCCTTTTTGACTATTAATAATGTGAACATTAAGCCACCAACCTTTAGGCCATGATATTTCAAATTGAATTAGAAGCTACATTGTATGTAATTGACTTATGGTTAAACTTTCAATAATTATTGATTCATGCTAACCCCAAATTAAATGAAATACATATTTAAACTAGGAAGTCATAATTTATAAACCCACCATTAGTTCTTGGTACATCGCGATAAATAAATCTCAAAAGTTAGATTTAGTTAATAATGACATTGGTGTTTAGATTAACACCTCACATAAAATGACTATAGAATATATTGTGAAAACTATTTGCGCAACAAAAGCGGTATATAATTAAGTGGTACACAATTAACCATTTAAAGTATGACTATCGTTACAATATCCTTGAGAAGTCATAAAAATACTTTCACAAACAACCCTTAAATAAACTGAGCTGCTAAGTTATTAATATTTAAACTGTAAATGCGTGGCTTGTACAACTTAATGCCATTCAAGAAATAATAGGCTTAAAACTATCTATCAATGAATAGGTTTAATCTAATTAGTAAGTAAAGGCCTATACCAGAGATTATTCTAAAACTTAATAAAGATATCCAAGTGTCATAATACTTTCGATTAAACGATTTATAGAATAAGTCAGATCTCATCCATCACCCAGTTTACCTTTACCATAACCTAAGTTGCAAGGAATACATAGCGATCAGACTCATACTTGATACATAGGTCTAACCTAGCTCATGGAACTTCCTTGATAAATACAAAAATAATAAAAGAGGTTAGTAATAAAAGATCGAACCTCGCCTTTCTCCAATCGGTTACTGGGCCACTTCTTTTCCAAAGTAAATAACTCATGTAGATACTTCCTCCTTTTGATCTCTTATTATCCTAGAATTTTCCTCATGCGGTAAAGCTATTCAGATAACTCGTCCTCTCACTCAAATCCATTTACACTGTGTTTGCAAAACACTAAACCGAATCATCCTTCTATTCTCAAATCATAATAAATGAATAAATTAAATTAAATCGGCAAATTGAGTTTATTCGGATTTATTTGGATCTTTTTGAGTTATTTGCTTTTATTTGGATTCAGTCGTTTGTCGCGTAATTAGAAATTGGGAGTCATGAAGATTCAGTGGATCCAGCGAGATTAAGCTTGGAGTGAAGATAGAGACTAGAAGCTCAAAAGCAAGCATTGTGTGAGCTCAAGACCGCGGTAAACCGCGCCAGGCGAGTCAATACTTTGATCATGTTGAACCTACATTTCTGCAAATTACTTTGTTTTAAATTATCAAATTGCATCTTTGTTAGTTTATATGCAAATACATGTTTAATTTACGATTCTAGTTATATGTCCATTGTTTACCTTGAATAATATCACCCTCCTTTGGAATATTTGAATGTGTGAACCTTGTCACCCTAGCAAAATTATAATGTTAACTTTTGAAAATAAGTCCCTAAATATATGCCATGCTTAGTATTGTTTAGATACTCATGGCGCGAGCGCCAAGCATCACTTTAATCTGAGAAAAATTGGTTGGGCGGTCATGGTGGGAATGACTGGTATCCTTTGATATGGTTATTTTATGCTCTCAAAAATCCCAACTTGCTTAAATATCTGAGCGGATGGCTTGGGGTGGTATGTGGTGCGGTGGGAGCACAAATCATGGAGTGTGGTAGAACCGCTCGAGATAATACTAAGGACTGAATCTTGTGATGATCTCGATGTAAAACAGTACAACCACAAGTCTATAATGGAGTACGACCTAGTGAATAACTTGCAAGGGTTTAGTTCGGACATCACCGAGGAAGTGGGTGCCGGGGTGTCTTGGTTTACTCACGGTGAGGCACGGGGTGTCTTGTACTCGCTTGCGCGCAAGAGGGGCTTCGATCGTGGTGGTGTAACCCTTGGCGGTGAAACCTCGGCGTGGGTGGTGTCTAGCTAGATCGGAGTAAGGTAAAGGCTTTGTGATAAATTATCCGGGTCTCATGCCTAAGGAAGCATGTTGGCAAAAAGGATAGTTAATCTCTTGTGGTGAAAGTGTACAAACTCTGCAGAGTCAAAACTATTCGAATAGCCGTGCCCACGGTCAAGGGCGAACATGGGAACTTACTCGAGTTAGTTCTATTTAAAAATGTTTGGAAAATGGGAATGGAAAAGTGAAGGGCGAAGGATCGCCTGGTTTGGAATTGTCTGGCGTCGTTCGATGGTAAGTTAAGCGGCTATAACGTTGAAGAAATTGCTATATGGTGCGATGCCATGTAACGGTGGATGGAATCTGAATCGATATTAATAATGCATTTCCTTGTACATTATGATTTGTTCCAAAATTGCTAAGTCATAGGGCTTTTAATTAATCGTATTTAAAAGCACTCCTCAAAATAAAATAGCCCGAGCCTCTCCTTTGTTAAGCCATGCATACTATTTAATTGCATTACGTGTATTGGCTCATTGAGCACGGGTCGGAGTGCTCATGCTCGCTTTGCGACAAAATTCAGAATCGAGTCAAATCACCTCGCCCGACAACAAGATTGGACAAGCTGGCCGAGAGGATGAAGATGTCAAGGGCTAGGTCGCGAACCTCCGGTTGGTCGTGGGCATGTCTGAAGGTCCCACCTGTGTGCTCGTTCTTCCGCCTTGCAAGTTAATGATTTCGCCTAATCGCCCATGAGTAAGTTTATTATTATATTTACGCTTCCGCATGATGTGAACTTTGATAATCAGAACTGTAATCCGTGTGCACTAACTACTGATCCAGGGATTAGTGCAGTAATCACAGAGGAATCCGGATGTTAATATCTGGGCTCCTACAGCGATGGTATCAGAGCATATCGACTGCAGGTCGTGACCTAGTTAGCATGGTCGTTAGTTTCATAACTAGAATTATTTCCTTAAAATCTATTTCGGAAAATATAAGTTGTATCACTCATTCTCATCTCTCTTAGATGATTCTCCCTTATCCATATGCTGCCCTAGCCATTTTACTTCTGAAGCTCTCTTACCCAAATTCAAAGTGATGAAAATCCAGTACTTCTCTTGTAAACTTTCTATGAAAACGCACTTAAGGCCAAGAGTCATGGTGCTTAACCTTGAAGCTTAATATCAAAGATTGTTTTATTTTTGGAGTAAACAATAGGGTGAAAATTGGAAGAACAAAAAAAAAGAATTGGTGGAGCCTAACGGAAAGGATTCGATTGACTAGATAGATGAATTAAGTTATTCTTGGAGAAAATAGGAAATATGAAAATAATTGCGGGAGTACAACATTGATAAATAACATAATTTTTGGGAGATCTTTACAATAATGGAATATGATCGATTGCTAGATAAATTGATAGAGTTTTGAGAAATTGGAGAGATGACAACAATTATCAAAGTATAGGCTTGATTAATAACATTATTCCTGAAAGATGTTCATAATAATGAATTAATTCGGAGGTTGTCACTGAAGATTTCGGTAGCTACTAGAGGAGTAATTATGATTTTGAATACAATCTTGGATTAGTAGGAAGTCCTGATACACATGACACTGGTGGATTTAAAGGTAATAATGTTGGATAATCATTCGAATTCAGAATTGAGGAGTAGATAGACAATGAGGATTCAGGTTGATCATTGGAGAAGCAAACTATGGATTTGGATCAATGACACCAGACTGGATTATTAGGAGTTCACGATATGAAAGTCATTAGTGGATCTAAACAAAGAAAGCTAGATCTTCATAGGATTGGAAAGTTGATAAAACTGGCAATTGATGAACCTAAGATTGGATTTATAAAGATGTGGTGGAAATTCAGGCACATCGGAATTTGGTAACTTCGATTCGATTAATAAGAATTTTAAATGGAAGATGGCTGTTTATGGTAATCACATAAAGAAGTTGGTGGATTCATGATTGATCATAAGAGGGATAATGATAGTGTGGAGTCTAGGAGAAATAAATTGGTGGAGCGTAATTGAATATACATGCTAGATAGATGATTTAAATGATTTTTGGAGAATTAGGGAGTGCAAAGGTATTTGCTGGATTATGACACTGATAATTTAAAAATTATTGAGAGATGTTGACAATATTGAGATTAATAGGATTTGAACAATTTCTAGATGGATGAATTGAATTTCTGAGAATATTGGAGAAATCATAATAAGTAGTGGATTATAATCTTGATAAGTGTATTCTCGGTGGATGTACACTAGTGAATCGTAGATTTGATCATTAATGTATTTGGTGGAGGTATACTAGTGAATTAGTTAGTGATAGATAATGGAAAAGGAGATTGATTATTAGAAGAATGAATTTATGGTTTTGGATCAATAACAAAAAGGATTGAATATGATTGAAAGTCAAAGATTTATGCGGGACTTAGATAATCATGACTAGATTAATGAAATGATGGATGATACAATAGGACGAGTATGATTGGTGGATCAAATAAAATAAATAATTTCCTTCATTGCTGAGTCTTAGATGGCAGTAATGCCATGAACAATTAATGAGGAAAGATAGCCTAAGTGCAGATTGCAAAAGTGGAAGTTAAATTATAAAGGCCATTGGATTCTAAGTCTTATGTAAAAAAAATTCATATGGGAGTGAATTAATTCAGTGATGGATAGTTGAGCATTGGAAGAGATTAGGATATCTTAAAAAAATCTGTGTTGCCACAAGGATCATTAAAAAAAAAGTGAGTGCTAAAACCAATGAAACTACCCCAAATACTTTCCACTTCTTTCTAATAATTGCAAAAGGAAAATTCTGATCCTTTTCTCATACCCCTACTCTAAATATTAAGGTTGGGAGCGCCGAAGATGATCATGAAGATAAGATGGTCTCGTTTTAGACGAACTGTGCATATGAACCCTGCACCCTCCTATGTGTGCTCCCCGAGTAGACGTTGTATTATTGCAAGATTCTATTTGGCCCTGTGCACTGCGTCTTGCCCTCGGGCGTCCTATTTCGCAGTCACAGGAAAAAGCTTGCTTTTAAAATTTGTGTGGTTCTCAGATCACCCCACTTAGGGTATCTTCCTTTAAAGTTAAATGGGTTAGAACACCTTATCTTCGCGATTTAATCCTCATCTCAAGCTATTCCCTCTCACCTTTTCTGAAAACCCCATCGGATCCAAAAGAACGAAATAACCAGTAACCCAAAACCAGTGCAATCAAGAAGATGTGAAGACTCTGCAACCTTCCAATATTTAAGGAGAACAACATCACTGTGAAGAAGACCACCCGCCAATCTCGTGACGACCAAGACAGCTAAGAGTACAATAGATGAATAATGACAATCGTCATTTGTTTAAGGGGGGTAGCACTATGAGACAGAAATGTCGAAGAACTACTGCGAGGTATGTTTGGAGCTGCAACAACATGGACTCAGAGCTACTCGAACCAGTACAAGGAGATTCGCAAGGCCAGAAATCTTCTGGTAATGAAGACTACAAGATGTACTAGTAGCTAAAATGGTCATGCTTAGGCAGATAAAAAAAAAACTAAGAGCGAGATCACAGTAGAAGTGAAAGACCACCATAAAGATGTGTCCATAGCCACCCTTTGCATCCCTAAGATCCTCTATCCCTCGGGCACAAACCATTGCTACCCATTTATCAACATGCAATTCTGCAACCATATGTCCAATAGATGCTGCAACCACTCCACTCTACGATGGCGTGAAGACAACAATGTCAAAAAGCAAGTGGTTGGCGGTCTTCGACCTATCCAGGAGAACAAGGTTTCACTCTTCCCTTTTGATTTCTTCAAGTTCTAACCCCTAGTGTGCAGATTTTCATCTCTTCATGAAGCTAAAGAGCTATACGTCAAGCAATACCCAAAACCCATTGCTAGCCAATATAACTTACCTCCATTCCTTCTGTTCTACCGGAATCTCGGGGTCGAGATTCATTTAAGGGGGGTAGATTTGTAACATCCCGAAAATTTGAAAATTGAAAATGTGAAGCTTTTAAATTATTTTTGCAATATATTCTACTTGAATTTGGATTTTATGGTGTTTTCCTGAATTTGGTTGATGTTCCAAAAAATTGAAATTCATAAAAGACAAAGAAAAACATTAGTAATACCAAAAAGTGAATATGCAAATAATAGAAACCTAAATTTTTAAATACGAATCTGAAAAGATGATCTAGTATAAGGAACGAGAAATATGAATTAAAATGCAAAACCTTACTTTGGGAATAATAGCATAATTAGCAATTTAGGGAAATGATTATATGGGAGTATTTGGAAATATATATGTACAAATATATCAGAAAAATTTTGCACATGCAAGGATTAATCCAGTGATAAGGAGATATGAATATGAAAATTTTGTGAGTTAGTAAAAGTGAATAAAATACAAATGCCATATATAAAAATACACAAAAAAAGAGAAAATAAAACTTGAATTATATATATATATATATATATATATATATATATATATATATATATATATATATATATATATATATATATATATATATATGCAAATGCTTAAACAAAAAAGGGTTTCAGGTGGCCACACCCGGCCCGCCCAACTCTCCGCGCCCCTCGCTTCATCTCTCGCCGCTGGCCCCGCCCCACTCCGCCTTCTCCTCTCGCTCTGGCCCCGCTCCCCTAGCGTCCCCGCCCCTCCTCCTTCTCCCCGTGCGCCGCGCCACTTCTCTTCTTCCTCTGCGCGCCCAGCATCCTTTCTCGCGTGGCGACCATGCGCGCCTCCGCCACCGCTTCCCGATCGCCGCCCACAGCTTCCCGTCGCCCGTCGTCTCAGTAGCCCCCGTGAGCATAAGTAGCTTCCCCGCACCGTCCTCTCCCTGTCCTTCCTTCCCACTCGCCGAGCACGCCCGCCGCTCCTCCACGCCGTTCCGGCCCTCCGTGGCGCCCGTCTCTCGACCACCTCGGCATGCTCCCACTCTCCACCCTCTACCCTCCGAGTTAATTGGGAATTTGTGCACCGAGCTCGCCGCACGCCCATTTCTCCCTCGCCGCGCGTTGCCATCATTGCCGCTGCTCCTCCTTGGCGCGTCCCTGGCCGATTCCTCGCCGGTGGAGCCCTCTTCACCACCACGAACCCCACCAACCGCCGCCGAGGCTCCTCGCCACCTCACCGCAAGGCGCCGAAGCTCCCCGCAACGCCATGGCCTCCGCCGCCAACCTTCCTCGGCGCATCTCCCGCCCGCAAACACATCGGTGAGCATGTCATCATCTCCTACATGCTCGGCCACACTCTAATCGCCTCTTCTTCCTCCCGTTCGCGGTGCCCGAGTCATCCTCGCCGGCCGCCGCGCGACGCCGCCACCTCGACGCCACCTCCACCCGTGATGACACTACCGGGCTTCACCACTCGCCGGGGGACCCATTTTGCCCGTTACCCCACCTCCCGGCCAAGCCTCACCGGCAACGTCTCCGGTCGAGCCGCCCCGAAGTTTCCTCTCGCCTCACTTCGGCACGCTCGGCTCAAATGCATTTCTTCACTTCCATCATCAGGTAACATCCTGAGAGCATGTTGGTTATGAGCGCGTGCGTTCACCCGTGCCACCCGCGTTCGATTTCCCAAGGCCGCATCATTTAGATGTAAGATTTTGCCCATTTTGCCAGTAACCCCAGTGAAGAAAAAATTAAGGAAAGATTAGAAATAAATTTCTAAAAGATGCTAAAAATTTATTAGGGTATAATGAGCTCAATAAAAATTTAGTCATGTGTTAATTCTTATATGTTAGTAAAGTGCATTTGAACTCTATATTAAGCTTATTAAATGCTAATTAAATACAATATGAGATATGGTTTAAGCATGTGGTGAAGATTTATGCTCTCATAAAAATAATAAGTGAGTGAGGGATACATAAATTAGCCGTTGCAAAGTTAAGCCATAGATTATTGCCTTTAACCCTAGCAATTAGGAGAACCCTTTTTGACTATTAATAATGTGAACATTAAGCCACCAACCTTTAGGCCATGATATTTCAAATTGAATTAGAAGCTACATTGTATGTAATTGACTTATGGTTAAACTTTCAATAATTATTGATTCATGCTAACCCCAAATTAAATGAAATACATATTTAAACTAGGAAGTCATAATTTATAAACCCCACCATTAGTTCTTGGTACATCGCCGATAAATAAATCTCAAAAGTTAGATTTAGTTAATAATGACAGTTGGTGTTTAGATTAACACCTCACATAAAATGACTATAGAATATATTGTGAAAACTATTTGCGCAACAAAAGCGGTATATAATTAAGTGGTACACAATTAACCATTTAAAGTATGACTATCGTTACAATATCCTTGAGAAGTCATAAAAATACTTTCACAAACAACCCTTAAATAAACTGAGCTGCTAAGTTGTTAATATTTAAACTGTAAATGCGTGGCTTGTACAACTTAATGCCATTCAAGAAATAATAGGCTTAAAACTATCTATCAATGAATAGGTTTAATCTAATTAGTAAGTAAAGGCCTATACCAGAGATTATTCTAAAACTTAATAAAGATATCCAAGTGTCATAATACTTTCGATTAAACGATTTATAGAATAAGTACAGATCTCATCCATCAGTCCAGTTTACCTTTACCATAACCTAAGTTGCAAGGAATACATAGCCAGTCAGACTCATACTTCGATACATAGGTCTAACCCTAGCTCATGGAACTTCCTTGATAAATACAAAAATAATAAAAGAGGTTAGTAATAAAAAGATCGAACCTCGCCTTTCTCCAATCAATTCATATTGGGCCACTTCTTTTCCAAAGTAAATAACTCATGTAGATACTTCCTCCCTTTTGATCTCTTATTATCCTAGAATTTTCCCTCGCGGTAAAGCTATTCAGATAACTCGTCCTCTTACTCAAATCTAGCTACCGCTGTGTTTGCAAAACACTAAACCGAATCATCCTTCTATTCTCAAATCATAATAAATGAATAAATTAAATTAAATCGGCAAATTGAGTTTATTCGGATTTATTTGGATCTTTTTGAGTTATTTGCTTTTATTTGGATTCAGTCGTTTGTCGCGTAATTAGAAATTGGGAGTCGTGAAGATTCAGTGGATCCAGCGAGATTAAGCTTGGAGTGAAGATAGAGACTAGAAGCTCAAAAGCAAGCATTGTGTGAGCTCAAGACCGCGGTAAACCGCGCCAGGCGAGTCAATACTTTGATCATGTTGAACCTACATTTCTGCAAATTACTTTGTTTTAAATTATCAAATTGCATGCTGTTAGTTTATATGCAAATACATGTTTAATTTACGATTCTAGTTATATGTCCATTGTTTACCTTGAATAATATCACCCTCCTTTGGAATATTTGAATGTGTGAACCTTGTCACCCTAGCAAAATTATAATGTTAACTTTTGAAAATAAGTCCCTAAATATATGCCATGCTTAGTATTGTTTAGATACTCATGGCGCGAGCGCCAAGCATCACTTTTAATCTCGAGAAAATTGGTTGGGCGATCATGGTGGGAATGACTGTATCCTTTGATATGGTTATTTTATGCTCTCAAAAATCCCAACTTGCTTAAATATCTCGAGCGGATGGCTTGGGGTGGTATGTGGTGCGGTGGGAGCACAAATCATGGAGTGTGGTAGAACCGCTCGAGATAATACTAAGGACTGAATCTTGTGATGATCTCCGATGTAAAACAGACAACCACAAGTCTATAATGGGTACAACCTAGCTGAATAACTTGCAAGGGTTTAGTTCGAGACATCACCGAGGGAAGTGGGTGCCGGGGTGTCTTGGTTTACTCACAGTGAGGCACGGGGTGTCTTGTACTCGCACGCAGCGCAAGAGGGGCTTCGATCGTGGTGGTGTAACCCTTCAGCGGTGAAACCTCAGCGTGGGTGGTGTCTAGCTAGATCGGAGTAAGGTAAAGGCTTTGTGATAAATTATCTGGGTCTCATGCCTAAGGAAGCATGTTGGCAAAAAGGATAGTTAATCTCTTGTGGTGAAAGTGTACAAACTCTGCAGAGTCAAAACTATTCGAATAGCCGTGCCCACGGTCAAGGGCAGACATGGGAACTTACTCGAGTTAGTTCTATTTAAAAATGTTTGGAAAATGGGAATGGAAAAGTGAAGGGCGAAGGACTGCCTGGTTTGGAATTGTCTGGGCGCTGCGTTCGATGGTAAGTTAAGCTGCTATAACGTCAAGAAATTGCTATATGGTGCAGATGCCATGTAACGGTGGATGGAATCTGAATCGATATTAATAATGCATTTCCTTGTACATTATGATTTGTTCCAAAATTGCTAAGTCATAGGGCTTTTAATTAATCGTATTTAAAAGCACTCCTCAAAAATAAAATAGCCCGAGCCTCTCCTTTGTTAAGCCATGCATACTATTTAATTGCATTACAGTATTGGCTCACGAGCACGGGTCGAGTGCTCATGCTCGCTTTGCGACAAAATTCAGAATCGAGTCAAATCACCTCGCCAAGCAACAAGATTGGACAAGCTGGCCGAGAGGATGAAGATGTCAAGGGCTAGGTCGCGAACCTCCAGTTGGCTGCCTGTGGGCATGTCCTGAAGGTCCCACCTGTGTGCTTCGTTCTTCCGCTGCTGCAAGTTAATGATTTCGGCCTAATCGGCCCATGAGTAAGTTTATTATTATATTTACGCTTCCGCATGATGTGAACTTTGATAATCAGAACTGTAATCTGTGTGCACTAACTACTGATCCAGGGATTAGTGCAGTAATCACAGAGGAATCCGGATGTTAATATCTGGGCTCCTACATCCTCCATGGCGACTCGACCAAGCCGCCGCCCAAGCACGTCGCCAGCCCACCTCAGCTCCCCTCCGGCCACACCCGCCACCTGGGTGAGTTCCTCCCGACCTCCTATTGCTCATGCGCCGGTTAATTTTGCCCTCCCACCACCACGGCGCCGCCGCCACATTCCACCCCTACTCCGGCCGCTGTGTGTCAGTGCTGGCCGCCACAGCACCTTCCCGGTCGGAGACGCAACCCCCCTAGGCTTCCTCACCTCGGAGACAACCCATTTTGCATGCTCGCCGCCCCTCCAGCCGCCGGGCGCACTGGCGAGCCCACTTGCCCTGATCGCCGTGCGCCTCCCCTGTTTCGGCCGGCCAGCTCTTCTGTTCAATCCCCAGAGCCCGTTCGCCGTCGATTAGCACTCTCGCACTCGATAAAGTCGATAGGAGTCGGCTGCCCAGTTGGTTACCTGAGTGTACGTAGCTTCTCAGACCCCAGGTCCCGAGTTCAATTCCTGTCCTCCCCCATTTCCATCCTTTTTATTTTGCCTTCTTTACTCCAATGCAGTTAAGAGAAAGTTTAGGAAAAATATGGAATTAGCCCCTGGAAGCCAACAAATTTCATTAGGATTATTCAAGATTTAATATTTGATTAGTTACCATACATGCATAATTGATGTGTTTTTGTTATTTATCTTAATGTAAATGTTAAGTAAAGACATCAATAAAATATGGTTGCGCTTAATGTCCAAATTTAATAAAAATCCTAATTACTATACACACACACACATCCAAGTTAAATTTAAGGAGAATAATTAGGAAATGCTCCATGGAAGCTAATAAAATTTGTTTGAGACAAAGAAATCAAATTATTTAAGCTTTAATGTGGATCCGAGGTCACATGTGAGTAACTAATGTAGTTGGGAACATTTGATTAAAAATCTAAATTTTTCTAGAGGCAATCATAAAATGTGGACTCGGTTGCATGACCAATTTTAATAAAGATCTCAATTAAAAATATACTCAAGATTAAGGTTAAGGAGATAAGTTGAATAGTATGTTTACCTACAACAGTGAGACCTTGAATAAAAAAAATTAACCTTATTTATAATTAAATGATGTGCCAAAGTCATTTAAAATGAAATCTTTATTTAAATTAGAAAATCATGATTTATAAACCCCACCATTAGCACATCGCCGATAAATAAGTCTCAAACGCTAAATATAGTTAATAATGACAGTTGGTGCAAAGGTTAGTGTCTCACATAAAATGACCCTAGACTATATTGTATAAACTATTTGTGCAACAAAAGCAGTATATAATTAAGTGATGCTCAATTAGCCATCTAAAGTATGAATGTCGTTACCATATCTTTAAAAAGGTCATGAAAATATCACACGACAAACATTAAATAAAATTGAAATGTTAGGTTGTTGCTATCTAAGTTATAGGTACGTGACTCGTGTAAAAGGCTGTAATAAAAATAACAATTGGGCACTTAATGCTGAAAACTATTAACAAAACGACTAACCCTTAGCTCAGAATGCAAATTATATTAAAGGCGATATATGAACCCCTAGTTCGGCGTTAATGCTCTTACGTTGTACAACTAAGAGCCACGCAAGAAATAACAAGCTAATATTATAAAGCAGCACATAGGCCTACCCTAGCTCATGGAACTTCTTTGATAAATATAAAAATAATAAAAAGAAGTTATTAAATAAAATAGAGTAAGCCATAGCATTCAATGGCCGGCTCAACCTAGTCCTCCCCAAATCTAAAGCAAGATAATCTCGTTAATATTTCTATGTCATAAACCCTCCTTCATTGGATGCCCTGCTACCAATCATCGCTAGTTCGGCTCCGACAATACTCCGCGTCCAATTAACCTCGTCTCCAATCACCTATTTAATCATAATAAAAATTAATCAAGTTCAATTGGGTTTATTTGGATTTATTTGGATCTCTTGAGTTATTTGTTTGTATTTGGATTCAGTCGCTTATCGCATAGTTAGAAAATGGAGTCCCGAAGAATCAATGGATCAAGTGAGATCAAGATCAAGGTGGAGATAAAGACCAGAAGCCCAAGACCATCAAATGAGATAGCTTTGAGTGAGCTCAAGACCGCGGTAAACCGCGCAGGCGAGTCAATACTTTGATCATGTTGAACTTACATTTTCTGCAAATTACTTTTGTTTAAATTATCAAATTGCATGCTGTTAAGTTATATGCAAATCCATGTGTAATTTAGAATTCTAGTTAAATGTCTATTATTTAACTTGATTAATATTGCCCCTCCTTTGGAATATTTGAAAATGAGAACCTTGTCGCCCTAGCAAAATTATAATAGTAACCTTTCGAAAATAAGTCCGTAATTATATGCCATGCTTAGTAATGTTTAGATACTCATGGGTGCGAAAGCACCAAAGCATCACTTGTAATCATGGGAAAAATTGGTTGGGCAGTCATAGTGGTAATGACTGGTATATGTTGGATATGATTAATTTTACTCCCAAAAACCTCAAATTGCTTATTTATCTGGGCGGATGGTTCGGGGGTATGGTGCAGGGGTGCACGAGAGTGTGGTTTGTGGTAGAACCGCCCAGATATCACTAAGGACTGAATCTTGTCATGACCTCCTGTGTAAAACAGTACAATCACAAGTCTGTAAAGTACAACTTGGCTTAGTAGATGTCTGGGACCACGAAAGTCATCCTTCCAGGAGGAGGTGATGAGGTAGTGCAAGCGGCTGTCTAAGTGACGGCTTGAATGGGACACTCGTGGAGAGTGAAGTTCTGCTGTGGTGGGCTAGCAGGGTGAAGTATCCAACTGCTAGACGTTCAGAAGGAGAACATCCCGCACAACCTATGAGACCTGCCGCAAGCGGGACAAGCTCATAGGGGTGAGATGATGGAAGGGGTGAGGTACTTTGAACGGTTACTGTGATGGTTGGCTCAACCGCACGGCTAAGGAATCGTGTGGAGCAACGAGTAAACTGTCTCTTGTGGGTAAAGTGTGCAAACTCTGCAGAGTCAAAACTATTCGAATAGTCGTGCCCATGGTCAAGGGCGGACATGGGAACTTAACTAGATATAGTTCTATCTCAAAAATCTTAGCAAATGAAATGTTAAAGGGAGGGCAGTGGGAAGCCCTGATTTGAGTTGTCCTAGGTGTTGTCCCAGTGGTAAGTTAAGCAGCTATAACGCTGAAAGATGTTATACGGTGTGATGCCATATGTATGGAAAAATTACGGTGATATTAGGCATATGGTGTGATGCCATATGTATGGAAAATCATGTTAATATTCCTTGAACATTATGTTTTGTTCCAAAGCTGCTAGGTCTCAGGAAATTTTATGTATTGTATTTCAAATAGTGGCATTTCTATTCTTACAAAATAAAATATGGGTGGAATAAACAGGGTCGTGAGTAAAGGAGATGGATGTTTGTAGTATGCACATAAAGGTATTGGTGGATTTAGGTCGATCATGAATAGAAAATGATAGTGTGGGTTCTAAGAGAAATAAATTAGTGGGGTCCAGTTGAATAGATAGGCTAGATAAATGATCTAATTGAATCTTCGGGAATTTGGAGGAATAATACAAGTATTGGATTATAATTCTTGATTAGTGATATTCTTGGTGGATATATAATGGTGAATCGTAGAGTTGATCAATGCTATTCTTGGTGGATATATAATATTGAATCGTAGGCTTGATCAATGATATTCTTGGTGGAGGTATACTAGTGGGTTAGTTAGAAATAGATAAGGGAAAATAAGGTTGATTATTGTAAGGGCAAATTGTGGTTGTGGATCAATAGCAAAAGGAATGGGTTGATAGGAATTTTGGAATTCAAAAGATATTGGTGGATTGTATAATTGATGGTATTCGCTGTTTGGAGTTTTAGACAGCACTCAATATAGAAAGTGTGTGTTCGATGGATTAATCAAATGATATTAGATAGATGATGTCACTGGCTGTTTGGAGTTTTAGGCAACAATTGATCGGTGGATTATCTAAATAATGTCACACGCTGTTTGTAGTTTTAGACAGCAATAAATATAGAAGGTGTATAATCGGTGGAGTAATTGGATAATGTCACTTGCTGTTTGGAGTCTTAAATAGCAACCACTACAGAAAGAATATGATCGGTGGATTGAATAGAGGATGGCATATGTTGTTTGGAGTTTAGAGAGCACTCAATAAAAGAAGTGTAATTTCGGTGGATTAAGTCAATTATGGCAATCGCTGTTGGGAGTCTTAGACAGCAGTTAATAAAGAGCGTGAGTCTTTGGTGGATTAAGTCAATGATGTCATTTGCGGTGAGGAGTCTTTAGGTCACGAAAACAACAATATGATATAATAATAGAAATGCTACTAAACGTGTTTTATGGCAAATAAAATAACCCGAGCCTCTCCTTTGATAAGCCATGCATACTATTTATTTGCATTCTGTGTATTGGCTCGTGGAGCACGGGGTTGGAGTGCTCACACTCGCTTTTGCGATAAAATTCAGAATTAGGAATCAAATCACCTCGCCTCAACAACAAGATTGGACAAGCTGGCAGAGAAGATGAAGATGTCAAGGGCTAGGTCGCGAACCTCCAGTTGGCTGCCTATGGGCATGTCCTGAAGGTCCCACCTGTGTGCTCGTTCTTCCGCTGCTGCATTTTGTTGATTTCGGCCCAATCGGCCCGTGAGTAAGTTTACTATTATATTTACGCTTCCGCATGATATGTACTTTGATATTCAGAACTGTAATATGTGAGCACTATCTACTGATACAGGGAATAGTGCGGTGGAATCACAGAGGATTCCAGATTATATAATCTGGGCTCCTACACCCTTCCTCCGAGGTGGCCAAGAAGCTCAACAAAGGCGAGACCGAGTGGTAGCAAATGCCATTCGTCCACCCCTACCTGGGAGAGGTGAAGGGGGCGGCTTCCATGGTCCGGGGAGGGGCCATGGACATGGAGGCCGTGGTGGAGGAGCACATCGCTTCGACGACGACGACTTTCTTCACTACGGCGATGGCTACCGCCGCCATAACCATTACGGCGATGGTCGACCAAATGAGGAGAAGTTTGGTAAGCTTAAATTTACTATGCCAACATTTTCAGGTACACATGACTCTGAGGACTACCTCACTTGGGAGCTCAAGGTGGACAAGGTGTTCCGCCTACACAATTACTCCAAAGAGAAGAAAATACACATGGCTGCACTTGAATTCACAAATTATGCACTTATATGGTGGGAACAAGTTCAAAATCAAAAGAGAGAGTACGACGAGCCTCCCATTACTACATGGGAAGAGATGAAGTACCACATGAGATCAAGGTTTGTTCCCAAATATTATAAACGTGATTTATTTGATAAATTGCAGCAAATGAAGCAAGGAACTCTCACGGTGGAGGAGTACTATAAAGGGATGGAAATGGCCATGATTCGAGCTAATGTATATAAACAAGAAGAACAAACAATGGCTCGATTTCTTGCTGGTTTGCACCCTTCCATCAAGCGCATCACTGAATTTTAGCCTTACAACAATATGGTGGAATTAGTACATCAAGCAACCAAGGCTGAAAGACAAGTGCAACACGACATGAAAACAACAAGAACATCATTGTACATGCCCCGTGCAGCACCTGCAGGAGGTAAAACCACATCTCATTTCAATTCTTTTAAAGCTAACACCTCTGGTGGAAGTTTTGCTCCTAGTACACGTGCTACACCAAGCGGGAAGAGTGCTACAACACCACTTGCCAAGAAGAGTCCAGCACCTACTTCCTCATCTTCCGTGGGTTCTACGTCCAAGAGTAGCTCCATTCAATGCTTCAAATGTCTTGGGCGAGGCCATATGCAAAAAGATTGTCCAAATAACAAGGCCATGTTGCTATTGGACAATGGAGAATATGACTCTACTAGCGAGGAGGAAGGTGAGACCTTTGCTGATTTTGGAAGATTTGGGGACGTACATGAGGGAGGACAAGGTGAGGATGCGAATGAAGATGGTGTTTGTGACCCCGAGGCTGGCCCCATACTTGTGTGTACACCGACGGTGTTGAGTGTGCAAGCAAAATCCAATCATGAACAGCGCTGCAATCTTTTCCAAACACGGGCTCAGGTAAGTAAAGATGATAAGTGTTGCAAAGTTATTATTGATGGAGGTAGTTGTCATAACCTAGCTAGCAAAGAACTTTGCACTAAACTTGGATTGAAATACAAGAAACACCCGCATCCATATCAAATTCAGTGGTTGAATAATAATGGTTCCATGAATGTTGGGTACACTGTTGATGTTAGCTTTCAGATTGGTTCTTATCGTGATACTGTAGAATGTGATGTTGTGTCCATGGAAGTATGTCACTTGTTATTAGGTAGACCATGGCAATATGATCGTTCTGTGATTCATGATGGAAGAACTAATCAATACAAGTTCATGTGGAATAATAGAGAAATATTGTTACGACCATTAAGTCTTTCTCAAATTATACATGATAACATGCAAAAGGTTGAGGTGAAAGTGGAGAGTGAAAAGGGGAAGGAGCAAAAGAGTGTGATTTCACAAAATGTGAGTGAGAGCCACAAGCTAAAACTGAGTGGAAAAACAAAGGATGAGGGAGAAAAAAAGTTAGTCATGATAGCCACCAAATCTGATTTGAGAGAGATGAGAGATGATCCCACTTTGGAGCATTTGGTATTGCTGTATAAAGATATTTTGCTTTCTACTAATGACTTAACCTCTCTTCCTAGTGTGGTTTCTCAAGTGTTACAGGCTTATGAAGATGTCTTTCCGGAGGAGGTACCCGCTGGTTTACCACCCATTCGAGGCATTGAACATCAAATTGACTTGGTGCCGGGAGCTCCACTTCCCAACCGGCCGCCATACCGCACCAATCCGGAAGAGACAAAAGAAATTCAGCGACAAGTATAAGCACTCATGGAAAAAGGGTACGTACTCGAAAGTCTTAGTCCTTGTGCCGTTCCTGTCATTCTTGTTCCTAAGAAAGATGGTACATGGAGAATGTGCGTAGACTGTAGAGCTATCAACAATATTACCATTCGTTATCGTCATCCTATTTCTAGGTTAGATGATATGCTTGATGAATTGAGTGGCTCTACTATCTTTTCTAAGATTGATTTGCGTAGCGAATATCATCAAATTAGAATGAAACATGGTGATGAGTGGAAGACAGCTTTTAAAACAAAATTTGGATTGTATGAATGGTTAGTGATGCCTTTTGGTTTATCTAATGCTCCTGGTACATTCATGCGATTGATGAACCATGTTTTAAGACACTTCATTGGAAAATTTGTGGTAGTCTATTTTGATGATATTTTGATATATAGCCGCTCATTGGAAGAACATATTGAACACATTAGACAAGTGCTAGAAGTGCTAAGAACTGAACAATTGTATGCTAATCTTGAGAAGTGTACTTTTTGCACAAACAAAGTGGTGTTCTTAGGCTATGTTGTTTCAGCTCATGGAATTGAAGTAGATGAATATAAAATTGAAGCTATTCGAAATTGGTCTACTCCTGTGAATGTTAGTCAAATTCGTAGCTTCCATGGGCTTGCTAGTTTTTATCGGCGATTTGTGAAAGATTTTAGCACCATTGCTGCCCCATTAAATGAATTAACTAAAAAGGGAGTTGTTTTTGAATGGGGGAATCACAAGAAAAAGCCTTTGCTGAATTGAAGAAATGTTTGACTGAAGCACCATTGCTTGTTTTACCTGATTTCGCTAAAACTTTTGAGATTGAATGTGATGCTAGTGGAATAGGTATTGGTGGTGTTTTGATGCAAGAAAGAAAACCTGTTGCATACTTTAGTGAAAAACTTCATGGTGCACAATTGAATTATCCTGTTTATGACAAAGAATTATATGCTCTTGTGCGCGTTTTAGAGATTTGGCAACATTATCTTTGGCCTAAAGAATTTGTTATTCATTCTGATCATGAAGCTTTGAAATATTTGAAAGGTCAAGCTAAACTGAACCGTAGACATGCTAAGTGGGTTGAATTCATTGAGACTTTTCCATATGTTGTTAAATACAAGAAAGGCAAAGAGAATGTGGTAGCTGATGCATTGTCTAGAAAGAATGTCCTTTTCACTCAATTGGAAGTAAAGATTTCAGGATTAGAAACTTTGAAAGAATTATATGCTTCCGATCATGATTTTTCAGCACTATATTCTAATTGCAAAGATGGGAAAGGGTGGGATAAGTTTCATGTTAATGATGATTTCCTCTTTCGCATGAACAAGCTATGCGTTCCAGAATCTTCCGTGCGTTTGCTACTATTGCAGGAGTCTCATGCAGGAGGATTGATGGGGCATTTTGGAAGAGAGAAGACGTACATGATGTTGAGCGATCACTTCTATTGGCCTAAGATGAGGCGAGGCGTCGAGCGGTTTGTTCAAAGATGCATCATATGCCATAAAGCGAAGTCGAAACTCAATCCACATGGTTTGTATACTCAACTTCCAGTTCCTAGTGCACATTGGGAACATATTAGCATGGATTTTGTATTAGGATTGCTTAGGACTAAGAGGGGGAGGGACTCTGTTTTTGTTGTTGTGGATAGATTTTCAAAAATGGCATACTTTATTCCTTGTCATAAGAGCGACGATGCGTCGCATGTAGCTGACTTGTTTTTCAGGGAGATTGTGAGATTGCATGGAATGCCAAGAACCATTGTTTCCGATCGTGACGTCAAGTTCATGAGCTACTTTTGGAAGACTTTGTGGGCCAAGCTTGGGACAAAGTTGTTGTTTTCCACGACTTGTCATCCACAAACAGATGGACAAACTGAGGTGGTGAACCGCACACTTTCCATGTTGCTACGGACAATGATAAAGAAGAATTTAAAAGAGTGGGAAGATTGTCTACCGCATGTTGAATTTGCATATAATAGGGCGGTGCATTCGACAACTCAATTGTGTCCATTTGAGGTAGTGTATGGCTTCAAACCAATCACGCCACTTGATTTACTGCCACTTCCATTACAAGAACGTGCTAATATGGAGGCTTCCAAGCGTGCTGATTTTGTGAAAAAAAACTCCATGAAAAGACGAAAGAGGTAATTGAACAAAAGGTACGTGCTTATCCTTCTAAAGCTAACAAGTTTAGAAAGAAATTGTTGTTTGAACCAGGTGACTTAGTGTGGGTACATCTTCGCAAAGAACGTTTTCCGGAGAAGCGTAAATCAAAGTTGATGCCCCGTGGTGATGGTCCTTTTAAAGTACTTGCCAAGATCAATGATAATGCCTACAAGATTGAACTTCCCGGAGACGATTATGGGGTAAGTACTACTTTTAATGTTGCTGATTTATCACCATTGTTTGGACAAAACGATACAGAGTCGAGGACGACTCCTTTCCAAGAGGGGGAGGATGATGAGAACATTCCTACGTCATCTACCTCTCTACATTCTCCGAGTATTCATGAAGCACTAAAAGGCCCAATTACTCGAGCGAGAGCCAAGCTTTTAAATAAACAGGTGAATTTGTTCTTTAAAGAGCATAATTTTGATGAGAATTTGCTACTACCTAATTCTAGTATTTTATACATACTTAGGTACAAGGAGGAAGGTTTACACGGCCTAGCATAAGTCGAGAAAAGAAGCATTCGTGTGCTGCACGGCTGCATGGGAAGAAAATGTATTCATGCATGTGTTTTGGTTTTCCATTGTGCACGTAACAAAATGACAGGGAACGTGACTACATGGCAAGAAAAGAGAGCGTATCGGCTAGAGACAGAAGATGGAGTTGGTTTCCAAACCAAATTGAAATTTTTCGCTCGGTTGCCGTGTGACCGAATCATCTCAATCGGCCCAAGGCCCAGCAGCTTGTGCGTGGGTGTATGAGGCATGCCGCCGCCATATAAATATGTGCCTGTATGGACGGACGGTGGGTTAGATATTTTTGAATGGAAAAACCATTACGTGACGAGAGGATTTTGGAGATGAACTTTGTACACAAACATTGATTTTTGTTAGCTACTCAAATCCAAAAGAAATTTTGCGAGTTCTTGCAATTTGAGATCGTTCAACCTTTCCGCTGGGAATTAGGAGCGTGATAGGGCTTTCGCTTGGTGGTCGTGAAGTCCGGCGCGTGTGATCTTGCGAATTAAAGAACGTTCATTTTTGCATTGGCAACGGAGGATCGCTACGATTCGAGAGGCTGCACGTGAGTATTCAATCCTACGTCGAGAAGATCGGGCGACCCCGTATCAATATTGACTAAAATCAGGTGTAGTATGTTTTCTTATCAACCCAATATCTGATATTGAGGAAAACTGCATTCATCCCCGTATTGTTAAGGTTCTATTTGGAACACACGAATTCTTCACAGATTTCTTGCAGAAATTGAACTATTGTTTTTGTGAAGTTACTGTGTTTCAAACAGACAAGCTACGGAGCCCATTTTTTTTGGGTCAACCTTGTGTTGCCCTACCGCCCGGGCATGGCGAATCCCAACCAAAACAAAACTGAATAATTTGCCTGACAGGGCAAAACCCTGCAAAATTTCCTATTTATGAATGAATTAGGCCCTCAAGGAGCGTCTTCCCTTTTTAAAAAACCGAATAATTTAACATCCATTCATTAATGCAGTAAATTCAATCCATGCTACCACACATGAGTAATTTCATTTCAGCGGCATTTGGCAATAGTCACTCATGTTTCGTTTGCAAGAGAGTTCATTGATACTTATCAATTGACAACAAACTCAAACCGAATGAAATTTAACATGTGCTAAACAGGTTCGATTGTAAGTTCTAAACAATTTAGATGGATAATAGTTCTCAAATACTTCGTAACCCTGTATAGTGATGGCCCTGCTAATCTGTATCGGCTGCATATTTGAAGGCACTGATTTTATAAAGCAACAAATGCAGACGTGCAATGACAGAATCAAGTCAAACATCAAACGAGATCTGGTGTTAGTTATTTTTCTGCATTTTGAAGCAGCAACAAGAGGGTAAACAAAAATAACACTACCTACTGATACAGTGAGGTTTTGGATGCCTAATACATTTTCTTCCAGAAGATCCAGGCCACTGATTAGAATTGGCAAGTAGCTACAATTAGACATAAGCATCAAGAGCACCCTAGATCCGAAAGTATTGATGGAACTATGCATCATGATACCAAACGCATTGGAAGCAAGCATTCTGTTTTAGTCAGGGAAAAATTATTTGGTTTGCAAAAAAATTCGGAGGGCAATGAAAGTGACGAAATGACAAAATTTTGCTCATTTCGGCTAAAAATCCGGACGAAATATTCAAACATTATTTGAATTTTGATGAAATTTAACCAAAATTTGGACAAATTTCAAATGAGGATAAATTCAGCCAAAATTTGGCCGAATGCTCTTCCTTTCGGTACCCTCCGAAATTACCGAAATTTCGCTGAAATGTTCAACCCTGGTTTTAGTTCTGATGTAACAAGAGACTGATTTTATCTCTAAAACAAATGCAGGTGCATAAACTAAAGGTAACATCAAATGAACAAATCAAGCACTAGTGCACTACCATTGCTTATATCCTGAGACTTTCCTGTAATGAGTTGAGACGTTACATGAGATGACACACCTATTTTACAGCAGTCCACGAGAGCAAAATACATACAAGTCAAATTCAATTTGAACAAAATCACAATGAAACAGTTAACACATCGATCACAAACAGATGCGTTTCTCTTACTAGGACACAACACAAAACAACGTATAGAAACATATTTCGCAGTCATCTTGTTGTACTGAAGAACATAACATCTACTACTTATGGTGCATAGATCTCACTCGGGATAACGAATAATGGCAAGAGTACCAAAAGACACCTCTTTTACAGCGCATACATTTCCCAGGGCAAAATTCCAATGCAGCACATAGTGCATAGGTTTTGACATTTGGAATGACAAAATCATCAAACTTTTTCAAAATTTGCTCCCTTCTCCTGAACAACAAAGAGCTCTCCCTGACCCCAATTCTTACTACTTATTGCTTGTTTAAGCTACAAATGGAGATCACACACACCTCCAACTCGAAGAACACATAAATTGCAAACAGTTTCCATGAAATACTAATCATTGTTTTTTTGAGAGCCTAATCTTTTTCTTGTTCGATCTTTCCTTGTACACAAGGCACACACTTGTAGAATTATCCCGTGATCCATGACCAAACTACAACTCAGATCATGCACCACTGAGCTTAAAGGGCAAAATGTATCAACTTTGCCGGATTCAGTCAAGAAAGCCGGTTTGCCGGAGCACGGCGTCACGCACGCGCCGGAGGTCGCGCCCCTTGAGAGTGCGGCCGGCGCCCTCGAGCATCGAGGACGGCTTCACCGGCACGCCGAAGCTGCCGGCGGACGCGCGCGCCACCATCTCATGAGGGGGCAGCATGGCGGCGTCCCCACGGAAGAGCTCCCCATCGTCCTCGTCCTCGTCGACTGGTCCGCTGGCGAGCTCGTCCCACCCGCGCCTCCGCGGCGGCGGCCGGACGGGCACCTGGACGGGGGCCGACTGGTGGTACGGCGCCGCAGGCGGTTGCTCGGGGTTCCTGGGCCTGGGCGCTGCCGGGATGGCGCGCGTTGCGGATGGAGGCGACAGGGACGATTTCGTGGACGCCGCCGCCGCGGCGGCTGCGATGGTCGCCTTGCGGCGGAGCAGTGTTCCGGAGGTGGCCGTGCCCGCAGCCACGGCAGCCGCGCCGCCCCCGCCGGCGCGAACTAGGAGCTTCCTGTCGCCGTCGTGGAGCGCGGCGAGTAGCCCGAGGTGGCCGTGCGGGACGTGGCCAGGGTTCTTGGATGCGTCGAGCGGTGGATCCAAGGAGGGGGCAGGGAAGAGGAGGTCGCCCTCGAGGAGCTCGTCGCCAGCGGAGGGGGAGGTGGTGATGGAAGGGGACGGGGACGGGGAGGAGAAGAGGCCGAGGAAGCGGTCGGCGGGCGGCGAGCGACGCGGTCGGGCGGCGTCCATGGGTTCCTCCGGCGAGGGCCGGCGGGGTCTCCTTGACTCTTTGGAGCCTTTGGACTTTATAGGGCTTTGGGAGTTTTTTATGCGCCGGCCCATAGATGAACAGGCCCAGCAAGGTGGGGCCTGCAAGAATTACTATATTTTTTCAGACTTGCTAGACAGTGCACAATTGCATTTTTTCTTCTTCCTCTCAGAATAAAATAAATACAATTAGTTTTTTTTTCTTTCTAAAAGTAAATTTTCTGATTTTTTGATTGAATTTTCTCGCGCATCAGATTTGCTTCAAGACTTGTGCAATGGAAACATCTCTCTGGTGGAGTCGGCTCGCTGCAGCTATGGCAACAACAAATGCACCCTTCTCCCTCTATAGATTAAGATTTTTTTGAGTTTTTAGTAGTGCCAAAGGTGATGTTCATCTTTGCTATGAGCGTCGTAGGCAGGGAGGAGGTGGCGGCTGCGGCGCGGGAAAAGGCAATGAGTAGAGGTAGGCTAGTAGCATAAGCCACGTGGTGGACGACAGATTTTTTTTTTTGAAAATGGAACTAATTTCATTAATGTGACAAGTTAGACATATCGCTAACTGCCACATGTGATACAAACTCATGTGAACTTGAAGATTCCAAAGTCGCGCCGAACTTAGCAAGTTTATGCGCCAGTATATTGCAACTCCTGAGTAAAACCTTATGTCTACTGCATCAAAATCAAGAGCTATTAGCTATTTGGCCTCCCTAATTATAACAACGTTAACTCCATTATCAACTTCATCCTGATCAAGAGAAGAGTAAAGGAAGAGTAAAGGTTTTGAGCAGCACTTTCAAGAATGATGCAGCGGATACCCATGTTGTAAACAAATTCCATCGCATTCACCACCGCCATAGCCTCCGACTGAAGAGCATCCTGGAGATGTTGCAGATTTTCGGCTGCAGCCATAAGGACTTCACCTACCGAATTCTTGAGCACTGCACCCCATCCTCCAGTGCCGCTCTCATGCCAAAGGGAACCATAAGTCTTAATCTTTAGATTTCCTTCGGTTGGTGGCCTCCAAATTCTTTCTCTAATTATTTTCTTCTCTGGCTTGTCGTGTCTAATAACTCCTTGGATAGATTGTAAGCAGCTATAAACCGAGTGAACAACCTCCCCAGTTGAGACCGATCTCTCCCCAGCTACTACCTTATTGCGAGCATACCACCAACGCCACAGTAGAAAAATAACTTTTAGGTGCACTTCTTTACATTTGCTAATAGCCTCAATGACATGTTGAGCTGAGGGACACCCTAATATCTTCAATCATCATCAATCTCCAACACTGCCTAACAGTTTTGCATTTGAAAAACAGATGTCCACCATCCTCATCCAGCCTGAAACACATCGGACAAATAGTCGCTAAGTTTATACCTCTCCGTTTAACATTCATACGTAATTGCAAGCAATTATGTGCAAATCTCCACAAGAATCACTTAACATTGTTAAGAATTATCTCACCCCAAATGTAATTCCATTTAAAATCAGCATTACCAGCTTTAGATTTCCCCACATGGCCAGCTTTTCTATCTTGGATCAGCATAAAAAGTCTATATGGCGATTTCATAGAAAAACGACCCTTCTTATCATAGAACCAAGCCAATTGATCCTCCATATTATCCTACAAAGGAATTTTTTTTGAATAATCTTAGCCTCTTCATTGCAGAAGGTTGGTTTAGAAGAATACTATCCCATTGGCCAGCGATAGGGTCTATTAGTTCATCTACTCTGTATATCAAATTATTTCCCCTAACTGTCAAAACCTATCTGGAGCTCTCTCTAGGTAACTAGGGATCATCCCATATATATACCTTAGAACCATCTCCAATCCTCCAAATAACTCCATGTTTTAGTAATTTGATACCCTTCAGGACACTTCTCCAAGCATAAGACATACCCTCCTTTGATTTAGATTGGATAATGTTAATATGAGGAAAATATTGAGCTTTGAAGACTTGCACACATAAGGAATATGAATATAAGCTCATTCTCCACCCTTGTCTTGCAAGCATAGCCAAATTGAATCCGTTGAAATCTCAAAAGCCCAATCCTCCTTCCTTCTTCTATCTCATTAGTTTCTCCTTTCCAAGCGAGTGAATTTTGTGTTCCTTTTCTTGTTGTGCCCACCAGAACTTCATAATCAGACTTGAAAGCTGGTCACAGAAAGTCTTTGTTAAGTAAAAACATGACATTGCATATGTAGGTATTGCCTGGGCTACAACTTTATCAGGATTTCTTTGCCCACCTTAGACAACAACTTTTCTTTCCATCCCTGAATATGTTTCCACATCCTGTCTTTAATATATTCAAAAGTTTTGTTTTTTGAGCACCCAATAAAAAGTTTTGTTTTTTGAGCACCCAATAAAGATAGGAAGGCCTAAATACTTCTCATTCATGGCCTTCTTATGAATCCGTACAGTCTCTTTGAACACCTTTTTTTGCTTGGTCCTTAGTTTTAGCACTGAACATCAATGCTGACTTTACCCAGTTAATCGACTGACCTAAACACCTTTCATAATCATTGAGAATATGCCTGATTGCTTGTGCATTTTGCTTGTTAGCTTTGATCAACAACAGAGAATCATCCACAAAGAATAGATGTGTCAAACTTGGACCAGCCTGACAAATTCGCATACCTCAAATATCTCTGTTCATCTCAGTTGCATGTAGAGTTGTGGTAAGTGCCTCGATGCATATGACAAACAGGTAAGGAGAGAGGGGATCCCCCTGGTGAAGCCCTCTCTGCAGCATAATTATATCAGTATAGGTTTTGTTGACTCTATACTTTACCGAGCTGACACATTTCATTAAAAGATTCAGCCAATCTTCACAAAATCCCAACTTATGGAGCATCTGTCTTAAAAATGGCCATTCGACCCTATCATAAGCTTTATTCATGCTAAGTTTGATAGCTGCAAAGCCTGATTGACCTGTCTTCTTTCTTTGTAACTAATGTATGGCTTTATGAGCAATTAAAACATTATCTGTAATCATTCTGCCCGGTACAAAAGCACTTAGATTTGAGGAAATGATGTCAGGCAAGATGGTTTTTAATCTATTTGCCAACACCTTCACCACCAATTTGTAGATAACATTACACAAGCTTATAGGCCTGAATTCCTTCAAGCTTGAAGGATTATTAACCTTTGGGATCATCACTATGTTAGTGTCCTTCCACCCCTCTGGGATGTCCCCACCCTTAAGAATCTTCAGCACCTTAGATTTGATCTTGACTCCTACAACATTCCAAAATCTTTTAAAGAAAATTGCTGGCATGCTGTCTTGGCCTAGTGCCTTTAGATCTCTCATGTGCATCAAGGCATATTTTCAATCTCTTTATCTGTATAATCAGCCATCAACCTATCTTCATTGCCTGTGTCACTTTAGACTAAACATTGCCAATAATTCTTCCTGAAGGAGATTATGCATTAGAGGTGAAAAGCTATGAGTGATGTTCATACACATGTTGTCTAACATGTTCCTCACCTTCCACCCAACACCCTTTTGGTTGCATCAACTTCTTTATTGCATTTGTTCGCCTCCGGTTTGATGCAAAAGCATGAACAACTTTTGTATTTCTATCACCTTTTTTTAGCCAGTTAACATGAGATCACTGTCTCCAATGGGTATCTTGCTGATCCTCTAGGCGATCCAATTTATGCTATAGGACATGCTCTCTATCAACCCTTTGTTGAGAGATTGGTTCTTTTCTGCACAGCTCCAATTCCTTTTTTAACTTTTTAATTCTCCTCCCCAGATCACCAAGACCATTTTTATTCCACACCTGCAATTCCTTTGCCACATAACTTAGCACGCCGGTCATGGAGTTTGGCTCTATCATACAATCCTCTTTCTAGGCCTTTTCCACCACTTCCACACAGTCCACTTCCTCCAGCCAGTGAGCTTGAAAATTGAATTGTTGACCTAGGTGTTTCTTCGGTGGGCATCAACTCTCTCTATTTATATAAACGATGATCGGGCAATGATCTGAATGGTGAACCTCTCCATGAATAACTGAGGCATTAGGGAATTTGTAGCACCAGTCTTGATTTGCAACAGCTCTATCAAGACGTTCTTGAATATAACTTTCAATCCGTACTCAAGTGTTTCTCCAAGTAAAAGGATCACCCTCAAAGCCCAAATCTGAAAGGTGACAGAATTCAAGGGCCTCTCTAAAATTGTCCATATATGTTTGTACATGCGGTAACCCTCCTTCCTTTTCATGATTGAAAAGGATTTCGTTGAAGTCCCCTAAGCATAACCATGGACTGTCTATCTGGTTCTTCAAAACCCTCGACAACCTCCATGGTTTAACCTTTTCTTCTTTCCTTGGTTCTCCATAAATTCTGGTCAAGTGCCATGTGAATCCATCATGTTTCTTAATTTTGGCATCTATATGTAGCTTTGACATGCTTCGAAGCTCAAGATTTATTCCTTTGCACCAAAAAGGGCCAGACCTCCACTTCTCCCCACCGGGTTCCTCACCACCATATCAGTCAATCGCAGGAGCCACCTAAAATTTTCCATCCTGTCCTGCGGTAGCTTTGTTTCACAAAGGAAGAGGATGTCAGGATCATCTTGCTTTTACAAATTCAGAAGCCCCCGAACTGCCGGTCGGTTCCCGAGTCCCCAGTAGTTCCAACTCAAAACCTTCACTTTAGCTGCGGGACTACAATTGCAGTCCCATGTTCTCTTTCTTTTGCTTCTTCAATACCTCTACTATTTGTGATTCATTTCCCCCAGCACTTCCTTTAACCAATTCTCCCTCAACAAAATCCAAAAGCATTTCTGAGGAGGCCGTTTTTGTCAATTCATTTGCACCCTCTATGTGCTCCGTTTGCATCAAAGTTAAGACATTTTTATTCTTGCAATTAGACTGAGGATATTTTCTGTTTTTTGATGTTAACTGATCCATTGAGTAATCATCCGAAAAAAGCAGTCGCTATGTGTCTCGGCTTCCCTCTTACTATCGGGTATCACACTCTTTTCAGTTTGCACTAGAGGTGATACTGCTTCCTCACCGATTTCAACTCCTACTTTAGAAGCCCTTGTCTGTTCTCCCTTAAATGGAGATTTCGCTAAAGTTTTTGACATTGATTTCATTAAGGAGTTGCTCCTCTTTTCCGAAGATCCTCCACTTCTGGTGGTAGATGTTGTTGCTTGATTTAATCCAGTTCCCTTCTTATTATCCTTCTTCAGGGCACAGATTCTGTTACTATACAGCAATCTGCCCTACTCGTCACGATCATCTGGATTTTGACATTCCAGCTCTGAGTGCCTGATAATACCACACGAGAAACAAAAGAACAGGAGTTTTTCATATTGCACATCATACCAGCACTTCTGGTCATGTCTCTCTAAATGAAGATAAATACCACAGCGCAAAGGTCTATCAATGTCAATTTCCACTCTTGCCCGAAGGAACAGACCACTTGCGTTCCCACTCTCATGCACCTCTACTTTCTGAACATTTCCCACAATGCTAGCAATCCTTTTTCCCCATTTTTTATTCATCCAACCGAATGGAAGATTAAGGATATGAATCAGAATTGCCATACTACTAAATTTTACATCCAATGGGCGCAAAGTAGCGTTATATTCTTGCAGCACCATTGCATGCTTACCCACCATCCATGGTGAACCTTGAAGCACTCTCTCCTTGTCAATCTTCGATTTGAAATCGACAATAAAAAGATTATCTCATGCAGATCTAGTGAAAATACCACGTGGGTTGCCCCAAGCTGGCCTCATTGCTGCCATTATCGTAGTTACATGTAGTACTAACGGAGCTAGAACTTTACCTATTATCGCCCATTCTGTAGCTGCCCTATCAGTGTCGTCACCATCTTCCAGCATAAACTCTGTATCTTCTGAGGCCAAGTTTAGCCGACTTAGGAGATCTGTAACCCCAGTCTTCTCTTGATTTAAATCCTCACCAATTTCCACCAAATTCTCCTTTTCTATATTTGAAGGACTGCCACTATCCTTCGCCATTGCTACAGGATGCTCTTCCACCTCCTCAGGGGTTCACATGGCACAATCAAGGGCGGGCAGAAACGTACAAGTTTCCCCCTTAATCGCCCTGAATCACACCAATGCAAGACCTTTATGAAGGGGAAGTCAATCAAAAAACAAAATTTTGGCTTCTTAAATCCTCAGAATCAGGAAGCAAACTAGAAACTTAGGACCTCAAAACAAAATTTCAGAGTACCAAGCTCCAAGCAGGACCCCATAGGAAACCTCAAATCTTGCTCACCTGCAGGTAGCTGGGACATGAAAATAGCGCAGCATGGGTGGAGAACTTGTCTGCAGATCTGAATCCCAACCCAAATTCTCAATCAAGGAAGATTGAAATTTGGGGGAAAAGTGCCTCTCGTGGGAGGAAGTTTCTGGAGAGCTCCAGAATGAATCGATGCACTCGACCATAACTAGGCCTGTGGATGATAGAATTGGTCTTGATGTAAGTGGAGATACAAATCATGGCTCCATTCATTTGGACTTATGGCTTGGTTTTCTACTGTAACCAGCTTTTAAACGGAGTGTCTTTCAAAGCGGGGTTAAGTCTATTGTGGTAGACACTGTCCCGACTTCATCTATATTGGCCTAAATCGCATACGAGTATTTCTCTTAGTACTCTCTCTTGCGAATAGTTAGAATTAAAAATTTAAACAAAAAACCATAAGCCACAGCCCAAAACAACCCACTCCATATCTGTTGGAAGAATAATTCACCCCTCTACTAGTGGGACTTGTGCTACAGAAGATACCTACCTACAGATAAAGACAAAGGACAATTATACCCCTCACTTGTACTCACAGGGTAGCTATCCCCTCAGGGGCATTCTGGACATTTGTACAGATTCAAGAGCCTACAAATACCCCATGTAACCCTCTTTTGAGAGGGGAGCTCTCTTAAGCTCTCATGAGCAATAAAGAATCATATTCAAACTGGCAAACCCTCAGGGGCTCCTTCCTCGGAGGTAACCCCTTGTGGGCCCACCGATAGGAGTAAGGCGGTCCTCTCGAACCCCAAACATGTATAATCCCTATGTCATTTTTACTCTTGTGGACGACAGCCTGTAAGACAGCCGACGTCCATCCCCTCACTTATGTTTAGGTTTCACACATATAACATTGGCGCCATCCATGGGGAACCATAACTAATCGACGAAAAGCTATAGCTCCTACCAAGAAATACCCTAAATCCACAAAGCCCCTTCTAGCTCTGGAGTGCAACAAGCTCGTGGATGACCTATAAGCTCTCTAGAGGAGCCCTAGGTGTGCACCTTGTCATAGATTGGGCCCATCCACCACAGAATGGACAGCGTCCTTGTGCCCTAGGACTCCCAAGTGCACCCTCCTCTCTTGCGTTGGTCGATGTGAGGTCCAGCCGATGGGAATCTCAAAACACCCTTGTAGTTAGAGGGCTACAAGTTTTGGGGCCAACCATCACCTCGGGACGCACGATGTACAAACTGTAAGATGATGAAGACCTTAGCACTCTTCTTTACCCATCGGGCGCCCTTCAAGATGCCCTATGGACAAGGGGGGCTAGGGCAAGGGACAGGGGAGTCCTACCACGTACCTTCTAAAATGCTCCATATCTCGATGAGTCTATGGGATGGCGTATGTGAGCCTGTGCCCCAGCATGCCATGCTTTAGTGCCCAGCACCATACGTGCCCTCGTGGCATGGCATCTTTGTGTATCAGCACACCATGCTTTGGCGCACCATATGTGCCCTGGTGCCCTGGCGATCGCAACTTCGCGTGGCCCAGCGCCCTCATGCCACAACATCTTCATGCCCCGACACACCACGCTTCGGCGCCCCACACCATACGCACCCCAGAACCCATGCCATGGTGCCCCAGCAACGATGCCCTCATGGGGCTAGTGTCCTTACGCCATGACATCTTCGTGCCCTGGCGCCCGCGCCATGGCACCTAGCGGTGGTGGAACCCTTGGATGGCCCAATGCTCTCACACAACATCTTTGAGCCCCGGTGCTCACGCCATGGTGCCCTGGTGACGTCGCTGTCGTGTGACCCAACACCCTTGCTTGGGCTCTTGAGACACTTTCCCCCATGGGATTTCATCCTCGTGGTGCGTAGGGTGTATGACCTTCGTGGTCTCCCCTAGCAAAAGTCCAAGGTGGCTTGGGCATTCGTCACCTCCACCATGGAGGCTCATGTCCTGCTAGACCCAAGGCATGAGTGATAACTTGGGCCCAGTGCCCAAGTTGATGGATTTGCTGAGGACTCATCCCCCCCCTTAGATTCTAGGCCATACGCCGAACGACCTCTGGATCACCATATGCCTCGCCCCGTTGTTTGGCAAAGGTTAAGCATTCTCATGCATTTTTTATCATGAAGAAAAAACCCACCTACGGGGGTAAAAGGGCTCCATAGCCCTCATACTTTGGAGGCCCATGACTTAGCCTCGTGGGCACCCCTTCGGTGTGCCTATGACTTATGTTGTAGGCGCACCAACAAGGTGCTTGTGAGTAAACCTCATGGGCGCCTCCACCCCAACTAGGAGGCTACCACCCCAAGTGGCAATTTGATGCCCTATGACATTTCATAAGTTATTTCGTACAGGCTATTCAAGGTCTAATAGCTTTATTGCATGGTACTTCGACCATGAAGCCTCACTTATGCTAGCCTCGTGGGCATCTCTTTGGTGTGCTTATGATTTAGTGTCGTGGGTACACCTCCAAGGTGCCCATAAGTAAGCCTTATGGGTGCCTCTGAGCCCACTGGGGGGCTACTACCCCAAGTGGTCATTCAATGTCCCATGACTTAGCCTCGTGAGTATCTCTCCAGTGTGCTTATAACTTAGTGTCGTGGGTACACCTCCAAGGTGCCAATGAGTAAGCCTTATGGGCATCTCTGAGCCCACTCAGGGGCTACCACCCAAAGTGGTCGTTTGGTGCCCCATGACTTTGTCTTGTGGGCACTCCTCCAGTGAGCCTATAACTTAATCTCATCGGCACACCTCTAAGGTGTCTCATGACTTAGTCTTACAGGCACCCCTCCAATATGCCCATAACTCAGTCTCATGGGTGTAGCTCCAAGGTGCCCTATGATTTAATCTTATGGGCACTCTCAAGCCTACTAGAGGAACCCCTACTAATTTTGTGTTGCTCTTCAACAACACACGTACACCTCTCCTAGGCAGCTCGAATTATTTAACATCGATCTAGCTTGAATATCAATCAAGGGTTGTCATACTTACATAAGGCTATCACCTTGGAGATCTCAATAGCAAAAAGTAATGGGACTTAACTTGTCCCACAACAACGACTTCGATCATCTATCATGTTGAACGAATGCTATCTTGATATGAGTGTTGGTCATTTTTCTCTCTCACTTCCAATCTCGCGCTCCCACCTCACGTTATCTGTCTTCGCAGCTTTCCTAGCTTGAGTGTTGATCATTATCTAGCAACATTTTTGAGCTCATGTTTACTTAGCGGATTATACCCACCTTATCCTCGAGAACATTTGACTTTTCCTCCTCGGCTCTTAATTTCTTTTCGGTAACTTGCAACTTATTTTTGATGTCTCTTAACTTCTCTTTTGCAGCCCTTTGTGTCTCTTCACCGTGCCACCCACCTTGAAGGCTATGCCTTAGCATGGTGGCTTCGCATCTTTTACTTTGCCTCGATAGGCACCGCTTCGACGTGTCGCTACCTTGAAGGCAGAGCCTCTGTCGAGTGGTCCTTCATTGATGACTTTGATTTCATAGGCCTCGTTTTGATGCGCCGTCCACTTTGAAGGCTATGCCTTGGCAGAGTGGCTTCGTGTCTCTTACTTCGCATCAATAGGCGTTGCTTTGACGTGCCACCCACCTCAAAGGTAGTGTCTTGGTGGGGCGGCCCTACATCGATGACTTCACCTTCACAGGCTTCACTTGGATGTGCCGCTCACCTCAAAGGAAGTGCCTTAGTGGGGCGGACCGTGTCAATGACTTTGACTTCGCAGGTCTCATTTTGATGTGCCACCCACCTGGAAGGTAGAGCCTCGGTTGGGCGGGCTCGCATCAATGATTTTGCCTTCTACAGACCTTGCTCCAATGCACCGCACACCTCAAAGGCTGACTCAGTAAGGTGGCCACACATCTCCTACTTCACCTCCAAAGGCTTAGCTCCGACACGTCACCTGCCTCGAAGGCTATACCTTGGCAAGCTGGCCCCGCATCTCCTATTCACCTTAATAGGTGCTGCTTCGACTCATGCTATAGAAGATGCCTACCTACAGATAAAAAAATACGACTACACTCACAAAGAACAATTATATCCTCACTTATACTCATAGGTAGCTATCCACTTAGGGGGCATTTTGGACATTTGTACAGGCCCAAGAGCCTATAAATATCCTATGTAATCCTCTTTTGAGGGAGAGCTCTCTTGAACTCTCATGAGCAATAAAGAGTCATATTCAAATTGGCAAGCCCTCGGTGGCTCCCTCCCCGGAGGTGACCCCCCTCGTGGGCTCACCGATAGGAGTAGAGCGGTCCTCTTGGACCCCTTGTCAGACCCGAATTTTTCAATCCAGAATCTACTGTGTCTACTGCACTATTCCCTGGATCAGTAGTTTGTGCACACAGGAACATTGCTGAATCATTTCATACATCGCATAATCATCCATTATATTACATAAATTGAAATACACCACGTCGGGTGATAGAGTTTACAAAAGGGCCGGTTAGGCTAAATGCCTTCATTACAAACATGCAGCGGAATCATAGCAAAAGTAAACCCAAAATCCACAGGCAAGCGACTGGAAGGGTATTGTGTGCATTATATGTCACCGGCTAACCAGTAACATACGTGCACACAAAACCGTAAGTCCACTGGTCTATGTCTAATCAACGGGGCCTACGCCTTAGTCTCTTTCGTTATCCTTCTCCTCCGCAACAGGTGTATCCTCGTAGGCATAATGGTCTTGTATTCCTGCTTCTGAATTTTGTCGCAAAAGCGAGAGTGAGCACTTCGACCCTGTGCTCCGCGAGCCAATACATAGAATGCAATTAAATAGTATGCATGGCTTGTTAAAGGAGAGGCTCGGATTATTTTGTTTTGCAAGGAGTTCTTTTGAATACAATTAATTAAAAATTCCTAAGACCTAGCATTTTGAACAAAAGCATAATATTCAAGAACATGCAATAATAATAGCGATCCAGATTCCATCCACCGTTACATGGCATCTGCACCATATAGCAATTCCTTCAGCGTTATAGCCGCTTAACTTACCACTGGGACGACACCTAGGACAATTCCGAACTAGGGCAGTCCTTCGCCCTTCATTATTCCAATCCCATCCATAAAACATTTTGAAATAGAACTATATCTGGTTAAGTTCCCATGTCTGCCCCTGACCGTGGGCACGGCTATTCGAATAGTTTTAGACTCTGCAGAGTTTGTACACTTTCACCACAAGAGACAATCAACTCGTTGCCCCACACGATTCCTTAGACGTGTGGTTGAGCAGACTATCACAGTGACTTTTCAAAGTATCTAGCCCCTTTTTGTCATCTCACCTTATGGGAAACTGCCCACTTGCGGTGGGTCCCATCTATGCGCCGGATGTTTCCCACAGCCACTACGCAGCTCGGGCTTCTACCTTCCCGCAACGTAGGACAGCTGGGAAACTTCACCCCCACTGGTGTCCCTTCAGGCCCCCTTGCCATAGCGTAACCCCTTCACACCCCTACCAGTGAGATGAGTCTGGAGTTTCGATAAATTTACTTAGCCAAGTTGTACTTTACAGACTTGTGGTTGTACTGTTTTACACAGGAGGTCATGACAAGATTCGATCCTTAGTGGTATCTAGGCGGTCTACCACTAACCCACTTTGTGCATCCACTGCACCACACTCACACCCTCAAACCAATCCGCCCAGATATTTAAGCAAGTTGGGGATTTTGAGGGTATAAAATAGTCATGCCCAAAATATACCAGTCATTCCCATCATGACTGCCCAAACCATTTGCTCATGATTAAAAGCGACCATGATGTCTGGGGCATTTCAGCGCCCCCTGAGTATCTATGCAAAACTAAGCATAGCATATAGCTAGGGACTTATTTTCAAAATATTACTATTATAATTTTGCTAGGGCGACAAGGTTCACACATTGAATATTCCAAAGGAGAGGGTAATATTATTCAAGGTAAACAATGGCATATAACTAGAATATCAAATTTAGCATGTATTTGCATAAAAATAACAGCATGCAATTTGGTAATTTAAAACAAAGTAATTTACATGAAATGTAGGTTCAACATGATCAAAGTATTGACTCGCCTTGGTCACAGTGGTCTGGTGCTTGATTATTCGGAGCTTCTAGGGCTGCTGCCTCGAACTCGTCTTCTTGAGCCTCGTAAGCTATTTTAATCATGCGCGAAAATTTGGATAAAAAGAAAACATCAAATCAATAAAATATCACCAGAAATTCAAATGAACTCTAAAAATTATGATTTTAGTTTCATTGGATAGATCTTGAATTTAGATGAATTTAGAAATTTGTCTCATCCAATTTGGAGTTAAAATGAGAAAGTTATGATTATTTGAAGTCCTCATGTTGAATTAATTCCAGAAAATATGAAATATCTGACAGGTGGGACCCACTGGTTATTTTAATCTTTTAACCTTTTTATTAAATTCCATATTATGTGTGTATGACAGGTGGGACCCACATGTCGGCGGGCATTATTCACTAACAAGTGGGACCCAGGGGCCCTGGACCCATCTGCTAGCGAGTGGCGCCGACAGGGGGGCCCAGAAGTCAGCCGACCCACCGACCGACAGCGGCTGACGGGCGGGGCCCAGCTGTCAGCGAAGAAAAGTAAAAGAAATGCTCAACCGCAACGCGTGGAGCCGGAGGCTCGAACGCGCGCCGCGGGAGCAGGAGGGAGGAAGAGACGAGCGGAGGTAACCAAGTGAGCGGGGAGGCGTTGCCTACCCTACAAGGATAATCAATCCTTTTGAGGTAGCTCGCGGAGGGGGCCGGGCAGAGAAGTCGGGGCGACGGTGGCCGGCGGCGAGGGCTGCCGGGGAGGTCCGGGAGTTTCGTGGAATGTAATCGCCGGGTGCCGGTGAAGATGTGGGTGCAGACGGCCGGGGGTGACGGTCACCGGAGAGGGCTGGCGGCGTACGACGGCGGAGGCTCGGGGACGGCTACCGAGGCCGACGAGGTAGAGACCACGGGAGGCGTGGGGAAAGCCTGGAATGTGTTGGCGACGCTCCGAGGATGGTGTGGGCGAATGCAATTGGGTTACTACGGCGGGAATCGGCTGAGAGGGTGGCGCCGGAGTTCGGGAAGAAGGAGGGGGCCGGCGGCGATTGGGGCACTACGGCTCAATTGCGGGCAGGGGAGGGAAGAAGGGAGTATTGCGATGCCAGTGCGGCTTCCGGGTGGGGGTTTTATAGCCGGGGAAGAGGCGCGCGGCGAGGTAGCACCTGTCCTCGCCCTGTTCACGCCGGCGGGGGGGATGAACCCGATCTTCTCCGGGATTGCGTGGGAGAGAGAGGTGATGAGATGCTTCGAACTTGCCCGCGAGGTGAGAGAGAGAGATTAGCTGCGGCCATCGCGAGAGAGAGCAAGCGCGAGGTGAGAATGGTGATGCTGGCGCGTGGAGAAGAAAGGAGCTGGGGAAGAAGAGAGCGCGCGGGCCACCACCGCCGTGGGAGTGGCTCGCACGTGGGGCTCGTCTTGCGATGAGGCGTGGGCGCGGCCCATGGCGCGCGCGGCCGAGCATCGCGAACAGGAGATGGGGCCGGATCGGGCGAGCGGCCCGGTCCGCTCCCATCCATTTTTTCTTTTTCTTTTTAATTTCCTTTTTCCTTTTTTTTGCTCTTATTCTCCTTAATGCATTTGTATATTATTCCTCCACTTTTGTTCACCTACATTTGGATTTATATTTTTGGCACATATTTGTAGATACAGAAATTTAGTAAGTCTTTTCATATACATATATACATATATATCCCCATATAGGTTAGCATTTTAATTGCTCACCTCCTTTAACTTGCTTGCCATAATTTTTAGAGATGATATTTCATGCTTATTTACATTTCTCCCTTGGCATTTTATGGATCATCTTTTTAGATTCTTTATTTGATGCTCATGTTTTATCATTTTATGTGCTCTTTTTACTTTTGAAGTTCCTTTATACTTACAAGAAAGTCCATAAACTCCAATTCAAATGAAAAGCAAGTAAAATAATCCAAAAGCTCCACAATTTAATATTTACATTTTTCAGGATGTTACACCCCCGAACCTATATAAATCCCTATATCATTTTTACTCTCATAGATGACGGCCCGTAATATGGCCGACGTCCACCCCCTCACTTGTGTTTGGGTTTCACACCTACAATAATATCTAATAAACTAATTTGGCACAAAAAGAAACAATTAAGTGCTTTGTGGCTTTAGCTTATTACCATCAGAATATATATAATTTTCACCACGCGGGATGAATTGACCTAGCCAAACTAGAGTCCAAGTCCCAAACTTGGCACTGGTGAGCGCGTGCCCACAGCCTTAGGCGCCTCGACAAATTATAAGCATATGTAGGGGATGCGCATATGTGGGTGGTGTGAGTGTGATGTGTGTTGAGTACATGTCTTTTTCTTGTACCCTAAATTATAATCATGTGTAGAGGATGCACACACATGGGTGATGTGAGTCAGTGATTGTAGTGTGTGTTGAGTAGGGGTGAAAACAAATCAAATACGAACCGGATAGTGCTCAAACCATATTTACATCCATATTTTTTTCTCGGATTCGAATACGAATCGAACAAACGTTGGATACAAATACGAACCGGACAAATGTCGGATATGAATTTGAATCGAATATTTACTCAATTCGATTAGATCCATACATCCTCATAACTTATGTAGTATGAGGACATTAACAACATTTTATCCTCGTACAATCACGCTTAATCATTGTAATTCATTTACTTCACCCAAAAAAACACGGATTCACGTTCAATTAAAAAACTTGTCCAACTAATTAGTCGTATTGTAATAAAATATGCTTATTGCTTTGTCTAATATAAATCTGAATACGGATAGTCCGAATAAAATAATATCTTAGATGGTAAAAGTCCATATCATATTCGCATCCATATTTTTATGCAAATTTGAATACGAATACGATAGAAATTGTTAATTGGATGAGAAAATCTATAACATATTCGCATCCTATCGAATATAATAATCGGAAAATACGGATAATTCGTATCCACTTTTCACCCCTAGTGTTGAGTGTGTATATTTATTTTATCCCTACTACTTAAAAAAATGAGTTGGTGGTGTTGATCCATCTGCCCTTTTGCCTCACTCCCCATATCCTCCTCACAACAAAATCGAGCTGACAGGTGGGCCATAGTTGCCTCAGGCTCTCCCTAATCCCCTTGTCGCGAGATCCCCCAGAGCGTGTGCGTCGTCATGACCATTCTATGCATTCTTACTTCTCTCAACAGAAGATATATCGCGAGTGGGTATCTACATGCTCCCCTCTAGTGGGGTCGCCCACCTTCCCGACTCTATCTTCTTCCATCGCCTTCGATAGATGACACCGGCCGGAGCCGTGCTCACGGTGCCACCACCTCGTTTCGCTATTTCCATTCACGTGGGCAAGGTAAAGCAACATCATTACTCACATATCGATAGTCGCGGTGGCCCATAGTTTTAGCGCCAGCGAGCATATCAACTTATAGCGGCAAAAATATGAACATGAGGAAGGCGGGCGGAAGCATAGATCCATCGCAGCGCACTGTATTGGGATGTTGCAGTTGATGATGTCACACTCGAAGATGACATCCACCATTGTAGATCTATATCCTCACGAGAATAGTGTTGCCTGATCCACACGCCGTGCAGAGTACACAAGGAAGCAGATCAGGGGAAGCTTGCCAGTTGTTAATTGTCGGGGTCGAGGTCGACAAAGAGGTCATCATAGGGTCACCGAAGAGGGAGAGGGGAGGAGATGCAATAGCTGAGGTTGGTGTGGAGGTGAGTAGGCAGTCGGTGACATCGGTGCCCACAAAATCATGGTCACCAGAGTTGGATGAGAAGCATTGCCAATGAAGGGGTGGCAGATGAAGCTAACGGGGGATGGAGGTGGAGCTAAATTGTAATTTGCAACGGGGAAGTGGATGCACTGGTGGCCAGGCGGCTTGGTGGTTGTCGATTTATTGATAGCGAAGGGGAGCAGGTAGTGGTGAATGGCAATTTGGTGGAGGTGTATAGCGGTGGTAATTGCCGGCGACCATCGGTGAGGTCTGGCCCAGACATCGTCGATGCCGGAGGAGATGATGTGAGCGGCAGTGGTGAACAGGTAAAAGGGGCCTCGAGTGAAACAGTCGCGGTATGGTGGTCTGGGAAAATAGCGGTGACGGCTAGGGTTTTGGTCTATTTGCCTTCTTTGGCATTTTTGCTAATGGACCCATGAAGTTCTTTATTATTGCATAGCATTTCTTCCACATGATATTGTCTTTCGAACCGGCCCTTAGAAACTCTATGTTAAATGAGAAAGGATCCTACGGTCATGTCACAGAGATCTACATGTAGCAGTCTTTACACACTATATTATCCTTTTACCTTTCTTTTAATTTACCAATTTGTTCTCACAATGAGAGCTATATTTCACTTTTTAACAAAAGAACTATTTTAATAGTTAGATGGAGGAGGTAACCGGAAGGACATGTTAATCATATCTATATAAAGAAAAATCACCTCCATTTGTTTTTGGATTGGATGTAGAATATGCAATATGATTCCTTTATTATGTAGCAACGCATGGGCATGTAGCTAGTCTTATTAATTATTAAAGACTGTTGGATCTGGTCAGAAGAGGGTGAATGATGCTTTCAAATTCAATCTTTTAAAAGTAGAAAAAAGTCTATATAACATCTTGAACTATGGCTGAAAGTTCGTCCAACATCTCGAACTATGAAACCAGACATTTGACACCATAAATTTTATAATCCAGTTCAAATAACACCCTGATCCGGTTTTGTATAGTGATATGGCCTACGCGACGCGATGAGTGGACATTTTTGTCACGTAGAATGACACACTGACCAAGTTTAGGTAAATGACAAGTGGAGCTCACAGCGGCTTCTCTCTTACCAAGCTCCCATGCGCTCCCACGGTTGCCGCCCCTTGTAGCTCCCTCCATTTCGATTGAGGGAGAAGCCCCTGTAGGCCCCCACCTTATTCATCTAAACTTGATCAACATTTCATTCTACATGGCAAAACCGTTCACTCATCGTGCTACCTAGACAATACCACCATGCGAAATCAGGTCAGGGTGTTATTTGAACTGGATTGCAAATTTTTAAGGGTTAAATATCTGATTTCATAGTTCGAGATACTGGATAGACTTTTGAACAAAATTGAAGATACTATATAGACTTCTTCCTTAAAAGTATTCTAAAATTTTCACTTCACATCAGTTTAACCCTCCCACGAAGGCTTCACAAACAGAAATACCGGCCGGTTTCTTGAATCCTACTCCTCTCCCTTTCCCAACTCGGGTTCACCGCCACCGTCGGATCAGAACTTGCAGGTTTCAACCGAGTCGGAATCGAACGTGCGGAGCTCCCCGCCAAATCACACACCACACCATAAATACACGCGCTCGTACCTGGACTTGGACCGCCCCTCTCGTCTCGTCGAATCCCCGAATACAACTCGACTCGCCGCCTCGGCTACTTGCCGGAATCAGCTAGCCGCCGCGCGCGCTTGTATTTGACCGCCGGGTACGGACGCGCTCATGGCGGCGGCGGAGGAGCACGACGACGGGAAGAACAAGCACGGGTTCCCGCAGGGCTACAACTTCGTGCCCAAGAAGCTGGAGCTCATCGGCATCCTCTCCGACAGGCTCGCCGACCGCCCTCTGCCCCACCCGCTGCCCAGAATCTTCCACGAGATCCGGATCCTCGACTTCCACCCCGCCCAGCTCTACGGTACAACCACCACCATTACCTCTCCGTCCCTCCTCCTTCTTCGTCGTCGTCGTCTTCGTCTTGTTCTTCTTCTCAAAGAATTGACCGACGCACGCATGAATCGAACCGAGAATTGATGATTGGCCAGAGACCTACAAGAATAGCGCGGAGGCCGGGTTCATCTACTTCTTCAGCAGGAGGCAGTTCCAGACGCTGGTGGGCAGGAAGAAGGGGCCGGTGCGCATCGCCGCGGGCGGCGGGTGGAAGGCCTCGGGTGGCGGCAAGGCGGTGAATACGATGAGGGACGGCGGCGTTGACGTCGGCCAGATGCTCAGCATGGTGTTCTACCAGCGCAGGTTCCAGGGCGACCGGGACCCCGACAAGACCACTTGGGCCTTGCACGAGTTTACCGCCATCATAGGCCCCGACAACAAGGTAATTAATCAACATGCATGCTAAGACATATTGCATATTAGTCTAAACTGGTGCTCTTAATTTTAGACAAAAAAACTCGTACCGCTGATAGTTTAATTTCCAAAAAGATTGGGATTTTGATATGAAATTACGGCTCTTGATTCCTCTGTTTCACAACAGTAGTCTGATATACACACCCGAAAACTATTGTGAAACGGAGGGAGTAGTTGGAATCACTTGCAACATATTATCCCGGTCCTACGATTCTGATCCTCCGACAACTTCGATCGAATTCTACATGCAGTTTAGCATTGTTAAAAATCAGTAGTCACACTAGTTTTAAGAAAGTTGTATTGTAGTAATGGTGTAGGTACCTAGAACCTTAAGAATTTTGACCGACAAGACATCGTTCTAAATATTTAGATTGGCCATATGACATTGTATGAACACAATAGAAAGTACTTTTTTTTAATAATGTAATGTCATGTAAATTGATCGTCAAAGCTGCCTTTTCAGTTCAGTCGTTCCAATGCATTTTCCTTGTTAAAAATTGACATACGAATACGATACGGTTGTATTTTCTCCCCCTTGTGTGTACGTGCAGCTAGCGGACATGGCCGTGTACCGCCTCTACAGGATGAAGAAAGGCGGGAAGAAGAAGAAACCAGACCGGCGGAACGGCTCTGACAAGTGCGTCGCTGCCTTCACCGGCGCGGACAAGCCCTCGACGTCGACGGTGCTGGCTCTCCCGTCGCCGGGTCAGAAAGCATCTTTCATGGCGAACCAAGAGAACGTAGCCTCGACCTCCCAGACACACATGGCGCAAGGCGGCGTTGAGCGAGCGCAGTACTCTCATCACTACGCGTTCGGTGCCGCGTTGGCGCCGGGGCCAAGTAGCTGGGCGCCGCCGACCGCTGCACACCAGCCGGCGCAGCATGCGCCGCTGCACGGTGCCGGGCACGCCGGCTACGTCGGGTTCACGAACTCGCCGGCGCCTTCGATGGCGTCATTGGCGCTACCCGCTGCGAACTATCCGCCGCCGCACGGCGCCGGGCAGTTCGGCTACGCCGGGCATGCGGATTGCTGGCAACAGCCGCTGGGCATGGATCCGCCCCCGCCAGCGCCGGCGCCGGCTGCCGAAGTCTACATGGCCGACGCGTTCAACGAGTGGTGCGAGATGCAGCAGCAGGCCTCGACGTCGGCGGCTGCCGGCGGGCTCGCCGTGGCCGCTGAGCGCAACGAGTGGTGCGATATACAGCAGCAGGCCTCGCCGTCGGCGGGCCTCGCCGTGCCCGAGGACGAGTTCCAGCTGCTTTTGGGCGACGACCTCGAGATGTTCATGGCCAACGACTTCGACGATATGTTCACAATTCACGAGCTCTGCGGCGGCCCGATGGACGGGGCGGCGACGGAGTCGGCGATGACGATAGAGGGAGGAGAGGGCATGATCAGCAATCCTGCAGATGGAGGTGACAATGGCTCAGGGTCAGGGTAGCACCAACCAGCAGCAAGGCACAGCTAACTAAATTAACTACGCAAATGTGTTCAGTTATTTATTACATTTGGTCCATTGATTAGTTATTTTCTCTCTGTGATATAGTACAGTTTTTTTTTTGAGTAATCTTGATTTACTACTGTTGTTTTACGACGACTTGGATCTAAATTGCTTGAGTATGTTATTTTCTTTGACATTAATCTGTTCTCCCGCGCACTCAAGCGACTGCCAAATGGATCCTCTTCAAGTGGAGATGATAGTATGTGTTTGCTAAACCTTCAGAAATCTTTGCCTTGACAAGCAAACCTTATTTCCTTTTCTTTTTCCTTTTTGGCCGGCCCGGCATGGATTGCTGCCAATTTCATTACGAAAGGGAAACAGGGTTACAATCGGCAAACAAACTCTCCACTCGTGGGCAAAGTTGACATAAGATTTGTTTTCTTTTTCATGTGTAGATCATCACATAGTTTCAAATAAATGTTGTCATACAAGAGTAAAATTGCATCAGCCGGTCTCTAAACTTGCAACGTAGTTTCCATTAGGCCATCGCACTAAATAAGGCGTACTTTAACCAAGCATATAGATTAAAAGAACTAACAATAAGGAAGTCACCAAATAGAATGACAAAGTACCTTTCTATTAAGTGATTTGGCAAGCTGAGACAGAATAGTTTGTTTGGTTAGGCATGCATAAATGCTTAAGATAGAGAATTAAATAAATAATGACAAAAGAGAGAAAATATCAATAACTATGCATGCACGCCTTATAATATGCAACATGCTTGCAAAAGAAAGACCTCGTACTATGAGTGAGTAATAAAGTGGCACTAAGTCTTCATACTTGCAAACCATGCCAATTTTGTCATTACAACTTTTATAATTACTTGAACTATTGTTGATCAAAATTTGTGATCCATCCAGCCGTTTGAAGGTTAATTGTCTAAAGCCGGTGACAGTCAGTTCAATAGACGTTAACCTAATATCAATCATAGGTGGATGATTAATTCGGCAATTCATGGTCCCATTATGATCAACATATAATCGCCAAACCTTTATTTCAGCCTGACATCTACATTTTAGTTCAAATTATTGTCGAAATGACATAAGGGATACATTTTTGCAATCTTACGGACCTAATAGATTAATTTTGAAATTTAGGGACAAGTGGTACTTTATTAGAAGTTTAGAAGCTCACGGTGCAATGCACTCTTATAATAAAAAATTCAAGTGATCCCAGCATATTTCCCTTTTATAAAAACTCCTTTAATTGAATGACTTAAAAAAACTAACAACCGATAATACAGTACAATTTCAATCAAAAAACAACAATCAAAAACCAACAGTCAAAACCATAAACTTAAGCTCTTTAGAGCAGAACCATGGACACCTTGTTTTACTCTCAAGGAACTAAACAGCTGGCTTTGCAAATTACCTCACCTATTTGGGTAATAGCCTAGATGGGAGCTTATTCATGTTTGGTTAGAGAAAAGTGGGCAAAGGATCCAAACATGCAGAGAGTTTTTCCAACTAGTCTGCAGGACGACTACATGATCTACGCAATGCTCAAGCGAGTTTATGGGTTCAAAAGGTTAATATTAAAATGCTTCAAAGCAAAAAGAAGTGATCTTGCAATACCAAAGACATAAGATGCTGCTGGAAAGTGCTCTGCTTACATCAATATTAGCCGATAAATTAGCTACAAGAGCTTACAAGCATTCACAAGCACACAAATCGAAAGCCCCATCAAAACTATCCACCTAAGTCATGATAGGAGAATATTGATCAGAGAACTCAGAGAGATCACCTCGTGTAGTTCAAATCGGAACGAAGTCTAATTACAAAATCTTTAGAATTTCAGACATGATAAAGGAGGGCTAATTTTGCTCGACACTGTATGTATGCCAACAACTCTGTTCACGAACTGAATATATAGGTGCCCCTCCCAGCTTGGTTTGCTAATTTTTCACCATAGACGGTTCTCAATGACGGCGGAAATTATATCTTTCAGTGTTCCCTGGAAAAAAATGCCAAAATTGCATACGTTGAGTCATTGACAACACTATTGATTTGAACACAAAAATGACGGGAGCTATCCACACTGTTATGCATATAACCAGCTGACTATGCATTCATCCAAGAATTCCAGGGATATGGAAAAGCCACGATCAATTGTAATCAACATAGTAATCATGCTGATTAAGCAATTTTCTGGAGGAACATTATGGAGGTGAAAATTGATAGAATTACCAATACCACAAATATATTAGGAAGTCATACCACAGTAAATTCTTTCAACTCTTACCTGGGAATGATCCTTCAGACCAAGAGAGATCACCAATGATAGAGCTGATCCACTACCACTGCAAAAAATAAGTATTGAGAAGAATGTGAGTATAAATGGTAATATTCCTTTGTGTATGAATATGGAAGAGAATGGCGTGTGGTATCATCAAGACATCAACTGAAGGAACAGTTTATAGAGTGGAGTTGGTTAGATTAAGTACTAACTTCTGGGATAAAAGTGGCACACAAATTGTAGGGACAAGAACTAAAATGATGAACATAATGAAATGGCCATTGCTGGAGAACATTTGCATTGTACTCTAAGAGAAGTATGAAAGAAGAGGAGCTTATTGGTGCTCATTATTTTCAAATGGTTACCACTACTTCTAATCAAATAACTAAGGGGGTGTTAGTATTGGCTGTGGCTAATGCCTTTTGGCTGAAAATAAATAGTAGCAGTCGAAAGAAGTGACTTTTAGAATGAGGACGTGAGCGGTGGTAAAAATGAGGGAGAGATGCGTGCACAAGACGGAAGCGAGAGGAGTAGGGTGTGGATACTCCCGTGACCCTCTGCCTTATTCTCGGAGCGAGACATGAGCGAGAGAAGGGGCAAGACATGAGCGAGAGAAGGGGAGAAGCCGCTTCGAGAAGCTAGGTGTTCATATTGGCTTCTGACTTCTCCAAATAGAAGCACGAACACCCTCTAAATGGAATGATGGATAGGTACAGGCCGGGTCCCACCTGCACGTTATCCAAAATTGCATGCAGTTTGATTACTAATGCCATGACAAGGAAGCAAGTAATCATATGAAAAGTTATTAAAATCTGAGGAGAAACACCAGACAGCATGAAAAGTTATTCATAGACATGGGGAAACACCAGATGTCATAAGTAGATCGTGAAGAAAGCAAACCTTATATGTTCGATAAGTTGACGTGCGCAAGCTAGTAGAAGCGGCTGCAACCACAACATTATATACAATCATTAGATGTGTCCACAGTCAGACCTTAGATCGACGGTCTAATAAGCTTACCTCATCTCTCTTTCCAAAAAGAACAGATATGTTGTAGGTTGGATCAGAGAAAACACTTTCATCTTTCCTATTGAGGGGGAAGCAGGCTCAATCAGAAACACATATGTTTCAACGTAAAATAATACAATGGCAATACCTAAATTTTATATAATGTTATCAGGCTAACTTTCTTGAGCTATAAAATCTCCACAACACTGCTTTGCCACCTCTTAGTGGAACAAATTTGATAAGGTGTTACATGCAGGAACCTATATCTATGATGTTGAGGGAATAATAAAAGCATTATCTTGCATAAAAATATGGGCATGTGAAAATCTGTAAGTTATGACCTGATAAGCACTTCTACAGCAATGTTCAATAGTTTCGTAGTTCTGTTGCCACTAGATGATTAAGCACATGATCAAATATTTGCAGAGGGATTCCCAATGTTCTTTCGAATAGATAAGCTAAACAGCTGAGACTTGAAGGTTTCAAATTTCAACAAGTCAAGACCAACATAGCACTGAGGAAGCCACTTATCCTGAACTGATAATGCAAAGAATAAACCACACTTCACATGTTAATGAAAAGGCATCTGCGTGAGAATACAAAACATACTTAGCAGCTAATATGGTCCCCATGCATCCTATTTGTGTCACAATCACCTGCAGATTGGATGACAGATGAACATCTTTCACATGTCATAATTAGCATTTTTGAATATGAGCTGAGAGTTGCAACTCACCAGAAAGCTATTTTCATATTTGCTGATAACAACGTCCGTTTTATTGCCCTTGAAAGCCCAAAAGAGAAACCAAGTTATCTTGGCAGTCAGAAAACTCCCAAACCCAACTATGCTATATGGTTTTTGCACTAATCAAAGTGATAATAAGCAGTAAAAAATATTTACAAAAAAACCCAGAGCAGATCATGTTGTGTTCCAAGGACTAATAGTATAAAATAACTTCTTGAAACATGTTATTAGGTCTTCACTATATTCTAATACATTGTACACTCATACACGACCCTTTCTTTTTTTGCAAATGACTGCAGTTGATTACCAGTCATCTTTATCACGGGACCAAATCCCGGAAAATCCACAAATAAACCCACCTAGCGTGTAGTTAGCGGGCTGAAACGTGTTCATTAGCCACAAGACACCATATTATACCAGTTGAACTGGCCACCGATCAGCGTACACTCGTATGATTATGTGACTACAGTACACGGCAAAGGAAATGAATCAAGTAATAACAACAATTTGACAGGCTACTGGAGTGAGACGAGGACCTTGATGTCCAACGAGATGGACCTGTGCGGCACAGGGAAGTGAGCACCCGGGTGCGCAGAACTCATCCGCATCTCCATCTGCCTACCAAATAAACAGAATTGCACATCAAAGGCTTCCCTTCGCCAGCACAAGAACCGCAAAAGCTTCCTTGTACCGTAGACCATAGTATGCATCGTAAAGACCCATCCAAACACAAATTTGCGCACAAATCGGCTGTCTTTTCTCCCCTCCTTGACCTAACGTGGGACATGGGGGTTCAGTTGAACCCCCAAAAATATGGAAAAATAAACTGCTACTGGTAATCCACAACGCAGCCAGCAAATCCACCACATACTCCATGGACTGGACTATCCATCCCAGAAAGGAAGATTTGGATGAGATTGCTCACGGAAAAGAAAAGATCCTCAGGACAAAGCTCACTCTTAGAACAATCCAAGCAAGCTAGGGCTTCCTTACCAGGGAAAGAAGAGATCAATCCGGCAGAGCGGAGGACGACGACGACGCCTAGGAGAAGAATTCCTTCGCTTCGAGGGTTAAATGACGTTGGCGTGAGAATTTGAGACAAACGGCGAAGCAATAGCCGCCGCCGCCGTCGCGACGAGATACGGAGAAGAGTAAGGAAGAGGATGGGCTGGAACCAGAGACGAGAGAGCTTTGGGATTGGGCTGTGAGGATTGCGGATTTGGGGAGGAGGAGGAGGGAGGAGGATAGAAATCTTGACGAATGACGATGGTCTGTCTCATCTCTTGTGCTGAAGAACATTGGGGATGCATTCTTGGGTTCGTCGTGTGGAAGAAAAAGAGAGACCCATGGCAGGCCCATATGTCATAAATGTTACTTGGCACTGGTCACTGCATCCCTCTGGTTCGCCAGTTTTGTCTCGGTGCACACATGCACGAATCGTGAGCTGCTGACTGTTGGCATAAGAGAGCAGCAACGAGAAGCCAGAGAAAATCAGTGTCAATCAAAGGAAGAAAAGGAGGAGTAGCAATGGGGCAAGAGTTGGAGAAAAAGATAGGAGGAGATCGTGGCTTTCTTGTTCCTTGCTTGAGTAGCGATTTGGTTTTTTCTATATTTGTTAATTTAATTAGAGATTAGAGTTAAGATTAGAGAGGAAGTAAAAAAGTATTTGTTAGGGAAAAGACTAGTATATCGGTTAATATGTTATATTGTTCTCTTGTAATTTTGGGTACTGTATGAGAGTAATTTAAAAATATCATCTACTAGATAATTGTAGAGAAATTTGATAGTTTTCTGTACAATATTTATTTATGTTGATCAGATAAAGAGATTTTAAGCTATGAATTTTGTAATCCTACTATCTGGTAAATTTATCATCTTCTAGTACCATATATTAATCTGTAGATTAAAATTACTGGATGAAATATTGGATGATTTATCTACATGAAAGATGTAGATAATTAAGGGTTCTAGAGATCTCATGAACATGGTCTCAAGGCCCCGTTTGGCAGAGCTGGTCATCTGTAGCTCTAGGAAATCCTGGATCTAGAGTTGCAGGCATGTTAAGTGCATTTACATGACTCATTTCATTTATATTATATATTAAATAAAAATATTTAAATCACTTTAATTTAGTCAACAAACTACAGATCCAGCATAGATCTCAGAGCTAGAGCTGTGCCAAACGGGGCCTAAATCCAGATAGTTTCCTACAAATATCTAGATATTTTATATGCTATATTCAAAAGAATTTGATGGTGCCAAATGTCATAAATCTAGTGGTCACAAGAATTTATATAATCCTTTCAATCCAAAATATATATCATTTGGGAGAGTTGGTTTTGGTTTATAAATATCTATATTTTATCTTTCGGAAGCAATATGTTCGTCAAAGTGTCCATGTTAATTGTTATTCTTAGAGAGAGGTAAATCATAAATAAAAACAACATATGTCAAAAACAAAAATATGTACTACTTTTTTCTATGAATATGAAAAAACACCATTTAATATGCTAACATAGAAAATAAGAAAAGAGAAGTGGGTTAAAGTTAATATCTATTTAAAAACAAAGTGCACGCCTGTGTTGTCAACTAAAGTTGTAATAGTTTTACTCTAAAAAGTTGTAATTGTGCTGCCACCAAATAAAGTGTTAGTATTATTTTATTATTTCAAATTTTTTAGTGTTATTGACTTTCAATAGACTTAGAAATGTGACTTTTATCTTTATTTTTTATAAACCGATATAAGTATATATTAAAACAATATAACACAATGTAATTAGCGAACACCCATTCATAAAATCCTAAATCCGCCATTGACTGGATAGAATATTGGATGATTTATCTATTTGAAAGATGTAGATAATTAAGAGTTCTAGAGATCTCATGAACATGATCTTAAATCCAGATAGTTTCCTAGAAATATCTAGATATTTTAGATGCTTTATTCGAAAGAATTTGATGGTGCCAATTGTCATAAATCTAGTGGTCACAAGAATTTATATAATCCTTTCAATCCAAAATATATATCATTTGGGAGAGTTGGTTTTGGTTTATAAATATCTATATTTTATCTTTCGGAAGCATATGTTCGTCAAAGTGCCCATGTTAATTGTTATTCTTAGAGAGAGGTAAACCATAAATAGAGACAACATATGTCAAAAACAAAAATATGTACTACTTCTTTTTCTATGTGTATGAAAAACACCATTTAATATGCTAACATAGAAAATAAGAAAAGAGAAGTGGGTTAAAGTTAATATCTATTTAAAAACAAAGTGCACGCTTGTGTTGTTAACTAAAGTTGTAATAATTTTACTCTAAAAAGTTGTAATTGTGCTACAACCAAATAAAGTGTTAGTATTATTTTATTATTTCAAATTTTTTAGTGTTATTGACTTTCAATAGACTAAGAAATGTGACTTTTATCTTCAGTTTTTATAAACTAATATAAGTATATATTAGAAAAATGTAACACAATGTAATTAGTGAACACCCATTCATAAAATCCTAAATCCGACATTGCCTCCTTTTGAACATTGGAATGACCAAGATTGATTTTGCAAAGCCGTAGTCCTGGATCCCTGCAATTACCCCGACACGCAGAGCACGGAAAGCAAGGAGAGAAGGCGTACCCGCAACGGCGGGTGGCAACCGAGGGGAGGGTGCATCGCCAGGGGACCTCCATAGTTCTCTCGCGGTGCGGGAGGCAAGGCTGCGGTGGGCGAGAGGGTTTGGACTTCACTGCTTCGTCGGAGAAGCTAAGCCAGGTAGTCGCTTCGCTTTCATACCTGACGTGTGGGCCACACGCTTTGGATGGGTGTCAGCCCACCTCGCTGGAGCCCAACACCATCACACATCACGTGTAAAACGAATCTGGATTATCTATTACTAGTAAGATATTCGTGCGTAACAACAGAGTATCAAATAAGGGTGATTTATATTATCAAATAATGATCCCAAACTAAACATTGAACATCAATTTTATCTTTCGAAAAACATGTATCAAGCAAAGCAGACATGTACAGACTAATAAATAAATGAAATTAGAAATAGACGTTCATGTTTAGTAGCTGATATTGTTTCTTGTACAACATGATCAAAAATAAAATACATAAGACATCTAGAACCTAAGAACATCTTTGTAGACAATATTTTTGGTAAATATTCTAGCACAATTAAAACACCAACCGTCTTACTATAGCTGCAACTGTGGCTTCGACAACGCATCGACCATAGCATTGACTAGGACTTTGACCACAACCAGTGCACACATCTACTACAACGACGGTCGACTGCTATAGCGACAGGGCGCACACATTTGCTATAGCACACCGCTCTTTCGACCATGGCTTCGACTGCTCCTTCGATCACGGCTTTGACTGCGCCTTGTCGACCACATCATCGACCAAGGCTTGTCGACCACAGCACCTCGACTACATTTTCGATCACATAGGTCTTCTAGCACCAACTATCGACTGTAGCTACAACCGTTGACCACTGTAGCTATGACTACCGACCATCGACCACTGTAGATATGAATATCGACCATCGACCACTATAGCTACGACTATCACCATCGACCACTGTAGCTGCGACTATCAACCATTGACCACTGTACAATTTGACTAGCGACTACGATAGTACTCCTCCGAGTACCGACTGAGTCACTATGGCTTTAACCACGGCATCGACCACAGCTTCAACCATGGTATCAACCATGGCTTGTTAACCACACCTTCAACCATGGCATCGATCACGGCTTGTCGACCATACCTTTTGACTGATCCGGAGTCTCCGATTGCTCTTCGACTCTGGGTCTTCAACTTCTACACATACTCGGACACACCGACTATGCAGTACTTGAACACACCGAGTACTTGACTACAACCACGCAGTATTGAACACACAAAGTATTCGACTACGACCACGCAATACTCGAACACGTCGAGTACATTTGACTACGACTACTGTGGCTACAACCATGTAGTACTCGAACACACCAAGTATTCAACTTCGACCACGTAGTACTCAAACTCACCAAGACTACGTAGTACTCGAACACACCGAGTACTCGACCACGACCATACAGTACTCGAACACACCGAGTACATTTCGCTATGACCGCTGTGACTATGACCACATAGTACTTGAACACACCGTGTACTCGACTATGACCATATAGTACTTGAACTCACCGAGTAGTCAATATCGACCACACAGTACTCGAACACTGCGATCGTGGCTTCAACCATGCATCAACTAGGCCTTCGACCGTGGCTTTGACCACGGCATCGACCAGGCCTTTGACCACAACCAGTGCACACGTCTACTACAGCGACCGCCGACTGCTACAGTGATAGGCCGCACACATCTACTACAGCACACCGCTCCTTCGACCATGACTTCGACTGCTCATTTGACCACGGCTTCGTCTGCGCCTTGTCGACCACATCACTGACCAAGTATTGTCGATCACAGCACCTGGACTGCATCTCCGACCACACAGGTCTTCCAGCATCGACTGTTGACTGTAGCTACGACCATCGACCATTGTAGCCACGACTACCGACCATTGACCACTGTAGCTATCACTATCAACCATCGACCACTGCATAGTTTGACTAACAACTGCGACAGTACTCCTCCGAGTATCGACTAAGTCACTGTGGCTTCGACCACGGCATTGACCATGGCATCGACCATGGCTTGTCGACCACACTTTTGACTGGTCCAGAGTCTCCGACTGCTCTCTAACTCCGGGTCTTCAACTCCTACACATATTCAAACACACTGACTATGTAGTACTTGAACACACCGAGTACTCAACTATGACCACGCAGTACTCGAACACACCAAGTATTCGACTACGACTACGCAGTAGTCAAACACACCGAGTACATTTGGCTATGACCACTGTGGTTACGACTACGTAGTACTCGAACACATAGAGTACTCGACTATGACCACGCAGTACTCGAACACACTGAGTACATTTGACTGTTGCATGTCAAACTATAAGAACATGGGCAATTACTTCTAATGTTTAATGCAATTCAAATAGAGAAGCTTACACAATAGCAGCTATAGATAATATTGCACATGGAAAAAACATATGAATAGGCAACATGGTACTGGCACTGTTATATCTTCAAAACCTATCAAAAGAGAGCGAATATTCATGCACATCTCCACAATGTCTTGTGATGCGAGATGTAACCAACAGGAACTGGTGGCTAGCTCCTTTTCTGGAGATGTTTTATTTACCGTCTTTCATTTATCTTTCTACTTTTGTTAGTTAGTTTCCACTGATATTTCAAGAAGCTTAGCTTTATTCATGTAAATGAAACACAGCGATGCTGTTTCAATGAAGTGATTTACTTGCATATAAGGCCTTAAGAAAGAAATAACAATTCATGTATCACTAATCCAAAGAGCAATACACGTAGCCTATATGATTTAATGCATCAGTGTGCATCACTGTCCAACAAAGTCGCTGAAATCACCAATATAAGCTTGATACTTGAAAGTTCTTAGATTCATCTAATAATGAGATTAGCAATCCATTAAATTGCAAATGGAGAGAAAACTACAAGATTTTTGAGGTGATTTTTACTGGATCAACACCAACTTCTTCTAGTCCTATCTAGCCCTATCACCATTAGAATATTCCTCTTTTATCTTCAAAATGCCAACATGTAAACAAACAAGTTCCTCTCAATATAAAACCAAACCAGCATGACCTGAAATGAATCATCTGCATGACTTCAAAAATGCATATGTATTGCCACCCCTTGGGAGCCATCCAATCAACAGTGGAACACTTCAGGTAACCGGTAAGCAAGAAAATCACAATTCTCCTATGAAATTGAAACATTAAATTCTCATATTCCCTACCTTTGATGGATATAAAGTGTTTATTTTCAAATTGTACAGCTTAGGAGCAATGAGAACAGCAATACCTCCTCAATGCCTTCCCCGCTGCACTTCCCCCACTTTCACCGCTCACCTTTGCGTCAGTGTCACAACGCACTGCCGAGAAATCCCAAGCTATATGAGGAGAATGTTCATTAAAAAATGGAAAGAGAGAGTAGTGGGAAGTATTTACCATGTATTCGAAGAGGTGGAAGAGGAGCTGATGCTTATATTGTCTCTCTTGAGGCAACCGTCCGTCATGCATGTTGCTTCCTTTCTTCCAACTGTCATCCAATAACATGGGAGAGTTTTGCAACCAATTTGACGCGTAGCTGACTTGGCCCTTCTTTTTAAAAAAGTTTGATTTCGTATTTCGCGGCGTTGGTGGGGAATGGAAGAATGATGGAGCAGGGCTATCGATGGGTGTCGACAAGGGAGTTGCAGCTGTCGCTGGTGAGTCGACAGGTGGTAGGGGTCCGACAGAGGTTTGGCCAGTGCCGGATCTAGGGGAGGAGGGAGCTGTGAAGGGGCCAGATGATGCTACGGTTTGGAGCGGGGGCGTGACTAGAGCAAAGCTAGAGGTGGCCAACCATCCAGCTGACGCCGGATCTAGAGGGGAGGGGGCCTAGAGCGTAGCGATGCGGGAGGCGGAGCGGAGGAGGGCCGGGGGAGTGGAGGGGAGTCGGGGATTGAGGCGAGAGGTGGAGCGAAGGAGGGCTGGGTGAAGTGGAGAGGACTCGGGGGTTGAGGCAGGAGGTAGAGCGAAGGAGGGCCGGGGAAGAGTGGAGGGGAGTCGGGGGGGGGGTGTTGCGGCGCGAGGCAGAGCGAAGGAGGGAGGAGAGGGGAGCGAAGTGGGGGGGGGGAATGGGAATACGAGGAGTGGAGATATCAAAGGGAGTGGGGGTGCACTTGGTCTACAGGGACGGGAAAGCATGGAGGAGCAGTCCGTTGGAAAGGTGCTCTCTGGTCTATGGAGCAGGTTCACTACGCTGCACGCTTGTACGGAAGCTGGGGAGGTGAATGGACAAACTCCCATGTTATATTAGTAGAGATATTCGGTATTTGTATTGGGAGGGTAACGAATATGGTAATTAAAAAAAATACATTTGTATCCTAAATAGAATCCAAATTGGATGGTATCTAATTTTTTTTATTAAATATGAATATGGTATGTAAAATAGGTGTCGAATCAAATACGAATACAGTGATATACATATTTGGCGGATATAATAGTCAGCTAATATGTATATTTTGCATTTAACCTTCAAATTGGGCATATTATGTATACATTTTGACCATCTCAACGAGACAATCGTTATGGTGGACTCTAATTTAGGACATCCACCAATAAAAGTTTTTTGTATACAAATTTAGTCAAATTTGACATGTTTATAACCAATTTATTTATAATATATCTAGAATTAGTTAAGACTAGTAGCAAAATAACATGGTGTTTTAATACCGATCTTATGTATGGTTTGTTTGTATTCAGGAAAACTCTAGAAGACTTGGGCTATGCACATGCAGAGTAGAGATACATGAATTTTTATACAGGTTTGGACCTCTCCTGAGAGAATAATAACCCTACATCCTATATGGCTATTGCTCAGAAAATTGATTACAACAAAGAGTACTGCAAAAATATGTAGCACTGTCTCCTGATCTGATCTCCTACGATTTTGTTCCTCTCTCTTCTTCGACATCAACCTTTATATATTTGAAGAAGCGGCGGCCGTTGTCCTACACCAAAAGATGTCTCAATGCTTCGGGAGATAACCGTTTGACAGAAGTTATTGTCAGAGAGACGTGGTAGCCCTATTCGTCATGCGGCGGTTGTTGTCAGAGAGAGAGAGAGAGAGAGATCATGTGCGGTTATTAAGAATAAACGAACGTTCTAACCGCCTTGCCAAACAAACACTCTATGAAATAGGTTGTCGTAGACAAGCCAGTCGGAGATAGACTAGTTGCAGAAAGGTCCATGACCACGAGGTGGTTGTAGGACCACTTACGACTATGTAGTCGTAAAAGAATTTACGATTTATATGGTTATAGAAAGACTTATATCAATGAGTAGTTATAGGACTTATGACTACGTGGTCGTATAAGGACTTACAACCATATAATCGTAGAAGAACTTACAACTACCCTGTGAAATCTATCCCTTACCGATAAGGAGTATACTCCGAGAATATGATAATATAATAATTAGATAATTATTATATCCTCGCCAACATCAATGATTACTTGATAAGCTAGAGAAAAAGAGACATAAATGTTACTAAAAACTGATGTGATCATTTGGGCTGGCTTATGGCTGAAAAGCATCAGTGGGTTGTCAAAAAAAACATCAGAATGACAGAGACTTATTTAACATAATTAAATTTAAAAAAATTGAAAAATATAAAAAATATGTTAGCCCATTACGTATAATACAAACAAATACGGGAAAAAAGAACCGGCAAAAAAGTTCAACAAAAAGCTAAAAGTTCAGAAAAAGACGAAATTTATGAATAGTGAAAAATAAGCCGGAAGCTAAAAGCTGAAGCCAAAGCGATCACAGCCTTAATTTGCTAAACTTCATTATGTCATAGAATATTCGTATCCGATCGAATTATACTCATTTTGTTTTTGTATGTAATGTAACATTCTATTCGTACTCAAGCGTATTTAAATTTGTATTTGTATTTGCTTAAAATATATAAATATAAATACGAGAGACCACACGCACCCCACGCACCGTTCAGCACGCCTCCACGGAAACCCACGTCAAGATTCGTGCAAAATCACGTGCACCTAGATCAGTTAGCTCGCCGGCTCGCACGCGCCAGCTGGGTCGGTTACTACTTAACCCGCACGAGCCCAAGCAGGCGCACCGCGCACACCGACCGGTCAATGATACGACACGACTCTCCATTTCTGCAGCAGCGGCTGCCGCTCTGCTCGTCTCCTTAAATAGCAAGCGCAACCCAAAACCAAACTGGCCAAGCAGAATCTACCAGAGCAAGCAAGTTCAGCTTGATCCATGACGGCGATGCCGGCCGGTGGTGATGCGGCGGCGCGGCTGCTGGGCGGGCGCTTGAGCCCGTTCACGATGCGCGCCCGCATGGCGCTGGAGTTGCGCGGGGTGGCGTACGAGCTCGTCGAGGAGCGCTTCGAGCCCCGCAAGAGCGACCGCCTCCTCGCCGCCAACCCCGTCTACAAGAAGATCCCCGTCCTCATCCTCCCCGACGGCCGAGCGATCTGCGAGTCCGCCGTCATCGTGCAATACGCCGACGAGGCCTGGGCCGGCGGCGACACCGCTGCCCTGCTCCCCGAGGACCCCTACGAGCGCGCCATGCACCGCTTCTGGACCGTCTACATCGACGACAAGTTCTGGCCGGCGCTGGACGCCGTCTCCCTGGCGCCCACCAAAGAAGCCCGTGGGAGAGCCATTGCTGACACGCGCGCCGCGCTGCTGCTCCTGGAGGAGGCCTTCGCAGCCCGCAGCGACGGCAGGGCCTTCTTCTCCGGCCGCGACGCCGCGCCGGGCCTCCTCGACGTCGCGCTCGGCTGCTTCCTACCAGCGCTCTGGGCCTGCGAGCGGCTCAACGGCGTCGCCCTGCTGGACGAAGCCACGACGCCGCTCCTCAAGAAGTGGAGCCAGAGGTTCGCCGCTGCCCCCGCCGCCAGGGTGGTCCTGCAAGAGACGGAGGAGGTGGTCCAGTTCACCAGGTTCCTCCAGGCCAAGTTTGGCGCTGCACGCACAAATTAATAAAAGTCCGAGCCAAGTATCAATAATCTCTGCTGCTGTTATACATGTATGCTCGCACACTACTTCATTCGAGTCATCCATGTATTTTCTTTGTGATTTCTGTACTTCTATTTTAAACCTGTGTGAGATTAAACGAGTTTGCTTCATTCATGTATTTTCTTTGTGATTTCTGTACTTCTATTTTAAACCTGTGTGAGATTAAACGAGTCAGGTGGTGCGTATCTTTACAATTATAAACATGTGAGTTGGTGGTTATCAGTTCGTTTTTCCTCCCCTCTTAACCTACGATCACGAGGTGTGGTCGATGTCTTCTGACTTACGACCACGAGGTGTGATCAACAGCTTCCGACTTACTTGATGGATTTAAAAACTTTTAGAACATGTTTGTATGTATATTCTAAAATTTTTTACCACCCGTGAGTTTTAAAATATGTAGTATGATAAATTTTAAAAATCCGTAGTAACACACGGGCATTCAGTTAGTATATATATACTAGTAAGATGCCCATGTGTTCTAACGGACTACTAAACGAGGGTGATTCATATTATCAAACAATGATCCCAAACTAAACATTAAACATTAATTTTAGCTTTCGAAAAACATGTATCAAGCAAAACACATGTATATAAACTCATAAATAAATTAAATTGGGAATAGATGTTCATGTATTTGTTCTGCAACATGATCAAAAATAAAATACATACGACATCTAGGACGTAAGGACATTTTTGTAGACAATATTTTTGGTAAATGTACTAGCAGAATTAAAGCACCGACCGTGACTTCGACCATGCATCGACCATGCCTTCGACCGTGGCTTTGACCACAGCATCGACCAGGCCTTCGACCACAACTAGTGCATACGTCTGTTACAACGATCGCCGACTGATATATAATGACAGGCTGCACACGTCTGTTACAGCACACCGCTCCTTCGACCATGGCATCGACTGCTCCTTCGACCACGGTTTCGACTGCGTCTTGTCGATCACATCATTGACCAAGGCTTGTCGACCACAGCACATCGACTACACTTTCGACCACACAGGTCTTCCAGTACCGACTGTCGACTGTAGCTACGACTACCAACCATCGACCACTGTAGCTACGACCATCGACCACTGTAGGTACGACTATTGACCATCGACCACTGTAACTATGACTATCGACCATTGACCACTGCACGGTTTGACTAACGATTGTGACAGTACTCCTCGTCAGGGGCGGAGCCAGGAATTGAATATGGGGGGGGCAAATAGACAACAAATAGAGTAGAACCAATGAATCATACCGGATTTACCGATCCAATAGTCACATATCAGACTATCAACTTTATTGGTATGCCTAATTTTTTTACCTGACCGTATACTATTACTACTATAGTCTATAGAGATCAGATCATTGATCAAATATGGAAATAACAAATAACAAATTCCGCCCCTGACCGTAGTCTATAGAGATCAGATCATTGATCAAAAAAATTACCTGGCTCACTGCCTGACGGGGACGGGCGGACGGCGGACCGTGGACAGCGTCGGCGGACAGCGGGATGCAGGGACAGGCCGCAGGCGGTCAGGCGGAGTATGGGTATGCTCAGGTTTGCGCGGGCGGACGGCGGACGCGGTCACGCGGACGGACGACGGACACGGACGGACAGACGGTTCCCGGTTGGCGGCGTGATGGCGTCGCTTCGCCTCTTCCTGGAATATGAAGCGGCGCCGTCTCCTGCTGCTGCTGGGCTAAGTGGCTAACCGGCTAATTACTAATTGGGCATTGGCAATTACTATTTACTAATTGGCATAATTGGGCTGCTGCCGGTTGCTTGATCCAGTGGGGGGTGTTGTTGGGCTGACGTTGGGGGGTGCCAGGCCCCCCCGGCCCCCCTGTCTCCGCCACTGCTCCTCGTAGTACTGATTGAGTCGTTGTTGCTTCGACCATTTGTTCGACCACAGCATCGGCCACGTCTTCAACCATGGCATCGATCACGGCTTGTCGACCATGTCTTCGACCATGGTATCGACCACGGCTTGTCAACCATACCTTTGACTAATCTGGAGTTTCCGTCTGCTCTTCGACTTCGGGTCTTCAACTCCTACACATACACAAACACACCGACTACGCAGTACTCGAACATACCGAGTACTCGACTATAACCACGCAGTACTCGAACACCCGAAGTACTCGACTACGACCACACAGTAGTTAAACACACAGAGTACATTTGGCTATGACCACTGTGGCTATGACCATGTAGTACTCGAACACACTGAGTATCGACTATGACCACGTCGTACTCGTACTCATCGAGATTATGTAGTACTTGAACACATCGAGTACTCGCCTACGACCACGCTGACTACGACCATGCAGTACTCGAACACACCGAGTACATTTGGATACAACCGTTGTGGCTATGACCACGCAGTACTCGAACACATCGAGTACTCGACTACGACCACATAGTACTCAAACTCACTGAATACTCGATACCGATCACACAGTACTCGAACACTGCGACCGTGGCTTCAACCACGCATCAACCATTCCTTTGACTGTTACTTCGACCACAGCATTGGCCAGGCCTTCGACCACAACCAGTGTACACGTCTGCTACAGTGACAGGCCGCACACGTCTGCTACAGCATACCGCTCTTTCGACCACGGTTTTGACTGCTCCTTCGACCACGGTTTCAACTGCGCCTTGTTGACCACATTATCGACTAAGGCTTGTCGACCACAACACCTTGACTACATCTCTGACCACACAGGTCTTTCAGCATCGACTGTTGACTGTAGCTACGACCATCAACCATTGTAGCTACGACTACCGGCCATCGACCACTGTAGCTACGACTATCGACTATCGATCACTGTAGCTACGACTATCGACCACTGTAGCTACGGCTATTGACCATCGACCACTACACAGTTTGACTAACGACCGCGACAGTACTCCTCCGAGTCCCGACTGAGTCATTATGGCTTCGACCACTCCTTCGACCATGGCATCGACCACAGCAGACCACGGCTTCAACCATGGCATCGACCACGGCTTGTCGACCATGCCTTCAACCATAGCATTGACCACGGCTTGTCGACCATACCTTTGATTGGTCTGGAGTCTCTGACCGCTCTCCAACTTCGGGTCTTCAACTCCTACACATACTCGGACACACCAACTACGCAGTATTGGAACACCCCGAGTACTCGACTATGACCACACAATACTCGAACACATGGAGTACTCGAGTACGACCATGTAGTACTCGTACATACCGAGTACATTTGGCTACGACCACTATGGCTACGACCATGCAGTACTCGAACACACTGGGTACTCGACTATGACCATGTAGTACTCGAACTCACTAAGTACTCGATACCGACCACACAGTACTTGACACACACGAGTACTCGACATACGACTATTCAGTACTCGAACACACGAGTACTCGACACACGACCACACTTAACAACAAGATTATGTCCAACACACACTGGCTAGGCAACGAATGTGCATACATTGTGGATTTGTAAGCATACCTGGAAAATTTTAGTTTCAATGATTTCAGTTTCAAACCGAGGAAATATTATGTTATGTTACTGGAAGAACGACAATAGCGTCTGCTTATAGAAGATGTGCTATGTGAGATCCTTGGAGAGGAAGGCCTTCAATAAATGAATTACTTGCTAAGGAACTACATGTTCGTATAATAAGGAATAGCAATGTCTGCAAATGTTCAGAGATTTGTATTATATACTAATGGATGGCCCTCTAAGCATGCAAGAGCTATGTGATAGTCATTCAGGACTTACGAGTCTTTAACTGTTATGTTCACATCCAAGAAATGTATGACTAAGGGCTCGCAACCAACATATATGTGTGAATAGCGAATGCCACGATGTGTTATTCCTGCGAAAAATGATTCCCCTTGGCCCAAAATAAAGGGAAAGAAAAGATGAATGCATTTTGTGCCAACTACGTAGTACGTACCCAGTTTTCATTATTTGCATGGATCAGAAAGCAATGCATTTTGCTTGTGAGGTCAGTAATTAATGCACTTACACATATACATACCCTTCATCAAATGCGTATTCTGAAAGTGATCCATCATCCAACACTCTGATTCTCAAAGGAAATATTAAATATATGCCACTACAAAGTGATCACTTTAGAAAAATGCCACTACAAAGTTGTTTGTTAGAAAAAAAAAGGCATCACAAACTCCGGTTCTTCACAAAATGCCACAGCTATACGTATTTTGCGAGTATTGGACGATAATACCCCTCACTCGTGACTAGCACCTTCTTCCTCATCATCCATCCCCTCTCTCTCCATGGCTGAACACCAACCTTCTCGGTCCTCACCCCGTGCTCCTCTCCCCTGAATCCTCTCTGCGAGGACTAATTAGCAATGCAGCCATGGATGAAATAAAACCTGTTGGCGCGTGACGACGACCTCTGCTCCAAAAATTGCTGCTGCTTCTCTTCCACCTCTCCAACACCACTGTTCTTCCTATCTCCAAAAATTCCTATTTCAATGATATTTCTCTAAAATGGTCACCTTGCGATGACATATATCTAAATTTCTCTTGATCAAAAATGCTTTCAGCCGTATTTTAAGACTCTGCAATGGGATTATAAGATGCTCTAACAAAAATAAAATGAAGAGATTAAGTTCCCATCAGAATCCTTGCGGTCACAATCTTAATCTTATTGAAGGAACCAATTAAGTTCATAATTTTGAGCACAACCCCCAAATTACAGAACAACATGTATGGCTCAGCTGGGTTACCGAGTTTGCATCCCGTGACTCATCGCCTCCTGCAATCAGGACATGAGTATAGAAAATCCTAAACATCGCAATGAAACTTGGCTAGGCGAATCACCTAACTTATCCATTGTGCAGACATGAGCCAGAATCCGCCATACACCTCTTGGTCGAGTGCTGCTTCACTAGAAGAATTGGGACCTCCATAGCACACTGGACAACTTGCAATTCCATCAACCCAGCTACCTGGCGGACCTACCACTCGGGCCAAGATTGGTGGGAGTCCATTGTGCTCATGCCTAGAGCACCGTGAAAAGCAACGACATCACTAGTAATGCTCGTCTCTTGGCAAATTCAGAAGGAACATAATGCTCATATTTTTTGTTCAAGGGTGACCGCACCACTGCTTTTGACTGCTGCCATAAAGGAGGCCGGTGCCTAGGTCCTAGAAGGGTCCAATAATCTAGCGGACCTACCAAACATCTCAGTAACACTCTTAAGTGTTTCTATTCCTTAGGCCAGTACCTGGCAAACTCCCCCCCACCCCCTCTGTCTCTCAAACTTTTTGTGTTTTTTTTGCTTCTACTCTACCTATGAATTAATAGAGGCCTATGAATTAATAGAGGGCAGCGCTCTTACCTACATTAAAAAAAAGACATAACACTCATTCACTCGACAATCCATACGCAAGTCATACAATTACAAACCATCTGCACTAAAATTTCTACGGATCAAAAACAGGTCATGCAATCACTAACACACTTGACAATCCATACAAAGGTCATGCTTCCGCTACTCCCCATTCTTGTCCATGATCACCCGTATAAATTAAAATTTCTCCAAACCACAACTAGGTCATTAATCTGCAGCCCAAATGAACCCAAAATGCACTAAAATTAGCACTGATTAATTGGCACAACTTTCACAAAATTGGCACATCTATACTTACATGCAGTGTGGGCGGAGGCGAGGAACTCGTTGTGAAGGCCCCTCGTTATAGGAATTGAGGGGCGGAGGTCGGCCACGAATGGTGAAGGGTAGCGACGAGTGAGCTGAGGGGTGGAGGTTAGTGATGAATGGCGAAGGGCGATGATAACCGCATTGAGGGGCAGAGGCAAGGAAGACGATGGCAAGAAGATTGACTGGGTGGGGGAAGGAGTTGGTCTAGCTAGACTTTTGGGGTTTTTTGGGCTCTGACTTACGGTTTATTTTTGTTTTTAAATTCTTACTGTTCACGAGAGAGATTACGAACAGGGAGCCAGTCACATGCGATTTTGACTGGTATAGCTAAAGTTGGTACAATGTGTACTACAATTGACTAATAGACACCGCCTTAAAAAAATATACAATTTGAAAACTAGTTATATTAGTAAAAAGTAAAAAAGCCAAAGCGTAAAGCCAAAACGAACTTAACATATGCTCGGGTCTAACTGGTGCGAAGGGCAAAATGGGAAGTTCAAGTAGGGTTAAGTGGTCAAATGCATAAAAAATGAATAAAATTATTAAAAGAGGCAATAATCAATTACAATATAAGTGGTGACACATAAATCAATTCCCTATACATAATCCCAATAGCAAACTTTTGAGATATATGAAAAAGGCAAATATTAGGGAATATTGATTACACATTATTTGAGTGTTTCCTTTTCTTTATCTTGCACGTGTAATTGAGTTTGATGTTGAAATTTTAGAATAACTTTTTAAAACTTCTAGACCGAGTTTCTAAGAACATTTGATATTTTCTCTTGACTAGTCCTGTGTCCGTATGTTGCAATGAAAAACAAAGCTTATAGCAAATATCATGTATGTTCTACACATTCATCCTAAACCACTCCCCCGGTATGCTCATTTGTTGAGTGCTAGCGAATCCATGAAAGAAGATCCTCATGATGAACTCGACACTGGCTTTAGGATAACAAGATCACAAGTTTTTGTCATGTATAAACACCAAGTGCTAAAAAATGACGTGCCAACAATAACACTTTCTACAACCATAATGGCAAGGATTATTGACCAAATCATTGATTGGGCAAGGATTATTGACCACATCATTGATTTGTCGTTCTTCTAAGCTCTGTATTATTTTATGTTGGAGATACACCAGTATTAAGTGAGAACACCACAAAAACTATAGTTTTATGGCATTCTCCAATCTCCTAAATGTTGCTATAAGGAAGAAAGACACTCTTTATATTAGTAGAGATAGGGATAGAGAGATTTGTTCCAAAACAGCAGAAACTCCACCTCTGTTACCCCCTAGGAGCACTAAAAAATGCCTCGTAATCTATACATTAAGAAGGCTCATTACAAGCTCCTGTTGAAGCCATTGTAGCTTCTAATATAGCAAAGAAGTGGCAGCCTCAATGAGCTGCTGGGCTAGTTTTGATGCCATGTTGAAAATTTGAAGGATTCTCTATGTGGCTATGTGTGAAGGCTACAAACCTCACGTTGCTGCTGAAACACTACACCTTGCAATTTTTAAGTTGCCACTGAACTCCAATTAGCTAATCGACCCCCTCCAGGTCGAAGCTACTACCGCCGTCCTATCCTGCCTAATTGACAAAGAGAATGTTACGTGAATTGTTATGACATCCTTTGCGTTGAAATCATTTCCTAGGATCACAATAGCATTAGTAGATTACAATAGTTGTCACTATGTGGATCCATATGACCCATCTCCCATCATATGGCTCAACTCACAATAGCTAATTAGTTCTCGGGGCTATTAGCTTTTAGCCAATTGGAGGGATGTATACAAGATGTGAGCACTAAATGGGCAAAGGGTTAAACCTATTTGAAGAGGACATGTGAGAACGTTGGTTTACGAGTTATAAGAGAGGGGAATGCACAATTGTTTTTTATATAGGTTCAACCCCTTAAGGGAGAAGATCACAAAATTAATCTCTAGTTCTCTACTATTGCTTCTAAAGAGCAAAGAAAAAATGTTAAACAAGTTCAATGACACAAGTCAAGTGTAAAGCGGTTATTACACCACTTGCTCTTTGGTAGGTGTTGCGGATGTACCCTCCAGTGGCAATTTATCTCCAGCTCTAGCTTTAATGCTATTCTAATCTTTGCTTTCAGGATCATGCTGACATAGAAACCCAACATATATGAATGAGCAATTTTCATAATGAAATGTGAACAATTAGAATTTTGATTTTGTAATTCCAAGCTAAATTATACCTGCTCAACAGATGTCTCGCTTTTTAGTGCATGATTGTCATGGTTAGTGACATGTCCATCATGATGTTTAGCTACATATGTTCAACAGGAATAACGAAATATTATAAAAGATCTTTTTACAGCAATGAATTAAACAAGTCGCTAGTAAGTGCCTAATTCTCATATATGAGGATTACTACAGTATATATTCCCCACTGGTCATCATTTGTATATTCTTTAGTTGTATGGGCATTCTCCATGATTCAACAAAATACTTGTAAATAGCTTTAATTGAGCCTCTAATCTCCAGGGTACATTGGGAGTATCTGTTTCTTGATGTGTATATGCATATGACATTTGCAACCAGAGGGTGGTTAATAATTTAGTTCATTTAGCCCAAAACCCTAAAACTAAAACAAAAATTTAAGGTTTTACTTTTTTTATTGGACATGCTGAATGATGGAGGAATTATAAAAGCTACAAGAAACATTGATTTCTTCATTACTTATGTGAATGTTTGAGGAGTCAATGCATTAAAATCATTTGAAGGGTGGTGGTTCACTCCCAAGTATAATAACTTAATAAGTACAAAGCTACCATCATATTAGACATGCTCGACATGTTAATAACCAACTTAGGTCAATTTTAGATATTATGGATTAGGATGATGAGTTCTTAAGACTGAGGTGATAGTAATCCACATAGGAAAGGTGGACAGGAGGTTAACCAATATGTAGAAAGAAATGCCAATGTTGCTTTCATCTTCTTGAACATTCCCATTAGTTTCTACAGAATCTACTTCTTGAGAGGCATCCAGTATTTTGTTTTCATCAGCGGCATGTTTTCTGCTTCTTCTTTCATTCTCTTTTCTTCCTTCTCTTTTCTTAAGCGCTCCTCTTCCTCTGCCTTCCCTATTAATCTCTTCTGCTCTGCATAGTATAGAAAGTCTTTACTTTAACATGAAAGGTACCGTTGAAAAGTAGCATCGTCAACAACATTTGCTTAACATATCACTCTTTGGCAAATGACCAGCAGTTATGAAGAGCACAACTTTGAGCTTGTCAACAAGCCCTGGGAGTATTTTCTCTTCACCCTTTAGTTTTGCTAACTCTGCTTCGTCTTTAGCAAATGCCACTTTTGCCCTTTAACTTCCTGACTCCAAATAACGACACCACTTTTATATGTACTACTTTCTTCTTTAACTTCTCCCTTGTCGCCTTGCCAGCCTCCTAGCACGTATTCTTACAAGTGACATTGCTATCATATTCATCACTCCCATCATAGCAATCTAGAAAGCAATGAGGAACAAGTAGAGGGAATTAGAATAACATTACGGGATTTCCAACAGGCACTTCGGTCTATGGAACAAGAGCTCTGGCAGGTTTCTCAGTTTCTAGTCTTGTCGTGTATGTACCTTTAGTTTTCACAAAACAAGTAAGCAATGAACCAAAAAAATGCCATCAATTTTTAGCCTCTTACCGCAGATACCATCATTCACTTGTGACGAGAAGATCGTGATCGAAGAATGGCTGGCATTCTGGCAGTAGAATTTCCCCTCTGGACACGCCGACGTCCCTGTGCGAGGAAAGGAAACACAATTCGATTAATTGCTCTCCTACAATGGATTCCAACACTGGCATAAATGAGAAATTTCGATATTTGACACTGAATACGTGCGCCTCTCAACTTTTAACCCCCAATTCGCACGCCTTTGAAAATTTAACCACACATCGCGAATTCTTTTGATTCAAGGATTCTCCTCATTTTCTCTCCTTTTATATTTTGACACTTGTCATCTGCGAAAACGAAGAGAATCCCTTGAATCAAAAGAATTCGCAGTGATAGGGTTAAATTTCCAAAGGCGTGCGAATTGGGGGTTAAAAGTTGATAGGCGCACGTATTCAGTGTCAAATATCGAAATTTCTCGGCATAAATGCAGTAACCCAACAGGGATTTGGAACACCAGAGAAGGAGGAGAACCGCCGAAGAGAAACATCGGGTCCAGGCGAAGAGGTTAGGGATTTGGATGGTTCTTTTGGTTTGATGGCTTATGATCTATGGCTTAAATATTTAAATTTTAACTGTTTATGAGAGGTAGTACGTACAGAAAAATAGTCGTATATGATTTTAGCTGGTATAGTTGAACTCAATACACTTTTTACTACAATCTTTCTATTAATCCTGCCTTGAATAAACGCACCGTTTAAAAATTAATTACTATAGACAGTATAAAAATAAACCAGATTTAAACTAAAAAGAACCCTGCTTTATAAAAATAAACCAGATTTAAACTAAAAAGAACCCTGCTTTATGTGAGGAGGGGAGGGACTCATGGATTGCCGATGGATGGTGTGAATTAGATGTTTTTAGAATCAGATGAACCACTTCTGGCTATCAGAAATGATGGTGAATTATTATTATTAATTTTTTAATTAGTAGAGATAAATAGGGTCAAGCAAATGCTCACGGCACGGTTGCTAGCCTTCGGTTGCAAATGCAGCAAAAAAACCAACTCACGTGTGCGATTCCGGCGGCCGCGTTCTTTCTTCTCAAACAGATCGGAAACCAAACCCCTCCGGCCGCGTCGCCGCCAAACCGCCGCCGGTAAGCCTTCTCCCTCCACCGAACGAAGCCAAGGAGCTCGGTTCTCTCGTCGGCGTCGGCGTCGGCGTCCTCCTCCTCCGATCCCCTCTACTGGACTGGCGTGGCGTGGAGTTCCATCTCGTTCCTTTTCCTTGGTAAAGAAGCCCTAGCTGTTCCTTCTGCTCTGCTCTCATCTGCTCTTTTCTTTGCTGTGAGCAATCGATCGAATCCACCCCCCCTCCCCTACGCACACATCCAGTTCGTTGCAGATGTCGGATCCTGGCGGAGGCAGCAGCATGCAGCAGCTAGTCCCAGTAGCGCCACCCGCAGATGCTCCTGGCGGTGGCGGCGGCGGGAAGGAGCTGGCGGTGGTGGCTGGGGGCGCGGGGAGGAGTTCGGCGGGAGGGGTCAAGCTGCGGGAGGACGAGGAGGACCTGGAGGTGAAGCTGAGGCGCATCATGGAGAATGTCCCCGTCCGTGTCAGCAACACCTCTGGATCCTCTGCTGGATCTGGCTCTGGTGACTTCCACCAGGTAATCTCCCTCCCCCTCAGTCCATCTTTGCGCTTGCGTGTATGTTTCAGCTAAAATGCGTGCCTCGTTAATGAGATTGAAATCTTCACCGGTTCTTGTGATTGTGAGGATTCTTCTTCTTCTTGTTTTTGTCCATTAGCACGCGAGCAGATGAACGGCTTGGAGAAATGGCATTATTTTATCGATTCTCTCTGAAAACTTCCTTTCGAACGTGAATAAATCGACTAAATCATTCATTGGTAATGTGCTTCTGTGGTGTCTATATAGAAATGCTCAAAGCGGTTGAGTCAAAAGTTTTATATGCAACTTGTGAATTTTTATGAGCATGAAAGCCTTCACCTCTTGTTGTTGTTTCTAAAAAACACTGACCTGTAATTGGACTAAATTTTGCATATGTTGTTTGGAAGCTGAGGAATGCATGTTTGATACGGACCATAGGACAATACCCAATCAACTAGATGTTTCATGTGTGCTTGCTACTGACACAGCGATACCCTTGTTACCAGGCCATTAGGAAATAAAAATTTCAGTTCAAAATCTGTGTCATGACCTCCCTGCAAGTTGTGGGCTTAAATTGCAACCTAACTGGAACTTGTTGACTTTGCGGTATCATTGGATATAGTAAGACCATGAGACTGACTATGATTTTAAGCTTGTATCTATAGTTAAAATGTTGATGATATGGAAAATGTAGAATCAGCTGTTCTCTGTGCTGTTTTAAGATTTTGGTTCTGCCAATATGAAAACTATATGCTTATGACTTTGTCTGAGTTCTGACAACCTATGTAACCATATGCTGCTGCAGTTAAGTGTGTACATGTGTGTGTGTGTGCACGAGCGCCCCTTCCTAGCTTATTTCACGCTCTCTCTGTTACCACATCTTTTTTCTGATTTCTCTGCTATTAAATCACTCAAGGACATGGCTGGTTGCATTTCCAAGATATTTTGAACCTAATTGCAAATAGAGTAATATTGAAACCTTGCTTGTGTTCTTATCTAAAGTTCAAAACCATTGGATTTATGTAAATGAAGGTATTGTTGAAACTGGTATTTATCTCATTAACCAAATTTGACTTGTATATAGGTTAAAGTAGATGTATATAATCAAGTTTAATGTAACATAGGCTGTCACTACATCAAATGGTGAAAACTTTGTCACTGCATCAATACAGACTTTATAATGATGTATCAATGGTGAAAAAATTGTCACTGCATTTGGTAGGGTTTTAGTGTCAGTGAGGTGGGGTTTGTGTGTCTGTTCAGCCTTAGGTATGCAGTTTACACTACCCAAGAACATTTTAGATAGCCTTATAATGATGCATAATAAAAATATTTCTGAGAATATATGCACATTATCTATTTTTTCATTAAAATTTGGAATAAGTCTACTTTACCTTCTGAACTCTTCCGTTTGTCTAACTTTCAACCTGGAAGTGTAAAACCGGATGTTTTACCCCCCTCAACTATCAATACTGTTTATTTTACCCCCTGAGGCTGATTGAAGACGGTTTTAGCTAAGGCGGCACCTACTTGGCATCTACGTGGACAAGTGTATTAACACGTAAGTGCCGAATCACGTCCTAGTCAGCTATACACACATCCTAATGAATAAAAAATACAAAATTTGATGGGCCCACATGCATCCTCAAAGAACACCTTTTTCTTCCTCGTGTCACTTCACCTATCCGCACCTGTGTCATCCATTGACGCTGCGTTGCCATCCAACTCACACCTCACTCCTCCCTTTTAAGCCCTAGGTGACACGCATACCTAAACCGCCCCCTCCGTATAGGAGAAGGGCTCAAGGAGCTCGAGCTCCTTTGCTCCAGCCGTCGAGCTCCGCCAAGCTCACGTGATTGCTCAGGTGAGCTTCACCCTTGAACTCGGTATGCTTTGGCTTCACCTCGGCACCCTCTGCCTATTCCTCGCCTCCATTTCCCCTCTTGTGCACAGGATTGTTGGAAATGTCATCGTCTCCTTCAACTCTAGTAGCACGCCACCCGACACCACCGCAACCAACCTCATTGTTCCGACCAATCCGGTGAGCCCCTTCCAAATCCTATCGTGTCACATTATGTTCCTCCAAATCATGAGTAAAACCCCTTAGTCAATTGCATGATTCTCCCACAGGAGCTTGTGCGGCTACCATCTTCCTCTGTTCCGATCGGGAACTGTTGCCATCATCGCCATTCTTCTTCCAGTGAGCCTCCCTCAAATTCCTTCCTACCAGAGAATCTCCTCACCACCCTCTATCTTTGCCAACACCTAATTTTGGTTGCCTCATTCTGCAGCGTTACCCTGGGTCGTTATGGCTAGCCTGCCTTGGCTCTTCCTTGCTTTCACCGACTGCTATGGTGAGCTCCTCCCTCCTCCCTGATGCTCTTGCCCCCTATTTCTCCCCTTCTCCCTCTTTGGTGTTGTCGCCCCCTTGCCTTCCACAGCGCCGACTGTCGTGCGCCTCTGCGAGCCCGCCTCAATGTGCCTCGATCCGTGACACCACCTCCCTTGGCTTCCATTTTTGTGGTATTGATAGTTGATAGGGGGGGGGGTAAAACATCTGTTTTTGCACTTCCAGATTGAAAGTTAGACAAACGTAAGAATTTAGGGGGGGGGGGGGTAAAGTAGACTTATTCATTAAAATTTTGGTTTCTTCAAATACTGATAATTCTAGAACCTTTTCTGTCACTCACTCACAGTGATTCATCAAGACCTATTGTGTCAATAACTATGATTCACCTGAGTTCTTATCTCACATCTGTCTACTTAACACTTTATAGCAGCTGAAAATCATGACTTGTGTATCTGGTTCCTCTGTTTCACAGCCCAGCATTCACTGGGACAAAGCAAACTTTTTTTCCCATGTGTTCTCAACCATATCGTCTATTGAATTTTGTAATACAAGTCCATCCTAGATTTCTCCAATTTAGCAAAACATGGCATCAAGGATTTGAGACCTTGCATGGAAATGTTTTGGGACTTAAATGATCTCATTGTTTAACTATAAACATTCTTGTCTCGGCAGTATCGGCAAATGAGGAGGAGGGAGCAGGACAGACTTGCAAGGATGGACGCTGATTACCAGAAGAGGAAAGAGACGGCCGAGTTCAATCTGCGGAGGGAGGAAAGGCTAAAAGCAGCGGAGGAGCGGACAGCCAAGAAGCGCCTGAAACGTCAGAAGAAGAAGCAGCGGAAGAAAGAGAAGCGAGCTAAAACCAGTGATGGTGGCGAAGAACCTTACAAAGTGGAGTCCTCGGATGACAATGATGGTTCTGATGTTGATGATGATAAGACTTAGCAATATCACATCAATTGCATTTGAAGATGATGGGAGATTACTTTTCACAAGTGGAGGTTCTTGAGGACATGGATGACCTATCAGTTTCTCCCTGGTTTGGTTGTGGCCATGAAACTAACGTCGGGGGACGCCCTTGTAGTAGACTGAGCAACAAGCAGATAAATGAAGTACGGAGTATCATTTATGGGTACCAACCACAACATGGTCCGCAACTCTTCCCCAAAATGCCATTCTTAAAAGTGGAAACTACAAATTTTAAAACACAATGAGTGCCTGATCTGCAACAACTTGCAACTCCACTACTACCAGTTATGCTTTATGACTAGTACAATTTAGTATTTTTGGAGACATCGAAGCACTACTGAAAAGCAATGCGATGCCGCCTCCTATCATAGTATTATTATTTTGATTTAAGCAGCAAACAAAGTGATAAAGTGATAAAATGCATATGCAGAAGTTCTTCTCATTTAGATAATGTATATGCACGATTGTGCAGTAGTCAGGCAGGGGCTACGAAGCTTGAACTGATAATAGACTGAATAAAGTGGTACAACAGCAATCAATCCCCTCGGTCCTTCCAATCAGCGAAGGCAAGTAGTTCTGCTGCATATCCTAACGAAACTTCTATTTTTATTATTTTGTACACATGCAAAATAGAGTCAAATTGAAAAAAAAAAGTATTTTTTTCTCTTGGATGTCATTTTCTAAATAATAAGTTATAAATTGTGGTAACTCGATCAACAGGAGGCACCATGATATTGATGACTAGCATTTGCAGGCAGCAGTAATATGTGGATGTTGGGTGCTTGCGATCTTGGTTGCTATGAGCCCATTACAGAACGCTACACTGCAATATAAAATGCACCATGCCTCAAACAAGAAGAATTTGTGGACCATGCCAAATGTACCATGCCCATCCAAACAAGCCAATTTGGTTCTCTGTCGCATGCCAATATTCAGTTGCTCGTCCTGGTAAGATTGCAGGACAAAGCAAGCATTGAACAACGAAACCAAAGACATGTTAATTTCAGCCTCACAAGGTTACCAAGAGCTTTGTGCAGATGGGGATCTATCTTAGCCTCTGTCTGTTACTTACTCTTAACTAAAACAAGAATCCCCCAGAGTTTACTTGTGTACTTGTTTTCTTAACTCGGTGCTTAGCCCTGTGTACTTGTTTCCTTCCTCTAATTAATGCAAAGATGCGCAGCTCTCCTGCGTATTCTCGAAAAAAAAAGAATCACCAAGAGTTTACTTGTGAAGCACACAGGTGCTTACCCTGGCATTTGTCTTCCTCCAATATTTCAGAGCGGCAAATTGATTGAAATAGAGTGGAACTAATTGTGAGATTGCCTAGCTTTGTTCAGTTCCAAGGCATAACACTACAAATAGTTTTAAGCTTTCTTTTAAGGAGGTAAATGATGAGCAACGCAAGATATATGCGTGTGTATGACTACCATGGTTAATGAACATCATGTACCCCCTGCAACATATAGATGTTGTTTATGCCTGCTCTCTTGATACTGTCGGATGTATGTAGAAATTAAAGAAATCATAGCAAGACCTTAGCTAACCTCTGCAAGTTTCTCTATTCACATAATTTTTTGAAAGGGCCATTTTTAAGCAGATCCCAAGCCTTCTTGGTCTGATATTTTAGACTGCGGTTTATGATTATTTTTAGCTATAACTTATTAGTCTAATGAATAATGATTGCTGTTAGACCATGTGGCTAGATTTAGAATTTTTATGATGATGAATAATTGACAACATTGCTTAATATTGTTATTCAAGGCGTGTGCGTGTGTGCGTGGACTAATATCGGTCAAGTTGGTGAGAACTTGTGCCGGGAAAAATATTCTTTGGTCTTTGCATGTGCAGGTTGGGCGTGGAGACGGTCATGGTCGGTGACGGGAAAGATCGGGACTAGGAGGGGGAAATCTGAGGTCCGGGCGGTCGAGGATGTCACAAGGTGGTCGGGCTCACGCTGGAGCACATGGAGATCAAAGGTGGATGGTGCGTGGAGAAGATACAGGAGGTGCGGTCCTGAAGGCTTCGACGCGCAATGAGTTGAAAAATCGGAAGTGTGAAAAACCCGTGTTAGGAAGGGTTTCGGGTCCCTTAAAAATTAGTAGGCTAAAAATCTGGTTAAGATAAAAAAATCTAGGCTCAGTTGGACGAGTAGTATTAGGATTAAGACCTGAAATTTGTATTTAATTTCGGAGAGGACGCCGTTTTGGAAACGGATGCGGACTCTCGCTCATAATAAAAGGTGGGGGCTGGCCAAATCTTTGGTACAGCTTTTTGGGAACGAGTTTTTGTTTCGCTCGTCGGTTTTTGTCCGCTCGCTCGCGCCATCAGTTCACGACATCTTCGTTCCGCGCGCTGCGAAGAAAAAAAGGCATCGACCGGTCCTTCATACTTGCGGGCGACAGGAATCAAGACAGCAGGCGCACGGCGTCTTCATCTTCTTTTGCTTTGGGCTGCGTGCGGGAGATATTCAATCGCTGCACACGCGTACGCAACGTCTGGGTGCTGCTCGGTTCACATGCAGTCTAAATAGTCAATCGGAGCCATCACATTAATTAGAAGAGAGAAGAAAAAGAGATTAGAAGGAGAGAGGAAAAGGAGCTTTGCCAATTAATGCATGCATGTGCATGGCCGCATGCAATTCTTGAAGAGAGAGGAAAAAGAGATTAAGAGAAAAGAGATTAGGTGAGAAAGGTAATTGCCGTTTTTTTTGGGCGTTAAGCTTTAAGCTTTAGATTCCTGCATGCATGACCGACTAGAAATTCCTTGCATGCATTCATGCTTGTCTGGAAGAATTTTCCTGCTACCATGTGCTCACTGATCAATAAGTTAGAGTAAGTTTTTATTATTCTTTTTGTTCTTTTGGTTTCGTTTGTTCTTGTCATTTTTGCAGGTTAGAATTTTAGAAAAAAAAAACGCTGCAATCATTCACCCCCCTCTCGATTGCCCTCAACGATCCTACAAGTGGTATCAGAGCAGGTTGCTATGGCGTCAGAGAGGTATGTGAATCGTCCCCCCATGCTAGATGGTACTGATTTTGCTTTTTGGAAGTGTCGGATGCAAGCTTATATTGAGGCTCAAGGTAGTGATGTTTGGAATAAAGTTTCTACTCCATATGAGGTACCTGCTATTGTTACTAATTTAAATAAAGCAGATGTTGATTTAAATGCTCAAGCTCGTAACTTGCTATTTCAAGGGATTTCTCGCAAAGAATTTGATCGTGTGGCTCATATTAATTCTGCACATTTAATTTGGAAAACTCTTTGCGATTATCATGAAGGAACCACTAAAATTAAGAAGGTGCGTAAAAATCTTTATCAAAAAGAATATTCTGATTTTGCTATGAAACCTGGTGAATCCATTGATGATCTCTTTGCTCGTTTTGAGAAAATATTGAGTGATCTGCGCGGTGTTGGTGTTATTCCTGCTGATGAAGATAATGCAACTAAAATTTTGAGATCTTTAGGTTCTGAGTGGTTGATGGTTGTCACAACTATTAATCAAACTGTCGATCTAGATACTTTAACCATGGATGATCTTTATTCTAGATTGAAAACCTATGAGATGGAAGCTTTGCCATCTAAGATTGATAAATCTTCATCTTTAGCGCTTGTGACTAACCCCGTGCAGGCGACTTCGTCGAGTGCTTTGTCTTGTGTTTCCTTGTCTGCCTTGTCTTCTTTTTCAGAGGAACAGTTCGAACAGCTTCCTGAAGAAGACTTGGTATTGATCTCCTCACGAGCATACAAGGCACTCAACAATGTGAGGATGAGGAAGCGAGGTGGCGTGTCAGGTCCAATCAGATGCTTTGAGTGTGGTGAGCCAGGCCACATTAAGATGGATTGTCCCAAACTCAAGGGGAAGGTGATCAAGGAAGACAAGAATTATCGTCGCCGGCCATCCAAGAACAACAACACCAAGAGTGGCAATTTCCGTCGCAAGTTTGTTTGAAAAGATCATATCGGCTATTGAGCGCCTTGATTTGAGCGATATGGAATATGAGAGTTGCGACGATGACGACCACGACGACGATGATGCTAAAGGCAAAAAGAAGAAGAACAATGATGACTTCATGGGCATGTGCTTCATGACAAGCAACAACAATGATAACGACGACAGCGATCTCGATGAGGTAAGACCATCATATGATGAGCTTGAAGATGGTTTGATTAAACTTGCTATTGAATTAAAAAGACAAAACAGAAATTAAAAGAAAATAATTGTGTTGTTGAAAGCCTAAATTCTGAAATTAATAGACTTAGAGCTTTAATTCTGATGATGAATCATGTGAGTCTTGCCAAGTTTTACATTCGAGTTGGAGGTCATAGATCTATTAGTGCATCAAATCGGTTCAACTTAGAGATGTAATGATAAATTTGATGAATTAAAATTGATACATGTTTCTTGTGATGAAAAATTAAAATTTGCTAATGATGAAATTGAAAAGCTCAAATCTAATTCTTCTACATGTTTAGAGTCAAGTACTTCAAATGCTCAATCTAAAGCTTGCTCTAATTGTGAATTGTTAGAAGCTAGACTTAATTCATCTCAAGAATCTATTCAACAAATGCTTTATCATGAGAACATGTCTTGCTCAAATTGTCCTAAGTTAAACATTGAAATTGATGCTTTGACTAGGCAATTGAATGATTTCGCTGAAAAAGAAAGATTTGCTCAATCTAGTGCTACCAAAAATTTGGCGAATGAACCTGTTAAATGCACTGCTTGTTCCATTTTGGCTAAGGAAAATGAGTATCTTAAGGACACTTTAGAGAGATTCTCTTTTGGTAAGAAAAATCTGAATATGATTCTAGACAAATCAAAAACAAGTGTGAAAAATCGTGGTCTAGGATTTAACCTTGTTGAGCACGCCAAGAATAATCCTCCTAATGTTGTTAAGGCTCTTGAACCTGGAAAAATTGAAATAAAATCTGAACCAAAACAAACTGTGCTTAAATCTGCTGGCTTTGTGCAAAGTTCATCGAATAATAATATAGGTGCTAGCTCACCATCTCAAAAGAATTCCGGTTATGTTAAATTTCATTGCACCTACTGTAGAAGAGATGGACATTTGTATGAATTTTGTTTTAGGCGGGCTAAGAAAGAAAGAAAGGAAAGGTTGAATACTTTAAGACAAAAACGTGCATTGTCTTTTGCTCCTAGATCAAATGCGAAAGCTATATTTTCAGAAAATTTTTATGATGGTTTTAAATCTGCTTCACATGCTAGATTGAGATTTAATTCAAATAATTCACGGTCTTTTGGCATTCGATCATCCACACGCACGTGATTTTGGTTCTAGTTTTGTTGCTCTGTTCGTCGTGTGTCTCAAGATCGATTCCTAGATCTTATTTCACTAACCCTAGTACTGTGAGACCGATGTTTCCTGTGATGTAAGAACAGTTGACAAGGATGAAGAACATGAGCTCGATTGGATTCCAGTCTTGTACTTTATTGCTTGATTGGAACACTTGATGGTTCTTCACTTCTTTGATGGCTTGCAAGAGATTTCACTTCTTGAGAGACCATGTGGAAAAGGTGATGTTGTCTTACACCCTATTGAGTTGGATTCTTATATTGATGATATTCTTTCAAATCCGCTTGACTCCCCTTAATTTTGCTCTTTTGCGAAGTGAGTTAGGTGTGTTGCATCTTATGGGATTATTCTGAGGGGGAGCTTGATGTTTAAGAATTTAGGAAGCTTTGTTTATTATGCTTGTCAATTAAATTAACAAGTCCAAGCCATCAAATTTAAATGAGTTGTGGAGCTATCTTTATCATATTTATTCATATGTTGTGTAGCTTTGATCATGACTGTTTATAATTAAATTGCTACATTTGAATTAAAAGTATGACATGGCGGAATACTTTGACTAGGTTAATTATATTTATTACTTTGCGATGTCCATCGAAAAGGATTTGCTTGATTGTGAGTCTTATTTTAACTCTTGGCTATGAGGCTCGCATGTTTCATGTTCCAATTTTTATGATCACTCAATTTGGCATGTTATTAAAAAAAAGAGTATATAAAGGAAAATTTGAAAAGATGTATGCTTCAAGCATGCCATGGTAAAAAAAAAAGGGGCACAAAAGTGCGCAAAATGAAAAGAAGTATGCTTCAAGCATGCCACCATAAAAAAAATATGTCATTATGAAAAGAAGTATGCTACAAGCATGCCACATGCCTAAGAATTGAGTGTGGAGCAATAAGTTGTTACATGAGACTGCTAGCCCGTCTAGAGTTAAAATTTGCTTCACTTTTAGGCTTTGACTTTTTGTTGTGATATCTCATTGTGCTCTTTATAATTGGTCTAGTCATTGTTGAGATGCCTGTCATTGATATAAATTGCTTAATCATATTCAAAATTTTGTTTTGATATTGCTATATGATATATGATTTTATATGATCTAGATAGCTCTACTCAAAAATATGGCTTTGTTAAATTACTAAATCAATTCAAAGTGACTTGAATAATCTACAAAGCTTCTAGATTTTTATTCACATTGCTTCGTTTTAGAATAGTTATTCTTTGAAAGTTCTTGATGATTACATTGCCAAAGGGGGAGAGATTTGGTGTGCTTTGTGAGATATCGGAGAAATTTGCTTTCTTGTGTTGAGGGGGAGAGATTTGAGACTTGTGGCTTGAAATGCTTTTTCGGCTTCAGTTCTTCGCTTATATCTAATTGAAGCTAATTCATCATGCTATCTTGAGGTGTTGTCAATGTATTCATCAAGGGGGAGATTGTTAGACCATGTGGCTAGATTTAGAATTTTTATGATGATGAATAATTGACAACATTGCTTAATATTGTTATTCAAGGCGTGTGCGTGTGTGCGTGGACTAATATCGGTCAAGTTGGTGAGAACTTGTGCCGGGAAAAATATTCTTTGGTCTTTGCATGTGCAGGTTGGGCGTGGAGACGGTCATGGTCGGTGACGGGAAAGATCGGGACTAGGAGGGGGAAATCTGAGGTCCGGGCGGTCGAGGATGTCACAAGGTGGTCGGGCTCACGCTGGAGCACATGGAGATCAAAGGTGGATGGTGCGTGGAGAAGATACAGGAGGTGCGGTCCTGAAGGCTTCGACGCGCAATGAGTTGAAAAATCGGAAGTGTGAAAAACCCGTGTTAGGAAGGGTTTCGGGTCCCTTAAAAATTAGTAGGCTAAAAATCTGGTTAAGATAAAAAAATCTAGGCTCAGTTGGACGAGTAGTATTAGGATTAAGACCTGAAATTTGTATTTAATTTCGGAGAGGACACCGTTTTGGAAACGGATGCGGACTCTCGCTCATAATAAAAGGTGGGGGCTGGCCAAATCTTTGGTACAGCTTTTTGGGGAACGAGTTTTTTGTTTCGCTCGTCGGTTTTTGTCCGCTCGCTCGCGCCATCAGTTCACGACATCTTCGTTCCGCGCGCTGCGAAGAAAAAAAAGGCATCGACCGGTCCTTCATACTTGCGGGCGACAGGAATCAAGACAGCAGGCGCACGGCGTCTTCATCTTCTTTTGCTTTGGGCTGCGTGCGGGAGATATTCAATCGCTGCACACGCGTACGCAACGTCTGGGTGCTGCTCGGTTCACATGCAGTCTAAATAGTCAATCGGAGCCATCACATTAATTAGAAGAGAGAAGAAAAAGAGATTAGAAGGAGAGAGGAAAAGGAGCTTTGCCAATTAATGCATGCATGTGCATGGCCGCATGCAATTCTTGAAGAGAGAGGAAAAAGAGATTAAGAGAAAAGAGATTAGGTGAGAAAGGTAATTGCCGTTTTTTTTGGGCGTTAAGCTTTAAGCTTTAGATTCCTGCATGCATGACCGACTAGAAATTCCTTGCATGCATTCATGCTTGTCTGGAAGAATTTTCCTGCTACCATGTGCTCACTGATCAATAAGTTAGAGTAAGTTTTTATTATTCTTTTTTGTTCTTTTGGTTTCGTTTGTTCTTGTCATTTTTGCAGGTTAGAATTTTAGAAAAAAAAAACGCTGCAATCATTCACCCCCTTCTGATTGCCCTCAACGATCCTACAATTGCTAATAAAAATTAAAAACTAAAAGCCACTGAAAAATAAAAAAGAACAGACCTGTGTCTGGCGCTTACTTCCAAATTTCTGCTACTCACAGGAAAACACAAACAGGTGTGACAAGAATGTTAACTCCAATAGATAGTAGTCCTGACAATTTCGTTGTTTGCCATCAAGCCATTTTGAACCGAGAATCTACTTATCACAAAATAACAGCATTCTGCAATCTTGCCATCAAGTCATTCTGGACAGACAGTCATTTACCACACGACAACAGCATTCAGCTGAAAAGCAAACAAAACTTGGTAAAATTACAGCGTAACCTATATGAAGGGGAAAGGGCCGGCTGCTCGTGTTGTATGGTAAAGAATATCTAGAGGAATTGTGTTCATATCCAAGGAATGCATGAGAAGTGGGGAGTTAAAAGAGGGCTCACATAAAACTAACCATCACGCATGACAGGCATGAGTAGCATGATGTGATGCTTGCAGATTATGTTTCCTCTTGGCAAAAAGAAAGGAAATGTTTTTCTTTTTGTGCTGATCATCATGTTCTCATTTCAGTGGATACATCGGCGACAATACATGATGTTAAATCGTATTTCTGACTTCTGTTTTTCTGAAAACAAAGAATAACCAGGTCTTAGCGGAACCCGTCAAACTGCATATTGATGAGATAACCACACTCTTTGATTAATTTAGTTCGTTTAGAAATGGTGTCGCGTTGATACTGGATAATAATAGCGCAATTTGTAATTATATACCTATCAGAATCCATCGTTCTAACAGGTACCTCAATTCAGTGCTAGGTTCCATGCGTTGTTTCTCTATAGAAGAAAGAGTGATCTGATTAGAGCATTTGCTTTACAAAGTTGAAAGAAATAATAACTTCGGATTAACCCTTTTTTATCATAATTAGCAAGCTGTGGGATTTCAACTCTTATTTAACCTTGAAAAACTCAGGGCAAACAATCGCACGGGTTTGAGCAACGAGGCTTCAAGTAGATCCAAGCTTTATTGCTCCTCAAAAGTTCTACATCTGGTGTTTAATTAACATCTCCAAATGTCAGTCGTTCACAGGAAACACAAACAAGAATAACAATGCCACTCTTAACAGTAGTACTGACAATCTCATTGGTCACATTTGCAGTTAACGTTTTCATCCGAGAATCCACTTCCATAGAAGAATATCGTTCTGCAATTCTGGTTCACAACATATGCCACCATGTTATTTTGGATCGATTATCCATTTATCACATAGCTACAGCATTCAGCTAAAAAAGCAAACAAAACTTGGAGGATTATAGCTCCACCTTTAGCTGATTCTACACAGGAATATCTGACAGTTTTGAGGGGTCTCCTGGTGGTCATGTTGTATGGTTGAGGAAAATCGTTGAATGATGAATATGGCTGCTTTCCTGGGATCAAACAGCTTATAGAAAGTACCAAGAAAGAAGAATGATGCAGTTGTCCAGCAATCTTGTAGCACTTAAACTGAACTCTCCAAGCATCACATCTTTCAAAAGTTTGGATCGGCGACATGGTTCAGAAAAAGTTGTTGTCCCTGCTATTCCCATGTCAAATGAATATGCACTGCAGATACATACGGACAAGCAATATGATATCCAGCATGTTCAAAGAGAGTATAAAAAAGGATTGGCACCTTTCCAATGTACTTCATCATTTCTAGAAAGTAGATATGGTAAAGATACCAGTACAAATAAATGGTTAATTACCAGAACAGAGCGAAAATTGCATTTTACTCATTTTCCAAACAACCTCAATGCGAGTGCATAAACATCTTTCTTCTTTGCTGATGTAGCTTCAGTGACCAATATCACCGCCTATAATTAAAACATACTAGTTCAGAAACAAAGAACATAATAAATGATAGTATAACCATTGTCTTGTAAGATATTATACGTGCAGTTAAAACTTAGGATTCCAAATTTTTTCTGAAAACTTGAAAAGTAGCAATGAGTTGAGTTGAATGTGCACCGCTGAAAGAGTATATCCCTTTGCCATCAATTCTCTGAGTTCGTGCTCAAGGAAATCCTCGGATGGAGTCTCATCAACTGAAATTAACTTGCCCTCTATGAGCACTGTGATTTCTCCCTTTGGCTGTCGAGACGCAAAGGCTTCATTTGCTTCACCTAAAGTTCCTCGCCAAAACTGCAAGATATAGGAAAAAATTCAGGACTGCAAAGGGAAAAACAGAAAACATAAATTTACAAGTAATGGGATGAACAATTCAGTCCAACTGGCTGTCAGTAAACATGTGAATGAGACTGGACATGTTTTTGCCACTTTAATTAGTCAGTACCAAGACATGTTGATTTAATTCGTCAGTACCAAGACTTGTTGATTTAATTAGTCAGTACCAAGACCTCTTGCTTTAATTAGCAAGTACCTAGACAATTCAGAGTACCAGTCTGCAGTGAATGGGATATAACATCTGCTGTAGCTACAAGCTGAAGTATTTTATTGAAGACGATTGTAGAATCAACAGACAATATGGGGGAAAAGGATGGATAAATTACAAAGTAAAAAAATTGGATGATTACCTCTTCATGCAATTTGGTTATCTCCCTTGCAATAACACATGACCTGTATATCAACACATAAACAAAAACAAGAAAGATCAACATATCTGACAGAAACACCACAATTGTAAATGTTTTGTATTAAAAGATTAATAAGGTAGCTCATATAGTGATTAGGAGAACTAGCCAAATGGGCCGCCCGACACGGGCTAAGCCTTGGACCCTTGCACGGCCCAATGATGTCATGGGCCATACCGTCCCGACCCAAGCATGTTAAGCACGATGGGCCAACATCGGCCCATTTAGCCCATAAGGTGTATTTAGCCTAGCCAACCAGTCGCCGCCCGCCCGCCCCCACCAACCTCCATGCACTGACATTGGCACGCCGCCCGCCTCGACTCCGGTGTCGACTGCTGCCCCCTCCACGCGCCGTCGCTCCCTCGCGCCGCCGCCCTCTCCACCTCGCCTCACCCTCTGGCCACCACCACCCCACCGCCTCGACGGGCCATGCCAGGCTAGGCCGTGCCTAGCACGACACGGTACCGTGCTGTGCTGACCCATCGTGCCGAGGTGCCGGCCCAAACACGGCACAACTGGTCAGGCTAGGCCAGCACAACCCGTTTAGGTGTGGGCCATGTTGTGTCTAGACCGGACCAACAGTACCGTGCTTCGGGCCGATATGGCTAGCCCGGCCCATTTGGCCACCTATAACGATCACTGATTGCAGCACAAATATATCTTATTATAAATATGTGTGGGACATCACAACTGATAGAGATGCAGTATTATTGTGGTCCGTTCTACATTTTCTAACAATAAATTTCTAGCCTATGTAATAACATGCAAGAGTGGCAGAATATCTGTTACCTAGAATCACCGAAAGATGAAGCAGCATCAATAAGAAATTGATGAATACCATGGGGAGGAACATAGAATATTTGTGTAGCAGCTTCACAAGCAGATATCTCAAGCCTGTCTCTTCTTGACCGAGCATGCTTTGGTAAAAACCCCACTAGAAATTAAAAATCAGGGCTGACTCCAAAAACTGATAACCAATTATAAATATAGCGAGACCAGTATCATTATATTTTACCAAATGTGAATTCATTAGTTGGCAAACCCGATGCAGAAAGAGCAGCAATTGCGGCAGAAGGCCCAGGAATGGGAATAACAGGGATTTTCTCAGTTGCACATAGTCTAGCCTGTGAAAAATGGTACACCATTCTTAATATCTCACATCTAGGAGCAGCATTAAACTTAAAAAACAAGGGACATGTGCTGTTCGTTACTAAAAATATATTTTGTACTGTAAAAGTGTCAACTAACTGCTACAATGGGTAGCATACACTTCAATGATATATTGATATCGTTATCTAGCAGGGCAAAGTGACTGTCAGATTGCTATTCTTTGCTTCTTCAAATGACAAGAGAATAGCATGAAGAGATATTCATCTAATTAATAGTCTTATGTAAGATGCAAGTTTGCAAAATTAAATGAGTAAATCAATTTACCAGTTTCATTCCAGGATCACTAATGCCTGGAGTACCGGCATCACTGATCAAAGCAACTGCTTCCCCTTCATGAAGCCTCTTTAAGATACTAGGCTCTCTCTCATGCTCGTTGAACTTGTGGAAGCTAAGCTGCAAGCTTACAGTTTAAGTTCTAAGTTCAATGGTACACATCTCACTACACGGTGCAATTGTGCAATTAATAGTAGTTCACGCGTGAAAAACTAAGCATGCAAGTAACTCACAAGAGGTGTCTTGATGTTGTAATGTTGAAGCAGCTTTCCAGAATGTCTTGTGTCTTCTGATAGTATCACGCTAGCACATTTAAGGACACGCAATGCCCTGCAGAAAGAACCATCCGAGCTTAATGCTAAGAGCAACTTTCAGGAAATGAGCAATAGCGTGATTGTTTTAATATATAGCATGTAAATCCCAGTTACAAGCCATTGGTGCACTTCAAAGAAGGGGGAAAACTCAAGGTGCAAACACAACAGCAACCTAAAAGATGTTTTGCTAAAATCAAGCCATTTCTGGTTTCCTACTTCACAGTAAAAGAATTTTACTGTTTGACGCTAACTGAGCTATCAAACTATAAAAGAATTTTCGTCCATGGGAATTTAGGTAGAACATTGCTTCATTGGTCCACTTCCTCTTTTGAATGCCTCATCACAAGTATTAGTAAGAGTTCATTAGGCATGTATTATCAAAGTATCAAACAAATCCTTAATATGTTCCCCCTTTTTTTTTGACCAGATGGTGTGTAATCACCTGAAATCGTGACATATCTATTAATATCAAAATATGTCATAACCTAAAGTGACCTCAAGGCATAAGCATATGTACCAAGTGCTTCGTCATGCATAAAAATGTTAAGGGTTAAATCTGTCATAACAGCTTTAGTAAATATACCTTAAGGTGATGTCTTCAAGATTCCCAATCGGCGTTGCCACGAGATACAGACCTGACTCCAAATCCTTCAGGTTAAAGTGAAGCAACAACAGAAGGACATCACGAAACACATCAATATATCTTGGACAACCACATTGATGAAGTAGTACATATTCCCCGTAAACCACAGTAAGACTGCTTAAGCTATACACTTATGTTCTAGCTCTTACTAAGGATACTAACCGCGGCACTAAAGCAACATTAAAAAAACGCTATTACTTTCCTCCTTTTAAATGTTCGCTTGAAAAACTCCACATTTGGTCCCACTGCCAAGTGCCAACAGATTATGCCCACACATACACTGCGAGAACAACCAATATCCCACATAATAGAGCGCTGAAAAACACGCTTCTCTTAGACAGAATTGCAAGACATATTAAGAGTTAAATAACAGAATCCTGCCATTTACAACATAACATCTAACTTGTACAACACAAACCAAATGCCGTGTTCTGAAACTGCCAAGAACCAATACAGAAAGATATATATTTTTGCATCCCCTTTTTAAGCTGCAGTCGGAAACCCCCAGTGTCCATACAAATGACTCTTCACACATCACTAACAAGGCATCTTTTCCACAAACAGCTAAGCAGAAGAAGTGGGACTGAGGAGACAGGGGTTCACCGGTTGCGGGGCATGCGGCTCCGGCGAGCCGTTGGAGGCGGCGGCAGAGAGGCGGCGACCGAGCGGAGCCGCGGCACCGAGGCGAAGACGGGAGGGGAGGATGCGAGGGGTGGTTAGAGTTAGGGCGAGGGCTTGGAAGCGGAGCAGCGACGCCATAGCGGCGGCGGCGGCGCGGTGAGAGGGAGGAGAGAGTGGCCTACTGGCCGTCGTATCAGCCGCCGTTCTTAGCGAGAGGGTGGAGCCGCTCCATCTTTAGCTATGCAGGGTTATTTTTCCGGATGTTTATCAATACTTTATTTTTCTCCAGTCCTATTGTCATCGGTATTTTAGCGGAAAACTGTCTCCATCAAAAATCTAAATTTTAATAATATTAAAAATAATTTCATATATCTATCGTATAATTATATAAAATAAGTAGATTTATTAATACATGAGACGGTAAAATAATACTAGATAAATTATACATCATATATTATACCAAAATATATTTAACTTGAGATAAAATACCTATATCTTTGATATAGAGTATATATCAAGGAAATAGCGGAGATCAAGATGGAGGAAGCATTCCCATCCTCTTCCCATATAACCTAGTAAAAATAAAATCTCTCTCATACATATCCTCTAATAGGGGAATTCCTCACTCGTTACCGCGGGTGCTGGGCCATGGCCATCCTAAAGTACCGGGTCCCATAGGTTACTACCGTTGGATCCGATCTGGACAGTCAGGATGAGGTTGGATTGAAACTTTTGGTATCCGCAATTTCTCCAGGATGATCTGAGTTATTTTGCATCAGCGTGATTTCCGAGCACATATTTTCCGTCGAAACCCGGGTTCAATAGTACGGTGACACGGCCCATTTGCTAGCAGTGCAGAGGATACAAATCAATTCTTGTAGGTTTTTTTGTTTGTGTAATACATTGGTATATAGTTGTGATGTATATATTTGTAGCACAACGATAACGGTACTTCTTACTTTAAAGGGAGCATCCAACAAAAAAAGGTGATATTTCATTATATAAAATTGATCAATAAAAGGAAAAGTAATCCTATCTTTTATGTGCAGTCTGTTATATGCATTCATTTCAAAGTGCCTAGCGAACATGTCTTTTTGAAGTTTTCTTCGATAATGAATTAATGATAATGCCTTCAAGCTTGCAAGAAAAACCTCCTGAACCATCACACTTCAGCCACTACACTTTAATCTGAAGCCTAAAGACAAAGACAAATTTCTATGTAGGCCCCTGACACAACATCAGCTAAACAAATCATAGCGACTCACATTTTTTAATTGTCAGGCTTAGAGCAACTTCAGCAGTAGCCCTCAAAACAGGGCCCCTACTTTTCATTTGAGGCTCCCTACTTTTGAGGGTCCTGTTTTTGCATCTACTCCAACAAAGACCCTCAAATTTAAGCCTCAAATCTATTCCACTACAATCGACATATGGGACCCACTCCTCATTCTCTGCCTCACCCCGCTCTCAGCCATCCCGCGCCTCGCTTCCCTCTTCTCCTCGCCTCACCTCTCGTCTCGCCTCGCGCCTCCGCCAAGAGGAGCCACCGAGGCGCGGGCGGTGGCGGCGGCGGCGGAGGAATCGCCGGGAGCGGTGGCGGCGGGAGGAAAGAGGTGGGCGAGGAGAGAGGAGGCGGGCGGAGGAGAGCGGGGAGGCGGCGCCGGCGAGCGCCGCGGCGAGGCGTCGGCACGGCGACGGCGAGCCGAGGAACCGGCGAGCGGAGGCGGCGGCGAGCGGAGGAGCCGGGCATGGCGGCGGCGAGCGAGGAGCGGCGAGGCGGCAAGCGAGGCGAGACGAGAGGCGAGGCGGCGCGGCGAGCGAACGCGGCGCGGCAGCGAGACGGAGAGGCGGCGGCGAGCGAGGAGCTGGGCAAGGCGCGCGAGCGGAGGCGAGACGAGAGGCGAGGCGGGCGAGCGAAGGCGAGACGAGAGGCGGCGGGGGATCTGGGAGTTGAAGCGGCGGAGGCTGCGAGGAAACGGGCGGAGGCGGGGAATTTCACGGGCGGCGGGGGAAAAAACTGAACAACGGTAGGATGAGAGCCAGAGTAGGGGGCCCCTGGGAATGAGGGCTGAAGAGGGGATTTGAGGGGCTCCTCAAATTTGAGGGCTCTAGTAGGGGCCCTGCTGGACCTCTATTTTTGCCTCAAGCCCTCAAATATGAGGTTTGAGGGCTCAAGTAGGGGCCCTGCTGGAGTTGCTCTTATGTAGGGTTGATAGGTGATTTATTGTGTTCAGTATGATTTGATGATTATTGAATCCGATATTTTCTTTTACTTTCCTACCCTACCTTGCCAAACTCCATATGAGAAATGATTTTTTTGGTTTCCTCTAATGCATCAATTTTTTACCTTAATGAGATATACTACTGGATCCCTCATTGAAACTCCTTGTTCTTACTTGGTGTTTCTTTATAACTACAATAACAATAAATAAAAAAAATAGAAATCTTTATAACTACGATAAAGAAATGGATGCTTTAATGTTGTTTCATGAGAAATGGATTTTCTTTTTTTATCTAAGTGATGGCTAAAATTATTATGAGTTTGTTTTTCTGAACAAGAAGGGAAATATAGAGCACTTAGTTGCGATCTATAAACATTGCAATCCTATTTAACACCTTCCACAAACATGTCATATGTATGAGGCAACAACTGCAGATTTCAACCATATTCGACTTCGACCACATTAGACTTGGACCACTTTTGAGTTTGACCATGTCAGACTTCAACCATGTTTGATTTCAACCACGTCATATTTCGACCACGGCAGGTAATCGTAGATTTCGACCTCGAACAGTGAACCAGTTGTAAGCGATAGTGAACCGGACTTTGCTACAATAACTGATCAATGGTCATAGCTACAGTACTTTTCTATGGCCGTAGCTACAGTACCTAGTCGATACTCGATAGTCGTAGATTTTACTGGTTAGTACTTGATAGTCGTGCACTTTACTGGTCAATACTCGATAGTCGATAACTTTGTGATTGGTACTCGTAGACTTTGCAGTTTGTTGTCGCTGTCTTAGACTTTTCGATTGGTTGTCATAGATCTCGCGATCGGTAGTCGAAGGCTTTTACGATTGGTTGTCGTAGGCTTCTCAGTTGGTACTCGTTGACTTCATAGTCAGTACGAGTACTTTAATTCTTGTGATCTTCGAGTATCTCATATACTCATGTTGGGTCAGCGGTTGAATGATCTGGTCGTAGTGATTGTCGGAGATACTCGAAACTTGGTGATCGATGATACAATGATTGGTTGGTAGTCATAATCATAGCGATCGGTACTCGATAGTTGGTACTCAATGGTTCTAGTCGGTAGCGATGCTTGGCTTTCCTGAGTGTTTTGAGCAGGGCAATGGTAATTCCTGAGTACTTATTGTTTTTGAGTACTCGTTGAGCTAGCGGTCGTATTGAGTAATCTAAGGCTAATTTCTGAATAGTGATGGGATTGTGGTCGTGGATGACCTGGCTAGTATTGATGGTTGGTCGAGGTTGTGATTATACATGTGTGTGTGCTGATGACGGTTAAGTTGGGAAGAATTTGTGGCAGGAAAACGTTTCTTCAGTTTTTGCATTTGTAGGTGAGTATGGAGACGATCATGGTCAGTGACGAGGAGGACTAGGATTGGGAGATCCGAGATCCAGATGGTTGAGGATGTCATGCGAGGTGATCGAGCTAACGCTGGAGCATGTGGAGACCAAAGGTGGTGATGCGTGGAGAAGCTACGGGTGGTGCGATCCTGGAGGCTTCAATACGGAAGTTGATAAGGCATGATGAAGATACGGGAGTTGTGATCCTAGTGGCTTCATCACGTGTTGTGTTAGGAGTTGTAGATGGAATCCATAACTAAGAAGATTGAGAGTTTAAATAAAACTCATGTTTGGAAGAATTTCGAGTCCCTTGAGTTGAGGAAGTGATAGGATTTTGTGTTCGTGTTTGAGTCAAATAAGGTTTAGGGCTCTAGCATATAAAAGCAGGTAGAGACTAATGGTTTTAGTCGCGGTTTTTTAGGAAGCTTTTTGTGTTAGGATTTTTAAGAGTGCTTGTGAGGGCACTTTGTAAATTCATGGAAATCCAACAATAAAGAACATCTTGAATAAATCTGGTTCGTGATGTGTTAAAAATGTCTGGTAATTGTTGTCGCAGCGGAAGCATTTGACTACGTGCAAAGGTGATCGAGAGACTCTACTTCTGGATTAACATTTTCGAGTACGTTCAATTTGGCCGAAGATTGGAGTTGAGCGATCTGGCAAGTGGGTGAGCATTGAGTAGTCGATCGAGCTGTCGAAACCTTCATCGACTACTTGAAGATTTCAAAAAGCAGAGGCAGTCATTCACATCTCCCCTTTTTCTGATTGCACCATACGATCCTACAGTTACTTTGGTGTTTGTGGAGAGATAGTGTTAGGCAGCTCCTATTGGATGGTGGCAGTATGTTATTGCTCAAGGAAGGAGCTAGATATTAAAGCAACTATAGTTGAGAGACGGAACCAACAAGAGGCAGAGAAAGAACAAAAAGAAGAGTTATAATATACTGCTCTTTTTTTCTAATATTCTCTCCTTGAAACTCTTTCTAGAATCATTGAGATCACCTCCGTCTTTGTTCTTGGTAGTCTCTCCCATAATACTACACAAATATAGCTTGTTCTTGCCCTTGCTTGTGCCCATAGTCATTTGCAGAGAGGTATAACCATATCTTCTATATCCTGTCTCTGCTCTTTACTTCCATTAATTTTTGCTGCATGTTCGACTGTTCTTGTTTAGCTTCCCCCTTTTTTGTTTTGCATTGCTTATTGGTATTTATTTCCTGCTTGCTGAGTTTTTTCACTTCTAGTTAGCTTCCCATGGTTGGTGAGTGCACCAACTGAAAAGATTGCTTCTTCTTGAGCTAGTTCTTGTTTGGTTTGGTTCTCTGAGCTGTCCCAACTATGGCTTAGTTTATCTGGGCTGAACACTAGAGTTGAGATTTGTGGATATGTTGATCTTGTGCCGATGCTTGTGTCTTCATTAGTGTTTATTCCTTCATAGCTACTATTTGGTATGGTCGTTTTGTTCAAATTTAATGCCGAGTTCATCGGTTACTGTTTTGATCTGTTCACTTTTGCAGATATAGAGCAGCCATTGGATGTTTGCCTTTGAGGAAGTGCAGCAATCTGAAAGCGTACTGTCTCCATGTTAGTGGAAGCCTTGAGCTCTTCTGTGTCCCACACTTCTCTAGATGTTCTTCAGTTATGCGATTTTAATTCACCCTGTCAAAGTATTTCCTTCCCTATTAAAGGACTTCAAAACATTTCTCAATTCCTCTTCGTCGTTCGCAAATGTTATGCCATCTATTTTTTACCCCAAAGATTGTAAAAAGAAAGTTGCTGATAGTAACAAGAAAGAAGCGAGCATGTAGCCTGAAATCATCTCCTCCTGCCAATTCAAGGCTTAATCTTTCCAATTCCAGCTCAGATAACACTCATTTGATGGCAAAGTCAAGCATTGCATCTCCTCATCCTTACGATGATTCATCAGTCAGGTTGCTGTTCATCCACTTCTGAAGATCATGGCCACATTCTTCTCTGCTTCAGCTGATCAAAGAGACGTCGGCGAGGAAATGCCATTCCACTATTACCCTCCATCTAACCTGTACACAGAATCCTCAACGGTGGGTCTTGTGTCTCTCCCTGCAACCACCATTGCGTCGGAAAATCAGACCGTGCAAGGCGATGGCAGGAACGAGCTCGCATTCGTAGCGCGACAGAAGAGCCGATGATGAGCAGCGCTGCGATCAGTCTGCAGAGGCAGCTGCTGATGCTGAATGGTCAGGCAGACGCTTCAGGAATGCAGCACCATGGGCTGCTGGCACATAGCCTTGGCACGCAGGTCCAGGGGTCTCTTTACTAGTACCGTCCGGGAAGCGCAGACGCCTCTTTGCTCGGCCCACACCAACCGATAGCGGCGAGCAGAGGCGCGTAACCCGGCGTCGCTGTTCAGAATTCACAGTGCCTGAAGGCGGCCGGGGAGCTACTGGATGAGTCGGTGAATGTTCAGGATGCTATAGTTAAGCGAAAGGCTGACAAGAACCAAAGCCACAGTTCAGGTGAGTGCAAGGATGCCGATCAGGGCGAAGACAAGGCCTCGAATCGGCAGGAATCCGCCGTCGATTCTTCTCTGGCCGAGCTCTCGTCGTCGGAGAGGCAAGATCTTCGGAACGAAGTGACAGCACTACTTGCCATGCTGGATCAGGTACATACTGAATAGTAGTTGTCTAGAAACACACTAAAGCTACATTGTTAAACAAAAACAAGCCCCCAAACGTGGGAATTCTGCGGTATTCCTGTGGTGATTGTACTGTTTTCTACTCTCGTGAAATTCTTGCGCTCCAAAAACGTATCATCATTTAACCAAAGAAGGAACACTGACCTGACAAAAGTGCTCAGCTTTGGTGACAGGTCGACCAAAGGTACAGGCAGTACCATCAGCAGATGGAGGGGCTCGCGTCGTCCCTGGAGGCCGCCGCGGGGCGGGGCGCGGCTAGGCCGTACACGGCGCTCGCCCTGCAGACCATCTCCCGCTAATCCTGGCCAGCAGGTGCGGTCCACGCGCCGGAGCCTCCTGGCGAGCCGGACGCGCCCGCCCATGGCGGCGGCATCCACCGCCTCCGGTACATCGACCAGCAGCTGCGGCAGTAGCATCCCGCGTGGCGGCCGCAGCGCGGCCTCCCGGAGTCCGCCGTCTCCGTCCTAAGTGCCTGGCTCTTCGAGCACTTCCTCCACCCGTAAGACCTCACTTACATTGCCTCATCACTAGCACTGATCACTGATCGCCATCGCTGTTACAATCTTGCAACGATTCTTCAAGTATCCGAAAGATTCCGAGAAGCTGATGCTCGCTAGGCAGACGGACTTGACGAGGGTTCAGGTGAGATGAGATCAATGCGTCAAGATTTGCATCATATGATCGATATGTATATGTCGGTGAGATCGATGAATCTTGAATTTTTTGTGAAGCAAATGCAATAGCTTTGATTCTATGCAGGTTTTGAACTGGTTCATCAACGCTCGTGTCCGGCTGTGGAAGCCGATGATCGAGGAGATGTACAGAGAGGAGTTCAGCGCGGAGATGGAGTCGAACTCGTCGTCGGAGAACGGCGCCGGGAAGGGGAATGACGAGCCGGCCAGGTCGCCAGAGGACCTGCAGAGCCCGTCGACCGCTGCCTCGACGCGTCGCGTGGGCCAGCTCAGCCTGTTCAAGTCGGAGGCGATGGCCGGCGCGGACGCCGCCGTCGCCGGCCTGTACGACCTAGCCGACGGCGCCATGAACAACGCGTACTCGACGGCAGGCCTCAGCTTGCACCAGCACCATCACCACCACGGGACGAGCGCCGGCGACTGTGTCGGCAGCAGCCTCCTGCAGGACGCGCTAGCCCACCACGGCATCGGTCATGTCGACGGCGCCAAGTTCTTGGACTTCGGTAGCGGCGTGGACGGGTTCGACGGCTACGACGGAGGCAGCGTGTCCCTCAAGTGACATGAATTTTTACATAAAAATATTTATGGAAAAAAATTACGAACACTTAAAGTCAAATCGTTGTAATGAAGAGAGTTTCAATGGAGCGTATACTCTTCCTATGAGCTACTAGGACACATATATATAGCGTAAGGAAAAAGAATCCCACGAAAAGGAAAATGAATCAGAGTTGGTTGCTACAGATTGACACCATGTCTGATACAACCTGCGCATGCATCTTCCATACCACGTCTATCATGAGGCGATAAAATGTCTTATATGGACACAGTACGAATTCAGATCAATTTTAACAATCTCCGCCTTGAATCGAATTCTCTCCAGTAGTCGAAGAATATGATAGACCCATCCAATAAAATTATCATCCATACCTTTAGTGCCGAAAGTTCAAAAGACTAGTGAGTAATACCAACTAAATCTGAGCATAGCTCACTCTTACATGTAGGAACTGGGTTTGTCAACATATCAATTAGATTGTCATGAGTACTTATCTTGCAGACTTTAATATCACCTTCAGTAATGACATCTTGAATGTACTGATACCTGATATCAATGTGCTTTGTTTTCTCATGTAACCTTTGATCTTTTGTAAGGCAAATAGCACTCCGACTATCACAAAATATTGTAGTGCAAGATGTACTTCCACAAAGCTCAGCAAATAAACCTCTTAGCCAAATGGTTTTTTTGCAAGCTTCAGAGATAGTCATATACTCAGCTTCTGTAGTAGACAAAGCAACGGTAGCTTGCAAATTTGCTTTCCAGCGAACGGCACACCATCTAACAGTGAACACATAACCATTGAGAGATCTTTTATCCAAATCTCCAGCAAAATCAGAATCCACATAACCAATGAGTCCATCTCTAGTCTTCCTAAATTATAAACAAACATTATATGTGCCCCGCAAATATCTATAAATCTATTGAACTATTTTCTAATGCTCTTTTCTAGGATTAGCCATGTATCTACTAACCACACTTAATGATTGAGATAAATTGGGAGGAGAACATACAATAGCATACATAAGCGGACCAACTGCACTCGCATATGGAACTCTAGACATGTACTCAATTTTATTATTTGATTGTGTACATGACGTTGAAGAAAGTCTGAAATGTGTAGCTAAGGGAGTACTCACAGGTTTGGCCTTATGCATGTTGAAATGATGAAAAACTTTATTAATATATCCTTTATGACTTAAATATAATTTGGCAAACTGTATGTCTCTAATGATTTCCACACCAAGAATCTTCTTTACTGCACCGAGATCTTTCATCTCAAATTCACTATTTAATTGTACCTTCAACTTTGAAAAATTAACCCTGCCTTTTGCAGCAATCAACATACCATCAACATATAGGAGCAAATAAAAAACTAAACCATTAACAGTCTTCAAGTAAACTAGCTATCATAATTAGGTCTTTTAAAATTTTGAGATATCATAAAGGACTCAATCTCTTGTACCATTGTCTAGGTGATTACTTCAAACCATAGAGAGATTTCTTCAATTTGCAAACAAAATTCTCCTTCCTCGGAATGACGAAACCTTCCGGTTACTCCATATAAATGTCTTCTTCTAATTCCTCATGTAAGAATGCGGTTTTCACATCCAATTGTTCAAACTCATAATCATGCATAGCCACAATGCTGAGTAAAGTGCGAATAGAATTATGCTTCACAACAAGGGAAAAACATTTGTAAAATCAATACCTAGAATTTGGTTATATCCTTTTGCAACTAGCCTTGCTTTGTACCTAACCTCTTCGATTGGTGAAACTCCTTTTTCTTCTTAAAGATCTATTTGCAGCGAAAAGGTTTCTTCTCAATTGGCAACTTGATTAGCTCCTAACTGTCATTCTTGTAAAAAGATTCTATCTCATCATACATGGCAGTCATCCATCTTTCTGAACCACTAGAAGAGATAGCATCTGAATAAGATGAAAGTTCTGCAGTACCTTCAATTTCTTTTGCCATATTTAAGTAATAAGCCACAACATTAGCTTATTCAATCAATCTCTTAGGAGGCTGAATGTTCCTTCTTTGTCTATCAACTGCAACGGAACGATGTGTTAGCGGCTCAATAATAAGGGCTTTTAAAATATTTTCCTTGTCGACTTCTAGTGTAGATCTTGAATCAATAATATACTCTACCTGCACACTTGATTGCTTCTCAACGGGGACGTCAATAGATGGCGTATCATGCAATATAACAGACTCATCAAAAATAACACTTCTGCTAATAACCATCTTTCTAGTTTGAGGATTCCATAATTTATATCCTTTCACACCAGTTTTATAACTAAGAAAAATGCAATTAACTGTTCTAGGCTCTAATTTACCATTGTTAACATAAGCATAAATAGAACAGCCAAATATTCTTAAGTTTGAATAATCTGCTAGAGAGTCAGACCATACCTCAATTGGAGTCTTCTTATCAATAGCCAAATTTGATGACCGATTAATTAAATAACAAGCAGTGGAAGCGACTTTAGCCTAATAACTTTTAAATAATCCAGAGTTTGATAACATGCAACCTTCTCCATGATGATTATGTTCATGCGTTCGGCCACACCGTTTTGTTGAAGAGAGCCTGGGACAGTATAATGTCTCACAATACCCTCTGACAGCATAAAGCTTCAAATTCTCCAAAACAGAACTTCAAGCTTTTGTTGGTACGCAACTTTTTGACATGCTTACCATTCTGTCTTTCAATCATAATATTTCACTTCTTGAATGTTTTGAATACATCTGATTTATGCTTGATAAAATATACCCAAACTTTTCTTGAGTAATCATCAATGATGGTCAATATGTAGCTTGTATCTCCAAGTGATAGAACGTATGATTTTCCCCCACAAATTAGAGTGAACATAATCCAATATGCCTTTTGTAAAGTAAGTCGTAGTACTGAATTTCACCATCTTTTACTTGCCAAAGACACAATGTTCACAAAACTTCAACTTGTCAATGCTTTGACCATCAAGAAATCCTCTTTTACATAATTCCATCATTCCAGCTTCACTCAAATGCCTTAAACGCATATGCCAAAGATTAGTAGCATTAAAAGCAGATGATTTATTTGAGACAACAGTAACATTACCTAAAATTGTAGTGCCTCGCAGATGATATAAGTTGGCAACCTTCATATCACCCTTCATCACAACAAGAGAATCTTTAGAGACTTTTAGAACTCCACCTCCACATGAATAATTGTACTCTTTAACATCAAGAGTACTCAACGAGATAAAATTTCTCTTCAAATTCGAAATATGACAAACATCCGATTAAGTCCTGATGGTACCATCAAACATCTTAATCTGGATAGAACCAATACATGCAACCTTGCATGGTGTATTATTACCCATCAATACTGATCCACTTGGCGTAGCTTCATAGGTAACAAGGTTCGGGCTCATGTGGAAAGTATAGACTGAATCAAGAATTCATTCATCACTGGTTTTAGAATCATCGGCAAAGGCAACGAGAACATCTCCATTAGAACCTTCTTTGGTAGCAACGGTGGCTCTAGATTCATCATCTTATTGATCTTTCTTGAAATTATTATTCCTCTTCTTGATCCAAATTATTATTATCATGACCATCCTTCTTGCAATATCTGCATGATTTCTTATTTCGGGATTTAGATCTGCCTCTGTATATGCTTTAGTTTCTGCCTTTTGACACCACGTCTGATATAATATATGCATGCGCTTATCATGCCACAGGCGATAAAGTGTCCTACATGAATATGGTACGAATTCGGATCAACTTTAACACTTACGTTGGGCCTGAATTGCCACGACGGTGCAGCAGGCGTCATCGTCGTCACCGCCGAGCAGCCAGGACTAGCGCCGGCGGTGCGGGCGACGACATCTACGCCGGCGCATTCGAATACGTGGACGGCCCTGAGGAACCGTGAAACACCCCTGAAAAATTTCAAAATTTTTGAGCCTTTTTCCTGAATTTTTTAGTGAATTTCGGAAACTTTCCCTTTCGGGAAAGTCTCCCCGCGCCCGCTTTCCATTTTCGGCCTGGCGCCACCTCTCCCCGATGGCGCCCTCCTCCTTTCCGCCATCCTCCCTGCACCAGCGCCGCTCCTTGTCCCCTCTCCGCTGGTGCCCCGCTCTATCCTCTCCGTTGGCGCCGCTCCCCTCCCCGCTTCTCTCTGCTCCTTAGCACCCGCTCCGCTCCCTCTCCCCGCTGGCACCTCCCTCTGCTCCCCACCTTCTCCCTCGCGCTCGCGCTGCTCGCCCGCGCTGCTCCCGCACCGCCTCTGCGCCCTCGCGCCACGGATTCTTCCCCGCGCTCGCGTCACCTGGTCTGAAGCGGGCAGCACATCCTCGCCACGCGTCGCCACCCATCTCTTCCCGACCCCACCTGTCAGCCGCCGCCTATCCCCTCCGCCGCGCGCGGACGCTCCCCCGCCCATGCCCGAAGCTCACCTGCCCCTCTCTCCCGTCGCCTCGCCATTAAGCCGCCGCAGAGGCTGGCGTCACCCCCACTGCGCGGAGGAGACACTCCACCAGCCCCCCCGTCCACTCCTGTTGACTCCGCGCCGCGCCCGTTGCCTTCTCCCCGAAGGATCCCCTCCCTCCGCCCGGGCATAAAAGCCGCCCCTCGGCTCAATTGCTTCCTCTTGCTCCCCAAGCCTCCCAGACACCCCCATTCTCCTCCCACCGCTCCAGAGAAGCTCCACGCGTAGCCGATTGGAATCCCGCCGCCCGTAGCGCCGCCGTGGTCTTCCCCTACGCCAGCGACCCCGTAAAGCGGACCTCCCTCCTCCCTTGCACATTTTACGAATTGCTTTCGTCCAGAGCACCCTTGCGGCCCCCTCATCCCTTTGATGCTTGCCTCTGGACAGGTGATCGCCCGTGGAGTTCCCACATCGTCTCCCACCGCCGGCCGTTTCACCCCTCCCGTGGCCAGCCCTGCAGGAGACTTCCCAACCACCACCGCCAATGTGAGCACCCTACTCCCTTGACCGTGTATACCTCGCCAATTGAACTCAGTCGGCCCGGGTGACCGCCTTCATCGCCGGGAGACCGAACCTCCCCTTTTCGCCTCCTACCTTCTCCATTGACCTCCTCCACTTCCAACTCCCCAAAATGGATTCCCCAAGTCAAATCCTACCCGTTGGTGCCCTCCCTTGCCGCCAAGGTCCCCGCCATCGCCGGAGATCAAGAACGCCGCCGCCTCTGCCTCTCTGTTGCGCGCGGCCAGCGAGAGGTAGAAGACGAGGGACGTGGCCTCCTCTCCGTCGTCCACTCTCCCCGTTCTATCTAACCACAGCCGCCAGATCAAGCCATCCCCGCCACCGTCGGATCTTCATAAACACCCCGCCTCCCCTTCCCTCTGCCGTCCGATCTCCCCTCACCTCATCGCATCCGTTCGCCCCGCCCCCATCTGGGTCGTCCGCCAGCGCCACGCGTCGGGCATCCCGACCCGGAGAGCGCGCCAGCGTGGACCACGCCGCCGCGCGCCGCCTGATCTTTGGCTGCGGCGTAACTTTGGGCCGCCTAAGCATTGTTCACCGAATTTTCCAGTGATTTATTAACTTCCAAAATTCCAGAAAATCCAAATAAATCCTAGAAAATCACAGAAAATTCCACAAATTCTCAAATTTCACCACTTTGCCCCATTTGATGTCCTGAACCCATTTTTGACCTCCATTTCTCCAATTTCATCCCAGATAAATTGCAAAAAAAATCCTATTTGGAGATTTATGCTTTTTACTCTTTTTAATAGATTATTTTTCCTCGCTTGCTTAGGCTCAAGCCGGACTTATTTTGTTTTTGTGTTTGCGCTAGTTTGAAATCTGGAAGTTCAGTGCGATCCGAGATCCGGGAGCTTCTACGTTCGAGCTCGCCGAGATCATCCAGATTAACGGCAAGTCACAAGTCCTTGATCATGTTGAAATCCCATGCCGTTTAATTATGTTCTTATGCTATTTGCATTAAGGTAGTTATGAAATGTTAGTTCAAAAGTAAAATAAAATGTTTAGAATGACATGCTATGTAGTTAAACCTACCACCGACAAATGCCATGTTAAACTTGTAGCCATGCCTTTGTAACCCTAGAAATAATTATCTGTTAATCTAGATAATTGTAGGTTATTATTATTATTCAAAGTCTTTACACTAATAAGGTTGTGGCTGCGGGCCAATAGAATTTGGAAAACCCGACTGTAGGGCAGGGTGGTACGGGACACCGTGCTCTAGGGCGGAGTATGTCGGCGTGCGAGTAGGGTAAGGATTCTTACCCTAGGTTGTAAGGTCGCGGACTGGCCGGGTTCTTGACTCGGGGAAAAATATAAGGACCGGACCCCTTATGCCGAGCAAATGACACGATGTCGCTCAACCACGAGGAGTTGACTTATCAACACCGGTTTAGTAGTCGCTCAACTCGATTGAAACTCTACAGTGTTGAGAAGCGGGAGTTTGGGTAACAAGGTTAGGCGGCCGTCTTTGCGGTGCCTAACAACGATAGAGTTCACTCGAGCGGACGTTTGTTTATTATTATTATTTATATGTATATGTGCGGACCAGTGGATTCTACCGGTAGAGTCTATATAAAGAGTTGAGCAGTGAAACGACCTGGCTTTCTTAACTCTGTCGCGGGAGTTAAGGGATCGTGTGGGTAAAGCTGAGCAAACTATGCAGAGTCAAATAAATGGTATTCGAATACGCCGTGCTCCCGGTTAATGGAGCTGTGTCACTTGGGTGATTCCAGCAGCGAAGCTTAAGTAGATTTGTACATGCTTTAACTTGTTCAGTTGGTTAATTAACCTTTCATGAAAACCCCTGAGATCTTGAGGAGTAGTTTTGGGTCCGTCTTATCAAAATATTTACAAATAAAACTGCATCCATTCAAAGTTAATAAACCAAGTATACTCCCTTCCTTTGTTGATCCATGCAAGTAGTAAGTTAGGGTTTCCCTTGTGATTTGCTGAGTACGGGGTTGGAGTACTCAGACTTGCAAATTTGCACAGATACCAGAAGAAAAGAAGGTAATTCAAGATTTCGTGTTAGGGTTGCGACCGCACTCAGGTTTTCCTGTGGTGCATTTGTGGTTCTTCTGCAATGTAAGTATGTTGGGGCTTGCTCGCCCGTTTTATTGTAAAAATTGACCGTTAGGTCTTATTTCAATCAAGGTAACTCTTTTTAAATGTTCGCAAGCAGGCATGATACTTGTTCAGTCCGTAACCAAACTCCTGGGTGGTTGCGGATTAGTGACGCTCCTGTTCCTCCCAGAAACGGGGGCGTTACAAGAAGTGGTATCAAAGCAGGCTTGACTGTTGGTTGTAACCCTAGGTATAGATTTGGTTTCGTCAGGAAATACGGTTTTACAAAATTTTAATTTCTAATATAAAAGAATTGCAAAAATCATAAGTAATATTGCTATCTCCTCTTTCCTATGTCTATCTCATCTCTCTTTAGACATGCATCAAAAAGTTTTGTTTTGGTATTGTGAAAATCCCAAAAATACGTGTAGCCGTTTAGACTAACTTCTGACTGTAAGCTCTGGCCACCTGGAACGGGGTCTAACTTTTGAAGAAATAGTAGTAAGGATGGTGTCTGGAAGAATAGTGCGAATACCCTGACCCAAGCTTTTCCTTTTGAAAAGTTGTAAGGTCATCGCTCGAGTAGTTAGCAATACCCGTTGGATTTCCTTGATGCTACGGGTAAAACCATTTGAGTAGACGAAATTTTTGATTGTAGTAATAGCCAAATTGCATTATTGGGCCATTAGGCTGCTATATGAGCAATTTGTGCAAAACTAAATTTCTGGTTTTAAATAAAGAATATGTTAAAAATTTCTGCTTCTACCACGTTTCGTCCGAATTCTTTCCTATGTTCTCTCTAGTCTGCAAAGAAATTAAATGTGAACCTTCGATTGCCACCAGTAAGCTGGATTACCTCCCTGGAAACTATAATTTAAGGGAGTGCGATCAAAGGGACCATTCAATTTCGTCTCAACCTATTTCTTTCTCGCTTTTTCTTACCCTTGTTCTTGCTCAGTCTTACTTTCCTTTGCTAAGCCCAAAAATGTTACAGAATTGATTCCTAAGTCTTGGTTGCAAAATGTCACTGGGCAGAGAGCAGTTCAGTATGAAGGAAGTCCAAGTCACCGTGAAGATAGATCCGACTGAAGGCAAACAAGGACAAGTCCAGATGTCAGAGCAGCAAGGGGAGTCACAGCCACCGTTCATTGTCAAGGTGACACCCGAAGAATCAATGTCACGGCCAAGTGCAACCACATTGAAGTTTACAGTTTTCCTGCAAACTCAACCACCTAAGTTCCCCTCAGCAACAGGGACATTGAATGCAGATGACTGGTTACAAGATATTGAGAGAAGACTGAATACTATCCAGTGTACAGATAATGAGAAAATACTTTTCGCCACCTACCAGCTGTCAGGAACCGTCATTGCTTGGTGGAATGCTATCCAGTGGATACACCCTAATGAGGAAGACATTACATGGGAAGAATTTGTGAAGAGATTCTGTAAAGCCTACATTTCTCCTAGAGTTATCACTGAAAAATATCAGGACTTTCTTAATCTTCAACAAGGAGAGAACTCCATCACGGGATATTTGCAACAATTTCATCAGTTATCCCAATTTGCTCAAGAGGAAACTGACACCGAAGCTAAAAGGATGGAGTACTTTATGAAAGGTCTACGACCCAATATGAGACAACGCCTTCAAGCCATGAAGTTTTCAAGCCTATTGAGCCTGGTTGATCGAGCTCTCCAGATAGAAGAAGAAATACCAGGTTACGTGAAAGTTATGAAGCGAAAGAAGCCTTCGCCTTCAGCACAAACAGCTTGCTTTCACTGCGGACAGAATGGGCATTATCGTGACCAATGCCCACTGAAGTCCTTACCCGCAGAAGAAGCTAGGAAGCAAGCAAAAAGGCAGACATCAACATCACGCCTGCCACCGATGGAAGAAGAAGAAACTTACCCTAAGAAGACCAGAATAGAGGAAGAAACAAGCCTGCCTGGAGGAATGCCATGAACAAAAAACACAACAGACAGTCAAGAAGAAAGTGATCTATGTAGACAAAGGAATGGGATGATGTCATTTTTTGTTATCCTTTTGTAAGCTAGTTGGAAGAACTGAATGGTTTGCTTGTAAATTACTTTAGCTAAGGTTTGTGGCAAAACTACGAAAGTGTATGAAGACCATCTGTGTAAAGTGTAATGGATGAGAAGTTCGTGTTGCAGTGAAATTAATCCTAACGGACCCAGATATATATATGTAGCCCTGGTACTGCATAATTCAGCTAAGTGTGAACCTGTAGCATATACCCAATGATGATATACAGGTGCAGGTGAGAAGAAGTGACAGTATCATCTGAAGACAGCAAACCTTTTTAGATCCAAAAAGGAGGACCGCAATTAAAGAGAATGAGTCAAAGACGATCCAGAGAAGATCAAAACAGTCATGAAATGGAAGCCATCAGGGACAGTAGCAGAAGTGAGAAGCTTTCTTGGATTGACGATTTATTACCGCCGATTCATAGAACGATTCTCAAAAATATCTCGTCCGCCCACTCAGCTAGTGAAGAAGGACAAGGACAGACCTCTCACTTGGACAGATACTTGTGAAGAAAGTTTCTAGCTGTTGAAGACCAAATTGACGACAACACCAGTATTGATTCTGCCCAACCCAGAGAAAGAATCCCAAATCTATTGTGATGCTACAAAGTAGGGTTTGGGACGTATGCTGATGCAAGATAGGAAAGTTGTTGCCTATGTATCCAGACAATTGAAGCCGCATGAGGAGAACTATCCGACTGATGATTTAGGACTAGCAGCTGTGATGCCTTCACTTAAAATTTGGAGGCACTACCTGTTAGGGAATCGTTGCAAGATGTCCTCCGATCATAAGAGCTTAAAGTATTTGTTCACACAGCCAGAGTTAAATATGAGACAGCGAAGATGGCTGGAACTAATAAAAGACTATGACATTGAGCTTCAGTATCACCCAGGCGAGGCAAATATAGTTACCGACGCCCTTAGCTGAAAGACTCATCCAAGCAAAGTCAGCATGACAGAGCACCCCCAGAGTTGCAAAGAGAGATACTACAACTGAATTTTGTGGTCACAGAATAAGGCAGTATGGCAGCATTAGAGATTCAGCCTTTACTGACAGACCAGATCAAAGCAACAGAAGACGAAGAGATTCAAAAACTGAAAAAGAAGGTTCAAGAGGAAGATTCATCAGAGTATACGATAGACGAGCATGGAATCCTTACTCTCCGTGGTCGCTATTGCATACCCAACAAGAAAGAGTTGAGAGACTTAATCCTACCTGAGGCTCACTCCTCTCAATTCTCAATTCATCCGGAGGTACCAAGATGTACCAGAAGATATATATATATATATATATATATATATATATATATATATATATATATATATATATATATATATATATATATATATAAAATATTGGTGGAACCTGATGAAGAAGGAAGTGGCAGAAAATGCAAGACCCCTCTGAATTGGTCAGAAACGGGAGAACGACAACTTATTGGCCCTCAAATTGCTCAAGATGCAGAAGCACATGTCAGAATTATCAGAGACAGACTCAAATTGCCCAAGACTCACAGAAGAGCTATGCAGATAACCGCAGAAAAGACTTGAGCTTTGAAGTTGGAAACTTCGTGTAAATCAAAGCCACCCCATTCAAGATAGTTAAAAGACTTCAAGTTAAAGGGAAATTAACTCCAAGATATGTGCGACCGTTTCAAATAATCAGAAGAGTTAGAGAGGTAGCCCATGAAATATGACTATCGCCCGGCTGGGCAAGACTACATAACGTGTTCCATGTATCACAGCTTTGGGAATGTCTACAACAGCCTACAGATGAAGTACCAGTGTCAAACATTAATTTGCAAAACAATTTGACCTATACTGAAGAACCACTACAAATACTTAGAGAGGCAGTTCAAGAACCAGAACATCAGATTTTACAGAAGTCAGTGGAGAGATCACGACCGAAAAGTCCACATGGGAAAGGAATCAGAACTGTAACAACTTTTGTTTTCAACCCATTTCTTTACCCTTAGGTGAATCTCGGGGTCGAGATTCTCTTAAGGGGGGTAGGTTGAAACACCCCTGAAAAATTTCAAAATTTTTGAGCCTTTTTCCTGAATTTTGAGTGAATTTCGGAAACTTTCCCTTTTGGGAAAGTCTCCCCGCGCCCGCTTTCCATTTTCGGCCTGGCGCCACCTCTCCCCGATGGCGCCCTCCTCCTTTCCGCCATCCTCCCTGCGCCAGCGCCGCTCCTTTTCCCCTCTCCGTTGGCGCCCCGCTCCCTCCTCTCCGTTGGCGCCGCTCCCCTCCCCGCTGGCGCCTCCCTCTGCTCCCCGCCTTCTCCCTCACGCTCGCGCTGCTCGCCCGTGCCGCTCCCGCACCGCCTCTGCGCCCTCGCGCCGGTTCTTCCCGCGCGCGCGCCGCGACGTCACCGGTGCAGGCGGGCAGCACATCCTCGCCACGCGTCGCCACCCATCTCTCCCCGACCCCACCTGTCAGCTACCGCCTGTCCCCTCCGCCGCGCGCGGACGCTCCCCCGCCCATGCCCGAAGCTCACCTGCCCCTCTCTCCCGTCGCCTCGCCATTAAGCCGCCGCAGAGCCTGGCGTCACCCCCACTGCGTGGAGGAGACGCTCCACCAGCCCCCCCGTCCACTCTTGTTGACTCCGCGCCGCACCCGTTGCCTTCTCCCCGAAGGATCCCCTCCCTCTGCCCGGGCATAAAAGTCGCCCCTCAGCTCAATTGCTTCCTCTTGCTCCCCAAGCCTCCCAGACACCCCCATTCTCCTCCCACCACTCCAGAGAAGCTCCACGCGCAGCCGATTGGAATCCCGCCGCCCGTAGCGCCGCCGTGGTCTTCCCCTGCGCCGGCGACCCCGTAAAGCGGACCTCCCTCCTCCCTTGCGCATTTTCCGAATTGCTTTCGTCCAGAGCACCCCTGTGGCCCCCTCATCCCTTTGATGCTTGCCTCTGGACAGGTGATTGCCCGTGGAGTGCCCGCACCGTCTCCCACCGCCGGTCGTTTCACCCCTCCCGTGGCCAGCCCTGCAGGAGACTTCCCAACCGCCACCACCACCGCCAATGTGAGCACCCCACTACCTTGACCGTGTATACCTCGCCGATTGAACTCAGTCGGCCCCGGTGACCCCCTTCATCGCCGGGAGACCGAACCTCCCCTTTCCGCCTCCTACCTTCTCCATTGACCTCCTCCACTTCCAACTCCCCAAAATGGATTCCCCAAGTCAAATCCTACCCGTTGGTGCCCTCCCTTGCCGCCAAGGTCCCCGCCATCGCCGAAGATCAAGAACGTCGCCGCCTCTGCCTCTCTGTTGCACGCGGCCGGCGAGAGGTAGAAGACGAGGGACGTGGCCTCCTCTCCGCCGTCCACTCTCCCCGTTCTATCTAACCACAGCCGCCAGATCAAGCCATCCCCGCCACCATCGGATCTTCATAAACACCCCGCCTCCCCTCCCCTCTGCCGTCCGATCTCCCCTCACCGCATCGCATCCGTTCGCCCCGCCCCCATCTAGGTCGTCCGCCAGCGCCACGCGTCGGGCATCCCGACCCGGAGAACGCGCCGCGCGTGGACCACGCCGGCCGCACAGTGCTGGGCTGCACTGTGGCTTTGGGCCGGCCTAGCACTGTTCACTGAATTTTTCAGTGATCCAGAAAATCCAAATAAATCCTAGAAAATCACAGAAAATTCCACAAATTCCCAAATTTCACCACTTTGCCCCATTTGATGTCCTGAACCCATTTTTGACCTCCATTTCTCCAATTTCATCCCAGATAAATTCCAAAAAAATCCTATTTGGAGATTTATGCTTTTTACTCTTTTTAATAGATTATTTTTCCTCGCTTGCTTAGGCTCAAGCCGGACTTATTTTGTTTTTGTGTTTGCGCTAGTTTCGGAAATCCCGGAAGTTCAGGTGCAGTCCCAGGATCCAGGAGCTTCTACGTTCGAGCTCGCCGAGATCATCCAGATTAACGGCAAGTCACAAGTTCTTGATCATGTTGAAATCCCATGCCATTTAATTATGTTATTATGCTATTTGCATTAAGCTAGTTATGAAATGTTAGTTCAAAAGTAAAATAAAATGTTTAGAATGACATGCTATGTAGTTAAACCTACCACCGACAAATGCCATGTTAAACTTGTAGCCATGCCTTTGTAACTCTAGAAATAATTATCTGTTAATCTAGATAATTGTAGGTTATTATTATTATTCATAGTCTTTACACTAATAAGATTGTGGCTGCGGGCCAATAGAATTTGGAAAACCCGACTCTAGGGCAGGGTGGTATGGGACACCGTGCCCTAGGGCGGAGTATGTCGGCGTGCAGAGTAGGGTAAGGATTCTTACCCTAGGTTGTAAGGTCGCGGACCTGACCGGGGTTGCTGACTCCGGGGGGGGGGGAAATATAAGGACCGAACCCCTTATGCCGAGCAAATGACACAGTAATCGCTCAACCACAGGAGTTGACTTGTCAACACTGGTTTAGTAGCTGCTCAACTCGATTGAAACTCTACAGGTGTTGAGAAGCAGGAGTTTGGGTAACAAGGTTAGGCAGGCCGTGCTGCGGGTGCCTAACAACGGTAGAGTTCACTCGAAGTGGACGTTTGTTTATTATTATTATTTATATGTATATGTGCCAGACCCGAGTGGATTCTACCGGGTAGAGTCTATATAAAGAGTTGAGCAGTGAAACGACCTGGCTTTCTTAACTCTGTCGCGGGAGTTAAGGGATCGTGTGGGTAAAGCTGAGCAAACTATGCAGAGTCAAATAAATGGTATTCGAATACGCCGTGCTCCCGGTTAATAGAGCTGTGTCACTTGGGTGATTCCAGCAGCAAAGCTTAAGTAGATTTGTACATGCTTTAACTTGTTCAGTTGGTTAATTAACCTTTCATGAAAACCCCTGAGATCTTGAGGAGTAGTTTTGGGTCCGTCTTATCAAAATGTTTACAAATAAAACTGCATCCATTCAAAGTTAATAAACTAAGTATACTCTCTTCCTTTGTTGATCCATGCAAGTAGTAAGTTAGGGTTTCCCTTGTGATTTGCTGAGTACGGGGTTGAAGTACTCAGACTTGCAAATTTGCGCAGATACCAGAAGAAAAGAAGGCAATTCAAGATTTCGTGTTAGGGTTGCGACCGCACTCAGATTTTCCTGTGGTGCATTTGTGGTTCTTCTGCAATGTAAGTATGTTGGGGCTTGCTCGCCCGTTTTATTGTAAAAATTGACCGTTAGGTCTTATTTCAATCAAGCTAACTTTTTTAAATGTTCGTAAGCAGGTATGATACTTGTTCAGTCCGTAACTAAACTCTTAGGTGGTTGCGGATTAGTGACGCTCCTGTTCCTCCCAGAAACGGGAGCCTTACAAGCAGCACTTCGACTCGTCGTCGCAGCTGCTGCACGACTTCGTCACGTAACCAACCAAAACCTACGGCCCGGAGTGGGAGTGGATGATACATTGACCGACGCCGCCTGCCGGTGCCAGAAGCCCAGACCAGCCGGCCGGCGCTGCCATGGCAATAGTTACTACACAAGAATTGCAACGCGTATACATGGTGGTGCGAAGGTATTAATTAGGAGAGCTTTTACCATCTGGGGAGGTACAGGCTCGTGATACCTCTTAGTATCTCTTTGTGCTGGTTAAATGGATGGTTTGATACGTTCTAAGGATGATAAAAATTCTCATAACTAGTTGATACTCTATTTTAGCTCAACAAGTGGAGAAGAGGATTTGTACAGAATGTTCTGCATATAGCAGCAAATTTGTGCACTGACTGAGATACTTCTTTTTCTCTAGTAATTGCTCCTATAAAAATGGAATCAAAGACCACCATGTACTTCAGTACTTCACAAAAGGACATCATGTTCAGAGACAAACTCCCTTGCCATACTGCAAAATTCAGTAAAATTCCTCGACGCTGATCAAAACCGTCGAAGGAAACAAGAACAACAACAAAGAGTAGAAGAAGGCATTTGGTCTGTCCTTGTACAATTATCTGAAACCCTCAGGGAGTCTGCAATGCTTATGTAGCAGCAGAGAATGCAGACTTCCTTTTGAGTTTCATGGGCTAAGTAAGGCCTTACATATGGGCCTAAGATTAGCCCTGACACGGTGACACCATTCTTCCGATAATAAGCATTCTCTTGTTGTTTTTGCCTGACACCATTCTTTGTTTTTGCCTTGACACTTGTTCTTTTGCTAGATTGAAAAAAAGGTTATATAAAAGCTTCGTTGATTTATCTTTTCCTTAGACCGAATAGGTTCATGGGTTGATGTGAGATGGATGACCTTGCAAGAAAATTCACTTAATTAAACTTAGGTGAGTATTATGAAATGACCCAATGGTGCTTCCCAAAAAGATCCCACATATGATGATGAGAATGGACACATACATAACGACATATAACATCATAAAAAGTGCTTCTTTATCCAAACCATACATAATTAAACTACCTAAGAAGACATCATAAAATCTATCATCTGTTGGTTTTTCTTAAACCCTAAATTGATTTTGTGGAGGTTTTTCGGTCTACGCTCTATTTCTCCACCTTTTCTGTAGTGTAGCTCACAATTACATTATAAGGCTAGAAGGTAGTAACTTATGTATAGGCTTCACTTCTAGGTGTTACAAAGCGACCAACTTGTTTTCTGGTACACCGTAAGACTTCTGAACTATGTCACTAACCACGATCAGACAGGCCAATTTAATTAGTCTAAAATATATTAGTCCCAAGCACACATGAGTGAGTCATGTGCCATGATTAGATTATTTATGAGATCAATTCCAATCTGATCATGTGGATTAATAGCCTACATAGTCGATCCTGCAAAACAAAACAAGCTATTCACCCTATACTGTACCTGGGTTAAATATATACATGCATATCAATTTCAGTAGATTCGATCTCAATAAATGTATCTACCATATTTCAGCATTGCCATCCTTGGCACCTCAAGTTAAATTCCGCATCAAATTATTCATTATTAATTGCATTAATAATATATATAATTCAATATATATTGAGTTAAATTGACAATAATCACATTAAATATAGAAAGCCATATGAAAAATCCAACACCATCCATTCCCACAAGGTGTAAGTCAAAAGGCAGCAGGAAAATGGGCCTTGGAATCATTCCAAGTTCTCCAGTCATGGAACCACATCGTGCATACTGCCGGTGGTCTTTCAGATCACTTTCTTGATCATCCATGACTAGTACCATCCATAACATATAATCTTTATTTAAGCTCGTCACTATGTATCCCTGTAAGGTAATGATACTTATCCTTTTTTGAGTTTTGACTCAATGTTCAGACATAATCATCGAGTCAGAAAATGGCAAGACTAATGCCATCCCATCAGGCACCAAAGCATTAGCATCCAATAGGGGCCAGGCCACTCAAGTTCTGCAAGAACTTTCAGGGAAAGTTTCATGATGAGCCAAAGAAGAAGCTTGTTGTTAGTACCAGTACTCTTGTGCTTTTCACTTGATGTTTGTTTTGTATCGCAATCTTCAAGTTTTCCCCCCAGGCCTTAACCAGTAGCATTACAAAAAGTTCAGTCATGCTACAGGCCTGTTCTTTACAGCTTTTAACTTTTCTACAGTAACTAACTTTAAACGGAGTGTCTTTTTAAAACGTGATCTACTAGTTAATTGTAGTATACACTCTAGCGATTTTATTTATATCGGCAAAAATCGTATATGAGTTTCTATTACTCTATAACCCTTCTCACAAATAGCTTAAAAAATATAAATCGTATCCAAAAAGTTATAAGCCACAGCCATAAATAACAACAGGCTCTACAAATCCTTGAGATGCTTTGCGTCTGCAATTGATGAGTGCCACCAAACTGCACGCATGTGTCGGCAGCAACAGCTCTACTGAAGACGCGTGCTTTGGCCACCGCACGTGTAGACGACGACTGGAGAAGCAATCTTGGAAGCCATCTTTGCATGATCGGAAAGATTCGTGACGAGGATGACACGAGAACCGATGCAAGGCTAGCCGGAATAGCACTCGAGATCAGCATTATGATGATGGCCCCATGCATCCCCATGAATTGGAGATTAACCAACCTAATTAGATGGTAATAGTATGCTAGTCTGTAAATTACCCATCGTTTACTGTAAATGCCTAAATTAACGGACAGTAAATTAAGAAGACACAAGTCTGAACATATTGTTCCAGCTTCCTTTTTCCAAATTAATGCAAGTATGTGCTTGTGTTTAAGGCATTCCTCACGTTAATTGTAAGACATAAAACAAAAACAACGATCTAAACCACCAATGCTCGATCACCAGAAGGAAATTTATCAGAGAATTGATCAGGCGTCGCTGTGGATCGGATCAGTTAGCATCCCAATATTTCTCCGAGTTACATTTTCAAAGCTGCAAGAAAAAAACACTTACTGCAGACAAGAAGAGTACTGTTGTCGGTGCAGACACCAGAGGCTCAGATAATTAGCTCACCTGCCGTCTTCTCCGAGCCCGACCAACTCCCGTCGACGACGGACAGACCGAGTCGTTGGGGGGAATGAAGCCTGGTCCGAGATCGTCCACCTGCGCGGCGGCGACATCCGCCACTGTCCGGTCTCAGACCAGACAACATTCCCCTCAACAAGACGAGAAGAAGAAGAAGAAGAAGAAGAAGAAGAAGAAGAAGAAGAAGAAGAAGAAGCTTCTCCTGCATACTAGCTGCCTGCAGCTAGCAAATGATGTTACTTTTCTGCAGCCTTATGGCAGAGGCAATTGCGTCAAGTCCACAAGCAAGCTGTCTCCTTTCTTCCTTGCTGCTTTCACACTACACCTTGCATGCACGAACAAAATCGATCTTTGGCTATATGTATTACTACTGTGTCAGCAAGTCACCAATTTTGGAGATTTCTGCAAGTGAAGCTACTAATTAAACTCAAAGAATTTAGCCATGGCCATGCATATTTAATATAGATATATCTAGTGGTAATCATGAGTAATATATGCTTAGCTATGATTGTGCAAAGGCATAGGCTGAGGAAAACTTCACACAAAGATTCTGAGAATAGTCAACTGAATTTGCAAGATTGTATATAGGCAGCAAAGCCAATTAACTAATTATGAGGTTTTAGGCGATCATTACGCATATTCCTGGTTATGATTAAGCACAATATTGAGTTGCTGAAAAAACGTCGTAAACTAGTAGTTACATTGTTCTCCCAGGAGTGCTAGATAGGCTCTGACATCGGTGATCATGATTTTATTCCCAAGCAAAGGGGGGTTCTTTGCCTTTGCATTGCGTTGTGTTGCCGAGTTGTTTTGATTCCAAGCTTAGCACTTAAGAAACTGGCAGCCATGAGGCGCCCTGCTGCAACAGCGAAAGAGCCTTTTTGGTGAGGCTGTTGATTAATGTGCATGAGTGGAAAGGGTCAAGTGGTTAGTATCTGAACTTATGCATCTTATTAAATCAAAATTTGTAAATCGTACAAGAATGCTGGGATGGAAATTGTTTTCAGGACAAAACAAAGTGTCTGAACCCAAGCAATTTAGCCATGGCCATGCATCTATCAAATTATTTTTTGGATTTTTTTCATGACTATTTGCACCATGTTTTGACGAGAGGAGGCACAAGAAATCGACTCAACTCTCGTGTCACTCCTTAGGGCGACCTGAAAGGTGATGCCCCCCTACCCGAGAGCCCCTTCCTCCACTCCCTCGTCTCGCCGCCTTCGTTGCTGGTGCCCAGGGGGGTCCCTGCATATCCCCTCCCCATCCCTCTCTCCCTCTCTTTTGCTTTTGAGATGGGCTCCCCCTATATCCAAATCTGGTTGTGGTTCTTCCATGCTAGGTTGCCGGCGAAGCAACCCGATGAGCTTCCTCCGCCACGTGGCTTTATTCTTCATCACCCTCGCACCGGCCTTGGCTCATTGTGGGGCCTGGGTCCGCCTCCTCAGCATGGGATCAAGTACGTCGACAACAGGCCAAGGCACCTACTCTGGCCTCCTCATCGCCCTCTCCTCCCCTCCGCAAAGTGCACCTAGTCGACTTCCTCAAGTTCTTCGTGCTTTGTGTCCATCTTAGGGTGTCAACAGTAGGGGTGCGGTGGCAAGTATCATTGGTGTCATGCGGCATGGTGCATCAGTGCGAGTGTGCACTAGTGGCATAGGCCCGACGTCATCTCCGGATCTAGCCAAGATTTGCTTCCTCCTCGCCAGTGGCAGATCTGGCCGGCCCAATGGTGTTTTCGATGCGACCGCACGTGATGCATGCGAGGCTCATGGCTGCTCTATGGTGAATCAAAGTAGGCCCAGCATGGTCTTGGTCAATGTTCTCAGTTGGGGCAATGCATAGGGCGGTGCAATGGTTACGGTGTGTTGCGAGCAAGCTCTGCGTCGTGGTGGCGTGGCTTTGTTGAGGCGGCGTGGTGGGCGGTGTTTGCAATAACTATCGTCGTTGTAGTGGCACAGTGGTGCTTAGGGCCATGCGAGGGTGGTGCTCCTAGCTGGCTTCGGTGTTGCAATGCAACTCATCATAGTCACCACTGACCTATCTGCTCATGGAGAAGGTCTGGCCTTGTTGTTGTGGTTGGGGGCACTCAATAATGGCATGTTGTCCTGAGGTATCACAAGACGGTCATTGAAGAGGCCCAAAGCGTTGGGTGCTTGCTATTGGGTCGTTGTCTTGAGGTGTAGGCCGACCGTTCTGGAGGCACTACGTGCGTAGTAGCTGGTCCGGTCCTAGAGGCAGGCCACCGTTGGCGAGCCCCGTGGGAGGAGAGGAGTCGATGTTGCCAACTTCTTCTATGTGCCATCCACCTTCATCGTTGAGAGGGTCCTAGAGGTAGGCCACCATCGGCGAGCCCCGTGGGAGGAGAGGAGTCGGTGTTGCCGACTTCTTCTATGTGTCATCCACCTTCATCGTTGAGAGGGTCCTAGCGGTAGGCCACCGTCAGCAAGCCCCATGGGAGGAGAGGAGTTGGTGCTGTCGACTTCTTCTATGTGTCATCCACCTTCATCGTCAAGAGGAGAGGCCACTTCCTCACCTACTACATTCTGAAGCTCCTTGTTGGTTATCACGTTAGTGTGGGGTGCTTGTCGTGGTTCTTCGTGCTTTTGCCTTGACTTGTTGTTTGGGGTGTTGCCGTCTGTTGGTGGTGCGGTGTTGGTGTTGGTATAATCCAATGGTGTGGTGTGCCATGTTGGGTTCAAGATGGTGAGCTTTGGTAGGGTTGTTACCGTGGTGAGCACCCCGGTGTCTGAAGAATATAGACCCATCATTATAAGTTAATGATATGTTTTGGTAATTGATGACAATCATATTATAGACTAATATTTTTCATGAGTTTGGTAAACCAAGTTAAGTCCCATGATAAGGATGACTTGGGATAGATTCATGAGTTGATCATCGTCAAGTCAAAGATCAGGATGAAGGATCGTATAATGTGTTGATGGTCATCAAGTCAAGATCTTGAGATGGTGGATGGCTTCATGTGTTAAAAGTCATCAAGTCAAGAGGATGCATCTTGTGTTGATGGCTAAAATCAAGAATCTGAACTTGAAGTGAAGATATGCGTCATCAAATTTCAAGAGGATGCTCAAAACAAAGGTATAACTAGCATAAGCTAAGAATGTGTTTCTTAGTTGTTTTGTCAGTCTTGGTCTCATGGAGAAAGATTGGGTTATTAGTGCAGGTTACCATACTATTAAGATGGGTCTTATCTTGTAAGTTGAGTCTTATCATGTTTTGATAGTTCAATTTAACTTACTCTAACTCTCCGTGGTATGGTGCTAGTATTTGTGAATATATTTTGTAAATAGTTATAGTTCATGCATAATCCTTGTAGCATGTGACTAGAATTTGCAATTATGTTTTGCAAATGGTTGACGTACATGCATCTACTCCTTGTAGCATGATGATTAGATTTGTGAATATATTTTGCATAGTTGAAGCTCATGCATGATTCTTATAACATGTGACTTAAGTTTATGAATGTGTTTTGCAAATAGGTTAAGTCTATGTATCTAATCCTTGTGTCATGATTATAAAGTATGCCAATATGTTTTGTAACTTGTTGTGAATCATGCCTTAATTCTTGTGTACATAGTAGTATGATTTATGATGTGCTTTGCAAATGTGTTGAAATACATACATTTGTCTCTGTTGGAAAAGTAAGTGTAGTATGAATACCCTTTTGTGTGGCGGTATGATCGGCTCTATGTGAGTGGTTGGACAAGTCGACAGTCTGACTGGCTTTAAGCAAGCGCTATGATTGGCCCTCTCTGAGCAGTCGAACTGGTCATATGTTGGTGGTTTGACTGAACTTTGCAATACAACCGGCATTAGTTGCTGGTAGTATTTTTTTTTCTGATGAACACTATTTTCTGGTTTGTGGTCATGAGGTACGATCGGCTTGTGTGGTGGTATGACCAATGAGTGCGGTAGTATCGGATTCTGTGTGGGCAGTAGTACTGATAATGGCTGTAACGGCTAGTTTTGTACCCGTTGCAAAGAGGGTTGTATGACCATACATTAGTTGGCGTAGTACCGGCCTCCTGCTGATTTCATCCCAACAGCTAGTTTCTTGGTGTGGGATATTTATACCCCTTGTGGTTAGTTGGGAAAAAGGTTATTTCACCCATTTTCATTCTCTTGAACTAGTGTGAATGTCTTATCTCAATTATGCATATGTTGCACTTTGTAAGTAAGGAGATAGGTCTTTAGTTGCATGTGTTGCATCTAGAGGTAGATTTTGTATCCACTTGAGATTGTGCATTTGTTGCACTTGATAAGAGTCAAGTAAGCGGTTTGACTTGTTACTCTTGGAAGTTACTGACTTTTAGATGACGTCGGAGGCTGATTTCTTCAAAGAAGCTTTGTGAAGATGCTTGGTGTATTGTGAATGTTAGAACTTATCTACCCGAAGCAGGCAAGAGATAACACTACTGGAATTGTGGTGTTTGGCTTAATTTGTGGAGCCGGTCTAATTCGTTTGATCTTATTTCAACGTGGACTATGAGAGAGACCGACGAATCTCTAAATACCCTGGTAAAAAGAGACCGTGTCAATTATGGTTTGCTCTCTTGTGTTTAATTTACATTCATAGAATTAAATTGATTATTTATCATCTTAGAATTGCAAACCTTGATATAGATTTATGATGTTGGTGTACTTCGGTGAACCTAGATGATTTGGACCTTATTTATGCAAAACCAATTTGATTTATGCTTTCACATATAAACTCAGTTTTTGCCAAAGAGAGAGTTTTAAAAGCACCTATTCACCTCTCTCTAGTCGACCTCCTCGACCTTACAACTTCAACACACTTCAAGCCCTTGCAAGAGACATGGTTCTTTAGCCTTGGTAGAGCCATGGCTCTCCATGGCATTGCTTCTATTCTTTTCTCTCAAGCATTGTGTAATGGTGATCCTCTGCATACTAACTTGATAACCACTTCAAAGCTTTAGTGTGTTAGGTGGTGGGGGCGTTGTCCTTCCCTTGGCTATGATGGTCGATGTTTATGGTGTTATGCTAGTTGGTGTTTCGCCCCTAGACTTGGTGTTTAGAGGGGTTCCTTACTCTATCTATGGTGTATCTTCATTGGGACTAGCTACTTGTAGGAAGTGCAATATATATATCCTTTGGTATGAAATAGTTATCGTAAGTAGGTACTGTTTATCATTATGCGAACAATCGAAATCATGAACAGTTGCAGAGTACGAAGTACCACCTTAAATCCAGGTGTCCTCGCACTGGTTTCAATGTTGACGTGTGATGCCACGGTGGCAAAACAGAGATGGAAAAAAATAATCTCAAGGATCTGATGAATGGATCATGGAGCTGCAGCGGCATTTGGATTGCATTTGTTTCCGACAAGGGGGAGAAAAGAGACAAAAAATTTTGGGCCCAAGCCCACTGGTAAAAGGATAATAAAAAGCCACGTGGAGGGCCAAGAGTCCAAGCCGGGTCAGTTACGAAACGCTAAGCGGCAACACGCAGCTGTTGGCCCATCTAATCAGGCGGGCTCGTCGAGCCCATTGGATATTCTTTGCCCGTTAGGCCTAATCACGTGCTGCTCCAATTTTCCCCCTTTTTTTTTACCCAATTAGGCGCGGCGCCGCACAGGTGGTGTGACTGCACGAGGCGTCCCGTCTCCGTCCAAAACCTCTCTAAAACCCTCTCCTCCCTCGTGCTCCGTCGCCACGAACTCCACGCCTCCGCCGACCACCGACCAGCCTATGCGAAGGTAGGCTCGCCGCCGACCTCTCTCCGTCGAGTTGGTGCGGCGCGGTCTCGGATTCCGGTTCGGATTACCAGCTCCAGTTGGGGGTGGTGGGGGGATTTGTGAGGTCTCGGATTGTTTTTGAGCTTTCTTCGTGGTAAAAAGGGGTCCCCTTGGTCTAACTAATCTTGAGCTTATATATATCAGAGTTTTAAGCTTAGATTTTGATGCGTCTCTTTCTCTAGCTGTTGTTTCAGTGGTGCTTGCACGAGATTTTTTTTGTTGGGGTGTTCCTAGGACTGTGGTTTCGATGGCGTGCGCTGCTGCTTGAGAGCGGTAGACGGTAGTGTCAGGGGTTGATCAGCTTGCCTTGCTCTGCGATTTAAGCTTAATCTTGTGTCTGTGCCTCCTTTGGGCTCTAGGGGGGATCCGGGCTGCAAATTACGTGCTTGTTCAGGTATCCTAGGCGCATCCATAGCATGGTTCTGTTCTGCATTTGTGTAAATAAATGTCCGTGTTCGTCAATGTTGTGCCTGAGTTCTTGCTTTGAGTCTCTTGATCTCTCAGTTCAAATGTGATGAATGACTTAACCGGAACATTCTATGAGCTGTTATCCTTCATTGTTCATATTTTTTAGAGAACGTAATGTTTTGAATCGTTGTCTATCTGTTTTGATGCTTCAGTGGTGGAAGGAATGGCTGGGGCGCGGACAAATTGCAAAGGGCAAGAGGTCACTGAAGTGATCAGGAAACCTCATGGGCAAGAGGGAAATGAAGTGTTTGGGAGTATTCTAGAACAAGGCATTACTGATGATGATGATGAAAACTCTGGTGATACCACTTGCTCTGCTGGTGAAAATAGGTACCCTGGTTGGCCTGGAACCACTGTCTTCAGGATGCTGATCCCCGCAACAAAAGTTGGCGCAATAATTGGTCACAAAGGAGAGAGGGTCAGAAGACTGTGTGAGGAAACAAAAGCCTGCGTCCGAGTAATAGGTGGTCATCTTACTGCTTACTGGCAGAGCGAGCTGTAAGTTGTCCGTTGAACAGTTACCTTATTATTGCTTTAGTATATTGGTTATCACCCTAAGGACTTATCCTTGTTCATTGGAGAGCACATTTTATATTACCTTTTTTTGTCTGGAATCTGATATTATTTTTTTTACAAGAATCTGCTGCCATATTGTTGAAAAACCAGCATAGTTTTCTGTCTTCCATGTGGTTAGTTACATTACTTTGTCTTCGGTTGCAACCAAAATTATTGGGCTTCTTTGCTAGAAAGAACAGCTATACCAAAATGTTTCATGTTTTCACTAAATTTGTGGACCCATCAAACTTGGCTAACACTGTCAACTAATACTCCACATGAGGCATGTAAAAATTATATTATCATGGATGCCAGCAATGTATTTTCTTGGCATGGTTTGTGAACCCCTAGTAAGGTGGAACTCTACTGGGGAATTGGCTACTAAAAATTTAGTGGCTCTTCAACTTTTTTGCGCTTAGTGTTCCATTATGTTATTATAAACTGTGCATCTGAATGTCTTGTTTTCATTGTGACTGCAATATAAGCATGTTGCTTGTTTTGCCTTTACACCATGGATTCTTAACTTTTTCTCTCTCTCTTAATGTCTATCAAACTATTTAGTTGCAATGGCTGTCGTTCATGAAAAGGGCATAATTTACGTTTCAGTTCAAACAGACAATACAATTGTCCTAACAAACCCATTTCATTTTTTTCATTGAAAGGTAATCGTATTTGCAAAGGAACAACCTGATGAGCCAATACCTCCAGCCATTGATGCACTACTAAGAGTATATCAGCTCACAATTAATGATGATGGTTTGGACATTGGATCTGATAGTATGGTTGTGACACAGATTCTTACACCAAGTGAACAGGCAGCAAGCCTTATTGGCGAGCACGGTTCAATGATAAATTCTATCAAGGAAGCTTCTAAAACCAACATCCGTGTCCTTGGTAATTTCCTTACTCTGATGTACCTCTAAGCTCTGCTTTCCACAACCATTGGTTCCTTCTATTGATATCGGTGATTTTCATAAATATACATGTGGCTTTTTGGATGATACACTTATATAGAGTTTAAGTGTTTAACTACTAGCAATCTGTCAATAAGCAACAGGAATTTCTGCTTACTTAAGCACATAGTTCCTCATTTTGCTTGGCAACTCTATTGTAGCGAAACTGAAATTCTGAAGCTTGCAATGTTATTTTGCTCCCACTACGGAAGTATGCCTGCTATTGCATTAGCATCTTTTGGCAAACATGGTTGCACTGGTCAATCGTAGGCTGAAAATGCACTTCTAATATGTGTGTTGCTGTAGCAATGGTTAGTGATGCATGTGTGCGCTACATGTTGTCGGTAACAGTATCTCTATTAATTTGGTTTTGAAGAAATCACTCAATTTAATAGTTAAGGCACAAGCAGAGAAGTCAACCAATGTAATAGTTAAGGCACAGACAAAGAAGTCACTCAATGTACACCAAGTGTCTACTTGTATAATTTGAACTAGGACTCGACTACATTTAAATAAACTGCACTTCAGATTTTCTAACTCCTCCAATTGGTCAAGTTTTTTTGGTTACTGTTTAACTGATTTCTTTGAGTTGTTCTAGTGATACCCACTTTAACACTAAAATGATTGCCCATGAATGCAACATCAGGAAACAGTTTCAACAATTACTTCATCAAAATCACAAAATACACCATCTGTTAGATGAGATGAATCACGTTTTTCACTGCATCCATATTTACATAAAAGTGGATTTCACTTTTATTTTAATTTAGAAAGTTGCTATTTGTTATTTACCTAAATGACATTCTTTCTTTTCCATTTGGTGATGGACAGTTTCAGTATTCTTTAGCCATTATTTCATCACTTGCATGATTTGATTGTGTAGATGTTGACTTGCCACCTGTCGCACTTGAGGAAGATAAGATTTTTGAAATATGGGGACAACCTTCAGGAGTGCGTAAGGCTTTGGAACTTGTTGCTTCTCATTTGAGAAAGTACCTTGTTCATCGAAGTGTCATCCCATTATTTGACCCTCTTGTAAGTTGCCACTGTTTTGAACATTAGTCATTTAATGGGCACACTGAATTTAGATTACATTTTTACCTTTTCCAATATTTAATTTTGACAAACGTTTGTTCTTCAGGTGCCTATGACAGTGTTACACATGGACATGCCCCCATGTCACTACAGTGAACATCCTGAGGGCCCTCTGCGAGCATTTTGTCCAGGCTATCATTCTATATATGCTGAAGATCTTCAATGTGAACCTCCATGGACTGATACTTGCTACTTGAGGTGTAGGCATCCTATGGAAAAACTTCTAAACGCTGATGTATTTGAGTACAAACGGGAAGCACCTACATCTTTTGGGAGGTATCGATCAGTTACACCTCCGCACCATGGTATAGGTGCATATATACAAGAGACATCTTCACCCATGAGAGAATATCTATCAGCTCCTATGAAATTATGGTCGCACCACAACCTGACTGCATATGGATGGCGAGCAACCCCACCAATTTGTCCGCCAGCTACCTTTGAAAGAATACGCTCCCTTATATCTGTGTATGGACAGCAAGTACATCCACTGAGGCAGACATATCAATCAGCTAAAGTGGCAAAACATCCACACTTGGGAATATCTTTATATGGAAATGAAGCTCATCCAAACAGGGTATCTCCACCAGCTACTACTGAATTACCTCCAACTCATGGTATTTCTGTATATGGACTACAAGCATCTCCATCCTTGAGGATGCATCCACCAGTCACTGTGGAAAACCTTCTGCATTGTCACGTGTCTGCGCCAGAAGCACCACCACACGTGGTTGTGCCTTCATTAACTAGTCAATCTTCAGCAGTTACTTCTCAGGTTTGTATGGTTTCTATTGCAGAGTTTCTATGCTTGCCCACATGTTTTGACTGTCTTACAATAATTATATTTGGGATGGTGGGTTGCTTGACAGGTTACGAAAAAGATGCAAGTTCCAATTTTCTATGCTGAAGCTGTAATTGGCCCAACTGGTGCAAGAATTGATTACATTCGTCGTGCCAGCAGGTCAAGCATCTTGATAAAAGATTTGGAGGGTGCAATGTCTATTGAGATCAATGGAAGTGCTGCAACAGATGTTCAGATTGCAGAGCAGCTGATAAAGGTAACAGTAACTTTTATAAGAAATTTCACTGTAATTCTGTTGAAATAATATATAATCTTTTGGATAGGAATTTACCTGGTTATACTCATGGTTCAAAATCCCGGCGGTTACCGGCCGGTAACCGCCGGTTACCGGTTTTACCGGTGGAGACCGGTAACCAAAAAATCGGCTGGTATGATTTTTTTGATTTTTCGAATTTTGGCCGGTTTTTTTCCGGTTTTCCAGTTACCGGCCGGTTTTTCCGGTTACCGGTTTCAAAATATCTCAAAATTCAAATTTTGATTTTCAAATTGTGACCGGTTTTTTACCGGTTTTTCCGGTAACCGGCCGGTTACCGTTACCGGCCGCCGACCGGGATTTCTTCCGGTTCCGGTTTTTGGAACCTTGGTTATACTAAGCAAATAGTTTGACATTTTTTTCTGTTGACTCCTTTGTTGTCTATGTAATGCGTAAGGTGCTCTCAATCCTCTCTTTTGTGAAAATTGCTCCCATTAATTCGATGCCCATGATGTCTAATGCTCAATTCTCTTGACCTATTAGATGGTTAACTGATCGTTTAAGAATCCACCTATCTGAGAACAGACCCCATACTGGTTTTCTTCAAATGCTCGCTGACCAAGTCTAAATGCATGGGCAAACTGCAAACAGGCTGGTGACTACTGTGCTGGGGCATCAGGTTATTAGACTATTAGTTCATCAATGTGCTTCTTACTGGTAAATTGACTTGGAAGCAGTGCCGGCTTGAGACAAGTCATCAACCTGCTTCTCTGCTTTATTTGAATCACTGAAATATACTACTTAATTTCAGTAGGGCTCCCCCCAACTGTTCCCGTAAACAAATATATCCTACTTAAAGTATGTCATTTGTCAATTGATGTTTGAACTTTGGCAGAAGAAACAGCTCGTTGTTACCCTTTGGCTCTCCTGACCACTGTGTTCTTTTCCAGAACTTCATGGCTGAAGCCGCTGCTGCTTCCCCTGGCCACAATTTCGACTTCATTCCATCATATTTGCCATCACCAAGATCTCCTAGAGCTGATATTCTAACTATTTCGCACACTGGCAGAGAAAGCAGCTTGACAGAACAGCGCCTGCAAATGATTTACTGAGTTCCCAAAAGTTTTGTTTCTGCACATATTCCCGATACCGGCAATACAGGAAATTCTGCGAGAGTACATTCACCAAGAAAATTGTGTCTAAATTATATGATATAGCATTGATCCGTGAGTTAAAGTCTGGCCTTATGCTATAGGAAAACAAAATTTTGGTTAATTTGGAGTAAATTATGTACAAGAGATGTGCTGAGATGTCTGAGCTGTTGTTGCATCCCGAATTATTTGCAGTAATTGCAAACTAAGTTTTGCTTTGGTTCCTTGTGATCCCTGTTACTCTCTGTATTAGCTGCTCAAGTGTGACTGCTAAAATTGTTGTTAATGGATGCTTGGGATTATTGAGTGTCACATGCATCAGATCTTGGCAAGAGCTAGTCAAGTGCGACTGTGCAAGCGTGACATGTCGGCCTTTGCAGCGGAAGACAAACAGAATCCAGACAGACACAGGGAGCTGAGATCCATGGCAAAGAAGTCCAATCTGTGGGAAGATTCACTAGATACTTAGCCTGTAAGGCTGTAACTACTCCATGGAGCAAACTGAGCAGCCAATATCAAAATGATGCAGAAAAGGAATAGGCCACTTTATCCAGCAATCCTTTCGGATTTATAAACTGGTCTACGGCCATCGAAAGAAGCTAGTGCCCCTCGTCAAGCACACTGCTAAACCACAACGGCAGAAATTTAACAGCCACGAGGCGTCACATGGGGATCAGAGCAGCAATTAGCAGATTGAGTACAGCTCACTTCGCCATAGTACAACCTTGCGATCACAATGCACTCTCCAAGCCAGAGCATAACAGAATCGACAGGGGCAAACAAAAGAAAAGAGGAGATGCTTAATATAGTTAGGTATCACCAGTGCTCTTCCAGGAAGGAGAAGCGCTGATGAGTTCATCCGCATTTGGCAGGAGAACGGTTTGCAGGAGTGGTCGATGGGCACGTGCAGAATCAGACCCGACTTATGAGGGGTCGCTGAGCTGGGGCTTCGCCTGGAAGGCCGTAGATGGGCAGGTCATGGTGGCTAGGCCTGGGAGGCGAGCAGCGGAGACAAGGATCCACATCCTTGTGGCAAGATATCCTTCCATCTGCTTGTCTTGCCGTTCCCTATCATCGGCAATCTTGATTCCACCCAACAATGGCAATGCCTTCCCCTGCAAGAACGAAAAGCGACAATATGACATCCTCACACAGATTGTAACAAATTCTAGTATCAAAATAAGTACGAAATGTGCATAATTGAGGTTGTGTAGGTCAAAAACGGAAAAGTGGAACATAATATTTTGAAAACCTAGTGGTTTGGTATCATTTTCTGTAGGCAGTAACTTCAAGATTATATAAACATATCCAAGATAGATTTCGATAAACAAAGAGGGACCAGTAGACACCATTGATTAACATGCAAGGATAAACAAACCATTGCAGAGATCTGGAGGTCTCTTCTGCTGGCAGAAAGGAGGAAACAGTCAAAAAGGTTCCATATTAGGTTAGACTGCAGCAGGACAGCCTATAGGGAAAATATCTTGTATCCAATGTGAATAACCAAATGCACTCAAAGAACTAATAACATGTGCAAGTGCCAGCCAATCTGATGGTACAGAGAGTTTCTGGCTACTCTTGCAACACTCTACAATGTCTCCATATAATGGCATCATCCTCAGCCCAAATATTGGGGAGAAAGCTACAGCCTTGCTCCTTCTCTGTATCTTTGCCTCAACAAGATCATCAGGGAACCCAAGTATTAATCTCATGTTGTAGTGTTATACTATAGAATATCAACATGTTGTCAATCAGGTTAGTGCACATGCATTTGCATTCTTCATTGTTTATCCCTGATATTCTTCGTTCATTTTGCAAAAGGAAGAGTACATATATATGCACTGCAAATCATTTGTTAGATCAAAATGCTGATTTTTTTAGCTATTTCTAATTTATTTTTTGAAATATCAAATATAGCCAACAGAAAATGGAAGTTCAATAGGCAGCATGCAACCCCCCCCCCCCTCTCTACATGCCAAACATAATACATATACGAAGACACCTCAGTAATACTTGATTAAGTGTATATACATATGATAATGCATCTATTGCATCATTACAACCTCGATATTTGCAAGAAACCAATCATGGAGCTAATGCGTGAGCAGTCATTGCATCAGTCTTTCTGATATTGATTATTGATGCATGACTCTACTTAGCAGATTTGACTTGAAGGGTAATTTAAGATCATCCACACATGTCAATCCCATAACAGTTCTGGCTGTTTGCACCCTTAACAGGTATTGGAGCTTGGAGGTCAAACTCAGACAATGGCACACACGGGTGAAACTAACAGAGGTATGTAGGGTATTTGAAAATTGAGTTGAGAATCAGAATATCAGATGACATTTGATTTTCACATTTATTTATTACTTTTATTCTTTATCTTCATGAGTGTACACTAATAAACAGCCCATTTACTTACGGTAGTTATCATTTGTTCATGCATATTGCACAGCAAATGATAAAAAAATCTGTGACCGTATGTGCACTAACTTTAGGACAATCCATTTTTGTGTATTGATTACTTCAAACTTTTATGATTACTGGTTAGCAAAAGGAAAGTGCAAAGGAACTTAACCAAGAAACATTCACGCAAATCTCAAAATGCTGACTATTTTGAAGATCGTTTGTTCATCTAGTTGATCATCACAGAACCAAAATCACATTAGCACTACATTACATTGTTACACTACAATCTTTCTGTAGGAAATGTCTTGGTACTTGGCAATATTAGAAAAATGTACTCAGAACGAGAATATGAATTTGCATCTCATGCAATTACATCAATACTAAGTTCACTAGGTCTAGCTAGAATGAAACAGCATTGGAAATTTGCAGGTAGTAGGCACACTACTTGTTATGTGCACAAATGCACAATCATATGCACAAGGTAATGACCGGCCGGATGTGTAGCCCAAGGGGCTGGCACAAGGAAGGCAAAGCAGCAGCAATTAATTGGGATTTGTTTAGTTTGTTAGGTTATTTCTATCCTTTACTTGTTAGTTGTTACCTTATCAAGTTAGTTTCGATATTATTAGATGCTACATTTGTTAAGGGAGACCTTCTATAAGGGGGCTTTGTTATTCTTTGATGCAGGCAAGAAGAATAAACAAGTTCACCTCATCTCTAGTCTCCTCTCTCAAAGCAAGCTGTTACTGCCCAGCCATCCTCTAGGCGGTATTAAACCCATAATGAACAAAGGTTCATTAGACTACTGTTTGTGGTTGGCAATGAAGAAATCTTAAACTTGTACCTAGGTTAATGTCATCTACCCATTTCCAAAAACTTAGCCTCAGTCATCAATGGTAAAACCTACATGTCAGGACAGAGGTTAGGAAATATCCAGATAGCTGATCTTAGCAAGTATTAGAAAATATTTACAACCATGTGTTTCAAGACATTGGGTAAACAGATAGCACATAAGACGAAGTGAAGTGCACATCTCTGTTTAGGAAATTGATCAAATATTAAGATGGACATATCATATTCATGAGAGAAGTGAAGTGCAATCATTTTGATCTGATATCTAACTTCTATAAGCATATCATTTTGCATAGGGTCTAAATTCTACCAATATCAGAAGTTCAGAACAGACTTGGAGGTCTGTCAAGCAATACTTTGTTTTTTTGGGGACTACTGCCAACTGGCAGTCCTTGTTTTGAGTACAAGTTGATCCAATCATCAAGATGGGCATAGGAAAAATGGGGCAATTACTCCAAGCTTCACCCACAGCATGACATCCTAAAACCAAGGCTTGATGCAGCATTCCTCAACAGTGTAAGCATTCGAATCTTAATTCAACTTTAGCTGTTAAAATTTAGAGTACTACAAGCTATCAATTATATTAGGTCAAACAATCATAGTTGCTAAAGACTGCTGACAGGAAAAGCATCAAAATGCTAAGAGCAGCTAGCGCACAGCTGGACATAATCTGAAAGCAGCTTTTGTCCAGTGAATTGCCCTGTTTCTATGATCCAGCTAGATATATGAAACATCATAAAGTTACCTCAAGCTTAGCAATATAAGTGAGCTGTCTCAACAGCAAGAGCACTGAATCTCAAAGGTAATTGCCTTTCTTAGTCCCTAGTCTACCGTTTTCATTTTTTAAAATAATAAGATAAAATTACTGAATTAAATTCAGAGCTCTAAAAATGTTTTGTAGCTTCATAGTGCTTTTTATGGAACTTCTAACAGCATATCAGAGCAAAAACTCCCTTACCCAAGTTGTGACAATTCAAAACATGACACTAGAAGCTCAAATAGCCAAAAAAAAAAGGTACAAGCATTGTCAAAACATCATGCAACAAGCTTACCCGAAATTACTCCAGGATGAAGTCTAAAAAGATACTACATCCTAAGAACTCACAAATATCGCTTGCAAAAATTAAATTTCAAGACGGTGCTTTATAAATACCTTGACTAGTCCAAGAATAGTACTGAAATCCTCCCATGATGCCATATTTGATATATACATTGGAACCATGGTTAGAAGCTGCAAAAGTGCAAATGAAAACCTTGAAGCTATTATACAATGTAGAGAATTGAACTCGAAATGACCCAAGTGTGTGAAAGTCTCAATCTTCTGGTAAAGCATATGTTCAGAGACTTTATCTAAAAGTGGGAACAAAAACATGAACTCACTATCACTAGTGAAGATATTCTGGAAGAAAATGACCAGGATACCTAATTGCTATCAATCATAGTGAGTTGAGAATATGAATGCCAAATCTTGAAATCAATGACCGATAAGAGATGCTACACAAGGTTCACAGTTCACACTATATGGCATTGCCACACATAACTTGCATGACCTCACAGAGGTCTGGTCTCCCAAGGGTCTGAAACCATCCCTTATATAGGAAAACAAGCAGGCTTCAGGATCTAATAGTCACTTGTACAGCCCTGCCACTATGAAACAATGACGCAATCGACCTTGTTAGTGGAGTTGGTTATATGTCTGCTTTTAATGTGGACCTATGCAAAGAAATGGATGTTGCATTGCTTAGCAATCAAACACCCTGTTTAAGTACAAATACGTAGAGTTAGAGCGAATTTGTCAAACATAAAGACTCTTGCAAGGCTACGATGGCGGAAAATACCCATGGGAACACATGCAAGTCAGTGCAAAGCAGGTGAAAGTTGTTGAGCTGCTAGGTGTGAGTTGATTAAATCATAGAGTTATTGAGACTGACATAATTTCAGTTGGAGCATATTTTCAGTTGTTAGCATATAGGACTATAACAACTCAAAGCAAAGCAACTGAAATGAATAAAAAGAGAGTAATGATTCAATGCCATGACATAAGCTGCAATATAAGCATAGCTGTTTTGCACATGTTCTCTGTAAAATACACTAACTGACAACTACTGATGAAAGGGAATTTCAGGGGACGGGCGAACATCTGTATAGTATTCTGATGTTCAACAAGCATGTTACAATATATTATATTTTTAACATGATAAAGATAACAAACAGCACTTACAGATATGCATTTGAACATGAATCAAAGAAATAGTCCAAAAGGGGTGCTCACAAACTTATGCAATCTAGAGTAAATTAGGTGCAAGTGCAACATACATATGAAATTTAAGGTCCATTAGTGTTCTATGTAGGGCATGCAGGTGTGATTGAACTGGAGTTCTTGAGATAATTATATTTATGCTGGTTGGACTACACAATGTGTACATATCTGTTTGCCATTCAAGTCAGCAGGGAAGAATTGTTAAAAGGAATTTAATTAGAAAAAATGAAACGAATTGAAACCCAACCATTATGGTACATCATAAACATCCCACCTGCATGTTGCACAATTCCACCTAATATACGTGAGACCACCATAGGAGACTATGGTCCTTGCTTGGCCAAGGTCCGGTCTATTTAATTTTGTCCAATCTTTCATGGTCCCCAACATCACAACTAACACTGATTCATTTACCTAATCCCCAAAGCCGGGTGACAAAACTACAATGTTGATGTGCTTTTAGATAAAGCAACAATTCCATATAACAAATTTGTGGATAGTCATGGAAATGCTAGCATTTTATATCCATATTTCTGATGCTAGGCTTTTAGAGAGTAAATAAAGTTTAAGACTGCATCCATTTTCCGGTAGTGCAATCTTTGCAAAGTGGAAACACATTGGGCATTTCTAGAGCTCAATCTAGGAAATACACCACTAAGTATAATTCACTAGACACCATGTACTGGTTGATCTCAAACTAGTCTGGTTATTCAAATATAAGAGTATAGCACACTTATCCAACTTGCCGTTCCAATCTAGAACAAAGCACATAGACACAAAATCCCCTGCGACAAATTACTAAACTGAACACACCCTCATTAGCACTAGCAGCCCACAGAGTTGCTCAATCCATCGATTCATTGGCCACTGCTCAAAATTCATTTACTATTGGCAAACATATAAAGCCATTAATTTCGGGGGCCATCACCGCCCAGTCCGAGTTACAGTTCAGTTCTGCTACGCCATGACAAAGCCACACACCATCCGGGCTTCCATCTCTTAACACACCCAAACATCGACGCGGCCCCAAAATCTCACCAAACTTGTGGTTTGAGATGTTGTCAGCCGCCCCAATGCCACACCACCGGTCCCGCCTATTTCTGCAACGACACCCCCACAATGCCACCAACGCGGAGTACCTGACGCCACGCCGCCACGGGGAGGAGGAGAGAGTGGGGAGGCGAGCACGGAACCCTAGCCCCGCCCCCCGAGGAGAGCACAACCATTTACAGTTACCAGTGCGGCGGCGCGAGATTGCCGTTTTGCCCCTCCCTTCCCTACCACCCCGACGCGACAGAAACAGGACAAGCACCGCACTGTGCACCCCCACCGCGACCGAAACAGTGCACGCCTCCCTCACCTCATGGGCGGCGCCGCGCGTGGGAGAGAAGAGGGCCGCCTGCTGGCCACCTCCCCGGCCGCGAGCGCTTGTTCCTCCCCAGTCGGCGGCGCGGCGAAGCGGGGTTCGAGGCGGGGAGGTGCTCGATGCGGCGCAGGGTCTCGCGCGGCCGAGGGGCGAGGTGTTCTTTGACAGTCGAGTGATTTGAGAGACAACTTGACGTGGGGCTACTCGCTGGAGTCACTGCCTACGCAGCGATCTCTGATCCTCTGAGGGTACTTACGACGGAAGATGCTTGCATATGCGCGAAAAAAAAAGATTATAGATCATATTCTTTTTAATTTTTAAAAACTATTTTTTAACTTTTCTATAGTAACTAATTTTTAAACGGAATATCTTTTTAAGATAGAACCTACTAATTAATTATAGTATATACTTTATCGACTTCATTTATATCACCAAAAACCGCACGTGAGTTTCTATTAGTCTGTAATCCCTCACACAAACAGCTCAAAAGCCATAAGCTGCAGCCAAAAGCCACAAGCCGTAGACAAAACGAATAGACCTATAGTTACTTCATCATGTATTTATATAAAAATTATTTTTCTAATACAAACGTCTCTTTGCTAGTGTTTAGATTGTTTTATTATCTGTTAACTATATATATATATATATATATATATATATATATATATATATATATATATATATATATATATATATATATATATAAGTACCTACTAAACACGGATGCTTATTTATGCATCGATGCAATAAAATAAACATCATAGTTGTTCTATGTGACAAAAAATCATTTTTTTTCCTTTTCTAAGCACCTTCTTGAGCACCTGTATTGTACATGGTCTGATATTGTAGTTGTCTAGTTGAGGCTCGTTTACAACGTGGGGATTTTTCTGATCTTTCTGAAATGGAACTGTTTCATATGAAAATCATATAAAATTCATACGTGGACCGATAAAACACTGGACAAAATTGTAGAGGTGATTGCTCTACAAATTTTCATGATTTAGTATAAATTTAAACTAAATCCTCTCTTAATATGAAACTCTTGTTTTCCAATAGGGCCTAGATGAGCCATGTGGATGCCCTGCGGTGGTGACCGAAAAGACACATTACTACAGTGTCAAAGCATTCACAGTGCTATACCGTCAAATGTAAGCGAGATTGGACGAAAGACATGTCCGTATGCACCTTTCAAATGCATGTGCCTTTTTGCTGTTTATATAATTGATATCGTAGCTATTTTTTCAAATTTAGCATATGAATATCTATTTTTGGAAACAAAGGCATAACTACCCTCTGCCCCGAGAAATCTCAAAAATGCCCCCTACGTTGAATTCCAAAATTGACCCCTGGCGCGACGTCGTACCGCACAAGAGAGGTGGCGTGCCGACACACCTAGTCAGGCTTCTCTGCGTGGCCGACCACCGCGCCATGCTCCTCGCGCGTCCAGCCACCACGCATGCTGCCTTGCCCCCCATGCCAATCTACCCAACCCCCACGCATTAAGCTGACACATATTTGACCTCCTCACGCAAACTACTAGTAACATATTTGGCCTTGAGTCGATTTGCTCTGGATCTTTATTACCCCCTTCGAATCCTTGGGCGGTGGCTTCTTGGGGTTCTGGAGTCCTTGGTTTCCGGTGTCACGCGCTCAGATTTTTATACGGGATTGCCGGATCGGGGAGGGTGGCCTAGTCTTACTTCGGTGGAGTTTAGATCTAGTTTCTGAGCTTGTGTCTTCGATTCATTGGGTGTATTCTTCTCGTCTCTGTTTCTGATTAATTTGAGTCAAATTGGATGGTGCGGTTGAGTTTGTGGCCGGCTGTCTTCCTCGAAGCTGTGGCTAAGTTGGATGATTGATATGTCTATTTGTTGTTGTTGCAGACCGCGCCGTGCTCAAGATCACGGAGGAGTTCTCACAACCACCCATGGAAGTATGTGGGCCTGTTCTTTTTGGCTGAAACTTATGGCTTTTAACTGCGGCTTGTGACTTTTGGATTGTTCATGCGAGAGATTACAGAGTAACAGAAACTTATGTGCGGTTTTTGCCGATATAAATGAAGTTGGTACAGTATATACTACAATCAACTAGTAGATCCTATTTTGAAAAGATACTCGTTTAAAGCTAGTTACTGTAGAAAAATCAAAAGCTTTTAGAAGCTGAAAAGAACTGTGCCGGTATACTCCCTACCTCTTCAAATCCTTTCTTTTGTGATATACTAGTGAATTTTTTGCATGAAGCTGTGCTTGAAGCGAGTATATGGGTGGCTTGGGTGGTAATTTTGCAGTAAGTTGGGATTTTAATGGTGTAGGTGTGACCATGAATTGTATAATAATAGCGTTTCCACAAACAAAAACCCAATGTTTAGTGGTTATTGTTTTTGATTTAGCTTATTTTTGCTGCAAAAGTTGCCGGCCAGCACTGAATACTTTAGGCATGTTATTCCCAGGAAAAGGGGTGTTTCAGATTGGCGCGGTGGGGGGGGCACAAGGTGGCATGGCGCGGTGGCAGGCCGCGCAGAGAAGCTCGCACGGTGCGTGGGCGCGCGGGCGCGCCTCCTCGCTCGCATGGTACAACGTCGCGCCAGGGGCCAGTTTTGGAATTTGGCGTGGGAGGAGGCCATTTCAGGGGGTTTTCTAGGGGCCAGGGGCCAGTTATGTCCTCGCACCCTATTTTTAAAAATCTAATTCTCTCCGTTAACATACCGAGTTAGGGGAGCACAGTAGGTGCCTAGTGAGCTAACTACACTAGCTCGCATGGCTTGGCAGGCACCTGCCGGTCACCTGTTGAACCCTCTTGCGTGGCAGCAATCGGGTGGGCACTATTCATGCTTATTTAGCGTTTTAATTAGTGCCAATTGTATTTCATTAGAACTAATGGAATTTAATTAGTGCTAATCATGTGCATCTACTTAATTATATAGTATTATCCATAAGATTCAGTCATACAAGTCATATTACTTTGGTCATTATAAAAACCCCAATTATTACATTTTATTTTATCATCCCGAGGCTTCTAAGTTTCAAATCTATAGTTGCCTTACAACAACAGTATCTGGGGAAGTTGGTACTGATAATAATGATACATTTGTAAAATGTTGAAAATAATTAGCAGTTTAATATATGCATGTGCTTGCTTCTGAATATTCAGCTAGTATTTTTACAACAAGTAAGTACTAACTAGCAAGACAATTAAATAAATCTTTGTACTAGGATAAGGTAGCATGCCTCATTGACCAGTTGCATGCACTTTGATCCATTGAATTCGTGACTAGCATTAGAAAAACTCCTCTACTTAATGATTTGTTCCAACAAATTACAACCTATATCAATTTAGCTCTAGTTCTTATCTTATTATATGGGAGCGTTCATATTGGCTTTTGCTTATAGAATTTACCTGTGGCTTTTGGCTAAAAATAAATAAGAATGGCTAAAAGTGAGAGGGGCGAGCAATGAAAAAAGTGAGAGAAAGATACATGCGCTGACGGGGTGAAAGGAGTGGGGTGCATGATGCACCCGTGACCCCCTGCCTTATCCTTTAAGCGAGAAAGTAGCGAGAGGAGTGGTGAAGCCGCTTCAAGAAGGCGGGAGTTCATATTGAATTTTGGGTTTTCTAAGCAGAACCCAATACGAACAGAGTTTATATCTAGCTAGTCTCTAGGGGAGAATATACCTTGTACAGTGGCAACTTGGTCCGCCCTTATGTATTTTTAACTCAATGCCTCGCTGATATATGTGTCGTGACTCTAACAACTACAATCTCATGACGATTAGTTTATTTCCACAATATTCATGTTATCGACAACTTACCCAAAGATACCTGAAGCTGAATACATCCAATATGTCCCATGATTAGCACTTAATTATTTGTGATAGTACTAATTAAGTATGATTAACACTAATTAAAACACTAAATAAGCATGCACAGTACCTAGCTGGCTTGCTACAATGCAGGGGGCTCGGTAGGCACCTACCGAGCGCTCCTACGTCAATAGGTACCTGCCGAGTTCGGTAGGTTCACGGAGAGGACTAAATTTGTAAAAACAGATATTCGATGGCTAAATTTGAAAAAAAAAGTTACATTATCATTTATGTGAACAATTCTTTTTTGTTTACAAGATATATACAAAAGTAACAAAGTGTCTACTAGATGCCATGCCGAAATGCCTAAGCTTGTCACACAAGCTTGTCTAACATGCCGACCATTTGCTTCGCTTATAGGCCGTTAATATGTACGCTTGATCATAACACACCTTATAAAAAGGGGTCAGATAGAGAAATAGAATACACAACGACTAAAAAGTTTGATAAAATGGGGATGGTTTTGGTACATAGCACTATTAAGTATTAATAAAAGAGTTTCTAAACTTTTTCATCTCCAGTACTATTTTGTCTACTCCCCGCCACTCTTACTTATGAGTGGTGATGTAGTACATGTGAAGTGCTTAAAACTATACGGGCACCATACTGACACTAAAACTAAGTGCTTATTAAATACTCCATCCATCCAAAAATATAAGATGTGTTTTTGAATGATATTGTCTATAAGTATAGACATATTTTATATTCTAACAAAATTAGTGTGATATTTTTCTATACATCTAATAAATATCTTGCTTTTTTATATTATCTGCATGCATAAATTGAATATAATATTGAGAGATAATAATTAATGGTAGACTAATTATTTTTAATATTTTCTTAGTTTATATACCTTGAAACGGAGGAAGTAAAAAAACTCGATATTTGATGAAAGACAACGGGGCTGCTGCACACAATCTCTAAAGGACAGGAAATGGAGAAAGTAGGTGTGTTTGGTTGCCTGAATCTCCTTCGTCCTGGTTGGGTGGATTCATATAATCTGAGAAAGAGCATGTTTGGTTGCCTGTATAAGTGGATGCAGCCTGCATGAGCGGATGCAAAAATACGCCTCATCTGGATGGGTGGATACGCTCAAAATGAGCTTCACTGCCATCTGGATGGGTTGATGCTGATGTATCTTATGCGGTCCCACGTGTCGACCTCTCGGGTTTGGTAGATCGCATCCGCTCATACAGAACAACCAACAAAGATCTCTGTTTTTGCATCAGCTCATGCAACCTCACCAAACATCTTCTTTTTCTGAAATACGATTCCACTCAGTCTGCATCCACTCAGTCAAGATATACGCCTTCATCCACGAACCAAACACACCCAAGATGTTTGAGCCAAGAATCTGAACCAAATTATCTACACGTGTGCGTGTGCTGGCCTGGGGCCGAGGGTTAGTAGTTGGCTATAAATAGCCAAGGTGCTGCGCCATTGTAATCGGAGTTTTGATATTATGAATTAAAAACACGTGTTTCGGCCATGCCCTGTTAGAGGAGAATCCATGTTATCGAGTTTGGTGAGGTCTTATGAAAATCTGATATCCATTTGTCACAAAGTTATGCGTTGTGGTGCACGTGGTTAGAGGCATTCATTTTGGTCTGAGTTGCATATGTTCATCAGATCGTAACCCATGCTATCTTTATTGTTTCACTACCAAAGATCCGGCCACCTACAGATTGAATCCAATCTCTCAGGTTCGATCTGCGTCATGCAGTGACACTGACTTCACACTGCACTGGATGCTAAAATTTACCCAGCGTTCGAGATGGTCCGTGGCAGAGAGAGGCGGAGTAATTGACAACACCAAACAATGACAATACAAGTCAGCTGCAACAAAAATTCAGAATACATTGAATTCAGCAGTACGATTCTTTTTTTTTCCTGACCTCACCGATGCATCAAACATCAACTGAACACTCAGGGTCAGAGCTTATTCCTGCAACGATGCACTTGCGGCATCTGCATTCCGACAAACATGATGCACTTAGCAGTTACTGAATGTCTGTACCGCGTATCTTGGCTACAACCGTTGGATATTTTTATGTTTCTTTCAATATTTATTATTATCTATTTAATTTAATGTAGAATTATTCATATTATTAATGTATATAATATGGAATAATTTGATGTGAAATTTAACTTAATAAATTAATACTCAAGGTGCCGAGGATAGCTATGCTAGAGTATGGTAGACACATTTATTGAGATCGACTACTAGAATTTAATGTGCATATATATGTTTAACCCGGGTATGGCACAGGACGGAATAGCTGGGTTTATTTTGCAGGATCGGCTCTACAGGTTGTTGACTCACATCATCATATTGGAATTTGATCTCGTAAACAATTTGATCATGATGCATGACTCACACATGTGTACTAGAGATTAATATATTTTAAACTTATAAAACTGATATATCTGATCGTGGTTGGTGACATGATTCAGAAGTCTCGTGGTGTACCGAAAACAGATGGGTCACTTTGTAACACCTAAAAGTAGAGTCTATAAATAGGTCTCTACCCTCTACGTCATAATGTAATTGTAAGCAGTATCATAGAAAAGATAGAGATATAGAGGATAGATCGAATAGTTTCCATAAAATTAATTTAGGATTTACGAAAAATCTAACATTGGTATTATAGCAAGAAAAGAAACCAGCGGGCGGCTAGTCAGGCCATGCGAGAGCAGTTATCAGCAGGCCATGCGGAGGCGTGCAATCGATCTCGGTTGTATGTTAACGCTCCGCTCATTTCGGCTTGACCTTCGGCTTTTGGCTTATTTTTCACTATTCATAAAATTACGTTCTAGCTTTTTGGCTTTTTTTGAGCTATTTTGCCAATTTTTTTTTCGTATTTGTTTGCATTGTCCATGATGGGCTAACCTGTTTTTTATTTTTTATTTTTTAAATTTAGTTACACAAATAAACCACCATCAGTCACAATGTAATTTCTGTCAGCTACAATACAATTTTAACCATAAGTCAGATTATTTTAGTCCAACCGAGCAACACCTAAGTCTTTCCTCACGACGTGCGGATCGAGAGTGAAACAACCAAAATTTTTTTGCCAAAATTTGAATTTTAGCTCAATTTCCAAATCCAATTGCAAAATCCCAATCTTGACCCTAATCTGCACTCATCTCAAAGCACCTTAGCCCTTAACCCTGTCATAACGGCGTGAACGGGGGGAGTTACGGCCGGCACTGTTCACCCACGGTAATTTGCCGCCGCTGTCGATTCTTCTCGTCGCCGCCTCCTCTCACGCCTTCCAGTGCCCGCGCCTCTGCCATCCAGCTGCCACACCGTACCCCGTCACCCCCTACCCGCTCCAGGCACTTGAGTGCTCCCGCTCTCACGGCCGACGCCCTCTGAGCCAGCTTGCGCGCCTCCCCTCTGCCACCCTTGACCGGGGTCTCTCACAGTCGACCTGCGGCCTCTGACAGCTTCCTTGACCGCCGCTCTCCTTCGCCCCGAAGCCAGCCCGGCCATCTTGAGCTCCAAGCCGAGGCGCCAGAAAAATCTCCCCCACCGCCTCCCGGCCAAACCGCCTTACTCCACCTATTTAAACGCTCCCGGCCCTCCATTGGAACCCACTGGCCTCCCTGGAGCTCCTCGAGCACGCCCAAGACCTCCACCACCGCCCTATCGCCGGTAATCCCGAAATCCCCCAAGCCCGTGCCCTAACCCAATGTCCTTCCTCCGGCCAACCACTCCCCAATTCCGTCCACTGCTAGCATCCACATAGCCCTAGAAACTTTCCCCGCCATTGCCTTAAGCCCCAACCACCCATCTCCTCCAGCACCATTAGCCCTTCTTCATCGCTCTGCGCCACCGTGGCAGACCAACTGAACCATCCGAGCTGTGGCCAACACCTCTCCTAGCTCGCCTAACCCCATCGATGCCCTAGGACCAGCCCAATAGCCGGAGAAGCCCCACTCGCCCACAATTTCAAAATCGCCGCAAGAACGGAGGAGCTCGCCGCCGCGCGCCGCCCGCCGGCCGCCCAACCACTGAAATGGAACCCCTCGCTCCCGTGGACCCGCGGTGCTTTTGGTTTGCGTCGCAGATCACCGAGCGCCGCCGCCACAACGCCGCCCTTTCCCTGCTCCTCTGCGCGAACGCGAGAGAAGAAGAATGCGGGGGCGCACTGTTTCACCCGACCCGCCCGCGAGGGCTGGGCTGCCACCGATCGCGCGCCGACGCGTCGCCCGCACCGCCGCGCCCGCGCGCCGCTGCGCCGCCGCCGCGTCCCGACCAAGCCACCCGTGCGACTCACCAAACCCCGGCCGCGCGGTGCGTCGGACTCGAACCCGAGTAACGCGGTTCGACCGAGTCAGCCGACCGAGCCCGAGGAACAGTGCCGAGCCCGATGAACAGTACTTGACCCAAACCCAAAAATACATATTTATATTCCCCGGATTCGTTTCGAGCCCGCCAACCCAAATCCAAGGCCCATTTCCCCATATAACCCTCCTATAACCCAATATCTTCATTTTATTGGAGTCTTTCGGATTTTCTTTATTCTTTTATTTTCTTTATTCATCGCTCAACCCTTCGAGCATGAACTAATTCTTTTTGTTTGCTTTGCGTTAGCCTCTGAAGTCGATATTCAGCAGGAGCCGGAAGGAGAAGTCCAGGCCCAAGTCCAACCCACAGAAGAATTCGAGTTAGTTGAAATCACCGAGTCGCAAGGCAAGTCGCATATATTTTTGAACATATTGATCCTACATTTCCTGTATCATTTATTTATATGTACTTTCATTATGCTACTTTCAGTCTATTATTTTATGTATAAATGTTTAGAATGACATGATATTAGCTATGTCCTACCACCCGAAAAGCCCAGTTTAACTTGATGGCCACATTCACCTTGACAAACTTAGTCATATAAAATATAAACTATAAACTATCATCGTAGTTAGGGACATCACATCCATTTACTATTAAGGCTTATTTTGTTGGTCTAGAATTTGGGAAAGTTGGATCTGGGATAAGTAAGGATTGCAGAGATGGATCCGAAGATCTTATCCTAGGATGGAGGCTGGTTGTGGATCGGTGGCAGTACAATGTGTACTGAATATGGGTTTGTGAGTGGATGATGCCTCAGTTAAAATGTAGGGACTAGACCCTTATGCTGAGTAACGGACATAGTAATCGCCCAACCACAAGCGTTGACTTGGTCAAACTTGACTTATTCAAACCTGGCTTAGTAGCTGCTCAACTTCAATTGAACCTCTGCAACTGGAAAGGGGGAGTCAGAGGGTGAGTCTGTATGGGAGGTGGTTAACCATACAACTGTAGGGCTGCGATGAGTCGGATGAGATCCGTGGGGTCATCCGAGCTCATTGGGATTAATACCTACTGGGCGGAGTCTATACAAAGAATTGAGCAGTGAACATCCTTGTTGTCTTAACTCTTTAGCGGGAGTTAAGGGATCTTGTGGGTAAAGCAGGGCAGCTTTGCAAAGTCATGACAAATGGTATTCGAATACGCCGTGCTTCCGGTAAATGAAGCTGTGTTTAATGGGTGAATCCAATAGCAAGGCATAAGTAGATTTGGAAAGGTTGTGGTAATGTTGGTGGTCTAATAATTGAATCTTGAAACCCCTCCTCAAGTTTATATGAAGTTATGATTTTATGTTCAAAATCTGTTTACAACTAAAAGTGCATCCACATAAAATAATAGACTTGATTCCCTTCACTTGGTACACCATGCATGTAGATATTGCTAAGCTCCATGTGACTTGCTGAGTACGGAAGTTGTACTCATACTTGCTAAAAACATAAACAGAAACAGCTAATATCGAAGAGACTGGAGGAGACGAGGAGGTGATCTTATACGAAGTTGATGACGCTTGGAATTAGGATCGTTCTTCGCTCGAGTTTGCCTGTGGTTCTTTTGTAATGTAATTAAGGCGATTGACCCTCTCAGGCTACTTGGCTCTCGCCGTTATATGGTAATAAAGTTCACTTTTGCTTTTAAGCTTGTGATGGCAATGTTATACACTCGTTGGATATACTCGCAGTTGAACAGTCCTGGGCAACCGCGAGGGTTTCATAATACTCCCGGAAACGGGGGTGTTACAGAGTGGTATCAGAGCCCGCTTGCTTGACCGTAGGATGACCCTAAGTGTATTAGAAATATTTGCTAAAACTATTTTACTTATAAAAATGAGTTACTTAAAATATCAATATTATTATTAATATCAGATACTCTCTTTCCTATCTACCTCGTCTATCAGTCTTATTTTCAAGTTAAGTTTATTTCCTAATATTATGTATATTACTCTTGTCTAAATTCAAAATTTGACGTGTATACAGATGCGTCAACACTCTCACGGCAATCCAAATGATTTTGAAGGATGGGCCGCGCTTCTGTGGCGTATGCAACGATACCTGTATGCGACGGAACGCCAGAGTCCAATTTTTCATGTGAGAGCTCTGACTTTTCATGGTCGTTTGCATGACTGGAAAGCTTGGTTATACTTGGAACCACTACCCATCAGGCCGGATGTTCGACGGAAGTTTGTAGCTTACCGTCACAAGGAAGCAGACGCCATCCAAGACGTAGCCAAGAAAGCTGTGGAGTATCTGCGACACTATTATGATGACGAGTATGATGAATCCCCATTCCACCTCATTCCTCAAGAAAATGAAGATGGCACCGGTCTCCTCGTTCAGAATCCAGATTTGGAAGAGGATCCGGGATGAGGAGATTGCATCGATCGTCTCTATTCGGAGAGAGATGTACGCCGTATGATGGAGGAAAATAAAAGATGCACCTCCGGCTTCATTCAGCTCAGGCAGAGATTAAGATGTTGAAGTTGAATTTGGAGCGTTGCCAGCACAGAGCCCGAGACGAGGCATCGAGGTGTGGTGAGACATCACGTGGCCCCGCAAAGACTTTCAAGAAGAAGGAGGGAACGACAGCGCCCCAAGGCCGTCTCTTCATCCGAGGAGCTACATCTCACGCACCGGAGCCGCTCAAGGAAGCCAACAACGATGCAAAAGGCAAAGAGCCTATGGTTGACGATGAAGAAGAAGAAGACCACGAACCCAAGAATGGCTTTCTTCGGTGATTCTTCCCCTGATGGCCAGAAGTAGAAGGCGTAGTGTGGGTCGAGTTGCGTAGAGTAGTTAGACCTTTTGTAGTATCATATTTTGGTATTGTAAAATGAGTTGAGGTATGAACTTTGTAGCATAGTATGTACCCAACTTGTGTTATGGTTGAATAAAGAATACTTTGCCTATTTGATAATTGTGTTTGCTAATGATATCTCTAAGTCTACCCCTTCAACTTTCCATCTTTCTATTTCATTCTAGAGTACCTACCTACTTCACTCTAAACTTACCTCAATTCTAAATTCTTACTTCCCTATCTAACTTTTCTTAAAAAAAACTCGCTGCAAATCTGAACTTTCTATTCCATCAAGCAGATCAAAATGGCGGAAACAGGAGAAGGATCCCAACAAGCAGGCAACCCTCGTCGAAGTGACGCACCACAACCCAGCTTGGCCGACATACTAGCGAAAATGGAAGAAAATCGGCATCAGGCCGAGATGCATCAGTCTCGTGTGATGGAACAACACATGAAGCTATTGGAGCAAATTGCAGCGAGAACTGGAGGAGTTACCCCGTCTGTACCTACCATTCATACCAAGTGGCCAGATTTTGAAGACTCGGCCCCGGTCTTCTCTCGCTTCTCCGACCCCATGGTAGCAGAGGATTGGTTCCGGGATGTCGAAAGAAAGTTGAACACTATCCAATGCAATGAGAAGGAAAAGATACTATTTGCTTCTCATCAGTTACAAGGTCCAGCAGCAGCCTGGTGGATGAACTACCAGACTATGTTGGGAGAACGGGAAATAACTTGGAAAGAGTTTGAGGATTCTTTCCGCCAGACTCACATACCCACCGGTGTGATGGAAGCTAAGCGCCGAGAGTTTCTCGCGCTGAAACAAGGAACCCACTCGATCACAGAATACCTTCATCAGTTCAATACATTAGCACGTTATGCCCCAGATGACGTGAAAACTGAAGAGAAGAAGATGGAGCGATTCAAGGAAGGATTGCACATCGCCTTAAAGCACCATATATCAGCTATGGATTTCAAAGACTTACCCTCAATGGTAAACAAGCTTATTATGTCTGAAGCAACCCAGAAAGAGTTGGAAGAAACACAGAAAAGGAAAATAGTGCATGTATCACCATCTCCGGAAATACCGAGGAAGCGGATGTTTGTAGCTCCGCAGTTCAAGGGACAACGAGGAAGAAGTTTGTTATCAAGCCAAAACCGCAATTCAAGATTGGCCAAGGTTCCGCAACATCCCAACAAACAAGCGCCTGAAGTGCTTTACTTGTGGAGAAACCACTTGCAAAGCGGTGTCCCTGCAGAATGTCGTCTGTTTCCACTGTGGACAAACCGGCCACTACAAGAACCAATGTCCACGAGGTGGACTACCCTCAGATGTAGCCAAGGCCCAAGTTCGAGCATTGACAACTACACCTCGCCAGTTCATTGCAAAGGTCGAAGCAAGAAGAAGGACGAACCGCGGTTTGTGGTCAAGCCAAAGAGGACACAAACTACGGCTACAACATCAACCGCAGATAAAGGAAAAGGAGTTCTGAAGCCAACACAAGGAAGGATCAACCACATCTCCGCAGAAGAAGCAGCTGGAGCCAACGACGTCATCGTTGGTACGTATCTTGTTAATTCAAAGCCTTCTTTGGTTTTGTTTGATCCCGGAGCTACACATTCGTTTATCTCTTTGGCTTTTGCTGTGAAAAACCAACTGCCACTCTCAACTTTGCCAAAGTCCTTTTCCTTTCAAACTGCGGGGAATAATGTAGAATCTCGCTGTGGGTGCAAAGACCTGAATCTAGATATCCAAGGAGTTAAGTTCAAAGCTGATTTGTTAGTGTTAGAAATGAAAGGACTGAACGTTATATTGGGAATGAACTGGTTGACCAAACACAAAGCCAAGGTATATTGTGAGAGCAAGCTAGTTACCCTGGTAAATTCAGAAGGACAGAAAGTGACTTTAAAGACAGACTCAGCATTAGTGGAGAAGATGAAAGTAAGTGCACATAACATAATGGTAGAAGGAGGAGTTGCCCAAGTTCCGATAATTCAGGAATACCCGGATGTTTTTCCAAGTGAATTACCCGGAAAACCGCCTGATAGACCTATCGAACTTGCTATTGAGTTAGTACCAGGAACCAAACCAGTTACAAAGCGTCAATACCGGATGTCGCGCAAGAATTGAAAGAACTAAAGAAACAAATGGATGAGTTGTTAGAGAAGAAATTCATACAGCCCAGTGTGTCTCCTTGGTCAGCTCCAGTGCTCTTTGTCAAGAAAAAGGATGGTAGCCAGAGAATGTGTGTAGATTATCGCGGATTGAATGCCGTGACAATCAAGAATAAATATCCGTTACCAAGGATAGATGATCTATTTGATCAACTTAAAGGAGCTAAGGTATTCTCGAAGATTGACTTGAGATCAGGATATCATCAGCTCAAGATTCGAGAACAAGATCGTGAGAAGACAGCGTTTACAACAAGATATGGATTGTTTGAATTTACAGTAGTACCATTTGGCTTAACAAATGCTCCGGCATATTTCATGAACTTGATGAATATGGTATATATGGAGCAATTAGATCACTTTGTGATAGTATTTATTGACGATATACTAATATACTCCAAGACAGAAGAGGAACATTGTCAACATCTTCATATTGCTTTGAGTAAATTAAGAGAACATCAGTTATATGCAAAGTTTTCTAAATGTGAATTCTGGTTGAAAGAAGTGGCATTTCTTGGCCATATAATCACAAATGAAGGAGTGAAGGTGGATCCTGAAAAAGTGAAGGCAGTAATGGAGTGGAAGCAGCCAACTACAAAGATGTGAAGTCCAAGTTTCCTTGGCTTGGCTGGATATTATCGTCGTTTCATTGAGGGATTCTCAAAGATAACTAGACCCCTCACCCAGCTCCTTAAGAAGGATAATCCGTTTATATGGACGGACAATTGTGAAGAAAGTTTTCAAGAATTGAAATCAAGACTTACCTCAGCCCCAGTGCTCATACTCCCTAATCCCGAAAAGGATTTCCAGATTTATTGTGATGCCTCAAAACAAGGGTTAGGTTGTGTACTAATGCAGGAAGGTAAAGTGGTAGAATATGCCTCAAGACAATTGCGACCGCATGAGACCAACTATCCGACACACGATTTGGAATTAGCAGCAGTAGTACATGCGTTGAAAATTTGGAGGCATTATCTATTAGGAAACCGTTGTGAAGTTTATTCTGACCATAAGAGTCTGAAGTATATATTCACACAACCAGATTTGAATCTACGACAACGAAGATGGTTAGAATTAATTAAAGATTATGATCTAGATTTGCTATACCACCCTGGTAAGGCAAACGTTGTCGCAGATGCGTTAAGTCGGAAGAAGTACCATACTATAGCCTCAATAATGGAATGTTCTACTCCATTGTGTGAAGAAATGCAACGACTGAATTTGAATGTTGTCGAACAAGGACAAATTGCAGCGTTAGAAATTCAACCAACCTTGACGGATCAGATTAAGACAGCTCAAGAGAAGGATGAAGATATTCAACAAATTATCAAGAAGAGTCAAGAGGAAAGTTCAACTGAATTTGTGATAGATGAGCAAGGAATTCTAAGGTTCAGATATCGTTATTGTGTGCCTAATGATAAGGAGTTAAAAGACTTAATATTGCGAGAAGCTCACTCATCACAACTTTCTATCCATCCAGGAGGCACTAAAATGTTCCAGGACTTAAAGAAGAGATATTGGTGGAGTAAGATGAAGAAAGAAATAGCAGAATATATTGCTCGTTGTGACACCTGTCAAAAAGTGAAGATAGACCATTGTAAACCCTCAGGATTGTTAAACCCCTTACCAATCCCAGAATGGAAATGGGATGATATTGGTATGGATTTCATTACAGGGTTTCCCAAAACCCGAGACGGTTACGATGCCATTTGGGTGATCGTAGACCGCCTGACAAAAGTAGCACACTTCATACCAATTAAGCAAACTTATGGAAAGAATAAATTGGCCGAACTATACTTGACAAAAATAGTAGTGCTACACGGAGTGCCAAAAAGGATTGTGTCAGACAGAGGAGCACAATTCACATCTCAATTAGGGAGAAGTTACATGAAGCTATGGGGACAGACTTGGCATTTAGTACAACATATCACCCGCATGATCGAGGTCAAACGAGCGAGTCAATCGATTCTAGAAGATATGTTGCGAGCGTGTGCCTTAGTTTATGGAGCAGCCTGGGATATGTGTTTACCGTTTGCAGAATTCTCATATAATAATAGTTATCAAGCCAGTATTAAAATGGCACCATTTGAAGCGCTATATGGAAGAGAATGTAGAACTCCACTGAATTGGACTGAAACTGGGGAACGACAGTTCTTAGGACCCCAAATCGTACAAGACGCGGAAGCTCATGTTAGAATTGTTCGAGACAAAATGAAGATGGCTCAGAATCGACAAAAGAGCTACGCTGACGTTCGTCGAAAGGACTTGAGTTTTGAAATTGGAGACCTGGTATATCTCAAGGTAACACCATTCAAATCAATAAAGAGATTCCAAGTTAAAGGCAAATTAGCTCCAAGGTATATTGGTCCATTCGAGATTATCGAGAGAATCGGAGAAGTGGCTTATAAATTACAGTTGACACCCAATTTGGCCAGAGTGCATAATGTATTCCATGTGTCACAGCTACGGAAATGTCTTCGTCACTCTTCAGAGCAAGTGCCAGTTGATGACATAGACCTGGGAGATGATTTGTCATATGAGGAGGAGCCATTTCAAATATTGGAAACCACAGAGAGACAATTGAGGAACAAAAATATCAGATTACATAAAATACAGTGGAGAAACCATACACCAGATGAGGCAACATGGGAGAAGGAGTCAGACCTACAGCGAGAATTTCCCAACCTACTCCTTGGCCCGAGTTGATCTCGAGGACGAGATCCTTTTAAGGAGGGTAGGTTGAAACAACCAAAATTTTTTGCCAAAATTTGAATTTTAGCTCAATTTCCAAATCCAATTGCAAAATCCCAATCTTGACCCTAATGCACTCATCTCAAAGCACCTTAGCCCTTAACCTGTCATAACGGCGTGAACGGGGAGTTACGGCGGCCTTGCTCACCCACGGTAATTTGCCGCGCCGTCGATTCTTCTCGTCGCGCCTCCTCTCGCGCCTTCCAAAGCCGCGCCTCGCCATCCAGTGCCACACCGCACTCGCCACCCCTACCCGCTCCAGGCACTTGAGTGCTCCCGCTCTCACGGCCGACGTCCTCTGAGCCAGCTTGCGCGCCTCCCCTCTGCCACCCTTGACCGGGGTCTCTCACAGTCGACCTGCGGCCTCTGACAGCTTCCTTGACCGCCGCTCTCCTTCGCCCCGAAGCCAGCCCGGCCATCTTGAGCTCCAAGCCGAGGCGCCAGAAAAATCTCCCCCACCGCCTCCCGGCCAAACCGCCTTACTCCACCTATTTAAACGCTCCCGGCCCTCCATTGGAACCCACTGGCCTCCCTGGAGCTCCCCGAGCACGCCCAAGACCTCCACCACCGCCCTATCGCCGGTAATCCCGAAATCCCCCAAACCCGTGCCCTAACCCAATGTCCTTCCTCCGGCCAACCACTCCCCAATTCCGTCCACTGCTAGCATCCACATAGCCCTAGAAACTTTCCCCGGCCATTGCCTTAAGCCCCCAACCACCCATCTCCTCCAGCACCATTAGCCCCTTCTTCATCGCCTGCGGCCACCGTGGCCAGCCCAACCTGAACCATCCGAGCTGTGGCCAACACCTCTCCTAGCTCGCCTAACCCCCACTGATGCCCTAGGACCAGCCCAATAGCCAGGAGAAGCCCCCACTCGCCCACAATTTCAAAATCGCCGCAAGAACGGAGGAGCTCGCCGCCGGCGAACGCCGCCCCCGCCGGCCGTCCAACCACCTGAAATGGAACCCCCTCGCTCCCAGGGACCCGCCGGTGCTTTTGGTTTGCGTCGCAGATCACTGGAGCGCCGCCGCCACAACGCCGCCCTTTCCCCTGCTCCTCTGCGCGCGCGGGAACGCGAGGAGGAAGAAGAACAGTGCCCGGGGGCACTGTTCACCCGACCGCCGCGCAGCTGGCCGGGCTGGCCAACCGATCCGCGCCGACCGCGTCGCCCGCACCGCCGCGCGCGCGCGCGCCGCGCCGCCGCCGCGTCCGGCCAAGCCACCCCGTGCGACTCGGCCAAACCCCTCGGCGCGCGCAGCGCGTCGGACTCGAACCCGAGTAACGCGGTTCGACCGAGTCAGCCGACCGAGCCCGAGGAACGATCAAGCGAGCCCGATGAACGATGCCAGACCCAAACCCAAAAATACATATTTATATTCCCCGGATTCGTTTCGAGCCCGCCAACCCAAATCCAAGGCCCATTTCCCCATATAACCCTCCTATAACCCAATATCTTCATTTTATTGGAGTCTTTCGGATTTTCTTTATTCTTTTATTTTCTTTATTCATCGCTCAACCCTTGAGCATGAACTAATTCTTTTGTTTGCTTTGCGTTAGCCTCCGTCGATATTCAGCGGAGCCGGAAGGAGAAGTCCAGCCCAAGTCCAACCCACGTAAGAATTCGAGTTAGTTGAAATCACCGAGTCGCAAGGCAAGTCGCATATATTTTTGAACATATTGATCCTACATTTCCTGTATCATTTATTTATATGTACTTTCATTATGCTACTTTCAGTCTGTTATTTTATGTATAAATGTTTAGAATGACATGATATTAGCTATGTCCTACCACCCAAAAGCCAGTTTAACTTGATGGCCACATTCACCTTGACAAACTTAGTCATATAAAATATAAACTATAAACTATCATCGTAGTTAGGGACATCACATCCATTTACTATTAAGGCTTATTTTGTTGGTCTAGAATTTGGGAAAGTTGGATGCAGGATAAGTAAGGATTGCGAGATGGATCCAAGATCTTATCCTAGGATGGAGGCTGGTTGTGGATCGGTGGCAGTACAATGTGTACTGAATATGGGTTTGTGAGTGGATGATGCCTCAGTTAAAATGTAAGGACTAGACCCTTATGCTGAGTAACGGACATAGTAATCGCCCAACCACAAGCGTTGACTTGGTCAAACTTGACTTATTCAAACCTGGCTTAGTAGCTGCTCAACTTCAATTGAACCTCTGCAACTGGAAAGGGGGAGTCAGAGGGTGAGTCTGTATGGGAGGTGGTTAACCATACAACTGTAGGGCTGCGATGAGTCGGATGAGATCCGTGGGGTCATCCGAGCTCATTGGGATTAATACCTACTGGGCGGAGTCTATACAAAGAATTGAGCAGTGAACATCCTTGTTGTCTTAACTCTTTAGCGGGAGTTAAGGGATCTTGTGGGTAAAGCAGGGCAGCTTTGCAAAGTCATGACAAATGGTATTCGAATACGCCGTGCTTCCGTAAATGAAGTCGTGTTTAATGGGTGAATCAATAGCAAGGCATAAGTAGATTTGGAAAGGTTGTGGTAATGTTGGTGGTCTAATAATTGAATCTTGAAACCCCTCCTCAAGTTTATATGAAGTTATGATTTTATGTTCAAAATCATTTACAACTAAAAGTGCATCCACATAAAATAATAGACTTGATTCCCTTCACTTGGTACACCATGCATGTAGATATTGCTAAGCTCCATGTGACTTGCTGAGTACGGAAGTTGTACTCATACTTGCTAAAAACATAAACAGAAATAGCTAATATCGAAGAGACTGGAGGAGACGAGGAGGTGATCTTATACGAAGTTGATGACGCTTGGAATTAGGATCGTTCTTCGCTCGAGTTTGCCTGTGGTTCTTTTGTAATGTAATTAAGGGCAGTTGACCCTACTGTGCTACTTGGCTCTCGCCGTTATATGGTAATAAAGTTCACTTTTGCTTTTAAGCTTGTGATGGCAATGTTATACACTCGTTGGATATACTCGCAGTTGAACAGTCCTGGGCAACCGCGAGGGTTTCATAATACTCCCGGAAACGGGGGTGTTACAGAGAGCAAGCACCAACCAAGACTTGTCATGCAGAAGCAGCAGTAGAAGCATCAAGAGACGTCGCTGTTCATGATTTCTTTTTCTTCATGGCGATCAATGCATTGCGATTGACGTCCTCAAATCGCATTAGGTCGCTCGACCGCCACTCCCGCGCGGTGGAGGTAGCTCTTGTACAGTTGTACCGCCTGTTCGACAGCACTGCACGCATGCATGCTTGCGTCAACCGACGAAAAACTACCGATCTGATAATACTTATTCTTGTAATGATAACCAACGGTGTTTTTTCTGAACTATGTAGATCTTATATATTAGATGGCTCAAATTTTATGGTCTAAAAAATCATTTTTTGCTTTCTGCTAAAACTATAGATTATATAATAGACAAAAACGAACTGGAAGTGTTAGAAAATATCACTATTGAGGAAAAAAATTACGTAGAAGAATATAAAAATTAGACTGGGATAATAAAAGGGCTCACATGTTTGTGTTGGGATCAATTACTGATTCTTTAGCTGCTGAGTTGAGGGTGAATAGAATGTGCAGAAAATAATGCACAGTCTAAAACAAGATTTTGATGAAGTATGTTTTATTAATACGCCTAATCTTATTAATCGCTTTCTCTCTACTAAGATGTATGATAGAACTTCAATTAATGAGTATATCAATAAACTCTATGTTTTAGCAGAGGAATTAAAAAGTGTTGGCTATCCTTTTTCTGAAGAAGTAAGTCATGATTGTTTTAAACTCTTTGCCAAATTAATGAAAATAATTTAAGATATCTTTCTGTCAATCTGAAAGGATATTCAATATGCGCACTCTGAGACATCATTTGCTCATGGAAGAAGATATAAAATTTTCTTTGGAAAAAGAAAGAAATACTCATAATTTTGAGTTACACCTTGGAGAGAAAAAAAGTAATAATAATAATAATAATAATAATAATAATAATAATAATAATTGGCAAAAGAGGAAGTCTAATTGTGATTTGAGAGAAAAGCTTAACAAGAAACGTGATGGGATGATAATAGAAATTATATCTCAGTTCAAAGAAATAATAAGTACAATAATTTTAAGTGTCACAACTATGGTTAATATGTGTATTTCAGAGCTGATTGCAGAAAAAAGAAGAAGCAAAATGAGCAAAAAAAAATCAAAACAATCTACTAGTTGAGCGTAAAGGCAATTCTTTGCTTGATGGTATGTCTAATATTTTTCTCTGTATGCACTAAATCTTTACTTACTACTATTTTTTTTCCAAATAGTTGGGTTGTTGATTCTAGTACTACATGTCATATTACTAGATATCATAGAGTTTGTACTTCTATACAAATAATTCTAAGAGGAAATAGATATGTTTTTTGGACACTAATGTTAAATCTGATGTACTTGGAATTGAAAATTATGTCATAAAACTCCCCAATAGAGAAAAGTTATTATTATAGGACACTTTGAGAGACCATATGGAGGTGACCACATGTTTATGATGAGTAATTGACAAATTTGTTGCAAAGATTGAGTTTGGTTTGAGTGATTTGTGCCAGGTCGGCATTTGGCGCAGTCGGGTATGGTTGGACGATCTTATTGCAAGTTCGTCTTTCCGATTGGTCGTTTAGGCGAGTTTATGCTTTCATGTATCGAGCGGTGCTATTTGATGTGTTTCTTGTTTGTGATGGCTGCAGGACGTCGAGGCGGAGTCGTGGCGAGACACGAGGTGGCCGGACTAGGCGCAGGTGGCGCTAAGGTCAGAACGGTCGGGATGTGTCGAAGACGGCGGGGACTCGAGGTGGTTGCGAGGCTTGGACGACAAGAGACGCGGAAGCTTCCCGGAAGCTGCAGGAGAGGCGAATTAGTAATTTCGCGAGGCTGCACAAGCGGGAGCGAGTTCCATTGGATTTAGCGGGCATAACGGGTTGGAGACCCGTTAGCCAAAGGCTATATAAGGAGGAGGTGCCTCCTTGTGGTTGCATGTATTCCAAGGGGTTGAGATGGTTTTAGGGTTTGCTCTAGTAAAAATAGGCTTTAGAGAGTTGCTTTGGCTTTAGGCTTTAGTTGGTGAGAGTGGGTGAGAAGGGCAGAGTATGTCTCCATCGTAGTCTTCTCCCTGTGTGTTCCAGAGTTGGGTTCTTGGTTCTTGAGAGAGGGAGAGATTGGAGATGAGTTGAACCACCATGTAATCATTCCTCTATATTCAATCATGTATGGGGACTTCTCTGTGATCTTTGTGTTCAATGGAATGGATCCTTTAAGAAGTTATTTGAGTTCTTGCCTTTCTGTTAATTTTTATCCTTCGATGCCTTCTCTGTGAGATTTGTGAGTTTTGTGTTTTGGTTCGATTCTTGCTGAGCAGTGCCAAAATGGGTTGCTGTATGTTGGGATGATGACTCAAGATCATTTGATCAGTTAAAATCCCAAGAACTCATTTTTTTATTCCAGATTTTGGTTTTTGGACTCCTCTGTTCTTCTTTTTGTTTTCTAGGGTTAGGTGTGAATCTTGTTTCCCTTCATGAGATGACTTGAAACTTGGTATGCAAAGTCCAGAGGCTATTTACTTGCTATCCTCAAAGTTTCAGGGTCAAAAGATCAAAGATTGAATGGCAATTTAAGTTTTTGGAGCTGCTCTCTGTATTTTTCAGTTCTTGGGTAAAATCTGAAGTTCTTACCCTTGATTTGGTTTTCTTCGGTTCCCTGGATTCCCCTTGCTATTTTTGATGTTATCTTGTCTTTCTGGACTGAGAAACTCAGAAGAAAACATCAATTTTCCCTACTGATTGAAGATCATAGTTTGTCTGAAATTTGGACTCTGCTGCCTGTCTGATTTCCCGAGGGGCGGTCAGACCGGCCCGTGGTTGGCGGTCAGACCGACCGACGGTTGGCGGTCTGACCGGCCTTGAGCCACCGATCTGACCGGCATTGCTAGAGCGGTCAGACCGCCCTGCCCATTGCGGTCTGACCGCTCGGTTGCTCTCGCATGTTGATTCTCTTGTTCGCTTGGTTGCTGTTGCTCTTGCTTGGCTATTTCTTGTGTTAGTTTAGGTGATTGTCCAGAGGGCGTATTTTATCTACCTCATAGCTTTCCATAGCTATCGAAGGGGATTCTCTCTTGTTGGTAATTTGAGGGGACAGTTTTAAAAGTCGACATTCACCCCCCTCTGTCGCCATTTCGGTCCAACACACTTTATATTCACCTAGCATGAGAATAAATTTAATTTCTATTGCTCAATTAGAATATATTGATTGTGATATACTGTTTAGAAAAGATAGAGTTAAAATATTGCTCAATAGAAAATTAGTCCACACTAGAACTTATCATGAAGGTCTTTATTTTCTTGATGAACTATTAAATGATGATAATATTGATTGCTTAATTGGAGAAAATAATCCATAGTAAGGAATACTAATGATAGAAACACATGCTCAGAATGTTATTTATAACATTTATAATTTGATCATATATCTAAAAAAAGATTTGAGAGGCTTATTAATTCTAAAATTCTGCACTTTAAGTGGGAGAATTTTGCTATTTGTGAAGCACGTATAATTGGTAAGATGACCCGTGCGCCTTTTCTAAAGGCAGAAAGATCTAATGAGTCTCTTGCCATTATCCATTCTGATATTTATGGTGAGATGTCTACTTTTACTAGAGTTCAAAAGATTTATTTTATCACATTTATTGATTATTATTCTAGATTTGGATATTTGTGTCTTCTTAAACATAAGTCGGAAGGATTTGATATGTTCAAGACATTTAAAACTGAAATGGAAAATCAATTAAATAGAAATATTAAAGTTTTGAGAACTGATCGTGGAGGAGAATAAACTTTAGGGATATTAAATGATTTTGAAAAGAGCATGAAATTATTCATCATTATATCATACCTTACACTCCGCAACAAAATAGTGTTGCTAAGCGGAGGAATAAAACACTTATGGATATAGTTAAGTCTATGATGGCTTATTCAAATTTTCCTTTATCTTTTTAGGGTAAAACTTTACATATTATTATTTATTTATTAAATCATTTGCCATCTAAAGCTGTAACAATCACTCCTTGTGAGTTGTGGACTAGAAGAAAACCCTCACTTCGTCACTTAGCTATTGGAGGTTGTAAAAATAGCCTTTCACCCAACCAGGAGCTAACACAATACCTGTCACCGTACCCTGGAGCGACTGCAGCCAGTCGCCATCCCGTTGGGCGACTTTCATGCAATCGCCTCCCCATTGGGCGACTTTCAGGCAGTCGCCCCCCATTAGGCGACTGCACTCACTCCCCCGTGATTGTTTTAAATTTTGTGAATTTTGTAGTTTTAAACTGGTAAAAAATGTACTGGAGCTGTAATAAAAGTTTATGTTAATTGTATGTTGTAGGTGCGTAAAAAATTTTAGAAACTTTTTTACGAACAATTGACCATAGAACGATCGGTACATACACTGGTAAGTGACATATGCTGAGAATTCGTGTGTGGAGAAAACCGGTATGTTAATATTTGTTAGATGACTTGATATGTGAATGATTGAATGTGAAAAGACGAGATAATAGGCTTGTTTGAATTTAAATAAACTTCATAATACAATTGGGAGTAACATGCCGCATACTTTTCATTACATGCATAACATATAGCACAAGATCACCCCTCAAATTACAAATTTTCTATACTAAATTTTCCATACTAAATTTTCTACATCTACAATTATTACTACCACTAACATTTCATACAAAATTACGTTACCTAAATTTTCTATATTACAAAATTGTATACTACAAATTTTCTATAGAAAAAAATTCTATACTAAAAATTGTACTAAAATCTCTGTACTAAAAATATTCCATACTAAAAAATGTATACTACAAATATTTTAGTTTCTATACTAAAAATTCCTATAATAAAATTTCTATACTAAAAATTTCTATACTAAACTTTTCCATACTAAAATTTCTATAATAAAATTTCTATACTAAAATTTCTGTAGTAACATTTCTATACTAAAAATTCCTATACTAAAATTTCTATACTAAAAAGTTCTATACTAAAATTTTCTATACTATAATTTCTATACTAAAATTTTTATACTAAATTTTCTATACTAAAAATTGTACTAAAATTTCTATACTAAAAAATCCTATACTAAAAATTTCTATACTAAAAATTCTATACTAAAAATTCCGATACTAAAAATTTCTATACTAAATTTTCCATACTAAATTTTCTACACCTACAATTTTTACTACCACTAACATTTCGTACAAATATACTACAAATGTAATATACTAAGAAAAAATTCGAAAAAAATACCTGAACCTGAAGATCTGGCGCTCTCCTCTTCTCCCCTCCTTCCTCCTCTTCTCTCCTTTCTGCTCGTCCTTCTCGCATTGCCAATCGATCGGATGCGAATAGCAGTGGCGGCCGCGGCCGAGCGCGCCGCCGCTTTTAACCCCCCCTGTCGCCCAACGTTTGGGCGACTGGAAAGCTGTCGCCCAACCATGCGGCGACTGCATGCCAGTTGCCCAACGCTCGGGCGACAGCAATAACTCGCCCAACCGTTACCAAACTGCCGACGTGTTGCCTCCCGGTTGGGCGATTAGGTCCAATCGCCCAATGGGGGGCGACTAGAGCCTATTTTTGTAAAAAAATTCCCGGGGGTATATTTCTGTAATTTCAAATAAAAAATGGAATAATTGTACAAAAAATTTGAGGTTGTAATACACAAATTAGAGTGTCAAATCAAAACTGTATAACATTGCAGCCTAAAAGTATGCCAAAAATTTTTATTAGTTATTCTGGTGGTACATGTTTTGTCATCTAGAAAAGAATAAACTGGTGGAAAACGGGAATGCAATATTTTTAGATCAAAACACACCTTATCGTGCTATGTGGGTGAGGGTGGAATCATTAGCAACTCCACTGAAAACACATATGGATACATCTAGTATTAATTCTCGAACTAGAGGAGGTTCAACTCCTAAACAATACAAATCAAACTCTGAATACTAACATGTGTAGGAGAAGTGGGAGCAATTTAAGAACACCCTAATATGTAGATGATTATTATTTGTTCTTGGGAAAGTTCACTCTAAAATTTCTTTTTATAGGAAGAACCAAAGACTTACGAAGAAGCAATAAACTACTCACGATCAAAACTATGTGTGAAAGCAATGAAGGAAGAATTAAACTCAATGAAATGGAATAAAGTTTAGAAACTTGTTGATCTACCAAACAACCGTAAGGCCATAGGTTGTAAATAGAATTTTAAAAGAAAATTGAATGCAATAGGTTTAGTAAAAAAATAAGGTTAGACTTGTTGCTAAAGGGTTACACAAAAGGGTTGTATTGACTTTGTGGAAACCTTTTCTCCTATTTCAAAATTTACTTTAATTTGTATTATTGGTGCTTTGATGGCTTATTATGATCTTCCACTCCACCAAATGAATGTTAAAACTTATTTTCTTAATGGTCTTTTGGAGGAGAAAATATATACGCAACAGCTAGAAGGTTTTAGAGAAAAAGAAAATAAAAATAAGGTTTGCAAATTGAATAAATCAATTTATAGTTTTAAATAAGCTTCACGTCAATGGTATATTATTTTTGATAATGCTATTACGTCATATGGTTTTCAATGACCGAAGGTGATTATTGCATATATACAAAAATATGGCTAAATGTTTTATCTTACTGTCTTTATATGTTGATGATATTCTCATTTCTTCTACTGATAAAATACATTGATAAAAATGAAAGATTGGTTGTCTTCTAAATTTGATATAAAAGATATGGAAGAAGCCTCCTATATTTTAGGAGTTGAATTACATAGATATCAGAATAAAAATAATTCTTGGGTTGTCCCAAAGGGCATGCATTCGAAGCGTTTTAAAATGATTTTCTATGGAAAACAACAAACTTGTTAATGTACATGTTGTGAAGGAAACTAAATTCAGTAAGGAATTATATCCAAATACTCCGGAGGAAAAAGCTAGAATGAATGGTATTCCTTATTCTTCATCTTTGAAATGTCATATGTATGCTATGTTATTTACACAAGCTAACCTTAGCCATGCCATTAGAATTCTTAGCAGATATCAAAGGAAACCTGGGGAAGAGCACTGGAAACAAATAAAATATGTATTGCATAATGTTAGAGGAACTATGGATTATTTATTATGTTTTAATGGTCATAATCTTCAGCTGCAGGATTATATTGATGCTGGTTGGTAAGGGGATCCAGATGACCGAAAATCAACTTCTAGTTATCTATTTACTTTGGCAAGAGGTACTATTTCTTGTTGCAGTAGGAAATATAATTCAACTGCTCTTTCCTCCATGGAAACTGAATACATTGTTGCATTTGAAGCAGCAAAGGAAGGTGTATGACTGAGGGAATTTCTTGTATCACTTGAGATCGTGGAAAGTGCATCACAACCTGTTACTACTTCTGTGATAATCAGGCAGCGATCATGGTCTCGAAGGATCCTAAATTTCATATTAAAAGCAAACACATTGAAAGAAGGTGTCATTATATTCATGATGTAATAAATAGACTTAGGTCTGTTCATTTAGTTTATTTGCCTAGCATTAATATGGTTGGAAATCCACTGACTAAGTCAATTAGTCAGGAATTATTTTCTAAGCATGTTAAAGACATGAGACTTTAGTTTATTGATTGAAATATTTCAACCAAGTGGGAGATGTTAAAACTTTTCTTGTGGCTTTCAATATTTATTATGATTATTGTCTGTTGAACTCCATGTGAAATTATTCATATTATTGATATATGTGATTGAGAATTATTTGATGTGGAATTTAACTCAATGTATTAATACTCGAGATGCCGAGGACGGATGTGCTGGAATATGGTAGACACATTTATTGAGATCGAGTTTACTAGAATTTAATATGCATATATATGTTTAACTCGGGTACAACACAAGGTGAAATAACTAGGTTTGTTTTGCAGGATCAGTTTGTAGGCTGTTGACCCACATGATCAGAATAAAATTGATCTCTTAAACAATGTGATCATGGCGCATGACTCGCACATATGTGCTAGAAACTAATATATTTTAGACTCATAAAACTGGCATGTCTGATCGTGGTTTGCGACGTAGTTCAGGAGTCTCACGGTATACCAAAAATAGGTGGGTCACTTTATAATACCTGGAAGTGAAGTCTATAAATAGGTCTCTACCCTCTAGCCTCATAATGTAATTGTAAACGGCACCATGAAAAAGAAAGGGGTATAGAGGGTAGACTGAATAGCCTACATAAGAGTAATCTAGGGTTTGAAAACTGAACAACCACAACACTGATGCTAGAATATGCTACAAAAATCACTCAACTCAATGAAGCTCAGGCATTTGACCATAACAAGTAATGCTGAATTCGTGCACACACTAGCATCGGCAACTTCAACATTCTCGCTAATTCAACTTGAACATGCTCAAGAAATTTTCATTAGCACATTGACATTACTCCGTGCTCACAGGGTAACTTCATGAGTTCTTTGCAATTTGACATAGAAATCATTAAATCCTTTATCAGTTTCTTCACATGCCAATGTGCAAAGTAAGGAGGTAACCACACCTACTTGTGAAGGCTCATGAAATCTGCACCTACAAGGCAACCACTGCTAGAATAAAAACCTCAGTCAATGAAATTTGCACACCTCAACCTCCATGTGTTTGTGCTTCAACATCCTCCAGTACAGTGCAAACTCATGCACTTCATCGACGAGCTCGATTGAGTAGCACCCAAGGGTCTTCTTCATCTGCAGTTGTTCATCTCCCTCCTCTCCCTAGCGAGACCACTCCAATTATGGGCTTTTGCATACATGCTGGATAGCATCACCCTTGACCAGGGGTCAACCGGATCCAACCTGTTGACTTCAACAATTCGGCTGCAGAAATCCCGCCAAGTTCCACATTACTATGAACTTTGCATGCATTCAAGAATGCACCCCATATTACTGCATTAGGCTTCATTGGCATAGTTTTGATCATCTTGTATGCTTCATGCAAACACCCCACATGGCCAAGAAGATCGATCATACATCCATAGTGAGATAGTGTTAGATCCTAGGTGCGATTCCATATTTCTCTTCCATGGTGTAGAAGTACCAAAGACCATCGTCTACCAGCCCACCATGTGCACAAGTAGGGGCGGATCCAATGCACTAGGATTAGGGTCCGATAACACCAATGCAGCCAGTGGTCCGAGGAAGAGCCCTGTTGTGGGGGTAGCCCAACCCCCCGCGACTGGGCCGTGCAACTAGTCCAACATGTAACAGACCCAATAGTGTAGAGGAATATACCAGTGTAAATATACCAATGTACCCTCATCCCTTGTAAGTACTAAAGGGTAGAATGGGGATTTCCCATTCTACCCCACTCATATATATAAACCCTCAAGAGGGGTAAGGAGGGGGACATCCTCTCATTCACCTAACTCTCCCACCGATCTAGCTCTCCTCTCCTCCTTCGACTAGTCCCCCTCTTCCCTGTTTGGCCCGTAGCCACAACAGATGGCGCCGTCTGTGGGGACGACTAGAAGTTACGTATGGAAGAGATTTCTTCAATATTCAACAAAAGTAGCAGCTATCTGGATCTTTCCTGCTCTTGGGAGCATGCTACTTCACTCATGGCATCTGTACGACAGATAAGTATTCGCTTGCCAAAAGTTTAACCATCCTAACTGTGGAGGTGTATGGGCTTTGTTGGTATACTTTACTTTGTTTTGTGGATGCAGTATTGGCTAGATCTAGTTGAATCGCCCAGGTGCAGTAGTGAATAGATCTGACCAAATCACCTATTTTTGTGTTCATGCTATCTTCGCTCTGTCGGGGGGTGGTCATGCAGGGAAACGATGTTTTGGATGGCATAGTGGCAGGATCCTTCTGGCCAGGGTGGGACGTCATCGAGCCCAGCTCTATTGCGCTTTGCCACGACACCGCCCTTCGACGCCTACGGCCAGGCTCCGCTTCCGCATGTCGGAATCCACACGAACAGCTGCGTCCTTGCGACGAGCTTCCGAGGGTCTCCGCGCAACGTCGAGTATCCGCTTCGTGGTCTCCGCAGAGCGCCGCCAAGCCTCCGCAAAGCCACTCGCACGAGCCTCCGCACTACAGGTACATCGACGCCGAGTTTTGCCTCCAGCCGCAGCTTCCGCGTCAGACTCCGCGGGCGAAACAGGCGAAGCGCTGGCCGTCTCTGCGCGGTGTACAGCGTATAGCGAAGCTCGCTCTGCCCTCCGCATGCCCCCGCGCTGACGACCTCCGAGCCGAAGTCCAGGAAGGAAGGTCTCCGCGCACTAAGCCGGGCCCCCTAATGATGGGCTTTCATACATGCACTGTACATATGCTTCATGTATCTATACGCTTCACGTACCATCCATGCATAACCATTCACGTATCAAGCAACCCATCCATGCGTACGTGAAAATCCATGCATGCATGAGTATTGTGCCCGCTGCGTGTTCTCACGCAGGAAAAAGGCTTCGCGGCGTCCATCCACGGCGTCCATCCATGAGGTCTTCGAGGCAGTCCACGTCTTCGCGCCACGCCCTGCCTCGGCGAGATCTTAACGAGGCCCTCGGAGCCCGGAGGTCGCGGCAGGCGGACTCCGCATGAACAGCCCTGCACAGGGACGTCGCGTACCATTCATGCATGCAGTTATACATCCAAATATATCTCTCCATCTTGTTTCCCAGCACGCAGGGGACGGTCCTGGCGAGGTCTCCTCTGAAGTTGGCCATGCCTGAGCCATTTAACTCATTTAATATATTTTTTCTAATTTCAGGCTCCGCCGCATGAAAATGAGAATTAGCCTCAAGATCAAATACTAGAACACGAGGATTTTTGACTCGACACAATCACACGGGAACAGAATCGAATGGAGATATCACTCACAGAAATGCGCCCGCGAAGCGCATGTAACGCTAAGATTTTTCTTTTTCCTCGTACTCTCTCTCGTCTGTGGAAACGCACAGCTTTACAAGCTTTTCATTTAGCCAACCCAAGCGGCTTCGTTCGCGCAAATGTCTTGTCGGCCGTTTCGCAAGGGCAGAAATGTTTTTCCACCTCCTAAAATTAGAAAAAAATATTAAATGAGTTAAATGGCGGCGTAATCTAACATGCGCCATATCTCCAAACTCACACACTCCTCTGAAGTTGGCTCACTGACAACTAACGCACGCAACGCTAGCACTAGTCCTGCATGCATCTAACCAACTAACATGCATGCAATTAACCAAGAGATAGACTAGTCGCCACACACGCGCATGCAATTAACCAAGAGATAGAACGCCACACACGCGCACACGCAGGCGTGGTTTATTCCAACAATCACCCCTTAAACCACGACACCCCCATGTGCCCGACCTACATGAGTGCTAGCTCATCGTCGCCTTCGACGAGTAGTGCTTTCTCCTTCCTCGGCTCACGGCAATCCCTGGAGAGGTGGCCACGTACGCCACAGTTGTAGCACCTTCCTCGCCTGGCGCGGCGCGAACGTCTACTTGTCCCCGAGCTCATGCTGCTCGCGTCGTCGTCGTCGTCGCTCCGGTCGCCGCCCTTTGCACGGCCGCTGTTCTTGACGAAGTCCATGCGCGCTCGCGCCTCCCGTTGCTCGACGCCGCGGCGCGCCCCATCGCTCCTCGGTGAGCAAGAATCGCCCGACGCCGTCCGCATTGCCTCGGCGCCGCACCGATCTTCAGCAACTCGGAGTCGTCCAACCAGCTCTTCGAGCGACATCGTATTCAAGTCCATGAGCATCTCGATGGACACGGTGACTTGATTGTACTTCGCGGCACCACGCGAAGCAGCTTCTTGACGACGCGCACCTCCTTGATGTTCTCCCCCAGCTCGCGCAATTCCGCAACAAGGGAGCCAAGATGCATGGCGAATTCGTCGATGGACTCACCACCATTGAATGCCACATTTTCGAATTGCTTGAGGAGCTTCTGCGCGTTCGCCTCCTGCACGCGCTTGTCGCCCATCTGCATTGCCTTCACAGCCGCCCATGCCTCCTTGGCGCTTTTCTTCACGGCGAGACCCGAGCGCATCTGCGTCGGCACCGCGCGCAGGATGGCGGCCAACGCCAGCCGATCCTCGCGACGCTCGACGTCGCTCGTCTCCACGGCACGCCAGAGCCCGATGTTGATAATCAAATTTGGCTTGACAATCATCGTAAAGCCGAAAGCAAGTTAACAAGGAAACGCCGTGCAGATATCATGGTCGTGAGTAGTTACGATCACGACAAAGCAAGTCGGAAGCCGGCTGGGCCGATTCACGACCACGTTGGTCGTGGTCGAAGCGCTACGACCACGATTGGCGGTCGCCGGGTGGTTTTACGACCACGTTGCAGCATTTACGACCTTGTCATCACTAATCGGAAACCGGCCGACCGATTACGACCACGTTGGTCGTGGTCGGCGCGCTCGACCACGTTGGCGGTCGCGGGTGGTTTTACGACCACGTTGCAGCATTTACGACCATTAATCGGAAGCCGGCCGGACCGACACGACCACGTTGGCGTGGTCGGCGGTTCGACCACGTTGGCATGGTCAAAAGTGGCTCAACCATTTTGGATCGGACGCTACGACTACGATTGGCCATGATCGAAGCCCGGTTCACTGACGATGACATCAAGGTTGATAGTCGGCGCTTGAACTTACGACCACGGTGGGGTCTCGACCATGGTGGAGTATACGACTACGTTGGAGTCTACGACCACGTCGGAGGTTACGACCACGGCAGTCTACGACCACGTCTACGACCACGGTGGAGGCTACGACCACGTTGGGGTCTACGACCGCGTTGGAGTATATGACCACGTAGAAGCCCACGATCGCATTGAAGGCTACGACCATACTAAAGGTGGTCGCAAGGAGTTCGATCACGATTTGGAAACTCGGCGGATATAACGAAAGCGGTTAAAAATTTGGGAATATGAATCGTTATGGGAAGTTATCTGCAGAGGATTCGACAATGAGAAGCAAAGAAGAGAAAGAAATCGGGCTCATTAGCGGATGTGATTAATTTGTTTTTACTTGCCATAAATCTTGATTTGATGCCGATTTTATTTGCCATAGACCGGGCACCCTATAAATATGAAGGGTAAGGCCGATTGCGAAGGATCATCGGACAATCGATACAACATTATTTTCGCACCTTTGTTTTCTTAGTCTTTAGATTAAAGTAGTTCTTGTTTCTCCATCAATTACCTTGTTGACGTGCGGATCAATTTCGTGCGGCAACAAAATTGGCGACTCATTTGGGAATCGATTTCTAATCGGTTCTTCTTCTCCATTGAAATCAATCTACTCGGCCGAAAGATCGATTTCTTCATCTCGCGGTGAATCAATCGCTAATCGGCTAAGAGCCGATTGCATCCTTCTCGGCGATCGCTCGCTTCGCACGTAGCAACGGCGAAGCGACAACGTGCAGCGGAGGTGCAATATCACACGCGATCTACAAGGGACCTAGTCGAGCTTGCACCATGGTGTCAAGCGGTTCGAGGTAGATCCCAACAACGTCATTACGCCCACGTTTGACGAGCCGCGGAAGAACATCGTGAGGAGATCGAGCGACGCAAGTTAGAGTATGAGAAGACGATGTTGGCGTGTTTCGAAAGACAAGACAAGGCATTATTATGAAAGAAACCGCATCGCCATCCGTCTCCACCAACCACGAGGTAAAAACACTGTAAGTAAAATCTCTCCTTCTTATGAAGATATTGCTCATATGATTAATCAAACTGTTGGTGTTGCTATGGATAATATTTTGACTAATCGTATTAGAGCCGTGATGTTGCAAGTTCAGGATGAACACAATAAAAAACAACCTATGACGAGTGATGCTAGTGCTTTAAATTTTCATCATTCTGTAGAACAAGAAACTTTGCCACATGGTTCATCTGCATTTATTACACAATTTGGTGCACCGCGAAACCACGCTTTATTGAGTGACACTCATGGTGGCGAAACCACATGCCTACTTCGCCAATATTGCTACGTCATCGTTTGTCACAACTAATGCGTTCGTCTCACTCCAATTACGGCCGAGTTGCTGAAAATTTAAGCGGAATGCATGCACCTCCATATCAAGCGTAGCATACAAGATACCTCCAATACCACCACGGGATCGGGAATACCATATGGGCCAACACCGAAGCTTATTTTAATCCTCCGTGCTTAATATTCCCTATCCACACCCCAAATTTGTGACATGCCACAACCTAATGCTTTTAGGCCACAACCGATTAATGTGGCGAATAATCGCCTATGGTCGAGCCATTTGTTAGGCATGAAAATATCGAGAGCAAGTAGCTAACATATTCAGAGAAACGTTTGGGGTAGAGCCTAAGTGTAGAATGCGTACTTATCAAAAGCCGTATCCTGATTTCTATGATACGGTTCCATATCCCCGTGGATTCGAGTACTGATTTTATTAAATTTACTGGGATGATGGCGTAACCACTTTAGAGCATGTTAGTCAATTTATTGCACAATGCGGTGAAGCGATGCTAGTGATGCTTTAAAATTAAGATTGTTTCCTTTGTCATTGTCTAGTATCTGCGTTCACTTGGTTCACATCTCTTGCACCTAATTCTATTCATTCATGGCCTGAGTTAGAACAAAAATTTCATGAGTATTTTTATACGGGAGATACTGAATTTAGATTATCACACTTGACATCGGTTAGGCAGAAATATAATGAACCTGTTGCTGAATATATCAGGAGATTTAGAGATACAAGAAACCGATGCTTTAATCTAGTAATATCTGATAAGGATCTTGCTGAGTTAGCCTATTCTGGGTTGCTTTCACATTTGAAGGAAAAACTAGAAGGGCAGGATTTCTTAGATGTGAGTCAAGTGTTGCAAAGGGCTCTGGTTCAAGAAAGCCGGGCTAGAGAATCTAAAAATTTCCATAGGACCAATGAAAAACATAAAACAAACCATCCTGTTAATTTAGTAGAACATGACTCCACGTCATCTGATGATGAGAGTGTGGATATGTGTGTAGCCGAATGGGCATGGGATTCAAAATCTAAACCATTCGTTTGCTCTGCTTTGAGGCCGTTTCTGAAAAAATCGGCATGAAGACATAAAATATACTTTTGATATGCTAAATGTGATAGGATTTTTGATTATTTGTTGCAAGAGAAACAAATAAAATTGCCCATGGACATGTCATACCACCTCTGAAGAATTAAAAGAAGTGCATATTGTAAATGGCATAATTCTTATTCTCATGCTACTAACGATCGCAATATTTTTAGTCGACGTGTTCAATCGGCCATAAACGAAGGGCGATTGAAGTTTCTTGAGAGCTCAAAAATGCGATTAGACACTCAACCTTTTCCAGTCAATGTGATTGATTTCAAAAATAAGAAGGTGCTAGTTCGCCATCACAGCCGAATCAACGATAGGAAAAAATGTGATGATTGGTGAGGATAGTAGTGAATCTACGTAAGAAAGTAGAGGTGTGGTTAGAACAGTCCAAATTGAAAATACTCTGAAGGCCATGAGTCCATCAAAATTACATGGGTTCTGCAACTCCTAGGGTGCATGAGAATGGGAGGACAAGGATGATAAAACCAAAAGCCGGAAGTGGGTCGTTGGAAAATTAATGAGGAAAGAATAGGACAAACAAATGGGTTGAGAGACCGAAGCCCACATTTAAAGAGCTTCGGCCAAATATGAAGATGGTAAGACCGCCAAAGCAGTTTTAGTCGGCCCTATAATTTGAAGCGACCAAGATCTCCTCCAAGGCAAGAGTTCGGTGGTTGGAATCACCGATGGGAAAATTTCCTGCAGCCGCACTGCACATCCTATGCCTAGGCCGCTATTGCACGTGCCATGGGGTCCTCCTCCTGGTGGTTTTTCTCCTTGTCCACCATGGGGTTTTGCGGTCCATGGATACCACCAACTCCAATGTTTTTGAGCCATTTCATCCAGATGGGAAATGCCAAGAAGGCCGGTGTTTGACAGTTTGTCATGGCCTAGAAATGACCGATTTAATAAAAATAATCGGTTTTGTGAGCAGAGAGATGATAAATCTCCAAGAAGAATTTACCGCATCAAAGAAGGAAGTGAAACGCAGTAAAAATTCAGAGGTGAATAATGCTGCACCGATGAACGATGCGTGGGCAGAGCTCGAAAATAGTGTGGTTGCTCCTGAAAATAAAGAGAAGATTCCATTGTTAGCGGTGTGGAACGGCAGCCCGGATGGTGTCCACCGGGGCTCTCACATTCACAAAAAGGAGGTTGCGGCTCAGTGAGAGAAGAATTGAGAGAGGCTCAGTGAAGAAATGAGGATGATTTATTCAATGAAATCAAGCCTATGATACCTACTAAGAAAGAATGGAGGTGAAGAAAATTGAAGAGTCGGTCTGCACAAATAGTGATGATGAGCATGATTTGTTAGATTATGAGGGTCTCCACTAGTTAAAGATGGCTCTCCACTTCCGGAAGGTATGGATATTAATATGGTTTTACACTACCTTCTGAATTTCGAGCTATTGATGAGGAGGTTGCACAATTGTGTCTCGGCCCCAAAGAAGCTATCTTTGAAAAACCCGATGAATCGTGCGACACTTGAAACCGTTATATGTTAAGGGGCATATTAACGGAAGGCCGATTTCTAGGATGCTTGTAGATGGTGGAGCTACTGTAAATTTAATGCCATATTCAGTTTTTAAGAAATTAGGCAAAGAGGACAAGTGAGCTTATGAAGACTAATTTGGCGCTTAATGGATTTACTGGCGAGCCAATCTGAAGCCAAAGGCGTCATCTCAATGGAGCTTCTTGTTGGGAGCAAAACTTTACTGCAGCTTTCTTTGTCGTCGATGTGCAAGGTAATTATAGTGTTTTATTGGGTCGTGGATGGATTCATGCTAATCGTTGCATTCCTTCCACCTTGCATCAAACTTTAGTACGATGGGTAGATGATGATATAGAAGTCATTCAAGCGGACACATCGGCTTATGTTGCTTTGGCGATGCTTGGTGATTGGCAGCATGGTAATATTCAGTGTTTAACGGGCATAGATCTTTACGATTATGACTATGTTAGTGTTACTAAGGATGGTTTTGTACAGTATGCAGACACCGCTTGTGCAGCCGGCTTAGCAATATGATGTTATAAATGGATAAGGAGCATAGTTTGGATTGGTTGGCGAGCGAGCGAGCATTATCGGTCAAGTAAGAACGATATGTGTGAAGCTATTGATGATTTTGATGAAGTAGAAAAATTAGGATATGGTTTTACATCGGCTGATTCATTAGAGGAAGTGGACATAGGTAGTGGTGATATTCCTAGGCCGACATTTGTGAATAAAAACATGGCGAATGACTGCAAAGCCAAAATGATTGAGTTGCTTAGAAATTATGTTGATTGCTTTGCATGGGAGTACCACGAAATGCCAGGCCTTAGCCGAGAGCTAGTAGAGCATCGGTTGCCCATTAAATCTGGTTTTAGGCCTCACAAACAGCCACCTAGAAGGTTTAATCCTAATATGTATGACCGTATTAAAGAGGAAATAGACCGGTTATTGAGAGCTGGTTTTATTAGGCCATGTAGATATGCCGAGTGGATATCCAACATTGTGCCAGTTGAGAAGAAGAGTAGTGGCAAATTACGCATTTGCGTTGATTTTAGAGATTTGAATAAAGCTACTCCAAAGATGAATATCCCATGCCTATAGCCGACATGTTGATTAATAATGCTTGGGACATAGAGTTGTTAGCTTTTTAGATGGCAATGCTGGTTATAATCAAATTTTTATGGCCGAAGAAGATATGTCTAAAACGGCCTTTAGGTGTCCTGGTTTTGTAGGATTATTTGAGTGGGTTGTCATGACATTTGGTTTAAAAAATGCCGGCGCTACGTATCAGCGAGCTATGAATTTAATTTTCATGACTTACTCGGTATCATACTAGAAATATATATTGATGATGTAGTAGTTAAATCGGATAACGTGGATCATCATTTGGCCGATTTGACATTAGTATTTGAAAGGATGCGTCGGTATGGTTTAAAAATGAATCCACTCAAATGCGCTTTTGGCGTGTCGGCTGGAAAGTTTCTAGGATTCCTCATACATGAGAGGGAATAGAGATAGATCTGCTAGATTAGAGGCCATTCAAAGAATAAAGGCGCGAGAATGTAAAAGAGACGTGCAAAAATTCTTAGGAAAAATAAACTATTTGAGAAGATTTATATCTAACCATGTCAGGAAAATTGACGCATTTACACCCATACTTCGGTTAAAGAAGGAAACCGAATTTACTTGAAGCGAGAACAACAGAGCCTTTGATGAAATTAAGAAGTATTTGTCTACTCCTCCTGTTTTGAGGGCGCCTAAAGCGGGACGCTGTTTCGGCTATATATTGCTGCGGAAGATGGTGTTATTGGTTACAGATTAACACAGAGGTAGAAGGCAAAGAATTTGTTATCACTTATTTGAGCCGACGTCTTACGGGAGCAGAGACAAGGTATGTATTTATTGAAAAATTGTGTTTATCCTTGTATTATGCTTGTACCCGTTTAAGGCATTATTTATTGTCCAAGACTTGTGTGGTAACTTGTCGGACCGATGTTATTAAGTATATGTTGCAACAAAGATTTTAAGTGGTAGAATCGGAAAATGGGCTTATGCATTGGTAGAATATGATTTGGCTTATGAATCTTTAAAATCCATGAAAGGCCAAATTGTAGCAAATTTTATTGTAGATCATAGAGTTGATAATGGTATGGAGCTGGTTAGTTATTTATCCAGTATCTCCATGGAAGCTATATTTTGATGGCTCGGCTGTAAAGAAGGACAGGTGTTGGTATTGTCTTAATTTCACCTAGAGGTGCTATTTTTGAAACATCGGTCCGTTTGGAATATTTTTGTACTAATAATCAAGCCGAGTATGAAGCACTTTTATTAGGATTGCAAATTTTAGAATCCATGGAAGTAAAAATATAGAAGCTTTTGGTGACTCGTTATTAGTTGTGCAGCAAGTTTCGGAATTTATCGAGTGCCTTGATGGTTCATTGAATAGATATTTAGAAAAGTGTTTAGAGATCGTATCAAACCTAGATGATTTTACTATCAGTCATATATCTAGAGGAGATAATTTTAGAGCTAATGATCTTGCGCAACAAGCATCTGGTTATCATGTTAGTAGAGGCAAGCTATTTGTGATAGAAAACCGATGCACAAAAATGTTCTGTTTATATGGCGAACAAAGAAGGCAGCGATTCGGATGTTTTAGAAACGCAAATATGGCTGAATTCAATGACTGGAGAAAACCTTTACTTAGTTATTTAGAAAATCGAGTAAATCAGTAGATAGAAAAATTCGCGACAGGCTTTAAAGTATACATTGCTTGATGGAGAATTATATCGCGAATCTGTAGAAGGATTGCTTTTAAAGTGTTTAAGTTCAGACCAATCTAAAATTGCTATGGGTGAGGTACATGAAGGTATTTGTGGCACACATCGATCGCCCATAAGATGAAATGGTTGTTGAGACGAGCTGGTTTTTATTGGCCGACTATGTTAGAAGATTGTTTTAAATATTATAAAGGTTGTGAGTCTGTCAAAAATTTGGTGATATACAATTGGCACCACTTGCCGTGTTGCACCCTATTATTAAACCATGGCCGTTTCGTGGGTGGGGTTTAGATTTTATCGGCGATATGCCTGCATCTTCTAAAGGTCATCGTTTTGTTTTAGTAGCTACAGATTATTTTACAAAATGGATGAAGTCTGTTCCTCTTAAAAATATGACACATAAAGAAGTAATTTATTTTATCTTGGTGCATATTATTCATAGATTCGGCATACCACAGACTTTAACGATCGATCAAGGGTCGTCTTTCATGTCTCATCAAGTACGTGAGTTTGCGAATCATTGAAAATTAAATTACTTAATTCTTCACCATACTATGCTCAAAGCTAATGGGCAAGCCGAGTCTAGTAATAAGATTTTAATTAAACTTATCAAAAGAAAATAGAAGAATATCCTAAGAGATGGCATGAGGTTACATGCGAGGCATTATGGGCTCATCGTATATCTAAGCATGGTGCTACAAAAGTAACACCATATGAGTTAGTATATGGGCGGAGGCCGTTTTACGATTGAGGTGAATCGGGCGCTCTTAGGTTGGCGAGCAAAATGATTTGTCGGCCGTGGATTATCATGACTTAATGATGGATATAATAGACGAAGTTCTGAGATGAGAGGATAAAAGCTTTGAGAGAAATTGAGAAAGACAAATTAAGAGTAGCTAAGGCCTATAATAAGAAGGTAAAGAAAAATCATTTCAAATTGGAGATTTAGTATGGAAGACGATTTTACCTATTGGGTCAAAGGATAATAAGTTTGGAAAATGGTCTCCAAATTGGGATGGCCCGTATAAAGTTATAGAAATTGTTCCTGGAAATAGTTATTTTGTGCAAAATTTGCATGGAGAAAGGTTGCCTAGAGCACTTAATGGAAAATATTTAAAAAGGTACTATCCAAGTGTGTGGCAAAATGCATGAGAAAATATGGCCGGTGTTTGCCAGTCATCGTCCTGAGAAATATTATTTATGGCTGATACCTTTTTATCGCCCTTAGACTTTATAACATGGCCGATAATAAATTATCACCCTTAGACATATAAACATGGCCAATGGATGTGTTGACATTGGCCTTGTTGGTCGAGCAAGTAATTCTTATTTTTGGCACACAAGTGTTGCCAAAAACAGAGGCATGTGTTGATAATCAAATTTGGCTTGACAATCATCGTAAAGCCGAAAGCAAGTTAACAAGGAAACGCCGTGCGATATCATGGTCGTGAGTAGTTACGATCACGGCAAAGCAAGTCGGAGCCGGTGGGCGATTCGACCACGTTGGCGTGGTCGAAGGCGCTCGACCACGATTGGCGGTCGTTGGGTGGTTTTACGACCACGTTGCAGCATTTACGACCTTGTCATCACTAATCGGAAACCGGCCGACCGATTACGACCACGTTGGTCGTGGTCGAAGGCGATTCGACCACGTTGGCGGTCGCCGGTGGTTTTTCGACCACGTTGCAGCATTTACGACCATTAATCGGAAGCCGGTGGACCGACACGACCACGTTGGCCGTGGTCGGCGCGTTACGACCACGTTGGCATGGTCAAAAGTGGCTCAACCATTTTGGATCGGACGCTACTCGACTACGATTGGCCATGATCGAAGCTTTGGTTCACGACGATGACATCAAGGTTGATAGTCGGCGGTTGAACTTACGACCACGGTGGGGTCTCGACCATGGTGGAGTATACGACTACGTTGGAGTCACGACCACGTCGGAGGTTACGACCACGGCGAGTCTACGACCACGTTGGAGGCTACGACCACGGTGGGGTCTCACGACCGCGTTGGAGTATATGACCATGTAGAAGCCCACGATCGCATTGAAGGCTACGACCATACTAAAGGTGGTCGCAAGGAGTTCGATCACGATTTGGAAACTCGGCGATGATATAACGAAAGCGGTTAAAAATTTGGGAATACTGAATCGTTATGGGAAGTTATCTGCAGAGGATTCGACAATGAGAAGCAAAGAAGAGAAAGAAATCGGGCTCATTAGCGGATGTGATTAATTTGTTTTTACTTGCCATAAATCTTGATTTGATGTCGATTTTATTTGCCATAGACCAGGCACCCTATAAATATGAAGGGTAAGGCCGATTGCAGAAGGATCATCAGACAATCGATACAACATTATTTTCGTACCTTTGTTTTTCTTAGTCTTTAGATTAAAGTAGTTCTTGTTTCTCCATCAATTACCTTGTTGACGTACGGATCAATTTCGTGCGGCAACACCCGAGCGCCTCCAAGTTCACCTGCATCACCAACGCCCACTCATGGTAATTGGCTCGCGTCAACACCGGGAACTCCACCGATCCGCTGAACTCCTTGATGATGCGCTCCACCATGACCTCACGTCGTGTGTTGCTACCGCCGGACTTCGGGTCGCCGACGCCCTTCGGAGACGATGGCGGCGTACGCTCGTCACCGGCCATCAGCTTGCTGTCGAACTTCACCGGCTCTGATACCAAATGAGAGAATTAGCCCAAGATCAAATACTAGAACACGAGGATTTTTGACAGGCGACGAAACGCCCCGGCGACGTAACGCCAAGATTTTTTCTTTTTTCTCTCTCTCTACCGAAACGCACAACTTTACAAGCTTTTTATTTAGCACCTGACGCATACGGCCGTCGCGCAGTTTAATCGCAACGGCGTAACTAACATGCGGCCATATCTCCTAAACTCACACACACCAACTAACGCACGCAACGCTAGCACTAGTCCTGCATGCATCTAACCAACTGACTGCATGCAATTAACCAAGAGATAGAACGCCACACACGCGCACACGCAGGCGTGGTTTATTCCAACACGCCAAGCCCCGCGTCGCGTCGGTGAGGGAGTCTCCGCGCCGGGGTCTACTCCGCGCAAGCCTCCGGCCTGCTCCACACCGACAAACGTCACGTGCTAGCCAGCGTCGCCATCGAGTTGGCAGGGCGGACTTCGTCGGAAGCGTGGCGACGGTGACTCCGGGCGGGCGCCCGCATCCATCGGCGGCAACGACGGTTGACGGCGATGCCTTGCATGAAGCATAAACTTACATCCGTTCACGTCGGGTTCACAACCCGTGCACGCGTAAGTTTCCTTTTTTCTCTCCGCGTTGCATGCGTCTGTGATAGCCAGGCTCCGCGTCGTCAACGAGGAGGCTACTCGACGCATACCCGAAGTCTGCAGGCGCGATCCTCACCAGTCGCCGCGTGCACCTACGCATGAGACTCCGCCACGGCCTCTGTCGTCGTGTGCAGCCGCCTGACTTCCGCCATACCTGGGCCTTCGCGCCGAGGCTACTCCGTCTCCGCGGCCGTGCGCCCTTGCGAGCTGCGACCTCAGCGGACCCAGGAGAGCACATCATCTCCGTGCGTCTAGCTCTGTATCAGGTGCCAAGCGGGAGATGGTATCTAGTGCCATGATGCGCTAGCACTCGGCACTGTGCTCACTTCGAGCCGTCAGAGATGAGCTAACGCTCCCGCAGCCAACAGCGACGCTGACACGGAGGTGGTGCCAGCAGACCTCATCCGCGGGACTTTGCCATGATGCCAAGTCTCTGCTCGCTAAGTCTCCGCGTAACGTCGAGCTGCCACGAATACGAAGGTTCCATGCATGCACTCAAATATACGTCCATGCATGTGCCCAACCTATCCACCCGTGCATTGGATTTCGTATACTGGGTCTTGGCTAGTTTTTCAAGCTCGGAATACACCTCGTCGTGCGCCCTGATGGTGCAGCCGGCGACCTCGTCCTGGAGCTGGAACAAGAGGCGGCCGAGCGACGCGAGCGTGGCGACCTCCTGCGGCGCGCGCAGGTACCACTCCGCAACGTCCACCTCTGCCTCACCGGCCCCCGCCGGCGGCGTCATGTGCTCCTCCGGCTCGTCCGACATCCAGCGTGAGGACTCTGCATGGGCTGTTGGGGGACGGTCTACAGCGCCAGGGGGTGGGGCGACACCTTCACCATGAGCTTGGTGAGCTCGAGCGAGCTAACGACGAAGCGGTGGCCAGGACCGCGCAAGCCATGCCGGGCGGAGTCCAGCTCCGCATAGGACCTTGCCTCCAGCCTTCGTGCCCGCACCTGTGCATCGGACCTCGCCTCTGCATGTTCCAGACTCTACGCCGCATCCTCGACCTCGGCTCCACGCATGTCGGCTCCGTGACACACTCCTGCAGGCCAAATGGGAAGACACACGCACCATGCATGCATACAAGCTCCCGAAGCCTCCGCGCTGCCGAGGACAGCTTACGCGTCGAGCCTCCGCAACGAGTCTCCACGGGCCTCCATATGATATAGAGCCTCTGGCGTCGAGACTTCGCGTCGAGCATCCGCTCCAAGAAGTACTACCTCGGAGGTACCTGCACATGTTTGGGGACGTCTACCGGAATCTGAAGCCGGAGAATGTTCGGGTGTGTGACTTCGACCTGTCGTGCGGGGCGAGGTGTCACCTGCGCCCATCACAGCGTCGAGCCGAGGCCGCGTAGTGACCAACACACTCACGTTCTTCCTCGTCGGCAAGAATCTGCAGTCGGGGTTGAGCACCTCGCTGTGTGCCTCGGTGCGCGGCCGGCGAGTTCTCGGCGGCCCCGCGACGACTTCGTCGGTCTTTGCTCAGCCCCGCGACGACTTCGTCGGCCTTCGCTCGGCGGCTCCGCTCTCGGCGCTGCGTATAAACCTCGCCTCCGGCCGCAGCATCCGCGCCCGACTTCGCCAACGGCGGGTAGATTCATGGGCAGTGGAGCAGTGAGGCGGACTGGAGCGGCGCAGGTAGAGCAGCAGCCTTTGCCACGACCGGCCTCGGCCTCGCGCGCCCCGCGTGCTCGGACGGCAAGGTCGTCCTCACACCACAACCTCCACGATGCCTCCGAGCAAGACCTCGCCTCCGCGGGCCGGACCTCGCGCGTGCCGCTGGCGGCATGAGGTCGACACACGCCGCCGAGCGGGCGATCGCGGCGGTGGCGGGCGCTGGTGCAGCGGCAGCGTGACGCTGGCGGCGGCGCCGCCACGCAGCAAATCTCCACCCCGGGCATGGTGCCGTGATCCCTGACGCTCGGCCATGCGGTCTCCGACTACAAGTCCCGCATCGTCGGCCCGCCCCCCGTGCGAGGTCGCCATCACCCCGCGCGACCCTCCGCGGCCTTCGCGCTAGTGGACTCCACCTCCGTCAACCTCCGCACGTAATGGACATTCCGCCGCAAGGTCTACCCCGCGCAGACGATGGAGTCGCCTACTCCGAGCTTCTGGGAGTCTCCGCGGCGGCGAGGTCACCTCCATGCCATGGCCGCCGCTGCGACGCCTCCGCGACAACTTCGCCGACCTCCGCTCGCCTCCGCGCGCGGCGGTATCGGCCCCGCGCGTGCGAGCCTCGGGCCACGTCGGCGTCGGACGGCCACACCGGGCTTCGCGTCGGAATCGTTGGACTGCCACACCGGGCTTCACATCGCCGTCCTCGACTTCGGCTCCAAGCCTACTGCCTCCGCAAAGTCGCCTCCGCCTCCGTGTAGCTCTACGATGGACTGCTCATGTCGCAAAAAGCTACTAGGGAGTGGGAGGTCGAACTGCTCATTGCTATGCAAGGCGTGGCTTCTGGACGTAGCCATCGGGGAGAAACGCGGGAGGACCGACCTCCGCATTCTAGCGCCGCCTTCGCCTCTGTTTCGGGCTTCACCAGCGCGCCCCGATTTTGAGCCTCCGCACTTCGGCTCCAAACTTCCGCGTCGACCAAGTCCGTCTAGGTGGGCAAGCGAGCGATGTTTGATCGGCTTTTGGCTTAAAATCGCACGATGGCCTCGCGCCTCGGTGTACTCTCCGGAGTATAAATAAGACGTGGATGATATTCCCACACAGTCTACGGACTATAAATAAGACGTAGCGTCGAGGTTCGCCTCCGCACGCACTCCACGGAGTATAAATAAGACGTAGCGTTGAGGTCCGCCTCCGCACGCGCCAGTCCACGGACTCTAAATAAGACGTAGCGTCGAGGTCCGCCTCCGCACGCACTCCACGGAGTATAAATAAGACGTAGCGTTGAGGTCCGCCTCCACACGCGCCAGTCCACGGACTCTAAATAAGACGTAGCATCGAGGTCCACCTCCGCACGCACTCCACGGAGTATAAATAAGACGCAGCGGGGGGACGCCTTCGCGCGCACTCTACGGAGTATAAATAAGACGTAGCGTTGAGGTCCGCCTCCGCACGCGCCAGTCCACGGACTCTAAATAAGACGTAGCGTCGAGGTCCGCCTCCGCACGCACTCTACGGAGTATAAATAAGACGCGGATGTTGTCCCTACGCACTCTACTGAGTATAGACAAGACGCGGATGTCCCACGCACGTGTGGGTGTCGCTCCCGCACGTACTCTCCGGAGTATAAATAGACGTGGTTGAGGTTCCCATGCACTCTACGGAGTATAAATAAGACGCGGATGTTGTCCCTGCGCACTCTATTGAGTATAAACAAGACGCGGATGTCCCGTGCACGTGTGGGCGTCGCTCCTGCCCGTACTCTCCAGAGTATAAATAAGACGTTGATGTTATTCCCACGCACTCTACGGAATATAAAAATTGCGACATGGCCGAGACACTAGGGAGTGCCTCACTTTAAGCGGCGCACCACATGGATATCGCACCCTTGCGAGCGTTGCACCAGGGAGTGCACCGCGAGTGTTTGAAGGTAGGGGAACGGCGGCTGCGCCTCCCTACCTCAGCGTGCGTAGCGCCCTCGGCCTACGCCGCAAGCGTCCGCTCTTCGCGGGCACCGTTTTTCAAGGTAGGGGAACGGCGGCTGCGCCTCCCCACCTCAGCGTGCGTAGCACCCTCGGCCTACGCCGCAAGCGCCCGCTCTTCGCGGGCACTATTTTTGAAGGTAGGGGAACGGCGGCTCCGCCTCCCTGCCTCCGCGCACGTAGCGCCCTCGGCCTACGCTGCAAGCGCCCGCTCTCCGCGGGCACTGTTTTTCAAGGTAGGGGCACGGCGTCGACCTAGCTGCGGAGCAAGACTTCGCCATCCGCCTCGTACGCATCACCTCGGTGGGACGGCACGGCTCCGGCGCAGCTCCGGTGCAGGACTTCGCCGTCCGCCTCGTAGGCATCGCCTCAGCGGGACGGCACGGCTCTGGCGTAGGACTTCGCCGTCCGCCTCGTAGGCATCGCCTCAGCGTGACGGCACGGCTCCAGCACAGGACTTCGCCGTCCGCCTCGTAGGCATCGCCTCGGCGGGACGGGACGGCACGGCTCCGGCGCGGCTCCGGCGCAGGACTTCGCTGTCCGCCTAGTAGGCATCGCCTCGGCGGGACGGCACGGCTCCGGCGCAGGACTTCGCCGTCCTCCTCGTAGGCATCGCCTCGGAGGGACGGCACGGCTCCGACGCAAGACTTCACCGTCCGCCTCGTAGGCATCGCCTCGGTGGGACGACACGGCTCCGGCACGGCTCCGGCGTAGGACTTCGTCGTCCGCCTCGTAGGCATCGCCTCGGCGGGTCGGCACGGCTCCGACGCAAGACTTCGCCGTCCGCCTCGTAGGCATCGCCTCGGCGGGACGGCACGGCTCCGGCGCAGGACTTCGCTGTCCGCCTAGTAGGCATCGCCTCGGCGGGACGGCACGGCTCGGCGCAAGACTTCGCCATCCGCGTCGAAGGCATCGTCTCGGCGGGACGGCACGGCTCCGGCACAGCTCCAGCGCAGGACTTCGCCGTCCGCCTTGTAGGCATCGCCTCGGCGGGGCGGGACGGCACAGCTCCGGCGCAGGACTTCGCCGTCCGCCTCGTAGGCATCGCCTCGGCGGGACGGCAAGGCTCCGGCGTAGGACTCCGCCGTCCGCCTCAAAGGCATCACCTCGGCGGAACGGCATGGCTCCGGTGCAGGACTCCGCCGTCCTCCTCGTAGGCATCGCCTCGGCAGGACGGCAAGGTTCCGGCGTAGGACTTCATCACCTCGGCGGGACGGCACGGCTTCGTTGTTAGCCTTAGTGAGCGTTGCCTCAGCTGGATGACCTGGCTTCGGAGCGGGATTCCGTGGACCCCTTCGTAGTTACTAGTTGCATCGGCTCGCCAGTCAGTGCCCTCGCGCTTGCTGTCGGGGAACGGGGGGCTGGGATAGTTCAGTACGTCAGCTCGCCCATCGGGACCTCAGCGCTTGCTGTCGAGGGAGTCCTGTTGTGGGGGTAGCCCAACCCCCCGCGACTGGGCCGTGCAACTAGTCCAACATGTAACAGGCCCAATAGTGTAGAGGAATATACCAGTGTAAATATACCAATGTACCCTCATCCCTTGTAAGTACTAAAGGGTAGAATGGGGATTTCCCATTCTACCCCACTCATATATATAAACCCCCAAGAGGGGTAAGGAGGGGGACATCCTCTCATTCACCTAACTCTCCCACCGATCTAGCTCTCCTCTCCTCCTTCGACTAGTCCCCCTCTTCCCTGTTTGGCCCGTAGCCACAACAAGCCCATATGTATATTGTGGGTAAACCTAATGGGCAAAATCGAGTGACCCCTATACCCTCGAATCATCAGCCTAGCCTACGAGCCCAAGGAAAGGTTTCATCAGATGATTCAAATCTACAGCCCAATTGCACCTGCACAACAGCACAGCCACAAGGCATCATTGCATCAACCCACCGCACGCATCGCATCGCTTCTAGTTCCATCAAAGCCTTCAACTAGTCCTCACCTCCTCGGCACTTACATAGGGGCGACTGGCGAGTGCGAGTCTCCTCCTCCAGTCCTCCTCCACCAAACCCCAGCTATCGCCTTGTCCACTGAGGCATTGATGTTCCTGTGGATAGCCAACAACCGGATAGTGCTGATTCCTTCTCCACCGACTTGGGCACTCGGCGATGGCGCCATCCCCATGCCTCCACCGTTGACGACGCTCCCTTTTTCACCGCTGCCCCCATCGTTCATGCCTCCTTGAAAGTGTGATTAGGCTCAACGTAATAATCTCATTCATTACGGAAAGCACATACATATACGCCTCACCCTTGCCATAACAACTCAACCGATTTAGAGCAACAGAATCGGGAGGTTAGGAGGGAATATCGGCAATAGAAACAGTGGGCCATGCATGGCTAAATAGCACACGTCTAACACGCCCCGTAGTCTGAACGTCGATGGAATGAACGTTGAGACTGGACCAAAACTCTGAGAACACAGAGGTAGGGAGACCCTTGGTAAATATGTCAGCATATTGGGACGTCGTCGGAACATGAAGAACGCAGACGGCGCCAAGAGCGACCTTCTCCTGGACGAAGTGTAGATTGATTTCAATGTGCTTGGTGCGCTGATGTTGGACCGGATTCGTCAAGAGATAGACGCCGCTGACATTGTCACAGTAGATAAGAGTGGCCCGAGCGGGTAAAGCATGTAACTCATGAAGAAGCTGACGAAGCCAACATGTCTCAGCCACAGCATTGGCGACAGCCCTGTACTTTGCCTCGGCACTAGAATGGGACACGATGATCTGCCGCTTGGATGACCAGGAAACCAAATTATCCCCCAAGAACACTGCATAACCTGAAGTAGACTTCCGGGTGTCAGGACAGCCAGCCCAATCAGCGTCGGAGTAAGCAATCAAGTCATGAGTGGACGACCGTTGAATAACCAAGCCATGATCCAAGGTGCCGCGAACATAGCGGAGAATCTGCTTGAGGGCGGCAAGATGAGGCTCACGAGGATCATACATGTGAAGGCACACTTGCTGAACCGCATAAGTGATATCTGGCCTGGTGAAGGTAAGGTACTGTAAGGCGTCGGTGAAGCTGCGATAATCAGTGGGATCTGAGACAGAAGCACCATCGGTGGAGGAGAGTTTGGCATTGGTGTCGACCGGTGTGCTGCACAGTTTGCAATCACTCATGCCAGCACGCTCCAGAATCTCAAGGCAGTACTGGCGCTGGCTAAGGAAGAGACCAGAGGGCTGCCGAGTGACACTGATGCCAAGAAAGTGATGAAGGGTACCCAAGTCCTTCATGGAAAATTTTGACTGAAGAGTAGAAATCGTCCAGTTAAGCAGTGCGGAGGATGAGGTCGTCAAAACAATGTCATCAACATATAGTAAAAGATAAACACAATCAGCCCCGCGGCAGTAGATGAACAACGAGGTGTCAGATTTGGCCTCATGGAAGCCAATGGACACTAGGAAGTTGGCAAATCTGCTGTACCAAGCACGGGGAGCGTGTTTGAGACCATACAGGGACTTGTTGAGGCGGCAAACTATATCAGGGCAAGAAGAATCAACAAATCCAGATGGCTAGATGTAGTAAATTGTCTCATCGAGTGTGCCATGTAGAAAAGCATTCTTGACATCCAATTGGTGAACGGGCCAATCCCGAGAAACAGCTAGGCTAAGAACAGTGCGGACAGTTGCAGGCTTGACAACTAGGCTGAAGGTCTCTTCAAAATCAGCACCAGGATGCTGAGTGAAACCACGAAGTACCCATCTAGCCTTTTATCTGTCCAGCGAGCCATCAGACTTGAATTTGTGATGGAATATCCATTTGCCAGTGACAAGATTGGCGCCTAGAGGATGCGGAATGAGATCCCATGTGTGATTGGCTTGGAGAGCAGTAAACTCTTCTTCCATAGCAGCACACCAATGAGGATCTGCCAAAGCCGTACGATAAGTTCGAGGCACAGGAGACAAAGTGGAGGCGTGCAGGCTTTCCTTGTAATTTGGTTTCCGAATGCCATCTTTACTGTGAGTAACCATTGGGTGTGTGTTAATCACAGGAACAGCAGGGGAGGCGCCAAGGGCGGGTGGTGGCCGTAGGCCGCCGGGAAGGCGTGCGCTACGGGCACGAGTGGGCATGTCCTACGGAGGCAGCGCGAGGGGCATTGAGCCCGCAGCGTTACACCGGCTGCGGCAGGTGGCCCAGCATCGACGATCGGGGGCTCAGGCCAAGTGGGTGGCACAGCAGCTGCAGTGGGAGGCTTGGCCTGAGCAGAGGAGCAGGGCACCTCAGCGGAAGAGCAGGCCGGCCCATCCGAAGTTGGCCCGGTAGCAGCCGTCGAAGAAGCTCCAGCGGCCATCGAAGGCGCGCCAGCACAGGACGGCCCAGTTAGCACGGCATGATGTGCTCCAGTGCCGCGCACAGCACGACACGGTACAGTGACCTTGCTGATTGGCGCCTGAGAAATAGCTGAAAGATCCTCGAGAAAGGTGAAGTCAGCAGCACATGTTGTATTAGAGGATAGCTCAGCAAATGGAAAAGAGTGTTCATCAAAAACCACATGGCGTGAGACAATGACCCTGTTAGAAACATGATCAAAACATCGGTACCCTTTGTGCTCAAGTGGATAGCCAAGGAAAACACACTTGACGGAGCGAGGAGAGAGTTTGTGGGAAGCCGTGGCAAAGAGGTTGGGGTAACAAGTGCAACCGAAAACACGGAGATGGGCATAGGAAGGGTGGACACCGTAAAGAGCAAAATAGGGTGTGTGATGGCTGAGGGTTTTGGTAGGGTGGCGATTGATGAGATAGGTGGCAGTGTGTAAGCCCTCAAACCAAAAATAGTTGGGGAGGCTGGCTTGGAATAGGAGGGATCATACTATGTTGTTGATGGATCGAAGCATATGCTCAGCTTTACCGTTTTGAGGAGAAGTGTGCGGGCAAGACATGTGCATAGTGACTCCTTTGGTTAGAAAGAAAGTGCGGGTGGAAGAGTTATCGAACTCTCGCCCATTGTCGCACTGGACACTGCGTATAGTGGTAGAGAATTGGGTCTGCACATAGGCGAAAAAGTGAGAGATAGTAGCAAAGGTGTCAGACTTAAGATGCAGTGGAAAGGTCCAAACATAGTGCGAATAGTCATCAAGAATGACAAGATATTTGTAGCCCGAAATGCTCGCAATGGGAGAGGTCCATAAATCACAATGTATCAACTCAAAAGCAGTTTTGGCCCTAGTAAAAGAACTAGTAAAAGGAAGACGAACATGGCGACCGAGCTAACATGCGTGACAAATGGTGGTGGAGACGCCGTAGGGAATGACTGATGAGCGAGCGAGGCGGGCGAGGGCGTCAGGTCCGAGGTGACCGAGATGACGGTGCCAGAGAGTGGTGGAGCCAGCAATGAAGGCATGCGCAGGAGGCGATGGATAGAACGGGTAGAAGCCACCAGAGCTATTGCACCTGGCGATCATGGTCCTGGAATGTAAATCCTTCACAGAAAAGCCAAGGGGGTCAAACTCAACCGTGCAATTGTTATCAGAAACAAAACAACGGACATAGATAAGGTTCTTGATAATACGAAGAGAGACCAAAATATGATTAAGAGCAAAGGAGGTATCACTGCCACGTAAAATGGTGGAGCCAGCAGAAGTGACTAGAAGAAGAGAGCCATTGCCAATGATAATGCTAGAAGGAGTATTTGCAGGAGGGGAATGAGAAAGGGAGAGGATACCGGCGTCCGACGCCATATGGGATGTAGCACCCGTGTCCATGTACCAATCATGTGCTGACGAAGGTGGTTGCGTCAAGGAGACGGTGTTGAAAGCAATTGCCAGGGCATGTTGATCCCATGCGGGCGCCGAGGCGGGGCTGGTGTTGCTGCTCCAAATCGTCGGCGAAGGAGGCTGGAAATAGGGCGGCACTGTTGTGGCCGCACCAACTCCGTGGGCCACAGAAGGAGTAGCAGGCTGGCCCGGAAGTAGGCCCAGGTGGCTGACCAGAGCTCTTGGGTGGCCTACCAAAGCAGCTCCAGTGAACTGGGCAGGTGTGGGCGGGCCCGGAGGACCGGCCGGACGGGGGCCAAGGAGGCCATGGCCCAAAGGATCGGGCCACATGTGTATCGTTCCAGCCCAGGGATTATGGGGGCTGGGCCAAGAGGAGGATTGCTGCTGCTGACCGGAAGAAGCGCCCGAATTGTTGACGTTGTGCCCGCCGCCGTTGCCGCGGCACCGCCGATTGTTGCGGCCGCCATTCCCGCCAGAGCCAAACCCGGTGGCATGGGCGGGATTTGAGGTAGGCATGCCCCCGACGAAGAGACACGGCCGACCCCTCCGCCGTTGGAGCCGGCGGGCAGAAAAGCAGTGGGGGCACCCATAGAGCGCCCGCCCCTTGTGATCTCCTCGAGCAAGAGTTGAGAACGAGCCTCGACAAAGGTCGGGAAGGGCTTCTGCAACGGGAGAATAGTCTGCAAATAATGAAATTTCTCATTCAAACCTTTAAGCACGGTGAGGACGAGCGTGCGATCGGTGACGGGCTCGCCAAGATTGGCAAGACCATCAGCCATGCTTTTGAGGTGCCAATAGTAGTCGGTGGCGGAAAGATCGCCTTGAACGAAGCAATGGAATTCCGCCGAGAGGTTGAGGGCTCGCTGCTCATGATTTCCCAAGAACTGATGTTCGAGGCCGCACCAGACGATGCGGGCAGTTGAGGAAGACGACATCACGATCTCGAGAAAGCTCGGTGGAGATGGAGCCATAGAGCCACGCGAGGACCACACAATCCATCTGAACCCAGTCCTGCCGGTCCGGATGAAAAGCGTCGGACAGAACATGGTCGGCCAACGCATATTTGCCGAGGATGACGAGGAAGAGGCCGCGCCACTTCATGTAGTTGGAGGCAGCGAGGTCGAGGGTGACGGGGATCATGGTCTTGACGTTGAGAACCGAACAGCCTGGGCGTGGAGAGAGGCCATGGCGTCGTCACCGAGATTAGCCGGAGGTGTGACACCCTCGGGGAGATGAGAGCCGATCGACTGTCCCGCAAGAGTTGGCGTGGTTGAAGACGTGCCCGGCAGGAGCGCCGCAGGAGCCAAAGGCGCGGAAGAAGGCGGCGCATGGGCGGTGAGAGAGGTGAGCACCGCACGCACTGCATCGGTGGTAGCTGTGGCGATGGCATCGGCTAGTGCGACGGCAGAAGCGTCGGTGGTGGAGTCCGACGGAAGGACCGCAGCGCGAGCGGCTGCGCCAGCCGCCACAGCAGCAGCGTCGAGGGCCGCTGCTGCTGCGGCAACGTCGAGGGTCGTCGCAGGAGAGCCATCGAGTGCGGCCATGCGGATCGCCGGTGGCAACGAGAGGTGGAGAAAAGCGGAAGCTAGGGATCGAAAAAATCTGATACCATGAAAGCGTGATTAGGCTCAACGCAATGATCTCATTTATTACGGAAAGCACATACATATACGTCTCACCCTTGCCATAACAACTCAACCGATTTATAGCAACAGAATCGGGAGGTTAGGAGGGAATATCGGCAATAGAAACAGTGGGCCATGCATGGCTAAATAGCACACGTCTAACACTCCTGACTGGCTAACCTCTTCCTCCACCATCATCAAGGGCAAACCCCTTAGGTATTAAGGTATATGTTGCTTACATGCTTTTGTAGTTCTGTAATGATGGCATTGGTGATTGCCTGATTGGATTCGTTTCTTGGTCACTCACTTATACATCAAATTAATTGGTAGTCACTAGTCAGCCGATTCTTGCTAGTTGCTAGTCTCGTTGGGATGGAGAAGGGGAAGTAGATGTACAGGTAGAGAATCGTGGAAATTGTAGAGTAGAAGCCAGAAGGGGGTAATTACCCACATTGTCGGCTGATTCTTGCTAATTTCTTGTCAACTCTAGTAGATTTCTTGTTAAACTATCCAATTCACCTACAATGAAGCCTCCACTACATTTGTGTTCTTCTTGCCTTGCTAGAGAATGATCTTATCTAGTAGAAAAAAATGATCATATACCCTCCATTTAGATGGAAATTGAAGATTTACCCTCCTGGCCCACGTGTCAGTGACTTATGATGACCTCACGTGTCATTGAGATGTGGAGGGTAAATCCTCAATTTCCCAACAACTAAAGGGAGGGTGTATGATCTAATCTCCCTATCTAGTAATCTAATCTAGGTACAACCATATAGGGTTAATAGTTAAGCTTAAGTATTTAAGTTGTCTTGCCTTTTTCTTGATTTGAATGATTTTTGAAAAGAAAACTATCATCAGAAACTAATGCAGGAAAACTTAGAGCATCTCCAAGAGATGCCCAATAAATTCACACCCTAAATCTCTTTTTACAGATCCTAACCACGATATAAGGTCCCAAAATAATCATTCCCTCCAACAGATGCCCTAAACCAGAAAAACAGTATTGGGAGCCTAGATCATCCTCTTCTATAAATAGAGAGCGAGAGCCTATTTTTTTGGGTGTGTTCTATTTTTGAGAGTCTGTTTGGGAATCTGTTGGAGCTACTTCTTACCCTTCAACTCTAAAATTTAAATATTAAAAACCATATAGAGTATCTCTTGGAGATGCTCTTAGACTAGATGCATCAAAATAAAATGCTGCTAGTCTCACAAAATCTTTGCTGCCAAGAGAGGTTAATTTAGATGAACTTCCGAACCATGCGCCGCATTCCTCAGGTTCGCCGCGCCCGCCTGGGAACGTGTTGTGCGCCCGCTGTCGTCGCCGTCTCCCTGCTGCAGCGCTCGTTCCCCTTCCTTCTCTCTCCACCTCTTTCTCGCTCGCTGTCCATGCCGAGAGGTAGAGGAAGGAAGAAGAAAGGGGAAGAAGGGCATGAACGTCTTTTCCTGTCCAAGTTAACCAGATCACGGTCTAGGGACGGCAGTGGCAAAAAAGAGGATGCAGGTTGAACTTTAGCGGCATAGAAGGAAGATGAAAATTTCGAGCTGGTCAACTTTCAATGGTAAGTAAAGAATTTCCTCTCAAATAAAACCCAAATCCTGCCGATGGTGGTGGTCTTGGTGGCCACGGCTCTCACCTGCTCGCGATTCCACTGCCACTGCTCCATTGCCGCCGCGAATTTATTCCTCTCGGCCTCTTCTTCTCGCGCCCGTGCTCCAACCCGCGGATCCTCGCTGTGGCGCAGGTCAGCTCTCTGAAACCCCACTTCGTTTTTAGGATTTTATGAGGGGCGGGGGGTGAGGTTAGATGTGTTCTTGGATTGCTGTCTCTTCCATTTGTTCTTTTTTTCTTTTAGTGTGCATGGTGCTGTCAAATTTCAGTGGTAGTGGATGTACGAAACTAGTGCGGATTTTGTGTATGTTTCGGAAAAGTGTGGACTTTGTTTGGTTTCTGGATGATGGGAGCAATCAGATTAAGGATGATTGGTGGTTGCTTTTGCTGCTGCTTTTGTTGTGATGACACTTTTATCTAGTTCTTATTTCTTGCATAGTATTAGTACAACAGAAAGAATCTTGTGCATGACTGGTTAACTGACGGTGGTGCTAAAACAATGACCCATATTTTAATGTATGGATAATGTTGTGATATTGCACCTGCAATTATGAACAGGTTGCAGGAGTGCTGATCTGTAGCGAATTGGTTTTGAATCTTAATGAGAAAGAATTACATGACCAGCTCAGTGCTGTTCAAACTTCAGACTCGTGGAAATACTGTAATCACCTGTTTAACTTCTGTGTGTATATGTATAAACTAGCTGGTACCCCGTGCATTGCTGCGGGCCCGACGAACACCATAAGTCCATAATAACAATGCATGCTTCATAAACAATTGATGTGACAGGCAGTCATGATCTGTAATATAATTTTTCGGATTGAACGGCCATATGGGTATCAATTGTCATGGACCATGGCTAACATACAATCCTTTCAGAGACAGAACAAAACATCCGCGTAACAAAGAATGTGGTTATACATGAGAAAATGGTGTATTATGCAACATGCTGATAGCGGTTTGAACTCCAGTGCATGGGATGGCCCTTTTGCTATATCCTTGTGTAGGTTATGTACTACCAAAGCTTTAAGCTTGAGGACACCGGAATCATTTACTACTATATAGCAGAAAGCAACGGAATAATAAAGGGAAAAAACCCCATCTTTCACTTCCTGTATGTATCAAATCAGTATCAATGTAGCATATAGTTGAATGGTATGAACACCGCAATGTACTGTTCAGGCCAGAGAAAGTTCAATGTAGTTTTACTACAACATACAAATTTGTCTCACATACATTCCAGAAAGTAATATATATCTGAAATGGGTGCCACTCGTGATATAATTCAAGTGACCAAGAGGACAATTTTTTAATTACGCTAACAGAGTTTCAGTTCAAAATGACAGTGACATTATCATACATTATATACATTCCTGAGGTAATACCACAAGTAAAATTGCGTCAATATCCCTTGAAGTTGTCCTCTTGATCATCTAGTTCTCAATATCTAGCAAAAAGACATGAACAATGTGCTATGTTATTATAAGCTGCATTAGTCATGTAAAGACAAGGACAATGAACTGGAGTGTTGGAAAAAAGCATTAGGCATCTTGTGCTGTTCGGTGCAGCATTAGGCATCCTGTGCTGTTCGGTGCATTCTTCATCAGAGGTGGATACCGATTTGACGCAACCTTGTTGTTTGATTCCCGTTGTCTTATTGCCTGTGGTTGTATGTATGATGATTAAGACCTTTTAAGATTCCTTTTGTTATTTTTAACTAATTTTTGAAGACCTCGGTGACAAGCTGACGCAAAAGGAAACATAATTTGGTGCCATCTGATCAAATGTTTGCTAGGCATTGCTGGTATTTTAAAGCTCTTTTGGAGTCTTAGACTATCTCAGCCATTGGACTTACCGTTGCTACTCCACTGCAAAGGCTGCAAAACTATGTAAGTATTCTCCCTTTCTTTATCTCCCTCAAAAGGCTGCTACATTTGATGCTCTGATTTTAGTGTTTTGAGGCAGGCATCAAAAGCAGCTTCCAAACATCCTCTTTTTTAGATGATCCAGTCTTCTTTTCTTGGATTTGGTGCATTGGCAAAGCCAATTTGTCGATGGATTGCGTGAAGAACAACTGAGACTGTTCTTGGAGTGTTAATAGAATTTGTGAGGAACAAGTGAAACGACTGTTTATGGCTGAATTCTGAAACTATGTCAAACTATATCAGATCTGAATCTCAATGCATCAAAGTTTTCTATGGGTGATGTGATTGGAATCACACAAGAGTTGACATGATATTGGTTGAGTGGTGTGCTCTAGGCACTTGAACTGCAGATCATACCTCTTGATGTTCAAGTTAGGGTTCTCATTTTTCATCTCTTGTCAGTGGAATTGACAACAAAATATACTTGAGCTTCCCTATGGTATGCTTTAACATATTTATCTTAAAATGCGGATTTAGCTTAGCCCAGTAGATTGTGTCCCTCCTGTCAGACATGCAAGTCTCTGAGTCTCCTTCGAAGAAACAAAATCAATTGGGAATGGATGCAATGACATCTGAAGAATACGCATCCCAATCTAATTTGTTGCAAGAATTCACCAATGTCCCAAGCATTGACGGTGCTTGGGTTTTCAAAACCAACAATGGTAGGACTGAGCTTTTTCATCTATACCTCATTCGCAATCATCATTTTGTCGTCTTTTTCAAAAGCTATATCAAGCTGGTATAAAGCGATGCTTGCTTCATGATTGCAGAAGACAGATCGACAGCAATGTTTTCCATTAGCCAACCAAACCTACTGGCGAACAACAAGAGGAAATATATTTTGTATTCACATATTATGAGACATGGAAATAACCCTCTGGAGTGTCAATGGTCTCCTTTCCCTATCGAAATGACTGGAGTGTCGGCTGTTGTTCCATCCCCTTCAGGATTGAAGCTTCTTGTGGTGAGGAATGGAGAGAAAGGTTCCCCTACAAAGCTTGAAATTCTTGGTCAATCACATGTGGAGAAAGAGATACATGCAGATCAGTCTATTCATGGTCCACTTTATACTGATGAATGGTAAAAGTACAGCATAACTGCTGCATTTTTAGCCTATTCACTGTATAACATGACTATTTGGATATGACACTACTTTTGTTGGTATAGGTTTCATGGGATATCCTGGAACCAAGAAGAGACCTTCATAGCGTATGTTGCTGAAGAGTCACATCAACCAAAACAAGCTTTCAATGATGCCGGCTATAGAAAGGAAGGTTCTTCTGAAGAAGACTGCAATAGCTGGAAAGGACAGGGGGATTGGGAAGAAGACTGGGGTGAAACTTACTCCAAGAAAGGGAGACCTTCATTGTTTGTTCTTGACATTGCTAGGTCTCTTATTAGCACCTTCCAATGAACACAGCAATTCTAGACCATAGATCCAACAGTATGACTTACTAAACCAAACATGTATTGTTGTACTTTGGTGTATACAGTGGAGAAGTACGAGCTGCTAAAGGAATTGCAAAATCGTTGAGTGTTGGTCAAGTTGTTTGGGCTCCACCATCTTCAAGTGGCTTTCAAAAGTATTTGGTTTTCGTTGGATGGTTAGAGCACAACGGGTTTCGGAACACTGCTAGAAAACTAGGTATCAAGTACTGTTCTAACAGGCCTTGTTCTCTCTATGCAATTCATTGCCCTTTTGAACAACCAAATGCCGATAGTGCATCAGTTAGGTGAGCATCCACCTTTTCAAATCTTGCTGTAACTCAAATGGAGTTTTCGTAGAATCTATTTATCGTTGCTTTGTTGAAATATAAACAGAAAAGCTCCGAATTACTATGTTTGTTGGCCAGTTGTAATATGATATATCCCTGTATTTTTTTTTTCTCCAGTGATGGTAAATCAGACTGTGCTTCAATGGCAACGAACTTAACCCCAACCATAAGCAGTGCTTTCTTTCCACGGTTCAGGTATGCTTGTATTTGTATTCTTGCACTGTCTTGAAGAGATTTTAAACCATGCTAGACAATGTTTCATTGAATAGCTCAAATTATTGTCAACAGTAAGGATGGAAAACTCCTGGTGTTTCTATCTGCAAAATATGCAGTAGATAGTGGATCACATAATGCTACAGATTCACTGCATAAAATCAACTGGCCTTCTGGTTGGAAAATGGATGAACACCTCATTGTCACTGATGTGGTATGCCCATCTTTTTGTCTTGACTAGTATTTTACTATGTTCTGCACTCTTCAGCGTATGTAGTTTTTGAGTTGTGCTAGGTTCCTATTGTAATGTGCCCTCAAGATGGCTGTTTTCCGGGTCTGTACTGCTCATCCATGCTACCCGATCCTTGGCTTTCTGATCAATGTACAATGATATTAACATCTGCTTGGAGAAGTACTGAAGTGATACTATCAATAGATGTTTTAAGGTAAATAAAAGGTTGCTCGCATGTTCCTGTTCTAAGCTTAAAATACCACTTTGATATCCTATTTCATTTCCTTCTGCAGTGGGCAAGTAACAAGAATGAGTCCAGAAGACTCAGATTACTCATGGCGTGCTCTTGCAGTAAATGGCAATAATGTCCTCTCTGGTAATTCTACATGCAAACGGAAGTATATTTATGCATTTTTTTCCTTATTTTGAGTATAATAGTTTTTTTTGCTTTCTCTTATGTTATCTAGTGTCAAGTAGTCCCATCGACCCTCCTCAGATTAGGTATGGCCATCAAGTGTCACCAGAGGATCAAACACGCGGATGGGTTTGGGACGAAGTTACTAGTCCGTTGATGAAAGCCAGTAATAAGGTTAGCTGCTGGCTGCTGTAAAATTTTAAGTATACATATTTTCTTTGTGATGCTTTTAACGATGCAATTTACTCAAATCATGTGTTACCATTTCTTATGTCGCTATCTGCTGCAGGTAAAGGCTTTGTTATCGCATCACAAGTTCACTATACTCAAAATTCCAGTCATTAACCCCTCTGGTGACCTCTCTGATGGTATAGTCATGACTCATGAAAAGAAATATTCTGAGCTATTGTACTTCAGCTTATCATTTTTCTCCTGGTAATTTATTTTTCCTATCCTGCAGGTGGTAATCTTCCATTTGAGGCCATCTTTGTGTCCTGCAAGGATAGTTCGCAGAAACCAACTATTTTAATCCTTCATGGTGGCCCACACTCAGTATCTGTATCAAGCTATTCAAAATCGTCAGCATTTCTTGCTTCACTTGGATTTAACCTGCTTATTGTAAATTATCGGTAAGTTTCTTGAAACTTCTCTGCATTTTCTGATTAATGGTGCATGTCAATATGTCATCATTTCACTGCAATCTGAAAAGAGGCACACCGGGTTTTGGAGAGGAGGCCTTGCAATCACTTCCTGGAAAAGTAGGATCTCAGGTATGTGCTCCAATTAAATTCTTCATCTTTGTTCCTCATGTAGCAATCTAATTTCTGATCTGTGTTGATCAGGATGTCCTAGATTGTCTTACAGCGCTAGATTATGTCGTCAAGGACGGACTGATAGATGCATCTAAAGTAGCTGTTGTTGGGATTTCACATGGTGGATTCTTGACAACTCATTTGATCGGTCAGGTTAGCATCGCAACAAATTTCAGAACCATGATGGGTACAATCGATGGCTTGCTACTTCTGTTCTTGCTCCCAGTGTAATTTGTTATTTGGCTGCAGGCTCCAGATAGATTTGTCGTGGCAGCTGCCCAAAATCCTGTCTGCAACATGTCACTGATGATTGGCACCACTGACATCCCAGATTGGTGTTACGCAGTGGCCTGTGGAACTGAAGGGAAACAATATGCCTCTGAATCCCCCTCACTTGATCATCTTTGCCTCTTCTATCAGAAATCGCCAATTGCCCATATTTCGAAAGTATGTTTTTTCTGACCCAATGATTAAGTTAGTTATCATCATTCTAGATCATTTGATGAATTAGAGCAATTGAGTATGATAACTTCTCGAAAAGGCTCTTAGAGTAGAACGACAAACGACAGTACGTAGCATCTTACAAAATACACTGCATATCACTGGATGGTTCATGGAACTTTGCTGACTGCAGGTGAAAGCGCCCTTTCTTATGCTTCTTGGAGGAGCAGATCTTCGGGTGCCCGTTTCTAATGGCCTACAGGTGCATTAATACCTGTTGAGATTTGCCTGCGTAGTTTTATTTTTTTTAACTTGACGTATAAATAATTCATAACAAATTTAAAGAGATGAAAGCCTACATCCTAGAACTGCACAATGATCACAAGCTTAACGATGCTGTGAAAAGAAAAGAGCGGATTAGATCGAACAGACTTCCAAGTGCCCAAATTTACCATCCTTGGCCTATCAAGTACCAATTTTGTTTCTACAATGCTTGCCTCATTTGTCAGATCTGCCTTTTTGTCTCATGCTTATACACTTCCTGTTCTGTTAATTTATTATTAGTACGCAAGAGCTCTGAGAGAAAGAGGAGGCAAGATCAAAATTATGATGTTCCCAGAGGACATACATGAAATCAATATGTAAGCCAGCAACTCTACTAATTTCAGTTCATCCGTGTGACATTATAAGTTGTTTCACTTCATCACCTTAGAATCCATGATTTGGATTGACATTCTCTGCAGACCGCAATCGGATTTCGAGTGTTTCCTCAACATTGGAGTCTGGTTCAAGAAGCATCTGAAATAGATCAGAAGCAGAACCATGAAGCAGCAACAAGGGATCATTTGGTTGGTCGAACAAGTAGATGCCCATCTAGGCGCAACAAGGGATTAATTTGGTCGAACAAGTAGATGCCCATCTAGGCTTTGTCCATGGAAGACTTTCTTCAAGGTTTCTTCTTTTGCGAGGAGACTTCAAATCATTTGCGAACGAGTGCTCCTAAATAATTCTGGAGAGACTCTGCATTCTTACAAATTATAGACCGGAGAGACTATGCGTTCTTACTTGAAAGATTTTTTACGAAACCGATCCATTAGCTTCTCAGGGCTATGCACCAGCAATTCTTGACCAGCAGCCTCGTACAAGTTTTTTTTCTTGTTCCCTCCGTTTTCAATTACTTGCATTTTTGACCGGACACATATATTATATTTAGGTAATTATTTTTTGTTCACATTATAACGAAAATACTTCCGTAATTAACTACAGTGATGAACAGTAACAAAAAATATTAAAGCCATTTTTTTTTGCTATCTGTGCAAGCACATGAGCAAAATTTTGTATTGAGAATAGCGAAGTACTAAGTACTTGTGAAAGAAAATTTTGGTCAAAATACCAAGTAAACGGATACAGAGTGAGTAGTAGATTCTGAGAACAAAAGTTGTGCATGCGTCGGTGCACCAATTCGCTCATGGCGGTGCTAAATACTATCAGCCGCTTTCCTTTTTCTTTTTGTGAAATACTCAGCACAACCGAACTCATCCCTAAATATGTCAAAAGTCAAACAAACTACAAGCATTTAGACTGGCATAAATTAAACTTGTATCGGAATTACAATCATGAGAAGATGCTACGCCAATAATGCATTGCTGGAAGCCACAACCAGCAAGGCAACAACATGCGACAACATCCAACGCACCGCACTTCAGTCTAGTTCTTGGTTGAGGCTTGGGCAAGCTGAGATTGAATTTTGTTTGAGAAAAAGTTCTCGAACCTGCACGACCAAAAGGGACAAAAACGAGTCAGCACTTCGTTAGACAGCTCAATATTCCAAACACTGACGTCAACCAATGGTTGCCAGATTTCCCAGTCCCAGCTGGTATTTACAGTACCAGCCAGATTTTAGGGCAAATTTTGTGCTATTTACAAGATAGGACATTACTGATTATACTAGGTAGAGGAATGCAGATTAAAAGAATAATAGAGCCAAGCGACCAGAAAAAAAACTTCAGAAACTACTCAGTAACCGCCCAGTTTGCAACTTACCGGCCAGGACTGATATTTTTCAAAGGAACATAAATAGATCGCTGACTGGGTGAAGACAAGGTCTTGAGTTCATCACTCACCGTGTGGCACATTTGTAATAGATTGTATCTGGAGAGTTGTAGGTTTTTGCATTGTTGAACATTCTCTTCATGTCGGCTACAAACATCTCTAAGGTCACATAATACTGCTCTGACTCTACTCTTTTTGACATTGTCTTCAAATCTGCATACAGGCTTGTGTTCAGTAACCGATCGACTTAAAATAGCATGCAGCATTGCTTTGAAAAGGTGGGATAGGAAAGGAAAGGAAAGTAGAGCACATAAATTATTTAAGCTCACCAATAGGATCTTTGATGATGTCGTAATAGTCTGGAACATCGCGTGAATTCACCGGCTCTTTGAATGGCCAAGCATCAGGATGCTCATTCATATTCTGCATCATGAGAAGTCCTTATTAAAAGTGACAAGCTATTTGATACCTCTTTAATTTTACAGGGATAGACATCGGATTTTTGCAGATTTGCCACATCTTTCGAATAGGAAGGGTGCATAAAGTCCTATGGTGAGCAAAAGAAGGTACAGGTTTATCCAATGCAAACAAGTACTAAGCAACATGCATGTGCATATCATATGAAAAGATTAGTGAAGACAAAAGACTAGCCTTCAACAACAACCGCATAAGGCCAGTAAGCTGCTGTCTGTAAGTATTGTAATCCGAGGAGAAGGCTGAGCGTGATTTGGAATGCCCCCGCTGATCAGGAGTCCATCCAGCTTCCCCTGCATCCCATTAACTGCTCTGATTAGACTTGCATGATCACTAAATCAACAAGAAAGGAAAAACTAAGATGGTAGAGCTAGAAATGGATAAATGCACCTCTATTTTAGAACATTATTGAATATGTGACAGTTTCCTGTTGCTATACGTTCTGTTGTACACTTGAACCCAAGTTTGTTTGGTCTATATGGGCTGCTGATGTTGTTATGTGTGTGAGATTTTCAGAACTAGCTACCAGGCTACCACTAGTACAGTTGGAACACCTTTTGTATACAACAGCTGCAGGAGATGGTTTAAGAAAGCCAGGTGTAGCAAGTTTAGAAAAGGGAGAATGGGGCAAACGGTATTCAAGATAGATAGAGACTATCAAAACATAGTTATAGAGAGTGACCAAGGAAAAACAGGTTTGCATAGAATAGTTACTTACTCAGACCAGGAATGTCTTCTTGTTTCATCAGTCTTCCTGGAATACCAGCTTCTTTCTAAAAAGAATGACATGGACTTGTTAAACACCATGTTCGTACAAACCCGACTAATCAAAATTGTGTGCAGCAGGGTAAGGCAAAACTTCTGAAAATTAAAGCATATATCCTGCCTTTGTTTTCATCCTATCTAGCATAAACCCAAAAAGAATAAAATAAAATGAGAAAAACTACTAGCAGGAAACTAAAAAACCCATGTTTCCCCAAGACTACGTTACTTAACAAGATGCATAGTACAGGGATGCCTCGTTAGGAACAAGGCCTGCCTCAAACTTTAGTCACCAAAAAAGTAGTTATTCCTTTTTTTGTAAAATGCACAGATAATAAACCAAATTATTCCCGTCATGCATTCCTTTTAGAAGACAGGAGTATCCATGTCAACATTGTACAATAGAGATGAGACTTATTTTCCAAGGATCTGAACTAAATAGTCCCTTTTTACCTAGTACCATAGCAGTTTCCCCACCACCAATTTCCTCTACAGCACGAACCTAAAGAGAGATTATTTAAATGAAACACATTCCATAAGGGGAAAAAACTAACTTTTTGAAAGTCAATTCCAGAATAAACAATATGGCAGTTAGAAAGCTCTCTGATCTTCTCATCAATTGCCTGCAGAGTAGAAATACAGTCAATTGTCACAGCAAACAGAAGACCTGTATAGACCTACTTTATTCACGGTTGACAAATGCATTACATGGAGGATTGGTAAAGCACTAAAGACAGCTGAAAAGGTATGAGTTGATTGCTTCCAGTACATTATTAGGGCAGCTATTAGCTTGTCACTACACCTGTCTTTGACGCCGAATCATGGTTGCAAGATCAACGTATGGTAGCTTTTGATCAATTTTGCACTCCATCAATATTCCTCCGTCATAGTCCTTGATGTACCTGGAACCAGCAAACTGTTAAAATCAGTGTTGGCAAGGTAACCAATTAGATATTACCCTATCATACCCTTTGATCACATTGAACGCACAAAAATCTTTACTGCTAGCCTGCTGCCGAAACAGCAAGTGCTATTAGCCTATTATTATATACATGCTTTCAAGTGTAACTGCCAATTTATACTCAAGGAACATGATAAGTCAACATAATTTACAAAGATATGCTGCATAACATGCTTACCCTTGCCATCTTTCTTTGTCCAACGTTATCCCCTTTGTGAAACCCTGAAAATTGCCAATGACAAGATAAAATGAAACTAAATATTTTTTTGCAAAGAATTTTTTACCAGAAAGTTAAACTTATTGTTCTCTTCTGCCTAAAATCTCAAGAGGCTTTATCATCGAGAACCTGTTGCTAAGCAATAAAATTGTTTCTGGACATGATGCCTAAGAGAACTGGTCTATATCTGATAACTAAACTACAAGCAGGTAAATTAAGCTATTAAAAGTTGTCCCCTGATGCAAAGATTGTCAGACAATGTTGGGCACAATATTACTTATGAAGAACCTTTAACCCAACCTGTTAAATAACTTTCTAAACCATCGAAACATTTCTTGTTACTAACTCTCTATACATCTTTGCAGATCTAACCAAAGCAGGGACCTTTTTCAGTTTTTATGAATTATTTGTATTTTCAGATGTTGGGGTGTATTTCATACATGTCGCTTCAGAAGTTTTTCAGTACTAACACATAATACATGAAATTTTAAGAAACAAAGTACACAAGTGCAAGGTCAGATAGCTACACCTGCTTTACAAAATAGCCAACAGCATTGTTATCCGCATAAGTTAAGAAATGAGTGAGCCCATCAGCATCTCGGGCGTGTTGCTTAAGATGATTCATTAACCTTGTTCCATAGCCTTTAACTTGCTCATCAGCTGTGATTGCACAAAATGCTATTTCTCCGAATCTCTGGCTACAGTTTTCAAAAGCAGAATCAGGACACTAACTTATGCAGCAGACTTAGGACAGACTTATGCAGCAGAAAAGCAATATAATTGACATGGTGCACAACATAACATAATAGAAACAAATCAATTGTCAGAGAAAGAAAACTAAACGTATCTCTATTATGCAATCTAAACGGGCAACTGCTTTGAGATCATTGAACAATGGATTCCAAGGAATAGTACAATTGTATGAAACAATCTTGTAAATCATTACAACTAAATGTTAACACAGATAAATTGAATTAATAGATGTTGGCTGCCATTTGCTTTCAGTTGTCAAGAAGGATCAAATCTTTAAACATTAAAAGTAGCGCATACGAAATTTGATGAATTGACCATGCAAGTGGAAAGAGAAATGTACAATATGAAATATCATCATAATAAATGCTAGCGCAGAAGTCACAACATTGGGCGGGTTCAGCAGCACTTCGGCTTTTGGCTTATGCCATTTGCTACAGTAACATGCTTTTAAACGGTGCGGTTTTTCCAAAGCGAGATCTACAGGTAAATTGTAGTACAAACTGTACTGAGTTCAACTGTACTGACCAAAATCGCATGCGACTATTTTCCTCTACGTACTGTTTCTCGCGAATAGCACAAAATTCAAAAAATTCAGCCATAAGGTACAGCCCAAAAGAACCCACCCATTACCTTGCATAAGGGCGGTAAGTAATGCCTCCTACGACAATATTATTCCTGATAACCATCATTGACTTGTGAGTTCTGCAAAACAAATTAGTTACCTTGTGTAAGTACCATTCAAGAGATTTGATAATCTTATAAGCAACTTCCAAAAATTATTGACTGTAATCTAAAACATAGGAGCATTACCTATCCATAACAAGACGGACAATATACTCTTTGGGCATATTAGGAAGCTGCCGAGCGAAGATGTTCTTCAAACCTACCAACCTAGAGAGCCGTAGCCGTCAATAACAACTCCCAGCTTGTTAGCAAAATGAACTAGCATACGCACCAAATCATATGTTCATCAACTCCGTCGTTAGAATAGCACAGAAATTTCAGCCTCCCCGCATCTTCCTGCAGAACAAATTCACCTACCTCAGAAAATTCGCATTCTAACTAACACTTGATTGCTCTAAAGTCTAAACCCTAACAAACAGTCGAGCATAATCAAACCAAGTAACTCAAAACTAAGTCCGCACCTCGCGCTTGAGGCCCTCCTCGCGGGCGCTGTACGCGCCGCTGGTCTGGATGTTGTCGGTGAACAGACCCTTGGAGTCATCCTTCCCGTCGCCGGCCGCCGCGGACGCGGCGTCGGGCTTGGGAGCCGCCGCCGCGGCGGCGGCAGAGACGGACGAGGAGCTGGGCTTGGGTGGACGGCCGGAGGAGGCCGGCGCGGCGTCGAGGCGGGCGTTTGTGAAGGTGTGGAGGGAGTCGTCGTCGTCGTCGTCGGAGTGGGAGGAGGACGGCGACGACGGGCGGGAGGGCGAGGATGGGGAGGTGGAGGGGGACGACGGCGCGGTGGTGTCGTCGTCGTCGGCGGTGGCGTCGGAGAGAGACGACGGCGGGATCTTCCTCTTGCGGTGGGAGGCGACGCCACCGGAGGTCGCGCCGGAGTGGGAGGGCGAGGGCGCCGCGAGGCCGTCCATGGGGGGTTCTCGAAGGTTCGTGGGGCTAGGGTTTTGCGGAGATCTGGTAGCCGGAAGCTCCCGAGTCCTTTCGCTCGCTATATAACGCGATGCAGTTCGTAATCGACGCGGAGGACAAGTGGCACTGGATCATGACCCCACAATTTGTGGTTCCCACTTGTCAGTGAAGATTACTGGAATCTCACTGCAGCTGGGACCCAGCAGCACATTTTACGTAGGCCGAGCAGGAAAGCGGGAAAGAAAAATCCGCAAAGGCTCGGGGTTTGCATCTTTGTCTGAACTGAACCCTGAAGCCGCAGGATGGCAGCTGCCGTAGCAGCAGCGGCAGCAAAAACGGGAGCAATGGCGAAACTAGGATTTAGTTACGTCCTGAGCTTAATGGTAGAATGATCTAGGTTGGACCATAAAAATATTAACCAGTTGGATTGAATTTATCCGATTATGCACTAGATATTTTTCCACACCTCAGGCTGAAGTCTACTCTACCCGGGTGTGATCCGCCCCTGAACGGGAGGAGGAGGACAAATTCGGTAATGAGTTGTTCTGTCTCGCATGATTTAGGCATGCATTTGTGAAATATTATCCAAACTCCCAAGAAAATGCGTTCGTCTTGTACCCCAACAGGGGGATTCGTTGCGCTCGCCCAAGCATTACCCTTTTTTGGCTCAGAAATCTTCTCATTTTATTTTCAGTTCCTCAACCTTTCAGCTGGCCATTGTTGGCTGCATGAGTAATACTATCTTTATAAATCTTGATTGGCTGCAACCGTTGTTCCCTACCACATTTCGCCTAGGAATCACGATTTTAGCATGTGGTGTGGTGCTGGGTGTTATTCTGTCCCTGCAACATAGCGACAGGCGAATTGTTACGGAGGTGTTTGGTTGCCAGCCATAGTTTACCACGCCTAAGGTTAGGCAAGTTTGACCAACTCAAGGAGCTGTTTGGTTGCAGCCACAGTTGTAGCAAGATTCCCTTCCAGCAAACTAGGTCCCACGCGTTAATGACTCAAAAAAGTGTGGCAAGATTCCCTTATACTTGCTAAGGTGTGGCAAAGAATTTGAACACCTCAACTTAGACAAGTGTGGCAATTTTTGTTAGCAAAGTGTGGCTAACAACCAAACAGCCCCTACATCTCTCACAGCAGCCCTTGGTGGGCTTCTCTCTCTCTCTCTCTTCAGATCGACTCGGCGTTGCCAGCTGGCATACTTCCTGATGCATCAAAATCTTCTGGGATTTGTGTTTTAGTGAGAAAGTCTCATTTGGTTTCGATGATACTCGATACAGTTGTGCTTGTTCCCTGACTCCAGTGGCGGAGCTAGATTTGGTTACACCCGGACTTCAGTGGTGAAATGATCTAGCCTATCTGAGCTGAACCATGAAAATGTTACCTAGCCTAGACTGAATTTACCTAGGCTGTACACTAGATATTTTTTCATAATCTCCCACCTGAGTTCGAGTAGGATTCCGTTCGAGACATTTTCAGTAAAATGGGCATAACTTTTGCATACGATGTCCGTTTTCGACGTTCTTGTACTCGTTGGAAAGCTAACGACGAGCTCGATCCAAAAATAATGACCTGCTTGCGCTAGTTGCTCTCTAAGACCCTCAAAATCGGCCATCTTTAGCCCTAAATTTGCGTTACAAGTTTTTTGTTTCTATTTTTGCTCTTTTTCTTGGTTTTTCCTTCGGAATTTGGATTTTGCTTCAACTGAAAAAATGTAGATGATGGTTCTGAACTGTCTGTAATGACCTTTTTTTGTAGTAGTAGTGACTTCTCCTTATTTCCGCTAATTGTGTGTCCGTAGTTTTTTCCGCAAGGGTTTTTCACGTTAAATCGTTGTCTCTTGTTATTGAGGGCCTGTTCTTTTCGGCTGCGGCTTATGGCTTTTGGCTGAAATTTTTGAATTTTGGTCTTTTATGATCTGATTACGGAGAAACATATATTCACTTGTGATTTTAGCTGGTACAGATATCGGGCTTTTAATGTGTAGATCGTTTAACTTGTAGACCCTGTCTTAAGAAAATATTCCATTTAAAAGTTAGGTACTGTAGCAAAAGCCAAAAGCCGTCGACTTGTGAGGTAAAGAACAGGCCCTGTTCTTCATTGGTTTTGTACTCTATCCTATTGATTTTATATCAAGTGGCAGATTCGATCCTAACATGGATGAACTATAGTAATCTATGCGGTTTTTTTTGTAAGACCATGGTTGTTAGTTTGGGCCTGTGTTTGGTACGTAGTTGGGCTGTCCGTTTATTTGGTCAAGGCATGCACAAGTACGTACAATAAGTCTAAACTCTAAAGCAAACCAAGTTGTATTACCTTTTCCATCCATGGCCTTACACAATTATATTAGCATCAAATGTTTCCCCAGGGATCTCCATATCCAGCAACACCAAGGAGATCGACCGAATCCCTTGCAAGTTCATCAAGATTTACATGACAAAATAATCATGGCATATAATTTAAAAACCAAAGTCCTAATGCTTATATATAAGCCTGGCAATGGTGATTAATTGATATTGAGGCAGGAACCTGCCTAGCCTAGCCTAGTTTGGGATCTGATACGAGCTCTCATCGATGGGCACCACCTTGGGCACATTGACCGGGAGCATGTCGACCTCCCTGATCCACGGGTTCTCGCCGACGGCGTCGCCGTCGATGGCCCTGAGCGCCTTCCAGACGGCACTGTTGCACTTGAAGCCGGAGCCGAAGGCGATCTGCCATACCCGGTCGCCCCTCTTGATCCTGCCTTTGGCCTCGCAGTAGGCGAGCTCGTACCAGAGCGAGCTGCTGGAGGTGTTGCCGAACCTGTACAGCGTCATCCTGGACGGCTCCATGTGCCAGGGGCTGAGCTTGAGGCTCTTCTCGAGCTCGTCGAGCACGCCACGGCCGCCGGCGTGGATGCAGAAGTGCTCGAAGGCGAGCTTGAAGTCGGGGAGGTAGGCCTTGACGCCGGCCCTGAAGACCTTGTTGAGGACGACGGTGGCGAGGAAGCGGAGCTGCTCGGACATGGGCAGGACGAGCGGGCTGAGCGTGGTGATGTTGGTCTTGAGGGCCTCGCCGGCGACCACCATGAGCTCCTTGGAGAGGGAGACACCCACCTCCCCGGCGTCGTCCTCCTCCTGGGTGACGCAGCCGTAGCTCTGGTCGTGTGCGCCGCGGTGGGTGCGCACCGTGTGGACGAGCTGGTATTTGGCGCGGCGCGCGTCGGCGCGGCGGTTGGAGAGGAGGATCGCCGCGCCGCCAACCCGGAACAGAGTATTGGTCACCAGCATGGGGCGGTTGTTGCCCATGTACGCGTTGAGGGTGATGTTCTCCGTGCTCACCACCAGCGCGTACGTGTTCGGGCGCACCTGCATGCAACCAACGCAAGCATCACAATTAACACTTCAGCATGCATGCTTGCTTGTGTCAACAACAATAATTCAGCATACTTTGAGACTAATAATCAGTAAGATAACAAGTCTTGGTACGTAGGATATGCAATGTTGAAACGATGAGATTTGTTGTTTCTTTTCTGGATCTAGGACCACTGCTGAATGAACTGAGCACATTTGCAGGCTGCTGTCATGAAACATAACTTTAATAACTAATTCAAAGCTCCGACATACTCCCCACGGTAAAAAAATATCATTTTTAATCACTAATTTATATTATAATATATAATAAAAATAGCAAAAATATGATAATTATGGAAATACTCCATATGGACCGCAGCGCAATGCCCATGAAGCAGAGACCCGGAGACATGCCATGCCATCCATCTGTACAGTATATGGATTGTCCTTAGCTTGATCTACGTACGGATATTTCGCCGCGAATAGTACTAGCTAGCACTACCAATTAAGCAAAACACATGCCGATCTTTAGCGTGTTTAATTTGCTACGCGTTCCATGCATGTGCTCGTAGTCTCATGGAGCAGTTCGTTCTTGGTTGAATGCATGCCATAACTGAAACCCCAGTACACGCTGTAGCTAGCTAGCTAGGTTCATACTGATGCATCACGCATTGCGATGATGAAATTAATCATCGATTACTAGGTAGCAGTAGGAACTTAATTGTAGATCGACAAGAATCTTGGATAATTCCTCTAATCCTGTATTTTTATTTATATAAATGTTTCCAAAGGGGTACCCTTCGGTTAGGATGAGGTTCGGAGAGTGCTCTATTTCATTCCAACGTTGTTTTCTCAAATTCCAGATCTTGTGTCCTCCACCCGCCGGAGACCGACACATCCATCGTTTGCACTTCATTTATATTGTTAGAAGGCCGCCCACCATGGCAGTTGATTGGATGAAGAGGTGTCCGTCCATTGGTGGCTGGGGCCTCCGAGTGAAGCAACTCTCCTCGCGAGAGAGGCGTCGGCGGCCTTCGGATGAGGAGGAGCGAGGCGAGCGAGGGGAGGAGTTATCTAGACGTGCCCTTTAATGATGAAATTAATCATCGATTACGGTGGAGGCCGGGAGCTTTCGGTGGCGCCGATTCGAGGACGACGAGGCGCGAGACGAGGGCGGCGGGTCGGCGCGGCGCGTGGAGGCGAGGCGCCGGGGAGGCGGGCGCCGGGGAAGGGAAGGGCAGGCGGGAGGCGGGACGCAGGGGAAGGGGGAGTCGGGGACAGCGGGGAGGGCGAGGCGGCGGTGGAGGTGGAGGCGCCGGGAAGGGGCGGCGGGAGGCGGGACAGGAAGGAGCGGGGACGGAACTTAATTGTAGATCGACAAGAATCTTGGATAATTCCTCTAATCCTGTATTTTTATTTATATAAATGTTTCCAAAGGGGTACCCTTCGGTTAGGATGAACGGAGAGTGCTCTATTGTTGTTTTTTCTTCCAGATCTTGTGTCCTCTCATCCATCGTTTGCACTTCATTTATATTGTTAGAAGGGATGGCAGTTGATTGGATGAAGAGGTGTCCGTCCATTCGAGTGAAGCAACTCTTAGAGAGGTTATTATCAGAGAGACGTATGGAGGAGTTATCTACGTGCCCTTTTAATGATGCATGTGCTAACTTGAGTTGGAGAAATAGATTATATGGAAAATTATTATATATGATAATGAAACAACATGTGATCGAGAAGATCCAGGATTTTTTTTTTGTAGTGAACAATTGTCAACGTTAGATTTTCTCCCTGTTGTTCAGTTTTTGGCAGTCTAACCGGCTCAGTTGAGCGGTCAGACCAGCCAGGCAAATAGGTTTGACCGACTCGGCTGAGCAATTAGACCAGCCGTCCTCTAATTTCGGCAATGAGTTTTGAAATTTAGGAATTTGGTGGTGGATTGGATATTTTGTTCCTAGGTCAGTACATTCATGTTATATGAAGCATGTTTGAACTATCGTGGATTAGGTTATGAAGAACTTATGCCCATAAATGATCACTTTGTCTTTTGATGTGCAGAGAAGATGCAAGTCAACTATGGTCAACGACGAGGATCGGGACTACGCTCATGGAGGAGTTTAGAGATGGCAATGGGTACCCGAAACCCGATACCCGATGGGTTTTTACTCTATTAAGGCATGGGTCTAAGTCAATTTCCTAACTCATATGTCTCTTAATGGGCAAAAAGCCCAACCCATCGGGTCTGCCGGGTTCGGGTACGTTCCTATAGTACCCAAACCCGTAAACTCATGGGTAATATAAACCCGATCCATAGAAGTTATAAACCCAGGCTCCCAGCCTCCCAGGCAAACCAGCCCAGCCCATTAGCCATTTAGCCCCAAGCCCCAAATCCAATGCAGCAATGCCCTATTACCCATACGGCTAACCCTAGTTAGCACTCGATCACGGTCACTACTCACTCCTCCCGGTCCCCACCCGATTCAACAACCGCCGCGGCGGCGCGCATCTGCGCTCGCGCTCGGTCTCCGGCGATCTCCACGCTCGCTCTCGTCCGCGGCCCCGCCGCTCTCCTGCTACTCTCGCCGCGCTTTCGTCCTCCCGCACGCCCTTGCCGTCGCCTCGCCTTCGCATTCGACCCGCGCCCCTCGGCGACGCCCATCGCCCGCCGCGACCAACGTGCATCGCAGCAGAGACCCTTGGCCATGGTGCGCCCTCGGCTCCAACGAAGATGGCGATGAACTTCTTCCTCCTCTCCATTAACCATTGTTGCAGCTCGCATTACTGACCCCACGGGCGACCCGTGGGTACCCGTTAACCCAGTGGGCATGGGTCTGGGCAAAAATTTGCACCCATCACGGGCATGGGTTTTTTAGCGAGCACGTCCAACTTTCATGGGCACGGGTTTGAGATAGCAAAACCCAGTGGGTTTGTGCCCATTGCCATCTCTAGAGGAGTTAAGATCCAGAACGGTCAAGGATACTAGGTAAGATGGTTGAGCTCAAGCATCACACAGAAAAGGCAAGGTATGTTGAAGAAAAGGTTTGAACGATGGGCTACACCAAGTGACTTGATCGGTTCAAGTGAGACGTGGTCGTGGAACCAGAGTGGGAAAGCCATTGGTGCACCAAGAGGTGGCAATAATGGCGATTAATTATAAGGGAAGGTGAAGACCGAGTTGAGGTAAGGGTATTTTGGTAAGCACTTTAGGTCAAGGAGATGCTGAGAAAATCAAATGGAGTGCTGCAGTAAATACCAAAGGTGAATTCTTGAATATCTCTAGGGGCACCTCGGCCACTGCTGGGAGTTTGCAATGTCTGTTGCGAGAGCATACTCCTCTATCTGAAATGTGTAGGTTAGGCCCTGTGGTGAATTTGCAAATCGCAAGTGCAGCAAGCTCTTTGGGTTCAAGAGGATCAAGAAATGTGTCACACCTAATGCGCCGGCAACATTGATGAAGTCCTTGAGGTTGTTCCGCTTCTTCTTGTGTCGATTGTTTCGAAGGGGAAAAAACCAAAATCGCGGCTTGTGAGGAAGACAACAGATGTAATTACTCGTGGATTGGAGCTGTGATCGAAAGAGGGGCTAAGCATAGGGACCTTGAGCTTGAGGGTGGTGTAGGGGAGCATGAGCTTGCAGAGGTCCTGCTGGAGATGGCGGAGCGTGGAGGGGAGCTTGCCACGGGAGAAGACGAAGCATTGGAGATCCTGGCATCGATGACCTAGGGAGAAGACGAAGCGCTTAGGGATCTTGGTGCTGATGAACTCATCGACATTCGTCGTCATCGCCGCCTGCTGCTTCCGCGCCACCGACTGGGGACTGGGCGTTGGAGACCACCGGCTTGCTTGGAGGAGTCGAGACCACTGGCGAAGCAAGCTCCAGGGTCTACTCATTGGCACTATCTAGCGTTGGCTTCACGACCTAGCGCAGTGCAAAGCATGGGTCTACTTCGCCGACACTCTGCAATGCCTCTGTAGCGTCGGCTTCATGGCTGGTGAAAGGAAAACACGTGGTATGGAAATCTAAATGCCTTAACACAGTGTCATCCCATTTCCATACTTTTTGGTCCTCTCAAAACAGCTATGTGTTGCATGAGATATTGCTCTCTTCTCTCTTGCTTAATTCCCCTCCACATCAGAGTTTTGCTGAGTTAACATGCTATAGATATTGCTGATTTAGGAGCATTGAGAGTGTCCTTGTGCATATATTCTCATTTCTAAATGGAGTATCCTTATAGAGTAGCTATCGGCATGATCATGAAGTGTGCTGTTTTTTTTTGAATTTTCAACTAATGTCAAAAGTCATAAGTAGCAGGATAAATGAAAATGCCCTCCGAATTGTTTTCACGGGATTCTAGCCAGAGTCACACTCACGCGTACAGCAAGATGCTCTCATTTATTCTATCCGTATCCGTAGGACATGGGTGATGGGCCGGGTGGGTCGCCCAATGGGGCCGGCCATTGGTTATGGACGTAGTACGCCATTCTGCCTCGGCTTTGGTGCATGCATGAGTCAGTGAGTGTGTCTGTCAGTGTACCTGGAGCAGGCGCTTGGCGAGGTCGATGGCGATGATGCCGGCGCTGCAGCCCATGCCGCTGAGGTTGTGGGTGACGACGTCGTGGCGGAACCTGTAGCGGTTGACGATGAGCGAGGTGAAGGACGGCGTGGGGCTGAAGAGGCTGGAGTTGAAGATGAGCACGCCGACGTCGCCGGGCCCCACGCCGGCCTTGCGGAGGATCTCGTCGACGACGCCGAAGACGACGGCGTCGGACTCCTCCTTGGCCGTCCGGAGGCACATGTCCACGGGGAGGCTGATGAGCGACATGGGGAAGTGCGTGGCCTCGCCGAGCCCCGACCGCTCCAGCATCCGCTTCTGGAACGCCATGCTCTCCTCGCTGAACCGGCCGCACCGCCCGAAGTGGACGATGGTCTTGGCGCGGGACGCCTCGTGCACCGCCGGCGCCTTGTACCCGGCGAGGTCCACCAGGTACACCGGCCGTGGCCGCGACAAGGCGTACGCGTACGCCGCCACCGTCGCAGCCCAGCAGGCCGTCACCAGCGCGGGTACGCTCACGTTCGCCTGCCTCCAGAGGCTGCGCACCTTGGCCGGCGTCAGCGTCGAGAGCCACGGCGCGACGAGCACGAGCAGGGTGACGGCGAGCAGGTGGGGGAGGTGGCTGACGAAGCGGCGGTACAGCAGCCTCGCGTGGTTCTTGGTCGCCTGCTTCAGCGTCCTCAACAGCTCCCTATCCATGGTGATATCAACTACAGACACACACTCTCTCTCTATATATATCTACTATGAAACTACGAATCTTTCAAGGAATGCCAAGACGGAGAAGAAGGTATGGGGGTGTGAGCAATGGTAAGAGTGGATTTATAGGGTTGGAGAAGAGAAGGGGGAGGAGAGCTTAGTGCCAAGCTGGTAGCTGATCGATGATGAGGCAGTGTTAATGCATTAATAATTGTGCAAGTACTTCTGGTTGTTAGCTTTTACAAACTGGCTTTTGACTTTGAACGGGATGGCTTCTTAACATGATTGTCTTTTGCTCTCTTAATCTCGATCACAATCAAACAAAAATCAAAAGCCACAACAAAAAACTACAACACTTTTAATGAGAACCTAAAACTGCTCTGCTACATAGCTATATGCATAGAATGTAGTATGTATGTATGAATGCACCTTTCGTGCTATACATACATGTCTATTACTGGAAGTATGAGAGCTGTTGAAGTATATTGCACACTTTTTCTCATCAGGTTAAACTTTTGGGTGAACTAACTGGTGCATGTAACTCAATATAATATCATAGCGCTGATCAATTCACGTGCAATGACTACATCTTCTGCTTTTTCTGCCTCAACTGGTTCCATCACCACTGATGCTATGTCTAGCAACACTAGTCTCCTGCCCACACCCTCGTTTGTGCACTTGATAAACATCAAGTTGCATCATAAAGAACTATATCATGTAGAAGGCCCAATTTCTTCCATACCTACGCAGTCATCAACTCCTTGGGTTCGTAGATGGATCAAAAGTTTCTCCACCTAATACCATTACTAAGACTGGTGATGGAGGAGCTACAATTAGGCCTGGGCGTTCGGGTTACCCAATTTTTTTGGGTCGGGTAGTTCGGGTAATTCGAAATTCGGGTAATGAAAACTGCTACCCGATATTAGCCCCAAAAACACTACCTTAATTTGGTGCCGATAATTCAGTTCGGGTTGGGTATGCGGATATACCCGATTCACGAAAAACCAAAGAAACTCACAAAATTTGCACATAATTTCAGCACAATTTGCATAGAATAATATATCATAGGCAGTTGTTCAAACAGAGAATCATATACTAAAAATTCATGGTTCAAGTCTTCAGTGCACTGCAGATTTCAAAAGAATACTCAATACTCCATTCATATTTGACATACCTTTAAGTTTTGGAGGGACAGTTCGGGTAGTTCAAGTAGCAGGGGATATTACCCGAACTACCCAAACTAATTTCGGGTAATCAGAATCGCTATCCGAATTTGGGATCGGGTACCTCGGGTTCGGGTATTTCGGGTTCGGGTCCGGGTAATTCGGGTACGGGTAACGGTAGCGGGTATTTTGCCCAGGTCCAGCTACAATTGTGCCTAATCTGGAGTATCTCACTTGGCTCCAGAAGGATCAGGCTGTTCTTAGCGCATTATTTTCCTCTCTCAGTGAGGAAATACTTGCGCAAGTGATGCTCCTAAACACAGCTGCCGAAGTCTAGAATGCACTGGAGTGCTCGTACTCGTCTAGATCAAGGGTGAGGGTCATGTAAATTAGGTATCAGTTGCCTACAATCCAGAAGAAGGATATGCCAGCACTGGCCTATTTCAACGAGGTGACGGCCCTGGTTGACACGCTTGGCTCTATCAGCATGGTGCTTTTATAACATCCAGATTTTTAATATTTTTTAAAGTTTTTAAAATAAAAACCATTTGGATGTTTCTTGACTTAATTAAAGCTTAATTTGAAATTTTACAAATTAAAAGGACTTAATATGAATAAAGTAAACATTAATTAAATTAAAAGCCAGTTTTAGATCGGTTCCTTATGTTACAATGAATTTTTCAGTATTTTTTGGATTTTCTAGATTTATTTGCTATTTTCTAGAGCTCAATTTGAATTAATCCCATTTTTGAAATTTGAAAATCCAAAAATTTTGGATTTTGTTTTTGGTCCCAAAACCCTATTCCTTCATCCCAATCCAATTCCCCAGCCTAGTCCGCTTTCTCTCACACACAGCCCACTCCCTCCAGCCCAGCATGCCAACCCTTGTAGCCACGTGTTAGCCCTAGCCCATCAATGCTTCAGCCATCAACGCAGCCCACTTTTCTTGCGCACGCTTCCACACCACTCACCCACATATGTCTCCCCACGTCACTAATCGCCTGGGCCCGCCCGTCAGCTCCTTTGTGCCCGAGTTGAACTCCTTCTCTGTGTCTGGTACGAGGTCGCCGTGTCGTGCCCGTCCTGGTCACCTCCTCGTTGGATTATTTAAGCACCGGTCGCACGTCAAAATACCTGCCCCAATCTTCTCTCTCTAATTCCTAGCACACTTATCTCGATAGCACTGCCTTCTTGATGAATCGATGCTTGGAGCTCATGCACCATCAAAGTCCTTCCTCGCCAGAATTCTTCATCCTCGGTAAGTCCTAGGCCTTGCCATCTGCATCCCTGCCTTCACCACTCCGGGTTCTATCCGGTGCTCCTCTTGTCATCATCAGAACATCCCTACTTCCTCGTGTCATTGTGAGCCATGACTGTGCAGCCACTTTCTTCACTATCGCCAACGACCAACGTCGTTTCTTACTACCGCACTCACATCATTAGGTTCACCTTGTTGGCTGCATCCCACAACACCTCTCCACGAGCTTCACTGTACCTCGCTGTCGCCGTTGATCCTTAATCCAATAACCTCGCCGTTTCCACCCATGGCAAGCCACCTCAGCTTCCTCGTCCAACATGGCAGCCACACAACCTCAACTGCCACCTCAGTGTATTGCATCACATTGCCAAGATAGAAAGCCGTGTCACCTTGCCATCTCAGCGCAACCGAGCCATGTGTCATTGAAATTGGCCTCTCTCTCCTTGCTCAAACCACAATGCCAATATAGTTTTGGGATGAAGCTTTCCAAACTGCTTGTTTTCTTATTAATCACCTCCCAAGTAAAGTCATTAATTCATTCACTCCTCTAGAACTACTCTTAGGATCAAAATGACTATAAGTTTTTGAAAACTTTTAGGTGTGCTTGCTGGCCCAATCTTCGTCCTTATAATAGGCATAAACTTGAAGCTCGATCTAAACAATGTGTCTTCCTTGGATATAGCCCTATATACAAAGGCTACAAATGACTGTTCATTCCAACCAGACAAATTTGTCTTTCCATTCTCAAAGTCCTTGACATCTCCTTCAGTTGAGAATTCTCTTGGCTCATTGCCAACTCTTCCTTCCTTGAGTCCCTTGTATCTTCTTAGGATCAGGAATTAGGGGTTGATCTGTTATTGTCTAATGGCCATTCTGAACATTCTTTGCCATTTAATGCTTCGTATACTGGTGTTGCCGACAATGGCACCATAGGTGGCACCAGCGAGGCTATTGATATTGTAGCTAGTTAGGCTACGGTTCATGATGGCCATCCTATGCGCACTTGTCTGCACAATAATGTGCACCAACCAAAGGTGCAGACAGATGGCATTATCAAATACCCTATCGATGGCCATCATGCTATGACTTCTGCTACTGAACCGACTGATCACATCAAAGCATTGAAGGATCTAAGGTGGAAAGAAGCAATGAAGCAATGCCTTGCTCAAAAACAATACTTGGTGTTTGGTGCCTCCTTATCGGGTGTTCAAACTGAAGAGAAGGGTAGATGGCTTAGTTGAGTGATACAAAGCATGACTAGTTGCTAAAGGGTTCAAACAACTCTACAGGATATACTATGAGGACACCTTCAGTCCTATATTCAAACTAGCAACAATCAGACTTGTTCTCTCATTGGCAGTGTCTCGTGGATGGAATCTCCATCAACTTGATGTCCACAATGCCTTTCTGCATAATGTATTAGAACAAGAGGTATTGTAGCCCCTAGGTTATGAAAATGCAAGGTATCCTAAACATCTCTACAAATTGAATAAAGCTTGTACATGCTAAAGCAAGCATCTCGGGTCTGGTACTCAAGATTGAGTTCTAAATTGCAAGAGATAGGCTATGTGCCATCCAAGGCAGATACCTCTCTGTTTTTATATAACCATCATAGAGATATGGTGTACATCCTAGTTTATGTAGATGATATCATATTGGTGAGTTTGTCCTCAAATGTTACTGATCTCCATGTTCTTCGGCAACTTCATGAAAGTGTTGTTGTTAAAGATCTTGGAGAGGTGCATTATTTCTTGGGCATTGAGATAAACAAGTAGTCTGATGGTATTGTTTTGACATAGAAGAAATGCATCAATGACTTGTTACAAAAGGCAAACATGGAAGAGTGTAAACCTATGACCGCACCAATATCAGTCTCAGAGAAGCTATCTAAGACTGAAGGGAAGGTTTTAGATCCAACTAAGGTGACAAAATATCAAAGCTTAGTGGGAGCACTACAATACTTGACATTGACACACCCAGACATTTCTTTTGTCATGAACAAGGTGTGCCAGTTTATGAATTGTCCCACGGACCTACACTTGACAGCCGTGAAATGTATATTGAGGTACTTGAAGCATACATCCTTAGTTGGCCTTTCAATTCGCAAGTTTGTCTCTACTTTGGTTAGTGCCTTCTGGGATGCTAACATGGTAGGATGTCCCGATGATCAATGATTGACTGGAGGATTTGCTGTGTTTCTTGGTTCAAACCTCAATCCTGGAGTTCAAGAAAACATGCTATTGCCTTTTGTTCAAGTGCAAAGTCCAAGTACAAGGAGTTAGCAAATGCAACATCTGAGATAGTGTGGGTTCAGTCATTACTTGGTAAGCTTAGTGTATTCTAGATAAAAGCACCGTGTTTATGGTGTGACAATTTGGGCACTACCTACCTTTTTGCGAATCCGGTCTTTCATGCCAAGACTAAACATATTGAGGTAGATTTCCACTTTATTCGTGAACGAATGGATTCCAAGGCGTTGGAGATACGATTTATTTCCTCACAAGACCAGGTGGCTGATGCGCTCACCAAGCCTCTGCTAGTGCAACTTCTATCTTAAGCAAGGTGCAATCTCTACTTGTGATTGAGGGAGGGTATTAAAAGAAAATGTAGATATGATTTTATCTGTTGTTGTAACCTTCACCTTCCTATTATTCTCAGGAGATCGTGTTTGCTGTGATCTTGTCAAACTAACTCTTTTGCGATTGTTGCTTTCTATTCTTCAGTTGTATGTATTGTACATGATCCAACAAGGTTGGTTGTATTATATATAGCAAAAGCCAAAGGTATTATTGATTGTGGGATCCAATTCTTCTCTCTTTTCACATGGTATCAAAGCTTAGTGATTTTGAAAACTGGTTTTCACCTGGCCAACGCAATATTTAAAAATATAATTGTGACCAGGGGCGGAGCTACAGGGTGGTCCCTGTGGGCCGCGGACCACCCTGCGCTCAGTCCAACCAAATGTCGTTTGCTTGCTCTGTGCGCTGTAGCTCCATCGGTGATGGACCTCGATTGTTCTTACGAAGGCCCCGTGCTACAATCAAAGATGCAACCCTGCGAACAACTGCAAATTTCCCGATTGGTTGCTCCTCGATATTCAGCAAATCGAAACATTGCGCGGCGCGCTTTTCCATGCTTGCTCGAATATATCTTGGTTGTGTTCAGATCATCGGATAACACGGAATTCCATAGCGTCCAAGAAATTCCTTGCTCACTCTTTGATTCTCAAAGATATCATCACCATCGACAAGAAGCTTCCACTCTGTAGGAGACACCATGCCATGCTACTCATCTGAAACATAAGGTACTATTAGAGCTTCACCCAAACTACATCGGACAAGTAATTTTGCATTCTTTGAATATCCATTGAAGTTATGGTTCAGGACTTGCTTTAAGCAAAGTGATCATCCAGGTTAGTTGGCAAATATTTGAGCATCAAAAGCTTAGCAAGAAGGATAATTAATTTAACACCATTTAGGCGTTCCTTCAAAAAAAATGGTAACCAAGAAGCAAATGAGCCCTTCGCTGAAAATAGCAGAACCTGTTACTGACATAAGACGGTCCATACCAAACTCTAATCAAGGTAGGAATATTCATTATGTGAGAACCAAATGACATAATTTCTTTCGTCTTTCATAGCAAGTCAAAACAAGTATGAAAAAGTCCGATTTAACTTGCAAAACATAGAGATTTCAAGAAAAGAGGAAAGACAGGTGATTTAGCTTGCAGATCTCATGATACTCAACCGGGAGTTAGAGAAGGAAGCAAAATCAATTTTAGACAATGGACCACCATAACTACAAATCCTGGCTACGCCATTGATTGTGACCCACTTTTAGTCTACGTCTCAGGCCTAATGGAGTGAAGCCTGGACATGAGAGGAGTATTAAAGTGTATTGCACATATTTCTTTATTAGGTTAAATTTTTGGATAAACTGGTTGGTGTTTCTAACTCAACTGGAGCAATGTACCCATGACATCCAAGATGAGTAGGTGGCAGTGAATTGATTGTTCAGTAAAATGTACTATAAATCGGAATTTACTTCTGTCCTTTTATGGATTAAATCGACTCTGCTTAATGCTGACCATGTTTTTCCAGGTTTTGCAAAGGGCCATGTTTGCTTTTGGCGTTGGCAGCCCCTGCTTCAGCAAAACTGAGAAACTCAGGTAGGTGGTCGAGTTAGTGTAAATTTGGAAGTGCTGGTATAAACACCACATCTCCATTTGTTCACAGTTAGGTATATACTTCCATCTCCTATTGCCAGCATATTTCGCTTTCGATGTGAGCCGTTGGATGGGGCTTGCGTGTGCCAGATTTAGGCAGGCTTGGTGGCCGTGTACATCACATTCATATGCGTGTACATTGAAAACCACAATTCAAAGATGGACGCTTGCTGCAGGAAGTCTTCTTCAACCTTCAGGCTGGTGTTCCACTGTTGATGGAGTACAGCAGCACATGCACTGCATGCCAGGCCTTCAATATGAGTTGCAGACTGCAACCCAATGAAATGACCTAGCTTCTCTCCCCTTACCCTTCTCTCTTTGGACTTTCTCTCTGTTCTCTCGTTGGATGGCGATGAGATTAATGAGATGAAAATTATATCTTAATTTCAGGGATTGTTTAAGCTTAGCTGACTGAAGATCAACTGAACTCACTGAAGACTTCCTTTCTGACTGAAGACTTGGAGGGATGAAACGCTATTTCCAGAGTTAATTTGCATCTGAGCCAAATGAGATACTTTAATTAACAATACGTACGTGTGTATATACAAGCTCGAATTCGTTGAATAGCAATTAATTACCTTGTTCTTTAATTACGCAGGGCTTGCAGTGGCTGCAAGAGCTGAAACAGTAATATATAGATCTGCCAAGCCACAGTCGAGGCTAGCTGCCTACAGGTCAATCTCTGTATGCTACAGCAGGTGTTACTGCGTACACTGCTCTCCCCAGACACGACTTGATAAGAAGAAATAAATGTTTGTATCAATCAATCTTCGTGAAGTGCATGTACCAGTGATTAGATTCTTCAGGGTCATATAAAGTGATTTGATTCTTCAGGATCATATGAGTTTTGTGTTGAGAATTTGTTTCCGAAGAATGAACCAAAGCACACAAGGCTAGATTTTTTTGTGCACATGATGTCCTAGGATTATATGCAACTGTAAGCTTCTGGCCTAGATACGCTGGTTGTTGTCTGTGTATATATCACAAATGGAAATGGAATATGTCCTCTGCTTGGTATGAGGTCTAAAATACCAACATAAATGTCATAAAAGAAATAAAGATACTTTTCTAGCATGACAATCCCTAAAACCATATTGTAAAGAAACAGATTTCCTGAGGAACATATCCCATTTTCCGTACGGACAAGCTTCCGCGTCTGTTCGGTTTAGTGGAGTCGACGGGTACGAGTTCATATCGAATTTCGAATCCGATCTGATGTTTGCTATGACTTCCGCGTCTGTTTGCTTGGATAGTTTTGTTTCCGTCTCGGCGTCTTCGGCTCGTAATTTGCTAATCAGATTAGAAAAGCGCCGAAGACGTGTAGTAAGAATAGCTCGTAATTTGGATCGAGTTGCTCATGCACTGCTGGTCTCGTTCCTTGCGAGACTTGGGCAGGTTTGTTTATTGTGATTCTAGAGTAGCACAGTACCCTGAAAAATTAGGTGCATGTACCTTTGCGTCGCAGCATGTTCTGGTTTTGCAATGTTTATTACTCTAGAACCAGGCAGAATGGCAGATCATAATTAGGCCCCGTCCAAAAATGTAGTAGTTTTATTTGTTAAAATGACATTTCAGCAGCTCTTAAATTTTTCTAATATATTCAATTAAAAGAAAATAAATAAAAAAATAAAAACACAATTATATCTCTATAGATAAATGCAAATGAAAAGGAAAAAAAAGGAAGAAAGGAAAAAAAAGTTACGTTAAGAAGCCAATGCGTTTCAAACAGCTTTTGGCTTATGAAACCAGACACTGTTTTGAACGGAACATTAATCTATGATTCTTACATGCGCACATCCAACTTAGATATAAAGATTAATTTTTTAATTAGCCATCTGGCCGGTTTGGACTTGTGCTCTCAATGTTTTTACTGTCTGTCGGAAGTAGGGTTACGGGGCTTCATACTTGGATTACCCTAATTCCTTTATCAAAATATCAATTAGCCGATTTAAGTTTTGGTCAGTATTAGCCTTTGTTTCCGGTACATGCATGTGCATAATTATTGTGCCATCCAGTAGCAGCACGCTTGTTCTTGATGCGACTATTTTGTCCTCGCTTTTATTACGTTTAGTAGTTTGCAAGTCCAGAACAATGAACTGTCAATAGATCGGCTAATTAAGGTACACGAGGCCTTCAGGCGTCAAGAACACCGGGGAAGGAGGAGGAGTAGGGGGCGGTGGGGCGGGGACGGCGGTGAAGTAGGAGGAGGGGAGCCGGCCGGGGAGGAGAAAGATGATCACCGACCATCTGTGCTGCTAATGGACCAATCTACTGTGTGAAATTGGCTACTTGATAGCCTTAATACTAGCTCCTGTAGATGCTAGCTGCTTGGAGATCACACCACATGCATGTTCGGTTAGTGAGATGTTTTGGTACTCTTAAAGTCTTCACTCCAGCTTGAACCAAGCTAGCCGGAGTCTTTTTCCTTGGGAAAGACTATACCATGTTTTAATTTCCATCATTAAAGAGTTCGCCCATTAGATTCCAAGCACATGGTGAACACCACCGAAAAGTGCTATGATGGTTAGAGGCCTTTGGCATTGACATTTCAAGGTTAATTTAGGGTTTGGTTACCTCCAATAGGGTACTTCTAATAATTGTGCAACAACGAGCCTGGTCGATTTGTAATATCCAATGGTCGATATCAAGTTGATGCAAGAAATGAAAATTTTCTGTCATGGTAATCAAGTCAAAAATTTTCATTACCGAGGGCCACTCCACAATCTTACATGACGCGGATGCGGTGGTCGCCACCGTTGAAGGAGCGTAACCAATATGGAAATGTACACCATTGTAGTTAGTTCTTTTGAGTTGGTGATCGTACGTGTTTTCTCCTCTAACCGTTTTATTCTTAACTTCTCATCATTACTATTATAAAAGAACGAGGTGGTGGTTGTACGTCCATTCTCCTCTAACCGCTTTATTCCCTCAACTTCTCACCAATCTCCACTTTGCAACCGATCAGAGTAACTCTCTTCTATAGCACTATTCTCTATACATTCAATGAGTTCCGTTGTATCGCACAGGTACGTAACTAGTCACTCTCCACTTTTCAACTAATCAGAGTAGTCTTCTTCCATAACATAATTCTCTATATATCTAATAAATTTCGTTGCAATGCACAAATAGGTGACTAGTGTGCATTATAGTTAGGATTGCACTTGGGTAATCCTTAATTTTCTGCAGAGTAAAACCATCAACTTTTAGTGAATAATGCAGAGCCAGTTCCATTGTAAGACTGATGTGAATTGTGAATAGATACCTATTCTTTTTGGTTTTTGCTTTTGCTTTTGGCTTCTCCAAAAGTCAAAAAGTCAAACGTTAAAACGGGGCAGTCTATTCAAGCCGATTCTCCACATGCCTTCCTAAGCCTAAAATCATATGCACCATCCGAGTCAACATCCCACCGTCCATTGCCGTGTCAAAAAACGCAACAAAAAACTATCAACCACAACCAAAAGAACAACCCCTGATATTGAGAAATGAAAACATGGAGCCTTGGTACCACTATGTATAACTGGGCTAAGTAATAAAAAACAAGAGTAAGTTTTATTTCTTTTGATTTAAAATGCTAGGTTGTAAATTTACTTTTCAATTGCTGATTATTGCCGGGTAGGTTTGCTACTCAGATTCCTGGGATCCAAATGCTTCCTATTTGCCATCATGCCATGCTGGCTGTCATGATCTGGTGCCAGGGGCGGACCTATAGTAATTCATGGATATTCAACTGAATACCCAAAAATTTTGGTAAAAAATCCACTATATACAACATGTAATATATATGTATACTAGTAAATAAGCTTAATTCATCTCATTTCGTCTCCTGGGCCAACCTGGCGGCGCCGCGCTAGACCGACCGTCTCCCGCATCCTGACTGCCGAATGGCCCAGTGATTGGCCCACCACCCACGCACCACGGGATGCTTGGCCCAGCCAAAGTGGCTCGCTAGTCGCTCTCCACGCCTCACGGTCTTAGCGACTCGACGACTTGGCCTCTCCTATCCTTGGTGGCGCACGGGTGTCGGGCGGTCGCTAGTCCGACACTCCGGCGAGGCGAGCAGGTGGCGACCTCATCTTCACCCTCGACAGTCTCAGCGACTCGGCATCTTGGCCTCTCCTCTCCCTGGCGACGCACGGGCATCGGGCGGTCGCCAGTCCGGCACTCCGATGAGGCGGGCAGGCGACGACCTCATCTTCACCCTCAACGGCCTGGGACAGTGGGGAGGTACTTTCTCAATTTCTCTATGCCACATTGCCACTATGCCTGTATGCCAGATTCAGATTGCGAGATCTGATTTGGTGATTCCTGCTATAATTCAAGTTAAACTTTTCCACATTAGTTCGATTATCATTGCTCAAGTAGAAAGATATCAAAACTCTTACATCATGAAAAACAGATTTGTTGACATGAGATGAGAAGTGCTTCAAGGTTGACATTGCCATAGCTCTTCCTCACGAGTCGCGATGCTTAATTGCTTACCCTTTTTAATTCTCTTTTCCTTCGGCTTCGGCCTTCGCAATGCGTCTATGCGGTGGCCCGTGCGATTTCCATTTATATCATTCCAAAATTGGTATGCACTTATGCGGAGATGATAATTTCCAGCCATATGCCTTGTCTTTGCAAGACATGCGTGATGCATCTTGTCTCTAATGATTGCAATAGACAAAGTAGTTACAAATTGCAATTGGACCTCACATTCATGTATTGTACTTAAATCTGCTTGCACTTGTTTCGGCCATACTTAAAGGGTCGAGGATATCTCACTCAATTTGTCGGTGTGAGGGTTCAGAACACTCAGCTGATCAGGATTGCTTTTTTGTGCTTCCTTCAAGGAGTGCTTTGAGATCATCTTGTCCCTTAAGCTGTAATAACATGTTTGAATAAATCTAACTTTCTGTGCAAACAAAAAATTGTAGGAGAAAGGACTGAGCCATCAATTATCCTTACAATTTGCTGAAGTGAGTTCTTTAGGAGGACAACCTTTTGTCGTATTCTACCAGCTGAACATAACAAATACATACTTTCAGTCATTCGATGCACCAATTCTTGAACAAGAACAGAATTAGAGTGCAAAGTGCTTGTTCTGCAAATATTTTGTTAGATTCTTGCTGCTATTTGTAGACAAAACAATGGTTACATAACTTGAATTATTGTAAGTATATATTGTTCATGCACACAATGTGAAGAATTGTGTGAAGACTGAACCATACTCTTGCCAAGACTCTTGTGGAATATGCTTCCGCAGTTCTGTTGTAAGTTAAACTTTTTCACATTGTTTTATTACTTGTGCAGCATGTATGTTTTAACATTACTTTGCTAATATGATCTTTCATATGTTTGATTTTATAGATCTTTGAGCTTTAAAAAAATGAAGAAGTCTGCAAATTAAGGATGATGACATTATATCTCACTTCTAAGGTATGAAGCATTGTCGCATTAATTTTTAATTCTTAATTAATTTTTAATTTTTTTTGTATTATTTCAGTTGTTGTCTGTAGTACGAACAATTGTATTTTAATTTTCACTATTGTGGACCTTTGTGTTTTCTATTAAACAATATTTTGTAACTTCGAATACTCATTCTAAAATTTCTGGGTCCGTCACTGTGGTGCTGCATTCCATTCCATTTGTACCCAGACCGGGTGTGATGGCATGCTCCAGCACAACAGTGAAAGCTGAAGGAGTGCATCTCATGATCTGAAAATTCTGAATTGTTCGTTTGTCACACTGTGCTTCATGTACAATCTCTGGCCATCACCTCTGATCTATGGGCTGCTACGGATAACGCGAGAGCCTGTTGTGTGATAGTGGTAACATGGACCATTTGCTTATGTCATGTACGATGGATGCTGGGGTGGATCCAGAAGTAATGAGGGGATCTGCGTGTGGTTGGAGGCATTTCCTTGTCTAGAGAACGTTAGAACGAGTAGTTTTGAGCGAACATCAATTGTCGGTTCCATTTGAAATCTGAGATGAGGGATAGTTGTAAACTTGTAATTCTGTTTCATGAGCATTCTTTTGAAGTATTTGTTTCACTTGATGTACCTATTGGCATACCACCTCATTGTAAATAGAAAGCTTTGGTTACCTTCGCGAGCTATTTGAACCATTGGCCGCAGAGAGTCCTCGAGTCTGTGCTTAATATGGCTTTTTTTTAATGGTTTATAGCTGAAAAGCACTGTAGCTAACTGAAAAAACACTTTAGATTAAATTTAAAAATTTAAAAATAGAAAAAATATATTAGCCAATCACGTATAATGCAAACAAATATAGGAAAAAAAGAACCAGCAAAAAACCTAAAAAAGCCAAAAGTTTATAAAAAGATGAAATTTATGAATAATGAAAAATAAACCAGAAGTCAGAAGCTGAAACGAGCGGGGCCTCAGAAAATTCATGATATACAGATGATCTAACTTAAATCCTGGTTTTCGTCTTCTCGGCCAGGCAACTAGCATAACACAATTCAAGGCCCAATTCGGATTAGAAACTTTCAATCCAGGATAAAAAAAACCCTATAAACTAGAAGAATCCAATTAGAAAAATCAAAACTTTCAACGAAAAAAAAGGGTAGAGCAGATTGGGGAAGGAGGGAGGAAGGTGCGTCTGGGAGCTTGCGGAGGAAAGTGTCGAATCTCCATGCGAGAAGTAGGAGAAACTATGGACGCCGACAAAGAAATTATGCAGAAGGCTAGAATCACAGTGTGCATAAAAGGGCCTGCTCTTTTTCGTTTTTGTGGTTTTTGACTTCAGCTTTTTTTAAGCTAAAATAAATAGAGCTGCTTCTTCAAATAATTTTTCAAAATCACTTCTCCAAATGACTTTTCGAGTACAAAAAACGTTTGTACCGTTTGTGCCGACGTCTCCATCATCTGCCGTCATGTTGAAAAGTATAAATAAAAACTATTAACCATAACTAATAGTCATCAGTTCTTTATACTAAAGTCCATTACCGGTTCTTAAACTTTTTATGCTATGTCATCCCGGTCCATAAACTTTTAAAGTATGTCATCCCGGTCCTTAAACTTTCAAAGTGTGGCAATATCCTATGTAGTTGTAGCAGTGAACTTTTTATGCTGTGTTATCCCGGTCCATAGACTTTCAAAAGAAATTGCCACACTTTGAAAGTTTAAGAACCGGGATGACATACTTTAAAAGTTTATGGACCGGGATGATACAGATATAAAAGTTTAAGGACCGGTAATGGACTTTACTCTAGTATAAAAGAACATGGCCAAAGCCCTAGGATCGGATGGGGTGAAAACAAACCAAAATGAGACATGGAGGGAAAGTGGAAAAGCGCGTGTTCTTACGAACATCCGCAAATCAGTTATTCACGGAACAAAAGAAATTACATTCTCGAGTAATTGTGTTGGGACGTCACATTCTTCTCTTTTTGATCTAACTAGCGACGTTCGCCGCGTTAACTGGCCATGCATTGTGGCGTTGCCACGAGCCACGCCGGCATTAATAGCCATGTGCCGTGCCACTGCCGGGGAGGAAGATCGTCCATCGAATTGAAGTCCGGTCGATCGGATTAAAGGAGCAGACGCACGCGTTGCTGTCAGCGCTGGATCTCCATGAAAAAGCGTGTGTCCCAATGCCTGCGTGCTGGCTAGCGGTGGCCGACGTTGACGGCGACAACTTGCGGCTTCAATCCTCTCGTCAGATCGACCGGTCCGGCAGACTGTCAGAATTCAGAAATTGCAAGGAGAGATATAGGGCGTGTTTGGTTTCCTGCACCCGCCTTAACCAGGCTGACGGGATGTAGGGTACCTGTGTTTGGTTGCCTGGCTCCTTGCTTCGGCCAGGCCCCGCTCGTGCAAAAAGTTCCCCTCGGCCAGGCTCCGTGGAAACGCACATATCCGGCGTTTCTCCCAGGCCTGGCTCTCGCGCTGCAGCCGCGGACGCGCGCGCGGGGCGAAACCTGGCCGCCGGGAGATGGCGCGAACTCGCTAGGGTTCGCTCCCCCTTTCGCGCCACTCACCGCGTATATATCCCCCTCCCCCGCCTTCGAACTATCGGTCTCCTCTTCTTTGTGCTCTTGTTTACTGATTCATGGCGAGCTGATCCTTCCCCTCTCTGTCTCGTTGTCTTCGAGGTGCTCTGGATGTAATTCATACACAGGCTTTTGTAGCAATCTCGCCTCAGGCTCACCAGATCTGAGTTCTTGGTTGCCAGATCTAAGTTCTTGGTTGCCAATCAGGTACGGATCCAACTTGTTCTGCGTTCTTTGTGTTTTTTTTGGTCTCTTCTCTTGATCTCGTAACCCTAATGCTTGGTGATGACACCATCACTCACCTTTTGTAGCAATCTCGCCTCAGGCTCACCAGATCTGAGTTCTTGGTTGCCAATCAGGTACGGATCCAACTTGTTCTGCGTTCTTTGTGTTTTTTTTGGTCTCTATGACCTTGCTCTTGTTTACTGATTCATGGCGAGCTGATCCTTCCCCTCTCTGTCTCGTTGTCTTCGAGGTGCTCTGGATGTAAGTCATACACAGGCTTTTGTAGCAATCTCGCCTCAGGCTCACCATATCTGAGTTCTTGGTTGCTAGATCTGAGTTCTTGGTTGCCAATCAGGTACGGATCCAACTTGTTCTGCGTTCTTTGTGTTTTTTTGTCTCTTCTCTTGATCTTGTAACCCTAATGCTTGGTGATGACACCATCACTCACCTTTTGTAGCAATCTCGCCTCAGGCTCACCAAATCTGAGTTCTTGGTTGCCAATCAGGCACGGATCCAACTTGTTCTGCGTTCTTTGTGTTCGGTACATATGAGACATCCCATCCCCTCTCTCGTCCCCACTTTCAATGATGATGGCTATTATAATCTGAGCATATGTCCAAGTCTATGATGATAGCTATTATAATCTGAGCATTTTGTCCATTGCACTCAAATGTTGTGGTCCTGTTATTTTTTAGAAAAAATTTTGCTGTTCTTGAGTTCGTGGTTACTCAGTCCTGTCAAATACCTTTCTTTGTATAGATGGATTTGCAAGAGAAGAGACGCTTGCTTTTTGCTCGGGCTGCCGCTCTTATCACAGCCATGTACGCATTCATTTTTACTAGGTTTAGACTGCATCATTGTTCACGACCTCAGCTCACTTATGGGCCACTTAGCAAAATGGATGAAGAGTGCCAAAAAAATCTGGACTTGATTTACAACTGTAATGATGTAGAGTGTGTAAAGATGCTTCGCATGAGAAGGGCTCCCTTTTTCCGGCTATGCAGTTTGCTTAGGGAAAGAAATTTGCTCAGAGACACCATACATAGTTGTGTAGAAGAGCAAGTTGCAATGTTCCTTCATATAGTCGGCCATAACCAACGATTTAGTGTGATACATCAAAACTGGAGGAGGTCTATAGAGACAGTCCACCGCCATTTCAAAGAGGTGTTGTATGCTATTGGTGAACTTAGACAAGAGATGATTAGACCTCCATCTAATGAGACACCAGCTAAGATTAGCAATAGCCCAAGATGATATCCATACTTTAAGGTAAATAACTTGTCATTTAGTTTATAGGATGTTGTTGTATGCCTGAGTGCATATCAAGTAACAATGAAATGTTGGGTGCCATGTAGGACTGTGTGGGGGCAATAGATGGAACTCATATATATATGCTAAAGTCCCAGCCAAGATCCAAGCTGCATTTAGGGGTAGGAAGCACTACCCCACACAAAATGTGCTAGCCGCAGTTGACTTTGATTTGAAATTTACATATGTCTTGGCTGGTTGGGAGGGATCAGCACATGATGCCACCATTCTTGCTGATGCACTAGACCGAGAGGATGGGTTAAGGGTTGAACCAGGTAACTAAATAAACTGGTTACACAAATAAAACATGTAAATTTAGAGGCATGAACCTAATGCATGTCCATATTTGATGTAGGCAAATTCTACTTAGTAGATGCGGGATACGCATGTCGGCCTGGATTCCTTCCTCCTTATCGTGGCACTAGATACCATCTGAGAGAGTATGGTAGTAGGAACTACCCAACCAACCCAAGAGAGTTGTTTAATTTGAGGCACTCAAGTCTGAGAGTATCTGTTGAAAGGGCTTTTGGTGCTTTGAAGAATCGTTTTCGCATCATTGATAACAAACCTTTCCATCCATTCAGTACACAAGTCAAGTTAGTTCTTGCTTGCTGCATACTGCATAATTGGATTCTTGGGCATGGGGTTGATGAGGTAGTTCCAGCTGAGTTTTCTTGGGTGCCAAACAATTCTGAAAGTCAGGCCCAAGGTACTCAGGTGAATGACAATGCTGCTTGGGCTCTTACTAGGGATGAATGGGCTAATCACATGTGGGCTAATAGGGGTTCCTCTCACATTTAGTTTGTTTTTCTGTGTTTGGTAAACTTCTCTGTCTTTCTTGGTCCATTCTTGTATGCTTCCATAAACAGTTTGACCTACTCTTCATATGAGGCATTGGACAAATGTAATGATGATTAATATTTTTCTAAGGTACTACACATGAACTTGAGGCTTGAGGCATGTGCAGTGATGTTTCTGTCTTTCTCATAGTTGGGTTAATTTGAGGCTTGAGGCATGTGCAGTGATGTTTCTTTCTTTCTATAGTTGGGTTAATTGAGGCTTGAGGCATGTGCAGTGATGTTTCTTTCTTTCTCATAGTTGGGTTATACTGAGGCTTGAGGCATGTGCAGTGATGTTTCTTTCTTTCTTATAGTTGGGTTATACCGAGGCTTGAGGCATGTGCAGTGATGTTTCTTTCTCATAGTTGGGTTAATTTGAGGCTTGAGGCATGTGCAGTGATGTTTCTTTCTTTCTTATAGTTGGGTTATACTATACTTGAGTGAGATATAGCTGAGTGGGGTGTGCCACTGAAATTAGGATATGGCTGAGGAGATCATTGCTGCTGATGAGCTTGTCTTTCCTGGACCTGAACTTGGGGCTGCTGTCAACGCTGCTGCTGCTGGGAACTTTGGTGCCACTGTCAGTGCTTCTTCTGTTGCTGGAAATGTTCCTGGGGCTGGGAACTTTGCTGCCAGCGCTGGTGCTGATCCACAGAGGCCTGCTTTGAGATGGACTGATGTCATGTCTGGTTTTGTCCTCCGCCACATGTGCCGACTTATTTCAAGCGGTGTGAGGACCGATAAGGGATTTAAGGAAGTACACTGAACCAGGTTGCAAAGGCTCTACATGAGTTCATGGCAGCGAAGTGACTGTACCAGTGTACAACCACTTAAGGAAGTGGAGGCAGAGGTGGATGAGAGTGTCAAAACTGAGAGAGCTTAGTGGAGCTTTGTGGGATGAGGACAACTCCATGATTGTACTTGAGGAGGAGCACTACAATGGCCATATCAAGGTTTGTATTCTGTAATCATAGCACAATAGCAAGCCTATCCAGCACAATATCAAGGTTTGCTAACACTTACTGATGTCATTGCAGGCACACCCCAAGGATGCTGACTTCCTGAACAAGCCTATCCAGCACTACAAGCAGATGATGATCATCTTTGGCAATGGTCAGGCAACAGGCAAATATGCTATGGGGTCAAATGAGCCACTTGGTTCTCCTTCTGACTTTGCTGAGAGCTCACTCAAGACTGACGCACCTAAGGATCTAAAAAGTGGCAAAACTGAACCATTTGAGGGAACCAAGTCAGAGGGGGGTGTGGGATCCAAGAGGAAGAGGTCCTTGATGTCAGAGGAGGACATGATTTTGTTCACTGGCATGGCAGATGCAGTGAATAACGTTGCAGATGCTATTCGCTCTACCAAGGTTGAGGATTCTCATCCAGACTTGTATGGTGCTGCCATGTTTGTGCCAGGCTTCAGTGAGGAAGCACTGATGGTTGCATATGGGCATCTGCTGGACAATAAGGCCTTGGGTTCTGCATTTGTGCACATGTCTGACTCCCATCGTGTGCTGTGGCTGAGGACCTTCTTGGCTAGTCACTAAGTATATGTTAGTGGTGGCTTCTTTTGTGCATATTTTGCTCCTTTTGGGTTATGGAGTGGGTTTACCAAACTTTTGTGCAGTTCATCTCATCCTGCTTTCTTACTGACACTAACATATAGTTAGTGACTTCAATGTGCCACTATTACTTCTGCAACCTTAGGCATATGTAGTGCCAAGCCAGACCCTTCTTATTCATCTGAACCTTGATGCTGTTAACCTAAACTGAGCATGGGCCTGCTTGCCTATGACTAGATGATTTGATTCTGAGCATATGCCTCAAGCCACTGATGTTGTTTTTTGAATTATGAGCATATGCCTCCAGCCAGTGATGTTGTTTTCTTAATTCTGAGCATGTATGCCTCAAGCCACTAATGTTGTGTTTTTTTAATATTGAGCATACTATGCCTCAAGCCACTGATGTTGTTTTTTGAATTCTGAGCATATGCCTCCAGCCAGTGATGTTGTTTTCTTAATTCTGAGCATGTATGCCTCAAGCCACTGATGTTGTGTTTTTTTGATACTGAGCACATGTCTCATGTACAATGTTGGTCTTGGTTCTGTTTCGCTTCTGGGGAAGGAAAGGAGAAGGAAAAGAAAAGTCTTCATTGGGTCAGGTTTCGCTTCTCCCTTGTTGACTTAGCTGCATGTTTTACTCAATTTCTGCATTTTTCATCTACAGGTTTTGCATTTCTCACTGGTTGTGTTGGATTATGAATATAGGAGGTTCACTCTTGTTTTTCAGCCTGGTTGGCAAATGAAAAGTCTTCATTGGGACTTCACAGAAGGAAAGTGTCCATGGGAGTTTAGAGGAAGTGATATGCTTACATTGGAGTGCAACGTCTAGTATAGCTTCTTACGCCCTTTCTGAATGAAAGCTGCTTTGGCTCTTAGAATAGGATTCTTCAGATCTGATTTGGAGCCCAAGTTTTTCTCTGGGAAAAATGAAATGTCACTGGAACTTGAGACTTGGGTCACATGACTTTTTACAGACACATCAAACATGCTATGCTGTATGCCATGTGAGAAGCCTTAACTGTTAATGTTCAAATGCAGAACCCCTCCATAACTGTGAAGATACCCTATTTGCATATTTTGTGCATATTTTGCTCCTCACACACAGCCAGCTTTATTGGGTTAGCAATACCAAGTGCCTTAGGGCCTGAGGCCTGAACCCCTCCATAAGTGTGAAGATACTCTTATTATTCTTTGCTGTTGAAGATACTCTTATTATTCTTTCTTTGTAGGAAGAGTTGGTTTTTTTCTTTGTTGAAGTTACTCTTATTATTCATTCTAATTCATGGTTCATGCTTTTATTGTCACCTCTATGTCACAGTGCGTAGTGCATGCTGGCCGCAAAACAGGTGTGTTTTCCACATGGGAGGCATGCCATGAGCAAGTAATCGGCTTCAAAGGAGCTTGCTATAGGAAATATAAGACAAGAGAAGAAGCCTTTACGGCATTCAATGGTGCACAACTTCAAAAAAAATACAGCTGGACCAAAGGACATGGCTTTAGTACAGCCTGGAGTACCTAAAATTAAGATGGGAGGTTACAAATGGAAAGACATTGTTATTTTAGTGGAGGTGCAATAATATTAGTTCAGGCTTTAGTGATCCTAATTTTGCTTTCCAAATCGGTGTAATATGCAATGCAAACAAACTTGTATGCTACAATATGTTCTTGGACTTCAATGTTGGTAATCTTACCACTTCAACAAAACTAGTCACCATGCGGTTTGTATGCGAGCAACCAAACAAGGTTCATGCAGCTTTTATTTTGAATCGATGCAAATGCATGCAACCAAAAACGATTATACTTCGTCCCGCTGCAACGAGCCAGGTAACCAAACACGCCCTATTTGCATGCACTGAGCCTGGCCAACGGTGGCCTGGCTGGCTCGTGCGAGCCAGGCTGGGTTGAGAAGGGAACCAAACACGCCCATAGAGTTCCTTGCACGGCTAGCTGTGTAGAGCTACTTGTGCTTATGTATTGATGTAGTGGGGTAGCGACTAGCGAGTGACACACGATATGTGTTGAACCGGGTGGCAACAAAGTAAAGGTGGATGGTGTCAACCTAATATTTTCTCTCAAATATTCGAGATTCTATTCTCAGGTATCTACAAAGATGTAGAATATAGAATTCTCAGCTAAAAATCAAACAAATTAATTCAAATAAACAAAACTTGGCTAACCCTTCCTGACGGTCTGACTGGCCTCCAAACCGCTAGTATAAGAGCGGTTTGACTGCTGCTACAGCAAAATCAGGGCAATGAATTGTGTTTTCAGCCTGATTTTAAGAACAAAAAATGAGAGAACTTTTGATTCGTAGATCCAAATGATATGAAAGTTACAGTGATCTATTCTAGGATATCAAGAACATATTCCTAAACGATCATGAAAATTATGGCTAAAATTAAGATCTTTTTCAGTTTAAAGGAAAAGTGCATGAAACCGAGCCAAAATCAAAATTGGTAAATACAACTTTTTCATGTGTGGACATGGATAAGATGGCTTTAGATATGTTCCTATATATCCCAGTAAGTAAGAACACGAAAGAAATCACATAAAAAATATTCGGATCAAGAAATCACATTTTGAGGCCAAATCAAGCAAGAACTGTTTTCTTGATAAACTTGTTATCGAAGTATCTAGATGGGTGGAGATAGATACCTAAAGGTTGTCTCTATCTCTTACACATCTGTGGCACAGCAAGATCAAGAAAAGGGAAGAGGAGAGATCAAAACCAACCAAATGAAGAGCAAATCAATCAAAACATGAGACACATTTACCTAATCAAAAACTGATGTATTGCTTACTTAAGAAGATAAGTTTTACAGTCACTCCAACTTAGAGGACAAAGCGCACCTAAGGTACTCAATCTCAACCTTAACCCTAAACCTAGAGAAGAGAGCACAAGAGATGGGTTGGAAGATTAACCACACAAAGATCCATCCCAACCCCCTTTTACAAGTGGGCAATAAGTCATCAACACCCCTTAATGAACCCTATCCACTATTACAATGAGGAAACCCGTTAACCCCCCACACACGAGTTTTACTCTTACAAATTTATTTATGTACGCTTTTCAAAGCGTATAAGTATGCATCCGCTAAATCTTAGCTTTGATCCAACTAGCTCAACCTTTACCTAAGCCGTACTTCAACGCATCGCCCTAGCCGCCGTGATTTTGATCCAAAATGGTTTCCGTATTTAGTCAAACTACCAAAATACCCTCCGTTAACCTAGTCTTTCCCATTGCACGCAATCGCAATGCTTGCTACGTGTAGGTGCACCACTATGCAAGCTACATGGTCTACGGCTCACTTGACCCATGCAAGCTACATGGAGCCATCCCACTATTCGAACTTGTTTTCAACATTTCCCACCTTTCTCTTGCCATGCTTGTGCTCACCGTCTCACCGCCCATTCTCGATCGTTCTGGGCCTCAACTCTTCCATGAACCTAGCCCTGATCCTTGCCGATAATCACGATTGACTCGGCGATCCTACATACTCAAGATAAAAGAAATCGTTTTAAGGTATAAATTCTTCACAACTTGATCCAAGTTAGTCAAAACATGCATCATGCAACCTTAATACAGTGATCCAGGTTACCCTAACTCAATCCACGACTCAAATCCTAAAGTCCTCACTTTCTGCCCAAACCAATCTTGACAGAGTGTGATCTTTGAAAAATCAAATAACCACTCTAGAAACATTACAATGATTCATTACAATATTAAATATGACTTTCTTACATGGTCCTTCATTATGTATATGCAATTTGCAAGTCCTTCACTATGTATATGCATTTTACAGGTATGCTGCTGTGTATATGTGTATAAAATACAAACACATGTAATCGCATTCATCTCTGTGAAACAAAGTGTGTGTGCCAATGCCATTACGCCTAATTAATTCACCAAGTAGCCAAATTAAAGTTATTGAGTTTTATGCACCAACCAGTTCACCCAAAAGCTTAAGTTGATGAAGAAAGGTAGGCAATTCACTTATACTTCAACACACCCCCTCATGTGTAGGCTCCTTTAGGCCTAATACGTGGAATAGAAATGGACTGCAATTATTTTTTTTTAAATTGCGTCAGCCAGGTCTTGAACTCGGGACCTTTTGGCTCTGATACCATATTGAGTTTCATGCTGTAGGACCTAAATGACGACAGAGGGGGTGAATGTCACTCTCTTTAAAAATATGCCCCCGAGAAATCGTACACTGATTTCTCAAAAAGATGTAGAACAAAGCAACTCACAGAAAATTAATTTTGCTGAAATCTTAAACACATGCGATACTAAAAAATTCAGCATAAATCAGAGATTAACCAGTAAAAATTTCAGCTGAAAATAACACCGTCTGGATTGCATGCAAAAAGGTTGAAGATCAGCAAAAAGAGAATAAAAGATGCACTTAAAGAACTAACAGTATGCAGCATATACCCATCCGAAGGAAGTTTTGATCTTCACTTTTGCTAGTCAAAAATCCTCATGTACTAGGATCTGACCAAACACCACATGGGTACTTTCTTGCTGCTGAAAGCTACCAACTCCTAGACCAAAACAGCAGTAAAGAAAAGAGTACTAGTAGAGTTGTTCGGCTGCACAGGAAATGCAAAGAAATGAGCTGCCTTGGACTGCATAAACATGCACACTGTAACAAGTGAACTTGCTATCCGATCCTGCTCTAATTGAACTTTTAATCAGGAGCAAAAACCGAAATGCAAAATGGCAAGAACTAGCAGCTGGCCGAAAGCTATTTTAATGGATAGAACTACTCGGCACAGAAGGTTTACATGCATATTGCCAGTCAAAACTCATCACAACTAGCAGCCATCCGAGAACTAGTACTACTTGCAGGCTACAAGACATAAAGAACCCAGAAGAAATTCTACTGCCGAAACACAAAGAGAATAAATAAATACGGGAAACCAAAGAACTCAAACACAGGGCTCCATAGAGAGAAACAGAGACAAGAACACAAGGAAACTAATGAAACCAAGACATCTTCATACAAGATTTCTTAAAAGAGACAAAGAGACATGAATGATTACAAAGTTGTTCAGCTCATCTCTCTCAATCTCCCACTAACAAGTCCCCATACATGCTTGAGAATCAAGAACTCATAGCACACATGCATAGGAGACACACCCACTCTCTCAACCACTAAAACACAAAGCAAAAAGCCCTAAAACCCCTCTCCAATCTTGCCAACAACCAGAAAACATACTCCTATTTATAGCATTCCTTGATGGGTTTACATTTTGCTTTTCCCGTTTTACCCTCCATACTTTGCCCGCTAACCCGCTTCCTTTTGCAGTCTTGCGCTTTTACCGAAACGCCCCTGCTGCAACTTCCAGGAAGCTTCCGCGTTCCTTGCCTCGCACGCCTCGCAACCACCTCGAGTCAACGTCGTCTTCGACACATCCCGACCGTTCTGACCTCAGCGCCACCTGCGCCTAGTCCGGTCCACCGTGTCTCGCCACGACTCCACTCGACGTCCTGCAGCCATCACAGACAAGAAACACATTACATAGCACCGTTCAAAGCATGTAATCACCATTATCATCAACAAACCTCACTTAAGCATGAAAATGCCCAAACGACCAAACTTGACCAAACCGACCGAGCCCGTTGCACCACGCAACGACATGGTCCAAACCACCCAAACCAAACTCGACTGACCTAAATCTTTGTCAATTACTCATCACTCTTATGGGGTCACGTCGTCACGACCACATGGTCTCTCACATACACTAACCAATTCACCCAAAAGCTTAAGCTGATGAGGAAAGATGGATAATCCACTTATACTTCAACAAAAAGTAATCGCATCATTCACAGAAGTTTATTTGAGAAAGGTCGTGCTCCGGACAGAAATTTACAAACATAGTAGTATTTCCGACTCCTGCTACTGCATGATGTGCACCACGCACGCAACTACTTATGGTTGCTTATTCTTAGCAAGTCCAACCACCGTCTTAATCGTAAGGACCGTTCGATCAAAGATCAATGGTTGGCGACGATCTCCTGCGCCCTGGTCTCGTACACGAACCCGTAGCTGCTCATCTTGGAGCTGTCCGCCGACCAGATGAACAGCCCCGGCAGCTTGTCCTGCCGCTGCAGCTCCATCGCCGCGGCGATGCCCAGGTCCGGCGTGAACGTGGTGGTCGCGTTCGGTCCGGAAGGCGGCGAGCACCTTGCCACCGGGTATTTCGCCTTTGCTCGTCGTAGAACGTCACGTCTTGCGCGACGTCGGTGTTGGGGCCAGTGGCCGTAGAACCGGAAGTTGACGTGAGTCGATCACGCCGAGTACTTGCTCCACGTGGTGGTAGTACCTCGGATCACCGGGTGCTCAAACGGCGCCATCTAGGTTTAGATCTAGACGGAGGAAAAGAAAAGAAAGAAAGAGGGGAACGAAGAACCTAACCCTAACCCGGACCCTAACCTAGAAAAGAAAAGACCGACTTACCGGGCGCCGCCGTCGTAAATGCGTTGGCGTGCGGGAGATCGGCCGAGCCTTGGCTTGCCGGCGCTCCACGCAGAGCCACCGTCGGCGCGCGGGATGATCCGGCCTTGCGCTGCTCGGAGGGGCACCGACACGGGGCCGCTCGGCGGCGCGCTCCTCTCGGGAGCGCGCGCCGCGCGAGGGGCCATGGCGGCGCCAGCCTGCTCCTTCTCCGGCGGTGGGCGAGTCGCCGCCGCCGCCTGATCGCTCGCCGCACGAGGCGAAAGGGAGAGGAGAGAAGTGTGGCTAGGGTTTCGGCGTCCGCCGCGGCGGTTTTGTTCCGCCGAGAACGCCGCTCGGCCGTCGGATGCGATCGGACGGTGAAAGCGCGAGCGCCGCGGCGAAGTTCGCCCAGCGGGCGAGAATTCCGCCAGAGCCCAGGTTGCGGCCGGCGCGGGCGACGCAGCGTCCGCGCGCTGCGTGGCGCGTGAGGCGCGAGAGGCGGCCGAGCAGCCGCCGAGGCGAAGGGCTGCGAGTGCGCCGTGGCGAACGTGTCCACGCGCGAGGCTGCGCGAGGAGCCGGCCGAGAGGCGCGCGCGCGCGCGCGCGTGAGGAGCGGCCGAGTGGGCGCCGTGGGCGCGCCACGAGGAACGGGCCAAATGGCGGTTTGAGCAAGAAAATCCGATTTTTGGATTTAAATGTTTTTCGAAGTATTTTATGATGAATTTGATTGAAATTTGATCCAAAATTTCTGAAATTTTTGCACCAACGTGTTAATTTTTCCAGAGATTAAAAGTGTACAGTAATAATGCTTCTGAATATTGAATTAATTTTTTTTAATTACAGTTTCCGCTGCAAAAGTTAATGTTAATTGATTTTCATTATTAAATTCGAACCAACGGGAGAATTTAATTTTGGAAAAATAGATATAAATCCCAGATAATTATGATATTGTTATTTTCTGACCAACGTTGATAATAACAATATTATAAATTTTTAATTGATGATTTTATGCATTATTTCTATTTCTGCCCAACGGTGATGTAGATTTAATGTACAGATAAAATTGATTTAAATTGTATGTCGTATTTTTTGACCAACGTTGGAAATAAGGCATATGATTTTGATGTTACGTTCTCACTGTATTTGAAATATTTTTCAGGAGGATACAACTTGATGAGTTGTATTAGAGAAATCCCCACTCTCAAAGGTGATAATTATGGAGAGTGGAAGAAAAGATAGACTTAGCGTTTATCTTAGCCGAGGTGGACTGGTCCTCACTACAAGACGTCCCACCGAGCCTTTGGCGCGGTGAGGGAACAGAATGAGGATGACACTGCATGGCGAGAAAAGACAGAGGATCATGCTCCTTACGGATGTATTATGACCTTGATCATAAGAAATGGACCACACCAACAAGAAATGTATGGCTGTGATAAAGAACACAATTGAGCTGCGATTCTAGGCTCAATTGCGAGTGTGACACTTGTCACCGAATACCTTGATAAAATAAAGAGTCGAGTTCACTGGCTCTTCAAAGACTTATGCTACACACTGATTAAGCGGTAGTATGAAAAGGTATTCGGCAGCGTGGCAATGGCATAAGAGAGCACATTCTTAGAATGAGCAACTTGGCATCTAAACTTAAACCGATGGATTTGGCTCTCAAGGATGAGTTCCTTATTCATTTGGTTTTGCTTCTTTGCCAAAAGAGTTTGACACTTTTGTTGTCAACTATAATATGCAGCCGAGAAATGGGACATGGAAAAGTGCATAGCTATGTGCGTGCAAGAGGAGGAAAGAATCAAATCCTCACATGGTGGTTCTATCAACTATGTGAAGGATAACAAGAAAAAGAATTACAACAGAACCCCTTCTCAAAGAACAAGGGCAAAGCCTCTGTACATCACCTCAACAGAATAAATTTGTCAGTAGACAAAGACCAGTGTCTTCATCAGAAGAAGACAGGACACTACAAGAAGAACTGTCACGATTATTTAAAGATGATAATGGCAAAGAAAGGTGAGAACATTATTACCTTTATTAATGAATGCCTGTATGTGAAATATTCGAAATCCACTTGGTGGATTGACTCAGGAGCAACTGTTCATGTTGCTAATTCATTACAGGGATTCCGTTCGACGAGGACTACGCAAAGAAAAGAAAGATGCATTAAAGTTGCAAATGGAGTCGAAGCTGAAGTTGAAGCCGTTGGCGATCTTTCATTAGAATTAGCTAATGGCTCCACTCTTTTACTTAGAGATGTCCTTTTTGTACCCTCTTTACAGAGGAATTTGATTAGTGTTTCAAATTTGGACAAAGATGGTTATGATTGTAATTTTGGAAATGGCAAGTGTGAAATAATGTTTAATAAAGAATGTGTTGGTCTTGCCATTTTACAGAACGAGCTTTATTTGTTGTCATTATGTGATGATGTGAATGTCGTATGCGATAATGAGAACGTCGCGTGCGAGAAAGTGATTGAATCCTCGTCTACGAATGTAAACAGAAAACGAAAGAGAACTCTAGATGAGTCGTCGAAATTATGGCACTGTCGTTTAGGCCATATTTCGAGGGGGAGAATAGAAAGACTAGTTAAGAATGATATTCTTCCTCCATTAGAGTTCTCAGACTTAGAACAATGCAGAGAATGCATTAAAGGAAAATATGTAAAGAAAATTAAAAAAGACGCTAAAAGAAGCACAGGAGTTCTACAAATTATTCACACAGATATTTGTGGTCCTTTTCCTGTGAAAAGTGTGGATGGATATGACTCGTTCATAACATTCACGGATGATTACTCCCGTTATGGATATATTTATCCAATTAAAGAAAGAAATGAAGCCTTGGATAAATTCAAGATATTTAAGGCTGAAATTGAAAACCAACACGATTTAAAGATTAAGATAGTCCGATCGATCGTGGGGAGTACTACGATCGACATACCCCATATGGACAAGTTCTGGACCTTTTGCAAGGTTTTATAGGAAAATGGCATAGTGGCCCAGATATTCTATGCCGGGCGAACCTCAAAGAAAATGGAGTAGTGAAAGACGCAACCGCACTCGATGGATATGGTGCGAAGCATGATGAGCTATTCCACACCGCCATTGAGCTTATGGATGGAGGCGTTGAAAACCGCCATTCATATTCTCAACAGAGTGCCTAGTAAGTCGGTGCCCAAAACACCGCATTTGTTGTGGACGGGAAGAGTTCCTCACTAAACCACTTACGTGTGTGGGGAGTCTGCTGAGGCTAAAGTATTTAACCCAAACCTTGGGAAACTTGATCCCAAAACAGTAAGTTGCCATTTCATTGGCTACCCTGAAAAGTCAAAAGGTTATCGTTTCTACTGTCCAGACAGATATACAAAGTTTGTAGAAATGAGACACGCTGTCTTCTTAGAGGATGAAATGATGAGGGGGAGCATGGTAGCTCGAGAGATTGACCTTGAAGAGAAGCGGATGTATGCGCCCACTCCGATGATTCAAGAGCCATTCTTCACACTACCTGTTGTCGCTGCACCGACGGTGCAAGATACTGTGGTGCCAGCACCTGTTATTGTTCCTCCTGTGACAACAATGAATGAGAATGAGGAACCTGTTCTTCAGGATCCTATAGAACCTATTGCCACAGATGAAGGGGAGCAACAGCAGCCTCAAACAGAAAATGTACCAAATGAGAAGGCCCCGAGGAGGTCTCAAAGAGTAAGAAGATCAGCTATTTCTGATGATTATCATATTTATCATACAGAGGAATTTCAAATGGAGGATGATCCCACCTCATTTGAAGATGCCATGAGAAGCGGAAATACCTCAAAATGGCTTGAGGCCATGGAAGAGGAAATGAGGTCCATGAAGACTAATAAAGTCTGGGACTTGGAAATTATTCCTAAAGGAGCCAAAACAGTAGGCTGTAAGTGGGTCTACAAGACAAAGCTTGACTCTCAAGGGAATATAGAAAGATACAAAGCGCGACTTGTGGCAAAAGGCTTTACGCAAAGAGAAGGGATTGATTACAATGAGACCTTTTCTCCAGTTTCATGTAAAGATTCCTTCAGAATCATAATGGCATTAGTAGCACATTATGATTTAGAGTTACATCAGATGGATGTAAAGACGGCATTTCTTAATGGGGATTTGGAGGAAAATGTTTACATGGCACAACCGAAAGGTTTTGTCGTGGAAGGAAACGAAAGAATGGGATGCTGCCTAAAGAAATCGATATATGGGTTAAAGCAAGCTTCAAGACAGTGGTACTTGAAGTTTGACAGTACAATAAGAAAATTTGGGTTTAAAGAGAATGTTGAGGACAACTGTGTTTATGCAAAGTTTAAAGATGGGAAGTTTATCTTCCTAATCCTGTATGTGGATGATATCCTACTAGCTAGTAGTGATGTTAGTCTGCTACTGGAAACAAAGAAGTTTTTGTCCTCAAACTTCGATATGAAAGATCTTGGTGAAGCTTCATTCGTTCTAGGATCAAATTCACCGAGATAGAAACAAAGGGTATTGGGACTGTCACAAAGGCATACATAGAGAAAGTCTTAAAGAAATTTGGTATGCATAAAAGTAGTCTTTCACCTGCACCTACAATCAAGGCGGCATGATATGGGGATTTTCAATGCCCCAGAACCGATATGAGATCGATCAAATGAAAACGGTTCCATATGCTTCACTGGTCGGAAGCTTACAAGTATGCTCAAGTGTGCACTGCATACGACTTAGCATTTGTTACGGGTTACTTGGCGATTCGAGCAATCTCGGAATAGAACATTGAAAGCGATAAAGAAAGTCTTGCGTTATTTGCAAGGAACAAAAGGCCTCATGATGACATCTGAGAAGATCGATTCACTCCATATAGTGGGGTATCTGATTCGATTTTGCGGGAGATGATAGAAAGTCTACATTCGGATATGTGTTCACTCTCGCTAAAGGAGCTATATCGTGGAAAAGCTCAAAACAAACCGTCACTACATCGTCCACAATGTATGCCGAGTTTGTAGCATGTTATGAGGCTACGGGCAGGTGAACTGGTTAAAGAAGTTCCTACCGGTTTAAAAGTGGTTGACGACATCAATAGACCACTTAAGTTGTACTGCGATAATGAACCCGCAGTAACGTATACCCACAACAATAAGTCAAGTGGTGCTGCCAAACACATTGACATAAAGTACTATGTTGTGAAAGATAAAGTTCGGGATCAAATTATAAGTCTAGAGCATATAAGTACATAAAGATGTTAGCGGATCCGCTTACTAAAGGCTTACCACCCAACGTGTTCGAGAGAACATGTAGCGGCATGGGTTTAAGGAAAGCCTATGATTCTGGACTAAAAGATGGCCCAAAAGATTAAAGTAACTATTTGAGCAGAGGTGTATTGTAGTCATTGAATCTATCGGCGATTGACCGTGACGATGAGACATGTTCTATGCACTAATCTGTGATGGAATGTGTAAAGTCAAAAGTAATTAAAAGATAAAGTATAGTTTGAGATCAAGGGGGAGAATGTTAGAGTGATCTCAGGGCTTTGGCCCAACGGCCAAAGCCCACCCCTTGACCAGCGCTCGATCGGGGCGCCACCCGTTGGTGGTGGGCCTGTCGCCAGCGCCATATAAACAGAGGTGGGGGCCGGGCGGCTCGCATCACGAGGTTGACCGCGCCGCCGTCACCCCACCGACAAACCCTAGACCCGATCTGTAAGAGGGGGCGCTGAAGCGACAGGAAGTACCACCGCCATTCAACGCCGCCACCAGGGAGGTCGCCGCCGTGCGGGACACGCTGCCACCAAGGAATCCCGCACTTCTTCCCCGACCGTCGCTGCCCGTGCGCAGACTCCACCGAGTGAACCCGCCATGGCCAACTCCTCCTCCGCGTCCGAAGGTCGGTACCTCTCTCTTCCTCTCGGTTTTACCTCAAGAACACGAACCCTAAAAGAACCCCTCTAGATCTAACCTAGGAGATCCTAAACCTACACCTAACATGAAGTGGAAGCTGAGGCCGGGGTTGACGGGCACGTCGGAGAACCGCACGCCGGTGTCCTGCGCTCCGATGTACTCCCGGAACAGGTAGCCGTTCGTCATGGCTGACCAACCGATCGATGGAGCAGTGGAGCTCGAGGCCGGTGAGGTTCACGTTGCTTAATTTGCTGCTAAATTTGTAGTGGTTGTTGCTTAGCTTCTTGAACTGTGTTTCTGCGTCAGACACATTCCGATGGATTTACGAGACTAAGAGTTGACACGAGATTGCAGCTTAATTGTAATGCGACTTTGCAGTTGCTTCTTCTGTTGCACTTCTTTTACTACCGCATTATTGCTTGCTTGTGACTTGTCTTAACTAGGATAAGCATGGTTTGAATAACGAGCATACATAACAAGCTAGCTAGTCGTGATGGATGAGCAATCTATGGAAGGAAAAAACACACATTACTGGTTGGATCGGGATTCTGGCTAGATAGGTAGGACCGGTTTCTGGGTTAACAAGACTCGATCGGGACCGTAAGATTTGAATGCAAAATCTCTGTAAGATCATGATCACAGCTAAAAGTTTATATATCTTATGTATTTTAAGATCTGGATCAGTATCTCTAAATATGGATCGAAATGCAGGATCGATCATTTAGGATACTGACAACCACCTTGGTGGACACGCGTGATCGATCCTGTGTGCGTCATCAGCATTCAGACTTCAGAGTCAGCGACACTGCTGATGTGATAGTATTACCATTCGTATGTCATTTTCGATCATGGGTGAGTGTATTGGCTGATAGGAAGTAAGGCGTGTAGCAACGACCCATCACTTGAGTGCAAGTTTGGCAAATCGAGCTGCAAGTAAGGCAACGACATAATATGCGTTTCAACAGAACTATTCCAGCATCAAACCCTATAGCTTGTCTCGTAAAATTAGATAATCAATCATATGTTAATCATAATGAAGGTTGTTATGCCGGACTCTGCCTCCGAGCTTCTCCGGCGAAATACCGGAATATGCCTTGGGCCCATGTTGTGTATGTATGGCCAGAGTAACCGAATTCCTCGAAAAATATTCAGCACCCTAATAAGAGGTTTCATCGAGCTACTGCCTCCGTTTCACTGTATTTATCCAAAGCCTCGACTGTCTTTGTTTCAAAACGTTTTTTCCATTGAGGAAATTAAGGATATAATTACCACAATATTTTCACCTTCTACCCTACTTAAATACTTTGAAAGATGGTAAGTTGCAGCATGTCATTAAATAGGAGTGTGTGCCGTCATTTTTATTAACTTTTTCTCAGACTTCCTATCTTCTTGGCCTATGCGTATGATAGACTACGGTCAAACATAGTGAAACGAAGGGAGCAGTGTTTTACTATGCCCGTCATTGGCTATGCATACGTACAAGTGTACGGCTACATACGAAACGAACACGGTTTCTTCTACGATCGGTAGAGAATTCTGCTCCAATTCAGGCCAATTTGTAACTACAAGGAGATGTGTAACCGACGAGGACTTGGACGAAAGTGGATCATGAACGACATGTCGATGCAAAGTAATATCAAACAAAACCAACTCTCAGATAGACGTAGACCGATGAAGCATGTCGATGCGAAGCAATATTGGTCATCATCAAATTACAGATGGTAGATTGGACCTAGTGGCTTAAACAATATCGAACAGGTGTAACTCTCAGATAGGTATAAAAAATAAAGATCAACATGTTAATGCGAAGTAATATATCGATATGAAGTAATATTGATCATCATTGAATCATAGATGATAGATTAAATCTACTCGCTAAAACTAGAGACTATTTCTGAGGTACACGAAAAGTAAAGATACACATAAGGTAAATTTTGGATCGTTAATGGGTTTTGTAGAAGGCCTTCGGCTCCTATTTATAGGTAAATTTTGGATGGTTAAAGACGGGTTCTGTAGAAGGCCTTCGGCTCCTATTTATATTGCTATCTGCAGGTAAGTTTTCTTTCCCTTCACGTTGAGGAGTATTAGCTTGCAACGAAGTCCTTTTCCCGATCGGCGTAGATGGTCTTCTTTCTCATGTTGATTTTTTTTTATTCCTTGTACACGGTAATAGAAGCTTTCCTTTCTTCATGCATAAGAATTTTCCCTGTTAACCACGTACGTGGCCCTTCCATCTTCAATCTTGATCCTGGGCAAGGATATAATTAATAGGAATGTCTATACAACATTCGACTATTTTTGATAACAAAAATAATCAGATTGATCTGAGGCGTTAGATCTCCATCCAACGGATCCACCCATACAAGCCCCCTCCAAAAAAAAGTGACCCCCTCCAAAAAAAAATGATCTAGGACGTTATATCTCTATCTAACAGCTCAAAATCTGACTATTTTTATTCTAAAAAATAGTCAAATGTTATATAGACACTCCCATAATTAATTCTTGTATTGGACACGGCCTTGCCGATCATGCTGATTCCACTCCTTGTTCATGTACGCATCTATGTAAACACGAGTCCTCCATGCGCCTGCTTGATCGCAGGAAGCTTTGAGTAATCCTCGTCAGCTTTAGATGTAAACCATGTCTTTAACTGACCCGTATATCAATCGTCTGCTTTTTTTTTTCCATTGGCTTTATCTCAAAGTTCCACCTGTCACCTTTAATTGTCAAACTTTGGTGATAACAGAAAAGAAACAAGAGGAAACGTGAATAGGAAGGGTGAAGTGACGGTAAAAATTTTCCGATGAAAATTATCGCGAGACACTCGAACACGTCACTGTATCTTCAGTCGTTCAGTCGTCTTCTGCTTGTATTAATCGGAAGCTGGTAACTTTTAGAATGCAGAAATTTCATAGCAAACAGTTTAATTATCTAAAAACAGAAAAAACTCTTATGTTTTGAATGAGGGCTAAGCGTTGTAAATCCGATGAATATGCACAATAAGGTAACGATATGAGACGTACATAGGATGTTACCAAAAGCATCGACCGCTCTGGCCATATGCTTCTCTGTGCATACAATTTCATTCTGTCCACTTGAGGCCACTGGAGCCCACTCTCCCAGACTTGCACATACAGTAGAAGCCAAGTGCAAAATATTATAGGCCTCACTCACAGCGCACACACCCAAACCATTCCCATCTCCAATCTATGCAACATCCTCCATTTCTTATCCCTCTCAGATGGCTTGCTTTGCTGGTCACTAGCGCCCGAAGCCAGCCACCATCACAACCACACTCCACCCCCTCTTAGACCAGTCGGCAAAGATAGGGTATCGCGTGGAGGTATCCCCATCCAAGGGTGGATGGATTTTACTGAATCTATCCTGAGGCAGACAGAACTCTCTGGACTAGCAATGCCGAGGTACGAGGAATTTGCGTTGATGAGAAGTGGAGGACGACACAGCTAGGGGACGACGAGGTAGCGGTGCCAGGCCGGCCTTGCCCCTGCTAGATCTAGGCTAGCCGGCGATGAGGTGGTGATGTCAGCGTTCTCCTCCTTTCTCCTCTCGCAAGTTTAGCTCCGATAAGGTTGTTGCGTGCATTTTGTTTTTCTCAACTTTGTTGCAATATTTTTCTCTAATTGTTGCAGAATATGTCTTAGGGGTGTTGTGGCATTTCTCCGACTATTGCAGATTTGTTTCCACTTGTTGCATTCTTAGTTGCAAAATATTGAAACTAGTATTTTCAAAGTTGCAGCAACTGTAATATTACAAATGTGTTTGTTAAGGACTGTGTATTATTTAATTTGTTGCAAATAATGCCTCGAATTATTTCATGAGCAGCTGTAAAATGTTTCCACTACTATTTCAAAATGTTGCAATATTTTAACGGTGTAAATTTGTTCATTTGGGATTTCTAAGCTAGTTTCCAATGCAGCTAAATTGTACACCTATGTTTTCATCTAATTTTGAGAAGATTTTTTAGTTTTTTTATCTCGACGTTTTAACTTTGTTTTGCAAATTTGTTGCACATACTGATTGTCGTTAATACGAGACCAAACAGTAAACTTAGAAGCACTCTAGTTAGATGCGGAGACCGCCAAGACTGCGAAAGAACTCAAGGAGAAGCACTCAAATGACTTAAATGTATTCAATAGGAGTATCTAGGGTTATAAATGGTCTCCCCTCTCCACTACAAAGGGCTCTATTTATAGAGAGAGAAAGACGAGTGAACTTACAAGTTTGCATTCAGGGCCTAACTTAGGGGGTGTTTGGTTGCTAGCCACACTTTGCCAATAAAAATTACCACACTTGCCTAAGTTGAGGTGCTCAAATTCTTTGCCACACCTTAGCAAGCCTAAGGGAATCTTGCCACACTTTTTTGAGTCATTGGCGCGTGGGGCGTAGTTTCTTTGGAAGGAATCTTGCCACAACTGTGGCTGCAACCAAACAGCTCCCAAAGTTGGTCAAACTTGCCTAACCTTAGGCGTGGTAAACTGTGGCTGGCAACCAAACACCCCCTTACTCCTAAAGGTATCTACGTTATTTGCTCCACGCGGGCCCCGCCACTCCGGGACTCCGGGGTTGGTTCGTGGCCGGCCTTAGACTTCGTCCGAGTTTGACCCCAGGCCTCACCTGAGATTTGCCCTAGACCCCTCTAAAGTTGGTCTTGTGCACCTCGCCCTCAGACCCCTTCAGGGTTGGCCTTACATACTTTGTCTAGGTCCGGACCGCTCCAGGGTTGGTCGTGTGTACCTCACACGAGGTCACCCCCAAACCCCTCCGGGGCTAGTCATGTATACCTCGTCTGAGGTTGTCCTAAACCTCTCTAGGGTTGGTCTTACATATCTCGTCAAGGATTGATCTCGCGAACTTCACCGATATTGACTTAGGTAGACCTTTTAACAAGCATCGTTGCTCTAAAGTGATCGTGGGATCGAGATAGTATAAGAACCCTCCCACAACATTGATTATAAATATTGTGCCTGTTTTTTACCCATGTTACGGCCGAGCAGACTAGGAAGTCTCTATCGGACGTACGCCGCCCACAACAAATATGATAACGGTTTTGTTATTGCACATGCGACTGAAATTTTTTTTATCTCTCAGTCACCTGAAATTGCACTCTCAATCAACTGAACTTGCAGCCTCCTAAAAAAAACACCTGCAACTTCAGCTGATTCAGAGCTCAATCAACTAAAGTTGTAGTCCCCCTCCAAAAAAATCACCTGTAATTTCAGATGATTTAGAGTGCAGATTTAGATAACTAAAAGATAAAAAAAATTTTAGTCATATATACAAATAGACACTCCTATATGATAATTGTGGCTTTTCCGTTCTATGATATACGTTCGCGTACCAGACGAAGATTGTCAAACAATGAGATGGACAATGACACGTGCAGTTCACAAAACAAATTAAAAGTCATCAACGTACGTCTCAGTCAGATACTTCTACCTCCCGCAACCACCGAAAGTCCAGCAGAAGCTAGCACGCCTTTGTAGACTACAAAATTGGCAAATACTCGTGCACCGTACCGTATCATATCATTCCAGTGTCGAGACCATTAGCTAGCTAGCCTAGCCATGACGAACGGCTACGTGTTCCGGGAGTACATCGGCGCGCAGGACACCGGCGTCCTGTTCTCCGACGTGCCCGTCAACCCCGGCCTCAGCTTCCACTTCATCCTCGCCTTCGCCATCGACTACATGACGAGCCAGTCGTCCCCGCCGAAGCCGGCCAACGGCGTCTTCGCCCCGTTCTGGGACACGGCCAACCTCACCCCCACCGCGGTGGCCGCCGCCAAGGCGGCCCACCCGAACCTGAGCGTCATGGTCGGCCTCGCCGGCGACACAGTCCAGATCAACCCCCGCGTCAACGCCACCTTCGCGCCGACATCCGTCGACACGTGGGTGGCCAACGCCGTGGACTCCCTCACGGGCATCATCAACAGCTACGGCCTCGACGGCGTGGACGTCGACTACGAGCACTTCGCTTCCGACGTCGACACGTTCGTCGAGTGCGTCGGCCGCCTCCTCACCGAGCTCAAGGCCCGGTTCCCCAACATCGCCACCTCCATCGCACCGTTCGAGGACCCGGTGATCCAGAGCTACTACCAGCCGCTGTGGAGCAAGTACTCCGGCGTGATCGACTACGTCAACTTCCAGTTCTACGGCTACGGCCCCAACACCGACGTCGCGCAGTACGTGACGTTCTACGACAAGCAGGCGGCGAACTACCCCGGCGGCAAGTTGCTCGCCAGCTTCCAGACCGGGAACGCGACCACCACGTTCACGCCGGACCTCGGCATCGCGGCGGCGAAGGAGCTGCAGCGGCAGGACAAGCTGCCGGGGCTGTTCATCTGGTCGGCGGACAGCTCCAAGAAGAGCAGCTACGGGTTCGTGTACGAGACCAGGGCGCAGGAGATCGTCGCCAACCATTGACCGTTTGGTCTCCCGCCTTACTTTGCAGCGCTACGTACGACTTGAATAAGCGCGTATGTCACGTACGTATGTATAACGTATGTATAGTCCCGTATACGTACGGGGACTAAATAAATTGCCTGCTGCTAATGTGCGCTACAGTACAGTCTAATGCGTGCTGTCTTTGCCGTGTGTCCTGTGAATTCCACGGATGGATTTGTTCGCTACGGGGCGATGTACTGGTTTCTACCGATGCCTTTCGACGCGGTTTATAGGTTTTGATTGAAAATGAATAGTAGTAAGTAAGAAGATGTTTTTGAAGAAAAAAGATAAATAGTACAAAAAATGAGAGAAAGATATGTGTGTGAGACGGAAGCGGGAGGAATGGGATACGTGATTCGTCTGACCCTTGACTTATCATTGGAGTGAGACGGAAGTGAGAGGAGTAAAATCGCTTCAGGAAACTAGGTATTTGTATTGGCTTTTGCCTTCTCCAAGCAAAACCCAATGCGAACATGGCTACCGCCCCTGCTGGAACTATTTATATTGGCTGCAGTGGATGAGTTTTAGCTAAAAATAAATAGTAGTAGTTGAAAAAAATGGTTTTTAGAATGATGAGATAAGTGGTGATGAAAATAAGAGAGAAATACGTGCACAAGATATGAACGAGAAGAGTAGGATATGTGATGCATTCGTGACCCCTATTTTATCTCCGAAGTAAGATAAAAACAAGAAAAGTGTAAAAACTGTTTATAAAAAACTTATATTAGTTTCTAATTTATCTAACCAAAAGATAGAAGTAAAAATCAATATTAAAAGGCGCCTAATCTATCTGCCAGCAAACGAGTCGGGTTTCGTGTGACCGTGACACCGTGTCTTGTGCATGACAACCCAGCTTCCGTGCTGTTGTATCTTCCAATCTGACGACGACATGTCGACATTGCATGGCTGAGGTAGCTTCATGTGTTGGATGAATGCGACGGTGCAGCTAGGAAGGAAGCTTGCAAGACAGACTTGACAAGCATGCGTCGGGAACCGGTTTGTTTAACTGAGGTCGAGTTTAGCATAGTTTTTTTTCCTGTGCGAAGAGCAAGTTTAGCCTAGTAATTGGGCATGGTGACCGATTTAAGGATCAACCAATTATTGTAAGTAAGTCTAATCATGAATTATTAGGCATAACCCTAGATCAAAGCATGAACACCTAACTTAATCTTTAGAGCGGAAGCGTCAATTTACATACCCGAACTTGAAGATGCCTTGAGGGTCGGTGCTCGGTTGATGCAGTGAAGAGGTCGGCGTCGGTGAAACGGAGGTCGCCGGCGTGGACGACGGAGCCGTGGATGGAGATGAGTTTCGGCCTTCGTTCACCACAGCGCCCATGATAGATCGGTTCTTGTTAGGGTTAGAGAGGCTTAGGACAACGCGTATTCCTGTCTTTGCCGAAACCCTCTTTTATATGTGGCGCTGGGTGACCGGGACCGAAACCAAACGGGTTGGTTGCCGTCTCCGATCAAGACGTGCGAGTGGAGGCGTACCTCCCTGAAATCTCGGGGTTGGTTAGCCGAGATCAACCCAACATTCTCCCCTTTGATCGTAAGGCTAACATCATAAGCCCATTCTCAATAAAACAGCATACCAAGGCAATGTGTTGCATGGCTAATTAAGTGTCGTACAACCCCAGTACCTATAGTGTACTATCCTATCTTAAAATGGATATTCATTATACTTAATGGGAGTTGGTTTGCTTTAAGGTCCTTTTATCCAGAATCAGAGGCTTTCCAATAAACCCATGCCGGCAACATGATCACGAAAGATATTGGGTGGTAAGCCTTTTGTGAGCGGATCCGCAAGCATAAATTTAGTTCCAATATGCTCAACCTTAATTGTTTGATCCTGGACTCTATCTTTCACAACATGATACTTTATGTCAATGTGCTTGGCAGCCGCACTTGACTTGTTGTTACTCGAATAGAAAACTGCGGGTTGATTATCGCAGTGCAGAATGAGTGGTCTAGAAATGTTGTCTACCACTCTCATTCCGGGATAGAGTTCTTAAGCCATACAAATTTCTGCCGGTAGCCTCATAACATGCCACAAACTTAGCTTACATCGTTGAAGATGCCGTAGGGTTTGTTTGGAGCTTTTCCACGAAAGCTCCTCCGAGAGTGTGAAGATATAACTTTGACGTGGATTCCTTAGTATCAACACATCTCGCAAAATCTGAATCTGAATAACCAATAACTTCAAGGTTATCGAAAACTTATATGTGGGCATGAAATGCTTAGTAGCTTGCATATAATGCAAAGCTTTCTTAACGGCTTTCGAAAGGTCCAGTCTGGATTTGGTGATATCGCCAAGCATCCGGTTACAAAAACTAAATCAGGACGTGTACATACTTGAGCATACATAATGCTTCCGACAGCTGAAGCATAAGGAACCAACTTCATCTGATCAGTTTCATATTGGTTCCTCGGACATTGAAATATCCCAAACTTATTGCCCTTAACAATAGGAGCAGGCGAGCCAGAGCACTTATGCACATTGTATTTCTTCATTACTCTGTCAATGTATGCCTTCTGAGATAAACTTAATGTTCCTTTGGACCTATCTCGGTGAATTTCAATGCCAAGAACATAAGAGACATCACCGAGATCCTTCATATCAAAAAAAAAATGAAAGAAATCTCTTGGTCTCAAACAAAGCATATCCTTATCATTGGACCAATAAGATATCATTCACATAAAGTACATAAGATGGAGAATTTACTCCCCTTGAACTTAACATATATGCAGTTATCAACTTCATTTTCCTTAAATCCAAAACTCATTATCTTATCGAATTTGAGGTACCACTGCCTCGATGCTTGATTTAAGCCATAAAAATGATTTCTTAAGTCGACATCCCATATGCACCTTGCCTTCCACGACAAAACATTCCGGTTGAGCCATGTAAACATTCTTTTGCAAGTCGCCATTAAGAAATTCCATCATAATATCCATCTGATGCAGCTCTAAATCATAATGAGCTACAAGTGCCATAATAATTCTGAATGAATCTTTAGTTAAGACAGGAGAAAAGGTGTCATTATAGTCAATCCTCTCTCTTTGTGAGAAGCCTTTTGCTACGAGCCTTACTTTGAATCTTTCGACATTTCCCTTAGAGTCACGCTTGGTTTTGTAGACCCATTTACAGCCTACTGTTTTGACTCCGTCAGGAATTTCTACTAAGTCTCATACATCATTAATGCTCATAGACTTTAGTTCATCATGCATGGCTTCAAGCCATTTAGAAGAATGTTCACTCATTATGGCCTCCTTATAAGAGGTGGGATCATCTACCTTCCCTATATCATTAACATCCTCATTCATATAACATAATCATTTGGGATGGTAGATCTTCTCTCCCGCTGTGATCTTCTAAGAGGTTCATTAGTTATTTCAGGAGACTGCTGAGGTTTTTCATTAGGTATAACATCAGGAATTTCAGAGACCTCAACAGTGGGTGCAACAACAGTATTCTCTACTAGAGGTGCAACCGCCTGAGGCACAGGAGTAAAGGTCTCTGCAATGAGCGGTGATGGAATATAAACCCGCTTCTCCTCAAGATCTATTTTCCTGGGCTCCAAGTCCTCGTTATTTTCTAAGAACACAGCGTGTCTTGTTTCTACAAACTTTGTTATCCATATCCATAAGTGTACGGTGCGTCTTTCAGCTACACCATTCTGCTGAGATTCGCCCGGCATAGAATACTGAGCAACGATGCCATTTTCCTGAAGGAATTTAGCAAAAAAGGGTCAAGAATTTGCTCATAAGAGGCATGCCTTCCATAATATTCTCCCCCACAATCCGATCTTACTACTTTAATTCTTAGGTTGTGCTGATTTTCAACTTCAGCCTTAAATATCTTAAATTTATCAAGTGATTCAGATCGGTCTTTAATGGGAAAGATATAACCATAACGGGAGAAATCATCAGTGAATGTGATGAATGTATCAAAACTATCCACTGATGTCACAGGGAAAGGACCACAAATATCAGTATGGATTCATTCTAATAGTCCTGTGCTGTGAGAAGCTCCCTTCTATATTTGCTTAACATATTTTCCTTTAATGCAATCAATGCAGTGGCCTGAGTCAGAGAAATCTAATGGGTGGAGAATTTCTTCTTTAAATGAGACGCTCCATTCTCCCCCTCGAAATGTGGCATAAACGACAGTGCCACAGTTTCGAAGAAGTCTCATCATTTTTTTAACACTTAACATCACACATAATCTTTCTGGAAATGCCCTGGCTGCTTGCAGAAAAGACATTCCCCTTTAGATGCTCCGGCGGGAGCAACATGAGGCTTAGGTGCATTGTGCACTTTAGGCCCCGACTTGTCTGAATTTGGGGAGAATTGCAGCTTCTTTTTTGATTTTAAGTCCCCTTGGAACTTCCTTTTGTTTGAGCCACCAATTTGAGGAGCATAATCTTTCTTTTCTGTCCTTATTCTCTCTTTCTCCTGGACATACATGGCGATCAAATCGCTCATGTTCCATTTTTCTTTCTGAGTATTGTAATTAATCTTAAAAGTCGTGTACTCGGAAGGAAAAGATGTCATAATAAAATGGACAAGGAAACCATCAGATATTGCCATGTCCATCCCCTTGAGTTTTTCTGCCATATTGGTCATCATCATGATATGCTTTCTTATGCTACCGGACCCATCATACTTAGTGGTTAAGAGCCTCTGAATCAAGGTACTGGCATAAACTTTAGTGGAGTCTTTAAATTTCTCCTCGATTGAAGCCAAGTACTCCTTATCCTTAGCATTTTCAGAATCAGGGATTACTCCCCTAATCCCGACTAAAATAGAGGTCTTCATAATCATTAGTGATAAGCGGTTAAAACCGCTCCCATTTTTCAGCATTAGCCTCGTAAATTTTTCTTTTTCTCATCATAATTGTCCTCACCTTCGGTGGGAGGAATGGGAACGGCTACCCTGAAGGTATAGTCAAGGTCCAAAAACATCAAGGACAACATGAATTCGTTCTTTATGGCGGCAACGTTTGATGCATTAAGTTCTAAATTTCAAAATACAGGGCAAAACTTAGAAATATCATAAATATATATTACATGTAATTAACCCGACGTTGGTCTGATTAATAACATGCAAAATACAGTTCCAATTCATATCACCGTTGGGCAGAAAATGAAAAGAAACTCAATAATTTTATATGGCGACACATGATTACAAACAACGTTGGTCAGAATGTAATCATATGCATACATAATGCCAAAAACATAAAAATCTCCAATTAAAATATCTCGTTGGTTCAATTTTAATTAGAGACAAAACATAATAATATGGCGACATATGATTATAAACAACGTTATCGAATATAACCATATGTGTACATAATGCCAAAATTAATCATAAAATCTCAAGATTAAAATATCCCGTTGGTTCAATTTTAATCCTAGATTATACATAATAATATACATTAAATTTTGGGCCACTGAAAATAATTTAAATCAGTGCATATGATAAAGACATAAAACATAAGCAAATACACTGGAAAAAGAATAGGAATAAAATCATTATTCAGTCGGCCCAAAGAAAACCGGCCTAAGCATCACATTCATGGCCCAAAAAAAAATTCATGCGCAGCCCAAAACCTCAGTCGGCCCAAAAAAATAGCTCCCACGCGCAGCCCTGAAGAAAATGTCGCACGCGGGGCCCATAAATGCGGGCGGCCCAGCGAGAACGCGCATGGCACGCAGCCCAGAAAACACTCGGACAAGCACGCCCATGGCCCATATTCCGCGCGCTCGGTCCATAAAAAAATTCGCACTTGCGCGCAGCCTAAAAGAGCGCCCGTACGGGCCAAAATTGCAGCGCACGGCCAACAAAATTCCCGCGCACGGCCCACCAAATATCCCAGCCCAACAGCTTTATGCGCTCATGGCCGGGAAAAAATTCCCCTGGTGCGGCCCAAAAACTCCCGCACGGGAGAAAAATACCCGCACGGGCCAAAACCCAGCCATGCGCCCCACCATTTACACGCGGCACCGGAAATCATGCGCGCGGGCCAGCAAAAACGTCAGCAGCCCACATAAAACGCGCTTCACGCGCGCGCCGTTGGATCAAGATCCGACGGCCGAAATCACAGCCGGGCCAAACCATCTTCAACCCGCACAAGCGCGACCGCCGGATTGAATCGGACGGCTAAAAAAACACGCTGCGGGCGGGACAAAAATTGCGCAACTCTAACCCTAATCCCCATTCACGTCCGCCTCCAAGCGAAAAATCCGGACAGGCGACATTAGCGGCGGCGGCGCACTCCCGACGGCGGCGACGCTCACGCGCTCAGGCGGAGGAGGAGCGGCGACTCCTGTGCGGCGGCGAAGAGCGCGCGCGGCGCGCGGCTCCCAAAAGGCAGCAAGGCTCCGAACCGGCGACGGCCTCGTGCACACCGGCGACGGCGCTCGTGGGGAGCAGCGGCGTCGGCATGGCGGCGGCGGCTGAAAAGCCGTAAGCCCCCTTCCTTTTTTTTGGTTTGTTTGCCGCCGATCTAAAACTTCATTCGGGTGATTTGGGGATTCAGGGTTCGGGTGAGTAGACAAAATGGGGATTTTCATTAGAGGTTCCATTAGGATTTTGCCAATCAAAAATTTGAATCACCTCCTTCTAATTTCTTTAGCCGACCCATTAAACATTAAAACTGAGCCTTAATCCCAAAACCAATGTTCGGTTAAAACTAATAGGGTTCATGATCGAGTCTAGGTGGCTCTGATACCAAATGTAAGTAAGTCTAATCATGAATCATTAGGCATAACCCTAGATCAAAGCATGAACACCTAACTTAATCTTTAGAGCGGAAGCGTCAATTTACATACCCGAACTTGAAGATGCCTTGAGGGTCGGTGCTCGGTTGATGCAGTGAAGATGTCGGCGTCGGTGAAACGGAGGTCGCCGGCGTGGACGACGGAGCCGTGGATGGAGATGAGTTTCGGCCTTCGTTCACCACAGCGCCCATGATAGATCGGTTCTTGTTAGGGTTAGAGAGGCTTAGGACAACGCGTATTCCTGTCTTTGCCGAAACCCTCTTTTATATGTGGCGCTGGGTGACCGGGACCGAAACCAAACGGGTTGGTTGCCGTCTCCGATCAAGACGTGCGAGTGGAGGCGTACCTCCTTGAAATCTCGGGGTTGGTTAGCCGAGATCAACCCAACAATTATGACCTGTTTGATAGGACTACAGATTCTTATTTTTACCTTCTATTCTAGATTCTCTAATAATCCATTTCTTTAAAAATCTAGAGTTGTTTCTGAAAAATATTTGGCTAGTAGGTTGACTCTAAGAATATAAGATAGAGTATTAGAGACAAATAGATCATACTATCTCTAGTTATAAACAATTCATCTTTATTTGTGGCTTATTCCTTTCTTTGTCAACAATTGACGAATTTTTTTATCTAAGCGACAAGAATGATGGCCTCTACTCTCTACCTTATCCATGAAGTCTCAATAATGCTTAAGCGTCATCTTTGGCCAATTGATGCAACAAAACAAACACGGTTTAAACCTTTCGTCTAGCAACAATCTCCTTCCTGAACAATTATCTTGAATCACCTGCACCCCATAGATTGATAGATATCCCTACCAACAAACAGCTCCCCAAAATCGAGACTATGCAAACATAACTCAGAGTTCACATTCAAAAACACCAGAATCGTCAGAGTTCACATTCAAAAGCACCAGAAGCGTTCTTTAGGTTCAGCTAACAGCATGTCAGCATTTCACCAAGAACACAAAAACTTCAGATTTCAGGTTTACAACACCTGAATCTTACAGAAAGAAAATAAAAAAATAAATAGAGGAGGAAGCACAAACATGATGAGAATTAATCGTGAAGGAGCTTAGCATGCCGAATTCTCAGTTCAAACATGACGCATACAGGTCTGTCAAGCAAGGATTTTCATGCTTGTGCAAGGACTTGCTACAACACAATAGTACTCAGCAGGCTTGTAAACTAAAAGCTCAAGCCTGCGATTCTGCATCTCAATACCTCATACATCAGACCGAAAAATGAGTAAATCTGTTAGACCACGTGACTAAGTCTAGTATTTTTGTGATGATAAATAATTGACAACATTCCTTAATATTGTTATTCGAGGCGTGTGCGTGTGTGCGTGGACTAATATCGGTCTAAGTTGGTGAGAACTTGTGCCGGAAAGACGTTCTTTGGTATTTGCATGTGCAGGTTGGGCGTGGAGACGGTCATGGTCAGTGACAAGGAAGACCGGGACTAGGAGGGGGGAATTTGAGGTCCGGGCGGTCAAGGATGTCACGAGGTGGTTGGGCTCACGCTGGAGCACATGGAGATCAAAGGTGGATGATGCGTGAAGAAGATACAGGAGGTGCGGTCCTGGAGGCTTCGACGCGCGATGAGTTGAAAAGTCAGAGTGTGAAAACCCGTGTTAGGAAGGGTTTCGGATCCCTTGAATAGTAGTAGGCTAAAAGTCTGGTTGAAAAAAAATTAGGCCAAATTGGATGAGTGGTATTAGGATTTCTAGTAGATTGAAAAGAGGAAATGAGTTCGTATTAGAGATAGCGGCGGCATGGGATAGGATTAGGATTGTGCAATCGGTTTTTTCGGTTTAATCGGTTCGGTATATACGGTAAATACGGTGTTTGTAGTTCGGTAATATACGGTTTTTTTTAGAAGTACGGTTCGGTATCGGTAAATCCCAATTTATTTCGGTGCGGTATCGGTAAATATCATGTTTACCAAAGTTGACGTGAATTGCAAACGATATAACGACTAGCGAGACGAGTAGGCGATAATACATATACTATTGGCAATGGAATAGGTATCATCAGATGGACGTGAAAGGCTAGCTACATCCATGCAAGATTGCTGGTGACATTAGATCTTTACAGCATCTGCATGCAGTAGAGCATGGCTATGCTTTGCAAAAAATGAGAATCGAATCAGATAGGGAGCACTAGGGCGGGCAATATTTGATGAACTATTAAATATGCAAAGAGAGTTCCAGCCAGATAGAAACAATGAGAATGCTAACTCAGATACGAGCGTAACAAAAGAGATTGTTTCAGCAACTGATGAAGAAATACCCGACGAGCTTGAGGTCTGAAGCAATATGTGTAAATATGTTACTCGCCATCTCTTTTAATATGTTACTTGCCATCTCTGCTTGGAACGATGAAACCGTGGAACTAAATTTAACTAAGCTGTGCAATAAGAACCGAGTAGAGAAAAAATATACATCACGTTTTATCTTTTCACTGAGTACAATTGTACATATTTTGTTCTTTTCTCTGGAAAGCTAACAAGTTCATCAAATATTCCTGAATTCCATCGGGCATTCAGCGGGCCTTAGCCCCTGTGGGTTGGCTCTGCCACACAGCCCATCATCCGTGGGAACAGCGAACAAAACAGGGGACTGAAGCCGGACGCGTGGGCACAGCACATCTAACATCACGGGACGAGTCACCGGTTTTAGCGCTATTCGGTATTTCGGTTTTTAATCGGTTTTTCTCGAAAAAACCGAATACCAAAATAACCCAAAATTTGAAAACCGAACCGAATACCAAAAACCGGTCAAACCGAGTTGACGGTTCAGTTCGGTTTTTTCGATTCGGTTGAAAAATGCACAGTCTTAGATAGGATTAGAAGTCGGACGTGGCTTTTGGAAAAGAAAACGGAGAGTAGTGGCCGTACGCTCTTGCAATTGGGTAGTTGCGATTATGGGTTGGCTGTCTAATTGTCCAGTGGTAATGATAGTATCTTATAACTGAATCGGTGGCTCACTTTTTCGCTGTATAAAAAGGGTTGTCCAGTCCTGAGGTTTTGTACAGTTTTTTGGGGGACAAACTGCCTTTTGGTTTCCAGAAAAAAATTGCGATAGCGTGTGCTGGTCTCTCTGTCCTGAAGCGCGTTCTGCGGCGTCTCGTCGCTTCACGTGCTCTGTCGGCGTCCATCATGGTCTCGTGTGCGCCTGCATGAGATTTTCCCACGGCGAAAGCAGCAGAGCATTATATGGTTTCTTCTCTCGTTCCGCGTGCCGTGAGGAAAAACTGAATCGGCAAGCAGACCAGCGTCCACCGGTAGGTTCTAGCGTGACGTGGTTCCCTCGGTTGTCGTGCATCTCCCAAATAAGCAAGCGTCTTGTAAGAGCAAGTACAATGATGGTTTTATAACCAAGCTAGTTAGCATTTTTACTGATATAGAGGAGAAAAGAGAGGAGAGAGATGAGAGCTTAGCTCTCATACAAGTAACAAGCTGGACACAGAAGCCTATGCAGTAGTAGGCCTAGATAATAAATGTATATGAGGAGGGATAGGAAAGAGAATATGAGACATGGTACCATATAATAATAAAAAACTTTTTGTAGATAAATTATTGTATAACTTGACTCTCATAATTTGACTTATAATCAAATACTTGGCTCTATTATTATGCTCTAAGTAATTTACACGACGTGATGATCAAGGTGAGAAGAGGTGATCTCATTGTGCTTCGGTTGGTCCAGTGTGACAACTCAATAGCTTCACAAGTCCCCGTGCGGTACCAGGTCTTCTCTTGGCCAGCTCATTGTGTTAGAGCAAAAAGGTAACAAGTTAATTTGTGCATGGTCTCACGTGAAGAATTCATGGCCTTCTAAGTTCTAAGGGCAGTTTCACTGGGTGGTTTCTATGGCATTAAATAAGGTGCTAAGTAGGTAAAATACCGATGTGTCTTTGGAGTTAAGGAGGAGAGATAAGGAAATGATTTTTTATACAAGAAATCATGTCTACACGGTAACCAAGATAGAAAGAGCTGTGATAGATAGATGATAGGAGAGAGAAGATAGATGATTGGATGAAAATTTTATTTGTAGAAACTATCCATTGGGAGTATAGTTTCCATGGGTAGTGTCTACATTAATTGGTAAGTATAGAAACTACCTTATAATTTCTGCATTAGGAGTGCCCTAATGCATACAGTGAGTTTAGTACTTTTTAATTATATCTCTCATGATTAGTTGCTTCACAGGACTAGTTGATTCATATGGCTAGCTAAGTGTAATTAGTCATTGGTTGTGTTTTTAATTAGATTCTACAGTAACGTAAAAAATATTATATATATATTGACATCTTTTTTTTGGTGTGCTTCGAATGATTAGCAGGTTGAATAAAAACAGAGTACAATAAATTCTGAGAAAAGTTTCTGCTGTGCGCTATAATCATTTACCTCTCTCTGATTACCATCGACGATCCTACAAAATCTGTACAGAAATGAGGGATCTTGGATGAACTCAAGGAGGGCAGGAGGGAATTTCAAAGTACTTGAGTGCAGTGTCTTGAAGCAAAAGGGGATGAACACAACAATCGTAAAGAGGCGGCGCCGGCCATGACGGAGACAAACTCCAAAGCCATATGGGAAATTTATTGATACTTAATAAGAGGGGGAGGACTACTTGAGCACCAGCAATGCCGTCGAGTTCCATGACGCCGAGGCTGGTACCTCCTTGCTCATCAACGCGCAAGATCTAGGCCATCGGCATGAAGACGAGGATCCCCTTGACAACGAACGATGACGAGGATGGTTAGTGAGGCTCCACTTGGATGCCGGCACTGAGAAGGGCAACCATCGCAATGCAAAAGTAGCAGAACGGTGGACGGCGTCATGGCATCACTTAACACCCCAAATTTTGGTTCAATTTAAAATTCCATAAATTTTGTGAATTTCAAAAACTTTTTATTGCATTTCAAGAATTCCTAAAAGCTTACCTTGAGTTTAAAACTTTAAATAAATTTTCTTGGCTCAAGGTCAAATTTCAAAAGGTCATTTATGTGCTTATCAAAATTTCCTAAAATCCTTGTGTGAAAAATCCTTCCTGGATTTCGCCCTGATCGGTTCGGCTTGAACTTCTGGCTTCTGGCTTATTTTTTACTATTCATAAATTTCATCTTTTTCTGAACTTTTAGCTTTTTGTTGAGCTTTTTTGCTGGTTCTTTTTTTCCCGTATTCGTTTGTATTATACATATTAGGCTAACATATTTTTTATATTTTTAAATTTTTTAAATTTAATTATGCTAAATAAGCCTCACATCACTCAAAGTGTGTTTTCCAAATTACTACAGTGTTTTCACCATAAGCCATGAGCTTTTCATTGTGATCACCACCCAAAGTATAAATTCTAAACCAAATTGAAATCTTAAGATAAAAATTAAAATTTGAACCAAGTTTAGGTTTGCAAAATATTAAAATTAATTGTGTAGTACTCAAAAGTATTTTAAATCCTTTTTGGGCTACAACTGACCAACAAAATTTAATTCCAAATTCAAATCAAATTGGATTTGCAAATTGAAGGCCAAACCCTTTTCTTTCCCTCTTCTCCTGAGCCGAAACCTTGCTGGCACACACCACCACTCTTGTCCCTCCTCCCTTGCTCTCTCAGCGGTCCACGCCAGCCAACACCATGGCCCAACACACGCCACCCTACCAAGCTACACCGTCATCTCCCCTCTTTCACTCCTACCAACGAGCGGGTCCCCTGGCCCCACCTATCAGGCTGAACGGGCAAAGAGAGAGCTGCAATGTTTTTCTTCTCCCTTTCTCACTACTCTCTCTTGGTCTCTCTCCCACACGTTCTCCCTCTCTCTCCGCGAGAGACATAGAGCGCTTGTGCCTTGAGCCCTGCTCCCTTTCACTGAGCAACGCGACCTTGTCCCCTCTCCCTACGAAGCATGCATTGCACCGCACTTGTGAGAACTCGCGCATGTCATTGTAGCTCCTCGCGAGGAAAACACTGAGCTCCACTGTCTTATAAGCTAAGCCAAGCATATCATATTCTTAATTCTACCCCTCTGCAGGCCCGCACCGCTGTCCTCTTCTTTGTAGACAGCCAAAACCGCTGCCTCCACCACCATCTCTCCACCGGTGAGCTCCAACCTAATTCCTTGCACCTAGAGCATCTATGCTGCATATCCTTCCTTCCTGACCCCCTAATTGGAGCGCTTTCTCTCCAGTGCGCCACCGCCACGGTAAGCCCGCTTGAGGGTCGTCGTCACCAGCTCACCTCAGCTCATCTTCGCCCTCGCCATCTGTACCAGTGAGTTCCCCTTGCCCTGTAGATTCTCATGACGCACTCCATTTTTAGGTTTTGTTACCATAAAGGCCTTATTATGATTTTCTCAATGAAGGAAAGTATCGGAATTAAGCATTGTAAAGACTTTGTTATGATTTTCTCAGTGACACACCTATGGAAGCGTGTAATGATCGACATTATGAGTTAATTATATCTTATGGGTAAAGCTGCACAATTTCTGCAAAGTGTTATAATTTATTCGAATAGCCGTGCCTTCGGACATGGGCAAAATGTAGACATGTCACACCTGCATTGTTTCACAAAATGGTTACTGGTGGTTATAGATATGATATTCTGGTATGAAAGTGGAATTCATTTGAAGATCATGAAAATTTGGTATCTTGGTATAGACATAGATAGTGGAAGCAAATAAATCTCTCTTTGATGAAACTTGACTTAAATTAGACATTTCATTTTAGTTAAAAATAGCTAGGTCATATGTTTAAAAACTAGTTATACTATGATGTTAGATAAACTGGATCTATGCTAAAAGTAACATAAGATCTTCCTCTTGGTTAAGCCTTGCATGTAGATATACATAAATGTATACTTGTATTCTAATATAAGGACTTGCTGAGTACTTTTGTACTTATTGTTGCCCAACTACATGAATTCAATGCTAAAGGAATGATCTATCAGTGAATAATTGTTACCCTCCATCGAAGGTTGAAGACGCCACTGAGTACTTGGTCATGTATCCTAGTCGATTGCCTATGGATATATCTTGAGAGACTCCACTGCTATGTGTATTTTCCACTACAAAACTTCATTCATATTTAGCTCTTGGTGGTTTATGACATAAGACCTTGGCCATCTAACCCATTTACGCTTATTACTACTATACCTCATTACTTATACGTATATATGGATGTGATATTCACTATTGTTATATTATGTGAGCTATCTACTGATCCAAAGATTAGCTCAGAATAAACAGAAGATTTGGATTGCCAAATCCAGATTGCTACACATTAATCCTCTAGATCTATACAACAACAAAAAAAAGCCTACTAGAAGATACTAATTTATAGGGTTGAACCCTTCCACCTTCTTCTGCGAGAGAGAGCCACGCCGAAAGAGACTAGGGGAGGGGACCGATGAGAGCTCGGAAGGGGGAGGCTATAGTTGCAGACGAAGAGCGAGAGAAGATTCGGCCATGCTCATTTCAGCTTATGCTTATAGCTTTTAGCTTCTAACTTTCAGTTTTTTAATTTCGTGCTTTTCTGGTTTTTTAGTTTTTTTTGGGCTTTTTGCCTTTTGTTTTTTTGTATTCATTTATATTGTCCGTGATGAGATAACCTTTTTTCTATTTTTAATTTTTTTAAATTTAATTACACTAAAAAACTACCAATAGGTACAGTGTAAAAAGCATCAAACATTGGAAAAACTAAAACCCATAAATTTAAGTCCAAATGAGCACTGCGATACGATGAGATTTGAAGTTATGCAATGGTGAATTCTCCTGCTTGTATGGCATGGGTCCTATCTCTTGATCTGCTATCTGGAGCCGTAAGGGTGTGTTTGGGCTTGTATTGTAACGCCCCCATTTTTAGGAACAGGGACGTCGTACGGCCCGCAACAGCCCAGGAGTTCTGTTGCGGCTTAACAGTGTATCAAGCCTGCTCACGAACAATTAAAACAAGTTAATTTGATTGAAATAAGACCTAATGGCCAATTTTAATAACAATACAGGCGTCCAAGCCCAAAATGTAACTTACATACAAGAAGAGCCAAGAAAACTCCACAGAATACTTGAGTGCGATCGTAACCCTAACACGAAATCTTGATTTGCTTTCTTTCCTTCGATATCTATTGAGAAAAATTATGCAAGCTCGAGTACTCCAACCTGTACTCAACCAAATCACATGTGGAAAATAATATATAACTATATGCCGAGATTCTCAAGGGATGGGAGTATAGTTGTTTTATTAAGAGGTGGATGCAATTTTATTTGCAAACAAGGAAAACTTTAAAACAATTGCTCCTTAAGATCAGGGGTTTTCTGTTATCAGATAAAATCTCATCATTACTCAATTTAACAACATCAGAAACAGTACTTATGCCTCGTTGCTGGAATCACCCAGTTAACACGGCTTCATTAACCTAAGCACGACGTATTCGAATACCATTTATTTCACTCTGCAGAGCTACCCTACTTTACCCCAAGATTTCTTAATTCCACGTCTGATATTAAGAAAACATGGTTTTTCGCTGCTCAATTCTTTATATAGCCTCTACCTAGTAGGCCTCCCAGTAAGCTCGAGCAACTCCTGATTTACCTTAGCCTACTATTGTGCGGCTCATATCACATATGATCGAAGTTCAGATCGATCGGTCAGGTTGTTCAAATAAAATAACCAACTTCCATACGGCCCTTCTTAGCCCTTCCGTATGGACTCTTGCAGTGCCTCAAACTGCGTCAGAGGTTCAATCGAATTTGAGCAGCTATTAGACCAGGATTGACGTATCAACACTTGTGGTTGGGTGATCACTGTGTCTTTTACTTAGCACAAGGTTCTTGCCCTTATATTTTCACGAGGTCCGCAACCTCCATCCTAGGGTAAGCGGTGGCGAAGGCCGTCTAGCGGTCTCCCACAACACCTTTACCCTAATCAGGCACACCGGCACCTCCGCTCTAGGCACGCTCACCTAGATCGGGTTTTCCAAATCTACTAATCCACGGTTCAAACCTTAATAGTGTACATGTTGAAGGGTAAGCGATGGGTGAAATCCACGCACGGTTTGCGCAACACCTTTACCCCATCCTGCATACCAACATTACCGGCTTAGGTGCGGTGTCCCATTCCACCCTACCCTCTCCGGGTTTTTCAATCCTATCGGCCAACGGCCAGAATTACTTAGTAGTGTAAAATGTTGAATGAGATGATCTATGAATAGTTGTACAATATTTCAATAATTACTAAGGTTGTCAAGGTGAATATGGCCATCAATATAAACAGGGCTTTTTCAGTGGTAGAATTTATCTAAGTAGTATGTCATTCTAAACATTTATTTTAAGCAAATATCATTTCGCAACTATCAATAATGAAAATACATTAAATAAATAGTGTAAATCTCATGGGATTCAATATGATCAAAAACATGTGACTTGCCTTCTTTTTGTTGCTCTTGATTTCCTTGGCTAGCTTCAAACTTACTTCATCTGTCTTTGCTGTCCTTCAGTTGACCAACTCGCTTGGTCCGTTCACTAGCGTAGAAAACGAAGCCAAATAAGTTCCTGCTTTGCGGGATGCAAGTTGGGAACAAAATGCAATTAAAAAATAAGAAAGAGTATAAAAGAAATGGATTGGGTTGGGAGGTCGAAATTTAGTAATGCTTGGTAGGTGGACATGGCTAACATTGAATTAGATAGACTTAGGGCCACTAAAAGATGTATATGTGTTGGACATGTTTTGAGAATACAAGATAGACACTTAGAAGTGGATGGTCGATTCTTGAATTGGGTGGATTTGGATTTTATCAAGATTTTATTGATAAAATGGAATGTTGGAATTTATTTGGAATTGATTTTGGTAGAAGGGTGAAATTTAAATTAATAAAATTTTAATTTGAAGAAATGGAGGTCGATTTAAATTTAGGACATTTAACTGGTCACAATGGTGTATTTTGGTATTTTTTGGGATTTTTGGATTTTTCTCGAGTTTTGGGGATTTTTCTGGATTTTTGTGATTTTCTAAAATACTATAAACAGTGTTGAGGTTCGGCCCGACGCGCAGTGCGCCCAACCGGCCTTTCCTTCTTCAGCGTCGGCCGTGGCGGCCGACCTACGCACTCGGTCGGCGGGCGCGGCCACGCGCGCGCGCTGTCTAGCCTAGCGCGACGCGCCAGATAAGCCCGCCCGATGGGCGACGCGCGGCCAGTGTAGATGGCCACGATGGAGCGAGCGCGAACGCTGTGGATGGCTTGGTATCAAGGGCTGTGATTGGGCCACGTCGCCACCTCCTGGTCATCTTCTACCTCCGGCCGTCTCTCTCTCAGAGGAAAACAGAGGGAGTTAGCTCTGGTGGTGCGACGGCGACACAGCACTAGAAGGAGAGCGGCTTCACCAGAGAGCGCGTATAGAGGCTAGGTTTCCATTTTGGCATTTGAGAAAGCTCAAGGGTTACTAGGAACCGCAGGAGGCAGCCGGGAAGACCATGGTCCTCACGGCGGCGCCATGAACTCCTAGGGGATCTCCGACCAAACGGATGGGCTTTTCACCATTTAGAGGACCTAGGGAGCATGTTGGAAGTGGCGGTTGGACTCGGGAGTGGCTCAGGTGGCCTAGCCACGGTGAGGTCCTTTGGACCGACGGCGACCTTCGTCGCCACGGCTCAAGGCAGACGCTCGAGCTCCGGCGAGTGCTCCCATGCATTTCGGGGATAACAAGGATGGTATAAGCGAAAGGAATTGAAATATAATTGACGAAATTATGACATTAGATTCTAGGGCTTACCGGCTCGGGGGCTTTCGGTTGCAGCGCGAGAGCGATGAGAGAGCAATCGGTCTGGGGAGATGGTTGGGAGTGTCTAAATGGGTTTCACAGTGGCTAGGAGGCTTTATAGGCCGTGTAAGGCGGTTTCCTTGCGAGATATTTTTCTCGATTCGTTCATCTCACGCCGGCGGAAAGAGGATGCACCGGGACGGTGCAAAGGCCGTGAGAAGGAGGTGGTGGAAGAGGGTGCGTCTCCCCTGTGATATGCGACAGGTTCTTTGAATCTTGTCCTTGAGTTGTGAGAGAGGGAGAGGGATTTGCTGCGGCAGAGGGAGCAAGCGCGAGAGGGAGAGGTGACGCGCGGGGCAAGGAAGGAAAGGAGGTGTGGGTGACTTGTAGGGCTGCTCACGCCGAGGGATGAGATTGAACCAGGAGCGGCGTCACGATTTGGAGCAAGGAGGAGAGGACGCGTGCAGTGGCAGTTTCGGGAATCAGGGGAAGAAGTAGCGCGCGCGCGAGAGAGCGCCAGAGGGAGGAAGAAAACGCAATGGCCAAAATGGGAAGGCACATTTTCACTAGAATTTGCCAAAAAGGGAAAGAAATCCAAATAAAAAAGAAATTCAAGAAAATTCAAAAATTTTGAATTTTCCGGGGTGTTTCATGTATCAAGTGGTACGTCTATACGATGGTCAAGAAAGAAACTTTTGTTTTTGGTTGGTTGAATAGAACGATCTTATCCTGAATTGTAGGATATAAATTTTTTAAAAAATATTATCTCTAGCTATTAAATCATCCCATTCACAAAAAAAAAATATTATCTCTAGCTATTAAATCATCCCATTCACAAAAAAATAGAACCGTATGGTAGAGAACCATTCTATCCTATTCCATCTCATCCCACCAACCAAACATTTTTCAATAACTATTTCCTGGTCATCATTTAAAGATGATTGAAAACCGCGAACCCATTACACCCCATAAAATCGTACATCTCTGTATGAACTGAGATGTTTCCTGCGAAATTCGGTCCTGATCAACTCGGCTTCGGCTTCTGGTTTCTGGCTTATTTTTCACTATTCATAAGTTTCGTCTTTTTCTGAACTTTTGGCTTTTTGTTGAGCTTTTTTGCCTGTTCTTTTTTTCTCGTATTTGTTTGTATTATACGTAATGGCCTAACATATTTTTATTTTAAAATTTTTTAAATTTAATTCTGCTAAATAAGCCTCTGTCACTCTGATGCTTTTTCAGCCGATTCTGATATTTTCAGCCATAAGCCACGAGCTTTTCAGTGAACCGATCACCACCTCATACAAAGTCCCCGCTCCATACATATCCAAGTTAAGGTGTCATTTGATGAAGGGTTTGCTCCTTGCGAGTTGTCACCAAGGAATTCTCCCAGGCCAGGAAGGTACGTAGCCTGCACGGAGATAGAGGGATCACTACTCTTTACGTACAGACAGCAATGGATGTCACATACTCACATTGTACTACTCTACAAAGAATCTTGGTCAAGTTATACCGGCAACATTGCTATTTACTGGTGCGGTACATTTTAAGCGTGTCGACTCTCCCACGGACTACTTCTAAGGGGAAAAAACATGGTTTGTGAGCAACTATCACCGACTAGCCACGAACAGCGTTGACAGCTTCCGATTGAACATGTAAAAACTTGTACTGTGTATTTGTTCTTGAGATGCATGGGATTGACTTCACATCCATCCAGCCAACCAAACCTAGGTCCATTCCTGATTTTGAGGAGATGGTAAAACAGAGAGGCAAGACATTGGCAATTGTAAGTTGCAACAAAACTAGGGGTGCATATCGAAACAACTCCTCGTCTTATCGAGCTTTTCCCAAAATTGATATAATTTGATTTAATATCATGTTATGTATAATTTAAAAGTATTTTTAGAAATGAGCCGAGCCGAGCTAGAGCAAAATTCAAATTCATTTGAAATCAACTCATTTTAATGTTTAACCAATTAATAAGTATAATTGAAGTAATTTTGAATCGAGCCAACAAGCCCCACTAATGAGCTTTTTTTCCACCCCTAAATAAAACACAAGGCTTTCTCAAAAAAAAAAACAGGGCCGTTGATCTCCACTCCGGCCGTCGAGTACTCCGGATCCAGCTCCTCCGCCAAATTATGGCCCGTTCGTTCTAGTTTTAACTCTAAAGGCTAGAATGAATACATCGGCTTCTTAATTTTATTTTTGATTTTTTTTGCATTGTGGTATAATGATGTTTTTCTTTTTTCTTAATTTTTAATTAAATAATTTAAAAAAATAATAGCCAGTCAAAATCATTCTATTTAAGTCAAAATAAACGGGCCTCAAATAACCGCGTCACGCCCGCCGCTTGCTCGCGAGTAGAGATGGCAACGGGTAAATACCCATCGGGTATTGCCATTCCATACCCGTACCTGCTAGATGTAAATTTACCCGTCGGGTTACCCGTATCCGCACGTGGGTAGGAAAATTTACCCATACCGTACCACGCGGGTATTACTACCGACGGGTAACCGTACCATAAGCATACCGGTTCAACACATAAGAATATCATCAATTTAGACATTCATTAATCATACATGCCAAGCACAAAAGCGTCTAATGATCAAAATTAGTACATCACATAAACATACTTGACATGATCATATCAACATATGACAAACAAATAAACAATCAACAACAAGTAGATAATAAAATTAACATTTGAGTGGGATGTCTAGTTGTCTAATCGCGGTATTCATTACCGCGGGTAGGCGGTATGGGTAGTATATACCACACCACTTCCCTTACGTGGTGAGGATTTCGCCAACAACGTACCCATGGGTACATAAAATTTTCATACCGTCTCTTTATCGGGTAAAACTGTCGGGTATTCGGATATCGGTACCCATTACCATCTCTACTCGCGAGTCGCCGCTACTAGAGATGGCAATGGGTGCCGATACCGAATACCCGACGGGTTTTACCCGATAAAGAGATGAGTATGAAAATTTTATGTACCCATGGGTACGTTGTTGGCGAAATCTCTACCCGCCGAGTAAGCTGAAAGCGGTGTGGTATATACTACCCATACCGCCTACCCGCGTAATGAATACCGCGATTAGAAAACTAGACATCCCACTCAAATGTTAATTTTATTATCTACTTGTTGTTGATTGTTTATTTGTTTGTCATATGTTGATATGGTTATGTCAAGTATGTTTATGTGATGTACTAATTTTGATCATTAGACGCTTTTGTGCTTGGCATGTATGATTAATGAATGTCTAAATTGATGATATTTTATGTGTTGAACCGGTATGCTTGTCGGCTGCGGGTTACCCGTCGGTAATACCCGCGTAGTGCGGTATGGGTAAATTTTCCTACCCGCGTGCGGATACGGGTAACCCGATGGGTAAATTTACACCTAGCGGGTACAGGTATGGAATGGCAATACCCGATGGGTATTTACCCGTTGCTATCTCTACTCGCTACCTACCCACCGCGACACGCGCGCACACGGGCTTGCTTCCCCCTTCTTTCCTCGGAGGATGGGCCCACCGTCTGACCGCCGACGTGCGGCCCAAAACGACTCACGAGGGCGCCGCGCGACCGTGACATTTCAAAGGGTTACAGTAACGGTTCGAAATAAGATGCGACTATAGCATATACGTACTATAGCTACATCAGATAAGATGGATAGCAAATACATGTGAAAAGATAATGTCCTATTTAAAGTGATGGTAATACACGAGGGAACCATGGAAGCCCATAAATCCATTCTTGCCATGGCAGCTCGCAGGCACCGGGAAAAAAAGAGAAAGAAATGGTTTAACATTTCCCTTTGAGAAAAATAAAAGAAATTTAATCTTGCCAATTTTTGGCATGTAGCGGTGGTAGACTTGGCCAAACAGACCGGGCACAGTACGATGAGTAAACACGTAAACGGGTCATGTTGGTCCAACTCAACTAGACGTGTCGTATTTGAGCCAGCCTAACACGACACACATATTAGCTTTCCTGGAGTAGTGCAATAAAATTATTTGCGGTTAGTTGTAAAATTACTTATATTAGGGTTACTACACTCTTTTAAGCGCGGACGGATGATTTGACAGTAAAATTATCTGTAATTGGTAGTAATATTACTTGTAATTGACAGTAAGAATAATTGCGACTCAACGACTAATAGTAAAATTATTTATGACTGACACTATAATTAGTTAGGATCAACGGTAAAATCAATAGACCATCGGTGATCTATTTAATTAAGCGTGCCTGGACCATCCTGGTTTGGTAAGACCTGATATGACCCGATCTCTCATTATAGCATGATTGAATCAAAGATCAGACACATAAATCAGTATACCATAACATGATAACTTATTTGAAACCACGCCAGACCTGTTTAGAGGTCCCAAAAGAAGCTCACCCCCTCCCACTATAAATAAATAAAAGCCGCTCCCCAAGCTGAGGAGTGGTGCACCACAGGAGATCTTCAATCCACCACCTCCGTTTCTCCTCTCGGCCGCTGACTCCCCGTTTGTTCCTTCCTCACCGACAAGAGGCAGGTAAACCCACCGAATCCCTCTCCCAAGATCTGGTTTCTTGCTCGCAGCTCCTCCGTGTGTTGTTCCCGGGCTTAGCCGCGCTGGCTTGTTCCAGGCTCCGTTTTGGCAGGATTTGGTTCTTGGCTGCGGCGAAGGTGCCAAGAACTCTGGTTAGGACAGGCGTTTAATGGTTCCTGCATGGTTTGGGTGCGATTTGCGGCGGGTCCTCGCATCTAGGGTGTCCTTAGTTCGTGTGGTTGGATCGGAAAGGGCCGAAGGGCTTTTTTTTAAAAAAAAGATTTTCGTAGTTTTTTTTGTCCATGTCAGGCAGGCTGCAGAGGAAACGGTGACATGAACTTGGGCGAGAAGTGTTGATCATTTTGCATCGATTGCTTTGCTATATATACATTCCCAATCTGATACCTCATACCTGTGTGGCTCGTTCCTATTTTGTTGTGTGAATCGGAAAGCTGTGGCGTTTTTGCCTGGTTTCTTGATCAGATTGGGGCTGGCAGTGAACTTCAACCATGATGCCATGACTCTCCAAGATCAATTTTTTTTTTCTTTTCATGTCAACTGCAGTTTTCATGCATTGTGTATCTTGTCTGTACTCGTCCAGCAGAGCAGAGGTATGGTTTTCGTACGATTAGCGCTATATGCTTAAAGGGCTCCCATTAGCTCGTTTTGGGAGTTTGATTTGTGAAAGGCAATGTCAAATGGTTGAAATTAGTACTCTGCTGTGGGGAAGACTTTAAAAGGGGCTTAAAATTTCACCCCTAAATGTGTGAACCTTTTTCTTTTGTGTTTGGGAGAGGCTAAGATGCTCTTGTCTTGTTTTGGTATTGAGCTTTGGTGTCTGTTATCCTGTTCTTTTCGTCATGGTATGCTTACTATTGAAATAAACTGGATCTGCAATAATAATTAAATCAATAAGTTTAACCGTTGATTGCATCAAGATTCCTGCTGCTATATTGGATTCTTTTATTCACCACTAGTATTCACGATTAGCTTCAAAGATTCCCTCAAGCAGTGATTGGTTGACCATTTGCGGTTAGTATTTTGTTTTGTATGAAATCTGTGCAACACATGACGATGAATTAATGAGCTGCCCTCTAAGCAATGCATGTGTTCAATACGGCGGTTTGTCATGTACCCTTTATCTCTCCACCAACGTATTCTCTTCAATTATACAAAGTTTTTCCCATGAGTTTCATGCGATATTATTATCGTCTTAATTCTAACTGTCAATATTTCAAGAGATTCAATAATCCCTATGTAGCAATTTGACTTTTATATATACTCACTGTTGTTTCAAATGCTTAAAATGACAGAATGGGGAGCACCGAAAAGACCGTAACCGCTTATGGCGAGTACACCTATGATGCGCTGGAGAGGGAGCTCTACTGGCCAACTGAGAAGCTGAGGATATCAATTACTGGTGCTGGTGGTTTCATTGGATCCCATATTGCTCGCCGTCTGAAGAGTGAGGGACACTACATTATCGCCTCCGACTGGAAGAAGAATGAACACATGACTGAGGACATGTTCTGCCATGAGTTCCACCTTGTTGACCTAAGGGTCATGGACAACTGCCTTAAGGTCACTACTGGTGTCGACCATGTCTTCAATCTTGCTGCTGATATGGGTGGCATGGGGTTCATTCAGTCCAACCACTCTGTGATCATGTACAACAACACCATGATCAGTTTCAACATGCTTGAGGCTGCACGTATCAATGGTGTGAAGAGGTTTGTTACTTTGTTTCCTATCTAGCTGCAGTGTGGCCTCCTCCACAGACAAATATTAACCCTTGCACCAAGTCTAGTTCTGGAGTTAATCTTAAATTCAGTAATGAATGAATAGAAGAAGCTTTCTCAGAACAGAAAGATGACATCTGGAACATATAAACAACATTGCTTAGGAATGGTGGTCTTTGGGAAGCTTTGGGTACAGTTTGAGGCTTTGATCTTTTTCATTAGTAACAAATCCAGATTTGTATGCTAGTCAAGTTGATACTAACATTACCATACTGCACTTAAGAAAACCAGTGTTTCAATGATATTAGAACTTACTCTGTTTTCTGTTATATTATAATGTACATGTCATACATTTCAAGTACGATGTCTCAACTCCACATGATCTCATTCAGTCCATTTGACTTGTATTTTGTATCTCTTTGGTCTTGCAGGTTCTTCTATGCCTCGAGCGCATGCATTTACCCTGAATTCAAGCAGCTTGACACAAATGTGAGCTTGAAGGAATCTGATGCCTGGCCTGCTGAGGTGTGTTCATCGAAATACTATCACATTTTTTTATTTGTCAAATGCATACTCAAATTTAAATTTCCTTTGATCTACTACCATTCAGCCTCAAGATGCTTATGGCTTGGAGAAGCTCGCAACCGAGGAGCTGTGCAAGCACTACACCAAGGACTTTGGCATTGAGTGCCGCGTTGGTCGTTTCCACAACATATATGGCCCCTTTGGAACATGGAAAGGTAAATCCACTAGTTCTTGAGTCATTCAATCATAGGTTATCCTGAGGCCATTATTCAATTTGCACTGAATAGGTGGCCGCGAGAAGGCACCAGCTGCCTTCTGCAGAAAGGCTCAGACTTCCACGGACAGGTTTGAGATGTGGGGTGATGGTCTACAGACCCGATCCTTCACTTTCATCGATGAGTGTGTTGAGGGCGTTCTGAGGTACGTAACTACTTGTAAGGTTATCCAGATAATAGACTAAACCAATACCTGCATAGAAACGAGAAATCAATCTAATACCATATAAAAACTTTCTAGATTGACAAAGTCGGACTTCTGTGAGCCAGTGAACATTGGAAGTGATGAAATGGTCAGCATGAATGAGATGGCTGAGATTGTTCTCAGCTTTGAGGACAGGAAGCTGCCCGTCCACCACATCCCTGGTCCAGAGGGTGTCCGCGGGCGTAACTCTGATAACAACCTCATCAAGGAGAAGCTTGGCTGGGCCCCCACAATGAGGCTCAAGGTATGCCACTATCTTGCTAGATTTTCTCATATACCATATTAATTATGAAATACTCAGAATCCCAACCCCGCATTGTAACACTTTTTAAGCTCTTTACATTAGCCAAAACAGAGACTAGTCCGGTTGTTATGCAATCAATAAAACCTCCAGAACTCGCAAATAACAATAGCTGATACCGGTAAATGCTGTTCAGGATGGCCTGAGGATCACCTACTTCTGGATCAAGGAGCAGATTGAGAAGGAGAGGACCCAGGGCATCGATATCGCCGCATATGGGTCATCCAAGGTGGTGTCTACACAAGCTCCAGTTCAGCTGGGCTCCCTCCGTGCCGCTGACGGCAAGGAGTAAGCTGAACAACTCCCAAGTTGATCAGCGCCAGCTTATTTCAGTACTACCTATGGGATGGATCCTTGGAAATTTTGGACCTAGAAATAGCTGCCCCATGTGGTGTAGCAGATGTTTATGTTCTATTCATCGTCACCCCATTATTTTTTTTGTGTCACGCAGTTCTTTATATGCGGTACATTTGCTTTGATGAACAATAAAGTTCCCTGCTTTACTTTGGCACAATGCTGTGTTCAGTTTTTCTGAAAAACTGTTAAGTCTGTTGCTTTATTGTGCTCTCTGGGTATGCACCAAGATCATAACCTGTATTTCGGTTCAGAGTTTCACGCTTGCGCAAAGTGCGGGCATTCATTTCAGCACATAGTTTCATGCTTCGTGGAACAATAAGCGGTCTTAACCGGTGTGCAGTGCAATCCGACTTGTGAGCTCTCACGTAACAAGGTGCGAACCTTAACCGGCGTGATTTGATCACTGTATTCCAGACCAAAATTCTCGCAGCCTGCTAAAATCTTCACTGCCTGAGCCGTGAGGCGTTGCTAAATTTTCAATACAGATGAATGGTACAAAGCAACTCGAATCCAAGGGTAAGCATTTCGCTAAGTTCTTTTCAACTTATGAGTTATGACTTACGGCTTGTAGTTTTCCTCAATTAAACAAACAAAACGGTTTCTTTGCCGTCGTTTCAAAATAATTTATCGGGACAACCTTTTAAAAGCAGTTTATCAGCATTCGGTCTGTTCACACAAACGCTTGCGCTAAACCAAAAACCAGTGGCAGAGCCAGTCCATTAGTGGAGCCCTGGCAGATGGTTGGGGCCTCAACGTAAAAGGCTGTACCTACCCGTGTTGGAGGCTGAAGGCTAGGGGTGGAGCCGGCTGCTACTTGCCTGCAAGCTCACGCACCCGCCTAGAGTCGTGAGTCTTGGCTCCGTCTCTGTCAAAAATCATAAAACGTAGTTATAAACCATAAGACATAGCTAAAAAAAATCCACAGTAGTTGCCTTGTCTAGACCTGCCCAATGGGCCATGCCAGGGCGGTATAATTTTAGCCATAGGTTCATAGTAATTTTAGCCGGTATAATTGAACTCAATATAGTGTCTACAATAATTTACCAGTAGACCCCGTCTTGAAAAGACGCACAGTTTAAAAGTTAGTTACTGTAGTAGAAAGTGATAAACCAAAGTCAAAACCAAAAGGAACCTAGCCAGTAATTCAATAGGAAGTTTCTGTTGTGAAGTAGGCGGTTTTAGCAAATTAATTCAGCATAATTTAAGCGTATTTCTACCAGCACATAAATGACAAAATTGACATATAAACATGTAAATCTCCCATATCATTTAAGCAGGACAATATACTCAAAATATTGAATAGGAGGGTAATAAAAAACCAGCATATTGCTTAGGTTTTAATTTGTTTGTTTGTGTGCTCTTAGAGGCCATGTTGCTTGTTGCTTAAGACTTTGATCTTAGCCCTCACGGCGCTTGTACCACTTTTATTCATAATTGAATATGACAATTATATGGGATAAATTAGGCCTTGAGCCAAACTAAAGCTTTGCTCGAAAACAATTCATGCAAATTAGTAAGTAACTGTCTACTGATGTTTGCACATGTATAATAATCGACTAAAAAAACCAGTGAACAGATCAACACAGTGTGCAGTGTAGTAACTAGATGAATCACAATTATGCCTATTGACATCAAGCAGCAACATTAACATAGTGAAACAAATGCAAAGACCACTAACGAACTGAATAGATCATGTATACGGAGCATTCATGAATTGCATATCTAGAGATAAAAACAGCACGCACTCATTTAGCTCAAAACTAGATTGTACCCAATTGTCATATTCAATCTCAGGATAGACACCAAATCATCATTGAGCAACAAACTGAGCCCATAACAGATTAATTCAAGTCTCCCAGTACTAGTCAAAGAGAAAAGACAACTAGTACAACACACTTGAATGAATATTGCCCACAATTGAAAAATACTAACGATGCGGATGGCACTCAAAGCCACCAAGAAGTGGACCAGGCAGGGCACGCACATGATGCTGTCCCAGAAGACCAATCGCCTTGCTGTGCCACATAGAATGGACGAGGTCATTAGAGATACAATGCCCAAAGTTATAGATACAATGCTCTCCTTAGCTTCTTCAATGCCAAGGACATATTTAGACCAGGGCCTCCTTCGTTGCTTGTGGTTGGAGCCTTCTTTCACAGCATCAGGAGCGGGCTTAGCTTCGGAAGCGGGTGTCGTAACCTCTGTCTCGCACTGCATCATGTCCTCTTCTGCTCTGGCATACTCCTCCATTTTGTTGAAGAGCTTAGCCACAATCTTTATGGGCTTCCACATGTTATACTCCACAGTGGGCCCTTCTGAAGGTCGTGGATAATTTCATTAATGATGGTCATGTCATTGACATCCCTCACTTGGCAGCGGACCCTCGCAAAGCGTTTGAAGTAGGCCCACAGCTTCTCTCCTAGGGCTTATATCACCACAAAGAGCTAGTCGGCGTCGACTCGCTATACGTGTTTGGAAGTTATTATGCATGATGTCTTGGACCTTGTTGGACCGAAATGGCGACAGAGGGGGGGGTGAATGTCGGTCAATTAAAAATGAAACCCCCAAGTACTCACTTAACTTTACTTCTCACCAATAGCTACAAAACTACGATGAGAAATACTTGAGCTCTCTGGAAGACTTACTTGGCCAAACAACGTGTAAGGAGAGAACAGCAAGGGATCAAATGGAACTCAACCCTCACAAGTATCCACCACAAGAACTTCCTCTCCTATAGCATGGCAATGCTATGAAGAGGGAAAAGCTTCTCTGGAGCCTCACAAGAACTTGAAGAAAAGCTACTGGACACCAATACAAGGAGGCAACAAATTCTCAAAATCAAATTTCACGAAGATTTGCTCGGGCGGTCTGACTTATACTTATAGGGGCGGTCTGACCGCATGTTGTGAGCCGGTCAGACCGGCCTTGAGGACCCGGTCTGACCTCCCAGCATGCACAAGTTGGACCGGCCCTCGGGTTCAGACTGCAGACAGGTTGATTTTTCAGGTTTGCACTGAGGAGATTTTGTCAAAAGCAAGAGAAGGAGATAAATAAATTAAATCACTTTAAAGCAAAGCTTCAAAGGACTATTCCAAACATTTTGAGGACCAATTAACCTGAAAAACCAACTGAACTCATAGAATTTCAGATTATGCCCAAATCCTGAAAATTACAGAGCTGAACTAAAACTCAGATTCCTCCCAAACCCTAAATCCTTTGGCACTGAAAATCTGGGATATATTAGCAATAGTCACAGGGACCTTCAAGCCAAATTTCAAGCTTTATTGAGAAGGGAAACTTGATATGCACTAAAACCCTAGAAACGAGAATGAAGACAGGACAACTCAAATCCAAAATACTCAAGATTCACTGGTCCTTTGCACATGAGATTTTGCAATTGAGTTAGCAACATCCTGTGACCTCCCCAACAAGAATCTCAAGCCGTTATATCAAGGGAATCAAGAAGTCCAACATGCCCCTGACATAAAACCCTAGTACAGTGAAAAACAGAGGAATGAGCTGAAATGGAATCTTTGATTTTTATCATTGAATCTCTAGGGAACAAGCTGACCAAATGGTCTAGAGATATCATCCCATCACAGAGCGATCCATTTTAACACTCCTCAACAATTAACAACTTGAGACACAGAAAATCAAGAAATCAAGCAAACAGGCAACGAAGAACAGACAGAGCACGGGAAGAAAACTTCATATTTTTATTTCATCAAAGCTGAATACAGAGGAGTCCCGATACGCATGGACATTAGAACAAGAAAGTGATTACATGATCCTCAACTCATCCTCACCCTCTTACTACATGATTCTCTCCAGAGCTCACAAACTCAAGACTCACGTAGTATACACTGGGAACTCTCTTCAGACCTCACTCTCTACAGCAATGAGTACACTAGAATGCCTGAATGCTTGAATGGATGCCTTGCCACTGCCTTCTCCTCTCCATTTGAAGGCCAAAGCCTCACCCCAAACTAGCAAATCAAGAAGTGGCATACAATGCCCACTCCACCACCTCACACACCATATGAGGCAATTAGTCAACACTCTTTTTGGAGGGAAACAACCAGCCACCTCCTTCCAAATGCTTGAGTCAAATTACCAATTTGCCCCTCAAGCACCTTCCCGGAAGCTTCCCGCGTCCGGTACCTTGACCGCCTGGACCTCGACTCCTCCTGAGCCTAGTCCGGTCCGTTCCGTCACGTACGACCGCAACCGACATCCAACCGTTCTGGACCTCCGACTCATCCTTGAGCCTAGTCCCGGTTCTCCCGTCGTTGCCCGTCGTGTCCGTCACCGGTAGCTCCCGCTCCGGTTCCTCGTCTCCCGACTCGCAACCACCTCACTAGCATCGATCATCTTCGGCATCACTGACCGTCTGGACCTCAACACCTCCTGTGTCTAGTCCCGGTCCTCCTCACCTCACCATGACCTAGCTCCGAAGTCCTGCAGTCACACAGACAAGCAAACCATCACATAGCACCGCACGAAACAGCATAATCCATAATAGCGCAAGTAAAGGTACTCAACCCTAGAATACCCTAAACAAACTCAACCTCACTAAACCAACGTCAATTACTCATCACCAACATGGGGATACCTCCACATGGTCTCTCAGATCTGCTCCCATCCAAACATCGAATCGGGGAGATGGTGAAGAACCAGGAGAGTGCAACCCCCAGAAGACCGAGTGATAACCCCTTCACCTTTGTCGAGTTGTCTTTCCCCATGGCCTCAATGGCCATCTCGTAGACACATAGGAACTCACAGGGGTCCGAGTCCCCTTGGTAGGGCTCTACCGTAGGCATCTTGAAGTCTTTCGGCTAGACGCTGAGCTACAAGCCCATGTAGAGGGGGGACTCGGGGTCCACTCTCCGAGAGGCATTGCAGGCCCCGACGTTGGCCTCCCAGCTTTTCGTCCCTTCTCCGGCCGCCTTTGCCACTATCGCGGCGGGCATCAGCTGACTCTGATTCTCTTACATCTCGTGCATGGCTTTGCGTAAGTCCGCCAATTCTCACTGTAGTATTTCCAGGATTGCTTCAAAGGGACTTTCACCCGCGCTTGGTGCTGGTGGGAGGACGACCCCTGCTCCCTGCATGGTGATGGTGACGATGTCGATGTCAGCGGAGACCACTGCTTGAGCGGCACGGACGATGCAAACTATTGTGGTTACAGACCAAACAGTAAATGATGAGGCTACAGGAAGGCCACAAAGGCTACCCAGAGCCTTACAAACCATAGAGACAAGGGATAAGTCTGTACTACCTAAATTTGTTTGAAAAAGAAAGAGTTTGCCTCTCATAAGGTATATATTTATTGCCATGAGGAGATTTGTTACATAAATGCCCTTATTTGAGGCTATAATTGTAGGAGCAATACCGTTTTTCTCTTGAAACAGTCTTTACGGGCCAATCATGTGGCCTCACGATTCTTAAGCCTCTTGGTGTAATGGGTCGACTGGACCAAGTGGGGGCCACTCCCACAACACACCCAATTTGAACAGCTTGTCATCATATGTGGTAAAACCACCCACTCATGATGCCACATAGGCAAAACCATCATGCAAAATTGGGTTAGGGGGTTATATGGACGAGATTGTAAAGTTCTGGGTGCTAGATACTCGGTTTTTAAGTTGATATGGACTTTTTTCAATATAATTTAGCAAAAATAAAGCCTTCTCCTGTCCCGCCTTACAGACAAAACCACTGAACAAATCGAAATTATATCGAAAACTAGTTAGAGGCCCGTGCGTTGCAACGGAGTCATAAAAATGGTGAGACGAAACTTACTGCCTTGCCAACTTCACACATCAAACAAGTAAGACCAGAAATTATCTTCTCACTTCTGTTGGCTAGAGCTGGTAGAAGAAGAACTTCTCTGATGTACGGCATCTTACTTAGAAAAGCCTAAGGCAAATCTTACAACCAGATAGCAGCATACAGTAAAGGATTTCTCAGTTTATTATGAGTTGAAAGTATATTAATAGAACAATATTTTGTAAAACAACAAATTCATCAATGGAACAGCAGCCATTCAAAAACTTTACAGTACCATTGTATATTCAACAAAATTACAAGTCAACTATTAACAGGGGCAATTCAATAGATGACAAGATATAGTGAAAAAAGAAAGACATGGAGCATTCAAATCATTAACTCAGGCGATGTACTCCTACTTCATACCATGCCACTGGAACTTCTTAGAGCACCAACCACAGAAGCAGCACAAAATGCATTAGTGCGTGTATGTGGAAAAATCAAAACATGAACCAGCTAGCATGTCCAAGAATCACAGTTTATACAAAATAAATTTATAAGATATTGTCAAAGAGACAAAAAAACGAGAAAGAGGGTTAGTATTGCAATGCTTCTGGTCTTAATCTTCATGTCATATGGATATTTAAGGAAAAACACACTTTATGAACTAAATGATGCTCTGAACATCATAAAATTTAATCCCAAATGAGCTATGTATTAGTTGGTTCAAGTTATTCAAGCATTAAATCAGTGTCTTAACACAAACAGAAGAGAGCAACCTGAATTGTGCAAACCATTCCATGGCACATACCAATTCCCAAATACCACATTTCTAACCGAAAGAAATACACACGGCAACAAAAGGTGGAGTAGGACTGTATGAAAACTTGGCATTAGCTAACAAAGCCCAATTCAACCACTATTTCATGCAACTACCAAATTGACTTGTTGATTACACCAGTGCAGTACAGGATCCTGCAGAATGAATCAGAAGAACATAACTTACTTGGTACTAGCTGATAAGCTCGGTCATAACCTCTATGGCCACGTCAAACGAGAATGACACCTTCATTGGCCACACAAGAATGAAATAGCATGTTAGCACGTGTATGCACAACTAATCCCTTGAAGTACACTTTTACGAGCTTATAAATAATCGATGGGTGCATTGTTCGCACCTATGGGGAGTTGAACGCAAAAGTGAGAAGTGGGTGTGTGGCGAGTGCAACCGCCGGCATCTGTGAGAAGCATCCGGTGCGGACCTACATTGTTGTCGCTTCTCTTAGCGTAAGGCGAGCGTGAAACAAAGCAAAAGAAGGCACATATGTACTCAACTTAGAAGGCTTCGTAGAATTTTGCAGTTGCGCTTGTGGAGGGGGACCCCATCGTTCGCGGGTGCCTTCTTGAACTGGGTGAGAAGGAACTTGAGCACGGTGGGCATGTGCATGAGGAGCTCGTGCGTGAACCTACACCACGCAGTGGCGTCGACCCCCGTGTTGCCGCTCTGGTCCTGCGCAACCTCCTTGGGGGGAACACGGTGAGCAGCTCCAGCACGCCGGGGTCGGGCAGGTGCCGCATCCGGGTGAAGAGCCTATCCACACCTCACTCGACGCGGAGCGCGAGAGTCGCGAGGGCCAAGCAGATCTATGTGAGCAGCTGCAGGGGCCCAGGCAGAACCGGCGCGTGGCTAGGAGGAGCCTGTTGAGGAGCGGCACGCCGGGGTGGGGGAGCGGCTCGTTGAGGAGCGGTGCGCAGGGTGGGGGAGAGGCGCGTTGAGGAGCGACACGTCGGGGTGGGGGAGTGGCGCACCGGGAGACTGATCTTCCCGTGAAGCATTTGGGCGGCAAAGAAGAGGAGGTCGGCGGGCAGGGTGGGATCTGGGGATGTAAGCAGCGAGGTCGCCAGCGCCCATGCCTGCGGCGAGCGCTGCAGGCCGAGAAGCCACTGGTTGGCGGCGAGGCTGGCGGAGGGGTGTGCGCTGTAGTTGAGCATGTGCACGGCCGCGGCAAGCTGCTCCTGGAGGTCCGACACCTTGGCGGCATCCATCGCGGCGGTAGGTGGAGTGGGGAGGTGGGTGGATTCGGGTGGGGTGGCGAGGGGACGGAGGGGATTGGGCCGGTTGTTTGAGTGACTGCAATATTGGAGAGCAAGCGATAGAGAGACAAGGGTGCCAGAATTCGCGGGGAGATGGAGAAAGTGGAGAGGATGGGCGGTTGGACCTGAGAGAGAGAAGAGAAAGAGAGAGACGAATGATCCAAATCAAATCGGATGGTTGTAGAGAGGAGAGAAGAACGCACCGACAACCATCAACTTCTTTTTATATAATAGTAGAGATAAAGTCTCTTGGCAAATTACCCCTTTTATACACGCCAATCCACACTACGTAATTTCAGAGGAAACGGTTCAATTCTCACGTTTCAACCGAGACATGAACGAGAAAGAGCAGGCCAAAACGAAAGGACATGGCCAAGAAGGCGCCCGTGTTCCGCTCCTCACGGGCCGGGACCCAGGTTCCGTTCCTTTCCCCTGTGCACTCCTTCCCTTTCTTGCATTTGTTTGGGTTTATTTAGGCTTGTTCTTGCCCAGAGTTTGTTAGATCTGCGAGTGGGTTCGCGGTTTCTTGCCGGGGAATTAGGCCCAGGCTGCAGATTTCGTTCGTTCGAGAGATGTTTTTTCGTTTCTTTTTGGAAACACGTTAGTTCGGGAGATCGTACAAGCCTGTTTTTGCTTCAGAATTCTGTTTATGCGCGGGCTAACTAATATTCAATGCTTAACAGCATTAATTTGACATCAAACCTGCAAGCTATCGTTTTCGTCTTTGTTACATATTCTTTGTTCTAGTATAAAATCACCGGAGAAAATGCCTGAATTCTTATGATTTATGAATTGCTGCGTTCCTGGATCGGTGTCTCCCTGCTTCGTTTTGTAGGACGGGCGAGCTGTAGTAGTAGCAGTACGCTGTAGGCTTCAGACCTTCAGTATCATGAACTAGTGTTCAGTATTCACCTGAATCAACTTCTTATGGCAGGAGTTTGTGAAGGCTACCCACACTTGCACTGTGTTTAAGAGGGCTTGTGCACACGTAATTTTAGGGGATATGTTGTTCAGTCTTAGCTTCATAATGGAACATCTTTCGCGGAAGTAACCTTTTCCGTGGCGCATATTCGCATAATTCATGGATGCATTCCATATCTACTCTTTCTATTATGGTGGACAGCAGCCAGTATCTTGTCAGTCTTGCTTCTGTGAAACTTACAGTATTTTTGCTGATTGCTGACCTGCTTCTATCTCGGCAATATCGCAGTTCCCAGTGGGCCGTATCCACAGGCAGTATTCGATTTTACAACGAAGTAAATGCAATTTTACCTCATCAACTTTATCTTTCAAGTACTACATCTTTCAACGTATTATTGTAAAACATCTGTTATTCAAGTGTCCCTTGAGTACTTTTATCTACTTCCATCATTTTTTATACAGTTTCTTCGCTTGAGTCGCTAAAAATTATATACTCGAGACAAAAAAAAAGTATATGACATTCTCAATAAAAAGGAACTATAGTTTGTTGTTCAATAAATAAGAAAAGAACATGTTCTGTACCTATCAATAAGCTTCCAGGTTTTAGGTATAACTAAATCTCTATATATTCTTGTGATGCTAGTTGACTTTAGACAAAGACCTATTTAACACACATGTATCTATTAGATTAGTGTAGTTGGAATGACCATAATAACTCATAATATTATTGAACTTACCATTGAACTCTTGCACTAATGTTCATGTAACAACCACAACTGTTTGACTATCAATTATATGTTCACTTAAACAATGACCTAATTGCCCCCATAATGTTACTCTGATGTTATTACCCCTGAAAATTCCATTGCAGAATAGTTAAATGTTAACATAAATGCATGAAGATTGTGTTTAATGTTGAATTAAAGGTAAGATGCATGCATATTTTACTCTGGTGTTAGAAGTTCGATCTCGCGAATATCTAAAGGTCTTGGGTTTGTAGTGTTCTTCCTCGTAGTTCTTGATCTAATTGGCTTAATTCAGGTGAGTAATCGAATAGCATCTAAAAAGCTAAAGTTTTAACTAATTCAAATTTTGTAAAGAAACATAAATACAATTATACACTTACCTGATAATTGTTGAATTTTTATTTAGCCATTCTAGTAGTATGTCTCTCGTAACAAACTCAAAATAGTGATCCTGACAATTATTTGACGAAACTTTCACTACTTTCATCTTTGTATTATTCGTGAAAGTAATTTTAAGCTGATTATTGACTAGACGGTATTTGGCGAATTCTTGAACTTTGATATTACTGAACACATAGATAGAACTCTCATTGATCTTTGGTCTGTAAGTGTCTGTCATATAATTCCAAATAGTAGCATGAATTGTTTCACTCTATCAAATGCAAAACATCAATCAACAAATGTTTAAAAATTACATAATTGAACATGTCAAGAGAAAAACAAATTCATCCATCATGATCATATCAATACTCATAAGTTCATTTGTCACAAAATTGATCAAATCCCACATTCGTATTACATTCACTTTGATGTTCCATGTTTGTCCTCTTGGCGTTAACTCACTTAGAGCAACTCCAGTAGGGCCCCTACTTGAGCCCTCATCCTACTTTTGAGGGCCGAGGGGCAAAAAACTCACTCCAGCAGGGCCCCTACTTGAGCCCTCAAAAGTAGGGGGCCCTCAAATCTCCCCCTCGAGCCCTCATTCCTAGGGGGTTTGGAGAGAACCCCTACTTTTGAGGGCTCAAGTAGGGGCCTTGCTGGAGTGAGTTTTTTTGCCCCTCGGTCCTCAAAAGTAGGATGAGGATGAGGGTCGGTCCTATGTGTCATCCCCTCTTAGAATGAATTTGAGGGTCCTGTTTTGAGTGCTCCTGCTGGAGTGTAGCTCAAAAAACAGAGCCCTCAAAAGTAGGAAGATGCCTCAAATAAAAAGTAAGAGCCTTATTTTGAGGACTACTGCTGGAGTTGCTCTTAGCGTCTTGTATGCCATGGTGTTACTGCCTTCAAAAAACTTAAAATCAAATGTGACACGTGATGGAATGGACTGGAGACAGGAGGCAATGAAGAGTAATAGCATATTTGAAGTAGTTGACTTCACTGTTGGCACGAATGATAGACATGAAGAAGTTGAATCCAGAGAGAGAATCTAGAGGTAAGTCACGAGTTGTCTTGTTTGCTAAGCCGAGCCTCTGGACATTCGAGGAGCTGGCCGAGTTGGAGAAATCAGTCCTCAGGATTGAGTGGCTTTAGCGTAAGGCTGGCGCAGCCAATTAGGTGTTCTTCTCTTCGACTCTGTCAGCACGTAGTTGCGGCAAGTTGTCGTCTTCTTTCTGGCCGAACTCGACTCCTGGGACGCAAGAATTGGCTGTGAAGGCCGTGGTTCTACATGGGGACCTTATACATGTACACAATTTCCTTGGCTCTTCTGTCCTCGTATTAAGTTCTGATTGGTCTGTAAAGTCTGTTTGTTTCCATTGATTTTCCTTCTCTAGCTCGAACGGAAGCTCATATTCAATTCGGATTGGTTTTCTAAAGTCTTTTTTCCCTTGCCTTTCCTTCTCTATCCTAAACGGGAGCTCTGCTTAGGTTTGTTATTTATCCTGGGAGCTCATATTCAGTTCAGATTAGTTTTGTAAAGTTTTTTCCCTATATTTCCTTCTCTGCTTTAACGGGAGCTCTGATCAGCCATTTGTTGTTCCACACATTTAGATCTCAACCATTATAATTTAGACTCATATCAATTGATGGTACATATCTTTTTCTTTTTTCCGATTAGTGTGGTAATTTCTACCCCTTAAAAGTGAACATTGTAGCTCCGTTCGCTTCTGCTTGAATAGTATAATAGATTACACCTTGTTTGTCTGTGGTTTTTTGTAAGAGCTTTTCATGTAAAATCCACATCCACTGCTCTTTTCATCATTTATTTTTGTTGTGTGTTTTATAACATGAAATCTTGAGTTGCTCTCACATCTTTCTGTCTGAAAATTCTGTATCTACTATTATATAAAGAGGAGTTGGTGGTCGTCGGTGCGTTCTTTTCTCCCCTCTCTACAGCCATCCGATTTGATCTGGACCATTCGTCTCTCTCCTCCTCTCTCTCTTTCTCAGATACAACCGCCCACCCCTCCACTTCCCCATCTCCTCACGCATTCTGGCCACCCTTCTCTCTCTGTCGCTTGCTCTCCAATATTTGATGTGTGAAGTTGGCCAGGCAATAAGTTCGTCACTATTTTTATTACTTGATGCAACGCACGGGTCTCTAACTAGTATCACAATATGAATGTGTTGCACGCCAGTGCCAAAATGGTAACTAGTGTAATACTAATGAAGTAACAAAAATCATAATATTATTTAATTTCTCAATACAAATGTACCAAATAATCACCTACACTATGTTGCTTAGGACATATTTTGATCCTAAAACCTAAAAGAATTTTCTCCTTGTCAAGATCTCAAAACTGGACGATCCGGCACGGGGATGAACTTGACGACCCACGCGATCGGCCATGACATGGCGGCGATGGCGACACAGGTGCCCCACTGCCCCCAGTTGAGCCTCTCCGTGCCGGTGAACCTCGTCAGCACCTCCACCATCACCACCTGCAGGACAAGCGTGCTGCGTGACCGCGATGATGGCGAGGAACATTTTGTTATTAAGCACCCCAGTGAAGACGTTCTTCTTCTCGATCTCCCTCACATTGAACTTGTTGAACACCTGGCAGAGCATGAACACGTTGAAGATCATGGTGCCGTTCTTCTTCTCATCAGTGCTGAAGGCGTAGCGGCCGCGATACTGGAGCACCAGAAGCACGGCGATCTGGAACGCTGCCTGCGCGGCAAGGTTACGCCACATGGCGTTGCTGATGAGAGGCATCGTGCGGTCGATGGGCGGGCGCTTCATGAGCGACTTGGTGGGTTTGTCCATCACCAGTGCCAGCGCGCCTATGGTGTCCATGATTAGGTTCACCAACAGCAGCTGCACTGTGGTCAGCGGCATCTTGCCGGTGGTGATCACAGACACGAAGTTGATGGGGAGCACATCGACGTTGCCGGTGAGCTGGAACTGGATGAACTTTTGGATGTTGTTGTAGATGCAGCGGCCCCAGCGGGTGGCTGTCACCACCGTGTCAAAGTTGTCATTGAGGATGACGATGTCAGAGATCTCCTTGGTGACCTTGGTACCTTGGATGCCCATGGACAGGCCCACGTCGGCCTCCTTGAGCGCCGACGCATCATTAGTGCTGTCACCGATGACGGCGACCATGTGGCCTTTCTGCTTCAGCCTCTGTACCAGCACAAGCTTGTCCATGGGTAGGGAGCGCGCCATGATGTGGATGTTGTTGACGATCTCGAGCTGCTGCTCCTGCGACATGGCGCGGAACTTGTGCCCCTCGATGACGATGCCGTTGGGATCGTTGCTGTGCCCCTCGGCGACAGCAACGCTTTCTCCATCGGGCTATCGGATATCTCTGGTGGCAACATGTTGTCTAGCTTGTAGACACTTCCGGTGGTGTTGAGCCTAGCTCCCTGGCACAGCAACCTGACGACAGTGCTGGCGACTGTCGCCACCGGCTTAGGCCTGTCGGTGCTGACCCATCGTCTCGCAAGTAGAAAGCCGGCGCACCACCGCGTGCTCCTTCACCATCCGCTTCATGGAGAATGCGAGCGTCAGCGTCACCATGAGCGGGAGGCCTTCTGGGATAGCGACGACGAAGATTGATGAGCGGGAGGCCATCGGGAATATGCCCTGGTAGTCCTTGGTGCTTCGCGTGAAGTGGCGCGCCCGGAGCACGGCGAAGGCGAACACCGTGACGGCAATGCCGATCTTGCCGATGCTGGGATGTAAGCCCCTCGAGGCGCTCCTGTAGCGGCGTCGGATCGGTGTTCTCTCCCTAGTGATGCTGCTCATCATCTCGCCCCACGCGGTGTCCGTCCCGACAGCGGTGACGAGCATGTGGCCGTAGCCATCGACGACCTTGACGCCAGAGGCGAGGAATGGGTTCTTCTCGGCGTCGACCTCGATCGGGTGGGGCTCGCCGGTCATGCTCGACTCGTTGACCTGCAGCGCGTGCTCCTCTAGGAACACGCCGTCCGCCGGCACAACATCTCCGATCTTCAGCACGACGACGATGTCGAATATGGAGACCACCTGCCTCCGGGCGGCGCGGACGACGGTGACGGCGATGTTGTCGGACTCGGCCAGCTTGTCGAACCTCTTGGCCTGGCCGTGGTTGCTGACCGCGGACACGGCCGCGACGAGGAACATGGCGAGGAAGATGCTGACGCCGTAGTACTACCCATCCTTGAGGCCGTGCTCCTTGATGCCGAAGCCGAGGGAGACGACGGCGCAGACGAGGAGCACGATGAGGAAGACATCGCGGAGCGCGTCCCAGACGTGGCTCCATAAGCTCTTCGGCTTGGGCTTCGGGTACGTGTTCCCGCCGAACACCTCCCGGCGCCGGCACACGTCGGGGCCGTCACCGCGGATGCCGCTCTCCGCGCTGGATCCCAGCGCGGCCGCAATGCCGGCGCCACCGCCGAGCCCTCGGAGGCAGTCCTCGCGTCTGTCCTTGACTAGGCCCTTGAATTGCTTGTCGTCGGCCGCGACAGAGAACGCTGCTGCGGCCTCGGACGTGCCGCCATCGCCAGAGTCAGTGTCGGAGTCAGCGACGTAGGAGGGGCTCCGGCGCAGGATGTGGCTTCTTTGCTAAGATTGCTGCTACGTCGAAGCTCTTTCAAGGGAGGAGACGGAAGAAATTAAGATTGCTGAAACTTTGATAGAAAAATGAACATGCAACTCTTCATCTGGTTGAGTCTTAAAAGTTATATTACTACTGCACAATCTTGAGGGGCTCTTAGAAGAAATTATTGATCATATACCCTCCATTTAGATGGGAATTGAGGATTTACCCTCCTGGCCCACGTATCAGTGACTTATGATAACCCCACGTGTCATTGAGATGTGGAGGGTAAATCCTCAATTTCCCAACTAAAGGGAGGGTATATGATCCAATCTCCCCTCTTAGAAAGAGGAGCATTGCTCAAGAGATCCTTAGGATTTTGGTTGGAGTTATTTTCTAAGATCTGCAATTTGAACTAGGAATCTCGAGGGATTTGAGCTAAACCTAAGATTTGGATCCAAATACTCCCTTTCCAAACAGTCCCTATATATATTTTGAAACATGTTTAGGATTTTTTGAATGTAACAGTAGGGAAAGCTCCTACATAAACTAAAAAAATAGAAATATTTCTCAGCTATAGAAAAAAATATGAATTGGAAAGATACCACTCTAATTAAAGTCTCATCAAGATATATTATCAGTTGAATTATAGTTCCTAGAACAGAAGTCATGAAGTCTTATTAAGAAAGTTTATAGTACCCTGCACTCCCGAGGTGCTAAGGATACAACTTAAATCTAACCCTAGAATTACAATGGCAACTATATACTTTGTAAAACTTAGTGCTGGGATTTTGTGGGTACCTAAAAGAGCTCCTTATTTGTTAGTACACCATACTGCACAATTATACATGTTAACCGGTCTATCCTTTTTAAGTAATCGGATGCTTTCTACATACATTAGTTTGTTGAAAAAAACCAGAAAAAGTCCATATAACATCCTAAACGCTGCTCAAAAAGTTCATCCAACACCTCGAATTATGAAGCCAGATATTTGACCCCCGAACTTTGCAATCCAGTTTAAATAACACGCTGACCCGCTTTTGGAATGGTGGTATTGCCCGCGTAACGTGATGAGTGAGTGGTTTTACAACGTAGGATGATAATCTCGTCAAGTTTCGGTGAATAATAGATGTGGCCCAGTGGACATCCCATACCAGCCTTGTGGTAGTATGATAGGGCTTTGCAACAGTAGCTCACAGACCGATCCTTAATTGACTTAGACTCAACCACATACCCCCTGTGCACGACAATCAACACAGTGTCTCTGAACAACAGCGCATGCCTGCACCCACCACCTAACCATTAGCGTAGGTCTAAACCAGGTTTTATATTTTATTTCAAAATATTTCATTACCTTTCTTGACTCACCGAAGTCAAGAATACACTTGAAAGCTTTATCATTCTATGTGAAAAGGCTATCCCAAAACAAAGATTATGTCTCCGCAGATCTAAGCATTTGATACGAAATTTCTCTAGCCAATACTAGTGTAATAACTAGAGTTTTAATCTAGGGTGACAAGGTGTTGAGGAATTCAATATCAATGGGGAATTTAACAAATAAGCAATAACTAAATTTAAAACTGAATTGAAATACGTTGAATAAAATTAAGCATGAAATATAATTTAAAACAAAATAATTTTATTTGCAAACTAGGTACAACATGTTCAAGGAGTGTGACTTGCCTTGCTCCGCAGTTGGGTGCGAATCGTCTCGTAGAACTCTCCCAAATCGTCGTAGTCTACACGTGAAAATAACCCACCAAATTTAAATAAATTCAAATAAACTCCAAATATTTAAATTTAGGGGAGAAATAGATAGAGGAGAATTTTTGATGAATTTAGAAATTTGAATGGGCTCAATCGGAGTTAGAATGGAGGAGAACGGGCTCTCGGAAGATTAAAATCAGAAAAAAGAATAAACTGGATTTTTTGAATTATTTTTCAGCCGAATTATTTTCCTACTTAAAAATCAGATTTATGATATCAGCATGACGTCAGCCCTGAGAGGGCCTACGGACAAGAGGCTGACATGCGGACTCGGGTCTATGGACTGGGTCGATGGACCAAAGAGGTGCTGAGGTGGCAGAGGGAGTGACCGGTGCTTGCGTGGCGCTGGTGGGGTGGGATGGCGCCGAGGCGGCTGGGACGTGGCGCCACCTCACCTGCCACGTCAGCTCGACGGCCGACATGGCTTGACTAGCCGGGGTGGCACTCGGGACCCAAGGGTCATTGGAGCTCCAGTGCTCGGTGGTGGCCGACGTCGGGTGCAAACGAGAGAGCAGGTGATGGGGAGTTCGGGGGTGGGCACGGGTTTTACCGGAGGTGGCCGGAAGTGGGCCGATGGTGAGAAGAGGCGGCGGTGTCGCTCAGGTGTTGGCAGGGACGGCGCTCCGGCGGCGCTCGAGCTCGGAGGAGTGCCTCACGGGCTTTGCGGAGAGGCGGGGAAGCTGAGGAAGGTGACGGTGAGGCTCAAAGGTGGCCAAGGCAGCGGCGATTGCTTGCCGGAGAAGTGACGAATGGCCTAGGCGGTACAGGGGTGCTCAGGAGCTCGGGGGCTGAATCGGGAGGTGGGGCGAGAGGCGGAGTGAGGAGAGGGCTCTTGGCGGCCTTTTATAGGAGGGGGGGCGGCCAAGCGGCGAGCTAACCGCCCGCGCGGAAATGGCGACTGCAGCGGCTGTTGCGGTGAGGGCGTGCCAGGAGTGGGGGAAGTGGGGAGGTGAGTGCGGGGATTGCGGTGCATAAAGGGAGGTAGGTGGGCGGCGCTCGCACGGGAGGAGAGGCTGGGTAGGGCGGAGCGGCCAACGACCAGGCGGCAGCGCGGCGGGGATGAAGGTGAGGAGGAGGAAGAGGGCGGCACTAATAGGCGGGCCCCGCGTGCAGCGAGAGAGAGAGAGGGAGGGCGGCGCGGGTGGCGGGGATGGTGCCACATGGCCGAGGGAGGATCTATTATCAGTTGAATTATAGTTCCTCGAACAGAAGTCGTGAAGTCTTATTAAGAAAGTTTATAGTACCCTTCACTCCCGAGGTGCTAAGGATACAACTTAAATCTAACCCTAGAATTACAATTGCTACTATATACTTTCTAACACTTAGCGCTGGGATTTTGTGGGTACCTAAAAGAGCTCCTTATTTGTTAGTACACCATACTGCACAATTATACATGTTAACCGGTCTATCCTTTTTTAGTAATCGGATGCTTGCTACGTACATTAGTTTATTAAAAAAAATCAGAAAAAGTCCATATAACATCCTAAACCCTGCTCAAAAAGTTCATCCAACACCTCGAATTATGAAGTCAGATATTTGACCCCCCTAAACTTTGCAATCCAGTTCAAATAACACTCTGACCCGCTTTTGGAATAGTGGTATTGCCCGCGTAACGTGATGAGTGAGTGGTTTTACAACGTAGGATGATAATCTCGTCAAGTTTCGGTGAATAATAGATGTGGCCCAGTGGGCATTCTCTCCCAAATCGAAACAGAGAGGGAGGGAACTACAGGGGCGGTGGCCATGCAAACATGGCTGGGAGCTCGGTGGGGGAGAAACCCTTATGGCTCCATGTGTTAGTGACTTAACTTGGCTAGCGTGTCATCTTACATGGCAAAATCGTCGACTTATAGCACCATGCGAGTAATACCACAATACGAAATCAGATTAATATGTTATTTGGGGGCCAAATGCGAAATAATTCATCTACCTTGATTACGATAAATCATCACCATATCATACTTGATTGATCCTAGCTAATGTGCTAGTTTATACATTATTATCTGAATGGGGCATACTATGTGCACCATATGTTACATAGCATCGCTAACTTATTAAATGTAACTATCAAGTAAGAATAACCTGTTACAACAAATAAATGCGGAAAAATTGCTAAATATCCTAGCTACACTACAAATAGACTTAGGGCCTGTTCTAACTGGCTTTTCTCAGCGGCTTTTGGCTTTTTCTTCTAGCTTTTCTTAGCGGTTGAATGAGTGGTACCTCTGGGGGCTACTGTACATGCGTGACCACTGGCACCCTTGTTTCCTAGGTGCGTTCTCTGGCTACCTTTTCCCAGAGTGCCATGATAGTGGGGGCAATCGCGAGTGATATGGACTCCCAGCCGTGCACCTCGCATCGTGGTCCTTGTTGTCGGGAGTCCTCCCGGCCACACCCCTTTCCGTGCCCGTGACCCCTTCAACAGCAGCCACGACCTCTAGAGGTAGTGGTCTCCTCAGCTTCCTCAATGCCGAGGACGTATTTAGGCCAGGGCCTCCTTCACTGCTTGTGGTTGGAGCCTTCTTTCACAACACCAGGAGCGGGCTTAGCTACGGACGCGGGTGTCATGGCCTCTGTCTCACACTGCGTCATGTCCTCTTCTGCTTTAGCGTACTCCTCCATCTTGTTGAAGAGTTTAGCCATTGTCTTTATGGGCTTCCACATGTTATACTCCGTAGTGGGCCCTTTTGGAGGCCGCGGATAGTTTCATTGATGATGGTCATGTCATTGACATCCTTTACTTGGCAGCGGACCTTCATAAAGCGTTTGAAGTAGGCCCACAACTTCTCTCCTGGGGCTTATCTGACTGCAAAGAGTTAGTCGACGTCGACCCACTATACATGTTTGGAAGTTATTGTGCATGATGTCTTGGATCTGCTCCCATCCATATATCGAATTGGGGGAGATGGTGAAGAGACCACGAGAGTGCAACCCATTGAAGACCGAGTGACATTCCCTTCGCCTTTGTCGAGTTGTCTTTCCCCATGGCCTCGATGGCCATCTCGTAGACGCACAGGAACTCACGGGGGTCCGTGTCCCCTTGGTAGGGCTCCACCATAGACATCTTGAAGTCTTTTCGGCTAGACGCTGAGCTGCAAGCCTATGTAGAGAGGGGACTCGGGGTCCACCCTCCGAGAGGCGTTGTAGGCCCCGACGTTGGCCTCCCGGCTTTTGGTCCCTTCTCCGACCACCTCCGCCACTATCGCGGCGGGCGTCGGCTGACTCCGACTCTCCTACATCTCGTGCATGGCTTTGCGTAAGTCTGCCAATTCTCGCTGTAGTATTTCTAGGATTGCTTCAAAAGGACTTTCGCCCGCGCTTGGTGCTAGAGGGAGGACGACCCCTGCTCCCTGCATGGTGATGGTGACAGTGTCGATGCCAGCGGAGACCACTGCTTGAGCGGTACATACGACGCAAACTATTGTGGTTATAGATCAAATAGTAAATAATGAGGCTATGGGAAGGTCACAAAGGGTTGCCCAGAGCATTACAAACCATAGAGACATGGGATATAAGTCTGTACTACCTAAATTTGTTTGAAAAAGAGAGAGTCTGCCTCTCATAAGGCATATATTTATTGCCATGAGGTGAGGAGACTTGTTACCTAAATGCCCTTATTTGAGGCTATAATTGTAGGAACAACACCGTTTTTCTCTTGCAATAGTCTTTACAGGCCAATCATGAGGCCTCATGATTTTTAGGCCTTCGGTGTCAATTTGAACAGCTTGTCATTTTACGTGGTAAAACCACCCACTCATGATGCAACATAAGCAAAACCATCATGCAAAATTGAGTTAGGGGTTATATCGACGGGATTGCAAAGTTCTGGGTGCTATATACTCGGTTTTTAAGTTGATATGGACTTTTTTCAATATAATTTAGTAAAAATAAAGCCTTCTCCCGTCCCGCCTTACAAACGAAACTGCTCAACAAATCGAAATTATATTGAGAAACCATGTGAGGGTCATCCCTTGTATGTGATGAGTAATTGACATCGGTTTAGGAAAGTCAAGTTTGATTTGGTTGGTTCGGTCCTTGACGTTGCGTGGTGCAATTGGGCTCGGTCGGACTTGGTCAAACCTGGTCAAAATGGTTAGGATGCGTATTATATCGACTTGTCAGGTTTGGGCTATTTCATTAATGCATTTATGCTTACATGTATCGAGCGGTGCTATTTGATGTGTTTCTTGTCTGTGTTGGCTGCAGGACGTCGAGACGGAGTCGTGGCGAGACACGAGGTGACCGGACTAGACACGGGTGGTGTCGAGGTCAGAATGGTCGGATGTGTCGAAGACGGCGGAGATTCAATGTGGTTGCGAGGCTTGGACGACAAGGAGCGCGGAAGCTTCCCGGAAGATGCAGGAGGGGCTAAATGGTGATTTTCGCGAGGTTGCAAAAGCGGGAGCAGGCTCCGTTCGGGTTTAGCGGGCGTAACGGGTTGGAGACCCGTTAGCTAAGGGCTATAAATAGATGTTGGTGGCTGCATGCCCACTCATGCACTCCAAGGGTCTCTAGGGTTTGCTTTAGTCAAAATGAGCTTTGTGAGTTTGTTTTGGCTTTAGGCTTTAGTTGGTAGGAGAGGCAGAGTTCTGTTGTGAAGCTTGTCCCTCTTCAATGTGTTCTTGAGTGTTCCTCCCAAGCAAGCTGTAGTGTGGGTGTGTTCTTGTGTTGGGGAGAGGTTGGAGATGGATTGAGAGTCTTGTAATCATTCCTCTTGTATCAATCATGTATCTCCTTTCCTCTTTATCAATATGAGATGGAGTTTGATTCAGTTGTTGGTTCTCTGTTTCTTTTCCTTCGATACTCTCTGTGATGGATTTGTGAGATTTTCGTTTTCTTGTTGTTTCTTGCTTGTGAGGTGCAAAATGGGTTGCTCTAGGTTGGGATGATGCCCCAAGATCATTTGATCGAACTCTCCCAAGAGCAAAGTGAATGAATCAAGGATTTGCATTTTTCCAGTTCTTTGTTCTTCATTTCCTCTTCTAGGGTTTTGATGAAATTCTTGATTCCCTTGAGGAAATGGCCTGAGATTCTTGCTGGGATGCTCTTAGATTATTACTATCTTGATTGTAAAATCTCATGTGCAGAGGGTTTGTGAATCTTGAGTATTTTGGTTTCTTGAGCTTCTCTCTGAAACTCTCCAAGCCTTCTAGGGTTTTTGTGTATTTCTTGATTCCCTCCTTGAGATGGCTTGAATCTTGGCTTGCAGAGTCCATTAGCTATTGTTAACCTATGAGCCAGACTAGCAACCAACAAAGTTTCTTGGTTCCGAAACCGATTGCGTTCAGGCTGATTCAGGTGCCATGCTAGTGAAATATATTCATACTGCTTTGGAGCAACAACTGCCGTTCTTCCCTTGGTCAATTTATTCCTGGGCATGTTTCCTGCTGCTGGTAATATTAGATGCATTTGTTGTTCACACATTTTTTCCCAGTCATTTTACTAATGGCTCACTACAGGAAAACAACACGCTTTCAATGTTTCCATTTGAAAAACACACTTCTTTTGGAAGAAGAGCCATAGGCTCTGGCGCTCTGCCATAGCACTATAGAAGACAAGCAAAAAATATAAAAACTCTTTGAAAAATTACTATAATACGGTGCTCAAGAAATGGCACTGTAACATTGATTTTTTTGTTGGCCCCTAGTATATATGTACCTTTTTACATGTCTATACTTGGACTGTAAAAATATGATCTGAATCCTATTTAGTTTGTTTCCATTTTTCTTAAAGAGTTTTTCATGTAAAATCCACATCCCTGCTCATTTGATCATTTATTTTTACCATGCGTTTTATACATGGAGTCTTGAGTTGCTTTCACATCTTTCTGTCTGAAACTCTATCACAATCTGAATATATTGCACATCAGTGCCAAAATGGTAACTAGTGTAATAATGCTGAAGTAACAAAAATCATAATATGGTTTTATTTCTCAATGAAAATGCACCAAATAGTCACCTACGCTATGTGAATATGAACAATGCAGTACTGCTACTTAGGACATATTTTGATCCTAATACCTAAAATAATTTTCTCCTTGTCAAGATCTCAAAATTGGACGATCCGGCACGGGGATGAACTTGACGGCCCACCCGATCGGCCATGACATGGCGGCGATGGTGACACAGGTGCCCCACTGCCCCCAGTCGAGCCTCTCCGTGCCGGCGAACCTCGTCAGCACCTCCACCATCACCACCTGCAGGACAAGCGTGACCGCGATGATGGCGAGGAACATTTTGTTACTAAGCACCCCAGCGAAGACGTTCTTCTTCTCGATCTCCCTCACATTGAACTCGTTGAACACCTGGCAGAGCACGAACACGTTGAAGATCATGGTGTCGTTCTTCTTCTCATCAGTGCCGAAGGCGGAGCGGCCGCTATACTGGAGTGCCAGAAGCACGGCGATCTGGAACGCTGCCTGCGCGGCGAGGTTACGCCACATGGCGTTGCTGATAAGCGGCATCATGCGGTCGATGGGCGGGCGCTCCATGAGCGACTTGGTGGGTTTGTCCATCACCAATGCCAGCGCGCCTATGGTGTCCATGATTAGGTTCACCAACAGCAGCTGTATTGTGGTCAACGGCATCTTGCCGGTGGTGATCATAGACACGAAGTTGATGGCGAGCGCAGCGACGTTGCCGGTGAGTTGGAACTGGATGAACTTCTGGATGTTGTTGTAGATGCAGCGGCCCCAGCGGGTGGCCGTCACCACCGTGTCAAAGTTGTCATTGAGGATGACGATGTCGGAGATCTCCTTGGCGACCTTGGTACCCCGGATGCCCATGGACAGGCCCACGTCGGCCTCCTTGAGCGCCGACGCATCATTAGTGCTGTCACCGATGACGGCGACCACGTGGCCTTTCTGCTTCAACCTCTGTACCAGCACCAGCTTGTCCCTGGGTAGGGAGCGCGCCATGACGCGGATGTTGTTGACGATCTCGAGCTGCTGCTCCTGCGACATGGCGCGGAACTCGTGCCCCTCGATGACGATGCCGTTGGGATCGTTGCTGGAGATGATGCCACACTCCTTGGCGATGGCGCGGGCTGTGAGAATATGGTCACCAGTGACCATCTTGACGGCGACGCCTGCCTTCGTGCAGGCTTTAATGGCGGTCTTCACCTCTGGCCTGCACGGGTCTTTCAACCCAACGAAGCCCAGCAATGTCAACCCCTCGTCGTCGATCGTGGATTCCTCACCGTTGACTTGCTTGTAGGCGAAGGCGATGCACCGGAGGCTGGCGACCGCCATGTTGTTGATGACCTTCTCAAGGTTCTTCCTCTGCTCGACGCCAAGCTCGCGCGCCGCTCCGTCTGTACCGACGTACATTGAGCAGTTTGCCAAGATCATCTCCGCCGCGCCTTTCCAGTGCGCGATCACCGCGCCGGTGACGTTGTCCCTGATCATCACGCCACTGCGCTTCTTGTCGGAGTTGAACGCCTCGTCGTGGACCACCTTGCAGCTTCTCTTCAGTGTGTCCATGTCCATGCCGAGCTCTGCCACGGCCCACGACAGCAGCGCCGTCTCCGTCCGGCTACCGGATATCTCTGGTGGCGAGACGTTGTCCAGCTTGTAGACACTTCCGGTGGTGTTGAGCCCAGCTCCCTGGCACAGCAACCTGACGACGGTGCTGGCGACTGTCGCCGCCGGCTTAGGCCTGTCGGTGCCGACCCTAAACTCGGTCACCTTCATCTGGTTCACTGTGAGCGTTCCGGTCTTGTCAGTGCAGATGGCGGTGACCGATCCCATCGTCTCGCAAGCAGAAAGCCGGCGGACCACCGCGTGCTCCTTCACCATCCGCTTCATGGCGAATGCGAGCGTCAGCGTCACCATGAGCGGGAGGCCTTCTGGGATAGCGACGACAAAGATTGACGAGCGGGAGGCCATCGGGAATATGCCTTGGTAGTCCTTGGTGCTTCCCGTGAAGTGGCGCGCCGGGAGCACGGCGAAGGCGAATACCGTGACGGCAATGCCGATCTTGCCGATGCTGGATGTAAGCCCCTCGAGGCGCTCCTGTAGCGGCGTCGGATCGGTGTTCTCCCTAGTGATGCTGCTCATCATCTCGCCCCACGCAGTGTCCGTCCCGACAGCGGTGACGAGCATGTGGCCGTAGCCATCGACGACCTCGACGCCAGAGGCGAGGAATGGGTTCTTCTCGGCGTCGACCTCGATCGGGTGGGGCTCGCCGGTCACGCTCGACTCGTCGACCTGCAGCGCGTGCCCCTCTAGGAACACGCCGTCCGCCGGCACAACGTCTCCGATCTTCAGCACGACGACGTCGCCGACGACGATGTCGAATATGGAGACCTCCTGCCTCCGGGCAGCGCGGACGACGGTGACGACGATGTTGTCGGACTCACTGGCCAGCTTGTCGAACCGCTTGGCCTGGCCGTGGTTGCTGACCGCGGACACGGCCGCGACGAGGAACACGGCGAGGAAGATGCTGACGCCGTCGTACCACCCATCCTTGAGGCCGTGCTCCTTGATGCCGAAGCCGAGGGAGACGACGGCGCAGACGAGGAGCACGATGAGGAAGACATCGCGGAGCGCGTCCCAGACGTGGCTCCAGAAGCTCTTCGGCTTGGGCTTCGGGTACGTGTTCCCGCCGAACACCTCCCGGCGCCGGCGCACGTCGGGGCCGTCACCGCGGATGCCGCTCTCCGCGCTGGATCCCAGCGCGGCCGCAATGCCGGCGCCACCGCCGAGCCCGCGGAAGCAGTCGTCGCGTCTGTCCTTGACCAGGCCCTTGAATTGCTTGTCGTCGGCCGCGACAGAGAACGCAGCTGCGGCCTCGGACGTGCCGCCATCAGCGGAGTCGGTGTCGGAGTCGCTCTCGTTGCGGATCTTGATGGCGACGTAGGAGGGGCTCCGGCGTAGGATGCTGGTGGAGAGGAAGCTGGGGCGCGCCATCCTGTTGCACGTCCTGATGACGTTCATCGCCTTGCGCCATTGCTTCGCTGCCCGCCACCGCCGCTTCCTGGACCTCCCGGCGGCGATCGACAAGTCCGCGCACTCCATCCGCCGCAGCCGCAAGAACGGGCGCATGTACGGAAGCAGAGAAGCAGCCAAAAAAACTCTCAAGACTCAAAGAATCACGGCAAGCAAGGCAACTGCAGATTGCACCTGGAGATCAACTCGCCGGACTAGTATTCCAGGCAAACTCCAACCTCTGGGTTTTCGCTTGCAATTGGAGCCTGAATACAAACTCCAACCTCTGGGTGTATATATATGTTGTGTAAGATTGCTCGGAGGAAGCTGCCTGGAAATGAGCCTGCGAAGCGTTTGTTCCCTGACACGGTTCCCGCGGCTACTACGCCTTATTCGGCTACGGCATGTTGTTAGCTGGGTGGTGGCTGGGAAACGGTAGGTTGAGGTTAGGTTCATGAGAAAGGGCTCGTTTGGAACACAAAAATTTTCTAACGATATTGAATATTTTTTTCTCAAAATCTCCTGATGTATCATGATCCGATTTAAACTAGTCGTAAATATTAGATAGGATTTAGGGAATTGTAAGGCTTTTTTATGTTTGCTAGTTTACACATGGTGAGTCGTGCGCACAACAGGAGGTGTGACGATTGGATTCCATTTTCCTGATATAACCCCGTTGATGTGAATGACAAGCCGCCAAATGCTTTAATTTGTCCTTGTTGTATCGAAGGAATCTGTTGGATGGGTCATGGGTGTAGTGCCGGAATTGAACGGAGATTATACACTCTTAATCATTTATTGATTTATACGTTAAATTGATTTGAAATAATTCATCTACCTTCATTACGATAAATCATCACCATATCATACATTCATACTTGATTTCTAAACCATTTTGTGTATAGACATATGGAACAGAGTGTTGAACTTGTATCCCAAGAGCCATACAATAGTCATTGAAGGCATGGGATGAAAATTCAGCAGCATTGTCCATTCGAATTGATTGAATTCGATATTCAGGATAATGTGCTCGTAATTGGATAATTTAACCAATTAACTGAGCAAATGCATGGTTTTGTGTGGATAAAAGACACATATGTGACCATTTAGTAGATGCGTCAATGAGAACCATGAAATATCTGAATGGTCCACGCAATGGTTGTACAGGACCACATATATCTCCTTGAATGCGTTCAAGAAATTTAAGTGGTTCAGCTCTGATTTGAAGATAAGAGAGTCGTAAAATCAACTTTCCGGTGACACAAGAAGTGCACACAAAATCTGAGGATTCCGAAAATTTTGTTTTGTGGTATGTATGACCAATTGAATTGCTAAGAATTTTCCTCATCATTCCAATGCCTGGATGGCCAAGGCGATCATCCCATGTTTGGAATGTGTTAGTATTTAGAAAACTACTTTGTACGCAATATGTTGAACGTGTTTGATGTATGTATAGTACAATCCGGAGTTTAAAGATGGAATTTTTCTAATACTTGTTTGCCATATCCGTTGTGTGTGGTTAAGAGGAGATATTCCTCTTTGTTGTCATTTCGGGTTTTAACATGGAAACCATTGTGACGGATATCTCTATAACTAAGTAGGGTACGTGTTGAATCGGGATACAAGAGTGCATCCTCAATTTCCAATTGTGTATCTATAGGGAGAGTGATAGAGACGCGACCAGAGTCTACTATCGTTGCATCGCGTCTAGCGATGGTTAAAACATTTCCTTTCCTCCTAATAAGAGTTAGGAAAAATTTTGTGTCCCGAAGTATAGAGTTTGTGGTACCACTATCTACAAGGCATAATTCCTCCTCCATTGGATCGACTCCAAAAATCTTTCTCTGTTTGCACTTGTGTAAATTGTTGTGTGCTGATAACGTATTTCAAGAGGAATTGACAAGTGATTGACAGAAAGATTGCTTTTCTTATTACTTTATGAATCTGTACAATTCTTTATATAGATGGTGAATGGATGGCATAAAAGGTGCATTTATGAGAAGGCATCTGTATATTTGATACAACTGTATATTGGGCAGTTTTTGTAACTGGTGTTTAACAGCTACTATGCCTTATTTGGCTACGGTTTGGGGGTAGTACGTGCGGTGCGGCGGCGTGACACCATCCACGAGCTATATATCTGAATGCTGCTACTTTTTTTGCCACGTTCGATTCCTACGTGGATGTGGCTTCTTTGTTAAGATTGCTGCTACGTCGAAGCTCTTTCAAGGGAGAAGACGGAAGAAATTAAGATTGCTGAAACTTTGATAGAAAAATGAACATGCAACTCTTCATCTGGTTGAGTCTTAAAAGTTATATTACTACTGCACAATCTTGAGGGGCTCTTAGAAAGAGGAGCATTGCTCGAGGGATCTTTAGGATTTTGGTTGGAGTTATTTTCTAAGATATGCAATTTGAAATAGGAATCTCTAGGGATTTGAGCTAAATCCTAAGATTTGGATCCAAATACTCCCTTTCCAAACAGTCCCTATATATTTTTTGAAACATGTTTAGGATTTTTTTTGAATGTAACAGTAGGGAAAGCTCCTACGTAAACTAAAAAAAATAGAAATATTTCTCAGCTATAGAAAAAAATATGAATTGGAAAAGATACCACTCTAATTAAAGTCTCATCAAGATATATTATCAGTTGAATTATAGTTCCTCGAACAGAAGTCGTGAAGTCTTATTAAGAATGTTTATAGTACCCTGCACTCCCGAGGTGCTAAGGGTACAACTTAAATCTAACCCTAGAATTACAATGGCTACTATATACTTTCTAAAACTTAGTGGGATTTTGTGGGTACCTAAAAGAGCTCCTTATTTGTTAGTACACCATACTGCACAATTATACATGTTAACCGGTCTATCCTTTTTTTAGTAATCGAATGCTTGCTACGTACATTAGTTTGTTAAAAAAAATCAGAAAAAGTCCATATAACATTCTAAACTCTACTCAAAAATTTCATCCAACACCTTGAATTGTGAAGCCAGATATTTGACCCCCCCCCCCCACGAACTTTGCAATCTAGTTCAAATAACACTCTGACATGCTTTTGGAATAGTGGTATTGCCCGCGTAACGTGATGAGTGAGTGGTTTTACAACATAGGATGATAATCTCGTCAAGTTTCGGTGAATAATAGATGTGGCCCAGTGGGCATTCTCTCCCAAATCAAAACAGAGAGGGAGGGAACTACAGGGGCGGTGGCCATGCAAACATGGCTAGGAGCTCGGTGGAGGAGAAACCTTTATGGCTCCACGTGTTATTGACTTAACTAGCGTGTCATCTTACATGGCAAAATCGTCCAATTATAACACCATGCGAGCGATACCACTATGCAAAATCGGATTAATATGTTATTTGGGGGCCACATGCGAAATAATTCATCTACCTTGATTACGATAAATCATCACCATATCATACTTGATTGATCCTAGCTAATGTGCTAGTTTATACATTACTATCTGTATGCGGCATACTATGTGCACCATATGTTACATACCATCGCTAACTTATTAAATGTAACTAGCAAGTAAGAATCACCTGTTACAACAAATAAATGCAAAAAATTGCTAAATATCATAGCTAAACTACAAATAGACTTAGGGCCTGTTCTAATTGGCTTTTCTCAGCGGCTTTTGGCCTTTTCTTTTGGCTTTTCTTAGCGGCTAATGAGTGGTACCTCCGGGGGCTGCTGTACATGTGTAACCACTGGCACCCTTGTTTCCTAGGCACATTCTCTGGCTACGCTTTCCCGGAGTGCCACGATAGTGGGGGCAATCATGAGTGATACGGACTCCCAGCCGTGCACCTTGCGCCGTGGTCCTTGTTGTCTGGAGTCCTCCCGGCCACGCCCCTTTCCACGCCCGCGACCCCTTCAACAGCAGCCACGATCTCCGGAGGTAGTGCTCTCCTTAGCTTCTTCAATGCCAAGGATGTATTTAGGATAGGTCCTCCTTCACTGCTTGTGGTTGGAGCCTTCTTTCACAACATCAGGAGTGGGCTTAGCTACGGACGCAGGTGTCATAGCCTCTGTCTTGCACTGCATCGTGTCCTCTTCTGCTTTAGCATACTCCTCCATCTTGTTGAAGAGTTTAACATTGTTTTTATGGGCTTCCACACGTTATACTCCGTAGTGGGCCCTTTTGGAGGCTACGGATAGTTTCATTGATGATGGTCATGTCATTGACATCCCTCACTTGGTAGCGGACCTTCGTAAAGCATTTGAAGTAGGCCCACAACTTCTCTCCTGGGGTTTATCTCACTACAAAGAGTTAGTCGACGTCGACCCGCTATACGTGTTTGGAAGTTATTGTGCATGATGTCTTGGATCTGCTCCCATCCATATATCGAACCGGGGGAGATGGTGAAGAGACCATGAGAGTGCAACCCACTGAAGACCGAGTGACATTCCCTTCACCTTTGTCGAGTTGTCTTTCCCCGTGGCCTCGATGGCCATCTCGTAGACGCGCAGGAACTCACGGGGGTTCGTGTCCCCTTGGTAGGGCTCTACCGTAGACATCTTGAAGTCTTTCGGCTAGACACTGAGCTGCAAGCCTATGTAGAGAGGGGACTCAGGGTCCACCCTCTGAGAGGTGTTGTAGGCCCCGACGTTGGCCTCCCGGCTTTCGGTCCCTTATCCGGCCACCTCCGCCACTATCGCGTGGGCGTCGGCTGACTCCAACTCTCCTACATCTTGTGCATGGCTTTGCGTAAGTCTGCCAATTCTCACTGTAGTATTTCCAGGACTGCTTCAATGGGACTTTCGCCCGCGCTTAGCGCTAGAGGGAGGACGACCCCTGCTCCCTGCATGGTGATGGTGACAATGTCAATGCCAGCAGAGACCACTGCTTGAGCGGTTCAGACGACGCAAACTATTATGGTTATAGATCAAATAATAAATAATGAGGCCATGGGAAGGTCACAAAGGGCTGCCTAGAGCATTACAAACCATAGAGACAGGGGATATAAGTCTGTACTATCTAAATTTGTTTGAAAAAGAGAGAGTCTACCTCTCATAAGACATATATTTATTGCCATGAGGTGAGGAGACTTGTTACATAAATGCCCTTATTTAGGGTTATAATTGTAGCACTACTACAGAAAACCCTATTACAGACGGTTCAAAAACATCATCATAGATAGTTTTCTGAACCGCCTGAATTTATGGGTCAGTGATAATCGAAGGTTATCACATACAGTTTTTGAACTGTCTGTGGTATAAATATCACAGACGGTTTGTAACTAAAAACCGTCTGTGACATTCTTTTCTACCCCTAAATCTATTTCTATTTATTGGCTAGCCTCAGGAAATGCTAGCCATGCCCTCTGAAACAAGCAGATCAACATGTACATGTATACATACAATTCACATCTCAATTCATTTCACAAACATAAAACATCCAATTCACATCTCAATTCATTTCACAAACATAAAACATCCAATTCACATCACACTTCATGTCATAAACATAAAACATCCATTTCGCAAATCAATTAATTGAAATGAAATAAAATATCCATTAACAAATACACAATTATAAAAGATCTACATTGCATTTGCACTTAGATGGTAACATTGCATTTTTTATTGCTTTATCACTCCAGAATCGAGGTCTCGCGAAAGGAACAGATCCATAATCAACGAACTTGTCAGGCTGCATAAGCAATACTTGGATGGTGCATGATTGCCATCCAAGTATTACTTGTGCAGCCTGACAAGTTCGTTGATTATGAATCTGTTCCTTTTGCGAGACCTCGATTCCGGAGTGATAAGAGCAATAAAAAATTATTGTTCACTGTGCAACTCTCCATTTGAATTTACAACTTTAGACATCAAAAAGTACGCGCACTCTCCTCGAATTTTTGCAAGGTTCAGCTGTTCCAATGCAATTGTAGAGATGGGCGTAGCTTGTCGATAGGAATATCAATATGCGTACATATATACCTGATAAGTATGAAATAAATGTGGGAAGATTAACAAACCTTAGAATTGGTGATCTTCGAGGAATCGAGGATTAGTCTCATATGGTGGCAAACGTAGAATCCACATGTATTGCCTGGCGTCTGCTGGTGGCACTGCAAAAAATAGAATGTGTTAATTCAAGAGGCATTACTACCAAGTATTGTATAGGATTAATTAATGTGTACTAGCGAATACCTGAAAATTTCGAACATGTTTCAAGGGCTTGGCCCCTTCCGTCGAGCCACGTGTCTGTGCAACGTACGTGGCGAACGACCTTCGTGATTCGAAAAAGTTAGCTTAGTCATTCGAAAGGAAAGAAAGAGTACAATATAGTTATGTATAGAGAAAATGTACTTACCTATCGAGTAATTGGGCAATAACTGCGTACTCGGATTTGTTCTTACTTAAAGAATCAAGGTATATAGCCTTGTTCCATTTTGGTACAATTATAATTAAAATCCAATGGAACCGCTCATTTATGGCATAAGAACAAATTCCTTATCGTGGTGAGCCAGCAATGTTGATGTAATATAGCTCTCGACGAAGGACGCATCCTCGCTGATGGTATCAATGGTGACCAAGCGTGGGTCCAGGAAACCAATTGGTGATTTGGATGATCTTGCTTCAGTCAGCATGTATATATATACACACAGAAAAGCAATAAATTATATATGACATATATCAGTATTACATGAACGGAGATTGTGATTGTACACACTTACAACGTCCAACATCGAACGAGTGAGGCGTCGAGTGCGTTGAGATTGAAAAGATCTAATAAATCCTCAAAGGTCACCACGAAGACACATTCTTGAATGTTCTGCTGCAAATGGTCTAGCTTGAATTTAACAATGATACCTGAGCACCGTCCTACCAGTGGCTAATTAGCCTGTTCCATATACCAGGAGTGTAATATCTGGCAGCCAAATCCTAGGGTTAGGAGGAGCTCTTTCGGGACCATCGGCTCGCCTAGCATGAATTTGCGGGCCAATGGCAGGTAGGGGATATCATCAACTGTCTTCTTTGGTTTGGCCCTACCTCATTTGTAGGTCAACTTCACGGTAGTCGACTGTATAGGTACCACCGGTGGAAATTGCTTTTGTGAGAATAGCACCCGTGGAGATAGCACTGGTGCAGGTAGCAGTGGTGGAGATAAGTCTTGTGGAGATGGCACCAGTGCATATAGCTCTGGTTCAGACTGCCCTTGTGGTCCTGCCACCGGTGAAGAAGCCTCCAGCGAGATGTCGCTTTTGGGTCACTGGATGAATGTTCCAATGGCTTGCCCCAGAGTCACGATCTTATCGTTGGGGGGCTTCGGTAGCAGGACGACCTCAAAATTGGCATGCACACCATCCACATGAACTTTTTCGAAGCCTGGTGCTAAAGCTATACGGTGCACCATGGCACTAGGACTAGACGGATATACCTGGCCCCAAGCAGCGCACAAGGGAACGGAGGCATATCTCACTTGGAGCATGCACTTCGTAGCCTCCTACATAACGATACAAAATTAGCTACTCCAATAGGCCTATCAATGGACCAAGCATTCTAGATATAATAATTATTAGCAGGATGTCGTCCACAGGAAATCTGGCCTCGCTTTCCGTTGTAGGATTGGACGCGCAACTACTCGGACGGTTGGGCGAGCTAGCTAGCACAGGAGCAGCGACGGCGGCTGCTGATTTTGTGTAAATCTTCGCATCTCATCTCTAACATAATCAGCAAGCTCCTCTCTAAGAGATGCCTTGATCTCCTCTTGTAGCCGTGCGTCACGCTCGGCTTTGGTTCTCTTCCTACTCTGATACAATTCGGAGTCATCTTGGAAACCATGTTTCCAAGGAACATAAAAGCCCAAGGCCTCTCGTACAACCCGGGTGCTCCTTGTTTTCCAGGGCTGCGGATAGTATATCTTTCTCCCTTGCTCTCTGGAATGATCCCTGGGAAGATTCAACACTCAGCGCTTCCTGTAAGAGCACAACATGTCATTTCACTTCCTACGTAGTTCGATCGATATCTTACTAGGCGCTGGGACACTTCCTGGTCTGCAGGGTTTGGAAGGAGACGTCCCCCGATGTCGTGGTAGATGACCTCGCTCTAATCCAATTTTGAGCGTGGTCATCCGGGATATTGGTAATGGCGGGGCGGTGTCCCACAGGATTGCCTGTTCGTCCTCCCTCCTCCACTGCAGGATTTTATCCGCATACCCAGCTGTGCCAAGTCTGTAGGGGTGTGTGTTTTTTGCCTAGAGGGCCTTGTGCGCCACACTTGCACTTTTAAAATCTTCGGTCGTCTTCATCGCCTTGAACTATTCCCATTGTTGTTCCAGGAATAGGTATTTATGAAAGGGCGTTTCATCCTTCTCCACGTAGTTCTTCCATGCTTTGCACGCCACTAGCAAGGCATGTCGTTGTACGACGTCTTGGTGTTTTTCTGGGATCTCGAACGATGCCAAAATTTCTGTCAGCAGGTCTCACTCACGCTCTTCCACGAATCGAATGTGATCTCAATTTGTTCTCGTGCAACTATTCCGATCGTTCTTCGAAATGCGCATGCTGCTTGGTGAGGAAGGAGAGGGGTCCCAGATTTATCGACCTCTGTGATGGTAAATTGGCCCTCAGGCTTTTTCGATAGTCCTCTTCCTTTGCGTGTTGATTTTGGAGCGGACGCATCCAGCGATGATGTTAAGGAATGCGCGGACGACATGTTGGTCTTCTCATATATGAAAAGTAAGCACAATGTAGCATATACATAAATAGTGCGGTATAAGCACATACTTAAATTTAATTCTAATATATGTATACATATATTCAAGTATACATATACATATACATAACAGTAAGATTTAATAACAATAAGATTTATGAAACAACAACAATATATGTATAAATATATTCAAGTATACATATACATATCTATGTTCATTAGCAACATATATATACATATACATATACATAACAATAAGATTTAACAACAATAAGATTTATGAAACAACAACAATATATGTATACATATATTCAAGTATACATGTACATATCTATGTTCATTAGCAACATATATATACATGTACATTCCCAGGGCTCTGCTAAGTAAAAGCATTATTTTCAAGTGCCTATTCTTTCCTAGATATACAACATTACTTATAGATTGATGGCCATTACTTAGATATACAACATTTCTTACAACAATAACACAAATGGACATCTCAACTACATCTAAATAACCAAAATTGAAGATGGACTCACCGAGGGGATTCTGGCAATGTTAGAGGAGCTCGAGGGTGGACGGAAGCGGCCAACGGGCTTGAGCGTCGATGGAGGCGGACAGCGACGGGCTCGGGGGGACGGAGGCGGCCGGCACGGGCCTGAGGGAGGAGGAGGGCGACAGGCTTGGGGGCTCTAAGGAGGCGGCCGGCGACGGGCTCGAGGGACAACGATGGCCTCGGGGGGACGAGGGCGGCGATGGGCTCGAGGGACGGTGACGGGCTCGGGGGGACGACGACGGCCTCGGGGGGACGAAGCCAGCGATGGCCTCGGGTGACGGCGACGGGCTTGGGGGACGGCGACGGGCTCTGGGGATGGCAGCAGCGACGGGCTCGATCGGGAGAGCGACTATGTCTCTGTGCTTGGTTGGTATTGCTAATAACTGCAGAGTACATGCAAAACCCTAGCGGGGTGTTATATATAAAGGCTTATTATAGACGGTTCTATTTAAGAACCGTCTGTGATATCAATATCACAAATGGTTCTAAACTTAGAACCGTCTGTGATAATAAATATCACAGACGGTTCTAAACTGAGAACCGTCTGTGATAAGCCTTTGCCCCCCATGACTGTAGTTAGTAATATAACTACACCAACCAGCATTCAATAAGACCTCACAGAGTGTATTTCTATACAACAGCTGGGTGTATTTCTTTACAACAGCCTAATGAACATAGAAATACATTTATATGACTCATTCTCAAAATTCACCTATATATCACACATTTCACATATACATAATGCAAATTCACAAATACATCACACACACACATTGTTGTATGCATAAATACCAATTCACATATACATCACATACATGCATTGTTATATACATAAATGCAAATGCTCACATATATGTCGCACATTCTCATTTCACTTGCTTATTTCCTTTAAAAATTAGCCCTTCATGATGATCAATGCATACGTAACTAGTTTCATCACGTTGTTCGTTGTCGACCCTTATGCCATTTTCAAAAGGAGGTAATTCGTCAAATTGATTGTATTCTCCTCGTCCACTACATTCTCTACTCTGACAATTCTCCTTTTTTCATAAAAAACTACATGGCGTTTCTTATATGCCGGGTCAGTTACATAGAAAACATGAACAACTTGGTTGGCGAGTACGAATGGTTCGTCTTTGTACCCGACACGTTGGAGGTCCATGGTAGTGACACCATACTTATCAACCTTCACCTGTGGGAGATGCACCCAACGGTAGCGAAATAAGGGGATCTTGAAAACCACGTAGTTGAGCTCCCAAATCTCTTCTATGAATCCATAGTACGAGTTTCTCAACCCATCAGTATTGAACGCATCTATGCGGACACCGTTGTTCTGGTTAGTGCTCTTTACATCCTGAGCCTGTGTATAGAATATATACCCATTTATGTCATATCCTTGCCATGTCACAACTGTAAAAATTGGCCCTTTTGCCAACCATGTCAGCATCTCACTTGACGAGCTCCTAGCGATTTGCTCCTTTAACCATTGGTTGAACCAATTGTTGTGTTGGCTCATGATCCAAACATCTAGCCATCTAAACAATGAGTACAAGCTTTGGCACTTTTTGTACTATGGCCCGACATGTTACCAAGGGCAGGATAATCATTTATAGTGCAGAACAATAAGGAGTGCAAAGTGAAGTTCTCTCGTTTGTATGCATCCCATACCTGTACCCCTTCGTTCCACAGTACTTGTAGATCTTCCACCAACGGTGCTAGGTACACATCAATATCATTTCCAGGTTGCTTTGGGCCTTGGATAAGTATCGACAGCAAAATATACTTTCAGTTCATACACAACCAAGGAGGAAGGTTATAGGTACAGAGAGTCATGGGCCAAGTGCTATGTCGGCTGCTCATGCTACTGAAAGGATTCATTCCATCTGTACTCAGTTCAAATCTTATATTCCTTGGTTCTGCACCGAAGTCTGCAAAACTCCTATCGATGTTTCTCCACTGGGCAGAATCAGCAATGTATCTTAGCATTCCATCCATCTTGCGCTCCTCCGAGTGCCAACACAGCAGTTTTGCCTCTTTTGGATTTGCGAAAAACCTTTTCAAACGGGGAATTATAGGAAAATACCATGTCACTTTAGCAGGAGGTCCTTTCATCACCTCTGTTCCCTCGTCATCATCTGATTGATTGTTACGTTTGTATCGGGATGCGTTGCACACTGGACATACATGCATGTTTGCATACTCTTTACGGTAGAGGATACAGTCGTTCGGACATGCATGTATTCTTTCTACTTCTATTCTGAACGGTAGATGCTTCGTGATGTAGAAGAGAACTATAATGAGAGAGAGTATGTTATATTCCAGGACTTGATAGAGGACTTGGAGAAACCTTTGTTCACGTGCTGCAGGTCAAAGTACATGAGGTTGTTGGCCGTACTTGAACTATTGAAATTGAAGGCAAGCAACGGTTGGTCCGACAAGAGTTTCACGGCGCTGCTAGGTCTTTTAGCGGATATGCTTCCGGAGGAAAATGAGTTGCCTAAAACTACGTGTAAAGCCAAGAAGGTTCTTTGTCCATTAGGAATGGAAGTAGAAAGAATACATGCATGTCCGAACGACTGTATCCTGTACCGTAAAGAGTATGCAAACATGCATGTATGTCCGGTGTACAACGCATCCCGATACAAACGTAACAATCAATTAGATGATGTCGAGGGAACAGAGATGAAGAAAGGACCTTCTACTAAGGTGGCATAGTATTTTCCTATAATTCCCCGTTTGAAAAGGTTTTTTTGCACATTCAAAGGAGGCAAAACTGCTACGTTGGCACTCGGAGGAGCGCAAGAAGGATGGAATGCACTCGGAGGAGCCTGTGATTATCACATATCATAGACGGTTTTTACTTACAAACCGTCTATGATTGTCAGCTATCACAGACGGTTTTTAGTTACAAACCGTCTGTGATATTTACACCACAGACGGTTCAAAAACCGTCTGTAACATCCTGAAAATTTTAAATTTGAAAATATGAGTTTCTTGAATTAGTTTTATATATTCTATTGGAATTTAGATTTTATGGTATTTTCTGAAATTTGGTTGAGGTTCCAAAAAGTTAACCAGTTCAAGAAAAGTACATGTTTAAATAATAAGAATTAGAACTTAGAATTTGAATCTGAAAAGATGATCCAGAAATGGAAGGGAGAAATTTGACTTAAGGTATCAAATCTCATTCTGGAAATAAGGACATAGATGGCAATATAAGAAATATACATACATACATACATACATACATACATACATACATACATACATACATACATACATACATACATACATACATACATATATATATATATATATATATATATATATATATATACACACACACACATGCGTATATGCGAAATTAAATAAGCCAGCAAAAATAACAATAGGTAATATATATATACCCATATAATCTAAATAATAATAATAATAGACATTTCCATTCAATAGCTAAAAATTTAAAACTTAAAATATAAATGCCATGCAAAAATCAGTAATCATAAATATGAAATAAAAAGTTAAATTTAAAAAAAATCTGCAATTTCAAATCCAAGCCCAAACATTTCTCCTCCTCTTTTTCCCTCTACCATTTCTTTTTTTCATTCTCTCATTTACAGGTGGGGCCCAACCTTTTCTCTCTCCCCTCTCCCCTTTCTTTCCTTTTCTGCCTGCGGGCCCGCTTACTGCCGACTGTTCTTTCTCTCTCTCCCCGCTCTTCGTCCTCACACAGCCGGACCCCCCTCCATCTCCTTGCTTCGGTCAAAGCCACAAAACACGGCGAGCGACACGGCCCCTGGCGGCTAGCACGCGCCTGCCGCCGCCTCGCCTCCGCGCGCCGCACGCCGCGTCGCCCGCCATACCGCCGCTTTAGCGCGAATCCATGATCCACCCGCCGCCGGTTCTCCGCCGCCTGCCGCCAACCAGACGCCGCCCGGTCGGCTCGGGGTCTTTAAAAGCGAGAGCGCGCCCCCATCCATCCCGCCTCATTCCCCTCTACTTCCACTCCAAATTAATTGAAGTCCCGTGCGCCGAGCTCGCCGGAATTCGCTCCTTCCGCACCACCGGCCAAGTGCGCCTCCACCGCCGCCATTCCCTCCACCGCCGATTTCTTCCCGATTCCTCGCGGTGGGGACATCCTTTCGGTGCCGCGGATCGTGAAGCACATGACAATCATGAGACTTCATGCCATTTAACTTCAAATCTTGCATCGAAATAATTTTCTTCATGTTGCCAGAGTAACCAGATGGAACTTTGACACCATGCAAGCACTGGCACAGTTCTGTTTTCTTGGCCTTGGATGTAACACACAGGGGAAGGTACATTCTTTCATTATCTATTTTTGTCGGTGCTAACTCAGGCCTGATGTCCATAGCCAAGTCAAGCCATGCGTTGACGTCGTGCTTTGTTTTATCACGAATGTTCAGTAAGAGACCAATCAAGCTGTCAAATATATTTTTTTCTACGTGCATGACGTTGATGCAGTGTCGAACATCTAGGTACTCCCAATAAGGTAAGTCCCAATATATTGATCTCTTCTTCCAGATATTCTTCTCATGAGCCCTCGATTTACGTCCCTTTCGTAGGACAACATCTAAATCCTTAACCATATTATAAACCACTTTTCTGCTTAAATGAGCTGAACCGTCCTCCTTCTCTCCGTCAAATTGTTTCTTCATCTTGTGGTACGGGTGAGCCATCCGAAGGAACCGGCGGTGACGCATGTACACGGTTTTACGTGAGTGTTTCAGCCACACACTCTCGGTACCATCTAAACAGTAAATACAAGCTTTGGCACCTTTTGTACACTGGCCTGATAGGTTACCAAGGGCAGGACAATCATTTATGGTGCAAAATAATAAGGAGTGCAATGTGAAGTTCTCTCATTTGTATGCATCCTATACCTGTACCCCTTCGTTCCACAATATTTTTAGATCTTCCACCAACGGTGCTAGGTATACATCAATATCATTCCCAGGTTGCTTTGGCCCTTGGATAAGTATCAACAGCAAAATATATTTTCGCTTCATACACAACCAAGGAGGAAGGTTATATATGCAGAGAGTCACAGTCAAGTGCTATGTCAGCTGCTCATGTTACTGAAAGGATTCATTCTATCTGTACTCAGTCCAAACCTTATATTCCTTAGTTCTGCACCGAAGTCTGCAAAACTCATATCGATGTTTCTCCACTGGGCGGAATTAGCAAGGTGTCTTAGCATTCTGTAACATCCTGATTTTCAGAGCCTTTTTGAAGCTTTTAAAATAAAATTCACCATTTGCATTTTTCTGGAATTAATTAAAGCTTAATTGGAATTTTATTAAATTGAAAGGGTTTAATATGAATAATCCAAACATGAACATTTGCCAAAGTTATTTTATTTGAGTTCCTTGTGTCTCAAGGAATTTATTGGAATTTTTCTGGATTTATTTGCTATTTTCTAGAGCTCAAAATGATTTATTTGAATTTCTGGAAATAGAAAATCCCCAAAATCCTAAACCGGCGATGGGCGAAACCCACCAATGCCCACCCGGCCAGCCCATCCGCGGCCGGCTGCCCGCCCACCGCGCGTCGCCGCACATCCGCCCGCTCCGTGCCCGCCTTGACCCCTCCGAGTGCGCGCCACGCGCCGCCCATCCACCGAGCGCGCGCGCCGCGCGCCATCTCGGCGGCCACGACAGTGGGGCCCACACTGCCGAGGCCTTCGTTCCGACCGGACTCGCCGAGCGCCGCCGTCTCCGCCGCGGACTCGAGTCCGACTGAACCGCGCCGCCGCTTCGCCCGTCTCGGCGTCCGTGTCCAGCCGTTGCCGCCGTCTCGTATAAAAGCGGTGCTCGCCCTCGGCTTCGCGACTCGAGCCGCGCCTCGCGCCGCCGCCGTCTGCTGCCGCGGTGAGCCCGCCGGCAGATCCGCACCCGCCGCCGGCCGACTACGCCGCAGCGTCGCCGCCAGAGCCTCGGTGGAACCCGCCGACCCCGGTCCCCGCTCCGCCTCGCGCCCGTGCCGCGTCGTCATCGCCGACGCGTCGCCGCGCCCGCCGCTTCACCTTCCGTGCACCCGGTTCCGTGCACCGAGTAGTGACATGCGGGTCCGCTTATCACCCGGCGCCGTAGACCGTGAGCCATGTCGTCCGCCGAGTCACCGGCCACGTCGCCCTAGGGTCCACGTGGCTTGCCACGTGGGTGCCACCTCGGCGCCAAAGCGCCTCGTGCCACGTCGTTGCCACGCCACCTTGCCACCTCGCCTTGCCACGTCACCGTCCGTGCACACGTGTCATGCCACGCCACCTAGCGCTTGCGCCAAGAAACGGTCGATCCGCGACTGTTCCATGCGCCGAACCCACCGTAGACCCATACCACCGTGCGCCCGGTCCACAGCACAGTGCAATTTCTTAATTTCCCCGATTTTCTTTAGATCCAATTTTCCAAGAGCCCGTTCTCCCTCGTCCTAGCTCCGATTGACCCGATTCTTTTTCCTAAATTCATCTAAAATTGAGCTATACCTTTTGGTTCAGGTTTGAAAGTTTTTGGAATTCATTTGAATTTTATTTGTTTTTATTTTGTCTTTTCGATGCGTTTTCTCTCTCGTTAGATCACGTGTTCGAGGGAGCGGAAGTTGGATTTGAAGATCAAGAGCCCTCAGCTGAGCAAGGCCAAGGCAAGTCATGTCCTTTGATCATGTTGAACCCAGTTTGCAATCTATTATTTAATTATTTTGTTTTAAATTATTTTGCATCGCTATTTTTATTCAAACCCTTGTATTGGTAGTTATCGTCCCAATTGGTTATTTCCCTCCTTGATATTTGGAATACCTTGATGCCATTGTCACCTTAGGTTGGGAATTTAATTAGTGATGCTATGTTATTTATCACATTGGGTTGGTACGATTAGAATGCTTAGCCTTGCTTATTTTGCGAAAGGGTTCATCATCACATGTGATTAATTAATTTGACTTAATGAGATATTGAATTGTGGTTGGTGCCACAGTGAATCGTGGTTGGTGCCACTGTTATAAAATTTGTGCCGTGACGTTGGTGCGTCATTGGCGGTGGTTATACAAAATTGGTTTTCACTTGGGCGATTGATCGTGCAGTAAAGGGGGTGCGAGAGGCACATGGGATGTGGATGTTTCGCCCGGGTAATACTTAAGGACTTAACTTTGTGCGCCATTGATCCGAGCCTTACGGTGCAACCACATGTCGGTATGGGATGGACTGGTGACTAATTTGTGATGTTTCACTCGGTTCCGCCATTGGGATGTCGGTGGGTGCCGATACATTCCACGGGCGTAGAGGGGCAATTACTGTGTTTGGGGCGAAACCTCAGCGAGGCGGGGATCAGGTTGAAATTGAACATTGTAAAGGCCTTGTCATGATCTCCTCGCCGCACACCTAAGGAAGTGTGTAACTCGCGTGGCAATCCGGGATGATCATGTCTTGTGGGTAAAGTTGTACAACCTCTGCAAAGTGTAAAACTATTCGAATAGTCGTGTCCTCGGTCATGGACAATGCTCGGTGATTTCACACGAGGGGTAGAGTTTTCATAAAAACCTGGTTGGGTTAAGTTGGGAAGTGAATGGTTAGTTCACGGGTGTTCATTTCATGGATCTTGGTTCATGGTGGATTCCTTGGGTGAATGGTCAGTTCACTTGTGGTTGGTCTCAATTCCTTTGGTTACTTATTTATTATCATTTACAAAGCTTGCTTTTCAATCTATTTATTGTATTTACTTCAAATTGTTGCTTTCTGCAAAATTAACCTTTCAGCCATCCATTGGTAAGCCTTGCATACTATATTGCATTCTTTGTTACAAACGACTTGCTGAGTACTCTATGTACTCACGGCTTTATGCCCCTGTTGCTCAGTTGAGGAGGAGGAGAATCACCAGCAGAAGGTTCCAGAAGGAGAGTACTTCGACGTCTTCGCGGATTAGGCTTCGTTCTCCACTCGATAGCCTGTGGGCGTGTCGATTGGCTGCTGCGCTTTCTTTTGGATTTCCGCTGCTAGTTTTTGTTAAGCCCTTCGGGCTAATAATTGTAAGCTTGGCCATAAGGTCGCACTCTGATGATTATTAATAATATTTGAGTGTTTTCTTAGTAAATCGTGATATGTTCGATATTTCATCTTTGTTTATACTGTGTGCACTAGCGTGATCCTGGACTAGTGCAGAATACATAGGAGAGTCCGGATTTGTATATTCGAGTCTCTACACATTCTATCCTTCTTGCGCTCCTTCGAGTGCCAACACAGTAGTTTTGCCTCCTTTGGATTTGCAAAAAAAACTGTTTCAAACGGGGAATTATAGGAAAATACCATGCCACCTTAGCAGGCGGTCCTATCTTCACCTCTGGTCTCTCGTCGTCATCTGATTGATTGTTATGTTTGTATCGGGATGCGTTGCACAGCGGACATACATGCATGTTTGCATACTCTTTACGGTTGAGGATACAGTCGTTCGGACATACATGTATTCTTTCTACTTCCATTCCCAATGGACAAAGAACCTTCTTGGCTTTATACATGGTTTTAGGCAACTCATTTCCCTCTAGAAGCATGTCCGCTAAAAGACCTAGCAGCGCCGTGAAACTCTTGTCGGACCAACCGTTGCTTGCCTTCAATTTCAACAGTTCAAACACGGCCGACAACCTCGTGTACTTTGACCTGCAACACATGAACAAAGGTTTCTCCGAGTTCTCCATCAAGCCTCGGAATTTAACATACTCTCTCTCATCATAGTTCTCTTGTACATCGCAAAACATCTTATCCAGATTGTCATCGTGCAACTTATCCAAATTCGAACAACAATCGACATCATCCGGTGGCATATCATTTACTTCACCGGCGATATCATCCGGCGGCATATCATTGACTTCGCCATGGCTGGTCCAACACGTATAACCCTTTTTGAGACCCCTTCCAATCAAGTGCGTTTCAATCCGCTCTCTGTTCTTAAACATCTTTAAATTCTCGCTGTCAGTGCATGGACAGTACATATATTCCACCCCCTTATTCAACATATCCTCCTCGGCAGCTCTTGTAAAAGCAGACACGCCATTAATGTACTCTTCACTCACACGGTTCGCGGCATACATCTAGCTTCGGTCCTACATTATGCATATATATAACAACTTAGTATTAAAAATTAAATTAATTAATTGTTACTACATATATACCACATGCATTGAGGCTTTGCTAGCTTAATTCATATTATAAACACATCAGCTATTTTCCCAGCGGTCGCTGAAGGTATATAACCAACAATTTTGACAAATTTGGCCTTCCACATGACAGGAACCGATCATGTATGGTCAAGTAGATGCAAACCATCTTCAATAACACTCACCAAAACTTAGATCTAAATTGTAATACAAAGAAAAATAAATTTCATTACTAACCATATCTAGGGCAACCAGGAACGCATGAATCTTCAAAGCTCTAGGTGCAGCACCGGCTGAAATACACCAAATTAACTGGCCTGAAATCCTTGCCTCCTCCAGGTGCAGCACCGGCTAGATCTGATCGAAATGAAATAGATGCGGTTCTGAGCGGCGCAATAAATATATAGCAGGATTACCATATACAATTTTTTTAAAAAACTGTCTGTGATAATTCACAATTATCACAGACGGTTTTTTTAAAAAAACTGTCTATGATATTCCAGTATCACAGACGTTTCATGGTAAGAACCGTCTGTGATACTCCTTTTTTCCGACGCCAACAATACAGACGGTCTCCAAATTAAAACCGTCTATGATAGTATCTGTCGCAGACGGTTTGACAAAACCGTCTATGATTTAGCGTCTACTAATACTATTTCTGTAATAGTGGTAAACTAAAAAAATAGAAATATTTCTCAGCTATAGAAAAAATATGAATAGGAAAAGATACCTGTCTAATTAAAGTCTCATCAAGATATATTATCAGTTGAATTATAGTTCCTCGAACAGAAGTCGTGAAGTCTTGTTAAGAAAGTTTATAGTCCCTGCACTCCCGAGGTGCTAAGGATACAACTTAAATCTAACCCTAGAATTACAATGGCTACTATATACTTTCTAAAACTTAGTGCTGGGATTTTGTGGGTACCTAAAATAGCTCCTTATTTGTTAGTACACCATACTGCACAATTATACATGTTAACCGGTCTATCCTTTTTTAGTAATCGGATGCTTGCTACGTACATTAGTTTTGTTTAAAAAATCAGAAAAAAGTCCATATAACATTCTAAACTCTGCTCAAAAAGTTCATCCAACACCTCGAATTATGAAGCCAGATATTTGACCCCTCGAACTTTGCAATCCAGTTCAAATAACACTCTGACCTGCTTTTGGAATAGTGGTATTGCCCACGTAACGTGATGAATGAGTGGTTTTATAACATAGGATGATAATCTCGTCAAGTTTCGGTGAATAATAGATGTGGCCCAGTGGGCATTCTCTCCCAAATCGAAACAGAGAGGGAGGGAACAACAGGGGCGGTGGCCATGCAAACATGGCTGGGAGCTCGGTGGAGGAGAAACCTTTATGGTTCCACATGTTATTGACTTAACTTGGCTAGCGTGTCATCTTACATGGCAAAATCGTCCACTTATAGCACCATGCAAGCAATACCACTATGCGAAATCGGATTAATATGTTATTTGGGGCCAAATGCGAAACAGTCTGTGTTAGTGTCGGTCACAGACGGTTTTGTCAAACCGTCTGTGATTTGACGTCTAGTATTAGGCTTTCTGTAGTAGTGTAGGAACAATACCGTTTTTCTCTTGCAATAGTCTTCACGGGCCAATCATGTGGCCTCACGATTTTTAGGCCTCTGGTGTAATGGGCCTACTAGACCAAGTGGGGGCCGCTCCCACAATACACTCAATTTGAACAGCTTGTCATTTTACATGGTAAAACCACCCACTCATGATGCAACATAAGCATGATGCAACATAAGCAAAACCATCTTGCAAAATTGAGTTAGGGGTTATATCGATGGGATTGCAAAGTTCCAGGTGCTATATACTCAGTTTTTAAGTCGACATGGACTTTTTTCAATATAATTTAGTAAAAATAAAGCCTTCTCCCGTCCCACCATACAGACGAAACTGGTCAACAAATCGAAATTATATTGAAAATAAGTCTCTCGGCAAATTACCCCTTTCATACACGCCAATCCACACAACGTAATTTCAGAGGAAACGGTTCAGTTCTCACGTTTTAACCGAGACATGAACGAGAAAGGGCAGGCCCAAACGAAAGGACATGGACAAGAAGGCGCCTGTGTCCCGCTCCTCCCGGGCCGGGACCCAGGTTCCGTTCCCGCTCCCCTGTCCACTCCCTTTCTTGCCTTTGTTTTGGTTTATTTAGGCTTGTTCTTGCCCAGAGTTTGTTAGATCTGCTAGTGGGTTCGCGGTTTCTTGCCGGGGAATTAGGCCCAGGCTGCAGATTTCGTTCGTTCGAGAGATGTTTTTCCGTTTCTTTTTGGAAACACGTTAGTTCGGGAGATCGTACAAGCCTGTTTTTGCTTCAGAATTCTGTTTATGTGCGGGCTAACTAATATTCAATGCTTAACAGCATTAATTTGACATCAAACCTGCAAGCTATCGTTTTCTTGTTTGTTACATATTCTTTGTTCTAGTATAAAATCACCGGAGAAAATGTCTGAATTCTTATTATTTATGAATTGCTGCGTTCCTGGATCGGTGTCTCCGCGCTTCGTTTTGTAGGACGGGCGAGCAGTTGCTAGCCTGTACAGTAGTAGCAGTACGCTGTAGGCTTCAGACCTTCAGTATCATGAACAAGTGCTCAGTATTCACCTGAATCAACCTCTTATAGCAGGAGTTTGTGAAGGCTACCAACACTTGCACTGTGTTTAAGAGGGCTTGTGCACGCGTAATTTTAAGGGATATGTTGTTCAGTCTTAGCTTCATAATGGAACATCTTTCACGGAAGAAACTTTTTCCATGGCGCATATTTGCATAATTGCATGGATGCATTCGATATCTACTCTTTCTATCATGGTGGACAGCAGCCAGTATCTTGTCATTGTCTTCCTTTTGTGAAATTTACCAGTATCTTGCTGATTATTGACCTGCTTCTATCTCGGCAACATCGCAGTTCAAGTCCAGGGTCTCGGCGAACGGCCGTGTCGGGGCCACCGCTGCGGTGTACTCTGCAGCAATCCTTGAGTACCTGACTGCTGAGGTCCTGGAGCTGGCGGGCAACGCCAGCAAGGATCTCAAGGTGAAGCATATCACTCCGCGCCACCTGCAGCTCGCGATCCGTGGTGACGAGGGGCTCGACACCCTCATCAAGGGCACCATCGCTGGTGGCAATGTCATTCCTCACATCCACAAGTCCCTCGTCAACAAGACCTCCAAGGAGTGAACACACCATCCTTGTTTATCTTGTGCTTATGGAGTTAGACTTTTGATGTATGGGGTTCTTAGTGACCCCTGTTATGTTCTATTATCAGTTTGGTATTGTTATTAAAACTTTAATTAGATGCTGCTTAATTTTTGTGTTAGGACTAGCTTTGGTAATTGGTAGGGAAGACTTGCAACAGGTGCTGTTGTGTGATGATAACTAGCTAAGCCCCGGCTATTCATCTCAATGATCAGGTAAATCAGGTTTACCTGTGACCATTTCTTTGTTGTTTATCGATTAATGTCACTGTTGTTGTAGGCACATCAACGAAGTGATTGAATCTGCGGTTGAGTGTCATTTGCATGTTATTTATGTTCCTGAACTTAGTGGTTAAAAGCTTACTGATGCTGTTGAGTCTGTGATCAATTACTAGACCTTTTTCTGTTGTAGCTGCCATATACTGATTCAACTGATTCAGTGATTCTCAATAGTCAATTAAGAATTCAGATCTAGTGGTGAAGCGAAATTCCTCCCTACATGTTTATACTTCAGATCATCTTGTATATGGATAATTTGATATTGGTAAATATAGGCAGCTAGTGGGTCTTCGTCATTTGTTCATCGGTTTAACTTGTGAACTGTGATAAGGATTAGCTATGGATTGATGTTATCTATGAACTGCTGTTGCGCCTGTCGATACCAGGTAAGGTTTCAGTCGATTTATTATACTGTCTATTACTTGCAGTTCCAAGGATGTCTGAGGCCTCTAGGGAAACATTTTGGTTTGTTACTGTATAGTGTGTACACCAGCGGCTGGTGGATATGGACCTGGTGCTCACTGATTCAACAACAGTTGCAAAGTTAGGTACTTGAATCTTCTCAGACAATTTGTGTCTGGCTACAAGATTTGAGTTGGTTTTCTGTTTTAGACTAGTTCAGTAGGCCTAGATCAACGTGGACTAGAAATCTGCTCTTCCTTTTACCTGTAAGTCTGTGACACTAGTCTAGAGTCTGCATATTATATGATTCACATCTACTGCATCTAGATCACTTTTTACCTAGCGTAGTTCACCCTCCCCTCCTGTGTCAAAAAGCTTCTAAAAGATTATGCATTTTTAATTCTTTCCTAAACTTACAATACATAGCATGGGACTCATTCTAATGATCTTGCTGGGTAAGCTGGAAAAGGATGCTCAAGTTAAATTATTCAAGTGAATTTTGGACGGTGTAACTACAGAGAAAGAATTAGCAAAGCAAGATAGACTTGTAACAACAGAAAAAGAATTAACAAAGCAAGATAGACTTGAAATTAACAAGATGCAGCCTTGTTCGTATTGACTTCTAAAAGCTATTTTTCTACAATAAATAGTTTTTCTGCCATATTTAGCTTTCAAACGAAATATCTTTTTTAAAGCAGGGTCTACTAGTCGATTGTAGTATATACTATAGTGACTTCATTTATATCAGCCAAAATTGTACACGAGTCTCTATCTCTACAAACTTCTCTACAAACTGTTAAAGCCAAAGCCAAAAGACAAAGCCAATATGAACATGCTGCAAAACTGTCAAAAGTTCGATTCGGGAATCCAGCAAAATGTAAGCACATTCACAATCCAGGGTCTATGCGGTGTGGCACAAGCAAATGCGAAACCCATTCAGATTGCAGAGCAGTTCTGTGAAAGACATTCAGGAACACACTCTAATCTTGTTTCAGAGTTCAAACCCGAAATCTTCCTTTGCCGAACATCTGAAAGGAACAATTCCTCGTGACTAACAGCGTTCAGGAACATTGTCTAGGTCTCTTTTAGTCTTTCCAGAGTTCAAACCTGATGCCCTGATCCTGGCGAACATCTGGGAGAAACAGTATCATATGACTGAGCCAGACTAGCAACCAAAAAGGTTTCTTGGTTCCGAAACCGATTGCGTTCAGGCTGATTCAGGTGCCATGCTAGTGAAATATGTTCCCTTGGTCAATTTATTCCTGGGCATGTTTCCTGCTGCTGGTAATATTAGATGCATTTGCCGTTCACACATTTTTTTCCCAGTCATTTTGCTAATGGCTCACTGCAGGAAAACAATACGCTTTCAATGTTTCCATTTGAAAAACTCTCTTCTTTTGGAAGAAGAGGCATGGGCTCTGGCGCTCTGCCATAGCACTATAGAAGACAAGCAAAAAATATAAAAACTCTCTAAAAAATTACTGTAATACGGTGCTCAAGAAATGGCACTGTAACATTGATTTTTTTGTAGGCCCGTAGTAAAATATGTACCTTTTTTACATGTCTATACTTGGACTGTTAAAATATGATCTGAATCCTATTCAGTTTGTTTCCATTTTTCTTAAAGAGTTTTTCATGTAAAATCCACGTCCCTACTATTTTGATCATTTATTTTTACCATGTGTTTTATAGATGGAGTCTTGAGTTGCTTTCACATCTTTCTGTCTGAAATTCTATCACAATCTGAATATGTTGCACATCAGTGGCAAAATGGTAACTAGTGTAATACTGATGAAGTAACAAAAATCATAATATGGTTTTATTTCTCAATAAAAATGTACCAAACGATCACCTACGCTATGTGAATACAATGCAGTAATGCAGTACTGCTACTTAGGTCATATTTTGATCCATATACCTAAAAGAATTTTCTCCTTGTCAAGATCTCATAAACTGGTCGATCCGGCACGGGGATGAACTTGACGGCCCACCCGATCGGCCATGACACGGCAGCAATGGCGACACAGGCGCCCCACTGCCCCCAGCCGAGCCTCTCTGTGCCGGCGAACCTCGTCAGCACCTCCACCATCACCACCTGCAGGACGAGCGTCACTGCGACGATGGCGAGGAACATCTTGTTCTTAAGCACCCCGGCGAAGACATTCTTCTTCTCGATCTCCTCGCGTTGAACTCATTGAACACCTGGCAGAGCACGAACGCGTTGAAGATCATGGTGCTGTTCTTCTTCTCGTCGGTGCCAAAGGCGTCGCGGCCGCGGTACTGGAGCGCCAGGAGCACGGCAATCTGGAACGCCGCCTGCGCAGCGAGGTTGCGCCACATGGCATTGCTGATGAGCGGCGCCGTGCGGCCGATGGGCGGGCGCTGCATGAGCACTTTGGTGGGCGTGTCCGTCGCCAGCGCCAGCGCGCCCATGGTGTCCATGATCAGGTTCACCCACAGCAGCTGCACGGTGGTCAGCGGCATCTTGCCGGTGGTGATCGCGGACACGAAGTTGATGACGAGCGCGGCGACGTTGACGGTGAGCTGGAACTGGATGAACTTCTGGATGTTGTTGTAGACGCAGCGGCCCCAGCGGGTGGCCGTCACCACCGTGTCGAAGTTGTCGTTGAGGATGATGATGTCAGAGCTCTCCTTGGCGACTTCGGTACCCTGGATGCCCATGGATAGGCCCACGTCGGCCTCCTTGAGAGCCGGCGCGTCGTTGGTGCCGTCGCCGGTGACGGCGACCACATGACCTTTCTGCTTCAGCCGCTGCACCAGCACCAGCTTATCCATGGGCAGGGACCGCGCCATGACGCGGATGTTGTCGACGATCTGAAGCTGCTTCTCCGGCGACATGGCACGGAACTCGTGCCCCTCGATGACGATGTGGTTGGGATCGTTGCTGGAGATGATGCCACACTCCTTGGCGATGGCACGGGCTGTGAGAATGTTGTCGCCAGTGACCATCTTGACAGCGATGCCCGCCTTTGTGCAGGCTTCAATGGCGGTCTTCACCTCTGGCCGGCACGGGTCTTTCAAGCCGGCGAAGCCCAGCAATGTCAACCCCTCGTCGTCGATCGTTGATTCCTCACCGTTGACTTGCTTGTAGGCGAAGGCGATGCACCGGAGGCTGGCGACTGCCATGTCGTTGATTACCTTCTCAAGGTTCTTCCTCTGCTCGACGCCGAGCTCGCGCGCCGCTCCGTCTGTACCGACATACATTGAGCAGTTCGCCAAGATCATCTCCGCCGCACCTTTCCAGTGTGCGATCAACGCACCGGTGGCGTTGTCCCTGATCATCACGCCGCTGCGCTTCTTGTCGGAGTTGAACGCCTCAACGTGGACCACCTTGCAGCTCCTCTTCAGTGTGTCCATGTCCATGCCGAGCTCTGCCATGGCCCACAACAGTAGCGCCTTCTCCGTCGGGCTACCGGATATCTCCGGTGGCGACACGTTGTCCGGCTTATAGACACTTCCGGTGGTGTTGAGCCCAGCTCCCTGGCACAGCAACCTGACGACGGTGCTGGCGACTGCCGCCGCCGGTTTAGGCCGGTCGGTGCCGACCCAGAACTCGGTCACCTTCATCTGGTTTAGCGTGAGCGTTCCGGTCTTGTCGGTGCAGATGGCGGTGACCGACCCCATCGTCTCGCAAGCAGAGAGCCGGCGCACCAGCGCGTGGTCCTTCACCATTCGCTTCATGGAGAATGCGAGCGTCAGCGTCACCGCGAGCGGGAGGCCTTCGGGGATAGCGACGACGATGATCGTCACGGCCTGCTGGAATATGCCGACGAGAGCGCTGGACACCGCGTTGAAGGTGACGTGGTTCTTGTCGAACAGTGGCTTGCCCTGGTCGTCCTTTGTGCTTCCCGTGAAGTGGCGAGCGGTGAGCACGGTGAAGACGAGCACCGCGACGGCGATGCCAATCTTGCCAATGCTGGATGTAAGCCCCTCGAGGCGCTCCTGTAGCGGCGTCGGATCGGTGTTCTCCCTGATGATGCTGCTCATCATCTCGCCCCACGCGGTGTCCGTCCCGACGGCGGTGACGAGCATACGGCCGTAGCCGTCGATGACCTTGACGCCAGAGGCGAGGAAGGGGTTATTCTCGGCGTCGACCTCGATCGGGTGGGGCTCGCCGGTCATGCTCGACTCGTCGACCTGCAGCGCGTGCCCCTCTAGGAACACGCCGTCTGCCGGCACAACATCTCCGATCTTCAGCACGACGACGTCGCCGACGACGATGTCGAATATGGAGACCTCCTGTCTCCGGGCAGCGCGGACGACGGTGACGGCGATGTTGTCGGACTCGCTGGCCAGCTTGTCGAACCTCTTGGCCTGGCCGTGGTTGCTGACCGCGGACACGACCGCGACGAGGAACACGGCGAGGAAGATGCTAACACCGTCGTACCACCCATCCTTGAGGCCGTGCTCCTTGATGCCGAAGCCAAGGGAGACGGCGGCGCAGACGAGGAGCACAATGAGGAAGACGTCGCGGAGCGCGTCCCAGATGTGGCTCCAGAAGCTCTTGGGCTTGGGCTTCGGGAACGTGTTCCCGCCGAACGCCTCCCGGCGCCGGCGCACGTCGGGGCCGTCACCGCGGATGCCGCTCTCCGCGCTGGATCCCAGCGCGGCCGCAATGCCGGCGCCACCGCCGAGCCCGCGGAAGCAGTCCTCGCGTCTGTCCTTGACCAGGCCCTTGAATTGCTCGTCGTCGGCCGCGACAGAGAACGCTGCTGCGGCCTCGTACGTGCCGCCATCGGCAGAGTCGGTGTCGGAGTCGCTCTCGTTGCGGATCTTGATGGCGACGTAGGAGGGGCTCCGGGGCAGGATGCTGGTGGAGAGGAAGCTGAGGCGCGCCAGCCTGTGGCACGTCCTGATGACGTTCGTAGCCTTGCGCCATTGCTTCGCTGCCCCCCACGGCTTCCTGGACCACCCGGCGGCGATCAACAAGTCCGCGCACTCCATCCGCGGCAAGAACGTGCGCACGTACGGAAGCAGAAAAGCAGAAAAAAAAAACTCGAGAGACTCAAAGAATCACGGCAAGCAAGGCAACTGCAGATTGCACCTGGAGATCAACTCGCCGGACTAGTATTCCACCTGGAGATTGCACCTGGATTTTCGATTGCAATTGAATCCTGAATACAAACTCCAACCTCTGGGTGTGTATATATATTGTTCGGAGGAAGCTGCCTGGAAATGAGCCTGCGAAGCGTCGGTTTGTTCCCTGCACGGTTCGCGCGTCGACTATGCCTTATTCGGCTACGGTTTCTTGTTAGCTGGGTGGTGGCTGCCTGGCTGGGAAACGGTAGGTTGAGGTTAGGTTCGTGAGAAAGAGCACAGAAATTTTCTAGTGTTGCTAGACATTTCTTTTTCTTGAAAGTTCCTGATGTGTCGTGATTCGATCTAAATCAGCCGTAAATATCAGATGGGATTTAGGGAATTTTGCCGCTTTTCTATGTTTGCTAGTTTACACACGGTGAGTCGTGCGCACAACAGAGGTGTGACGATTGGATTCCATTTTCCATTGATGTGAATGACAAGCCGCAAAATGCTTCAATTTATCCTTGTTGTCTCGAAGGAATCCGTTGGATGTGTCATGGGTGTAGTGCCGGACTTGAACGGCCATTATACACTCTAAATCATTTATTGATTTATACGTTAAATTGATTTGAAATAATTCATCTACCTTGATTACGATAAATCATCACCATATCATACTTGATTGATCCTAATGTGCATTATATAGTTTATACATTATTATCTGTATAGGGCATACTATGTGCACCATATGTTAATAGCATCGCTAACTTATTAAATGTAACTAGGAAGTAAGAATAACCAGTTACAACAAATAAATGCGGAAAAATCGCTAAATATCCTAACTAAACTACAAATAGACTTGTCCATTTGCCGGCCCTGGCTGGGCTTCGGGCTGGGCCCCTACTGTAGCCCAAGAGAAAGCCCGAAAATCCTATTTTCCATAACAATACATTATCGTTTACTTTATTTTTAGAACTTATTATTATTATTATTATTATTATTATTATTATTATTATTATTATTATTATTTGGGCCAGGCCTAAGGGCCTAAAACTGGACCTAAGGTCTGCTGATGTCGAGCCTAACTTGGACGAGCCCAAAAAATCAGGCCTGGCTACCCACGAAAGGTCTAACTATACATGACACCGTGCTAATCTGTTTAACCGGTAGTGTGAACACTGCAATCTCTACAACAAAAACACAATAAAGATACGCACCGTGTACATTTCCCATTTCATAATCAGTCCCATCTCCTGTACGTTGCTGGTTGCTTAATCCGGCGATTAGATATGAGCAGAGTCATGATCGTCCTCTAATCCGCAGTCTGTTCCAAATATTCTACGTTCGCACAAGCATCAGGCTCACGCACATGCCCGTTTTTGGGACGACCACCGTGCAAGCAACACCGCGGCGTTGGCTCAGACGTTGTGAGCGTGTGCGGGCCCGTTTTCCAACGCCGGCAGATCACATAACCGATAGATTTGGTGAACAGCACTAACTGATAGAAAACAAATCTAAAATCAGTTAAAAAGCTGGAAAAAAAATGAAGAGCAGGTTCCAAAGCACTTCTGCCTTTGGCTTATCACATTTGCTATAGTACCAACTTTTTTTAAGGTGTGATCTATCGGTAAACTGTAATACAAAATATATCGGGTTTAGCTATACAAGCTAAAATTGTATGTAGTTGTTTTTCTCTACGTACTGCCTCTTATGAACAGTCTAAAATTTAAAATTTTCAATTATAAATCATAAGACACAACTCAAAAAATCCACTGGAACCCATGTGTCATATTATGTGTCATACGTGGGGGCACGACTGTGGTGTGGGCGGTGCGCAGCGAAGCAAGCTAGCTGAAGGTCTGCTCGTTAAGAAAGCTTAGTGCTGCGCTCGAAGGAACCAAAATAAAAAGCGTGGTGCGCGGATGACAGGTTGCCACGTTGGATCCCTACGTGGTTGTCGCTTCTTCGTTGCTACTCCAAGTGTTTGGGAGCCATCAGAATTCTGCTACTTTTTTTCCCCCGTGACGTTGAAGTTCTAACAGGGGAGAAGACGGAAGAAATTATTAAGATTGCTGAAACTTTGACAGAAAAATGAACCTGCAACTCTTCATCTCGTGGAGTCTTAAAAAGTTATATTACTACTGCACAATCCTGAGGGGCTCTTTGAAAGAGGAAAACACTGGAGTTTGTGGTATTCCATTGGATGCTGACGATGCGAGCGTACGATATATTCTCGTCTGTGGAAATGCGCATAAACTATATAACGATCGGTGGATATATATATTCTTAATTCAGGCGCACAGCTAGAGTATGCATGCACCAAAGAAATTAATCGATCAGGAGGAATAATTAAGTGATCCCATGTATATATCTGATCGATCGATCCGCTCACTCATTTTAGACATGCTGTTTTTGTCGTATGCATACTCTTTAATTTTTAAGGTTTTTATCACCCGACCCTCTTGAGACCTGATTATGATCATATTTTTTTTGAATGTTACTTATGGCTTTTGGTAGCACTAATGATTTTTATATGTATTTTTTTAAGATAACAGCGGATGGTAGAGACACCGATATAGATGACACATATAATTTTAGATTTTAAAAATCATTTTAAAAAATCTGCTTTAAAAATTACCGTGTTTATTTTGATTTTCTTGGAAATCAAAACACAAAACCCAAAAAGAAAGGGGTCTGCGTACGGCTAGATGACGCGACTTGTAGAGAAAAAACGGAGCTAGCTAGCTGGTATCTGGTCATCATCCATTCATCTATAGTGCTGTTCGTTTTGACTTTTATAATTATTTTTTATAATAAATGGTTTTTTTATAGTATCTAACTTTCAAATGAATTGAATATGATCTACTAGTCGATTGTAGTATACATTATAATAATTTTATTTATATCGGTCAAAATCATAAACAAGTATATCTCTCTAAGCTATTACTATTTATAAATTTAAACTAAAAACTAGCAACAAAAATAAATATAGACACGTCCTATATATATGCCTGCTTCAAATAATCTATAAGTTAAAGCTTAATTGTTGTTGATTTATTCTGTGTATTTAAATATAAAAAATATTATATCAGCATAGTGTAAAAAAATGAAAGATAAAAAACCTAAAAATAAAAAAAACATAAACCGTAAACTAAAAGACAGGAAGAGCGGGTCACTATGGCATTCATCCATCATTGCACGTGCACAGAGTTAGTGCAAGCTGTGCCGAGTGCCGTACGTGTCAGCGTCGGCAGATTATACGTACGGCACGCGGCACAGCTAGGCTCCTCGCTGCAGTTCACCCAGAAGAAATTTGAACACCGTGCATCTCCTTGTCACTTCTGAAAGGAAATGAACGTACCTACGTATCCGTGACTCTTCTCTGTGTGAATAGACAAATATATATAGATAGTGTGCATTCCCTGCGGCTTGCGCGTGGAGTAAGCTTGAATATACATATTTGGAGCTTACGCAGTACTTGCATCTTACCAGAACATACCAGACCAGCAGAGGTACAACGGCATTCCATGCATAAAAAATTAGTAAGAACACCACGACTCATATTGCATTATGACTTCTTGTCTTGGTCACCTAGCGCGTCGTATAATATGTTAAGGGAAGTTGCAAAAGCAAATCCAGTTAGGCCTCTTCCAAGTTTGAAAGTAAAAACCCGCCTTCTACAACTTTATTTACACCTTCATGAATTCTCTTGGTTTGTAAGTTCCCGTCGTAGTTACTTTTTAATCAATTATTATAATGTGAAACGCTAAAAGATAGTTGAGTTTGTTTGATTGTTTGTGCAGCATTATATGTTTGAGGCGCTATATGATGATCGAGGCTATAGGGCCTGTTCTTTTGGGCTTTTGAAATCAGCTTTTAGCTTCTGCTACAGTACCTAACTTTCAAATGGAGTATTTTCTCAAGACGGGATCTACAAATTAAATGATCTATACGTTAAAAGCTCAACATCTATACCAGCCAAAATCGCAAGTGAGTATCTGTCTCTCCGTAATCTGTACCGTAAATAGCCAAAATTCAAAAATTTCAGCCAAAAGCCATAAGCCGCAGCCGAAAAGAACAGGCCCATAGATTGTAGGAGACGAAAGTGAAAAGGACGAGATAGAAGACAATGTGAAGAAGAAACTTTAGTTTAAGCTGCAATCACTACAAGGCACATCAGCATGTGTAATATTTTGAAAATGATCCTCCCGAGGACCTTAATTCGTGGAAATGGGAGGCTTTGATTTTTTTTAGAGGAGAGAGTTTCCTAGAAGGGAAGGGCTAGCGCACTGTTAGAAAGGTTTCTAATAATGTAGGGAAGTTTCATGGGGATTCACAAGGCTTCAAAGAGCTTTGAACACATTTTATGAAAGTTAGTTAATTTAGATATGAAATTTCCTTAAACTTTATAAAACCACATGAAACACCATAAAATTTAGGAGAAGTGCAAATGAGCACTTGAGTATTTTTTGAGTTGGGAGCACTCAGATTTTGGGGCATTGGATCTTCATCCAACAGATCTCTCATATCCTTTTCCCCTAAAAAAACAAAGCTGGGGTGTTGGATCTCGATCTAACGGATCCTCCATACCCCACCCCCTCCAAAAAAAATATGAGTACTCCGAATCTAGGACATTGGATGGAGATCTAACGCCCAAAAATCTGAGTGCTCTCAACCCCAAAACACACTCAAGTGTTCCCTAGACACCTCCAAAATTTAGACATAAAAACTTATAAAAATTAGTTAACTAAAGCAAAAAAACCTCCTAAAACTTTATGAAACTTAATGAAACCTTATAAAAATTAGTCATGAAACTTTAATGAAACATCATGAAACTTGAGACTTCAACTTCATGAATCCATCACACTGCTCGCCATGCCGAAGACCCCGCACTTGCTTGTCCTCCACGGCCACCACGACAACGCCCGTTGCGTGCTTGCCCGCACATCACCATCCACCTATGGCCTCTCCATTGTCCGTTGTGTGCTTCTCGCCATCCGCTGAGCCCAAGGCCATCTTGCTGCTGCACGATGCTATGTTTGCTCACCGCGCTGTCCTGCCCCACGTTGCCGGACGGCCACGCTTGGTCTCGCCGGCTCGCGTTACTGGACCGCTGCGTCGCCCCACATGCCCGTGTTCGCCTTCGCGTGGCCTCACCAACCCAATGAGGCCACTCCACCGAGCCTCGCCAAGCCACCATTAGCGGTGGGAGGTCAAAGAGGCAGATAGAGTCGTTGGTGTTGCTAGAAACAACGAGGCCGGCGAGGGCAAAGCGGCTGCACCCGTCGCCGTCAGGCTTGCCTCTGTCACCAACGTAGTCGGGTCCGCTCGAACCACCAATGTTGCAAACAACTGGTCCAAATAGGGTGGGCTCGTAGTGCAGATTGCATTCGTCGATTGTGAAATTCATCGCTGCTGGAGGCAAAGTAGTTGGTATTGCATCGCTGTTGGGAGAAGAGAGAGGAGGTGGGGAAGGTGAATTGATGGTGTCGAGAATCTTTGCTATCATGGCCTTATGGAGAGCTGTGCGTAGGGTAAGAAGCGTTGGATGCATTAAATTGAATACGTTGACGGTTGTTTTGTTGAAAACGCGTCAAACGGTATAGCGTTTTTTAGATTTTCTCTTCCTAGAATGAATTCTATCGAGAATTAGAGATCGTGCTGTGATAAAAGAGACCGAGGTCATGAAGAAAGGACCCAATACCAAACCCTAGCCTTCACCACGCGGCAGCCATAGTGCTGCATGCATCCACTTGCCGGTCGCTGTGTGCACGTCGCTGCTTGGCTTCCGCTCGACCCGCATGACTGCAGTCCACGCCGTGCAGCCATCGTGTCCACGTGTAAACGCCACGCGCCGGAGCGCTGCAACGGCAGCGCATGAGTTGCCTCCACATGTTTCATGCGCGACTTGCCACCTTGGTCCATGCGCTGATGAAGATGCGTGCCAGGTGCTCACGCGCGCGCGCCACTCGCCGTTTGCCAGCCGTGTGCACGCCCTCGCTCCCACGTGCAAAGTGAACGACGTGAAGACCATGCATGCATGCAGCCAACAGGAACGTACCAGCATGCATGCATTCAGGATTCGCCCAACACTTCACCCCTTTCGCCATGCACCAGTAGTGGCCGCTGTAGCGCCAGCTGGTCGATGTTTTCTTGCGCTAGCTGTCGCATGCCGTAGCATAAGCCAGGGGAAAACAATGCCAAGCCAGGGGAGAAAAGAACAGCAGCAACAAGAAATTATTAGGAGGGAGAGGAGAAGTAGAGAGAGATCGTGGATCTGGAATTCTTCACGTGGGCAATACCTAGATATTTCCCTCTATTTTAGTAATTTTGATTAGAGATTAAAAATCGAGGTTAGAGAGAGAGAGAGAGGTAGTAAGTGTTTGTTAGAGGGATCGAGCAGTAGATTAGTTTAATCTGTTGTATCGTTGTACTGTGATTTTGGGTATGGTGTGGGTGTAATTTGGGAATTTCATCTATTAGAAAGTTGTAGAGGATTTTGATAGCTTTTTGTAAAATTTTTATTCATATCGATCGGATGAATAGATTTGAGTTATGAATTTTGTTATCATGATGGCGTAAATTTACCGTGTTTTTGGTGACATCGTATTAATCTGTTAATTACAAATAGTAAATGGCCTAATTTAGGGATTAGGTCTACATGAAAATGCAAGTAGTCTCGTAAGGATTCTAGAAAATCCAAGAAAATAATTTTTAGATAAATAAAGTAGAAATTCTGGCTTTTGGAATGCTGTTGTCAAGTACCGATTGTCTTTGGACATAGTTGTGAGATAACATTAATTTAGATAATTTAATGTTAGAATTGAATTTTAAGCATAAATAAAAAGTGATATGTAATTTCCTGTAGATTCTGAAAATATCATAGTTCAATATATTTGCATGTGTATATTAAAAAATATTAAATTATTAAATCTATTGTCCTGAAGATGATAGATTTGTCTTCTGGGTTAAGAACAGGGATTTAGATGATTTAATATGGACAATTGACCAACTGGGAAGTTGTAGGAAATTTGTTATAGAATTTAGAACTGGTATGGTTTACTATATTACAATGTGAGGTTGAAAGTTATGATAATTTTAGGACCGAAATAGCGGTGTTGACTGTCCATTAAGGGGGGAGTTGTGGGATTGGGAAGCGTGTAGAAGCTTCGTCATTTATTTGTTATCTTGTAATACTATGACCTGTATTAAGAATGAGTAATTACTGTAGGAGGAATAACGTCGGTTATATTGTCATATCCTAATCAAACCCGATCATCACAACTAGAGAGGTAAGTGCATAGTAAAATGATAGTTGATGGTTGATAATTATTATTTTGTTGATGATTTGTTTATATCATGCAATATTTGATTATATTATGTTCAATATGATATTAATTGGATGATAATTGTGATATCCGGTAAAATGATGAAAATGATATTCATGACATGACGTATGCATTATGAGCTAGGGTGGTGAGAAAATCAATAACTATGAGTAAACCTATTTGACCATTCTTGCATGTTCTTGAGTAAGATCTATTTTGGTAGACACCTCCATAGGATAGTGAGAAAGACCTACTTCGATAGGCACCTCCATAGGATGGAGGGAAAGACCTATTTCGGTAGACACCTCCATTGGATAGAGGTAGAGGGCAAACATTAACGGTGTTCCTTTGCTATAGATGTATGAGCTACTGAAGGAGAATGAGACTTGATCGGAGTATTGCATAGCAATAAGAGAAATTGAGATGAGAAAAGAGGATGGTCAAAAATTGAGAAATGAATTGGATGTGTTGTTGCTATTGTTGTAATGTGTACTTGCTGAGTCGTGGATTCATCTTTACTTATTTATTGTTTTTAGGTGAACGTTGAAGGTGACATGCATTCGGTGGAGGTAGAACATGGAACATTACACATTGTAAGTCTTCCTTCCCCTAGCTATTTATCACTTATGGATATGAATAATTTAGTAGTTTTCATACTAAATTATTTACACATGGGAACTTATGATCTAGGGTAAACAATCATAGGAGAACTTATGATTGAATGATCGTAGAAGAATTTACGGCAATGTAATCATAGAAAACATACGATCAAAAGGTAGTCGTAGTAAAACTTACGACTAAGTGGTCGTAGAAAACTTACGATCAAGAGATAGTCGTAGTAAGAGTTATGATTGCCTTGGGAAATCTTTCCCTTATCGGTAAGGGTATTCTTGTAGAATATAATGACGTAATAATTAGAGGATTATTGTATTCTCATCAGTACTATTCATACTTTTTTCTGTTCCTTCCAATTAAATTAGCAGATAAAGAAATAACAATGTTGATTTTCATTTTGCAAGCCAAGCCGCCAAAAAGGTAACTTATGGGTGTGTAAATGCAAGAAAACAAATTATAGAGTGTTTTGTAAAATCAGAGTAACAAATATGACGTTTTTGCAATTTTCCCTATAATCCATTGTTCAATGCAACGTTGACTGGAACGTCAAGTCAAAATGGATCAGGACGAAGGACTGTATTATCCGGAAGAAAATTTTATTGTTAGATGGTACAATATTAGAAGGGATCTTCTAGTCTTATCCATCCCGATAGTTCAGCTCCACGCGGGTCTGACTCCACTTTTAAACAACATTCATGTAAAACATTATCCTCGCCGTCGACATCAGCTAGCTAGGTCTTCCCTGCTTCTCTTCCTTGAGAGTTGAGAGAAGCTGTCAAGAAGCATCCGCGCGAGCTCGTTCGCGATGACATTAGGACGCAAGTACCTGTAGTACCATGTGCTCCCTCATGTTGAACATTTATTTGAGAGTTTTTTCTCCATTTCGTCCTCGTTTGCCAATTTTTTCCTTCAACATTAACGAGTAAATTAAAGTTCACAAATTATTCTACCAATGTATATTTTTTACGAATATTCTATCAATATATGTCGTGGTCATTTCGCAAATAACCATTCTCTGTATTTCAGAAGCTCCCTAATCGCCATATATATATGCCTGATTGAAATACGCCTTGCGAGAAGAAATAGGAGAGCAACACTAACTACTGCAGTGATCCCTAGTTCAATGGCATGTTTGGTTATTTTTAAGAAATAGTGTAATCACCGAGGAATTCGGCAAGGTTCCCATGCATGTTCCAAACCGGGTTCTTTGTGTGGACACAAGATTATACTTCATGTGGACATAAGATTACAAAAGCCATATTTGGAGACTATGAAAGGACTTGTCACGTCGAATATTAGTTTAGAATAAGGTTCGTTTCATATACATTTTAGTTGCACACCCTTCGTCAGCCTAAGTACGAAAAAAGAATCGAAACGAGATAAAAAAAGGAGCATCCTTTTTTCTTTGACAAAACAAAGCGAAGTGGTTTTGTCACATTTCTCATGCCCTAATTAAGATGGTTTTGTTTTTTTTTTTAAGACCCGGTCGGCATGACTTGAACTAGCTCCAAGAAGAAGCTGGAGCTAGCTAGGCCTTCCATTTTCTACAGGGGATCGGAGCTTGGAGTTGATCTTGGGTGGCTCCGGCTTGGTCGAGCCGCCTCCGCTAGATTAGAGTCTTGCCTCATGGTCACACATGCATGTAGGTAGAGGCCGGCGTGGCCGTCAAGAAAATGACTAGCTCGATTAGGCATGTCGATTCGTCGTTATCCTCTGGGCTCCGGCGGCTTTCTACGCGGAACAACCCAACCAGTGACGTTTGAATCTTTTTTTTAGATAATGGAAAATGAAATTTCCGGCCTCTGCAAGAGCACACAGCCAAGTTCTTACAAGGTTTTCAGCAATTGCTGAAGAAAAAAGGAACAAAAACACTAAATGATCAAAGTGATTATAGGCAAAGTCTATTATTGGTCCTCCATCCACTGTTGGCAAAAAAGTCCAAAGTAACAACTTCCAGTACTCGACTCGCCAGTCGAATGATCTCCTTTGCATCATCACGCTGCAACAATGCCCAAAACCGCATCCAGTATGTTCCCCTGAAGGTAGCCTCGCATAAAAGAAATAAAATGTTTCTTTTCAAAACAACATCATTCCGTGTACACCAAATAGCCCATAGAAGAGCGGCGACACCCACTAAGATCAGCTTTCGTTCACCATTCCCAATGCCTGTTAACCAATTCCCGAACATATGAGAAATAGACCTAGGCGGGATTAACCCAGTAGCTATGTGAATTATACGCCAGATAGTCTTAGCATGTTGGCAATCAAAGAAAAGATGTTTAATTGATTCATTGCAATTACAGAAGCAACACTTTTGATTCCCATGCCAATTCCTCTTAGCTAAGTTATCCTTTGTTAAAATCACCCCTCTTTGAAGATACCAAAGGAAGATTTTTATCTTCAGGGGGAGTTTCAGCTTCCAAATAATAGTATTCCTGAAAGGGTAACCACGGTTCATAAGATAATTGTACATAGATCGTACTGAAAAAATACCATGACTATGTAAATCCCAAGAAAAAAGTCCTTCATATTGTTAAGCTGAATATTAGCCAGTTGAGCTACTAGATTGAGCCAAGCGGTCAATTTATCTCCCACTAAAGCTCTTCGGAAAGATACATTCAATGGCACCTGGTTCATAACTTGTGCCACCGTGACATGGGGGTAGTGAACTAATCTATACAGGCTAGGAAATTGTTCGTTGAGGGACTTAGAGCCCACCCACTTGTCCTCCCAAAATCTAGTCTGTGAACCATCACCTATCTTGAAGGTTCCACACCCTAGAAAGTCTCCTTACCTTTAAAAGACCTTTCCAAAATGAGAATCACCAGTTTGATATGAACTGTGATAAACATTTCGAACTCAAATATTTATTTCTAAGTAAAGTCTCACAAGTTCCTTCTTCATTAAGAAGTTTAAATAACCATTTCTTGAGAAGGCATTTATTTTTAATCAAGAGATCTGTTATGCCTAGACCACCTTGATCTTTGGGCGACAAAGAATATCCCACTTGGCAAGGCGGTATTTGTGTTTCTCATTATTACCTTGCCAAAAGAACCGTGATCGATAGAAATCAAGTTTCTTTAGCACACCTTTTGGTATTTCAAAGAAGGACAACATGAACATGGGTAGGCTAGTGAGGACTGAATTTAGTAAAACAAGTCGCCCCATAAGACATATGTTTTGCCTTCCAAGTACATAATTTACGTCTAAATCTTTCCTCAATCACACCCGATGCATTGCAGAGTTTGCGATGGTGCATCGGAATGCCTAAGTACCGAATGGATATGATCCCATTTGACAACCAAAAGCCGAGTATATTCGTGCTCATGATGCTTTGCCTCGCCATAGCGAAAATCTCACTTTTGTGGAAATTAATTTTAGACCAGAAAGTTGTTCAAAAACACTAAGCAGCAATTTCATGTTCTTAGCTTGCTCCAAATCATGATCTAAAAAAGGATGGTATCATCGAAGATATTGCAAGATAGACAATCCATCATCTACTAGGTGAGGTATGACTCCTCTAATTTGGCCATCCTCTTTTGCCCTCTTAATCAAAATTGAAAGCATATACGCCACGATGTTAAATGAATGGGTGACATAGGATCTCCTTGCCTAAGACCTTTTTCGTTTGGAAATAGTGCCCAATGTCATCATTAATCTTAATGCCCACACTACCACCGCTACAAACTTTTCCACCCAATTACACCATTGCTGGCAGAATCCCTTCATTCGCATAGTTTGTTGTAGAAAAGACCATTTAACTTTATCATAAGCCTTTTCAAAGTCAATTTTAATTATGACACCATTGAGTTTTTTAGTATGTAATTCATGAATAGTTTCATGCAAGATCACCACACCCTCCATGATATTTCGACCGTGCATGAAAGCCGTTTGAGTAGGTTGCACTACCTTACTAGCCACTCCTTTAGTCGATTTGTGGCGACCTTTGTGAAAATTTTGAAACTCACATTGAGTAAACAAATTGGTCTATATTGTTGGATTTTGTTGCCTCTTTAATTTTTGGAAGTAGGGTAATCACTCCAAAATTGAGGCTGAATAAAGGAAGGCGATCTTCAAAAAAATCATTGAAGAGCGCCATAAGATCATCTTTTATAATTTCCCAAAAACTTGATAAAATTCTGATGGGAAACCATCAGTCCAGAGATTTATTGTGTTCCATTTGGAACACCGCCTCTTTACTTCTTTATCAGAAAAGGAGCTATTAGAATGTCATTTTCCTCCTCCGTGACCTGTGAGATATCTTGTATTTGATTCTCCAGTAAACTAAAATTGTTATCATCAGATGGCCCAAACAACTCCTTATAATAGTTAGTGATATATGCTTTTAATTCAGCATCGCCCTCTATTATCCCATCTTCTTGTTCTAGCTTAAAAATGCGTTGTTTTCTATGTTTACCATTCGCTACCAGGTGGAAATATTGGGTATTATTATCACCCTCCAAAAGGTCCTTAGTTTTTGCTCTCTCATACCATTTAATTTCTTCCTCCCTCAACAAATGGACTAATCGTTCGTTAAGGTAGTGTTTGAGATTTAATTCTTGGTTAGAGAGAGTTACTCTTTCTGCCTTTTTATCCAAATCATCAATCATAGTGATTAATTTACTCTTCTCTTTTTTATTATGACCAGCTATATTTTTGGCCCATCCTCTCAAAAATTGTCTAAGGGATCTTATTTTATTTTGCCATCTCTCTATTGATGTGGCACCTTTAATTTCTAATTGCCACACATTAGCAACCAGATCATAGAAGCCATCTCTTAGTAACCATCCTCGTTCAAATTTGAACAAAGGACGTTGTCTATTGTGAGAAGAAGCACCTGTATTCAATAACAAGGGTGTATGATCAGAAGTACTTCTGTCTTTGGCCATTACTGTTGTTAGTGGGAATTTTTGTTCCCATTCTGTACTAACCAAAACCCTATCTAGTTTCTCAAAGGTCGGATTATCACCGCTACTCGCCCAAGTATATTGGCGACCAGACATTTGTATTTCTTTAAGTTGTAGGGTCTGAATGACCATATTAAATAATTCTGGCCATCTAGCATCAAAATTATCTTTGTTTTTGTCCTCAGGACAACGCATGATATTGAAATCTCCACCAATAATATAAGGTAGCGATTCTTTACCACAAGTATGAGCCATCTCAGATAGAAACCTTTCCTTATATTGTTGTTGTGCCGGGCCATAGACTGCAAACAACCCCCATTTGAACCCACCGCTTTTATTACGAAGAGTAAACTTTACATAAAAGTCCCCTTCTTCAATAGCACCAATGTCATATACCATCAGATCGATACCTAGGAGAATTCCCCTGGATCGTCCATGCGGTGCCATGCAGTGCCAAATATAATCTTTGCCACCACATATTTTTTTTAGGGTCCCATCTGGGAATTGATCTCTACCCGTTTCCATGAGAGCAATAAAATCAATTTGCTCCGTTTTTACAATATCTTCCAAATACCTATATTTAGCCAAGTCTCCAAGACCTCTGCTGTTCCAGAAAATCCCTTTCATTTGAGACTCAACTTGGAAGGTGTAATAGGTTTTTTAGGTGTCAATCCCACCTTGTTTTTCTTTGCTGAATTATGCTTTTTCCTACTAGGAATAGCATTAAGCTCACAAAGATATATGATCATTTCCTCCTCATGCATACTCTCATCAAAATCCTCACATGCAACATAGAGTTGTGCATCTAGAATATCTTCTTCCTCATCCAAGTTTATCTTAGGAGGGGAAGGTTTATTATTAGGGCATGCTCCCTGAGCCAAGACCCTAAGCCTATCTATTTCTATGTTTTTAATAGAGGTAATAGACGAAGAAATAGCACTATTATCTCTACCCATAGAAACTCCTAGGTTGGCAATTCTAGATGAAATAATAGAGTCAGAAAAAGATGGAAAAGATAAACACTTACCAAACTCCAAAGAATTTTTCTTGGCCACTAGATTCATCGCCTTCTCCATCATATTGTCGTCTCCTTTCATAGATGCCCGCTTGCTGGACCTTCTATGCACTTCATTATCTTTGGCTAAAGCTAACTTCAGATCTTCAAGGCCAGTCACAGTACTCAATTTCTGAAGTGCATTAACCATCGCCAAGGTGGTCAAATTAGCACGAATTCCATTTTCCTTGGCCAGCTTTTGTAACAGACGATGAGGGAGTGCATGAAGCAAATTATTATCCTGCTCACCGATGCTTGCTGTTAGAGCTTTCGTTTCAGCACCCATAATGATTTGTTCTATAGGCCCAGTCGGCAGGATGTCAACCGAGTTTGCTTCAAAAGAGTCAAAAGAGTTGGCCTTCTTACTCAGCTGCGAGGTATCCACCAAATCGTCACCAGCAATATGATTTTTCTCCAGCTGAACCAAAGGTGATTCAGATTCTAAAACAACTGCCGTAATCAAATTTGGATTAGCCTCATTTAGAGAAGCTGGCAGATCACAGCCCATAGGCAATAAGTCACCTGCCACTCCCACAATCGGCTCAATAACCAAGCCATTCAGTGCCCCACCGTCGCCTTGCGAACCCCCAGCAAATCGCTTCTGAATATCTGCATTAGGTGAGACAATCATGTTGCACAATGGCCTGCGAGTATGTGCAAGCTGGGGCTGCGAGTATGTGCAAGCTACAGGTTCTGCATTCGCTACAGGTTCAGACATCACCAGGACACTAGCTTCTTCCAGGATACTCTCCACTGCTGCATCAATAGCTTGTTCAATAATTTCAAGTTCTTGTGCAGTAGGTGCTCCCTCCTTGCGTAACTGGTTGAAGCTATTTGGCCGAGCCGAAGGATTGAAATTAGCAGAAGAACTATCATGTTGCTTACCCTTTTCAGCATCCTCCATCTCCTGATCTTTATCATTATTTGGTTCCTCTGGGTTCAGATCATCATCCTCATCAAACTCATCCGGATCCTCATTGTTATCAGTGACCACTTGCTCAACTTTGAAGAAAATTTCATAGAGACAGTCATCAACAACAATATCTGCATCATCTGGAATGCTGTGCGCGTCAAGAACTGCAACCAAAAGGCGAACCACCCCTGTCTTCTTCATTGATCTCATGTCCACCCGTTGAGTAGCACCAAGGATAGACCCCACTGCCCAAAGTGGAAGGAATGATCTGATTTCATAAGGAACGCCGTACACATTAACCCACATTTTCTGCAACCTCTGCTTTGGCTTTATCTCATTGTCCCATTCTTCAAATAGCATAACGCCCTCATTATTATCTGTGCGGAGACGTTTCATACTAATCATTCTCTGCAACTCAACCTGACACGGGAATGGAACAATATATGTGTTGTCGCCATATTCCCGTACCACCCAGTCCCACTTCTGTCCGAATTTATCCTGCAAAGTACTAAAATAACCATTTCATTTGGCGCGCACATGCATGCGTGCAACTCATGCGCCATTGCACGTGAAGTTTCCGGTAAGAGCAAGTACAATAGTACAGTCAATTAGTGGCTATAACACTTGTCCATTTCATTTATAGCCTTCAAAAAAAAAGTTCATATAATAAGATAGCTATTACAAATAGCTATTTGGCCCCACATGTAAGAGAGTGAAATGCATATTTTTACGTACTATAGCTAACTGTAATTTAGTAGCCAACTTCCTTCTCTCTCTTCCTTTCTCTCTCTGCCACGTAAAATTTTGTTGATATTATATTTGCTATAACCTGCTGACTAAACCTTATTATACCTGCTCTAAATCTGAGCCCAAATTACTCGGTACTCGACGAGACCAGAGTCACCAGCTAATGGTCAGATCGGCGGCCAGAATGAAAAACTGCATGGGTCAAGTTCTTCAGTTAATTAAGCGAGAGGGAACTCGTTTAATCTAACGATCTCTCCATGGATCAGCATTGATGTATTTAAAATGACAGGGACGACCTTTGAATAAGTTTCAAGGGTAGTAAAGGAACGCGTAAGCATAAATGTAAGTCAGACTGCTATATCGCAGCTCAGTTTTATTTTGAGTGGCTTATGGTTGAAAAACACTGTAACTGGCTGAAAAAATACTGTAGCTGACGGTGGCTTATTTAACGTAATTAAATTTAAAAAAAATTAAAAATAAAAAAACAGATTAGCCCGTCACGGATAGTACAAACGAATACGGGAAAAAAGGATAAAAAAGCTAAAAAAATTAAAAAAAAACTAGAAAAAAACGAAATTGTTGAATAGTGAAAAATAAGCGAAAAGTCAAAAGCCGAAGCTTCGCTAGTCTTCTGCTCTGGTCATGCCAGTAATCAGCAGGAGGCTTATCAGAAAGAGGGGATTTGCCTTTTAGGTATATAGGGTTGCGAACAGATAGGAAAAGGCCGAGAAATGCTGACCGGAAGAAAACGGAAGATAAATTAAGTGAAAAAGAAGCTGGGTTGCTGGCGAGGAAGATTAATTTCCGGTGGGTGCAGATCAACTTTTTTGAACTGTTGTTCAAGTATCATGAAACAACTGAATTTTTGCAAAAACCAAAAATTTGAATTGATTTGCTTGAGTTTGAGCTTCATCTCCTCCACAGCCATAATCTACACGAATCTCAAAGTAAAACCACCCCCTTAATCCTAGTCATCACGGCGTCATAACGGGAGAAACGGGATTTTTCCCCCGGGCACTGTAGCAAGTCTGAAAAATCACCGCCGCCGCTGATTTTTGCCCCGCCGCCGACCTTCCGCGCCTTCTCGCGCCTGCACACCTCTGCCAGCTGCTGCCCCCTCTGTCAGACACCGTACCCCCGCCTTAAATGCACCCGGACCGGCCGCAAGCTGTGGCGAAGCCGCCACCGTCCGTGCGCGCCCGCTTTTGCCCTTCGCGCCCCTTCCTCTCACTGCCGACGCCTGCAGCCTCTGACACCCCCTTGACCACCGCCTTGTACTGCCCTGGCCAGCTACACCCCACCCGGAAGCCCCGAGCCGCCCCAATCTCTCCCGAAGTCACGGCCGCCGCTCTGATATTTTCCCCTCCCGGTGAACCGCCACGCCCGGCCTATTTAAAGCCCCCCCGACCCCTCAATTGAAGCGTCACACTCCCTTGAAGCTCTCCAAGCAACCCCAAGCTCCCTCTCTCGCCCGATTGCCGGTAATGGCCGAAACCCCCAAAGCGGGAACCCTAATACAATGTCCTATCCCCGGCCTTCCACATTCCAATTCCATTCGCCAGCAGCATCCCCAAGGCCCTAGGAACCTCCCCCAACCATTGCCCTAGCCTCCCAACGCCCCCATTGCTCCAGCACCGTTCACCCTCTTCCTCCCAAAACCGCCATGTGGCGGCTCAACTGGGACACCCCGAGCTTCGGCCGACCCCTCTCCTAGCTCGCCCAACCCCCACTGATGCCCTAGGACCAGCCCAATATCCACGAGAAGCCCCCACTCGCCCACAATTTCAAAATCACCGCAAGAACGGAGGAGCTCGCCGCCGGCGAACGCCGCCCCCGCCGGCCGTCCAACCACCTGAAATGGAACCCCCTTGCTCCCAGGGACCCGCCGGTGCTTTTGGTTTGCGTCGCAGATCACTGGAGCGCCGCCGCCACAACGCCGCCCTTTCCCCTGCTCCTCTGCGCGCGCGGGAACGCGAGGAGGAAGAAGAACAGTGCCCGGGGGCACTGTTCACCCGACCGCCACCGCGAGCCGGCCGGGCTGAGCCAACCGACCGCGCGCGCAAGACCAGCGCGCGCCGCTCGCGTCGCCACGCCGCGTCCGACCCGAGCGCCCGCCGCGACTCGGCCAAACCCCTCGCCGCACTGTTGCGTCGGACTCGAACCCGAGTAACACGGTTCGATCGAGTCAGCCGACCGAGCCCGAGGAACAATACCGAGCCCGAGGAACAGTGCTAGCCCAAAACCCAAAAATGCATATTTATACTCCCCGGATCCGTTTCGAGCCCGCCAACCCAAATCCAAGGCCCATTTCCCCATATAGCCCTCCTATAACCCAATATCCTCATTTTATTGGAGTTGTTCGGATTTTCTTTATTATTTTACCTTCTTTATTCACTGCTCAACCCTTCGAGCATGAATTAATTCATTTTATTTGCTTTGCGATAGCCTCCGGAATCGACGTTCAGCAGGAGTCGGAAGGAGAAGTCCAGGCCCAGATCCAACCCACAGAAGAATTCGAGTTAGTTGAAATCACCGAGTCGCAAGGCAAGTCGCATATATTTTTGAACATATTGATCCTACATTTCCCGTATTATTTATTTATATGTACTTTCATTATGTTACTTTCAGTCTGTTATTTTATGTATAAATGTTTAGAAAGACATGATATTAGCTATGTCCTACCACCCGAAAAGCCCAGTTTAACTTGATGGCCACATTCACCTTGACAAACTTAGTCACATAAAATATAAACTACAAATTATCATCGTAGTTAGGGACATCACATCCATTTACTATTAAGGCTTACTTTGTTGGTCTAGAACTTTGGAAAGTTGGATCTAGGGTAAGCAAGGATCGCAGGGATGGATCCGAAGACCTTATCCTAGGGAGGAGGCTGGTTATGGATTGGTGGCGATGACAAAGGTGTACTGAATATGGGTTTGTGTGTGGATGTTGCCTTAGTTAAAATGTAAGGACTAGACCCTTATGCTGAGTAACGGACATAGTAATCGCCCAACCACAAGTGTTGACTTGGTCAAACTTGACTTATTCAAACCTAGCTTAGTAACTGCTCAACTTCAATTGAACCTCTCAGAACTGGAAAGGGGGAGTCGAGGGTGAGTCTCAGATGGGAGGTGGTTAACCATACAACAGTAGGGCTGCGATGAGCCTGACGAGATCCGTGGGGTCATCCGAGCTCATTGGGATTAACACCTCTTCGGGGAGTCTATACAAAGAATTGAGCAATGAACATCCTTGTTGTCTTAACTCTTTAGCGGGAGTTAAGGGATCTTGTGGGTAAAGCAGGCAGCTTTGCAAAGTCATGACAAATGGTATTCGAATACGCCGTGCTTCCTAAATGAAGCAGTGTTTAATGGGTGAATCCAATAGCAAGGCATAAGTAGATTTGGAAAGGCGGTGGTAATGTTGGTGGTCTAATAATTGAATCTTGAAACCCTCAAGTTTATATGAAGTTATGATTCTATGTTCAAAATCTGTTTACAACTAAAAGTGCATCCACATAAAATAATAGACTTGATTCCCTTCACTTGGTACACCATGCATGTAGATATTGCTAAGCTCCATGTGACTTGCTGAGTACGGAAGTTGTACTCATACTTGCTAAAAACATAAACAGAAACAAATAATATCGAAGAGACCGGAGGAGACGAGGATGTGATCTTATACGGTTGATGACGCTTGGAATTAGGATCGTTCTTCGCTTGAGTTTGCTGTGGTTCTTTTGTAATGTAATTAAGGGTAGTTGACCCTCTTCAGGCTACTTGGCTCTCGCCGTTATATTGTAATAAAGTTCGCTTGCTTTTAAGCTTGTGATGGCAATGTTACACTCGTTGGATATACTCGCAGCTGAATGTCACCGCAACCGCGAGGTTTTCATAATACTCCGGAACGGGGTGTTACAGAGTGGTATTAGAGCCCGCTTGCTTGACCGTAGGATGACCCTAAGTGTATTAGAAATATTTGCTAAAACTATTTTACTTATAAAAATGAGTTACTTAAAATATCAATATTATTATTAATACTGTATACTCTCTTTCCTATCTACCTCGTCTATCAGTCTTATTTTCAAGTTAAGTTTATTTCCTAATATTATGTATATTACTCTTGTCTAAACTCAAAATTTGACGTGTATACAGATGCGTCAACACTCTCACGGCAATCCAAATGATTTTGAAGGATGGGTCGCGCTTCTGTGGCGTATGCAACGATACCTGTATGCGACGGAACGCCAGAGCCCAATATTTCATGTAAGAGCTTTGACTTTTCATGGTCGTCTGCATGACTGGAAAGCTTGGATATACTTGGAACCGCTACCCATCAGGCCGGATGTTCGACGGAAGTTTGTAGCTTACCGTCACAAGGAAGCAGACGCCATCCAAGACGTAGCCAAGAAAGCTGTGGAGTATCTGTGACACTATTATGATGACGAGTATGATGAATCGCCATTTCATCTCATTCCTCAAGAAAATGAAGATGGCACCGGTCTCCTTGTCCAGAATCCAGATTTGGAAGAGGATCCCAGGATGAGGGAGATTGCATCAGTCGTCTCTATTCAGGAGGAGATGTACACCCGTATGATGGAGGAAAATAAAAAGATGCACCTCCGGCTTCATTCAGCTCAGACAGAGATTAAGATGTTGAAGATGAATTTGGAGCGTTGCCAGCACAGAGCCCGAGACGAGGCATCGAGGTGCGGTGAGACATCACGTGGCCCCGCAAAGACTTTCAAGAAGGAGGGAACGACAGCGCCCCAAGGCCGTCTCTTCATCCGAGGAGCTACATCTCGCGCACCGGAGCCGCCCAAGGAAGCCAACGATGAGGCAAAAGGCAAAGAGCCCATGGTCGACGACGATGAAGAAGAAGAAGACCCTGAACCTGAAGAATGGCTTTCTTCTGGTGGTTCTTCTCCTGATGGCCAGAAGAAGAAGGCGTAGTGTGGGTCGAGTTGCGAGTAGTTAGACCCTTTTGTTGTAGTATGTTTTGGTATTGTAAAACGAGTTGAGGTATGAACTTTGTAGCATAGTGTGTACCCAACTTATGTTATGGTTGAATAAAGAATACTTTGCCTATTTGATATTTTGTTTGTTAATGATATCTCTAAGTCTACTCCTTCAACTTTCAATCTTTCTACTTCACTGAGTTCTCACCTACTTCATTCGAACTTACCTAAACTCGAATTCTTACTTGCCTATCTAATTTTTCTTTAAAAACTCGCTGCAGATCTAGACTATCTATTCCATCAAGCAAATCAAAATGGCTGAAACAGGAGAAGGATCTCAACAGGCAGGTAGCCCTCGTCGAAGTGACGCACCACAACCCAGCTTGGCCGACATACTAGCGAAAATGGAAGAAAATCGGCATCAGGCCGAGATGCATCAGTCTCGTGTGATGGAACAACACATGAAGCTGTTGGAGCAAATTGCAGCAAGAACTGGAGGAGTTACCCCGTCTGTACCTACCATTCATACCAAGTGGCCGGACTTCCAGAAGACTCGGCCCCCGGTCTTCTCTGCTTCTCCAGACCCCATGGTAGCGAGGATTGGTTCCGGATGTCGAAAGAAAGCTGAACACTATCCAATGCAATGAGAAGGAAAAGATACTATTCGCTTCTCATCGCCATACAGGTTCGGCAGCGACCGGTGGATGAACTACCAGACTATGTTGGGAGAACGGGAAATAACTTGGAAAGAGTTTGAGGATTCTTTCCGCCAGACTCACATACCCACCGGTGTGATGGAGGCTAAGCGCCGAGAGTTTCTCGCGCTAAAACAAGGGACCCACTCGATCACAGAATACCTTCATCAGTTCAATACATTAGCACGTTATGCCCCAGATGACGTGAAAACTGAAGAGAAAAAGATGGAGCGATTCAAGGAAGGATTGCACATCGCCTTAAAGCACCATATATCAGCTATGGACTTCAAAGACTTACCCTCAATGGTAAACAAGCTTATTATGTCTGAAGCAACCCAGAAAGAGTTGGAAGAAACATAGAAAAGGAAAATAGTGCATGTATCACCATCTCCGGAAATACCGAGGAAGCGGATGTTTGTAGCCCCGCAGTTCAAGGGACAACGAGGGAAGAAGTTTGTTATCAAGCCAAAACCGCAATTCAAGATTGGCCAAGGTTCCGCAACATCCCAACAAACAACTGCCCTGAAGTGCTTTACTTGTGGAGGAAACCACTTGCAAAGGCAGTGTCCCCTGCAGAATGTCGTCTGTTTCCACCGTGGACAAACCGCCACTACAAGAACCAATGTCCACGAGGTGGACTACCCTTAGATGTAGCCAAGGCCCAAGTTCGAGCATTGACAACTACACCTCGCCGCCATTGCAAAATGTCTTAAACAAGAAGAAGGACGAACCGTCGGTTTGTGGTCAAGCCGCGGGGACACAAACTACGGCTACAACATCAACCGCAGATAAAGGAAAAGGAGTTCAAGCCAACACAAGGAAGGATCAACCACATCTCCGCAGAAGAAGCGTTTGGAGCCAACGACGCCATCGTTGGTACGTATCTTGTTAATTCAAAGCCTTCTTTGGTTTTGTTTGATCCCGAGCTACACATTCGCTTATCTCTTTGGCTTTTCTTTGTGAAAAACCAATCGCCACTCTCAACTTTGCCAAAGTCCTTTTCCTTTCAAACTGCGGGAATAATGTAGAATCTCGTTGTGGATGCAAAGACCTGGATCTAGATATCCAAGGAGTTAAGTTCAAAGCTGATTTGTTAGTATTAGAAATGAAGGGACTGGACATTATATTGGGAATGAACTGGTTGACCAAACATAAAGCTAATGTATATTGTGAGAGCAAGTTAGTTACCCTGGTAAATTCAGAAGGACAGAAAGTGAATTTAAAGACAGACTCAGCATTAGTGGAGAAGATGAAAGCGAGTGCACATAGCATAATGGTAGAAGGAGTTGCTCAAGTTCCGATAATTCAGGAATACCCGGATGTTTTTCCAAGTGAATTACCCGGAAAACCGCCTGATAGACCTATCGAACTTGCTATTGAGTTAGTACCAGGAACCAAACCAGCACAAAGCGTCAATACCGGATGTCAGCGCAAGAATTGAAAGAACTGAAGAAACAAATGGATGAGTTGTTAGAGAAGGAATTCATACAGCCCAGTGTGTCTCCTTGGTCAGCCCCAGTGCTCTTTGTCAAGAAAAAGGATGGTAGCCAGAGAATGTGTGTAGATTATCGCGGATTGAATGCCGTGACAATCAAGAATAAATATCCGTTACCAAGGATAGATGATCTATTTGATCAACTTAAAGGAGCTAAGGTATTCTCAAAAATTGACTTGAGATCAGGATATCATCAGCTCAAGATTCGAGAACAAGATCGTGAGAAGACAGCGTTTACAACGAGATATGGATTGTTTGAATTTACAGTAGTGCCGTTTGGCTTAACAAATGCTCCAGCATATTTCATGAACTTGATGAATATGGTATATATGGAGCAATTAGATCACTTTGTGATAGTATTTATTGATGATATACTAATATACTCCAAGACAGAAGAGGAACATTGTCAACATCTTCACATTGCTTTGAGTAAATTAAGAGAACATCAGTTATATGCAAAGTTTTTCTAAATGTGAATTCTGGTTGAAAGAAGTGGCATTTCTTGGCCATATAATCACAAATGAAGGAGTGAAGGTGGATCCTGAAAAAGTGAAGGCAGTAATGGAGTGGAAGCAGCCAACTACAGTGACAGAAGTCCGAAGTTTCCTTGGCTTGGCTGGATATTATCGTCGTTTCATTGAGGGATTCTCAAAGATAACTAGACCCCTCACCCAGCTCCTTAAGAAGGATAATCCGTTTATATGGACGGACAATTGTGAAGAAAGTTTTCAAGAATTGAAATCAAGACTTACCTCAGCCCCAGTGCTCATACTCCCTAATCCCGAAAAGGATTTCCAGATTTATTGTGATGCCTCAAAACAAGGGTTAGGTTGTGTACTAATGCAGGAAGGTAAAGTGGTAGCATATGCCTCAAGACAATTGCGACCGCATGAGACCAACTATCCGACACATGATTTGGAATTAGCAGCAGTAGTACATGCGTTGAAAATTTGGAGGCATTATTTGTTAGGAAACCGTTGTGAAGTCTATTCGGATCATAAGAGCCTGAAGTATATATTCACTCAGCCAGATCTGAATCTACGACAACGAAGATGGTTAGAATTAATTAAAGATTATGATCTAGATTTGCTATACCACCCTGGTAAGGCAAATGTTGTCGCAGATGCGTTGAGTCGGAAGAAGTACCATACTGTAGCTTCGATTCTGGAATGCTCTACTCCATTGTGTGAAGAAATGCAACGACTGAATTTGAATGTTATCGAGCAAGGCCAAATTGCAGCGTTGGAAATTCAACCAACCTTGACGGATCAAATTAAGACAGCTCAAGAGAAGGATGAAGAGATTCAGGAAATTATCAAGAAAAGTCAAGAGGAAAATTCAACTGAATTTGTGATAGATGAGCAAGGAATTCTAAGGTTCAGAAATCGTTATTGTGTACCCAATGATAAAGAGTTAAAAGACTTAATATTAAGAGAAGCTCACTCGTCCCAATTTTCTATCCATCCAGGAGGCACCAAAATGTTCCAAGATCTAAAGAAGAGATATTGGTGAAGTAACATGAAGAAAGAAATAGCAGAATATATTGCTCGTTGTGACACCTGTCAAAAAGTGAAGATAGACCATCGTAAACCCTCAGGATTGTTAAACCCTTTACCAATCCCAGAATGGAAATGGGATGATATTGGTATGGACTTCATTACAGGATTTCCTAAAACCCGAGACGGTTACGATGCCATTTGGGTAATCGTAGACCGATTGACTAAAGTAGCACACTTCATACCAATTAAACAGACTTATGGAAAGAATAAATTGGCTGAACTATACTTGACAAAAATAGTAGTGTTACACGGAGTACCAAAGCGGATAGTATCCGACAGAGGAGCGCAATTCACATCCGAATTTTGGGAGAAGTTACACGAAGCTATGGGGACAGACTTAGCATTCAGTACAGCATATCACCCGCAGACTGGAGGTCAAACAGAACGAGTAAATCAGATTTTAGAAGATATGTTACGAGCATGTGCCTTAGTATATGGAGCAGCATGGGATATGTGTTTACCATTTGCAGAGTTTTCTTATAATAATAGTTATCAGGCGAGTATTAAAATGGCACCATTTGAGGCACTATATGGAAGAGAATGTAGAACTCCACTGAATTGGACTGAAACTGGGGAACGACAGTTCTTAGGGCCCCAAATCGTACAAGACGCGGAAGCTCATGTTAGAATTGTTCGAGATAAAATGAAGATAGCTCAGAATCGACAAAAGAGCTACGCTGACGTTCGTCGAAAGGACTTGAGTTTTGGAATTGGAGATCTGGTATATCTCAAGGTTACACCCTTTAAATCAATAAAAAGATTTCAGGTTAAAGGAAAATTAGCTCCAAGGTATATTGGTCCATTCGAGATTATCGAGAGAATCGGAGAAGTGGCTTATAAATTACAGTTGACACCCAATTTGGCCAGAGTGCATAATGTATTCCATGTGTCACAGCTACGGAAATGTCTTCGTCACTCTTCAGAGCAAGTGCCAGTTGATGACATAGACCTGGGAGATGATCTGTCATATGAGGAGGAGCCATTTCAAATACTGGAAACCACAGAGAGACAATTGAGAAACAAAAGCATCAAGTTACATAAAATACAGTGGAGAAACCATACCCCAGACGAGGCGACATGGGAGAAGGAGTCTGATTTACAGCGAGAGTTTCCCAACCTACTCCTTGGCCCGAGTTGATCTCGAGGACGAGATCCTTTTTAAGGAGGGTAGGTTGAAACAACTGAATTTTTGCAAAAACCAAAAATTTGAATTGATTTGCTTGAGTTTGAGCTTCATCTCCTCCACAGCCATAATCTACACGAATCTCAAAGTAAAACCACCCCCTTAATCCTAGTCATCACGGCGTCATAACGGAGAAGCGGGATTTTTCCCGAACATCAGTAGCAAGTCCGAAAAATCACCGCCGCCGCTGATTTTTGCCCGCCGCCGACCTTCCGCGCTTCGCGCTGCACACCTCGCCAGTTCTTGCCCCTCGCTGGACACCGTACTTCGCCTTAAATGCACCGGACGCCGCAGCCGTGGGCGGCCGCCACCGTCCGTCTTGCGCCGCTTGCCCTTTGCCCTTTCCTCTCATCTGCCGCGCTGCAGCCTCGACACCCCTTGACCACCGCTTGTACCGCCTGCCGGCTACACCCACCCTAAGCCCCGAGCCGCCCAATCTCTCCCGAAGTCACGGCCGCGCTCGATATTTTCCCCTCCCGTGAACCGCCACGCCCGCCTATTTAAAGCCCCCGACCCCTCAATTGAGCGTCACACTCCTTGAAGCTCTCAAGCAACCCCAAGCTCCCTCTCTGACGATTGCCGTGTGGCCGAAACCCCAAAGCGGGAACCCTAATACAATGTCCTATCCCCGCCTACCACATTCCAATTCCATTCGCCAGAAGATCCCCAAGGCCCTAGGAACCTCCCCAACCATTGCCCTAGCCTCCCAACGCCCCATTGCTCCAAAGACTGCTCACCCTCTTCCTCCCAAAACCGCCATCGTGGCCACTCAACTGGACACCCGAGCTTGGCCGACCCCTCTCCTAGCTCGCCCAACCCCACCGATGCCCTAGGACCAGCCCAATATCCAGAGAAGCCCCACTCGCCCACAATTTCAAAATCACCGCAAGAACGGAGGAGCTCGCCGCCGCGAACGCCGCCCCGCCGCCGATCCAACCACGAAATGGAACCCTCGCTCCGTGGACCCGCGGTGCTTTTGGTTTGCGTCGCAGATCACCGAGCGCCGCCGCCACAACGCCGCCCTTTCCCTCGCTCCTCTGCTGCGGAACGCGAGGAGGAAGAAGAACGATGCCGGGCACTGTTCACCGACCTCGCCATGCGAGCCGGGCGGGCTGCAACCCGATCGCGCGCGCGCTTGACACGCGCGCGCCGCTCGCTCGCCGCGCGCCGCGTCACCCGAGCGCCCGCCGCGACTTCGGCCAAACCCTCGGCCGCACCGTTGCGTCGGACTCGAACCGAGTAACGCGGTTCGATCGAGTCACCGACCGAGCCCGAGGAATGCTGACGAGCCCGAGCAATGCATAGCCCAAAACCCAAAAATGCATATTTATACTCCCCGGATCCGTTTCGAGCCCGCCAACCCAAATCCAAGGCCCATTTCCCCATATAGCCCTCCTATATCCCAATATCCTCATTTTATTGGAGTTGTTCGGATTTTCTTTGTTATTTTACCTTCTTTATTCACTGCTCAACCCTTCGAGCATGAATTAATTCATTTTATTTGCTTTGCGATAGCCTCCGGAATCGACGTTCAGCGGGAGTCGGAAGGAGAAGTCCAGGCCCAGATCCAACCCACAGAAGAATTCGAGTTAGTTGAAATCACCGAGTCGCAAGGCAAGTCGCATATATTTTTGAACATATTGATCCTACATTTCCCGTATTATTTATTTATATGTACTTTCATTATGTTACTTTCATCATTATTTTATGTATAAATGTTTAGAAAGACATGATATTAGCTATGTCCTACCACCCGAAAAGCCCAGTTTAACTTGATGGCCACATTCACCTTGACAAACTTAGTCACATAAAATATAAACTACAAATTATCATCGTAGTTAGGGACATCACATCCATTTACTATTAAGGCTTACTTTGTTGGTCTAGAACTTTGGAAAGTTGGATCTAGGGTAAGCAAGGATCGCAGGGATGGATCCGAAGACCTTATCCTAGGGAGGAGGCTGGTTATGGATTGGTGGCAGTACAGTGTGTACTGAATATGGGTTTGTGTGTGGATGTTGCCTTAGTTAAAATGTAAGGACTAGACCCTTATGCTGAGTAACGGACATAGTAATCGCTCAACCACAAGTGTTGACTTGGTCAAACTTGACTTATTCAAACCTGGCTTAGTAACTGCTTAACTTCAATTGAACCTGCAGAATCGAAAGGGGAGTCGAGGGTGAGTCTCGGTATGGGAGGTGGTTAACCATACAACTGTAGGGCTGCGATGAGTCGGACGAGATCCGTGGGGTCATCCGAGCTCATTGGGATTAACACCTACTGGGCGGAGTCTATACAAAGAATTGAGCAGTGAACATCCTTGTTGTCTTAACTCTTTAGCGGGAGTTAAGGGATCTTGTGGGTAAAGCAGGGCAGCTTTGCAAAGTCATGACAAATGGTATTCGAATACGCCGTGCTTCCGGTAAATGAAGCTGTGTTTAATGGGTGAATCCAATAGCAAGGCATAAGTAGATTTGGAAAGGCGGTGGTAATGTTGGTGGTCTAATAATTGAATCTTGAAACCCCCTCAAGTTTATATGAAGTTATGATTCTATGTTCAAAATCTGTTTACAACTAAAAGTGCATCCACATAAAATAATAGACTTGATTCCCTTCACTTGGTACACCATGCATGTAGATATTGCTAAGCTCCATGTGACTTGCTGAGTACGGAAGTTGTACTCATACTTGCTAAAAACATAAACAGAAACAGCTAATATCGAAGAGACTGGAGGAGACGAGGATGTGATCTTATACGAAGTTGATGACGCTTGGAATTAGGATCGTTCTTCGCTTGAGTTTGCCTGTGGTTCTTTTGTAATGTAATTAAGGGTAGTTGACCCTACTGTGCTACTTGGCTCTCGCCGTTATATTGTAATAAAGTTCGCTTTTGCTTTTAAGCTTGTGATGGCAATGTTACACTCGTTGGATATACTCGCAGTTGAACAGTTCTGGGCAACCGCGAGGGTTTCATAATACTCCCGGAAACGGGGGTGTTACATATCACCTCTTTATGTATACTTTCATTCTTTAGAACTTTAAAGGTGTGTTGAAAATTAAAGGTTGGATTACTTTAGAACAAGATTATTTTATACTTCCTATCAGGCCTCAGCTCTCGGCACGGCAGCTTCCTCGCAGATCAATGGGCTGATGAGACTAGTATAATCGTAAGCATTTCTTCACCGTGCAGTTTTGATCTGATCGATGATCGAGCTGCCTCAGCCAGGAAAAATTCTATTCTATGATCACGGTGCTAGAAGGGAGTGCGTAACGAGCCAATCATCAAAGACATCCAACTATGAGAAAATTAGTTGAAATTTCTAAAATTTTAGTTAGGTGTTAAATTTGAACAACAAGAAAATTCTGCTTTTTTGAAATTATTTTTCTCATCAGTTGAACTCTTTCCTGGCTTGCCCTCAAACATATGCCTCCTTGTTTCCCCCAAAATTGCCCATTGAGGTGTGGCGTTTCAAAATGAATCTTGATTCTTGATGGACAACATTTTCTTTTTCTAGGCTAAAGAAATTTTACTAAATTAAGGTACAGACGGTAGACAATTGGGGATAATAGACTTTTGACAAATTTATCTGTTCATTTACTGAAGCATGTCAAAGTTCATCGTTTAGTAATACTCTATTTACATGGTTTTTGTTCCATTACCTAGGAAGAGTGATCTTAATGAGCAAAATTAGGATTCCAATTGCACAACAAGTAGAATTAGAAATAAAACACTGTTTCAGTATTTGTATATTCATAGTTGCCACAACTGAATGTCACATTCCTTTTAGAGAACTTAAGCATGCACGATCCAGAAAAACTTTTGATACGCAGCACACCTTAACCAACCAACATGACAAAAAAAAAGAAATACTAGCAAAATAAAAAGGTGAATTCTTAGCTCTTACCGGATATCCGACCGGATAATTATCCGGTATCCGAATACAGATACTATTCGGTCGGATAACAACTCTCCCAATTTCGTTACTGAATCTGACATGAACTATCCGGTACCAAATCCGAATCCGACCGGATACCAAATTCTCTTCCCGAATCCGGTGGTACCGGATCGGTCAGGATTAACCTAATCCATTTGCACCCCTAGTCAACAGTATCCACCCATGAAGTCTTTGACTACATTACTAGGTCAACCTGGCTCCAGAGGCCTGCTCATTTCGGTTTCTCTGTTAGACTTTTGGTTTCTAGCTTTTAGTTTCTTAGTTTCGTTTTTCTCTAGCTTTTTTGGATTTTCTTTTTTTCCTTATATTCTTTTGCATTGTTCGTGATGGGCTAATATGTTATTTTCTATTTTTTAAATTTAATTATGCTAAAAAATACACCAGTAATTACAGTGTAAAATAAATCAGTTATAATACTAAATAGTAAAAAATAAGTTATAAACCACAAAAAATAAAAGCTCAAATGAGCGCGACTATACTCGGTCGGTCGTACGTACCTCTGTAGTTCTCGACGTATTTTCACGTGGGCATCATTAATTATTGATTATCTGTTGCTTTCCAGGGAAATGCACAGAAACTAATGAGAAATCTTCAGTGTCACAGCGAGTATACAAAGATCAAGTGCGTAACGAGGTTTATCTTTTAGGACTCTAGTGGCGCTCTGCGTCCAAAATACCCGCAGGCAAATGCATCGGGGGTTGATCATCGTAGGGTAAGGCATGTCGTATGTATTGTGATATAGATAACTATTATTTATAGTATTATTCTATATTATTTATGGACAATACTAAAGATAGCTATATAATAGTAGATTGTGTTTTTACATATGTCTATATATAACGTCTTCATAACACAATGTATTTTATTTCTTGTGTTCTGATCTCTTGTTGCATAAGAGACGGTCTAATTTTTTATGCTCCTTCTCTCTCTTTCATATCATCTTATGTCCTACATAACAATGCTTATAGACAGCTGATATCATATCATTGTACATGCTCTTATCATGTTACCTCTAGAGTCTACACATAGATTATGAGAATTTTTTGTACGGATAATCCCTTTTTTATTCGAAAATACATAAATATACCCGCGAGAAAATTTTTTACAAAAATAGTCTCCAGTCGCCGCCCCATTGGGCGACTTCCTCCTTTCGCCCAACCGGTAGGCGACAACATATCTGTCGCTCAGTGATTGAGCGACTTGAAGTAGTCGCTTTCCCATTATGCGATCGCATGGCGCGCCAATCACTGGCGATTTATAGCGATCGCCCAATGGATAGGCGACTGTAGTTAATCCCCGTGATTTTTTAGAGTTTTGTCAATTTTGTAGTTTTAAACTGGAAAAAAATATGGTACAGTTGTAATAAAAGTTTATGTTTATTGTATGTTGTAGGTGCATTAAAAATTTTGAGAAATTTTTTTAAGAACAATTGAGTGTAGAACGTTTGATATATACATTGGTAAGTGATATTTTGATATTACTAAGAATTAGTGTACGAAGAGTATGTTAATATTGTTAAAATGACTTGCTATCTGAATCATTGAATGCGAACACACGAGATAAGAAATAAACTTCATAGCATGTCGCGTACAATTTTATTACATGCATAACATATAGCATGATATGCGAATAACCCACGCAACTGCTTGTAACATTTTGTCTCTGGGTGTAGCGTGGTTGTTTCCCTTTTATCGCGCCTTGAAGATGGCTCGCTCACTTGCTGAACAGCCCTATCACGCATTTGTTCGAACCGTCATCGCGCAGCAGTTCTGAACCGTCGGTGTTTATGTGTCGATGATAGTTGGTGGTTATCACGAGCGGTTCCCGAGCCGTCGTGATAAAACATTACACACGGTCTTGATTACTAACGAAATGCAGCGATGGCGAGTATCACGAGCGGTTTTATAAGCAACCGTCGGTGATACTCATCTATCACGCACGGTTAGTAATAAGACCGTCGCATGATATCCACAATATCACGAGCGGTTTGTATTACAAACCGCGTGATATTGTGATATCACGCATGCGTCTTGATTACTAACCGTCGTGATAGACGAGTATCACCGACGGTTGCTTATAAAAACCGTCGTGATACTCGCTTATCACGCACGGGTATTACTAACCGCTCTGTGATATTGTGTATATCACGGTATCGATAGTAAAAAGCCGTCGTGATAGCGATCACACCACACATACGGCACTCTTTGAAACCGTCGTGATATGGTATCACGACGGTTTTTAACAATGAACCGCTCAGTGATACCAAGTGCATCATCTGTTTTATATCTTTGTTTCTTGGCTAGCCTCGAGGATATGCTAGCCATGCCCTCTCAAAGCAAGCGATTACATGATAAATGACAGATATAAGTTAATTGCAACTCATACTAAATTACAACAAAATTCGATACACGATGAATGTAACAATATCACATATATAGAATGAAAATTGTTACACAAAATCGACAAATGTATTCAATTGAAGGAATTGTTTGATTTATACAGATTGAATCAATGTTTCAACATCTAATTATCATCATCGCCGCGTGGAACTCTCCTCTTATTTATGACCTCTGCTAGCAAGAATTGGGAGATGATTGCACGAATATCGGCGAGATTGTCAAGATCATATGCACTTCCGTCGAAGTTCACCTACCGTCGCTAGGAGCAATGTTAAGTCATTAATTAGCATGTGTGTGTAATATAATCGAAAATAATAATTATTGGAAGGACGACAAACCTCGGATCATTGATCTTAGTACCCATGATTTCCATCATATGGCGGCAAGCGTAGAATCCACATACGTTGCCCTGTAGCTGCTGGTGGCACTGCAAAAATAGAATTACATACATCGGTATTGTCAATTCTAGAGGCATTATTAATTACAAAGTATGATATAGGATTATTGTGTTGTAGCGGGTACCGGAAATCGCGTGTTGTGTCGTAGCGTGTCACTGGATTTGTCGTGTGTTCCTCCTTGGGCAACATATTCGGCAAACGCCCTACGTGATTCAAAAAACTTAGCCTCGGCCGTGGCAAACAAAAGAAATATTACAATAGAGTTATGTATGGAGGAAATGAGTTTACCTGTTAAGTACTTCTTGCACACGACTGAAGTCGTGGTTGCTCCTAAGGAGGAATCAAGGTATATTACCTTGCTCCACTTTGGTACAATCACAATCAAAATCGGTGATTCCTAGTCATATGTGTCGCCATAGTGATTAATCCTAAGTTCATGTTGCATGTAAAGTACAAATGAAACATATGTGTGGCAACTAGTGAAGCACTTACCCTTGGTTGAAGGGTACCATGACGTACTCCTTGTCGGTGTGAGCAATCAATCCCCTCGTTATGTAACCTTCCACGAAGGATGCATCTGCGTTGATACATTGCTCGGAGACCAAGTGAGGGTCGAGGAAACCCACCGTCGTCGCAATTTCGGGCTTGTTGGATCATGTATCTATACATAAAGAAAGGGTAATGACATTTATCTATATAACGTGAATATAGAACTTCATTATACAGTACACTTACGATGTCGGCATCGTAGAAGTGAGGCGTCGAGTTAAATCGAGATTGAATAGTAAGAATAAATCTTGAATGTCACGACGATGTAGCCCAAGTCATGGAGGAAATCGTCTCTTTATATTTCACAGTGAATGCACTCTGCGGTTTGGCTTCATGTTGGACTTCTCCATGTACCGGCATGCAATGTATTGCAAATCATACCAAGCCGGCGTAATTGTGAATCGGGCACCAACGACACTCCTAGAATAAACTTCCATGGCACGGGACCCGCTTAATTTTCTTCGCATGAGCCTTGGAGGCCTTGGAGCCTCGCTTATGATATGTTCTCGGTGGCATCTCGGCGGGAGCCGATGCAGCAGACTTTCTTTGGATTTGGAGGTGGAGGTGGAGCCACCGGGCCGATGTGCCAGTCGAGCGGCGTCCCTCTTGGGCCACTGGATGTGATTGTGGCACGGACATGTCGAGGACGATGTCCCTCTTGGGCCATCGAGCGAATGTGTGGGCGGCATCCCTAATGTCTTAATCTCTTCGTTTGGGGGCTTCTCAAGAGGGCGGGCTTAAAAATATCATTAATCATGTCCACGGACCTTTATGAAACCGGTGTCTACTTGTACACCGTGCACTGCGTCCACGGCAGCAATGGATACACCATGCCGCGCCCGCGTCAGCGGGAATAGAGCCAACAAGCCCGACTTTGAGGCGCAAGGCATGGGCCCCTACATAACGATACAAGAGATGAGTTAAGGCGTCCACCGAGAGATCTATGTACCATTCTAAAGAGGTACATTACAGAATGTCATCAATACGTAAGTGGTCGCGTCGCTATGTTCAGAAATTGGTGTGGGCGCGCAGCTCTTTGCGGCGTTGAGGGGCTGGTACCGCAATGCTAGGAGTGGGTTGCATTGGTTGCGGACTTGTCTCGAGTTCTTCCCGCAACGAATCTATCTCTCCTCGAAGTGAGCGATGCGCTCTTGAAGTGAGGCGGATAGTTGTTCCTCAAGTTGAGCACGGCTCTGTTTTATTTGTTCGCTGCGATGCGCCTTGGATCTCTTCCTACTCCTATATGTCTCGAGTAATCTGGAAATCCGTGCCTCCAAGGTACATAAACTCCCATGCCTCGTGTGCGACCTGGGTGCTCCTTGTTTCCCAAGGCCTGTGATAGTAAATCTATCTCCCTATCTTCTTCAAAGGAGCCACGAGAAGATTCGGTAGTCAATGATTGCTGCAAGAGGCAATTAATCATGTTATTTTTGAACCCATGAAGTTCAAGAGGTGTTAACAACTATGTTGTTTAACATATTTTACCATGCGTTGGGACACTTCCTCATCTGCGGGGTTTTTGAAAGAGACACCCGAAGATGTGGTTGATGACCTCGCTCTTAACCAGTTTCGAGCGCGCTCGTTTGCGATCCCGGCAAATGGCGGAGAGGCCTCCGATCGGATTGCAACCTCATCCTGCATCCTCCATTGCGGGATTTTACCCGCGTACCAGCGATCTTGAGTGCGTGAGGGTGCGTGTTTTGTGATTGGAGATCCTTGTGCGCGCACTTTGTTGTACAAATTCGGGCGTGGTCTTCATCTGCACAAAGGCCTCCCATGTTTCCGGCGACACGAAAGGATACTTCGTGAAGGGCGTGACATCCTCGGCCACGTACTTCGTCACAAGAGTGCTCTTAAAATTCTTCCATGCTTTTCCCATCGCGAGGAGCGCTTGCCGTTGCTGCGAGTCCGTGTGCTTCTTGGGAACTCGAGCGAATTTGTAAGTTCCTCCATAGCTGATTTTGTGATCCTTTGTCAAATCTTTCCAGCTTGCTATGGTGATGGGGACCGTTGCCTTCCAATTATCCAGCAGTAGTCCGAAATGATGACGCTGCTTTCGGCGGTTCGAGAGGACCCCATCCGAGAGACCACCGTGATGGTCCTTGACCCTCTGGCCTTTCGATACTCCTCGGCCACGTTTAGATTTGCATCTTGGGAGCGTGAGACCCGGATAGCGGCGACGAAGGCGTGTGGGCGCCATCTCTCTTCTAAGAAAAACTAATGAAGTGAGCAGGGAGTGTGTCACTTGCTTTATGCCCTTTGACAAAGTTCTAACGATTAGCTAATTGCAGTGAGCTATGGGCCTTCCAAATAGACCGTCGAAGCATATAACATGTGAAGCATATATATACATGTGAAGCATATATATATCATGTGAAGCATATATATATATATATATATATATATATATATATATATATATATATATATATATATATATATATATATATATATATATATATATATATATATATCATGTGAAGCATATACATGTGAAGCACGGGAGGAGGGACCGGCGTCGGCGGGGCGCGCGGCGTCGGGCGGCGGCGTCGGGAGGAGGACCGGCGTCGGGCGGGACCGCCGGCTTCGGAGGAGCGGCGGCGGGAGGAGGGACCGCGTCGGGGACCGCCGGCCGGGAGGAGCGGCGGCGTCGGGAGCGAGGCGTCGGGAGGAGGGACCGGCGTCGGGGACCGTCGGCCGGGAGGAGCGGCGTCGGGAGGGACCGCGGCCGGGAGGGACCGGGCGGCGTCGGGGAGCGGCGGTGGGAGAGCAAAACCTAGCTAGCGAGCGCTGCGAGTGGAGACAGAGAGCTGCGGCGAGCGGACTCCATGAACCTAGCGCGGGTATTTAAAGATGATCTATCACGAGCGGTTCTATAAATATAACCGTTTGTGATATGCATTATCACGAGCGGTTCTATCTATAGAACCGTTTGTGATAGGAATTATCACAGACGGTTATATCTATAGAACCGTCTGTGATAATGCCTATCACAAACGGTTCTATAGATAGAACCGTCTGTGATAATGATATCACAAACGGTTATATTTATAGAACCGTCTGTGATAGATCATCTTTAAATACCCGCGCTAGGTCTGCGGAGTCCGCTCTGCCGCAGTCTCTTGTCTCACTGCAGCGCCCCTGCTAGCTAGGTTTTGCTCCCTCCCACCCCTGCTACCCATATTATCACAGACGGTTATATCGATAGAACCGGCTGTGATGTGTTATCACAGACGGTTTCTTTTGATAAACCGCCTGTGATAGTTCACTATAAATACCCGACTAGCTAGGTTCCTATGTCATTTATGAAAAACTCAAGCATAACCATAAATATAACTATTTCTTAATTCCTTAGTCATTTTACAATTACAATGCATGGGTTCCTTAGTCATTTTACAATTACAATGGAACATACATACATTTATGAAAAACACAAGCATAACCTATATCATTTATTACACTTTGGCTATATCATTTTAAATAAAGCCCTTCACGATGATCGATACGCATATAGCTTGCTTCATCGCCTTGTTCTTCATCGAGCCTGATGCCGTCTCCGAATGGAGGCAAATCATCAAATTGATTGTACTCTTCCTCATCCACAACATTCTCAACCCCGACAATCCTTCTTTTTCCTGAAGAACTACATGGCGCTTCTTATTTGCCGGGTCGGTTACATAAAATACTTGAACAACTTGCCTCGCGAGTACGAATGGTTCGTCTTTGTATCCTACACATTCGAGGTCCACGGTAGTGACGCCGTACTTGTCAACCTTTACACCCCGTGGGAGTTGGACCCAACGGCACGAAATAGAGGAATTTTGAAAATTACGTAGTCAAGCTCCCAAATCTCCTCTACAAGCCCGTAGTACGAGCTTGGGCCAGCGGTTCTGCGTGCGAATCATAGGCATCTATGCGGACACCGAGTTCTGCCTTTGTGCTCTTTCTATCTTGATCATTGTATAAAATGTGTAGCCATTAATGTCGTATCCTTGCCATGTCACAATTGTAAATTTTGGCCCTTTGCCAACCATTGTAGTGTTTCATTTGGCGACCTCCTAGTCAATTGCGCCTTCAACCATTCGTTGAACCGACGGTTGTGTTGTCTCGTGATCCAAACTTAGTCGCCTGCATTCTCTGACGTAGCATGTCCTTGTGCTCTTCAATATATGGGGTCACTTCAGTCATGTGTTGTAAAACCATGAAATGGGCTTGAGCATAAGTATTTTGATCCGGGTTATTGCTTTCCTCCCGATAGTCCCTATACCCTCTAACCTCCTCGTGGCGAGATAGAGGTACACCTATCGCTCTACGAGCCATGTAGCCGATGCAGAATTCAATGACCTCTTCTGTTGTATAACCTTCGATGATGCTACCCTCCGGTCGAGATCGATTGCGTACATTGGACTTCAGAATTCCCATGTACCTCTCGAAAGGGTACATATGACGTAGAAATACGGGGCCACATATTTTTATCTCTTTCACAAGGTGGACAATGAGATGGACCATGATATCAAAAAATGATGGAGGGAAATACATCTCTAGATGACATAGAGTTGTCACCACCTCGGTTTGCAGAGCATCTAGTCCATCCGGATCAATGACCTTCTAAGCAATTGCGTTGAAGAAATAACATAGCCTTATGATTGTCACTCGAACCTTGTTCGGCAAAATACTTCTAATTGCAACAGGTAGCATTTGAGTCATTAGCACATGACAGTCGTGAGACTTCATGCCAATTAATTTCAAATGTTCCATGGAAACAAGTTTCTTCATGCTTGTCGAGTGACCGGATGGAACTTTCACACCATTTAAGGACTGGCACAATTCAGTTCTCTCGGACTTAGACATAGTGTAACATGCTGGGGGAAGGTACGTCCGGCCTTTATCGGTCTCTATCGGTGCTAACTCGGTCACGATGTTCATAGCGACCAAGTCACGCCTTGCGTTAACACCATCCTTTGTTTTGTCGGGAATGTTCAGAAGAGACCAATCAAACGTCACATACATTCTTCTCTCGTGCATGACATCGATGCAATTGCGAACTTCTAAGTGCTCCCAATAAGGCAAGTCCCAAAATATTGACCTCTTTTTCCACATGTTCTTCCTCAATTTACGTCCCTTTCCAAACACAACATTTATATCCTTAACCATATCATACACCTCTTTCCCGCTAAAGGTCTTGATCTGAGTCATCCTCTTTTTCCGTCAAATTGTTTCTTCATCTTGCGGTATGGGTGATACTTTGGAAGGAACCTACGGTGACGCATGTACACGATTTTCGAGTTGTTCAACCACACACTCTCCAGTATAATCTAAGCGGTGCGGACACGCTTTGGCTCCTTTTATACTAAACCACCGACGAGTTACCAAGGGCAGGAAAATCATTAATGGTGCGAACAACATGGCCCGTAGAGTGAAGTTCTCTCGTTTGTCCGCATCCCATACATGTACCCCTTCATTCCACGGTGTTGCAAGATCTTCCACCAATGGGGCTAGGAACACATCAATATCATTGCCAGTTGCTTGGCCCTTGGATAAGTAGTGACATCAAAATATATTTCCGCTTCATACACGACCAAGGAGGAAAGTTGTACATGCCGCAGTCACGGGCCAGTGCTATATCGATGCTCATGTTACCAAAAGGATTCATTCCATCGTACTCAACCCAAACCTTATATTTCTGTTCCACACCGAAATCTACAAACATCCTATCGATGTTCCTCCACCGGCGAGAATCAGCAACATGTCTTATCATTCCGTCTTTCTTACTGCTTTCGCGGTGCCAACGCATCAATCTTGCATCCTTGCGGTTTGCAAATAAGCGCTTCAAGCGGGGATTACAGGAAGATACCATATCACCTTAGCGGAGGTCCTTGCTTCACCTCGATGCCCTTCCCATCATCGAGTCATTTTACGTTTGTATCGGGATGCTTTGCACACCGGACAAACATGTAAGCTAGCATACTCTTTCACGTGCAGGATACAATCATTCCGACATGCATGTATTCTTTCTACTTCCATTCCTAATGGACAAAGAATCTTCTTGGCTTGGTAGGTGGTTCTCGGCAACACATTTCCGTTGGAAGCATGTCCACTAGGAGACCTAATAATGCCGTGAAACTCTTGTCGGACCAACCATTGCTTGCCTTCAATTTTAATAGTTCTAGAACCGATGACAACCTCGTGTATTGCGGCTTGCAGCCCGGGAACAAAGGTTTCTCCGAGTCCTCCATCAAGCCCTCGAATTTACCAAACTCTCTCTCACTATAGTTCCATTCTCGCATCACGTAACATCGATCCGATTGTCATCCTGCGACCTATCCTCATGATCCAGTTGTCATCCTGCGACCTATCCTCATGATCCAGTTGTCATCCTGCGACCTTTCCTCATGATCGAAAGAACGATCCACAACGGCATATCGTTGCCTCCTCGACTATGTCATAACTACCTTCTTGTGTACTCTTCTCTTCACCGTGTTGGTCCAACATTTGTACCCTTTTCGAAACCCCTTGAATCAAGTGAGCTTCAATCTGCACGAGTTGCTAAACATCTTGAGATTATCACAATCAATACATGGGCAATACATATATTTCATCCCTTCTTCAACATATCCAGCTCGTAGCCCTTCTAAAGCGGACACGCCAGTAATGTACTCTTCACGCACACGGTTCTCAATATACATCCAGCTTCGGTCCATCTATGCTACACAAGTGAAAAATGGGTGTCAAAAATGATTATTACCTCTACTACTAACCTCTGATCAGATCACTAAGAATGTTAAGTAATTGAATACTAATCTCTGATCAGATCACTAAGAATGTTAAGTAATTGAGTATGCTAACCTCTGATCAGATCAATAAGAAGACGGTGATATTTTTCACCCCAACTCCCTAAAGCCGCCGCCTTGCTCCACCGTCAGCGCAATGAAGAGCAGATCGGTGTCGACATCCTTAAAGCAAGTACGCCAAGTAATTAATACTACGCGAGAATATCACGAGCGGTTCCAACTACAAGCGGCCTGTCAAAATTAATATCACGCACGGTTCGTGTCACGATCCGTGCAGCGATGTACATAATATCACGAGCGGTTCTAAATATCAACCGCTGCGTGATTTATGCGTATGATGACGGTTTGTATAAAGAACCGTGCAGTGATAGTCATTCACGAGCGGTTTACATTACAAACCGCTGCGTGATAGTTACACGGATGAATCGCTTGTTTAAATCGCGCATGATCGCCAACTTTCGAAGCATATATAGCATATATAGCATTGAGGCACATCCGAACTCTTCTTTGTGTCTTGAGAATATGCCAAGAGCTGGTCTTGGATGTGGCGCCACATCTGAAGACCAGCTCTTGGCATTCCTCAAGACACAGCTGCAGGCCTCGGATGTGCCTCGAATGCTATATATGCTATATATGCTTCGAGTTGGCAGTCATGACCTGACGAAACAGTTCATCTTTCCCGACAAAATTCAAGGCAATTTTATTACAATAGTGCAAAGAAAAGACATTACCAGATTCTTGGTTGAGCTGGTCGAGGAACATGCAAATACAGAGGCAAGCACAAAAACTCAACAACACATTCAGATCGATCTATTACAGGATAACAAGCTAACAAACCCTTTGCGGCACGACGGTTCACACTAAACTAGACACACTTACGGCAAGAGTGTGTTGTTTAGTATGAACCGGGCGTGCTACGATGGAATGCTAGCTCACGGCGGAGGAGATGCATGCGGAAGCTAGCTAGTGGATGAACTCACGCGTGACTAGTACCGGTGGAAAGGTTGATGGGGAGTTATTAATAAGGGCTGGCGTGGAGGAACTGGTGCCGACCATTCGATGTGGAGAGAATAGGCGGGTGAGATCAAAATCGATACGCCAATTATTGGTGACATGTGATTATTACACACCAATTATCGGTGACATGGGATTATTACAGCGGTTCTTAAACGGAACCGTCGTGTTATTTAGATTGGTATAGACGATTCGTATTAAGAACCGCTGCGTGATGTCTCAATTATCACAGGCGGTTCATGTTATTAACGGTCTATGAAATTATCACGACGGTTTTTATGAAAACCGTCATCATCTAAGCTTCATACCGAATTGCTTGCGCGTGTTTGATGCGAGCGCCGTGTTTGATCGTCTAATTAACGTCTCTCGATCGTTATACGGCGTCTATATCATTAATGTTTGGGTATACGAACCGTTTGTGCTAAAGGTTAAATATGCGCTCCTAATCCAGTCTCTCTTCTACGTCGTACAATACAATATACAATACAACATGGCTTCTACTCTCATTCTTGTGATCATCTCCTTCCTCTCATCTGTTCATCACGAATTGTTCGGCGGAACCTTTCACAAAGCGACGCAATTTGCATCCGAGCGGCTTCTCCGCACTCCGCCTGCTCTCCTTCCCGACTTTCTTGCATCCGTCGGCTTGACTGATCCTCCGCGTCGGCGGAGGCGTCTCGCCGCCGCTCAAGAAAGAAGCGGCCCTCACCTGGTTCTTCTCCACAATGTGCGCAGAGCGGAAGCGGCTCTGACGCATTGCAAAGACGATGGATAGCCTTGCCATCAAGCGAATCTGGCGGTCTCGAGCAATCTTTTCATGCTATCCTCTACAACATTATGGATCTGCTGATCATTTGCCCAGCTGCATGAGGAAGTCTTGAGGACAAGGGCAATCTTAACGGCGTTCGAGAATTCAGCGGTGATCCTCCAAGTCCCCAAGTTGAAGAAGAAGCTACGAAGCCCAAAAGAATACAATGGGAAACTCTTTACAATGCGACTCTTGTAATAAATTTGCCTCTAATTGAAATTAATAAATTTGCCTTTAATTTGTGACCTCTTGTCTCATTAGTTACGTAGTTAAGTTATTAGAAGCAATGTGTACTTATATATTAACCTCGATCTAGAATATGACGAGACAAAGGGACATCACAGCGGTTCTTGTAAAAACCGTCATGAACATTCCCGCAGGTTCTTAACAACAACCGGCTGTGATAGTCTACACAACACGCAGCGGTTTTTAATAAAAAATGCGATATATTTCAGATTATCACGAGCGGTTTTTATTTTAAACCGCTGTGATACTAAAGTATCACGAGCGGTTCATTAGTAGGACCGTCTGTGATACTCGACCACTAACACAGACGGTGTCCAAATTAAAACCGTTTGTGTTAGTGTCAATCCTGACAGTTTTGTCAAACCGCTCGTGATGTAGCCGTCTAGTATAGCCTCTTTTGTGGTAGTGGCTGCATCCTTTTTCCTGTCATTCTTGGACTTGAGAGCTGCCTCACGAGCTTCAAGCTCTTCCTCCTGACGCTTGATGGCTGCTTCACGCAGACCTAGCTGCTCCCGCCTCCTTTGCAGCTCATCCTCTTTGACCTTGAGACGGATTTGGTCCACCCTCATGCGGCGCTCTTGCTCAAGCCGCATCATGCGTTCGACCTCGCGAGCTTGAGTCATCTTGACAAAGTATTGAGCTTTATTTTCCACCTCCATCGCCTCGGTTATCTGGCCATGCGGCGACACCGATCCACCCATTCGATGAGCGTGCAAGCTATGTGTGGCGTGGTAGATGTCATGGATCAAGTTAAAAACGATAACGAAAACAAATGATTTAGTTGTGGTCGTTACCACGAAGTCGTCATCCAGGTCTGGACACTTGAAGAACCTACGGCCGTATTTGGCTCGTTGTACTCGATCCGTCCAGACTCGCAACATCATTCTAAAGCCGCAATGGCACTTCGGGCGCTCATGCCACTCCGGCACTCCAAATGGGTCGGACCTCCAGGAAGACATTGTTGTGTAGTAGTATTGTGATGCATTGAGGAGGAGATGTGGTATGGAAGACATAGGAGGGAGGCCTTTATGTAGGCAGGTTATGCAGTGCGATGGGCATAGTCCATGGAGATGATCTTTTCGCTTTTCCTGGATTCGAGTGTAGCAATAAATGGCCCTATGTAGGCTTCTCAGAGACTATAGTCTCGTAATAAATTAGTTGCCCTCTTTTGTCATCTCACTGAGCAAAGCTGCCCTCTTTTCTCATGTCACTGAGCAAAGCTGGGTCGTGTTGTCATGTCCCTGAGCAAAGCTGGGTCGTGTTGTCATGTCCCTGAGCAAAGCTGGGTCGTGTTGTCATGGCCCTATGTAGGCTTTTCAGAGACTATGGTCTCGTAATAAATTCATAGTTCGTAGCTGCCCTCTTTTGTCATCTCACTGAGCAAAGCTGCCCCTCTTTTCTCATGTCACTGAGCAAAGCTGGGTCGTGTTGTCATGTCCCTGAGCAAAGCTGGGTCGTGTTGTCATGGCCCTATGTAGCCTTTTCAGAGACTATGGTCTCGTAATAAATTCATAGTTCGTAGCTGCCCTCTTTTGTCATCTCACTGAGCAAAGCTGCCCTCTTTTCCCATGTCACTGAGCAAAGCTGGGTCGTGTTGTCATGTCCCTGAGCAAAGCTGGGTCGTGTTGTCATGGCCCTATGTAGCCTTTTCGAGACTATGGTCTCGTAATAAATTCATAGTTCGTAGCTGCCTCTTTTGTCATCTCACCGAGCAAAGCGCCTCTTTTCTCATGTCACCGAGCAAAGCTGGGTCGTGTTGTCATGTCCTGAGCAAAGGCTGGGTCGTGTTGTCATGACCCTATGTAACCTTTTCAGAGACTATGGTCTCGTAATAAATTCATAGTTCGTAGCTGCCCTCTTTTGTCACATCTCGATTACAAAGTGGCCTCTTTTGTCAAGTATGTACGAAGAATGTCATCTTTTTGTGGTCACTGTATTAAGCTGCCCCATTTTGCTATAAGTAGCACGGTTGGGGTCCCATGACATTGTAAATCGAACAAAGAAGTACCCTCTCTTTCGTGGTGAAACATACTATGTCGAAGCGAGGGCGATGGGATTTGGGTCACCGAAGGAAGACATTCCCTTAGAAAGGAGGAGATGTTCGGTCCACGATGCGATTAATACCAAGCCGGCGTGCTCAACCGCGTGGCGAAATGCGACACAATGAGTACGCGGTCATCCAGATCTTGGATTCCTCGAGCGATGGCGAGCGACGTTTCTTCGATGCTCACGCTCGGGTAGAAATTAGTAATATTACATTTGTTATTGCTTATGGACCACGGAAGTTTACCGTCTTTTTTTGCGGATGGCAAAATGCGACTTCTCCATTGGATCGACCCTCCTCATGAGCGGTATGTTGATCGTTATGTGGATACATTATGGGCTCGAATATGGGACTTGGAGTACCGAATGGAGAGTCTCACCGAGGAGAACAACAACCTCGCGACAGATGCAGCGCGAGGGGCAATGAGGAGGTCGTGAATATAGGAAGCTCTTATGATCCCACATGTTGCTGCGCGAACCCGAGCTGCATATGTGCATGCCACTACCACGACGGCCAGCCACGTCCGAGGCGGCCCCCTCAGCAATTCTCCATGTGGGTGCCACGAGGCTCGTTTGGCATGTAGGTCACGAGGGTTATGGTTGTGTCGTATTTTTGTTCATGTATTTGTTAATGTGTTGATGCTGTGGCGGTAGGACTGTTGTGTTGATGTTTTGGGTGTACTACTTTCCATAAATTCTGTCTGTATGTGCAATGTATGTGTTGTTTCGTGTTGTAAGTGCATGACGCCTTCATTTTCTGTGACCTGCATATTCTGTGCAACGTTGTTAAGCATGTGATGAATTGGTTATTATGTACGTGGAGTTGTTATCACAAGCCAAAAAAAATTGCAATACTTCAAAGGGAAACAGTACGTTCCACGAAATAAGTGCATTACAGAAAAGGGATGTAACATACAAGGTTTACAAATGTTACATTAAATTTAGCATGCATTACAACACCAACTCTGATCCGGATATGCATTGCATCGTCTAGTCTGTGTGCCCCTCGACCGCATCGTCCACAATGTGCACGGATGTTCCACTTGTGATTCGTCCATGTCATTTCTAATACGTCGACTCTGTCGCCGACCCTTCCCACCCTTCAGCATATTAATATCCGAACCCGGTCCTCGCTGAAATGTCCAAAGTGGTGAAGTTTCCCAACGCCTGAACCCCGGAGCTCCCACACCAAGCTTGCGTATTCTCTCCTTGAAAAGTACTCGGACATGTAGTTGGAAGGATCCATGCCCACGGTTCCGCATGCAGCGAGGACATGAGAGCATGGCACGTGTAACAACAAGCTTGTTGCATGTGCAGCTAGGTTCGTTTGCATGATCTCCAAGGCATACCTCGTTAGTAATAAGTGAACGAGATGTCCCAAATCCGGCTCTGTCATGGAGTATCACCTCGAAACGATGCTCCCTGTTGCCCATGACATGCACTGTGTGCAATTGACCCTTCTGTGCCTTCGTCTCCATGTATGCGGTAATTTTTGACGAATACAGGGCTCCGGGATTGGCCGCATGAAGTGCGGCACTCGCGTGCCTCTCCCTGAAGTAGCGGATTGTGCTGTGAAGAATACCTTCCACGATGGCGACAAGGGGCTGAGAACGGAGACCCCTGAGAACCCAATTGTAGACCTCGGCAAGGTTAGTTGTCATTATTCCGTACCTTACGCCATCCGTGTCGTGCAACAACGATCACTTCTCCAATGGTTCCCCCTCGATCCACTGCGAGAAGCACTTGATGTTTCGCGCGCTCCTCCTTCTTGGACCACTTGGGTTAGACTCATCGATTGCTGCCAAGCATTGCGGTTGTGCCGCCCTAGGATTGACCGGCCCTTGCTCCTCTCGTCGACGTTCTTCTGGTGTGCTCATCCAACAACCCCCATAAAGCATCAAATTTTCTTTCTTTGGTTACGCCTTAGCCGCCTCTTGAATAGCTTCATCAAAGATTGTTTGGAATTGCTTGAAAAAGTTTGCCCCTAAGTGACGATCGCACCACCGGTTCCTCATGTCCGCCAAGGAACGCTCCTCGGGGTCTTCTTGAAGTTTTCAGTATCGCCTTTATAATACCGGCGTGGCAATCATGGATTATGCACACACCAGACGGTGCCTACAACTCCACCTTCACATGTCCGAGAAACCACAGCCAGCTCTCATAATTCTCACTCTCCACAAATGCAATAGCGGTGGCAATATTTGATTATTACCGCCAACGCCTATGGCCGTCGGAGCGCCCTTTGTATTTGCTGTCAAGAAGGTCCCATCTACGATCATCGGTAGCATGTGCTTGAATGCTTCAATACTAGCACCAAATGCAAACAATGCTCTTTGCAACACCGCAAATCCGGTGGACTTATTGACGGCTTCGTGCACGGCGATATACGTGCACGGGTTCCTTTGTTGCAACACCTTAAGCATACTAGGAAGGTTGTCGACGCTGCCTCGAAAGTGCCAAAACATTTTTCCAACGCCTTTTGGTTGTACGCCACGCATTCGCGTAGCTAATCTTATACTTGAATTTATTCTCAATAGCTAGCACAATATGTGTTGCCGCAACATCTTTCTTCTCCACTATCTCCCCATACATCAAATTGGCTATAAATCCGGATGTCGAGTTCGATGCCTCGCCAAGACGGTGTTGAGAATGCAGTGCGGCTCCACCTTGGACACAATCCGGTGAGTGTCATACTTGGTCTACGTCGTGCACCTCCAAGGACAACCAGACCTGCTCGCACTTCACGATGTCTTGCTCCGGCTTGATTTGGCGGCGCGAAATGCCCGTTGCATTGAGAGGGCCCACGGCTTGATGGCATCTGCGGCGCTTCCTTGTCGACAAACATAGCATGCACGAACCTCTGTCTCATGATACTCCCATGGTGATTCATGCTCATCATGTGCGAAACACCCTCGCATTAAACCGGTTCCATTCTGGGGATAGGAACTTCTTCATCATCGGAACTATCCTCCTCGTCGTCCTCGACAGCTTGCTCTTCATCCCATGCCCTCTGGTCATCAGATTCCATCTGCTGCACGATATACTCATTATGCTCTCCTTCATCTGCTTGCCCAGTTCCGTCTCTATAGCTTGACAGCTGTAACTCTCCTCCATGTACCGCATCGGCTTGCCCAGTTCCCTCTCTATAGCTTGACGGCCGTAACTCCCCTCCATGTACTGCATTGTCTTCATCACGAGCAACTTCATCAGCTCCACCAACGTGCGGCCTGCCCGAGCTGCTAGCACCTCCCGAAGCATAGGCGGACGCACGAGCTTGCGCAGCTGCTTTTAGTGAGCACCGTTGCACAAGCAGGACACACTCGTATCCACGGCGCCGGCACCCTTGCACAAAGCCCTTCCACGAAGCAGAGTGCACCAATGTCTTCAACTCCCATCTGATGTCAGTGGGAGACCGGCTCCAAAGCCCTTGCACAACGACGCTGCACACCTCGGGGTCCAATGAAAAACACTGGGTCAGCCAATGCTGCACATCTGTCATTCGAGCATTCTCGTCATCCGGAAGGACGAGAGTGACTTGCGGAAAATCGCTCAAATCCACACCATTCGGACCTTCACGAATCATTACAACACCATAATACACTCTCAATGTTGTACTGGCCATTAATGATGTAAGCCTACATGTATGATTGAAATTTACGACATGTCAAATAACATCGTTCAACACTAAACTAAACTTTCTATACTAAAAAGGGTACTAAAATTTCCATACTACAAAATGTATACTACATCTAAAATTTTTACTAACACCAATATTTCATCTAAATAATAGTGTAAATACAACATAATTAACAAAAATACCTGGATCCAAATCGATGGAATAGCTTGAACTCTTTCTTCCTTCCTCACCTCCTCCTTCAACCTGTCCTCCTCTCCTTCTCTTCTCCCCTCTTCTCCCTTCTTTTCTTCCCTTCCTCCTCTCTTCTTCTTCTCTCTGGCTCTCTGCAGAATGAGGGAAATGTGGTTGGTAGTGGGCGCGGTCGGTGTGGTGAATGGATATCCACACTGCCGCCCTACCGTTGCGATCGCAATGCGTCGCTCAACCGCATAAATGATCGCAATTAAAGTCGCTAACCGCATAAATGATCGCATAAGTCGCCCAACGGTTCACACATTCCCTAAATGTTGCTTCCCGTTGGGCGAAAGCGAAGTCGCCCAATGGGGCGGGGGTGAGTCTATTTTTGTAAAAATTTTATCGCAGTATATTTATGTATTTTTGAATAAAAAAAAGGATTATCCGTACAAAAAATTCTAGATTATGAAACCCTTAAAAACAAAGAGGCTAAACTTACTAACAGCATGTCCAATAGTGTGATATCTTTATTATTGTCTATAGATGATATGAAGAGTATTATAGATAACATTTATCTATACCATTTGGTACGTCTTTATTAGTCACGTTATAGATAACGATTATCTCTTGCCTCTTGAATGAATCAAATACTAGTCAGTTTGCATCCCAAATAATTATAGGTGGCATAGATAAATTAATCGGAATTGCTATACAACAGAACTGACTTAATTTTGAATTTTGTTGAATTTTGAACCTTACGATCTGCTTGATGATTTGTATTTGGGCTAATGGGTCGTCATTTTTGCAATAGTGGTGGCGGTGAGTTATGGTGGGGTTTCGCTTCACTGGGTTATTGTTTTAGTTCGTTGCAACCACCTATAAAGGGAGGAAGGAAGAGGCAGCAGATCTAGCGGTGGTGAGCTACTAAAGATAGAGAAGAAGGTGGGAGGCGCCAGCGGGACCGTGAGGGTGCGACAGCGAGAGAAGAGGCGGACAGCGTCGGCATGCACCTCCCTTGGCATCGGTGACAGGAGGCGCACGGGGTGCTAGCGTGTCGGTGTGATGTGAACTGCCGAGGGCTGGAGGAGGATTGGGGTCGTAAATGTGGTGTAGGGTTGGGGAAGATGAATGAAAGGTTGAGAAATTTAGAGCCTGTTTGGGAGAGTTTCATCACTGAAAATGTGGATATGGAGCAGCAGCTCCATCGTGGATCTGAGATCCCACCATGGAGTGTTTGGCTTGTACAGCAGCTCCAGATCCATGAAATTGAGGTTTTGGTGGGAATGACCACTTTGGTGGGATGAGGTGTGCAACCAGTGGCATTGGTGGGTAATTACCACCCAATTCCACGGTGGAGCACCCTTGAGAGCTCCATGAAATCCATGGATCGGCCCTCGGATCCGAGGATTTTGGTGGATCGATTTCGTGGAGCTGGAGCGTTTGGGTAAAATTTCGTGGAGTGGAGCTGTTTTTCGTGGATCTGGAGCTAGTGGAGCTCTCCCAAACAGACCCTTAGTGCGTCGGATCTGTTTAGAAAAAACATTGGATAATTTCTCAAAACTTTTTTGACTAGAATACGTTTCGACATTATCCTTGGCGTCGTGCAATCGTAAAGTGAATACACGGCATCTATTCCTAGATACGCGGAAAATCATCGATGACATCTATCTAGAGCCAAAGCCACTTTTAACACTGTTTCACATTGTATTTATAAAATAGCGGTATACCAAACATATTGGCAAAAATATCGTTTACGCGTTCGAAGCGGCGGCGCGCCACGATGTGACATGTAGCGCCGCCCCGACAGTGCCTACCGCCCCTCATTGACTGGCGGTAGCTCGCCGCTGAAGCGAGCGGCGGTTTGCTGCCCAACCAGTGGTGGCAGGTAATTAGGCCGCCCAATTAGCCGGCCTAATTACCAGCCCTAAATTTTTTGTTTAGTGTTTGTTTGAATTTTTAAATATATCCAATGACCTCAAAAATTACGAAAATTTATGTATAGCCTTCTGACACAACATACTTCATAGTATAATGTTTTGGTAATTTTATCAGCTGTGAATATTGCTAAAAAATTTATACAATTTGGATATTTTCATGAGTTTTTACATATAGCAAACGAGCTCCAATAATTACAAAATTTTATGTGAAGCCTCCCGATACAGTAATAGTTATTGTGTAATTTTATAGGAATTTTATGCGATCTGAACCATGTTTATTCAGATTAACTTAATTATGAATTTAACGATCGTCACGCATATTTTGAAGTGCCATGTGTTGGGCAATCGTCATCTATATTATTTGCTGCTATCCCATTTGCACAATTGTCACTCTCTCTGTATGTGCCCCTCTCGCACGCTCTCTTGTTCGCACTAATGTCATTATTTGAGTGTCGTCCCCCTCGCCCGCTCCCTCGTTTGCACATTTGTCATTGTTACGATGTCGTCTCCCCTCACCCGAAGCGCTGCTAGTGATAATGAATCCTTTCGCTTGGGCATAAATATGCACCTCTGGCTAGTGAGGAGCTCTTTAGTTTGAGAAGGCAGTGTCCCAGTTGCTCATCGCAGAAGGTCATTGTCACGGTCGTTACTGAAAATTGGGAGTGCGTAGCTCATTAGTTTGAGAAGGCAGTGTGTAGCTCAAAATTGGCAGTACTGATTTGTTCTCTGCAAAGACAGGTAATTTTTGATCGTATGTTTTCGACGTTATTTCCGTAATCGTAGTCAATTAGTGTTATTTAGTTAGTTGTAATTAATGTAGTTTGTATTACGAAGTAAGAATGTCGTAGTAATTTAGACATAATTTGTACTATTTTTGTGTACATACGGTATCCATAGTTTGTTAGTTCAGGGTAAGTAATAAGTTAGTGCTAAGGACGACGGTAATGAATGGCTTGTCATTTTTTCGGATGAGTAATCAAATTATCGGTTTCATCTTACAGCCTCCAATTCAAGATGGGGGTGACGATGAGTCCACTGATGACGACACTGGCCTCCTAGATGCTTCTAGGGAGCAGTACACGGCACCAGGGTTTACAGCGTCTGACGAGGCAAAGCTCAAGATTCTCAAGATACCGAGTTTTCGACACTCCTCGGCTTTTTGCCATGTTGTCTGATCGAGGCGAGCTCGTTTGCACCACAAGGGAGATTTCTAGAGTCCTTCGTACATGATATTATTAAGGGTGGCTCACAATTCGACATGTCTCAGCTAGATGACTTCGACCTTTACCGGACCCAGCCTACTGTACCTTTGCCTGCTATACCACCGCCGGCCACTGAGCAGACAAAATGGTCTCCATACCTCCTCTGACCTGATACGCAACCTCTGGACCGACTGACGTACCCAACGGAACATGCTTGTGCGCGACGGAAGATAAGGCCACGTACAGGCAGGCAAACGCAGTGAGAAGATAGCAGTGGCTCAGATGAGTGAGCCATATCACATTTTTTATACTACTGCAAATTATTTTTAATTGTACAAATTTATAATGTATAAAATTGTAAAAAAGGTGAAATATTCGTAAATTTATGATTAAATTAATCCGAATAAACGTGGTAAATTTGGACCACATAAAATTCCAAAAAAATACACAATAACTATTACTATATCGGGAGGCTTTACATAAAATTTTGTAATTTTTGGAGCTACTTGTAAAAATATCAAAATTGTATGAATTTTTGAGCAACATTTACAACTGATGAAATTGCCAAAAAATTACACTATGAAGTACGTTGTCTCAGAGGAATGTACATAAATTTTCGTAATTTTTTTTATCTCATTTTATATATTTAAAAATTCAAACAAATACTAAATGAAAAAATTAGGGCAGGTAATTAGGCTGCCGGCGGCAGCGCCGCGTCACCTCACGGGCGTTGCCGCCTAGCCCCCGATGGCAAAAACAACATTTTTATCAATACACTTGATATACTAGTATTTTTATAAGTACGGTACAAAACAGTATCAAAAGTGGCTTTACCTCCATCTATCTATATATGTATGCCAGTAAATAACTGAGAACTCTCATCATCACATGCTGGTACTTGCGTGTCAAGTCCCAACCAAACCAAAGCATTAAGCGGATCCCTAGCAGCGGCTGACATTTCTGTATCGTGTGGACCCCACTAGTCGACAACGGTGTACGGCCAAGTCAAGAGCTTCGAAGTACGTTGTGGGGCAAACGTTGACCTCCGGTCCAGGGCAGACCCAGTGCAAACTGCATGTCTACATAATGCATACATGCATGCAAAGTGTAAGCTAGTTTCTTGGTAAATATAGCGAAGCCTGACTGACCGGACCTGGATTTTAATGAAATTCTGAGTTTCGCTGAGATTACCCCGATTTCCGAAGCGGAATGAAAGACGTACAGGCACGCATGCGCCAAATTGTGTCTTTACCTTCTGCATGCATACCCTTCGTTTCGTTTTTCTTTTTTCCTTTTTAGTGGTCTTAAGTCATATTTAGTCATCGCAAATGTAATTTACTAATTAGCACTACTTTGCCCATTTTGATCGATCTATTCCAAAATCCAAACTACGGTAGTAGCTTCTAATTAATTTAACCAAAAAGCGGTGTTTAAATTTAAAGCGATTTCCATTATTACGTCAATCTAGCTAATCAAGGACTACTAGTTTCCAGAACAAATTTTCGATTACGTCAATTTCGTCAAAGATTGAGCATCTCCAACAGTATGAGCTAGTTACTAACTTTAAGACAACTTCTCTAATGGTACTAACTTTTAGCACATAGCTCATAACATAAATAGCCCCACATGACACTCACATAATCTTAGAATGTGTGTATAAGACTAGCTCTTGATCAAGAGATAATTTTTCTCTCTCTTTTATTAAAATATAAAATAATATATTTTGAGTTAGTTCATAAGTCACTGTTGAAGCTGCTCTTATACGGAGGCATCCCGAGTTCGAAGCGAACAACCAATGTACTCCACTTAATTGTTTTCCTGTGGGGTAAAAACAACGCGCGTACCAGCTAGCTAGCCAGCTAGCTCAGCTCAACCGGTTTCCAACGCGACAATCCACTCAAATGAAGGGACGAAAACGGTTCGAATACTTCCCAACTGTTCCTAACCATTTTTGAATATAGATTCTATTAGTTCAAATCGATATCTATCGGATGGTATCAATCAGAAACAAATATATTTTTTATATCGACAGAAAACATGAATATGATAGCTCATTATTAATTGCATACAAATATGGATCTAGATTATCCGAGATTCATGAGGCTAAATATCCAGAATGTACATCATCTAGTTTAGCTCAACCCACTTAGGTCATATACAATAGGCTTACATCAGTTATCTGTAGCATTACAACGTAAGATACGAGATGATGTGGAAGAGAGAGAACATAGAGAATTGAACCGTTTTTCATGCAACAGTCGACTGTAATATAAGAAACAAGACATATTATGTCATGAAAGAACTGTCTATACAGACATGTAAAAAGACAACTTATTTTAAGAGTCATCATTAGTGTTGTCTATTGATGACATGTACTACTCCCTCTGTTCGAATTTAGTTGTTGTTTTACCACTTCACACAGTACAAGGTGGTAATTAATGATTCGTTTAGTGACATGTATATCCCTCTTGATCACTCTGATGGTAATTAATGGCAATACGGCACAGACGACCGAGCGAGGCGAAGCGTCACTTTGGTGTCATGGTCTTGTTTCTTGTCTTTGGCTCTTTGCTCTATCTCTTCAGTGACATTCTATCTTGTTTTACTACCACATAAAGAATTATTATAGACGATTCTAAACTCTCATCACAAACGATTTATGAACCATTTGAATTTACGTGTTTATGATAACAGATAATTATTAAAAACGGTTTATGTACCATCTGTAAAGGTTGACTATTACAGACCGCTGTAACCAAAATACGTCAGTGATATGTAATGCATTACAGACGGTTTTATGTACCAACCGCCTACGATAGTATACATATCACAGACGGTTAGTACATAGAATTGTCCGTGATGCATTACATATCATAACCAGGTTTTGGTCGCAGACTAATAGTAGAGCCTTCATTGACGGTTTATACCACAAATCATCTGTGATGGTTTGTTCTATAGCTAAAAGTTTTTCTGTTTTTCAGTTAGTCTCAAGAAATGCTAGCCACACCTCTAAAAACAAACAATACATATATATCACACAATATACATATATCACAAATACATAAATATCGATCACAAATAGACAAACGTATCACAAATAGACTAAATGAATTACAATTGAATGAATTGTTTGATGAATTACAATTGAATCAAATGTTTGAACATCTATTAATTCTTGTTGGAGTTGAACTCTCCGTTCGGTTGAAATTTAATTTTATACAATTCGAAAGTAAAATTTCAATTGATACTACATGCACTATCTAATTTTATTTTTGTTTTGAGAAAAAGAAACACACCTAACTATATATATGGTAATTTGAAATATGGAGATGAATAATATTAGGTTTAGAAATGACTACTAACTTTTTTTTATTAATTTGATGCAACCAAAGTAGCTAGCTTTTATATCATCTCTCGGAGTGATGCTTTGGTTTCTTCTCCATTGCATCAATGCGGGTATTATTAACTTGGCGTAAAGCCGTAAATCAATTAGTCCAGTAGTGAGTACTTTATGTCCTTAGTAGAACTTGGACACGCTCTCAATCATGGAGCTTAAAATTAAAATCAAAATTAGATTGTACTTTTAATCTACACTCGGTTAAGCACTATTTTCATAATTTAAAATTTTTGATTTAGTTATTTTATCTTTTAAGATGAAGACCAAACACTTTATCTAAGGAATTAGCCTGTACAAATACACGAGTTGCCGACTAATTCATATAATTAGTATCCACAACCAGAAAAAAAGATGAAAGTAAATATGCGTGGCAGAGCCATATTATCACCCCCCCCTACTTACATGCATGTTGTAACACTAGGCCCTCCAGATGGCGTGCAGGTCGATCAGATGACAGCATAATTAAGTGCGGTCGTCACACCAACATTAGGTTGGATTTTTCTTTACTTATGCCTTATAGCTTATAATTTATGCTATAGTAATTAACTTTTAAACGATGTATTTTTTTAAAATATAGTTAATAGAAAAATTATAGTAAAAAGAGTACTGAGTTTAGCTGTATCAGTTAAAATCATATGCGATTATTTTTCTCTACATACTGCTTCTCACGAACAGACAGAATTTAAAAATTTAAATCATAAGCCAGAAATCACGGCTCAAAAACCCCACTTAATCTTTTGGGTGACGTACACACGTCTTGTGCCCTTTAAGAAAAGAACGAAATTAGCTTAATTGATCTGGCACCTAAGACACCGACTCCATCACTCCACGAACATTGTCTTGATTTAAAATGACAAGGACGTACGATCGAACGCTTGAAAAGAAAAGATTTAAATAAGTTAAAAGAGTGAAGGAACGCGTAAGCATTTAAGTTGAGACGAATGTATGTGACACAAAAGTTTGGCTTAGCACTTTGACAAGAAACTGATCGATCGAGCCTAGGTGATGGAGTATATTGGGAACAGGGACGAAGCCTACGGGAGAGGCTTAGGTCCTGTTTGGCACAGCTCAGCTCCATTAGTGAAGTTGTTTTTTGTTTCAGCTTCACGAGCAGCTTCACCGATGAAGTTAAATCTGTTTTGGAAAACTGTTTGGCAAACAGCTTCACCAACAGCTTCATGCATGGCTGAGAGAGGGCAATTGTCCAAGATACCCCTGTCTACCTGACTTGTTCTAACATTTGGAGTTGTATGTTTGTATATGGTCATATGAATTAAAAAATAATATATTTGAATGAGTATGAATTAAAACATTAAAATAAAAAATAAAAATTATTAGGAAGCAATATTAGTGCCTTGTTTATGTTTCATGAACGGGAGAGGTGAACGGGATGGACTAGTGGCAAATGCGTGTAATTTTGGTGAACCAGAGGGGCAGTGGGTTCCTAGGACTGCGGGCCTGAGGGAGAGAGCTGTGAAAACCTACTTTTTTCAACATCACCTCTCCCCATTCCTTTGTGAGGGCAGAAAAAAGGAGCTTTCACCCATGAAGCAGTTTGCAAAAAAGGTGTTTGGCAAAAAATAGCTCACAACAGCTCATGAAGCTGTTGGTGAAACTGTGCCAAACAGGGCCTTAGACTTTAGCCTTACCTTCCTCGGCGGAGGCAACCCCCCCTGTTGCGTCCACAATGGCCAGTGATCAGCGACGACGTCGACGTGAGAAGCCTAACAAAAAACAAAGAAAAAAGGCTAGTCAAGTGGGCAGCCTACTGCTCTTAAGAGGCCCAATAAATTCATCTCATTGGTCCACCAAAACACCCACTCTAACTAACAAACCTAGCAATTACAATTGGTTCCCAACTTCTCACTTCCGGAGGAGAGTTGTCGCCGCCACAACGCAGAGTCGCAGAGAGAGGGGCGGGGCGAGCGAAGCGCGCGCGTGCTTGCGCGCAGAAGGCGTGCGCCGAGCCGGCGCCGGACCGGCCGGGTAGTCGATCGCGGCGGTGGTCGCCAAGCCGCTGTCGAGGAGGGCGGGGCGGGGGGAGTTGGACCGGGGTGACGAGGGGGTTGAGCCGAGGCAAGGGGAGCCAGACCGGGGCGGCAAGGGCCGAGCCGCCGTCGACGAGTGTGGGCGGCGACGCGACGCCACGAAGGAGCACCGGGCGGTAGGCTAGCTGCGTGGCCGTGCCCTACGCTGTTGCCTGCCTGGTGGCCAGAGACCGGAGTCCTAGATACGCAGAGTCCGGGCGAAGCGACGAACGGGCGGAGCGACGGAGCGAGTGAGGCAGTCAACGACTGAGAGTTGAGAGAGACTAAGATTGTGATTTGTAGAGCGCCGAGAGGACAGAGGAAATAGGGGAGTTTTGGTCAGTGTCGCTCGTCTGCTGAGTTAGTGAATAGTGAGTAATTTTCTCCAGTTCCTTTCATATCAATTTAGTATTTTAGACTTCAGACTTTCACATTCAGTGTACATAGATAGTTTAGTCCTTATAATTAATTTATATATTTATAGCTTTGTATTGATAGAAATTAATAATTTATTTATAGATTTTGCTATATTCAAATTAGCTTATTTGTGGTATGTTTTATATGATTTAAATTTTCATTGTCATTCACATTTTTCTATTATCTCTACTATTATATAAAGAGAAGTTGGTGGTCGTCGGTGTATTCTCCTCTCCCTTCTTTACAGTCATCTGATTTGATCTGGATCATTCATCTCTCTCCTCTCTCTCAGGATACAACCACCCACCCCCTCCACTTTCCCCATCTCCTCGCGCATTCTGGCCACCCTTCTATCTCTGTCGTTTGCTCTCCAATGTTTGATGTGTGAAGTTGGCCAGGCAGTAAGTTCCGTCTCACCATTTTATGACTCCGTTGCAATGCACGGATCTCTAACTAGTATCACTAATTTTCATATGTTTCATACACAGGTGACCTATCGCTACTCCATACTCGTAGTAGAATAATTATATATTCTTGGGCAAGCGCTTTCTATTGTCGAGGTGCCTACTTTATATTTCTCAGTTTTTTATTGTTTATCTTCAAGACTTCAATTGTATAATTTTTGTATGAATTTGAAATTCTGAAAGAGTAAAAGACTATATTTGTGCCAACTTAGTTTAGTCCGACAAATGATTCAGTCTATTCTTAATTTTATTCCTGGGTTCGCCACTGCTTGGGAAAACACAATCTCAAAAATCTAAAATGATCTCTATTTGAGAACAAAACCAACATCCTAAAACGACGTCAAAAAAAGAACAGAAGGAGTACTTTAGTATCCCATTATACATTAATATATACATCGATGCATGGAGCCAACAAAGGAACCCTAGCTGAAATATGAAGAATTCATGAATGTTTCATTCAAATAAACTAGTTATGTGTTTTTATTTATTTTGTGTGTACAATTTATGGGTTTTTACGAGAAATATTCATGTCAACATTCATTTTAATTCGTATTCACTCTATATTTATGTTTGACATTATTTATATCGATACCTATACTAATTAGTTATTCTGAGGAAGCTCCCAAGTTAACAAAAAAAGATCTAACCATCTATCTGATAGACTAAAGTCATAACGACTCAGATTAAAGAAAAGAGTGCAAATCAAGTACAATCTAAATTAATTGAAATTCGGAATAATAAGTAAATAAAATTTAGCAACTCGATTTCCATATTAATTCCCAAATAAAATCCCTAAATTAATAAAATTCAAAACAATAATTAAATAAAAATTAGCAACTTAAAAGAATGAGTCCACGTCAAGTATCATCCAAAATAACTGAAATTCGAAATAAAAATTAACAAAAAAAATCAGGAATTTGATTTCCATACAAATTTCAAAGTAAAATGTCTAAATAATTAAATTTTTTAATAATAATTAAATAAAATTGCTAACTTAAAAGAATGAGTCAATGACAAGTACAAACCAAATTAACTAAAATTCAGAATAAATAATGAAAAATAATATATATTTTATTTGTATCGAATTCCAAACCTAAATTCCAAAATTTTATTAAAACTAGCAATAAGATCTACACATATATTAATTATCATTAGTGTGGAAATTTCCACACTGATAAAAAGGAAAATATTTAGCGTCCATCTGGCAGATCAAGTTCCAAAGTACAATAAAATTAAAAATGTAGTTTTTCTTCAGATTTAGAATTCCACCTATATATAGATTTACAATAAAAATAAAATTATAGAATTGATTTGTATATATAAGATCTACGTGCACAACCTAAAACTTAGAATAACAAATAAAATGAAATTAGCAATAAATATAATAGAAAGACTCTTCGTCAAGTACATTCTGAAACTCATAATTAAAATAAAAGAAATAAGAAATTTAATTTTACAATTCCAAAGTAAAATTTCAATGATACTACATGCGCTATCTAATTTTATTTTAGTTTTGAGAAAAAAGAAACGCACCTAACTATATATATATATAGGAAAATTACATAAGGCACCTTGGTGCCTAGGCACCCACATCAAGAACCGTCCGATACACGTGTATGATTGATAATTTTTTTGAGTTTGGGTATGGAAATGTTTTATACCGTTGATATATTTATGGTAAGTAAGTTTTGAACTCAGTTCAAATTAGTTTGAACTACTTTTAAGTTCAATGCAACTACAGTGAGTATATACCATAAAAATAGTTCAAACTAATTAAATTGAAGTTGAATTTAATTTTTTTCGGAGTTTGACATCTCAAATATAATTTTTTATGGGTATATGAAGATACCCACATCAAACGTTACGAATCTCAAAGCAAATCAACGGGTATTGATATGGGTGCCTAGGCACCAAGGTGCATGAAACACTCGTCTATATATATATATATATATATATATATATATATATATATATATATATATATATATATATATATATATATATATATATATATATATATATATATATATATATATATATATATATATCAACTAGTATGCCATATTGATCCACTCACTGTTCTTTTTATTAATTAGATGCAAGCAAAGTAGCTAGCTAAGTTGTATTATCTCTCTCAATGATGCTTTCGTTTCTTCCGTATTGCATCAACACGAGTATTATTGACTTGGTGCAAATCAATTGGTCAATTAGTAAGTATTTTCTGTTCTTTATAGAACTTGGACACGTTCTCAATAATAGAGCTTAAAGTTAAAATTCAAACTAGATTTACACTCGGTTAGGTACTATTTTCATAACTAGTAGTGTGCCTGTGCTAACGCTACGGTAAAATATAAAACAAGATAAAATTTGTAAAAAATAAAACAAAAGAATTTGAAGAAACCACCTCTCATGTTGCTGGACACATCAGTTTGACAGCTGAAAACGTCTCGTGTTCATATGCGTGTGAAAATCTGAAAACAAGTGGCTTCCACTGACAAGTCACCATCTCAGAAAATTGGGTGTGGTCGGGCGCTGCAATTCCCAACTGCTGCTGAACTCTGCTACTGTCAACAAGAGGATAATATCACAACTATGTTCCTGGCACACCAGTAAAATAACAGGTGATGCTTCAAACACTATAGCTTAAAGGTAAACCTCCTATACAGCCAAAAGAAAAAAAATACAACGTAGCATATTGGTCATAGCTGGTGTTGGGTTCATGACGAGCAGGACAGCATGCCCACTCCAGGACAGCATGCAGATCTTCATAGCATCAATGAGGAAACTGAAAGAAAATAACATATAAGGAATTTTGCCTGCATATTTGTTGGAAGTAAGATCTATTGCTGGAGAGTCCCCTATAGCAGCCTCGAAAGATAAACCTTCACTCTTTTTAATATTTTCAAGATGTGGGTAGTGATAACGTATTGTGTAGTCTGCCAAATGACGAACAATTTCAAGGTCTTCTTTGCCCCTTGAAGCATGCATCTGGTATGAGCCAAAACGTAAGAAGGACGGTGCTACACGGCAAACAATTGCACCTGGCTCCTCCTTTGAATTGCCACTGGTATATTAAAAAAGACAAAACATTTAACATCAGAAGCAATTGTCAATATATGCACCGTATGTACCGAAAACCTTCAGAAACATGATTCTGGCAAAAAATTTGTAGTTTAATTACTACCATCAGTGTTTTAGATAGTAAGTACTGGAAGAGTAATAGCAAAGTGTTTTCTACAGCATAGTACACTGGTGATACAGTGGGTGCAACTGCAGCCTGCTTGGCTAAATTTGCAGAATAAAAATGGAGTAACATATCCCAGAGGCTGTAATCTTTTCAAATGACCCGAGGGGCTTTAGTGCATGATCACAAATCAATTTTAGGCCGTTTGGTGCTTCATAATCATAGGCCCAGGGAATAGAGACATGGGAAAAGAGCTCATTTACTCATGAAATTAAGGAAAGGTATAACAGGAAAAAAGAGAGGCAAAAGTGCATAGGAACTCTGGAACGACTTATATTTAGAGAGAAGTTGGAAGGCTAAAACAACCTACATTTGGAATCGGACAGTGTATCAGTTTACCACCTATTAGTTTGCCAAATAAAAATATTGCATGCTCCTTTCTCTACAAGTTCATGTAGAAAAAGAAGAAATATGTTTGATTCCTTTGAAAACCTAAAAGTTCATGTAGTTTGTAAAATGAAGTTTTTCTAACATTTCAAATATTTCATAATTGGGGAACAAGGAGCAGCTAGCATTTTAGTTAACTATTTTCACTGAATAATAGTTCAGAAACAGGCCACCCCAAGTTTGCAACTGTGACTGATAACAATTATCCTGTGTGACAGATCATAGGAATATTCTCAAGCTGTAAAGCATAAGTTTTACAAAGGTTAAATATGGAAAAAAACTTAATGAGACCTCCTCACCTTTAGATCCTTGCTTGGGCCATCTTTTAAATCATGACATGTGGCAAATAGCATTAGATATAAAGAGGTGATTGATTTATTCTGCCATGTCTCATGAGATTTGAGGGTCCAACCAGGGTCTAAAGGTGAGAAAGTCTCATAGGATTTTCTCTCGTTAAACATAGCCAATTATAAGAACTTCGTTAATGTTTCAAAAAGCCCAAGAAAGTCATGTGCAAAACTACCTGTATTTCGACGATTCATGACAACAAATTGGAATCTGGGCTGAGTGTTCCTGCAAAAAGTATACACTTCTCATTGTATGATACAATTGTATTCAATACAACCAGAAAATGCAATTCATTACTCCTAAACCCAACACATTTGCATTAACTGAAGAATAAGACAGGACGTCTCGATTCATAGAGAAATATGCCAACAAAGCAATGCCAGGATGTGTAAATGTTGAACATTTGGTACCATTGTAGTTGCACAACAGTAATTTCCCCTGTTAGAGTTTTCTTTCTTTTCTGGCAAGTTTTTTAAATTCTAAATTAGCATTACTCAGTAACCATTAAAGTACAATTTTGGTCTCTCAAACAAACAACCCCAGCATCCAAAAGTAGCACAACCAGTACAATATTTACAACAGCAAACAGCACACGAGCTGCCTTGCATCTAGATAACAAAGAGATAATCCACCGCACAATTGCACTAAAGTTGCCATCGAACATGTCAGATTTACATTTTAGGGGTCTAAACCACCAATCACACATTCATCTTCCTACTCAAATGCCTAACAACTTTAACCGGGTGGGTGACAAGCCAAAGACAAAATCGGCATAATTCAAACGCAACAACGGCATCAAATCCATTGCATTAGGCACGGAACGAACCTCTTGACGGCGAAGAGCGACCCTCCACGCCCCACGACTCGCAGATTGAAAAAATCAGGCCAAATCGGCATGGAAGCGAACCCAACCGGATGGGACGGGGCGGGCACCTAGCACCTACCCACCGTTGAGGTCGGTGTCGAAGTCGTAGGCGTGGCGTGCGCTGCGGTGATGAGGATGTCCTCGACGGCGGGTCGAGGCGCTAGAGCACGGTGAGGTTGAGCATCCGCGTGCCCTCTCGTCAATAGCCGTGTTCGGCGTCACCTTCGCCTCCCACCGCCCTGGCCAGGCCATGGCGCGCCGCGCCGGGTGGAGGAGGAGTCCCTAACCCTAATGGTGGCCTCCTAGGGTTTGGAGAGACCGGATGTGGAGGGATTCGAGCAGCCGGTGGGAGCGGGAGGAAGCCGGAAGAAAATAAAGCGAGGATCGACCGCCACCCGGCCAACCGGCGGCCCCACGCTGTGGCGGCGGATCGGCACACGGCCGAGCCGACGCCCGCGGCCGCCGAGCCGGCCAGCGTGGCCGCGAGCTCGGCATTGGCGGCGCCTCGCCGCCGCGCTCGCCTCGCGCATCCTCGCGGAGAGCTAGCCCCTCTCTCCGCAAGAACGACCTCGCACACGGCAAAGACGGGCGACCTCGCGGCGTGATCCGGCGGCGGGAAACCCTAGATTCGGTCCGCAGGGAGGCGCGAGGCTAGGGTCGGTGGTGCCGCGGGAGAATGTTCTGGAGGATCGTCGGAGGAGGAGGGATTGGGGGAGGGAGAGACGTGGGGAGGTGGAGCTTTGCTTGCGGGGGAGAGATGTGGGGAGGCAGCGTCGGGGGCGTGTGCGTGGGCGTGGGGTGGGGTTCTGGGTTCAATAATGTGCATGATCCGGATGATTTTGACCTTAGGATCTTCAATGAGTAAGAGAAGAAGGCTTGAGGAGAGATCCAGGGCATTCATTTGTATGAAGTTGGATTACTTTGGTACACAAATCTGGGTGAACTTAGATTAGGCATGACTGTGGGGGTGGATTTAGTAAAGAAAATTTTGGTGTATTATAGAGGGGTAGAGACTCAAACTTTTAAGGAGTAGAAATAGAAATATTATATTGCAGTTATATATTGTTGCTCAAAAAGAAAGATATTTGTTTATTCTTGACTATATAACCTACCTCTAATATAACATACGACTAAATGTATGACCAGAAAGTATGTAGAGTAAATGTGCAACACAAAAATATAAGATAAGATGAATATAATACCTTGTCAGCCCAACAAGCTTCACATGGAAATCACCAAATTCAGCCAATGAAGGCGGAGATTCAGCACTACCAGGTTTCGAAGGCATAAATGCTAGCAGGTCTTTCTTACCACATTGATGAAAACACTCCAAACCAGACTCAGTTTCACCTATAAAAGATTTATGATTTATAAATGATCCATGATTTTTGGCAAGCACATGATAAACTTTAGGATATACTTTTGGAATGCAATGAAATAAACTTTAGGATATACTTTTGGAATGCAATGACATAACAACCTTGCAGGTACTAAAAAAATTCACTCTTGACCTTATCATCTAGATAATAGCCATAAGCATATGTCCATTTCAGCACTCGCCTGCATTCTATAATCTATCATACAGTGAAGCAGTGCATGCATAAGATGTAGGACGATTTGTAAAGTACGAAGCCCATTTAGACCATGACATAAAAAAGATAATTGTACATATACAATGAAAGTACATATTTTCATTGTCATGCACATTTCCATCTTTGAAGCTGTAGCGAAAGCACTAAACTTGCTCCTCCTGCAATTTTAACTATACAGTGGGTGGACTTTCTTATTTGTGCCTTGGTGGCATGATGCTGACTACACTAAAAATCTTTTTCACTTGGAATGGTATGAATCAGCACAATTAACATACCCACCAAATATAGAGATCAAGCCAACAATTTAACATGATGGGATACCTCAGTGTCTTCCTCATTCCTCAAATATGGCCGATCAATGTGCAATGGGCTCATAGTATGGTTGATCAGGGGGTAGATGTGACAAATGAAAGTGGTACAAATGCAAGTAGCCAAAGAACTCCACATTGCTGCAAGTGTCATGATACGGATTATGGGGCTGCAGGATTTGGCATTATTGCTAGAATAACAAAAAAATGTCTTAATTGAAGCAAACATTCGGTCATTTTATCCATATAAGAATCAGATTTTACAAATATGTAGCAGAGAAAATTAAAATGAGATGGGTAATTGAATGGTGAAGTATATGCATGTACCGGAATTTGGGTGGATGGTTCTAAAACTCCGCCGGGGGGGCAGCGGAACCGCCGGGGCGGCGCCACGCTGCCGCAGCGCCCACGACATCCGTGAGTAGTAGCACTGCGACCTCGCCATCGCCGCCGCCGTGGAAGCCATCTCCGCCGCCTTTCACCGGAGAGCTGCGGCCACCTCCAAGAAACCAAACGGGCAGTGAGTCAGAAGGGCCTAGATTATAGAGGGGTAGAGATTCAACGGTTTTAATATTGCACAACTGATTAAATTCTGGCAGATTAATCTTGGTCAAAACCAAGTGCTCTTGTTTAACTTTTAATTTAGCCTACCACCACCCAGGCACCCACCATGATCTCACTCACCTTGATTGATGGGTTCCTACGGGCAGCAAGAACTTGTTGATCCAGGACTGGTTCTGGATTTGGGAATTGGAACAAGAAAGACGCGAAATGCGCAATGCCAAAATGTTGATCCCTTGCAAGTTGCAACAAGATGATGATTATTGCTACTGAAACATGTTCTGATCTTTTCGCCGCAAGAATGCAAGAACAGCCAGAGATCTATCTATGTTCGGATTTCATCTCGGTTGTAGGAGCACCCGATTGGCCGATTCGAGTGATACTTGCACGCGCGCCGAGCTCATTTCACGGATAGGTTATCTGCATCGCCGGCGGAGGCGGCGCGGTGGGGTGAGAGGAGGAGATGGAGATTGGCGGGCAGTCGAAGATGTTGAGGACGCCGAGTATGGCGGCGCAGCGAGCGGGCATGGCCGCGGCGCGCGAGCTTCGCGCGCGCGCAGTGCGGCGAAGGTGTGGCGCGACGGATGAAGGCCGCGCCTTGCCGCCCCATGCGACGCAGCAGCACCCGCCGCCGCCGCCTTTACCCGCCTCGCTCGCTTCATCTTCCACTCTCAATGCCGGCCTGCCACTAACTCTGCCACGACTTTGTGGCGCCGCGCGTGCTCCATCGCTTCCGTCGCTCCAGCAGCGCCATCGTGACACCTCTCCTTGTTCCTCCTCCGTGGGCACCGCCGCCGAAGCCGACTTCGGCGCCCGGAGGAGGCGCGCTCGGTGGCGGTCAACGCGTGGGAGGTTGCTTGTGGCGCTGGTAGGACACCTCGCGACGGACGAGAGGTCACCGCGCGCCAGCCCGCTCCGCAGCGCCGCGGCGGATGAAGTGGGAGGTAAGTCGTCGCGGATGATGTCAAGGAGGGTACGCGCCGCCACAGCCGCAATGCGGCAACCGAGGACGACCTAGCCGCGACGAGGCCCACCTCTCGCGCCACGGGGACGCAGGGTGACCGCCGCCGGCGCCCGCCGGCGAGGTCGTCCTCGTCGCGCAGCCTTGAGTAGGTCGCGAGTTGCACGGCCCGCAGGGCAGCCCCACCGCAATGAGCCGGTCGGCCATGTGACGCTGCCGCAGCACTCTCCTCCATTCGCCACCACCACCACCTCCTGGCGCGGCGTTTGATCCCCGCCGTGTCGAGCGGTGGATTTGGAGGCGGCGGCAGCAGCATGGGTGGAGAACTTGAAGTCGTCGGGGGCGTGTGCGTGGGCGCGGGGTGGGGTTCTGGGTTCAATGATGTGCATGATCTGGATGATTTTGGCTTTAGGATCTTCAATGAGTAAGAGAAGAAGGCTTGAGGAGAGATCCAGACCATTCATTTGTATGAAGTTGGATTACTTTGGTACACAAATTTGAGTGGACTTAGATTAGGCATGACTGTGGGGTTGGTTGAGGGGGTGGATTTAGTAAAGAAAATTTTGGTGTATTATAGAGGGGTAGAGATTTAAATTTTTTATTTAGTTATTTTATCTTTTAAGACGAAGACTAAATATTTTATCTAAAAAGTTAGTCTACGCGAATACACGAGTTGCGGACTAGTTCGTATAATTAGTACCCACAACCAGAAAAAAATAAAAGCAAATATGCATGGCAGAGCACTAGGCCCTACAGATGGCGTCAGTGGCGGACCCAGGATTTTTAACATGGGCATTCGGACTTCGGATCTAGGTTACTCGGATACATCGATACCACGACACGTCGTTTCCCTCAAAATACCGATACAAGAGTATTTTTATTTTGGTGCTTTATGAAAAGCACTGATCAAGAGTATTTTTACTTTGGTGCTTAGTTAGGCTGCTACAAGTAGCATCTACATAAATGTATCAGAATTCAAATGAAGATTTTGTTACCATAATATTGCTTTTCTAACTAGTTCATGACTAAGTCATCAATGTCTCAATGGAAAGCATGCAGACCAATATATTTATCTCCATGACAACAGATAAACAACAACAGGGTAATTCCGATTATGAAATAATTTGCATAATAATGTGAGAAAAACATATCTGCCGTTTCCCACAATTTCGATTGTAGCTATGAATAACCCATTTCGATTGTACCACATATTACCCATGTTTCCCACAATTTCTCTGAGAGAGAATTCACAGGGCAGCTACGAATTTACCATTTCTACTGAGCTTCACACTATCCTTAGCGTCAATTTTCTACTTAATCACCGTTCATGAATCATGCCCTTAGTGTTAGCACCAAGAAATTACCTTGTTCCGGTCCAAATCTTACATAGGAGTATCTGATCAAGTAATCCTAGCATCTTATGATTGACCAAATACCTCGCACACACAAAAGTAATCCGAGTGCCATGACACAAAAAGAGGAGTATAGAGACCAGGAGCACGTACGCATGTCACCTCGGGCAGGTGCTCGAGCGTGACGGTCCTCTCGTGGAACTCCGGCGTACCCCTGTGATCCGTGCCGACCAAAAACAGAGGGGATTAAGGGCGTAGAGGGGCCAAGAACCGCGCGGATTTGGGCGAGCTGCAGGTAGGTTAGAGGTTACCCTGGTAGAAGACGCGGCGGTAGCCCCGGACGAAGCCGAAGCTCGTTGCGGACTGCGGTCGGCGGCCGGTCGCGCGGAGGCGGAGGCGGTCGGTCGCGCGGATTCGCGAATGGGACGGGACGGGGCTGCGGGTGGGGTTTGGGGTGGCCGGGTGGCCGGTGGGCCGATGGGCCGATCGCGGCCGGACACGCGGAAAATGGGCAAGGCCCAGGCGTCTGTGGGCTGATTCATGGTTGCAAATATAGCTATTTTGGCCCAACTAAATATATACATATGTATTATATAGTGTATATACTAGATTTTTGTCAAAAATTGGGTGTTCAGCTGAACACCCATGAACTACTGTAGATCCACCCTGGATGGCGTGCAATTCAATCCGATGACAGCATAATTAAGTGCGATGGTCACACCAACATTAGCCTTTTGGTCTTGTGCCCTTTAAGAAAAAAAAACGAAATTAGCATGCTTAATTGATCTGGCGCCTAAGGTAGTGTTCGGTTTAGGGGATATCCCGGGATGGGAGGGGGCCAACCCTTTTTTTGTAGTGTTTGGTTGTAGGATTTAGTGGGGTGGGTTGGACCCAAAAGAGAATATTCCCCGAAAAGTGGGTTGAGACGATCCACAAATCGAGCGAATCGCGCTAACCCACTTTTCCTTCGCGCTGCGCGCGCTGCGTCTCCCCGCCGCTCGCCCTCCCACATCTCCCCGCCGCCGCGCCGCCTACCCTTCCCCATCTCCTCCACCGCCGCGCGCCGCTCTCTTCCCCATCTCTCGCGCGCTCGCGCCTTCTCCCTCCACGCGCGGCGCCGCCCGGCCGGTGTGTGCGCGCCTCCTGCGCTCCTCACGCCGCCGGTGCTCGGTAGCCGTGCTCGGCCGTCCTCGCCGCCGTGCTCGGCCGCCCTCTCCGCCTCCTCCGCCCGGCACGCCCTCCCGCCGTCCTCTCCACCTCCGGCCGGATCTCCGCCCGGCGCGTCCTCCCGCCGTCCTCTCCACCACGTCTAGCGCGTCCTCCTCTCCGCCGCTGCCGGCCTCCTCTCCACCGCCGCCTCCTCTCGCCCCACGCCCGCCGAGTGCTCCAGTAGCCGCGTGTCCTCCCGCCGTCGGCCTCCTCTCCACCGCCTCCTCCTCTCCACTCACTGGATCCCATTCTATCCCTCCATCCAAACAAAAACAGAACTAACTCATCCTTGCAAGCAAACAAAAATGGGATTATCCCATCCTACATACCTGGGATGGAGCTATCCCATCCCACCAAGTCCCCAAACCAAACACTACCTGAGACACCGACTCCATCTCTCCACGAACATTGTCCTGATTTAAAATGACATGGACGTACGATCGAACGCTTGAAAAGAAGTTAAAAGAGTGAAGGAACGCGTTAGCATTTAAGTTGAGACGAATGCCATGTGACACAAGTTTGACTTGGCACTTTGACAAGAAACCGATCGATCGAACCTAGGTGATTTCCATTCCAGGCTTGCAGTCGCGGGCTATCGATCAACGAGGAATGATTGGGTCAATCTTCTACTCGATTAATTAGACCGGTTTTAATTTGGTTGGGCTTCTTTTTGAACCACTGAGGAGAGAATATAGTAGATGGAGTCTGATCATAGGTACCATGCTCAGCTCCTAATTGATGACGACGGATGGTGCTGGCTGAAGATGGTGCTGCATTGGATCGATGCGCACCTAAAAGATGGTTTACAAGCGCGTCTCCAGTAGTTTTATTTTAGTTGTTTCTTAGCTACATAAAATAAGTAAAATTCTAGGTTAAAAGAGAGGAGATGGAGAAAAATAATATGCTATTTTTTTTATGTAAAAGACGACTTAAGTCCGTAAACTAATACAAACAGTGAGAAGATGTGAGGTAAGAAGTTACGATGAAAATAGTATAAAATAGTTTAAACAATAATTTATTATTGAAAAGATTGTTTTTACTACTGTCTTTAAGTGAGATAAAAGCATTAGAGATAATCTTAATAGATAAATCTTTAGATGAACTTTCCAGAGCTTCAGGTAATTGATGCGAGTGGGAGGGGGAAATTGGAGGCGGTGTCGTTTACCAAATCGATGAAAACATATCCGAACAGAAAGTAAATGCCATTGCTAGCTAGCTCCCGTCAACTGAGCCCCTTTTGGACGCGGCAATTTTCGCAAATTCTTGCATGAATTGAACATTTTTTTTATGAAATTAGTAGTGTTTCAAACAGATTCTAAATATGCAAATATAAAAGTGTGCGTGTATTTTATTATATATATTTCCTTTCTTAACGTTGATGGTTTCCTCTCAAGCTCTTTTTATGTATATATGATTCCAAGGGTACTCCCAATAGTTTGACACTACAACTTGGTACTAGAGAACGTTAGATAAGATTTTAGATAGAACTATTTCAAGAGTTTGATATTATAGCTTATTACTAAAGTTTGTATTTATATGAGAGAGAATGACTAGTTTGTACCGATATAATCACTAATTTCTTAGTTTTCCCAAAAACCTCGAGACTTGCATGAATACTAAGCTTTTTCTCTCTCTTCCCTCTCTCTTCCAACTCACCAAAAAGATGACATGGCATCTACAATATGCATAAAACAAATCTGCATGTTGAGTGTGTCGAAAGGGAATCTACAATATGTTGTCTCTGAAGACTCCACTTTATCTAGATAACCGTAGATCGTGAAAACCTCTCAACTGTTTATCTTTATCATCATTCCCATAATAATTTTCTTATTATTTTCACCCCACATTTTCCAACTCTTTTCGGATTTCTTGGTACGGTGTGAAAAAACACCCATCTACAATATGCATAAAGCAAAATGATAGTGTTTAGTGAAAGATTCAATGAACTTCTCAGAAATTCAGATCATGCGAATGGTGGGTATGTCGACCAGATCAGATGTATGGGATAAGCAATCTGTTAGGTTTTTGATCTAAGGCCAAACGGCTGAGACGAGAGAGACGTGGGGAAACCCACGTCCGGTTTTTTCAGCGCCCTAATTGGGGGTGCCTAACCAACTTGTGGTTACGGTCCCTGTAACAAATACCATATAAGAGAAGGAGTTCCGCCTCTCCGTGATGTCGCTCCGAGAGCCAAAGCCCGAACAAACCCTAAAGTTACCCGATCTATTGAGCGCTGCCAAGCAACGGAAAATCGCCGCCATCGCAGACATCAACGGCAACTCTCCGCACTCGGCGACACCCGACCTTCACCGACTCATCCCCACGCCGCATCACGTGAGGCACGAGGTCTTCGCCATGGCGTTCATCGGTGATCAGAAGTCAAACCACAAATCCTCCAACCCTAGGTGTTCTAGACGCAGCTAGTGGATTATGTGTTGTGCTTGAGGATTAAGTTCTAATATTTGCATCGAGCCTCACTAGTTTCCCTAGAACCCTAGCTCTCTAATGTGCTTGTTTTAATGGCTCGGCTAGCATGGGAGAAGGAGGGAATCAATCATTTCGTGTAAACCCTAAGAAAATTTCCCCAAATCCCTAGAATCCCCAAATCAGAACAAAAAATTTGGATTAGGCGGGGCTTATGATTTTAGATCCCGCCGTGCTTCTTTTCGAGCGTGCGCGCCGTTCCCGCCGGTGTCGCGGGCGCGCCGCCGAGAGCCACCGCCTCGCCTCTCGGGCCTCCTCCGTGCTGCTCCATGCGCCGCCGCCCGCGGAGCCGCCGGCTTGCCGCCGCCGCAGGGCCGCCGCCTCCCGATGGCGCCACCGCGCCGCCGCTCCACGCCAGCCGCCGCCGCCGCCGCCGCGGAGTGCACCGCTGTTGCTCCGCTCCGGCCGCCGATTTCCGCGTGTCCGCCGTCGCCGCCCCTCCCGCCGCACTCCGTTTTCGAGCCGCCGCCAACGCCCTGGGGAGCCGCCGCTCCGCCTCTGCTCGGGAGCCGCATGCGCCGCCGCCCTTGATCCGTTTTTTTCGGGGCACATGGCTGAAATGCCCCTAGGGTTAGGGTTTGGGTGATTTTGTTGTGGGTGTGCGCATGCTGGCCAAATTGGGCTGCGCGACTGAGTTGGGCTGAAAAAAGGGAGGGGCTATTGGAGCGCATAATCTTATGTATTTCAGCATATATTTCATGCATATATTTAGGTATATATATACATGAAATTGATTTATTGTATATACTTTAGGCTGTTGGTTTTTATTTTCAGTGTATATTTCATATATTTATGATATATCTAATGTTTAATTATTGATTATTTGATGTCTTTCATGAAAATATTACTGAATAATGTCTTTAAGCTGCTGAAAATATTATGATCTTTTCCGCTGCGTAATGTTCTGCCTCAAATTGAATGGAACCAACGAGAAATTCAATTGGAGGGTTGTGTTTAATTTTATATGCTATTACTTTTGGACCAACGTTAATTGTAATTGCATATTATCAATTATGTTTGTTATTATGTCCAATTTTTCATGCTATTACTCTTTGACCAACGTTAATTGTAATTGCATGATATTAATTATGTTAAATTTTTCGTTTCTGCCCAACGGTGATGCGAAAAATTCTTATGTGCATGTTGTTAATCGTACCAACGTAAGGTTAACTTTCATGCAAATTGATTATGCGTTTTCCTAATGTAAATTTTAAAATTTTTCAGCTGCTTCTGTTTCTGCTCAAGTTAATGCTATTGACCCACTTAACGGCAAAGAACTTCCGTAAATGGAAGTTTACACTTATGACGACTTCTTAACTCTTGGATCCGACTACACGCTCAGTTCGATGAGCCCGTCGCTCCTAAGGAAGGAGGACAAATTTGATGACAAAATGAAGGAGTACAAAACTAATGCTGAGAAGTGGGAGCGGTCTAACCATGTTTCACTTGCTGTGATGAAGAACTCCATCAGTGAGGCCATTAGGGGAGCAATCCCTGAAAAGTAAAAGGTGAAGGAGTACTTGTCCTTTATCGAGGATCACTTTAAGGGGTCCTCTAAGGTTTATGCTACCACACTGATGCATAGGCTCATGAACACTAAGTACAATGGTACTGGAAATGTCCGTGAGCACATTATGACCATAATTAACATTGCTGCCAGACTTAAGATATTGGACATGGAAATTTCTGATGGTTTCGTTGTCCATTACATTATGATGTCTCTTCCTAAGCAATTTGAAGCTTTCAAGGTGAACTATAACACCATTAAGGACAAGTGGACCATGAGTGAGTTGATCGCTAATGTTTCTCAGGAGGAAGAGAGGATCAAGGCTGAGGGGCTACCGATTTTGTAAATCAAGTCGGCTCCTCAAATAAAGTCGGTCCTCTAGAAATAGAGGTGGCTATAAAGGAAAGGGAAAGAAGGAGCAAGCCTACTCCTTATCGAAGCCATAGAAGCCACAGCAGCCACAAAGATCCTAAGGCGCCTAAAACGGTTCAGTCCTGAAGCTCAAATGGACAGAAGAAAAGTGATGAGTGCTACTTTTGTCACTCAAAGGACCATTTCAAAGATGACTGTCCTGGATGGCTAAAATGGCTCGCCAAGAAAGGTACTTATGAAATTACTTTTGTTGATGAAGCATTTTATGCTGATTTTCCTATGAACTCTTGGTGGATTGATTCGTGCCATCAGGCACGCTACTTAATTCTTTGCAGGAATTCCATATGTTGAGAAGTCTCAGAGGGGAAAGAAGCCTAAGAGTGACTAATGGGATGGAAGCCAAAATTGAAGCTATTGGATCAGTTTCTTTAGTTTTGAATAATGGCTTTGTAACGAAACTTAATGATGTTCTTTATGTTCCCTCGATGGGAAGAAACTTAATTTCTGTTTCATTATTAGATAATGATGGATATTCTTGTAATTTTGGACACGGAGAGTGTCTGATTTATTTTAATAATGATAATGTTGGTCGTGCCATCCGACACGACAAGGTTTATATGTTATCCCTGCAAGATTCTCCTATATCCATGAATGTATGTGATGTGAATAAAAAGCGAAAGCGAATTGATGAGACTTCGTCGAAATTGTGGCATTGTCGTTTGGGCCACATTTTGAGGGGGAGAATTGAACGTCTCATTAAAGAAGAAATTCTCCACCCTTTAGACTTTAGTGATTCGATGATCATTGCCTTGATTGTATCAAAGGCAAGTATGTAAAGAAAATAAAGAAAGGTGCTACTCAAGCACGTGGATTTTAGAATTAATTCATACGGACATATGTGGTCCTGTCCCTGTGACATCAGTGGATGGTTATGATTCTTTTATTACGTTCACTGATGATTACTCACGTTATGGCTATATCTATCCTATTAAAGAGAGATCGGAAGCACTTGATAAATTTAAGATATTTAAGGTCAAGTTGAAAATCAGCACGCCTAAAGATTAAAGTAGTGCGCTCGGATCGCGGGGAGAGTATTATGGGCGACACGCAACTTATGGGCGTGTTCCCGGTCCTTTGCCAGGTTCCTACAAGAAAATGGTATAGTCACTCAGTACTCAATGCCCGGAGATCCCCAGCAAAATGGAGTAGCGGAAAGAAGAAACCGCACACTTATGAACATGGTTCGAAGTATGTTGAGCTACTCAACTTTGCCTGTAAAGTTATGGATGGAAGCATTAAAGACCGCTGCACACATACTCAATCGGGTTCCCAGTAAATCAGTGCCTAAAACACCTTATGAATTATGGACTAGGAGAAAACCAAGTTTGAACTACCTACATGTGTGGGGTTGTGCAGCTGAAGCTAAATTGTTTAACCCACAAATTGAGATATTAGACCTCAAGACTGTGAGTTGTCATTTTATTGGCTACCCTGACAGGTCTAAAGGGTACCGATTCTATTGTCCAAATCGTACCACAAAATTTGTAGAAACAAGGCACGCTGTGTTCTTGGAAAATGATGGCATCTGTGGTGACTTGGAGCCTAGAAAAATTGATCTTGAGGAGAAGCGGATTTATGTTGCTTCACCGCTAATCCGACAGACTGATTTTCCTATGCTCCAAGTGGTTGTGCCCACAGCTGATTCTGTAGTTGCAACTCTTGTTGCGTCTCCGATTAGTCGTGGCTACTCCTTCGCTGAGGGCTCAGAAAGTACAAGTGCGGCACCTAATGATGAGCCTTCACAGCCCTCTGTGACAATTAATGAACAGCCTAATGAGCCTGCTAATGAACCTGTCAGGAGATCAGAACGAGTGAGGAGATCTGCTATTCCAAGTGATTATGAGGTTTACCTGAATGAAGATGATCTTGGGAAGGTGGATGATCCTAGCTCTTATAAGGAAGCTATGAAGAGTAAGGATTCATCTAAGTGGCTAGATGCTATGAAAGATGAAATTAAGTCTATGGGCGATAATGATGTATGAGATTTAGTAGAAATTCCTAATAGAGCCAAAACAGTAGGCTGCAAATGGGTCTACAAAACCAAACGTGACTCCAAAGGGAATATCGAAAGGTTTAAGGCGAGACTTGTAGCAAAAGGGTTTACACAAAGAGAAGACATTGATTATAATGAAACATTTTCTCCTGTCTCATCTAAAGATTCATTTAGAATCATAATGGCGCTCACAACACAATTTGATTTAGAGTTGCACCAAATGGATGTTAAGACTGCATTCCTGAATGGAGACTTGTATGAGGACGTTTACATGACACAACCGGAAGGTTTTGTCGTGGAAGGCGAGGAACATTTGGGATGCAAGCTAAGGAAATCTATATATGGCTTGAAGCAAGCTTCTAGGCAATGATAACTTAAGTTCGATGAAGTCATAAGGAAATTTGGATTTAAGGAGAATGATGTTGATAATTGTACATATGTTAAGTTCAGGGGGAGTAATTACACCTTCTTAATCCTTTATGTGGATGATATATTATTGGCCAGCAGCAGTGTGGACATGCTACGGGAAACTAAAAGATTTCTCTCATCCAATTTTGACATGAAGGATCTCGGTGAAGCATCTTATATTCTTGGTATTGAAATTCACCGAGATAGGTTCAAAGGAACATTGGGTTTATCACAAAAGGCATACATTGACAGAGTACTAAAGAGATACAATATGCATAAATGCTATGTCTCGCCTGCTCCTATTGTTAAGGGTGATAAGTTTGGGAAATTTTAATGCCTAAAGAATGACTATGAATCGATCGATGAAGGTCAGACCTTACGCTTCATTGCCGAAGTATTATGTATGCTCAAGTATGTACACGCCCGATTTAGCTTTTGTTACCGGATGCTTGGCGATATCAGTCAAATCCAGACCGACCATCGGAAATCCGTTAAGAAAGTCCTGCGCTATATGCAAGGCACTAAAGGTCACATGCTCACATACAGAAAATGCGATAACCTTGAGGTTGTCGGTTATTCTGATGCTGATTTTGCGGGGTGTAAAGACACTAAGAAGTCCACATCAGGTTATATTTTCACCCTCGCAGGAGCAGCAATTTCATGGAAAAGTGTAAAACAAATGCTTAATGCATCGTCGACAATACAGGCTGAATTTGTGGCATGTTATGAGGCTACTGGGCAGGCTGTATGGCTTAAGAACTTTATCCCGGGATTGAGAGTGGTAGACAGCATTTCTAGACCACTCATTCTCAGATCGTGATAATCAACCCGCAGCTTTTCTATTCGAGTAACAACAAGTCAAGTGCGCTGCCAAGCACATTGACATAAAGTATCATGTTGTGAAAGATAGAGTCCAGGATCAAACAATTAAGGTTGAGCATATTGGAACTAAATTTATGCTTGTGGATCCGCTCACAAAAGGCTTACCACCCAATATTTTTCGTGATCATGTTGCCGGCATGGGTTTATTGGAGAGCCTGTGATCCTGGAATAAGAGAACCATATAAAGTAACCAACTCCCATGAAGTATTATGTTATCCGATCGATATAGAATGGAGCACTATAAGTACTGATGTCCAGCGGTACTTAATTGACTGTTGTGACACATTACTTTGGTGTTAATTTTTATTGAGAGAGGGCTCATGATGTTTAGCCTTACGATCAAGGGGGAGAATGCTCGGTTTTTGATCTAAGGCCAAATGGCTGAGACGAGAGAGACGTGGGGAAACCCACGTCTGGTTTTTTCAGCGCCCTGATCGGGGGTGCCTAACCAACTTGTGGTTACAGTCCCTTGTTGCAACAGCGCCATATAAGAGAAGGAGTTCCGGCCTCTCCCGTGATGTCGTTCCCGTGAGAGCCAAAGCCCCGAACAAACCCTAAAGTTACCCGATCTATTGAGCGCTGCCAAGCAACGGGAAGATCGCCGCCGCCACTGCAGGACGTCAATGGCAACTCTCCGTACCCCGGCGACACCCTGACCTTCACCGACTCATCCCCACGCCTGCATCATGCAGGCACAAGGTCTTCGCTCATGGCGTTCATCGGTGACCGTAAGTCAAACCACAAATCCCTCCAACCCTAGGTGTTCTAGACGTAGGCTAGTGGATTATGTGTTGTGCTTGAGGATTAAGTTCTAATACAATCTAGTAAACTGCTAGCTCATTCTCCATACCTAAAAGCACAGCGCGGCATGTTCATATGCCATGCTTACATGGGAGCTTGAATTTTTGAAAGGAAATCAAATCTGCTAAATATAAGGTTCAATCAGGTTTACTTCCCAAACTCTAGATCTAAATGAGCTGAACACAACTAAATTCAAAGGCTGCCATATACATGCCCTATAGCAGCAACCTTATAAGTGATATTGAGCCTTATCCCCTAAAAGACTAGTCCAATAAATAAGATCTCATTCACACTTATAAGTTATGTTTTTTCTTCTCCCAACCGATGTGGGACTATTCCCAACATTATTTCCCTCGCACATCGGCTGTGTACTTCCAAAACTATAAAGTCTAAGGATATGTTAGGTTTTGGGCTCTGATACCAATGGTTAAATAGGACCCTGGGTGGGTTCTTTTGGGCTGATGGCTTATGGCTTAAATATTTAAATTCTGGCTGTTCGTGAGAGGGAGTATGCAGATAAAAATAGTTGCATGCGATTTTGGTCGGTACAGCTGAGCTCAGTACACTTTTTACTTTAATATTCCTATTGATCCCATCTTGAAAAAACGCACCGTTTAAAAGTTAGTTACTGTAGACAGTACAATCATAAGTCAACTTTAAGTCCAAAAGAACTCAGCCTCTGATCATATGCTTAGGTCCAACTTAGTTTACTCCCCAGGCCTAGGTCCAAATGGGCTGAACACAATTAATCCATGGGCTGACGCATGCAATCTCTATAGCAATAGTTTTATAAGTGGTATTGCATCTTTTCCCTCTAAAAGGCTAGTATAATAAGTGAGTTCTTTCCCACACTTATAAGTTATGATTTTTCTTTTCACAACTGATGTAAACTATTCCCCACAAAATCAAATCAACATCCCAAACAGGAAAAAGAAAAACAGAGACCAGCTTAGCTAGCTGTAGTCTTACGACACCATACATGCGAGGAAGACATGTATACAACTGTCCTTGCTTTCAGAAAGTAACAATACTAATCTGCGATCATCTGCAAATTTGCACCTGAACTAGCCTATCGCTTTCTTTGCTTACGGACATGACTGAAGGTACGGTGTAGACGGCAAATAGGAGTCGTCTCTCTTAAGATAATGACTGAAGTGTATGCTGCGTGTTGTCTTCATCCTTTTCGATGCCCAGCAGTTTCCTAGCAAATGGCTGTCAATGCGGGGTCTGTTACCTCGGTAACACGCACGAACGTGAAGTGAGGTCGACCAATTAGAGTGGAATTGAAGAACTTAGGGTGTGTTTGGAAAGTGGAATAGAAAACAGAGGAACGGAGAAAAATACAGAAAATTTATAGGAATGTAGTGGCAAAATAGAGGAATAAAAATACAAAAAATATAGAAAGAGGCATTTAGAATATAGGAAAAACATAGGAGTGAATAACGCAGGAATAAGACATATAAGAATAATGTAAAAACATTAGTAAGATATTTCCATTTAAACTCACTCACTAACAAGTAGGCCAAATAAATCAAAGGTCCCATTGGTTAGTAACTAATATGTATACTTCTTATCCTACGCCCTCATTCTCCCAGCCGCTCTTATCCTTTCACCATGAGAGGGCCGGTGGACTCGGGTTGGACGGTGCTGAGCTAGCCAGGAAGGTTGTGTGGCCTGGGGCAATGACAGTTGTGGCGAGATGGTCAGGAGGACCATGCGGACTAGGCAAGACAGCAACGGGCGGGCCTAGAGGGTCGAGCACCTAGGTGTAGTGATAGTTGTGGTCTGACCGGGAGGGCCATGGGGTGGCGACGGTCGTGGTTTGACCCAAAAGGGCCATATGGGCTGGGGCAACAATGGCAGAAACACCAAGCATAGCGAATTGTGTCGTGCATGCTGCGCAGATAGAGGCGACCTAGCAGCGGTGGATCAGGTCGAGCTCTGACGAGGTAGGGTCCTCTCCCTCCTCTCTCCGATCTTGCTTATTTTCCAAATCGTAGGAAAGTTTACAAAGAGATTTGGGTGGATGTTTATTTTCCTGTGAAATCGTGGGTAGCCAATAGTATTCCATAGGAATTGGGCTGCTCGATCCTCCATTCCAAATGCTAAATTTGTGTGACTTTCCTCTGTTTAGTATTCTTATACTTTTCCTTCGAAATTCCTCCAATCCAAACGGGACCTTAGACAATAATTGCAGCTGACCAAACTTGCAAAGCTGGTCTGCATATATTGATAACGTCAATGGAAACATGTGTCCTCTACTTTTACTTGGCCTTCTATTCCAAATTATGTCTGCAAGGTGACATTTTTACCATCAAATTCTTTGAAAATATGTTGTTTCAAAAGAAAATAATTGTACATTATGAAACTATATTTCATGATGAATCAAGTAATATTAATTTTATGTTTGATTTTAAGTTTGACTGTCACAGATTCTAAAACAACTCACATTCGGAATCGAAGGTAGTACGTGCTTATTTCGTCGGCAACACAACCACAATCCCACTAGTAGGTTACGACTATGTGCGAATCATACCGGTGTTCTTTACATTACTGTACAATAACAAGTACTCTAAAGCACTTAATTAAGAATATGATAGCATATACATCTAAAATATACATATGTTGTAAATTGCATCCATATACACGAACCAAAAGTTTGTGAAATGGAATGTTTCCAATCATTGCTTCAACCTATTATGTGGCCAACATTTGATTTCACGTCTCTGGCACTTAGACTGCACCATCAAACACAACCAGAAACCACATTATTCCTGACAGGATAGAGAAATCCTGACGGGCCAAGCCACTTGTCAGGAAAGAAGGGGCGTGAGAAACTGTAAATCATCAGGATTGAGAACACATTCCTGATGGGAACAAACACTGGTAGATCTCTAAGGCCCGGCTCTAATTGACTCATGGCTTAAACTTTTAGCTATGGCTTTTGATTTATGCTTAAAATCACACTATAGCGGTTATTAGTTTTTTCTAAGAAAAAAGAGAAAAGATAAAAAAAAATATTACATCATCATAGACAATGCAAAGAAATAAAGGAAAAAAAGAAAAAAAAAACTTCTACGGGGTTGATGTGTGCACAGGGACGGATCCACAGTGTAGTGGCCGCCGTCATATGACCCCAATGACCTTATGCATAGTCCATGGTAGAACTCTATGTATACAAGAGGTTATTCCATGAACCAAGTGAGGTTAGTGTATGATAACCTCCATTACCTCAGTGGCTCGGTCCAATGTGCGCCTACAGGAATTTTCACATAAAAGATAATCTCAGCTGTTGACACGCATGTATAGTGGTAAGCCACAAGTTGAAGTTTGCGACCATGACGGAAAACATATAAGATCATTATAAGGAAATTCCTTGTTTGTCACCGAACATTCCTACCCAGCCTTCTCTGACGGTGCGAGGTAATGAAAAATCACCAAAAATCAGTAGTAAAAGTAGAAGAATTCACACTCAGAAACAAGTAGTAAAAAATTACCAAGAGGTAGAAGCAGAACAGCTATAAGCAAAACTGATCAAACAGCCCTAAGCAAAGCTGATCAAACAGCCATTTGTCTTAAGAATTTTTGGTACGGATAATCCATTTTTTATTCGAAATTACAGAAATATACCTGTGGAAATTTTTTTTACAAAAATAGGCTCAAGTCGCCCAATGAGAGGGCGACTGGAGCCTATCGCCCAACCAGAAGCCGATTCTATTCCTGTCGCTCAACCATTAAGACAGATCGAGTCGACTCCCATTGGGCGACTTTAATGCAGTCGCCCAATGGTTGAGCTATAGGTATCAAATCTTCGCCAAAAATAGTGAAAATTGGTGGGGCTATTCTTCATACATCCAAAAGCCTTCAGAAAAAAATTTTGAGCAATTTTGGCTACGGGATTAAAAGTTATAGCAGTTTCAATCGAGGCCGAAATGAATTTGAGTCCGTCTATAACTTTTGATCCCGTAGCCGAAATTACTCAAATTTTTTTCTGAAGGCTTTTGGATGTATGAAGAATAGCCCCACCAATTTTCACTATTTTTGGTGAAGGTTTGATACCTATAGCTCAACCATTGGGCGACTGCATTAAAGTCGCCCAATGGGAGGGCGACTGGATGGTAAAATTTTTGCTTTTTAGCCCAAAAATTTAAAGTTTTTTACATATGGACCCCTGGAGAAAAGATTTGCAAAAATGGACCTAGCACGGCGCCAACTCACATGGCGCCCATGGTACACGTGACGGCGCCACATTCTATGGCGCCGCGCGCGGACACGTAGGATCCACGGTGGCAAAGACGCGCGCCAACGAACATGGCGCCGTCACGTGTAAACACGGCGCTAACGGTAGTGGCGCCGTTTCATGGGACTTAAACCCGAGCGCAGCCCCGCCAACCCTCGCTTGCTCGAACAGCATCGAGCAGAGAACAGCGCCGCCGCCGCCGCGCGTCTCTCCTCCCAAATCCATCCCAAATCATCGATTTTTTCGCGATTTTGGTTCCAAACCGAGCAAGCAAGGTGAGCTCCTCCTCCTTTTTGATTTGTTGCAGAGATATGGATAATTTGAGGTACATTTCGTAGGGCAAAATTTGAAACCCTAGATGAAATTAGTTGGATTTGGTTCGGTTTTAGGTTCGATTCGCAATAGATATGCGTAATGTATTAGTAATAATGTGTATAGATCCGTTTCTAGGGTTGAAATTAGTTGGATTAGGGTTTGATTTGGGTAACTAGCTAACCTAGGGTTAGAAACGAGAAAAATTATAAATCTTATTCATTTCGCATTTTAGGTTGTCATGGGCTTCACTCGTTTGCCACCTCCATCCGGTGTTCCCGTGCCGATGTGTTATTGCGGCGATCCTTGCAAAGTGGAAAGGTCGGATGATCCGGATACATATAGGCAGAGGTACTGGATGTGCGCCAACTGGGCGTTCGATCAACCACGTGCCGCTGTTGTCCTCGGCAAGATGGTATGTTGTATTGTCGATTCATCGAATTGGTATTAATTCTGTTGGTTTAACGAATGCGTACATTTGCAGGAGCCTCCACCGCTTTGTGATTTTGAGCAGTGGATCGACACTGCGATCGCTGAGGATGACAAACAATATCTTGACGCCAATAAGAAGTGCGATGAAGAACGAAAGGAGAGGTGGGAAAGGGAGAAGAAACAGGAGGAGGCCGCGAGGGAACACCGTGAAGAGGAGCGTAGGAGGGCTGCGGCAAAGCGCAAGGGAGAAAGGCAGAAGAAGCTAGAGAGAGCGCGGCGTGCCAAGGCAGCCCTTGAGCAGTACCCTGATGCTCAGAGGAAGGGGAAGTGGCCTCGATGCACTCAGTAGGTTATTTTAATGTTTGATGTATGCGGACGTATGTATTTTCTGAAAATTTATAAACTATGTATGTGGACTATGTATGTATGTATGTGGGTGTATGCACTCAGTATGTTATTTTGGGCTGTGCTTATTCATTTGGTGAATGTCAATTAGATTGTATGTGCGGATGAAACGAAACAACTAGGCCGAGCTTGCATATAAAGCAAGTGCAGTAATAACGGCGCCAAACAACCTGGCGCCGTATAAAAGTGTCACGGCGCCAACCACTATGGCGCCGATATGTTGGAGTTCGGCGCACAAAAGTTTGGCGCCAAAGGTACAGGCGCCGTTCTTAAGTATCATGGCGCCAGAGTCTTTGGCGCCGTAATACGGAAACCTACAGAAAACAGCAAAGAGCTGACTGTTTCTGCACATGCACACATATACATACATTCACATATGAAACACATACGTCCCTCTGCATTTGCCCTCCATCCGCGACAGCCCTATGTGCGTTGCTTAGGTCATTATAATCGGACACTAGTGGATCACGCCAGAAACATTCTTCTCAACATCTCAATTTCGCTAGACGCCAAACTCGTGGATCGGTCTGTCATCATCCGAGTCCACACCCTCGCATCCTCATAACCACCTCGTCTCCTCGCAAGCTGTACATCCACCTCGTTAGATGCTACACAAACCATGGGTTTCTCAAACACTGTCTCCTCGTTGAATCCACCAACAAAGCGGTCATCGACATCCTCAGACTCAGCTTCTACCTGAGTCAATGGGACCTCACATACTTGAGCCGAGGATACAACTTGCACCTCGACCTCTTCATGATCCGGTGACCCAACCAACAGTGAGTCATTGGGATCCAATGCAGCCCTAGGAGGTGATTGATCTCTCACCACCCTCTGCACAAACAAGTCAGGTGCTCTGACATCTGAGTCCAAAACAATGGCCACATAGTTATCCCATTCACCGTCGCTGCCAATCGAAACCAATCTCTTTATACGCGGCCCCTTTGACGACCCAACATCAATCAATCCTTGCATAACGACATCACCATGCTCATCTGTCCATCCCAACCTCTCTTTCAAGCGATAAATGACCTCACCATACGACGGACGTGAACTAAATAGCAACGTGGTCTCTTCCATGCCTTCCAAATCAACACCTCCATTGTCATTTCTTCACACAGACCACCATGGTGCAAAGTCACAATCTTATCCATCTATAGCACAACAAACAAACATACATCACCATTACGCATAATAATCAAACGCTAGAAACGGATCTATACACATTATTACTAATACATTACGCATATCTATTGCGAATCGAACCTAAAACCGAACCAAATCCAACTAATTTCATCTAGGGTTTCAAATTTTGCCCTACGAAATGTACCTCAAATTATCCATATCTACTGCAACAAATCAAAAGAGGAGGGGAGCTCACCTTGCTTGCTCGGTTTGGAACCAAAATCGCGAAAAATCGATGATTTGGGATGGATTTGGGGAGGAGGGACGGCGCGGCGGCACTGCTCTCTGCTCGGTGCTGCTCGAGCAACCGAGGGTTGGCCGGGCTACGCCGGGTTTAAGTCCCATGAAACGGCGCCACTACCGTTAGCGCCGTGTTTACACGCGACGGCGCCATGTTCGCTGGCGCCGTCGTCGTGCCACCGTGGATCTCACGTGTCCACGCACGCACCATAGAATGTGGCGCCACACGTGTACCATGGGCGCCATGTGAGTTGGCGCCGTGCTAGGGGTCCATTTTTGCAAATCTTTTCTCCAGGGGTCCATATGTAAAAAACTTTAAATTTTTGGGCTAAAAAGCAAAAATTTTACGACTGGATGCAGTCGCCCAATGGTTGAGCGACAGGAACAGAATCGGCTTCTGGTTGGGCGATAGGCTCCAGTCGCCCTCCCATTGGGCGACTTGAGCCTATTTTTGTAAACAATTTTCCCGCGGGTATATTTTTGTAATTTCGAATAAAAAATAGATTATTCGTACAAAAAATTCTTTGTCTTAACGTCTCCATGGAAAGAAAGGCGACCCATTTGACTGGCCCTAGCACTGGCAGGACCGTAGATAGGGGGAAAACGGGTCGGATTCGGACGGATATTACTGTTACCATATCCTAACCCATATTTTTTCTCCGGATTTAGTACCAATCGGATTCGGTACCAATCGGATTCGATGTCGGATCGGTCGGGATTAACCCATTTCGTTTGCACCCCTACTTGTTTGTAAGGAATGCATACAGTGCAGTAAATGGAGTAGGACGCACTGACTTGATGTTACTATTTAATAGCTGATGTGGAAGATTTTATTTTACCATTGCAAAAGAAAATGAAACGTCAAATAGTAGCACTAACCCGAAATCAAACTTGAAGATGTATCGGATTCGGACGGATATTCGGATTCGGACGGATATTGCTGTTACCATATCCTAACCCATATTTTTTTCTCCGGATTCGGTACTAGTCGGATTTGGTACCAATCGGATTCGGTGCCGGATCGGTCGAGATTAACCCGACCCGTTTTCACCCCTAACCGTAGATAATCCAGGTAGGGCAGCCCAATTGCAAGCCGGATTCTTTTAGGCTATGGTTTATTGTTAGAGTTAATAATTTTTAGTTCTAATGTGAGCGTTTGTAAAAATGAATCAAATATCAATAAGCTGATAAACCACTTTGAAAATATTGTCCCAATAAATTATTTAAAAAATACAACGAAGAAGTTGTCGTATTTATTTATTTAAAAGAAGTTATAAGTAATAAGCTATAAACCAAAAAATTAGCAGGTAGATCTGCACTGAATTTTTTGTACGGATAATCCTTTTTTTTATTCGAAATTACAGAAATATACCCGCAGGAATTTTTTTTACAAAAATATTCTCCAGTCGCCTAATGGTTGGGCGATCGAGCCTTCGCCCAACCGCATCGTGACACAATATCGTGCCGTCAGACGCTGAGCAATTGCATCCATCGCGCTCAGACGGCGACTTCCATGCAGTCGCCAACCCATTAGGCGACTTGCATGCAGTCGCCATCCCATTAGGCGACTGCATGTCCCCCGTGAATTTTGTGAATTTTGTAGTTTTAAAGTGGTAAAAAAATGTTGTAATATAAGTTTATGTTTATTGTATATTGTAGGTGTGTAAAAATTTTTAGAAACTTTTTTATTAAAGATTAACGGGAGAACGATCGATACATACACTGTTAAGTGACATACGATGATAATTTGTGTGCGGAGAACCGGTACGTTTATGATTGAATGCGAAAAGAAGAGATGATATACATGTTTGAATTTAAATAAACTTCATAATATAAGTGTGAGTAACATGCCGCGTTTTTTTTCATTACATAATATAGCATCCTCACTCGCCACCTGGTGTGCCCGCCATCGCGCTCGCCCACCCATACGGCCCCGCTTGGCCCTCCTCCGGCAACGGGTTACGAGGCTCGAAAAGTAAAACGAGCGGAGGGTGTCTATCTCGCCTGCGCTGGTGGAGTCACCGCACCTCTGGCTGTGTGCCCTCCGGCACCGGGAGGGCATCGCCAGAGAGAACCTCCGGCTGCGTCGGAGAACCGCTCGCCACTCCGCAAAAACCGGTCCACATCGTCCGGCCCGGGAGACGCCATGCCGCTGGTAAGTACCGCAATAGTAATATCGTTAGTTCGTTGCATGTCGCCTTGGGATAAAACGAGATTCGACGATGCGCACCGTAGCCGGTGCCATCGAGGTAGGAGGAGGCATACACCCCGCGTGTGGAAGCCGGGATGTGCGGAGGAGGCGTGAAGCTCGGTGGTGTAGGAGGCCGTGCCGTGCTGAACCCCGGCCGCCCGGGTGAGGTGGTGTAGGACGTGTCCACGTACTACCTCCGGAGTAGTGCCACGCTGGTCGGGGTGGCACTGGTGGACGAGCAGTCGGAGCGCTGGGCGTGGAGACCGCTGGTAGCCTAGTGCAGGACAGCAAGCTAACAATACGTCTACACTCGGCCTCCACCCGACGCATAAAGCTGACGCCCTCCTCGTGGGTCAGCTCCGCACCAGTGGCGACCCTCTGCAGTAGTGAGGCGGAGTCGTTCCATAGGGCAGCACCGACGTCAGCCTGGACACAAAGACATAAAATGGTCGATCATCAAAACGACATTTGAGAAATGTAAACTGCATGCTTACCAAAATGGCCATTTGGGCATATTTGAAATTACATGTAACGTACCGCGATGTGAGCGTCGCGCGTGAGGTACGCGGGGTACGTGTCTATCGGAGCGGCGACCTATGTGGCAGGCGGGTCTACGACATATACGAGCCTGGTACGTGTCCGCCCCTGGTACCAGCGCAGGTACTCCGCGTAGTCCCTGCTGTCGTATGGCTGGTCCTCCTCCACGCGGTCGTCGAGCGCACCCTCCCACCGCCGACCTGTGGCATGCATCTTTGTCAACCACCGCGCCTCTTTAACTCCCTTCGCACCGTGCTCGCGATAGAACCATTACGAAATGTGAGATACTTGCGAACGCAGAGTAAGTATGTACATATTTAGCACAAACGATCACTCACCCGCACGCTCGCGAAGCGATGGTCCGACCGTACAGAAACGCCGCCGAGCCCGAATCGCCGCATGACTCGTTGGGGTGCGAGTCCTCCACGAGATATGGTACACGAAGCTTTGGCGGGTGAGCCGTAGCCCGGCCACGGAAGCAAAGTGTGGACAGCCCGCCAGAGCACGGGCTGCACCGCCAGATCTACGTATGGCTCCCAGCGCACGCCGTCTACCGTGATGCGATCGAATCGCTCCACAAGGGCGTGTGCGCCGCGTGACTCGCACGCGCGCGAATCGCACTGCAAGAAAGACAAGTTGTTTAGTACGACGATCGTCAATAAGAAAGAAATAGTTGACTGTGATAATACTTACTCGACGATGGCACCAGAGAGAATCCATCATCGGTCGGTCGACGTCTTCCCCTGGATACATCTCGGGCCCGTACGGACCCATGTCGTCTAGCACAGGTTGTCCGATGCTCAACCGCTCGAACGACCACAACTGCAGCAGCAGGGGACAGCCCGTGAGGACCGAGTTCGCCCTGGTCCTCATGCACGCATTGCACAGTGCGCGGTACGTCGCGGCAAGTGTGGCCGATCCCCAGCTGACCTGGGGGCTCGCCATCAGTGATCGCTCTCGCATAAGCGATAAGGTGCGCATCCACCGAGTTGCCGTGGCTGGTGGTGAAAAGCACCCAACCAAACAGCCACAGCACGTACGCCTCCAAGTGGCACGAGACCTGGTAATCATTTGCTTGCGGATCCATGCGCTCCACCTGCATGCAAACGAGTTGTTATTAGTACGTAATACAACAAATAAGAGCTTCCAATACACGATCAATTCTAAATACTACGTACCCGGTACTGTGCGAGCCACCTCAGCGTCGGCCCATGGGTCTGATCCTCCTCGAAGATGTGGTGGTGATCGCCCGGTGGAACAACCCCGTCGAATTTGCCGAGCAGGTCAGCGCGCCAGTCGGCCGGGGCCTCTGGTAGGAAGGCAGCGTCTCCCGCGATCGGAAGGCCAAGGAGTAGGGACACATCCTGCAGGTTCGGCATCATCTCCACGAATGGGAGGTGGAAAGTGTGCGTCTTGGGCCGCCAACGGTCCACCAAAGCCGTTAGCAGGGAACGGTCGAACGGGAATCGTCGTGATGGCTCCCCGCCCGCTTCGTCCCCGCCCGCGGCCAAGGCGGCTCCATCCTCCTCCGTGGCCTCCACCATCCGGGCAAGAGGAAGCAGCCCGGCATCCCGCAGCCTGCAAACAAAGTGAAGATTAGCACGGAACGTTCTTACGGTCGGGCTAAACGTTAGCATAGTGCAAATCTGGCAGTCCAACGGGGGTCGAGTCCCCAGGCCACGCGAGGTGTGCATGTCTGGACCACTCCCAGCTCAGGCGGCTCGTCCGTGCTCCCCGGTGGCGCCGCACGATGGGAAACGCGATGCACACGGTCCACGTGCTCGTCCAACAGCGCGTACCGCCACTCGGAGTCACGTCCAGCACGAGTCATACCTGCAAAATTTGTACAATAATTTCAACATTAAATTTTGTACATCTAAATTTCTACACTACATTTTCTATAATAATACATCAAAAATACTATACAAAATTTGTACACTCAATTTTCTACATCTAAATTTGTACACTACATTTTCTACAATAATACATACAAAACATTTTCTACATCTACATTTGAATACTATATTTTCTACAATAATGTATTAAAAATGGTATACAAAATTTATAAACTAAATTTTCTAAACTAAATTTCTAAACTATATTTTCTACACAAAATTTTAAAACGAAATTTCTAAACTAAATTTCAAAACTACATTTTGTAAACTAAATTTCTAAACTAAATTTGTAAACTATATTTTCTAAACTAAATTTGTAAACTATATTTTCTAAACTAAATTTCTAAAATAAATTTCTAAACTACATTTTCTAAACTAAATTTGTAAACTATATTTTCTAAACTAAATTTCTAAATTAAATTTCTAAACTATATTTCTAAACTATATTTTCTAAACTAAATTTCTAAACTAAATTTCTAAACTATATTTTCTAACCTAAATTTTCAGAACTAATTTTTCTAAACTTAATTTCTAAACTATATTTTCTAAACAAAATTTGAAAACTAAAATTTCTAAAATATATTTTCTAAACTATATTTTCTAAACAAAATTTGAAAACTAAATTTCTAAACTACATTTTCTAAACTAAATTTCTAAACTAAATTTTCTAAACTAAATTTCTAAGCTAAATTTTCTAAACTACATCTTCTCCTCCTCTCCCTCTCCTTCTCTCCCCCTCCTCTTCTCCTCCTCTCCCTCTCCTTCTCTCCCCCTCCTCTTCTCCTCCTCTCCCTCTCCTTCTCTCCCCCTTCTCTTCTTCCCTCTCTCTTCTTCTCTTCTTCTTCTACTCTTCGCGCGGCCGAACGAACGGCCGGCGCTCGGCCGAGTGGTCTTATATCGCCCCCAGTCGCCCAATTGTTCGGCGACTGGATTTGAAGTCGCCCAACGGTTCGGCGACTGGAGAACGGTTGGTATATTCATTAACTGTCGCAGTCTGGTTGGGCGAAAGGCTCCAGTCCCCCAACCATTAGGCGACTGGAGCCTATTTTTGTAAAAAAAAAATTCCGCTATATTTCTGTAATTTCGAATAAAAAATAGATTATCTGTACAAAAAATTCGATCTGCACTGCAGGGTCCAACCAACTTGTGCAGACGTATGGGGCCTGTTCTTTGCACTCCCTGCCAGTCTTCGAACCATGAAAAACATTTGTTACGAGTTTTGGGAATTAAAAGGCAGCATCAGTAAACAATACGCATAATATTTGCTTCCTCAAAGAAAAGATAGCTTTTGCAGAATAAATCTTTTTAATTCAAAACAAAAACTCAAGCATTGCTAAACGAAAAGACGGCAAAACAAAACCTCAGTAAGTTCGTAGGATTCAATCCTCAAATTAGAAAAGAGTGTCTCCTCAAATACGCTTGTGAGAAACATAGGTAGAAGCCAAATGGCCGTGATCTCACCATTGTTACCATTACCATGATCAAACTAGCTAACTAATGAAACAATGTAGCCATAAGAAATCAAAAGTGGGTGTTAATCCGATGTTTTTTTTACTTTCTCTTCTTAAATCTAACATACTAGACTACATACTTTTTTTTTCACCATTTCGCCTAACACTAATACATACCTCACACTTGAGTGCCCAATAGACTCCCAAAAAGTGCTAAATTGAAAAAAATACTTTTGCATCTAGACCCTCCCTATAGAGGAAAATTGCAAGCGGCACCAGTTGTTATGGCGGAGTTTCCTCCTCTCCGGTGACCTCGTCGACTAAGGCGGCATCTTCGGGCGGCGGCGCCACACGGTCATACGGGGACAGCCACTTGGCGCTCATGTACTCGGGCTTGTGCTAGGGCAAAACGTGGAGGCCACGCTTCCTGAGGTTAGCGCGCTCGATGTCGGTAGCCGCGGTGACGAGGAGGCAGAGGCAGTCGTCCTTGCCGACAAACACTGCCGGCAGCCACTGCAAGAGTGCGCGGTAGGCCTTTGTACGCGGACCGGAAGTCGACGTCCACAAGGATGCGCTCCTGCGTGCAGCGGTTGAAGGTGGCGGGGAGGAGCACGTCGAGGTGCGCATGCTTGTCAGCGGGGTGGTAGTGGGACTTGTCCCAGCGGGAGACGCATACGGTGGCGTTGTGGCCTATGGCGCCGAGCAAGGAGGCGACCAGGCGGAGGAGGTCGTGCCTGTGCTCCCCCACTACGCGGTGGCGCTCCAGGTTTTGAGTTGCAAATTTTTGAGTTGCAACCTGACCATTAGGTCTAAAACCTTTGAAATTGAAATTAGATTTTGAAATCCTTGCATTAGCACAAAAACTTCTCAAAAATGAGATGTTACAGATTTCACCCCCCTTAAACAGAATCTCGACCCTGAGATTCGAGCTACTATGGAAACAGAAAGGGGAAGTCCAATCTAAACTGGTCCTCATGCTCCCAGGTTACTTCTCGCTCTGAGTGGTTGCTCCATTAGACTTTATAGAGATAGATGGTTTGGCGTCTCGTTTGCTTCTCCATGGTATCGAGGAATTTGATCGAATGTTCTAGGTAAGATGGGTCTTTCTAGAGTTTGATGGTCTCGACTGGGGTTTGCTCTTCAGGAATTCTGAGACATTTCTTGAGTTGAGAGACATCGAACACATTGTAAACGTCTGACAGACTTGCGGATAGCTCAATCGGTAGGCAACTTCTCCACACTTGGTGATGATAGGGAATGGCCCTATTGTAAGATCGAGGAGGCCGACTAGAGGGGGGTGAATAGGCGGTCTAAAAATTCTCTACAAATTAATAATAGCAATTCAAGAACTTTTCTATTTGCCTAAACCAAGTAAACAATGCGGAAGCTTAAGTCAATTTGGTTTAGCTCAAATAACGCCTAAGTCAAGCAAATTCGCCTAAGTGCACCAACAATACTAACCTAGGTCAAGGTTTGCAATCCTAGGTTTACAAGCAATCAAAATAATGCTAAGTAAGTAAAATGCTTGAATGTAAAAAGAGTACAAGAAAGCAAACCACAAATGACACGTTCTCTTTTTACCATGGTGTTCGGAGACTTGCCGGCCTCCCCTAGTCCACGTTGAGGTAAGCCCGAACAAATCAGACTGGCTCCACGAATTAAGCCTTCCACCTCAAATCCACAAGTGGTAGCTCTTCCCCGCTCCGGGTAGGTGAGCTCCAACCTTCACACACGCCGGGCCTTCTCACAAGCTTCTTTGAGAAGATCACCGGGCACAACGTCTCCCACGCCGTCTAGGAGTCGAGAGTAACAAGCCAAGTCCCTCACTTGACTCTCACCACGTGCAACGAATGCACAAGCTCAATCCGGACATAAAGTCCTCCTCTAGATGCAACACATGCACTCTAGATCACCTCTCATCTCTCACAAAGTGCAACACATGCACAATTGAGTGGAGAGCCTCACACTAGCTCAAAAGAGTGAAATGGAGTCCCAAAAACCTTACCCCAACCGGCCACAAGGGAGTATTTATAACCCACACCTTGAAACTAGCCGTTGGAGTCAAAAACAGGATTCTGCGGTACTACCGCCGTTATAGGACCAGTACTACCGCTCCCCACCATAACGGCTAGAAAAATAGCCGTTAATCAGCCATTTGTGGTACTACCGTTCTGCGGTAGTACCGGGAAGTCGGCACGGTACTTCCGCTTCAGCACAGACAGCACTCAGAAAAACGGTCATAACTTTTGACTCCGATGTCAGAATTGAGTGATCTTGGACTCTATGGAAAGCTTATTCAAAGGGCTACACAACCCATCTATTTGCATTATCTCAAAAATATTAGATCAATGCAGAAATCAAAAGATATCCAAAGAGTCCTTACCATGGTCTAATGTCAAAGGAGATAGCAATAAACAATTTTAGACCATGCCAAGGGATAATGCATGATCTTCAACTTTTGCAAAACACATTTGCAAACTTAGATTATGCCACAAGGAGTAGGTACATGGACTTCAACCTTTTGCAAAACACATTTGCAAAGTATAGTCACATGTTACAAGGATTCGCCACATGAGCTTCAACTATTTGCAAAACACATTCGCAAATGCAAGTCTCATGCCAAGATGAGCTAGAGCAAGTGAGGTTGAGCTATCAAATGCAAGCCTGATGCCAAGATGAGCTAGAGCAAGTGAGGTTGAGCTATCAACACATGATGAGACTCAAACTACTAGACATGACCCCTCTTAATAGTACGGCAACCTATACTAGCAATCCGGTCTTTCAACCAAACACCGAGACCGGTAAAAGACTAGGAACACATCCTTAACCCTAGCTAGTCATACCTCCCTCTCATCAACTCCATCAACACATGATGGTCTTCCTTGACTTGATCAACACATGATCATCATGCATCAACTCATGACATATCTTCTTCTTCTTTGATAGCCTTCAACTCATGAATCTTCATCTCAATCTTGACTTGATGATCTTCAACACACGAAGTCATCCAAGTCATCTTCATTTGTGGAACCTAACCTATTCATCCAACTCATGGAAACCGTTAGTCCACAAAACAATTGTCATCAATTACCAAACTTCACCATTAACACATAATGGGGGGACTAGATTCAACAATCTTCCCTTTTTGGTAATTCATGACAATCTCAATAAATAATGGAATAATAAATTGAATATAAAATTATTTGAATTCAAAGTGCGGTACTACCGCCGTTGTAACTTCCGGTACTACCGCTCTACGGTAGTTCCGCAAGTCGGCGCGGTAGTTCCGCTTGAGCCAAAACCAAACTTGGCGCTCTCTGGAAAAAAGGCTCCGCTCTACCTCCGGAGCTTCCGGGTTCCGGAAGTACCGCTCCAAATTGCGGAACTACCGCACCCTGCGGTAGTTCCGGCGTTGAAACCGCCAGTACTTCCGATCCCGCGAAATCTCAAAAGCGTCCAGAGGGTGCTCTCTGGAAAAAAGGATCCGCTCGAAAACCGGATCTTCCGCTTCCCGGTACTACCGCTGGGCGCGGAACTACCGCTCTTCGGTAGTTCCGATGTTCAAAACTGTGGTACTACCGCTCTTCCAGACAGAGCACAGTTTTTGGTTTTAAAACAGATTTTCAATGAATGCATGCTCCTAGTTTGATCCCAATGTATGTATAAAAGGAAACATGGATCAATACTAGTGAAACTCCAAAACATAGAGAGAGAGCTCCCCCTAAATGTGTGCATACAAGTATATATGAAGAAAAACATATGCACATATTCATTTGAACTGTTTGAGGAGTTCAATCTATATTTTGGATCTAAGGAATGCATTAGCATATGAGAAAGTGATTTTGAATGCATACCTCTTTGATTTCACCTTTTCATCCAAATGAGACTAAGCTATAATATACTTGAATAAACATATTAGTCTCATATATACATTTATCATTATCACCAAAACATTATAAAAATATTTGTCATTAACATCAAAATCTCATAATGGCATTTGTCATTAACACCAAAACCAACTTAAATGGAGTTTGATCTTTCACCTATGTATCTGGGAACAAGCTTGCCCTACACCTTGAATCTTCGGATTCCTCGGAGGGGTGACATCTTGAGGTAAACATGATCCCCGACTTGGAAAATCAATTCCCTACGACTTGTCAGCATATCTATTTTGCCTAGACTGAGCAGCCTGCAGGCGATCTCTGATCAATCAGACTTTCTTTTCTGCCTACTTCAGAGTATCTAGCCCAAAGATATATCCTTCTCCTGCTTCTGACCAATACAGAGGGGTTCTACACTTCCAGTCGTAAAGAGCCTCGAAAGGGGACATCTTGAGGCTTGATTGATAGCTATTATTATAGGAGAATTCTGCATAGGGTAAACATCTCTCCCAGTCTACAGTGAACTCCAGAGCATAAGTTCGGAGCATGTCTTCCAGAATCTGGTTTATTCTTTCAGTCTGCCCATCTGTTTCAAGGTAATATGCGGTGCTGAATGTAAGGTTGGTTCCAAGGGCATCGTGCATACTAGACCAAAAATGCGAGGTGAATTGGGAACCTCGATCTAAGACTGTTCTCTTGGGTACACCATATAGACATACAATGTGGGCCATGTATAACTTAGCTAGTTTATCTCCCTTGTAGGTGGTCTTCATAAGGATAAAATGGGCAACCTTGGTCAGTTTATCGACTATCACCCATATGGAATCATATTCTGACTTGGTGCGGGGTAAGCCAGTTATGAAATCCATTCCAACTTCGTTCCACTTCCACTGGGAAATTTGCAGGGGTTGAAGTAGTCCAGCAGGTCTCTGATGTTCAGCTTTGACTCGCTGGCATACATCGCAACAGGCTACATACTCAGCGATATCTCTCTTCATACAGAGCCACCAATATAAGGTCTTCATATCTTGATATATCTTGGTGCTGCCTAGATGTAGGGTATAAGCAGAGCTATGGGCTTCCTTGAGTATCAGGTCCTTTTGATGGAGAAAAAAGAGACGTTTCCCGTACCATAAGACTCCCCATTGATCTTCTACCATCTTGGGGGCTTTTCCCTGGGCTATGAGGGGCTTAAGCCTCTGGACTCCAAGGTGTCCTTTTTGAGCTACTATAATTTACTCCTCAAGAGTTGGGTGCACTTCTATGGCAGCTAAGGTACCATGTTCTACTAGCCCCAGGTTAAGGGCTTCAAATTCCTTGTAGAGTTCATGTTGAAATTCTTGCACCATAAGGTTGTTGCAGTGGGGCTTGCGACTTAAGGCATCGGTCACTACATTAGCTTTTCCTAGGTGATAATGGACATCCGGATTGTAGTTCTTGATTAAATCTAGCCATCTTCTTTGTCTAAGGTTGAGATCTGTTTGGGTGAAGATGTAATTGAGACTCTTATGGTCTGTTTATATATCACAATGGTTCCCAATCAAGTAATACCGCCAAAATTTCAGTGCGTGCACTACTGAGGCTATTTCCAGGTCATGGGTTGGATAATTATTCTCATGGGGACGGAGTTGTTTTGACACATAAGCGACAACGTTTCCTCCTTGCATAAGCACGTAGCCAAGACCTTGGCGTGATGCATCACAATATACTTCAAAATCCTTGTGTATATCTAGTAGGACTAACACAGGGGCTGAGGTCAGCTTTTTCTTCAATTCTTGAAAACTCTTCTCACATGCCTCTGTCCATTCATATTTCTTCTATTTCTTGAGAAAGTGTGTCATTGGCTTAGATATCTTGGAAAAACCTTCTATGAAGCGTCTGTAGTATCCAGCCAGACCGAGAAAACTACGCACTTCAGTGACTGAGGTGGGCTGCCTCTACACTAGAACGGCATCTACTTTGGAGGGGTGAACTGCTACTCCCCCAGAGGATACAATGTGTCCAAGGAAACTAATCTCGTGCAGCCAGAAATCACACTTGCTGTACTTGGCATACAACTTCTTTGAGTGTTTCTAGGACTACTCGTAGATGTTCTGCATGTTCTTTGGTGCTCTTAGAGTAGATCATAATGTCATCTATGAACACGACCAAAAATTTATCCAAGTATTTCATGAACACTTTGTTCATTAGCTTCATGAAGTAGGTTGGAGCATTGGTTAAACCAAATGACATGACGGTATATTCAAATAGGCTATACCGGGTGGTAAAAGCTGTATTAGGGATATCTTCTACCCTGATCTTAAGCTGATGGTATCCTGACCTTAAGTCTATTTTGGAGAAGATGGTAGCTCTGAGTAATTGGTCAAATAGGTCATCTATACAAGGCAAAAGGATAATTGTTCTTGATGGTTACATCATTGAGGGCTCTGTAGTCCACACACAATCTAGCGGTACCATCCTTCTTTTTAACAAAGAGTACTGGCGAACCCCAGGGGGATGAGTTGGGTCTAATGAATCCTTTCTCTTGGAGGTCTTTGATTTGAGTTTTCAGTTCTTCAAGTTCATCTAGTGCCATTCAGTATGGTCTCTTATTGGTTGGGGCAGTTCCTGGCTTTAGGTTGATCACCAATTATATACCTCTATCTGGTGGCATGCCTGGTAATTCTTTTGGAAAGACTTCTGGGTATTCTCATACTATCGGCATTTCTTCTAATGGCCTTTCTTCAAGGTGATGGATTGCGCGACCCAAGGAGGGGCGATCCACACCAACCTTTATTGCTAGCCCAGGATACTTGGTGAGTACTACCTTTCTATTAGCACAGTCTATCATACCCTAATATTTGGCTAACCAGTCCATCCCTAGCATGATGTCTAAGGTTTGAGATTGCAATACCAAAAGGTCTCCTGTGAATCCGAAGTCTTCCATAGTGACTTCTACCTTGGGGCTCACTAGAGTAGCAATTAGGGGTCCTCCTGGTGAGCTAAGTACAACAGGTCTCTTTAGTCTAAAGGTTGGCAGCTTAACCTTTTCAACAAACTTCCCAGAAATAAAAGAATACGAAGCCCCAAAATCAAACAGAACTTGTGCCAGTACTGACTTAACAGAGGGCATACCCATGAATACTCTAGAGGCATCCTGGGCATCTTCTGCTGTGACATAGTTGACACGGCCCTGATTTGGAGTCGATGCCATTCGTGAAGCTTAAGGCATCTGATAGACTTTGCTTGGTGTTGAAGACTAGCCTTGGGATGGGGTGACTCCCAAATTGAACTTCACCGGGGTGACTTGACAGTCTAGGCATTTGTTGGCGAAATGCCCTTTTGCTCTGCAGTTGAAACAGTGGAGATTTGTTGCTGGGTTGGTTGAGGAAGACTGTCCTGTGGGGTGGGGCACATGAATCATACTTCCGCTGGAGCGCGGTGCATGAACTGTAGCCTTGGGCACTGGCATTGCCACTTGGCGAAAGGAGGGGTTGCCCTGGTACACTAGCTTGGACTGGAAACTGCCCTGGGGTCTTTGAGCTGTCCACTTTCTTTTTCTGCTAGCTTCTAGGATTCTCCTCTCATTTTCTAAGATGAGAGCCTTGTTAACCAAGTGGTGGAAGCTAGGATGATCGTGCAGAATCAGTTGCGCCCTCACTCTTCGTGCATCCCTTCCAAGAAATGATCAATCTTCTCTTCTTGATCAGCTACATCCTTTGGGGCGTAGCGAGCTAGTTGATTGAATCGTGTGAGGTACTCGCTGACAAACATATTTCCTTGCTTCAGGTTTTGAAACTCATTCTTCTTCATCCTCATGGTACCTGTTGGCACAAAGTTTTGTCCAAAGGCAACCTTGAATTCAGCTCAGGTGATGACAGACTTGACTGGTGTTGACTCCTCTTCTTCCTCAACATTGTCCTCTTCATTTGTCTGCTCCTCTTGCTGACCTCCTTGCTGAGCGCCAGCTGTTGAGGTCTCTACCTCTACTTCCTCTTCTTCTTTGGAGTCATTGCCTAGGGGACTCTCTTTTCCATGGCAGGCAAGGTAGTTTTCCCACCATGCTGCTGCAGTACCCTTGAGCTGGTGGGTGGCGAACTCCACCTTATCTTCTTCGATGCAACGTGCAAGCCTAAGCTTCTTCTTAGTATCACGCAGCCAATCTTTTGCTTCTAGTGGTTCATTAGCTGAGGAGAAGGTCAATGGTATGGTCCTCAAGAAATCAGCTAACTTTGAGTTGCGGCTGGCTGCCCCTACTTGCTGACTGGTAAACATTGCATGGAGGATTTGTGTTTATTGCATCATCACTTGTGCCATGGTCGGGGGTCCCGATAGTGGTGGCGGCAGGTTCTGACCACGGCCATGGCCTCTTCCACGAGCTGGGGTTCTTGAAGCTTGACCCTTACCACGGGTAGCAGCCTTTCTAGGTGCCATCTGGAAACAACTAAGGCTTTTTAGGGCCCAAAAAAAGGGAGAAGACATATATGAGGGTTCGCTAGCTCTCTACTAGCACAGCAGAAAAACCAAATAAAAGAGAAGCAATGCAATAAAAAGCAAAAGGCCTAAGATAGTTCATTACAACAGGGGGATTAAGTGTTACATGACTGCTGGACATGGCATATAGGCTACATCAAATCATGACACCGGATACACAACGTCTACTAAGCCGGCTACATAGGGAGGGTACAACTGGAGTGAAGGAAGTGCCTTAAGTACAAAAGACTGCCTAGCCACATTGCTACCTAACCTACAACAGCTTACTCCTCCGTGGAGTGGCTCCAGCCATAGAAGATGCAGGCCCCTGGGGAGCGAGAATGGGAACAGCTCCGATTGATGTTGGGAGACTGGGAGCAAGAACGGGAATGGGAGGGCTTGAGTGGTTGCTGGGAGATGATACTCCCTATTGGGTCCTCCAAGGTCGTTCTTGGGCAGTGGGTGTGTGCTCTTGCACACCATGAGCAAGGTGCGGGGTCCTTGGCGCTGAGTCAGAGCTCATACCGGTACTGGCGCTGGTGCTGGCGCAAGCGTTGGCACTTGTATTGACAGTGGCGAGGGCAGAGGGTGCATAGTCGTAGACCGAAGGAGCTCCAGCTCAGCCTCGGCGGCAATCCTCTCGCGCTCTGCCACCTAGAAAATGGCCTGGCAGTGGGTGAGCTGGGCACGGAGGACGTTCGTGTGCTCGTAGCTGGAGGTTAGGAGAGTTCACAGCTACCCAATCTCCTATAGAGCGTGGGCGTAGGTGACTGCCATTGCCTGTCAGTTGGATCTGGTGCGACAATCGAGGGTCATCCACCCTGGCATCGAGGCGCTCTAGAAGATACTCCCCTGGTGGATGCGAGGGAAGTGAGAGAAAGGGGACTATCGTAGCCTCTCCTCGTGCACTTGGCATAGGTGGGCTGCTACGCACTGCGTGCTGGATGGAGTCCGAGAGGTGCGTCTGAGGGGGCCTGGCTAGGATGGTGTGGGAGTTGAGCTCCTTGTCCTGCGCATAGAGGAAAACCTCCATGGTCCATAAGTCTCGGTTCTGGACCTCGGTCCTCTTGCCCCTAAAGATGGGCTGGCAGTTGTACCCTAGGTACTACAAAAGTTGTCGCAGGAGTTCAACAAACTCCCCGTCGTCCTCTCCATGGGAGAAGTGATCCCACAGACCGATTGACGAAACTCTGGCCATCTAAAATTTTTGAACACCAAGAGGTTAGAATAGGTGAAAATACAAAATAGAGTATAGAAGAGTAAGGAACTAAGAGGATTAAGTAAAACAAGTAATACACTATATTTTGCCAAAGTTTTTCTTAGTTCTTGAAAATAGGACTTAGGCCTTAGTACGCGACCAGTCTAACTAAGGTTTCTACAGCCGTATGCTCTGATACCAGCCCTATCGAACACCAAGTTTTACCAACCTGAAATCCTCTGTGATTTTACCGCACTATTCCCTAAATCAGTAGATAGTGCATGCTCACAGGTACATTGCTGTATCATTTCATACGCGACAAATATTACAATACCAGAGTTCAAATAGACCACGTTGGTTTGAGTTTACAATAGGGTTGTCAGGCCAAATGTTTACATTACATAAAGTGCGGAAGCGAGAGCGTAGACAAACATGGTAGGGCACAACCCGCCATAGACAAGCGACTGAGACAACTAAGGTGTCACTGATATTAGCCAGACACTAATTTAACATGGAAAACCCTTACGAACGTATAAGATGAAATTCACTATATGGAAAGAGATTGCAAGCATGAAGAACTTCGATACATCTCAACCGTATGACTACAAAAGTATACACACACACACACACTAGGGAACAAGAGTCCTATGAGATTATAAAATCAAAACAAGATTGACATATGTGTCCACTTAATCAGGTATATGAATTCATATTGTATTTTAAGAGTTCATGTGATACATCCATCTTTCTTTTTTCCTTTCTCCTTTCTCTTTTCCCAAGCCAATCATCGCGTCCATGCCTTGATCAGGTTCTGCAACCCTATCAACAAAGTTAATCCTATCCGATAACAATCATAAAAAATTTAGTTCTCATTTCATTTTCTTTTGTGTGGTTTGACAAAGAGGCATCTGGGTAAAGAAACTAAAAGGAAATTTGATAGTGCAATGTTGCTGAAAAAAGGAAAAAAATACTGGTACAGAACAGAAGAGGAGAGGAGACTAGGTATGGTAGCAATACTGATATGCCATGACAGGGACAGCAGAGTACAGAACAGAAGAATGGTCATACCGCAAGCTAATCCATCTAAAGAAATTCTTTAGTTAGATGTGCCACATCATCTATTCAATGTTACTCCCTTCATTTAACAAAAACAAGTCGTGGTAGATATCGACACGGTTTTCAAAATATAAATGTAACCACTAATTACTATTATAATATATTTATAAAACCTAACAAAATTACAGTAAAAAATCCCCAGCATTTTAACATCTTGGCTTATCTCTTGATCGAGGTCGCTTGAGTCGACCATTTTAACTCTCAAAAAGAGAGCGAAAGCATTCTGAATTTTTTCGCACTATGTTCTTGGGCCCTTTCAGTCAAGAGGTTGTACATGTAGTAGTGACTGAATACAGATGCAGCAAAGAAACTAACAGGTTTTCTCATAACTAAAAACCGTAGCATTCGTGCAGTAGTATACGATCTCCGTTCATGTTTTCCACTTCGCTTGCTGTTCTGAAAATCCCAAGCTCGAACACAAGCACCCAAGCTCGATCGATGGGGTGTGACCGGTGGCCGGTGGGTGATAGGTCGGTATCACGCGCGTGGGTCTCTGACTGACAGGTGGGCCCCACTCCTCAGTCCTCACCTCTTCTCCTCAGTCCCTTGGCCGACGACGACACGACTGTGCATGGCAAGCAGACATCCGACATGGCTTCCATGCTTCTTCTGGGCAGCAACGACAGATGTTCAGAACAGCCAGTGGCGGAGAAGGGGGCTGGTGGGGGCCTGGCAGCCCCCAACATTCTACAGCTACAACCCTCAAGAGGACAACACAATCACTAACTGGAAGAAGCAAAGTGCTAGTGGAAACGGATGCTATACTCGAATTTACTTACTCATGGCATGCTGCAGATGCAGGTTCCAAGGTTTCAAGCTCATTCAATTCATCCTGCATGAAATACACACAATATACATCACAAATTATCAAAACCTAAGGCGTACCATGCTAATTATTGAAGTCATAGCAGAAATATTTCCCTAAATGAGATACAATCAGTGTTATGAAGTCATTCAAGACCCAATTCTTGAAGGATGCTAGTAACAGTTACCAGTTCATATCTGGTGATTTCTCATGGTTAGGTTTTTGAGCCTAACATCTCGAATATACATGGCAGGAACCAACCAGTTTTCATCCAAAAAAGAAAGAAAGAAAAGAAAGAGCAACTCCTAAATTTCTGAACCCATTAAAATATTTTCAACTGATATTGTGAAACAGCGTGCTTTTGTGAAAGGGGAAAAGGGCAATATGAAAATCTACCCAACCACTGTGAATCTGTGATGCCGTGTAATTCTGTGTAATCTGGTGGGTATTGGAGCATATTCATTCTGATTACTGAATCCAGGACTTCACTGAGAAATCCAGGTACCATAGCACCAGTTGGCTCAAAGAGGGTTTTACACCCGTAGTTATAGTACTATTGGGTTTTCAAGAACTAACATCAACCATTGAAGAGCACACATGGCTATGTTGCCCCCTTATATCCAATTCCTGGCTCCGCCCCTGAGAACAGCTGATGCCGCATCTGGATGCAGCAATGTAGAGGTGCAGGCTTGCAGCATGCATGGAGGTTTTTTTTTTTGTGTACAAACTGCATGTCGTATTTACTACCATTACCATTTCTTTTTTCACTTTTCCTTGGACCAGTGAGAAATTGGGTGCCTGGAAAAGCTGAGGCAGAGGATGCACCATCGATAACATTGAGGTAGGGAAGGGTGGTGAGAAGCGACCACCTACTTGCAAACCTAACCTTGGCGTTGCTCCTGAATCCTCATGAAAGAAATCTCACTCGTATGCTCTCACAAATCGTTAAACAAATAGAATTGAAAAAAGTCCATACAATCTTGAACTTTACTTGAAAATCCGTCTAATAACCCTAACTTTAAAACCGAATATCTAGCGCTCTAAACTTTGCAATCCCGTCCGTATAATCCCATAACCTGATTTTGCATTATGGTTTTGCTTACATGGCATCATGAGTGGATGATCTTGCCGTGTAGGATAACAAGCTGACCGAGTTAGATGAATGACATGTAGGGACCACAATGGAGAAGCTTTCTTTTCTCTCCCTCATTGATAGCAGGGCCCCCTCATCAACTTCATCCCTACCCTCCACCACTTACGCACTATCGGTGAGGGAGAGAAGACGCTGTGGGGTCCACATATCATTTATCTAATTCGGCTAGCTTATGTAAAATTACCAACTCATGATGTCACACAGGTAAAATCACTATATAAATTGGGTTAGCGGATTATATGGACGGGATTGGAAAGTTTAGAGTATTAGGTACCTAGTTTCTTTCCGGAGAATTAGGCCCAGGCTGAATATTTCGTTCGTTCGATAGATGTTTTTCCGTTTCTTTTTGGAAACAAGTTAGTTCGAGAGATCGTACAAGCCTGTTTATGCTTCAGAATTCAACCCTCTCCCCTCTGGTCCTTGCAAATAGCTCTGTTAATGTGCGGGCTAACTAATATTCAATGCTTAACAACATTAATTTGACATCAAACCTGTAAGCTATGGTTTCCTTCTTTGTTACAGACTAGCTGAATACCCGTGTATTTCTACATATTTTCAAAATTTATCATACTATATGTTTTAAAACTCACGGGTGGTAAAATTTTTAGAATATGCATACAAACATGTTCTAAAAGTTTTTAAATCCATCAAGTAAGTCGGAAGCCATTGATCACACCTCGTGGTGATAAGTCGGAAGACATCGACCACACCTTGTGGTCGTAGGTCGGGAGCCCTCGAGCACACATCTCATCGTAAGTCAGAAACTGTCGACCATCGCGCTTGATCGTAGGTCAGGAGCAGTCGACCATCACTGGTGGTCGTAAATTGGCAACGGTTGACGATCGCTCGTGGTTCTAAATCGGGAGCCTTCGACAATGACTCATGGTCGTACGTCGAAAGCCAACGACCATCGTTCATGGTCATAACTTGGAAGCCATTGAGGACACCTTGTGGTCGTAAGTCAGAACACATCGTCCAGCACTCATGATCGTAAGTCGGAAGACATCGACCATACCTCGTGGTCGTAAGTCGAAACACATCGACCAGTGCTCGTGATCGTAAATCGGAAGCCATCGATCACACCTCGTAGTCGTAAGTTAGAAGCCGTCGACCATCGCGCGTGATCGTAGCTCGGGAGTGGTCAACCATCGCTGGTGGTTGTATGTTGGCAGACCTCCGGTGCGCTTGTGTCTTGTCACCCAACTGCCGGTGCTAGTCTGCTCGGCTTGCCCGACCTGCTTGGCCCCGACTTTGACCATGACCCTTCGACATCAACCATGGCCCTCTTCGACCATAGCCCGCTTCGACTACAACCCCGACTTCGACTACGGCGTCGACTTTGACCATGGCCCCGACTTCGACCACGGCCCTAACTTCGACCACTGCCCCCTTCAGTTTCGACCACTGCCCCCTTCAACCAATGTCCCCTTCAACCACGACCCTTCGACGTCGACCAGTTCCCCCTTCGACCACGAATCTTTGACTTCGACCAGCACTCGTGGTCGTAAGTCGGAAGACATCAACCACACCTCGTGGTCGTAAGTCGAAACACATCGACTAGCGCTCGTGGTTGTAAATCAGAAGCTGTCGATCACAACTCATGGTCAAAAGCATGTCACAATCCATGGGGAGTACAAGACCTTGTAGGTCTTGCCATCGAGGGTGGGGAGCTCGATCTCGGGGGGTGACCTGGGGGTAGGCGACGAAGATATTTAACTGGATGGGGAACTCATAATGGCGGGGGTTGTGGATGAACCAGCAGGTGCCCTCCAGGTTGGCACTATAACTACGACCATGACCGTTACAACCATGTCCACGGGCGCTACGACTACGACCATGACCGCGACTTCGACTACTGCCCCCTTCTCCTTCGACCACTGCCCCCTTTAACCACTGTCTCCTTCGACCACGACCCTTCGACATCGACCACTTCCCTCTTCGACCACGACTTCGATGATGATCATGGATCTTCGACTTCGACCACAGATCTTCGACTCCAACCGCGGATCTGCGATTTCAACCACTACCCCCTTCGACCACTATCCCCTTCGATGACACGACCCTTTGATGTCGACCACTTCCCACTTTGACCACCGCCCCCTTCGACCACTGTCCCCTTTGACCACAGCCCTTCGACATCGACCACTTCCCTTCTCGTCCATGGCCCCCTTTGACCATAGTTTCGACTTTGACCACGGATCTTTGACTTTGACCACTGCCCCCTTCGACCACTATCCCCTTCGGCCACTGCCCTTTGTCGATCATGGCCCTTTGACGTCGACCACTTCCCTGCACCAGGCGAGCAACCGCTAGGCTGCGGCGGCGGGGGGGGGGGGGGGAGAGCCACGTGGGTGGGCATAGGAAGAGGAAGCCACTATCGCCATCGCCCTTCTCTCTGATCCACTGCCCGCTGTCGCTAAGTGCCCTTCTCTCCAATCCACCGGCCGCTGTAGCCGAGCGTCGTGTCGCTGGTTGGAGGGGCGATGGGAGATGGAATTGGTGGCGGTGCTAAGGAGGAGGAGGAGGCATGACACGAGGGTTCGGGGGAGAGAAGGAGGTGGCGGTTGCAGGAGGTGGAGGCGGGGAGGCGGCGGTGGGCAGATGGGGAGAGGAGGCGATGGGCAAATGAGTTGGGGAGGCGGCGACGGGGGGATGCGGCGCTGCTGGGGGAAGTTGGGGGGGGCTGCGACCAGACGCTGTTGCGTAGGTAAGGAATTGGTGGCGACGCCGAGGTGGAGGAGGAGGAGGCACGGCATGAGGGTTTGCGGGAGAGGAGGCGGTGGTTGCGAGAGGTGGAGGTAGGGAGGCGGTGGCAGGTAGATGGGATGGAAGAGGAGGCGGCAGGCGAACGCGTTGGGGAAGCAGCAACGGGGGGATACAGCGCTGCTAGGGGAAGTTGGGGGACTGTGACCAAACGCTATCATGCAGAGAAGGATTTCGTGGCACGCTGAGGAGGAGGTGCGACACGAGGGTTCAGGGGAGAAAAGGAGGCGGTGGTTGCAGGAGGTGGAATGGTTGCGGGAGGCGGAGGATGAGGGGGAAGAGAAGAGGAGGAGCGCAGCCCATGCGTCGACCCGACCTTTTCTATGAGGAGCGGAAGAACTACCTACATGTGGATCTGGACGGTTGATCTTTGATCGGACGGTTGAGAAGAGAGAAGGGAGAATGAACCGACGATCACCGAATCATATTTTTAAGGAGTAGAGATTCTTTGTTCTAATATAAAATCACCAGAGAAAATGTCTGAATTCTTATGATTTATGAATTGCTGCGTTCCTGGATCGGTGTCTCCCTGCTTCGTTTTGTAGGACGAGCGAGCAATTGCTAGCCTGTACAGTAGTAGCAGTACGCTGTTGGCTTCAGACCTTCAGTATCATGAACAAGTGTTCAGTATTCACCTGAATCAAAACTTCTTATAGCAGGAGTTTGTGAAGGCTACCCACACTTGCCCTGTGTTTAAGAGGGCTTGTGCACACGTAATTTTAGGGGATATGTTGTTCGGTCTTAGCTTTATAAGAGCATGTACAATGCAGACGCTTAGAGAGATGCTTAGTAATAAAAAACTATTTTTTTTCTTGCCATATAGGATAGATAAGGTGCTTATTTTGAAGCATCGATGCTTAAATAAGCATCGGTGCTTAGTAGGTGCTTATATATGTAACTATATCTATTAATAGATAATATAGCATCTAAGCACCCACAGAAGATATGCTTGCATTGGAGGAAATAACTTTTGCATGGATGCTTGATGATGTGTCTATATTCTCTCTCTTTAAGCATTCATATATAAGCATCTTGCATTGTACATGTCCTAATGGAACATATTTCGCGCAAGTAACTTTTCCCATGGCGCATATTTGCATAATTGCATGGATGCATTCGATATCTACTCTTTGTATCATGGTGGACAGCAGCCAGAGGCGGATCTACAGGGTATGCCGGGTGGGCCCCGGCATACCCTGTGGCGGTGGGACCCAGTCGAAGCACCGGTTCGTCTTCGCTCGCCTGCCGTACGCGTGACGTGCCGCTCGATCCTCAGCGTTTCAGCGAGACGGTTCGCCTTCGCCTCGTTGCCGCACGCGTGACGCACCGCTCGTCGCTCGATCCTCAGCGAGACGGTTCGCCTAATCACGGAATCACCTTCGCCTAATCACGCGTGACGCGCCGCACTCGTTCGATCGTTCGCCGCATGACAGAAGAATAAACCGCATGACTGCATGAGAGGCAAAATCAATCAGGTAATCCGTAATCAACTTCTTTTTTTTCAGTTGTTCTGGTGTGAGCATGAGTGCATGACTTGCATCCAAAGCTTGATTTTGCTCTATTTGCAATTGCCGCAGGTGATCGTCACAGTTTTTTTTTCAGATTATGGCCAAAAGTTAGTATTGATGTCATATGTATACAATTTGTATTCACAAAAGATACACATAATTAAGTTTTTTAAAGTACACATAATGACCTTATGTTATTGTTTCACTTGTCTAATTAAAATATCTGAAACTCGTGCCTATTTAATTTGTTCATTTATGATAGCAAATGAACAGTACATTGTCTAATGCTGCAGAGGACTTTTGAGAACAAGACTTGTTGAGCATTGTCTGTCATTCTCCTCACATGTCACACTAAGAACATATCTTGTCTGGTGCTTGTGACCTGAAATATTATAGGATTGTATCTATGCACTATTCACAAGCACAACTCAGATTTTTACTATAATCAGTTTCATAATCTTTTATCATCAGATGTTTGAGGCTCAGCGTCATGCGGTAACTAAGCTGAGAACTTATTTACTTGAAATGCTTTTGCTTTGTAATGTCTTTGTTGCTTTGTTAACAGTCATCAAATCATTTCTATAATGGTTTTAGTAAAAACAAAGTTAAGAAATAAGATGGGTGATAGTCTTTTGGATGATTGTCTAGTCACATTCATTGAGCAGGATGTTTTCTTTGAAGTGGATGAAGATGATATAATCGAGACTTTCATGTCCTTTAGAAAGCGTAGACTAAAAAAGTCAGACAAGTAGTATTGTAAGTCTCTTTTATGTATATTTGAGACTATTAGTATGATGTTTGAACTATTTATATTGTAATTTGTGCAAGTTTCCAATTTAATCATTGAATTTAAGACTTATTATATTATTTAGTGCCTATATACCGAACTACGGTGCAAAATTTACAATTATTTACCGAATTGACAAATGGTTTTACCAAATTGCATATGAAAATTTTGGTGCGGCATACCCTTTGGTAAAATCTGGATCCGCCACTGACAGCAGCCAGTATCTTGTCATTGTCTTGCCTTCGTGAAATTTACCAGTATCTTGCTGATTACTAACCTGCTTCTATCTCAGCAATATCACAGTTCCCAGTGGGCCGTATCCATAGGCAGCTCAAGTCCAGGGTCTCGACGAACGGCCGTGTCGGCGCCACCGCTACGGTGTGCTCTGCCGCAATCCATGAGTACCTGAATGCTGAAGTCCTGGAGCTGGCGGGCAACGCCAGCAAGGATCTCAAGGTGAAGCGTATCACTCCGCGCCACCTGCAGCTCGCAATCACCCTCGTCAAGAGCACCATCTTTGGTGGCGGTGTCATTCCTCACATCCACACGTCCCTCATCAACAAGACATCCAAAAAATGAACATATTAGACCATGTGAATAGATCGGAAATATAATGATGATGAATAATTGACATTTGGGTTGCATTGAAATTTGTATTTATGAAAGTTTTGGGTTATGCACTATGGTAAAACTGGAATTGCTGAAACATTTAGGTTAAGCAGTCTGATCACCTTGTATTGGGCAGTTTGACCGGCAGACTTCGACCACAAATGGTAGTCGGAGGCATGGACTACGGTCAGTAGTTGTAGACTTCGACATCGATAGGACCGATCGACAGTCAGTAGTTCGATCGATAGTCAGTAGTCATAGGCTTCGACCTCGATCGGATCGATCTATAGTTGTAGGCTTCGACCGGGATAGTCGAAGCTATAGTACCTAGTCGATGGTGGTAGCTATAGTACTTGGTCGATGGTCGGTAGCAACAATGACTGGTCAATGGTCGGTAGTCGTAGGCTTCGAGCACTACAATTCTTGTGAATTTCAAGTACCTCGAGTACTCGTAATTTTCAAGTTCTTGTGTTGGGTCAACGGACTGACCAACCTGTACATGGCGGTCAGGGCGGTTTTCTAGGTGGTCTAAGATTGATTTTTGGAAAGCATGGAAATTGAGTTTGTGGTCGATTTGTTGTTGGTTTCGAGTGTGATACGTATGTGTGGACTGATGTTGATCAAGCAAGAGAAAACTTATACCGAGAAAATGTTCATCGGTCTTTGCACGTGCAGGCTGGGTGTGGAGCCGGTCGTGGTCGATGACGAGGTGGATCGGGACTAGGATGAGGAGATCCGAGGTTTAAGCGGTCGAGGATGTCATGGGGTGGTTGGGCTCACGCTGAAGTACATGGAGATCAAAAGTGGATGATACGTAGAGAAGCTATGGGAGATGCGGTCCTGAGGCTTTGACACGTAATGTGTTGGAATGAGTTAGGGAAGGTATCCATAATTGGAAGATTTAGATATTTTTGAAAACTCGTGTTTGGAAGGGTTTCGAGTCCCTTGATTTTCGGAATCAGATAGAATTTAGTGTCTGGGTTGATGAGGACACGGTTTGGGGCTCTAAGCAAGGGGTGCAATCGGGTCGGATTCGATCGGATATTGCTCATACCGTATCCTAACCCATATTTTTTTGCTCGGATTCAGGGTCGGATACGGTAAAATCGGATACGAATACGAATTCGGAGTATTCGGAATTTCGAATACGGTGCCGCCGGAACGGATACTTGACGGTTTCGGATCGAAAACGGATAATGTAGATGGATAGTACGTGCATACGGAAAGGAACATATGCTAAACCATACCACCATCACTTCAAGCCTTAAACTGTTAGACACAAGTACATAATAGTGATTATAATTCATCAGCCGAAGATGGTGTGGTATTTCCCCCAAAATTGCCCATTGAGGTGTGGCGTTTCAAGATGAATCTTGATTCTTGACGGACATCATTTTCTTTTTCTAGGCTAAAGAAATTTTACTAAATTAAGGTAGAGACTGTAGACAATTGAGGATAATAGACTTTTGACAAATTTACCTGTTCATTTACTGAAGTGTGCCAAAGTTCATCGTTTAATAATACTCTGATTACATGTTTTTCATTCCATTACCTAGGAAGAGTGATCTTAATTAGCAAATTTAGGATTCCGATTGCACAAGCAGTAGAATTAGAAATAAAACACTATTTTAGTATTGTATATTTATAGTTGCTACAACTAAATGTCATATTCCTTTTAGAGAACTTAAGCTTGCACGATCCAGGAAAACTTTCTATACACTGCACACCTTAACCAACCAACATGACAAAAAAACAAATACTAGCAAAATAAAAGGTGAATTCTTAGCTTTTACCAGATATCCGACCGAATATCCGACCAGATAATTATCTGGTATCCGAATACTGATACTATTCGATCGGATAACAACTCTCCCGAATCCGAATCCGACATGAATTATCCGAATCTGAATCCGACCGGATACCAAATTCCCTTCCCGAATCCGGTACCGACAATTATCTGGTATCCGAATACTGATACTATTCGATCGGATAACAACTCTCCCGAATCCGAATCCGACATGAATTATCCGAATCCGAATCCGACCGGATACCAAATTCCCTTCCCGAATCCGGTACCGACCGAATTTGGTACCGGATCGGTCGGGATTAACCCAACCCATTTGCACCCCTAGCTATAGCATATAAAAGCAGGGGTCCTTTAGTTTTGCAGAGGCTTTGAGGATAAAAGCTTTTGGAATTTTTGTGCTAGGGTTTAAGGGGTGCCATGAGGGCACTTTGTAGCCACAAAACATGATTCAAAAATAAATGAACGGATATATTCCAGAAAAGTTAGTCGACACCAGCGATGGGTTTTCTAGGCATCGTCTTTGACTCATTCTAGTTTCGATCAAAGCAGTGTGTGACGAGATAGCATTCCTCCGCCGACTTCACTTTCTTTGATCATTCGCCAAGTTGTCCACTCAATCGTCACCAACTACATAGTGATCAGACCGAACAACACCAATCAGACTATCTTCACCATTGCGGTTTCAAAAAGCGGAGGCAATCGTTCACTCCCCTCTAATTGCGATATTAAATCCTACAAGTGGTATCAAAGCGGGTTGCTATGGCATCATAGAGGTATGTGAACCGTTCCCTATGCTAGATGGTACTGGTTTTGATTGTTGGAAATAACGTATGCAAGCTTATATTGAGGCTTAAGATAGTGATGTTTGGAATAAAGTTACAAGATCTTATGAGGTTCTTACTATTACCACCAATCAAAATGAAACAAATATTAATTTAAATGCTCAAGCTCGTAACATGCTGTTTTCAAGGGATTTCCCGTAAAAATTTGATCGTGTAGGTCATATTAATTCTGCCCACTTAATATAGAAAACTCTTTACGATTATCATGAAAGAACTACTAAAATTAAGAAAGTGCATAAAAATTTTTATTAAAAAGAATTTTCTGATTTTGCTATGAAGCCTAGAGAGTCTATTGATGATCTCTTTGCTCGTTTTGAGAAAATATTGAGTAATTTGCACGATGTTAATGCTATTCTTACTAGTGAAGATAGTGCAACTAAAATTTTGAGATCTTTAGGTTCTAAGTGGTTGATGGTTGTCACAATTATTAATCAAACTATCAATCTAGATACTTTAACCATGGATAATCGTTATTCTAGATTGAAAACCTATAAAATGGAAGCTTTACCATCTAAAATGGATAAATCTTTATCTTTAACACTTTGTGACTAACCCCATGTAGGCTACTTCATCGAGTTCTTTGTCTGCTTTGTCTTCCTTTTCAGATGAACAGTTCGAGCAGCTCTCTAAAGAGGACTTGGTGTTGATCTCCTCACGTGCATACAAGGCACTCAACAACATGAGGATAAGAAAGCGAGGAGGCACTTCAGGTTCAATTAGATGCTATGAGTGTGGCTAGACAGACCATATTAAGATGGACTGCTTGAAGCTCAAGGGGAAGGTGATCAAGAAAGACAAGAACTATCAGCATCGGCCAACTAAGAACAATACCAAGGGTGGAAATTTCTGTCACAAATTTGCTGAAAAGGTCCTATCGGCTTTCGAGCACCTTGATTTGAGTGATGGGGACTTTGAAAGTTGTGACGACGACATTGACGATGATGATGCTTCCAAAGGTAAAAAGAAGAATGATGACTTCACGGGTATGTGCTTCATGGCAAGGGATGATAACGATGACATTGATCTCGATGAGGTAAAACCGACATATCATGAGCTTGAAGATGGTTTGATTAAACTTGCTATTGAATTAAAAAACACCAAAAAGAAATTGAAAGAATATAATTTTATTATTGAAAGAATGAAATATGATATTAATATGAAATATGATATTAATATGCATAGAGTTTCTATTCCTAACAATGAATCATATGAGTCTTGTTAAGTTTTACATTCTAAATTGGAAACTGCTAGATTAATAGGCTTAAAGTATGCATCAAACTTAGTTCAACTTAGGGATGTAACTGATAAATTTGATGAATTAAAATTAGTATATGACTCTTGTGATGAAAAATTAAATTTGCTAATGATGAAATTTAAAAACTCTAGTTCAGTTCTTCTACATGTTTAGAGTTAAGTATTTCAAATACTCAATTGAAAGCTTGCTCTAATTATGAATTACTAGAAGCTAGACTTAATTCATCTGAGGAATCAATTCAATAAATGCTTTATCATAAGACACTTTCTTACTCTAACGATCCTAAGCTTAACATTGAAATAGAATAATTGACCAGACAACTTAATGATTTTGCTGAAAAATATACATTGGCTTGGTCTAGTACTTCTAAGAATTTAGTGAATGAACTTGTGAAGTGCACATCTTGTCTCTCATTGGCTAAAGAGAATGAGTATCTTAAGGACACTTTAGAGAGATTTTCTTTTTGCAAAAAAAAATCTAAATATGATTCTAGATAAGTCAAAAATAAGTGTGAAAAACCATGGTTTTGGATTTAATTTTGTTGAGTATACCAAGAATAATCCTCCTAAGGTTGTTAAGTTACTTGAACTTGTAAAATTTGAAGTAGAATTTGAACCAAAATAAATTATCTTTAAATATGTTGGTATTGCAAAGGCTTCCTTTACTAAAGTGAGTATTGTGAAGTCAACATATATGACTTTTCATCAAGTATTAATACACCTATTGTGGTAGACATGGTCATTTAGTTCAATTTTGCTTTTAAAAAGTGAAGAAAAGAAAAGAAACACAAGTTAAGGAAGGTTTCTCGTTCTATATTGGAGCTTGTGTAGGCTCCTTATCATCGCTTTGGTCCCTCTAATCAATTTTCTGCAGGTTCGGGAGATTTTGTGACAAGACTGGTCGGACCAACATTTTCCATATGGTTAGTCCAGCCTCAAGCAGTCAAACCACCATTGATGGTGCGGTCTGACTAGCCGGCGGTCGATTAGCCTTGCTGAGGTGGTCAGATTGATACTTCAACAGTGGCATGACCAGAATCTGATAGAGGATAATTCTTGTAACATCCTAAATTTCAGGTGTTCAAAAATTTGGAATTTTTAAAACTTTTTCTTGCACTTCATTGGTGTTCAAAATTTCTTCCGAATATTTACTTGAAATCTTTTTTTGAGTTTTGTGGCATGCAAGCTAATGATCTTGAATAATTCCAAGTACAAATAAAAATCATGTAAGTAATAAAAATAGAAAGTGACTTTTCAGATCATGAAATCAAAATGCAAAAATCTTGAATCCAAATTCAGGTCAATAAAATGAACCCAAAAAGAATATAGTAGAATACATCCCTAAATAATTAAACCAAAAATCCCACCTTTTAATTCAATTAGCAACCCAAAATCCAAGAATTGAAATCAGCAAACCCTAATGCCAATTCAAAACTTAAATCTAAAATTTCAAATATAGCTTCAGCATTTTATTCTCTTCTTTATTTTCTTCCTATCACTGCATATGGGCCCCACTTCCTTTTCTCTCTCTTCCTTCCTCTCTCCTTTTTCTCCCTCTGCCGCTGGGCCCCGGCTTCTTTTCCCCCTGCTTCCTTCTTTCTTTTTCCTTTCCTCCTTTCTTTCTCTCGGCTGAGCTCGCTCCACGTCGGCAATTCCTGTGCGCATGTCACGCCCGGACTCCCTCCTCTCCCATCTCTTCGCGCGCGCCATGCTTCTGCGTCACCGCACCTGCCCCCGTTGCATCCCCGCTTGCGCCCGCACGTCGCTCCACTACGCGCACACGTTGCTCACGTCTCCTCCGTCGCCAGGCCGGCCACGCCGTCGCCCATGCCGCGCCATGTGCCCAGGTCGCCGGCCACAGTGGCTCCACAGCGGCTCCCCTCTCCCACGCTATAAGAACTCGGCTGCCCCCACTGCCTTCCCCTGGCTCTTTCCTTCCTCCTCTGATTTCTCCCGCACCAGCCCGAGGCCACCCCCACCTGCGCCTCCACGCCGCCCTAGCCGCTCCGGTGAAGCACCACCATTTAGACCACGTCACGGCGTGTCTTCACCCCTCCTCTGCCCCCTCTTCAAGTTAATCGAGATTTGGTTCACCAGAGCTCACGCACCGGTCATCTCCCCCAACACCGGCCACCGCCGCCTCCACGGTCGCCATTGCCTCCTCAAGGCTCCTTCGACCGATTCCACGCTTTGGGAGCATCTCCACGATGCCAGGAATCTTCCCCAACTACCGGCCAACCTACCCATCGCCGGAGCTCCTCCCTCCACGGCGACCTTCTTCGCGCCACCGCCCGTGCACGCAGCCAGTTCACCTCGGGCTTGCTCCAGCTCGGCCAAATGTGTGGTAAGCTTTCTCTTGACTCCTGGTAGCTCATGCGCGCCCCTCCATCTTCATTCCCCCTTCCGACCGCCGAAGTCCCCTTTTCACCCCGCTCCCGGCTGCCGAGCCTCGCCGCCGGTCCCTTTTGAAGCCTCTCAGTTCACGCGAGCGCCTCCCTCGAGTCCCTTGAGATCCCATAACTCCATTTCACCGGTCGCCGCCTCCATCCATCTACCCCCTCGCCAGCGCCGGGGCCTTTTGCCCAACGCCGCCGCTTCCCCTGTTTTGGCCTTCTGTTTAGAGCTCGGATTCAGTAGTAGCTTCATCTCAAACTAAACCCTACCACCATCACAAAATGGTCAAGTGCCCAGATGGTCACCAACGTCGGCTACATAACCTTTTACCGTAAGGTCTTGAGTTCGATCCCCCACTCGGCACATTTCTTCCTTTCTTTTCATTCTTCTGTTTTTAGTAACCATTTCCATTAAGGAAAAATTAAGAAAAATCCATGGAAGCTAATAAATTTAATTAGGGTATGAAATAAGGTTACTTAAGATTTAAGATTTGATTATTTATTATGTGAGCAACTAATATAGCTTAAATATTTATATGTGGTCTAATTATCAATTAAAGGCACCAATAAAATATGGTTTTGTTTAATGTCCAAGTTTAATAAGGATCCTAATTTAAAATATATCCAAGGTAAGGTTAAGGAAAATAAATTTGATACCATGTTTGACAATGAAAATAAGGCTTTAAATTGAAATATTACCCTTAATTATAATTAAAATATAAGCTCTAACATTTACCATGGCGCCATTAAGTAAATCTCAGCGGTAGATTTAATCTAAGTAACAATAATGAAATATAACCCTGCATAGCAATCTCGGTCTCATGTAAATAAGAGCTTAGTTAAGATCAAAATTATGCCAGACATCAATTAAAAGTATGAAATGTCAATGTTAGTTGGATCTCAGAATGCCTCCTGATAAAAGGTCATATTAGTGTACAGGTACTAAAATATAGTAGCCATGGGTCAGTGGTAATTAAAATAATCTCGCTAATGTATAATCTGAAGTCCAATGATACTAGGCATGGCTAGGAGTGGTATTTTTATTTGAGTTGTAATTAAGAACTAGAATAGTATAGTGGTCACCCTAGAATAGCTCAATGGTCACTGGTCAACGAAAAATAGAAATCAGCTAGTGTTAACCATTTAAATAACAGTGGCTAAATAAACAATTCCATGTGATAATAAATTGAGGTGTTAATCATTTAATTAATAAAATGATTAATTCACAGAGAAATTCACATAAAATATCACACCATAAAATGCTATACACCTAGACCCTAAAATTTATTTGGTAAGCCAAAATGACCTGAATATTAGCGATTGACAAAGTAATACCCCACTAAACTTATACATTAATTCATAAGTCCATCCTAACTCTTGGAACTTCCTTGATAAATATAAAAATAATAAAAGAAACTATTAATAAAGGATCGAGTCCTCGTTTTCTACCACCGACCTTGTCTCAAATCACCCCGAATCACCTATTAACTCAAAATAAAACCTAATTGAGTTTATTCGGATTTATTTGGATCTTTTGAGTTATTTGCTTTTATTTGGATTCAGTCGCGTATCGCATAGTTAGAAATTGGAATCCCGAAGAATCAATGGATCAAGCAAGATCAAGATCAAGGTGGAGATAAAGACCAGAAGCCCAAGATCATCAAATGAGATAGCTTTGAGTGAGCTCAAGACCGCGGTAACCGCACAAGGCGAGTCAATACTTTGATCATGTTAAACCTACATTTTCTGTAAATTATTTTATTTTAAATTATCAAATTGCATGCTGTTATTTTATATGCAAATACATGTTTAATTTTAGAATCTAGTTATATGCCCATTATTAACTTGATTAATATTACACCTCCTTTGGAATATTTGAATATGTGAACCTTGTCGCCCTAGCAAAATTATAATAGTAACCTTTCGAAAATTAGTCCTTAATTATATGCCATGCTTAGTATTGCTTAGACACACGGGGCATTGAAATGCCCTAAGCATCATTATCATTTTTAATCATGAGAAACTGGTTTGGGCAGTCATAGTGGAAATGACTGGTATATTTGGTTATGGATTATTTTATGTTCCCAAAAACCCCAACTTGCTTAACTATCTGGGCGGATGGTTCGAGGGTGTGAGTGGTGCAGTGGAAGCACAAAGTGGATAGTGGTAGAACCACCCAGATAACCCTAAGGACTGAATCTTGTCATGACCTCCTATGTAAAACAGTGCAACCACATGTCTGTAAAGTACAACTTGGCTAAGTAAATTTATCGAAACCCCCGGACTCATATCACTGGTAGTGGATGGAAGTGGACACGCAAGGGTAAGGGGAGGCCTAAAGGGACATTGAGTGGAGGGTGAATTAACTAGCCGTACTAGCGTTGCGGGGAGTGGAGCTCGGGCTGCGCTAGTAGACGTAGTTACATCCCGTGCATAGATGGGACCCATCGCAAGTGGGCAGTTTCCCATAAGGTGAGATGACAAAAGGGGCTAGATACTTTGAAAAGTCACTGTGATGATCTACTCAACCACGTGGCTAAGGAATCATGTGGGGCAACGAGTGAATTGTCTCTTGTGGTGAAAGTGTACAAACTCTGCAGAGTCAAAACTATTCGAATAGCCATGCCCACGGTCAAGGGCGGACATGGGAACTTAACTAGATATAGTTCTATTTCAAAAAAAAACTTTGTGGGTGGTATTGGAAAAGTGAAGGGCTGCAGATAGTCCTGATTTGAGTTGTCCTGGGTGTCGTCCCAGTGGTAATGTAAGTGGTTATAACGCTAAAAGGATAGCATATGGTGCGGATGCCATGTAACGGTGGATGGAATCTGGATCGCTATTATTATTGCATTCCTTTACACATTATGTTTTTGTGCAAATCTGCTATGTCTCAGGAAATTTTTATGTATTGTATTTCGAATAATGACACATCTATTCTTGCAAAATAAAATATGGTAAGAATAAATAGAGACGTGAGTAAAGGAAATAGATGTTTGCAATAAACACATAAAGATGTTGGTGGATTCATGTCAATCATAGTGGTGAGAATGATAGTATGGATTCTAGGAGAAATAAATTGGTGGAGCCTAAATGAATATATAGGCTAGATAGATGATCTAAATGTTTTTTTGGAGAATTAGGAAGTGCAAAGGTAATTGCTTGATTACTACATTGATGATTAATATAAATTCTTGGAAGATATTGGCGATAATGGGAATTAATAGGATTGGATTAAACACTAGATGGATGAATTGAATTTCTGAGAATATTGGAGGAATCATAACATGTAGTGGATTATAATCTTGATAAAGTGTATTCTCGGTGGATGTATACTAGTGAGTCGTAGATTTGATCATTGATGTATTTGGTAGAGGTATACTAGTAAATTAGTTAGTGATAGATAATGGAAAATGAGATTGATTATTGGAAGAATGAATTATGGTTTTGGATCAATAACAAAAGGATTGAATATGAATGATTAAGGTGGATTTAAAATCAATGGTGTTAGTTAATCATTGGAATTTAGAGATGAAGAGTTGATGAATAGAAATTACAAGATTGGATTATTAGGAATTTAGAACACAGAAGATATTGGTGGATTCAAAATGATTAATGATACTAGCTGTTTGGAGTTTTAGACAGCTCTCAATATAGAAAGTGTGTGTTCGGTGGAGTAATTAAATGATATTTGATAAATGATGTCACTAGCTGTTCGGAGATTTAGGCAGCAATTGATTGGTGGATCGTATAATTGATGTTACTCGTTGTTTGGAGTCTTAGACAGCAATCAATTTGGAAAAAAGTATATCCGGTGGATTAAGTAATGATGACACTCGCTGTTTGGAGTCCTAGACAGCAATCAGTAAGGTAAGTGTGTCTTTGGTGGATTAAGTCAATTATGGCAATCGCCGTATGGAGTTTAGGTAGTAACAATAACACTATGATTAAATAATAATAATGCTACCAAAAGCGATTTTTGGCAAATAAAATAACCGGAGCCTCTCCTTTGATAAGCCATGCATACTATGTAATTGCATCCTGTGTGTTGGCTCGCGAGCACGGTGGTTTGTGCTCATATTCGCTTTCCCCATAAATCCAGAATCAGGAATCAAATCACTACGCTTCAGCAATACTTTTGGATCATGATGGCGAAGAAGATGAAGATGTCAAGAACTAGGTCGCGAACCTCCAGTTGGCTGCCTGTGGGCATGTCCTGAAGGCCCCACTTGCGTGCTTCGCTCTTCCGCTGCTGCAATTTAATGATTTCGGCCTAATCGGCCCATGAGTATGTCTACTATTATATTTACACTTCTCCTTGATATGTACTTTGATATCAAAACTGTAATCTGTTATCACTATCTACTGATCCAGGGAATAGTGCGGTGGAATCCCAGAGGAATCCGGATTGAAAAATCTGGGCTCCTGCAATTCTTCACTTAAATCTTTGCCTTGTATTGCTCCTGTATGTTGAGTATCTCAGTATTGGTTGCCTAAATCTTTATTTGTTAACCCTAGTACTAAGATATAGGCTCATCATAAGCGGAAGGAGAACATATGGTTCATTGACTCCGGTTGCTCTCGCCATATGATCGGAGACTCACGATGATTCTCCTCACTTACTCGTGCCCATGGTGATGAGATGATAACTTTTAGGGACAACTCTCAAGAATGAGTTCTTGCAAGATGTACCGTGCGCTTCAACAACAAATTCGTGTTAAAAGACGTCTCTTTTGTCAGTAAGTTTAGCTTTAATTTGCTTTTAGTTTTACAGTTGATAGATGATAATCTTGAAGTGAGTTTTAAATAGTATTCATGCTGCATTTTAGATTCATCTGGCAATCTAGTATGCAAAATTATTCGAGTTGGTCATTTGTTTAAGGGTGACTTTTCATATTCATCATTCTTTGATCTTAGGTGTCTTGTTTCTTTTGATTCTAAGGATTTATTTTTCTAGCACCGTAGGTTAGGACATATTGGTTTTGATCTTCTTGCTCATGTCAATAATATGAATCATGTTAGGGAAATACCTAATCTCAAAATTGAAAAGTCAATGGATCTAATTTGTTCACCTTGTCGCCATAGTAAAATGGTCTCTTCGTCACATCCTCCACTCACACTTGTCATGACTGATGCTCCAGGTCAATTGTTGCACATGGACACTATAGGTCCTTCTAGAATTTAGTCTGCCAGAGATAAATCGTATGTTTTTGTTATTGTTGATTATTTCTCTAGATATTCTTTGGTTTACTTTATAGCATCTAAGGACAAAATTTTTGGTCACTTTAGAGAACTTACTCTTAGACTTGCTAATGAACTTCCAGGAACTCTTAGAGAAATTAGAAGTGATAATGGAACTGAATTTAAGAACACAGCATTTGCTTCTTTCTGTGCTGAAAAGGGTTTAGATCATCAATTTTCTTCAACTCGTTGCCACAACAAAATGGTGTTGTAGAACGTAAAAATAGGAACTTTGATTGAGGTGGCTAGAATGATGTTAAGTGAATACGCTACACCTAGGAAATACTGGGCTGAAGCTATTTCTGATGCTTGCTATATTTCTTATAGAGTATTTTTGCGAGTTAAATTGCATAAAACTTCCTATGAGCTTCGTTTTGGTTATACTCCTAATATTTCTCACTTGAGGTGATTTGGATGTTGATACTTTATACTTAAACAATGGCTATCTTGATAAATTTGAATCTAGATCCTCAGATGGCATGTTTTTTGGATATGTAGTTCAGACTCAAGGTTATCGTGTATTCCACTTAGAAACTAACAAAATTGTTGAGACATACGATATCACGTTTGATGAGACTAGTCTTTGTACTAGATCTGACAATGCAGATATATAAGTAACTGATGCACCCGAAGACATCTTCTATGACTCTGACGAGAATGAAAGAGAAATCCTGAGTCATACTTCGGCACATATGTCTACACCAATGGATTCTACAGTTAGTAGCTCTACTCCTACCTCTCATGAGGTAGAAACCACTACCGCTACATCTACGTCACTGACGACTCCACAGGCTCTACATATTCAACAACATCATCCCTTGAACAAATGCTTGGTGAGTTAAGTGAGAGAGTCTCACTAGTACAGAAAACCGTATTACAGAAGGTTCAGAAACGTCATCACAGACGGTTTCATGAGCGGTCAGAATTTATGGGTCAGTAATGATACGAGGTCATCACAGACGGCTTTCGAACCGTCTGTCATGTAAATATCACAGACGATTTTTAGTTAAAAACCATCTATGATTATCAACTAGCACAGACGGTTTTTACTTAAAAACCATCTGTTCTATTCTCTTCTACCCCTAAATCTATTTCTGTTTATTGGCTAGTCTCAGGAAATGCTAGCCATGCCCTCTGAAACAAGCATATCAACATGTACATGTATACATCCAATTCACATCTCAATTCATTTCACAAACATAAAACATCCATTTTGCAAATCAATTAATTGAAATGAAATAAAATATCCATTAACAAATACACAATTACAATCATTGTCAATCTTATCTCAAACAAAAAATCATTGCACGTTGTGGAACTCTCCATTTGATTTTATGACTACAGCCATCAAAAAGTACACGCACTCTCTTCGAATTTGTGCAAGGTCGGGCTGTTGTAATGCAGTTGTAGGGATATGCGTAGCCTATCGATAGCGGTATCAATGTGTGTACATATATAATCTAATAAGTATGAAATAATTGTGGGAAGATTGACAAACCTTAGGATTGGTGATCTTCGAGGAATCGAGTGGTAGTTTCATATGGTGGCAAACGTAGAATCCACACGTGTTGCCCGGCTACTGCTGGTGGCACTGCAAAAAATAGAATGTGTTATTTGAAGAGGCATTACTACCAAGTGTTGTATAGGATTAATTAATGTGTACTAGCGAATACCCGAAAATTTTGAACATGTTGCAAGGGCTTGGCCCCTTCCGTCAAGCCACATGTCTCTGCAACATACATGGCGAATGACCTTCGTGGTTCGAAAAAGTTAGCTTAGTCATTCAGAAGGAAAGAAAGAGCATAATATAGTTATGTATGGAGAAAATGTACTTACCTATCAAGTAATTGGCTAATAACTATGTAGTCAGTTTTGTTCTTACTTAGGGAATCAAGGTATAGCCTTGTTCCATTTTGGTATAATTACAATTAAAATCCAATGGAACCCTTGATTGTAGGGCATAAGTATAAATTCCTTATCGCCGTGAGCCAGCAGTGTTGTTGTAATATACCTCTCGACGATGGATGCATCCTCGTTGGTGGTATCCATGGTGACCAAGCGTGGGTCCAGGAAATCAATTGGTGATTTGGATGATCTAGCTTCAATCACCATGTGTCTATATATATACACAGAAAAGCAACAAATTATATATAACATATATCGGTATTACATGAACGGAGACTGTGATTGTACACACTTACAGCGTCCAGCATCGAACGAGTGAGGCGTCGAGAGCGTTGAGCATGAAAAGATAAAATAAATCCTCAAAGGTCACCGTGAAGACACAATCATGAACTTTGTCTGTAAATGATCCGGCCTGAATTTGACAATGATACCTGAGCGTCGTTCTCCTTGTGGCTTATTGGCCTATTCCAAATACCAAGCGTGTAATCTCTAGCAACTAAGTCCTAGGGTTAAGAGGCGCTTTTCTGGGACGATCATCGGCTCGCTTAGCATGAATTTGCGGGCCAATGGCAGGTACGGGATATCATCATCGGTCTTCTTTGATTTACCCCTGCTGCCTCAGCTGTAGGTCGACTTCATGGTAGTCGATTGTAAAGGTAGCACCGGTGCAAGTTGCTTCACCAGGAATAGCACCCGTGGTTGGGAGCTGGCTAGCACAGGAGCGGCGGCGGCCTGCTGATTTTCTGTATATCTTCGCATCTCATCTCTGATGTAATCAGCCAGCTCCTCTCTAAAATATGCCTTGATCTCCTCTCGTAGCCGTGTCTCACGCTTGGCTTTGGTTCTCTTCCTACTCCAATACAATTCGGAGTCATCTGAAAAACCATGTTTCCAAGGAACATAAAACCCAAGGCCTCTCGGACGACCCAAGTGCTCCTTGTTTCCCAGGGCCGCGGAGAGTATATCTTTCTGCCTAGTTGCCTGGAATGATCCCTGGGAAGATTCTACACTCAGCGCTTCCTGCAAGAGCCTGACATGTCATTTCACTTCCTACGAAGTTATGGAGTAATTACAAGATACGTAGTTCGATCGATATCTTACCAAGCGGTGGGACACTTCCTGGTCTACAGGGTTTTGAAAGGAGATGTCCCCCGATGACGTGGTAGATGACCTCGCTCTAATGCAATTTTGAGCGCGCTCATCCGGGATCATGGCAAATGGTGGGGCGGTGTCCCGCAGGATTGCCTGTTCGTTCTCCATCCTCCACTGCGGGATTTTACCCGCATACCCCAACTGTGCCAAGTCTGTGGGGTGTTGTGCACCGCACTTGCACTTCTAAAATCTTCGGTCATCTTCATTGCCTTAAAATATTCCCATTGTGGTTCCAGGAACGGGTACTTATGAAAGGGTGTTGATCCTTCTCCACGTACTGCTTGACAAGCACGCTCTTGAAGTTCTTCCAAGCTTTGCACGCCGCTAGCAAGGCATGTCATTGCATGGAGTCGTGGTGTTCTTCTGGGATCTCGAACGATGCAAAAATTTCTGTCAGCAGCTCACGTTTCCGAGTCTCAGTCACGATCTTCCACGAAACGAATGTGATCTCAATTTGTTCTCGTGCAACTATTCTGATCATTCTTCGAAATACGCATGCTGCTCGGCGAGGAAAGAGAGGGGTTCTAGATCCATCGACCTCTGTGATGGTAAATCGGCTCTCAGGCTTTTTCGATAGTCCTCTTCCTTGGTGTTTTGATTTTGGAGCGGACGCATCCGGCGATGATGTTGAAGAATGCGCGGATGACATGTTGGCCTTCTCATATATGAAAAGCACAATGTAGAATATATATAAATATATATAGAAATATATCAATATGTAAATGACATGGAATTACATGAAAGTACATATATTCATAAGTATATGTATTCATGAAACAACTATATATTCATAACATTAAGATTTAACAACAACATATACACAAACAACAACAACAACAAGAAGTAAGATTTAAGATATATTCATAAATAAATATATATATATATATATATATATATATATATATATATATATATATATATATCATGAAACAACTATATATTCATAAAAGTAAGATTTAAATGTTACATATAACATTACCGATAGCTACATTCCTATATGTCACCCAAATACAACTTACATATCAATCACAATTCATAAAGAGTACAACATGTAAATGACAATTCCTATATGCTGTAAGTTACAAGTTACATATCAATAACATTCCTATATAAATCACAATTATGCAGAAACATTCCTATATGCTATAAGTTACAAGTTACATATCAATAACATTACAATCCAATAACATATCAATAACATTCAAGATACAAGCCACAATTCATAAATCACATATCAATAACATTCTATATGCTGTAAGTTACAAGTTACATATTAATAGTTGCAGCGGCCAAATACAAACATTGTATTAGTTACATATCAAGTTACATATCAATAACATTGTATTAGTTGAGTCACCCAAATACAAGTTGTAGCGGCCACTGCCCATTGAACCCCAAAATAGGACATGATATCAACAAAAGCCCTAGCATTGTAAATCTACTAACGGCATGGAACACTCGGCACTTGGAACCATGTCACATGAGCAATCCAGTCAGAGGCATCACCTTGCGAAGTGAGTGTAGAAGAGCTGCTTGGAGAAGGCGGGTGTAGAAGAGCTGCGTGATGGGCTCGGGGAAGGCGGCGGTGACAGGCTCGGGGAAGTAGGTGGCCAGCGACGGCTCGGGGATGGCGGCCGACGACGGGCTCAAGGAAGGCGGCCGGCGACGGGCTTGGGGGACGGAGGTGGAGATGGGCTCGATCGGGAGAGCGGTGACGTTATGTCTCTGTGCTTTGGTTGGTATAGCTATAACTGCAGTGTACGCGCAAAACCCTAGCTTGAGGGTATATATAGGAAGGCTTATTATAGACGGTTCTAGTTGAGAACTGTTTGTGATATAATTATCACAGATGGTTCTAGTTTAGAACCATCTGTGATAACGATATCATAGACGGTTCTAAAATAGAACCATCTATAATAAGCCCTTCCCTCCCACACACTAGAGTTACTACCTACACCAACCAGCAGGCAGCCTGTGTATAGAATGTGTACCCATTTATGTCATATTCTTGCCATGTCACAACTGTATATGTTGGCCCTTTTGCCAACCATGTCAGCATCTCATTTGGCGAGCTCCTAGTGATTTGCTCCTTCAACCATTGGTTGAACCGACTGTTATGTTGCCTCATGATCCAAATATCTAGCCGCTCCAGATTCTGTTGCTGAAGCACATCCTTGTGTTGATCGACATAAGGCACCACTTCAGTCATGTGTTGCAAGACCGTGAAATGGGCTTGAGCATACGCGTCCATATCTGGAGTTATTGTTTTCCTTCCGATAGTTCCGATACCCTTGAGCTTCCCCTCATGATGAGATTAAGGCACACCTATCGGTTGAATCTGAGCCATATAATCAACACAAAACTCAATAACATCTTCCTTGCATAACCTTCGACGATGCTGCCCTCCAGCCGAGATCGATTCTGTACACAGAACTTAAGAATTCCTATGAACCTCTCAAATGGGTACATGCTACATAGGAATACAGGCCCGCACATTTTTATCTCCCACATAACGTGAACAATGAGATGGATCATGATATCAAAAAACGAAGGAGGGAAATACATCTCAAGATGACATAGAGTCATCACCATCTTGTCCTGCATAGCATCTAGTCCTTCGGGATCGATGACCTTCTGAGCAATTGTGTTAAAGAAATAACATAGCCTCATGATTGTCTCTCAGACTTTGATCGGCAAAATATTTCTAATTGCAATAGGGAGCATCTGTGTCATCAGCACATGACAATCATAAGACTTCATGCCATTTAACTTCAAATCTTGCATCGAAACAAGTTTCTTCATGTTGCCAGAGTAACCAGACAGAACTTTGACACCATGAAAGCACTGGCACAGTTCTGTTTTCTCGATCTTGGACAGAGTATAACACGCAGGGGGAAGGTACGTTCGTCTATTATCTGCTTTTGTCGATGCTAACTCAGGCCTGATGTCCATATCAGCCAAGTCAAGCCGTGCGTTGACGTCATCCTTTGTTTTATCACCAATGTTTAGTAAGAGACCAATCAAGGTATCACATACATTCTTTTCTACGTGCATGACATCGATGCAGTGTCGAACATCTAGGTACTCCCAATAAGGTAAGTCTCAAAATATTGATCTCTTCTTCCAGATGTTCTTCTCATGAGCCCTCAATTTACATCCCTTTCCGAGAATAACATCTAAATCCTTAACCATATTATAAACCTCTTTTCCGCTTAAATGCCTTGGAGCTGAACTATCCTCCTTCTCTCCATCAAATTGTTTTTTCATCTTGCGGTATGGATGACGCATATACATGGTTTTACGTGAGTGTTTTAGCCACACACTCTCGGTACCATCTAAACAGTGAGTACAATATTTGGTACCTTTTGTACTCTATCCTGACAGGTTAGCAAGGGCAGGATAATCGTTTATGGTGCAGAACAATAAGGAGTGCAAACTGAAGTTCTCTCGTTTGTATGCATCCCATACCTGTACCCTTTATTCCACAGTACTTTTAGCTCTTCCACTGCTAGGTACACATCAATATCATTTTCAGGTTGCTTTGGCCCTTGGATAAGTATTGACAGCAAAATATACTTCCGCTTCATACACAACCAAGGAGGAAGGTTATAGATGCAGAGAGTCAAAGGCCTGCTATGTCGGCTGCTCATGCTATTGAAAGGATTCATTCCATCTGTACTCAGTCCAAACCTTATATTCCTTGGTTCTGCACCGAAATCTGCAAAACTCCTATCGATGTTTCTCCACTGGGCGAAATCAACAAGGTGTCTTAGCATTCCATCCTTCTTGCGCTCCTCCGAGTGCCAACATAACAGTTTTGCCTCCTTTGGATTTGCAAAAAACCGTTTCAAACAGAGAATTATAGGAAAATACCATGCCACCTTAGCAGGAGGTCCTTTCTTTACCTCTGTTCTCTCGCCGTCATCTGATTGATTGTTACGTTTGTATCGGGATGCGTTGCATACCAGACATATATGCATGTTTGCATACTCTTTACGGTAGAGGATACAGTCGTTCGGACATGCATATATTCTTTCTACTATCATTCCCAATGGACAAAGAACCTTCTTAGCTTTATACGTGGTTTTAGGCAACTCATTTCCCTCCGAAAGCATGTCCGCTAAAAGACCTAGCAGCGTCGTGAAACTCTTGTTGGACCAACCGTTGCTTGCCTTCAATTTCAACAGTTCAAGTACGGCCGACAATCTCGTGTACTTTGACCTGCAGCACGTGAACAAAGGTTTCTCCGAGTCCTCCATCAAGCCCCGGAATTTAACATACTCTCTCTCGTCATAGTTCTCTTCTACATCGCGAAGCATCTGATCCAGATTGTCATCTACAACCTATCCGAATCCGAACAATAATCGACATCATCCGGTGGCATATCATTCACTTCACCAGCGATGTCATACGACGGCATATCATTGACTTCGCCATGACTGGTCCAACATGTATAACCCTTTTTGAAACCCTTCCGAATCAAGTGCGCTTCAATCTGCTCTCGGTTCTTAAACATCTTTAAATTCTCGCAATCAGTGCATGAACAGTACATATATTCCACCCCTTATTCAACATATCCCTCTCGGCAGCTCTTGTAAAAGTAGACACACCACTAATGTACTCTTCACTCACAAGGTTTGCGGTATACATCCAGCTTCGGTCCTACGTTATGCATACATATAACAACTTAGTATTAAAAATTAAATTAATTAATTATTACTACATATATACCACATGCATTGAGGCTTTGCTAGCTTAATTCATATTATAAACAAAATAGCTATTTCCCCAGCGATTGATGAACCACTTATAACCAACAATTTTGACAAATTTGGCCTCCCACATGACGGGAACTGATCATGTATGGTTAAGTAGATGCAAACCATCTTCAATAACACTCACAAAAACTTAGATCTAAATTGTAATGCAAAGAAAAATAAATTTCATTACTAACCATATCTAGGACAACCAGGAACATATGAATCTTTAAAGCTCTCCTGCCTCCTCCTACCAAATTAACTGGCCTGAAAGCCTTGCCTCCTCCAGGTGCAGCACCGGCTAGATCTGGATCAAAATGAAGACAGATGCCAATTCTGAACGGCGATTATCACAGAAGGTTTTTTAAAAAAAACTATCTGTGATAATTCCCAGATTATCATAGATGGTATTTAATAAAAATCGTCTGTGATATTCTAGTATCACAGACGGTTCATCGGTAAGAACCGTCTGTGATACTCATTTTTTCGGACACCAACAACACAGACGGTCTTTAAATTAAAACCGTCTGTGATAGTGTACGTCACAGACGGTTTTGTCAAATCATCTGTGATTTGGCGTCTACTAATAGTATTTCTGTAGTAGTGTCTTTCGCAACAGGTATAACTCCAATGCATCATATGCTCTTTCTGTGTTTGTTTCCTCTTGTGAAACCCAAAATGTAAGTCACACTTTATCTGATGAATCTTGGATTAATGCTATACATGAGGAATTAGAAAATTTTTAGGGTAATAAAGTCTGGACTTTAGTTTCACCTCTTCGTGGTCACAATGTTATTGGAACTAAATAGGTTTTTAAGAATAAACAAAGTGAGAATGGTGTTGTTGTTCGAAATAAAGCTAGATTGTGGCTCGAGTATTGATCTAGGTAGAAGGTCTTGATTTTGGTAAAAATTTTTGCACCTGTTGCTCGATTAGAAGTTATTAGAAATATTTTAGCATTTCCTGCATCTAAGGGTTTTAGATTGTATCAAATTGATGTTAAAAGTGCTTTTCTTAATGCCTATATTGATGAAGAAGTTTATGTTAGACAATCACCTGGTTTTGAAAATCCTAAATTTTCTGATCATGTGTAATAATTGTTCAAAGCTTTATATGATTTAAAACAAGCACCAAGAGTATGGTATGATAAAACATTGTTTACTCTCAAAAATGGCAATGATTTTTTTACTTGTTCAGATTTATGTAGATGATATCATCTTTTGTGGTTCTTCTCACGCTCTTATTTCTAAGTTTTTAGATACTATGAACAGAGAATTTGAAATGAGTATGATGGGAGAACTCACGTTCTTCCTAGGCTTTTAGATCAAGCAATCAAAGCTAGATACTTTTGTTCATCAAACTAAATACACTAAGAATCCACTTCATCACTTCAACATGGGGACAATCAAACCAATCTCCACACCCATGGGATCTACTGTAGTGTCGGATCCTGACGATGATGGAGAGCATGTTGATAAAAAAGAATACAGAAGCATGATCAGCTCACTATTGTATCTCACTGCTTTGAGGCCAGACATACGCTTTGCTGTGTGTTTGTGTGCTCAGTTTCAGACTTTCCCGCATGCTTCACATCGTCAAGCGGTAAAGCAAATTTTCAAATATCTTTAGTCAACTTTAGAATTTGGCTTATAGTATTTTTCTTTATCATGCCTTACCATTATAGCTTAATCAGATGCGGATTTTGGGGGTTGTAGAATTGATAGGAAGAGTACTTCTGGTGCATGTCACTTTTTATGCACATCTCTCATTTCATGAGCTTCTAGGAAATTGTTGTCTGTTGCACTTTCCACTGCTGAGACTGAATATGTAGCTGCTGCTTATTGTTGCTTACAATTGCTTTGGATGACTGCTACGCTTAAGGATTTCGGCTTAGAATTAGATAGTGTTCCACTTTTCTATTATAACACTAGTGCTATTAGTATTGCTAAAAATGCTGTGCAGAATTCAAAAATCAAACACATTGATATTCGCTATCATTTTCTTAGAGACCATGTGAAAAAGGAGATATTGTCTTGCATTTCATTGATTATGTTTCTCAATTTGCTAATATCTTCACAAAACTGCTTAATTGTTCTCATTTTGCTTGTTTGCGAAGTGAGTTGGGTGTTGCATTCTTTGGGATTATTCTAGAGAGGAAGCTTGTTATTTAAAATTCACCATTTGAATTTTTATTCTTGTGTCACAAGGAATTTTTCTGTATTTTCTTGGATTTTTCGGAGTTTGTTTGAGCTCAATTTGAAATTTTCAAAAAAAAAAAGAGAGAGAGAATGAACATCTTCCGCGCTCGCAGAGCCCGATCGATCTGTTCATATGTGTATGCAGGTTTCTTTCCGTTTTCTCTCTCTTCATAACTTTCAATCTGGACCTTATCTCAATATCTTCCCAAAAGGAAAGTTGTGCCAAATCAAGCAAGGAATCCATCCCAACTGACCCCCTTCCGTTTCGTTCATCGGTTTGCCTTTTATCTCCAATTTTCTGAAACGGACTCTAAACCGAAATCCGCGAATGGAGTCGGTTTCTACCTCTTCAAGCCTATAAATAGGACCCTTGGCTCCCTAAACCCATCCCAAGCCGTGGCAAGTCCCATCAAAAGTCAGGACGCCGTCGCATCGAGGCCCTTTGGTCTCGAATTTGCTCGTCACATCTCGAGCCATTCGGTGAGTTTTTCCGTGATCCTTCGCGTCACATTGTGCCATCATGTGCCATCTACCTTCTTGCCAAGTTAATTTGGTTTTGGTGCAGCCAATCTCCCGGAATCGAGTTTTCCCAATCTAGGTCAAGAGCGCTTCCAGCGTCGATTCGTCATCTCCGGTAAGCTTTAGCCCTTGTCGTAATTTTTCTTAGACTTCATGGCCGTCAATGGCATCTCGTGTCCCCATCTACCCGGTGATGTTTCCACCAATCCGTTCGCGTCACTTTGTGCCAAACCATCCCAGGTAGCTACCCTTCAAGTGGTTTTAGATTTCGTTCACCGAGCACCAAGATATTAAGTTTTTCCTTTACCCTTCCCGACGTCGTTCAAACGTAGATTGCGCCGTCTCGATGGGTTTCTGGCCGAGCCGATAATTTTCCTAGCTTCACCAAGCTGCGTTCTAGCCCGTGCTCACCCTACTTCTCCATGTTCCATGCCCGGATTTTATTCCTCTCTTCTACCCATGTCGTTGTAGCGCCGTGCCGTCACCGTACTCCGTTTGGCGTGCCGTCGCTTCCTATGTGTGCCTTGGGTCCCTAGCAACCCATTTTACTAGTTAGATTCACCTCCCATGCCTCCTCTGCGCGGCGCTAGCCTTCTGCATAAAAGTACTGTTCTCGGATGAACAGTAACATCTGTGAATTTCCAGCATTTTCTCGCCCGGCAAACTTTAGATCGCTCGTTCTCCTTCGTCCGAACTCCGATCGACCGATTATTCTTCCTAAATTCATCTAAAATTGAGCTCTATCTTTTGGTTCTGGTTTTCAGTTTTTGGAGTTCATTTGAATTTTATTCGAATTTGTTTTGTTTGTTTTGTCGTTTGCGCGTAGAACCCGACGTCGCGAAGAGTTTGTCGAACCGCAACAAGAGAGACCAACCAGTGCACAAGAAGGCAAGTCTCCTTTGATCATCTTGAACCTATGCTTTGAAATGTTTTAAATATTTTAAATTATGTGCATTGCTATTTACATAAAACCACTAGTTCAAATCTTTAGGAATTAGTTATTCCAACTTTGTTATGCCCTCATTTGACATTGATTGCCATGTACCTTTGTCACCCTAGAACTTCCTTTGTCTCAATAATGAGATTATTATTATGACTTGTGAATAGTAGATGGGTAGTTTAATGCTTAGTCATGCTATCTAATATCTTTGGAGAATCTTGAAAATGGGAAATTATGATTTATTGTTGAGCCCTTGTGTTTGTAAATGAGGTGGCAATTGGAGTTGTCACTGTGATTTTAAAATAAAATAAAATGTGAAAATTGGTTTAGATTAGGGTGGATGGTTGGTTTGGTTTGGTGCAGTTAGCACGAGATCTTGTTAAGTGTATGTTCCACCCTAGTCAATTAAGGACCGACGCTTGTGTTTGTCCAGACTGAGCATTAACCGTACAAGCACAAGTCTATATGGGTACGACCTAGCTGACTAACTTATGATAGTCTAGTTTAGGTGCCACCAGTGGAAAGTGGGTGCCAGGGATGGACTGGTTATTCACAGTGAGGGACAGGGATTTACTGTACTCATATGGCGCAAGAGGGGGCTTCGGTTCGGGCAGTTAGCCTACCTGCGGTGAAACCTCAGCGGGTGGTATCTAGCTAGATTAGAGTAAGGTAAAGGCTTTGTGGTATTTTATCCGGGTCTCATGCCAAAGGAAGCGTGTTGACTTTTAGGATAATTTATCTCTTGTGGGTAAAGTTGTACAACCTCTGCAGAGTGTAAAACTATTCGAATAGCCGTGCCCACGGTCAAGGGCGGCAAGGAATGCATTCACATGGTAGATTTCTGGTTTTGTTTTAAAATCAAAGTTTTGTATTCCGAGGTGGAGGAACTCTCGGAAGGGTATCTGGCGGTTGGAGCAGAGAGGGTGGATGTAACCCGCATATTAAACTTGTTCAAGTTGTTGAAGCTAGTGTTGGTAGATGGAACCTTCACTAGTGAGTTAATGTTAGTTCTGTTAAGACCATTATTTTAATAAATGGATGCCTTTGAAAATAGTTATTGGTAATTGAATTTAAAACATTGCTTTGTGCAAAAGAACCATATAGCCTTCCTTTGTCAAGCCTTGCATCTATGCATTTTCCCAAGACTTGCGAGTACTTTATGTACTCATGCTACACTCAAAAATAAATCTCGAGAAGAATACGAAGCTCAAGAAGGTGACTACGACTACTTCGCGGTGGCTTTGACGAAGGATTTCGGAGTACTAGGTCGCGCTTCCCAGTCAATTGCACCGTGGCGTATTGATGGGTCTTCGCGGATTTATCTTTTGCTTCATTGTGTTTTGTGTGGGTGAGGTCTTGAAACCTCAATTGTAATAATGAGACCTTTCGGTCCTGTACTCTTTAATATTGTAATAAAGCGTTGCTGGTGATGTATTCATTTCGTTTAACCTGTGTGCACTAGCTTTGGTGCGGGACTAGTGCGATAATACACAGAGGGTCCGGGTTCGGAAATCCGGGGTCCCGACATGCATTCTTTGGGATTATTCTGAGAGGGAGCTTGTTATTTAAAAATTTCAGAAGCTTTATTTATTACACTTGTCAAATAATTTATCAAGTCCAAGTCATTAAAATCAAATGAGTAGTAGAGATTTCTTTATCATATTTACTCATATACTATGTAGCTTTGATCATGACTAGTTGTAATCAATCTACTATACTTGAAATAAAATATGACATAGTAGAATACTTTGACTAGATTGATTATAGATAGCACTTTGTGATATCTATCCAAAAGAATTAGCTTGATTGTGAATCTTATTTTAAATCTTGGCTATGAGGCTCGTATATTTCTTATTGCAATCTTTTTATGTACACACAGTTTGGCAAGTTATTAAAAAAATTAGAAAGAGAAAGTTGAAAAGATATATGCTTCAAGCATACTATGTGTAAACAAAAAAAGCATAAAAAGTACACAAATCAAAAGAAGTATGCTTCAAGCATGCCACCATCTAAAAGAAATATGCTACAACCATACCACATACTTAAAAATTGAGTGTGAAGTAATATATTGTTATATGAGACTACTAGCTCGTCTAGACTTAAAGTTTACTTCACTTTTAGGCTTTCACTTTTCAGTGTGATATATCATTGTGCTCTTTATAAATAGATTTGGTCATTGTTGTGATGCCGATCATTGATATAAATCACTTAATCATGTTGAAAAACTTATTTTGAAATTGCCATATGATATATGATTTTATATAATTTAGGTAGCTCTACTCAAAAGAACAGTTTGGTCAAATTATTAAATCAACGCAATGTGGCTTGGATAATCTACAAAGCTTCTTGATTCATACTCTCATTGCTCCTTCTTAGAATTATTCTCTCTCTAAAGTTTCTTGATAATTTCATTGCCAAAGGGGGAGAAATTGGAAATTGAGAGAATTTGATTTTGGAGAAATTGGAGATATTTGCTAAAATTGCTTCTCTTGTGTTCTAAAATTGCTTCTCTTGTGTTGAGCGGGAGTTTTTCTTTGGAGTTTTTGCTAAGAGATTGCTGCTGTGGTTTGTCAAATTCTTTTCTCTATAGTTTTGAAACTTTCTTTTCGTAAATTTTGCTTTTTTCAAAACACAACTCATTTGAGAGATTTTGAAGTATTGTCAATGTATTCATCAAGTGGGATATTGTTAGATCATGTGGATAGGCCAAGAATATAGTGATGATGAATAATTGACATTTGAGTTGCAATAAAATTTATGTTTGTTAAAGTTTCGGTCGATGCACTATTGTAAAACTAGAATTGTTGGAATATTCAGGTTAAGCAGTCTGACCGCGTTGTATTGGGCGGTCTGACCGATAGACTTCGATCACAGACAGTAGTCAGAGGTGTGGACCACGGTCGGTAGTCTTAAACTTCGACCTCGATTGGACCGATCGGTAGTCGGTAGTCGTAGGCTTCGACCTCGATCAGACCGATCAATACTCGGTAGTTGTAGGCTTCGATCGGGATGGTCGGAGCTATAGTACTTGATCGATGGTCGATAGGTACAGTATCTGGTCGATTGTCGGTAGTTACAGTACCTGGTCAATGGTCGATAGTTGTAGATTTCGAGTGCTACAATTCTTATGACTTTTGAGTACCCCCGAGTGCTTGTAATCTTCAAGTTCTCATGTCGAATCAGCGGATTGACCGACCTATACATAGCGGTCATACTAGTTTTTTGGATGGTCTGAGGTTGATTTTTGGAAAGCGTGGAAATTAAGTTCATAGTTTATTTGGTTGTTGGTTTAGGGTGTGATATGTATGTGGAATAATGTTGGTCAAGTTGGAGAGGATTGTGTCAAGAAAACGTTCTTTGGTCTTTACATGTGCAGGTTGGGTGTGGAAACGGTCATGGTTGATGACGAAGAGAACTAGAACTAGGATGGGGAGATCCGAGGTTCAAGCGGTCGAGGATATCATAAGGTGGTCGGACTCACGCTGGAGCACGTGGAGATCAAAGGTGGATGATACGTGTAGAAGCTACAGGAGATGCGGTCCTGCGGTTTCGACACGTGATGAGTTGGAAAGAATTATGGAATATGTCCATAATTGGAAGGTTTAGAGATTTTGGAAAACTCGCATTTGGAAGGGTTTCGAGTCTCTTGATTTTCGGAATCTGATAGAATTTAGTATCTAGATTGATGAAGACACAGTTTGGGGCTCTAGCATGTAAAAGCAAGGGAGGTTTTAGTTTTGGAGAGGCTTTGCGGATGAAAGCTTTTGAATTTTTGTGCTAGAGTTTGAAGAATGCCGTGAGGGTACTTCGTAGTCACAGAACATGATTTAGAAATAAAAGATCAAGATCTATTTTGAAAAGTTTAGTCGGCCCTGTGGCGGGTTTTCTAGGCGTCATCTTCGACTCATTCTCGTTCCGAGCAAAGCAGTGCATGGCGAGATAGTGTTTCTCCGTCAACTTCACGTTCTTTGATCGTTTGCCGAGTCGTCCCCGTCGCCATCTACATAGTGATCAAACCGCATAACACTAGTCAGACCATTTTCACCATTGCAGTTTCAAAAGGCGGAGGCAATTATTCACCCCGTCATTGTGGTATTTGATCCAACAGAACACATCATCCTTGTGTATCTTGTGCTTATGGAATTAAGACTTTTGATGTAAGGGGGTCTTAGTGACCCCTGTTATGTTCTATTATCAGTTAGGTATGGTTATGAAAATTTTAATTAGATGCTGCTTAATATTTGTGTTAGGACCAGCTTTGGTAATTGGTAGGGACGACTTGCAGCAGGTGCTGTTGTGAGATGATAACGAGCTAATCCCCGGCTATTCATCTCAATGATCAGGTAATCAGGTTTACCTGTGACCATTTGTTGTTATCGATTAATGTCACTGTTGTTGTAGGCGCATCAACGAAGTGATTGAATTTGCGGTTTAGTGTCATTTGCATGTTATTTATGTTCCTGAACTTAGTGGTTAAAGGCTTACTGATGCTGTTGAGTTTGTGATCAATTACTAGAACTTTTTCTGTTGTAGCTGCCATATACTGATTCAACTGATTCAGTGATTCTCAATAGTCAATTAAGAATTCAGATCTAGTGGTAAAGCGAAATTCCTCCCTACATGTTTATACTTCAGATCATCTTTTATATGGATAATTTGATATTGGTAAATATAGGCAGCTAGTGGGTCTTCGTCATTTGTTCATCGGTTTAAGTTGTGAACTGTGATCAGGATTAGCTATGGAATGATGTTATCTGTGAACTGCTGTTGCGCCTGTCAATACCAGGTAAGGTTTCAGTCGATCTATTATACTATGTATTACCTGCAGTTCCAAGGATGTCCGAGCCCTCTAGGGGAACGTTTTGGTTTGTTAATGTATAGTGTGTACACCCAGCGGTTGGTGGATATGTACCTGGTTCTCACTGATTAAACAACAGTTGCAAAGTTAGGTACTTGAATCTTGAATTTTTTTGTACGGATAATTCATTTTTATTCAAAAATACATAAATATACCTGCGGGAAAATTTTTTACAAAAATAGGCTCAAGTCGCCCCCCCATTGGGCGACTCTCACCTTTCGCCCAACCGGGAGGCGACAAAACTTGTGTCGCTGTACCTTCGAGCGACTGCAATTAGTCGCCTTCCTATTGGGTGACTCTCATGCACTCGCCCAATGGATGGGCGATTTATAATTTATAATGCAATTAGTCGCCTTCCTATTGGGCGACTTTACTCTCCCCCGTGATTTTTTTAGAGTTTTGTCAATTTTGTAGTTTTAAACCGGGAAAAAATTTGGTATAGTTGTAATAAAAGTTTATGTTCAATGGATGTTGTAGGTGCATAAAAAATTTTGGGAAATTTTTTTTAAGAACGATTAAGTATAGAACATTTGATACATAAAGTGGTAAGTGGCATGTGTGGAACTCTGTACTTCTAATGTTCAGAACTCCACCACTAGTCCTAACATGACTTAGGAAATATAACTTGCTGGGTCTATTATATTTTGTCTACTGGGTGTAGCGTGGTTGTTTCCCCTTTTTCTCGCGCCCTGAAGATGTCTCCGCTGCATCATTCTTCCTGTCACTCTTGGTCTTGAGAGCTGCCTCACGAGCTTGAAGCTCTTCCTCCTGACGCTTGATGGCTGCTTCACGCAGACTTAACTGCCCCCGTCTCCTTTGCAGCTCATCCTCCTTGCCGTTCAGATGGATTTGGTCCACCCTCACGCGACGCTCTTGCTCAAGCCGTATCTGTCGTTCCACCTCGCGAGCCTGAGTCATCTTGACAAAGTATTGTCCTTTGTTTTCCACCTCCATTGGCCAGTTTCGTGGCCATGCCGGCGGCACCCGATCCACCCATTCGATGAACTCGCAAGGCTATGTGTGGCGTGGTAGATGTCATGGATCAAGTTGAAAAACGATAACGAGAAACAAAGGATTTAGTTGCCGTCGTTACCATGAAGTCGTCATGCATCCAGGTCTGGACACTTGAAGAACCTATGGCCATAGTTGGCTCGTTGTACTCGATCCGTGCAGACGCACAACATCGTTCTAAAGCCGCAACGGCACTTCGGGCGCTCATGCCACTCCGGCACTCCAAATGGGTCGGACCTCCAGGAAGACATTGTTGTGTAGTAGTATTGTGATGGCTAGAGGAGGAGATGTGGTATGGAAGAGATAGGAGGCCTTTATGTAGGCAGGTTATCTGGTGCAGTGGGCATAGTCCATGGAGAGGACGACATGGGAATCTTTTCGCTTTTTCAGGATTGCAGTGTAGCAATAAATATCCCTATGTAGGCTTTTCAGAGCTTGGACCATTCAATGTATTTGGTACAACGTAGCCTTTTCAGTCGTTTGTAGGAAACAGTACGTTCCACGAAATAAGTGCTACAACATTGCCTTCTCAGAGGCCAGTAATCATAATTTCTGAAACAACAAGCTACGGTCATTGCAAACGTGTCAGCCTCAAGTCCATAACGTTCAAATAGTCCATATAGCAAATACTAAGCAAATACATGTAGTAACTAAGTAAACAGAGCAATACTAAGCTACCAGCACAACACCAACTACATTACAGAAAACGGATGTAATATACAAGTTTTACAAATGGTACATGAAATTTAGCTGAAGTCTTCAATAACTACTGATCAAGATATGCGTTGCATCGTCTAGCTGTGTGCCCCTCCTGACTGCATCACCCACAACGTGCACCAGATGTTCCAGCTTGTGATTCGTCCATATCATTTCTAATACGTTGACTCTGTCGCCGACCCTTCCCACCCTTCATCATGCTAACATCCGGAACCCACGTCCTCGCTCAAATGTCCAAAGTGGTGAAGTTTCCTACCACCCTGAACCCCCGGAGCTCCCCACACCAAACTTGCAGTATTCTCTCCTTAAAGAAGTACTCGGACATGAAGTTGAAAGGATTCATGCCCACGGTCCCGCATGCAGCGAGGACATGAGAGCATGGCTTGTGTAACAACTTAAGCTTGTTGCATGTGCAGTTAGGTTCGTTTGCATGATCTCCAAGGCATACCTCGTGAGTAACAAGTGAACGAGTCGTCCCAAATCCGGCTCTATCACGGAGTATCACCTCGAAATGATGCTCCCTGTTGCCCATGACATGAACTGTGTGCAATTGACCCTTATATGCCTTCGTCTCCATGTACGCCGTAATTTTTGACGAATACAGGGCTCCGGGATTGGCCACATGAAGTAGCGTGCCTCTCCCTGAAGTAGCGAATTGTGCTGTGAAGAACACCTTCCACGATGGCGACAAGGGGCTGAGAACGGAGACCCCTGAGAACCCAATTGTAGACCTCGGCAAGGTTAGTTGTCATTATTCCGTACCTTGCACCATCCGTGTCGTGCAACAGCGACCACTTCTCCAATGGTTCCCCCTTAATCCACTGCGAGAAGCACTTGATGTTTCGTGAGCTCCTCCTTCTTGGACCACTTGGGTTAGCCTCATCAATTGCTGGCAAGCATTGCGGTTGTGCCACCCCAAGAGTGACCGGCGCCTTGCTCCTCTCTTCGACGTTCTTCCTGGTGTGCTCATCCAATAACCCCCATAAAGCATCAAATTTCCTCTGCTGGTTCTGCCTGGCCAGCCTCTTGAATAGCTTCATCAAAGATTATTTCGGGAATTGCTTGAAAAAGTTTGCCCCTAAGTGACGCATCGCACCACCGGTTCCTCATATCCGCCAAGGAACGGTCTCTCGGGATCTTCTTGAAGTTTTCTTATAGCCTTTATAATACCGGCATGGCGATCATGGATTACGCACACACCAGGACGGGTGCCTACAACTCCAGCCTTCACATGTCTGAGAAACCATAGTCAGCTCTCATAATTCTCACTCTCCACAAATGCAATGGCCAGCGGCAATATTTGATTGTTACCGTCAACGCCTATGGCCGTCAGGAGCTGCCCTTTGTATTTGCCTGTCAAGAATGTCCCATCTACTGAGATCACTGGCTGCATGTGCCTGAATGCTTCAATGCTAGCACCAAATGCAAACAATGCTCTCTGCAACACTGCAAATCCTGGTGGACTTATGGACGGCTTGTCGTGCACGGCGATGTACGTGCCCAGGTTCCTTTGCTGCAACACCTTAAGCATACGAGGAAGGTTATCGTACGCCGCCTCGAAAGTGCCAAAACGTTTTTCCAACGTCTTTTGCTTGGCACGCCACGCCTTCGCGTAGCTAATCTTATACTTGAATTAATTCTCGATAGCTGCCACAATATGCGTTGCCGCAATATCTTTCTTATCCACTATTTCCCCATACATCAAATTGGCTATAAATCCGGACGTCAGGTTACGATGCCTCGCCAAGACAGTGTGTAGAATGCAGGAGTGCGGCTCCACCTTGGACACAATCCAGTGAGTCTCATACTTGGGTCTACGTGCGTGCACCCTCCAAGGACAACCATCCTGCTCGCACTTCACAGTGTACTGCTCCTGACTTGATTTCACGACGCGAAATGTCCGCTGCATTGAAAGGGCCCAAAGTTTGAAGGCATCCTGCAGTGCTTCCTTGTCAGCAAACATAGCATGCAACCGAACCTCTGTGTCATGATACTCCCATGGTGATTCATGCTCATCATGTGCGGAAACACCCTCCGCATTAAACCGGTTCCATTCCTGGGGATAGGAACTTCTTCATCATCGGAACTGTCCTCCTCGTCATCCTCTACAGCTTGCTCTTCATCCCATGCCCTCTGGTCATCAGATTTCATCTGCTGCACGATATACTCATTATGCTCTCCTTCATCAGCTTGCTCAGTTCCCTCTCTATAGCTTGACGGCTGTAACTCTCCTCCATGTACCGCATCGGCTTGCCCAGTTCCCTCTCTATAGCTTGACAGCTGTAACTCTCCTCTATGTACCGCATTGCCTTCATGACGAACAACTTCATCAGCTCCGCCAACGTTCGGCCCGCACGAGCTAGTAGCACCTCCCGAAGCACAGGCAGACGCACGAGCTTGCGCAGCTGCTTGTAGTGAGCACGGTTGCACAAGCAGAACACACTCGTATCCACGGCGCCGGCACCCTTGCACAAAGCTCTTCCACGAAGCAGAGCGCACCAATGTCTTCAACTCCCATCTGATGTCCGTGGGAGACCGGCTCCAAAGCCCTTGCACAACGACGCTGTACACCTCGGGGTCCAATGAAAAACTCTGGGTCAGCCAATGCTGCACATCTGTCATTCGAGCATTCTCGTCATCCGGAAGTACGAGAGTGACTTGCGGAAAATCGCTCAAATCCACACCGTTCGGACCTTCACGAATAATTCCAGCACCATAATACACTCTCAATGTAGTAGTGGCCATTGATGATGTAGGCCTGTGTGTATGATTGAAATTTACGATATGTCAAATAACATCGTACAACACTAAACTAAACTTTCTATACTAAAAAGGGTGCTAAAATTTTTATACTACAAAATGTTCCATATTACAGAATGTATACTACCAATATTTCATCTAAATAATAGTGCAAATACAATATAATCAAAAAAAAATACCTGGATCCAATTTGATGGAATAGCTTCTACTCCTCCTTCCTCCCTCACCTCCTCCTCCAACCCTGTCTTCCTCTCCTTCTCTTCTCCCCTCCTTTTCATCCCCTTCGTCCTCTCTTCTCCCCCTCCTTTTTCTTCCCCTTCCTCCTTTCCTCTTTTTCCTCTCCTCTTCTTCTCTCGTTTCTTCTCTGTGTGCCTCTCCTCTTCTTCTCTCGTTTCTTCTCTGTCCGCAGTGAGGGAAAAAGTGGAGGAGGTGGGTGGGCGGTCGACTGTGCAGAAATAATTAAACCCCTATCGCCTCCGTTGGGCGATCGAGATTCCATCGCCCAACCGCATAAACGATCGTAATAAGTCGCCCAACGCTCAGGCGATAGTATTGATTCGCTCAACGGTTCCCACATTCCCCAAATGTCACCTCCCGGTTGGGCGAAAGGTAAGAGTCGCCCAATGGGGGGCGACTTGAGCCTACTTTTGTAAAAAAAATTCCCGCGGGTATATTTATGTATTTTCGAATAAAAAATGGATTATCCGTACAAAAAATTCCTTGAATCTTCTCAGACAATTTGTGTCTGGCTACAAGATTTGAGTTGGTTTTCGATTTTAGACTAGATCAGTAGGCCTAGATCAACGTGGACTAGAAATCTGCTCTTCCTTTGACCTGTAAGTCTGTGACACTAGTCTAGAGTCTGCATATTATATGATTCACATCTACTTCATCTAGATCACTTTTTACCGACCGTAGCTCACCCTCCCCTCCTGTGTCAAAAAGCGAAATTTGGACTGTTTTGGTACTGTTGCTCCCTAAAATTCCCAAAATAGCATCGATAGCGTAGAAATTCCAGTTTTAGCCCCCTGCCGACCGCACCACGCACCGGAGAGTGACACGTGGCATGGTGGTGCGGCAGGGAACCGCACCACCCGGGTGGTGCACTCCGGCACCGCACCACGCGCGGGTGGTGCGCCTGGGAACCGCACCACGCGCTGGGAGCCGCGCCACCCGCGGGAGAGCCAGCCACCGATAATTGGTGTTTTGCACTGTGCAATATTCCGCACTGTGCTAGTCATTTCGAACCGCCGAAAGCAGAGGCATCTCGCGCCCGTGACTACATGCATGCATGCTTTGATTGAATAGTCTTGCCCTTTATTGCCCTGCAAAGAATCAATGCATGCGAATGATTTTTGTATTCTATGCCATGCACACGTGCCAGCTATTCTACGTGTTATATCCGTCCCCCACCTTCCTGCGTGAGCTCTGCATAAAAGAGAGAGGGCAGCTGCGTTTCATGCTTTGGAGGGTAGAATTCAAGCATAGCCAGAGCAAGAGAGGGAGTCAGTGAAGGAAGAAACGAGAATAGGCACTAGATTTTGAGTCATTTTTTTTGGAATCGGAAGTTTTGGCAAGTGTGAAAGTTGTAGATCGCCTCGTGAGCTTCAAGAAAAGGTAAATATCATCTACTTACATCTATGTTCTTATCGTAGTAATTAGCTTGTAATTAGTATAATCTGGCAATTAGCGAGCTAAACTTGTACCATTGCAATCCAAAGAAAATATTGCTGCCCGTTAGAGAAAGTAACATAAAGAAAAAAAATAATATCCTGCATGTAATTAGATTGGCATGGATGCAGCAAGAATGTCTAGGTAGTAGTTTGAAGGCAATAATTAGATACTTTATATGACACAGACACACATTGCACACATAGACATACCTAAGTAATGGAATGATATAATAGCAGAATAGAGGCATAGATCACATAATAGAGTAATTAGCTACTAATTAGCTTGTAAGTAGCATAAACGTGCTGTACGGAGTTGCAGCATGTCAGTTGTTGATAAAATGTTTGTAGTTGTATTGTGTTGTATTTTATACTTTGTTGTAGTTGTATTTTGTAGTTGTACTGATATTGTTAACTGTAGTGTAAAATATTTGTAGTTGTAGTGTAAAATGCATGTCTTTTGGTTGTACTGCTCTTGTTGAAAATGAAGAAAAAATGTATAGTTGGATTGGTGAATTAAGTAGAATAATAATAATAATACTAATTAGGAGAGCAATCTGGAGAAATTGTAAATTAATTGCATAAATGAAATAAAAATTAGATGTATAAATTAAAAAACTATATTCATATTTGTATGGGATAGGTAGAACAAGGAAATTGAGATAGAACACTTGCTGGTAGGTGGTATATACTGTACGATGGTACACTTGTTGCATGTTATAAATACTAAGAGGGTTTAGTATGGACTTATGTTAGGTACGCCATGGGTGACATCCAACACTTGTTCGTGTTCTACGGCAGTGGTCTCGTACGCGACGGGCCGTACGGGGCAGACCTGTCTAATTGTGACCGGACCGTGATCCGGGCACCCAATATGAACACCATGAGCCTGTCTGAGCTACGGAGATGCGTGCGTTCCGCATTTGATCGGGACACCGCAAGGAACAAATTACGGATCGAGGCAGTGTATGCCACAGTGGGAGGTGCTGCAGGGGAGAGAGTGTGGCAACTTATAAAGGTGACGTGCGACGCTTCATGGGCGAACTACATGGAGGTCGTGTGCAACCGTGACGCAGCGATTTATGGGAGGCCAATGGTGTATGTTCAATTCGTGGAGAGGACAGAATCATCCGCCATGCGTGGATCTGGTGGTGATGACGGAGATGTACGTACTGCATTACTCTGTGGTGGTGCTGGCGGAGATGTAGAGCATGCATTACTCTCCGGCGGTCATGAAGATGCTGGTGAAGGAGAAGGAGTCAACGAGTCAATGGGAGATGTAGACCTGCGGAGGCGCGTGGAGAATTTTCTGCCGAATGAAGGTGCAGAGAGGTGGTGGGCCGCCCGTGTTGACTGTCATGAGTACCTTGCGAACCAGGTGGAGGAAGTGGAAAGCGAGGAGGAGGAGGATGTGGATTCAGCTAGTTCAGGAGAGGAGGAAGAAGGGGAACCTACAGTGGGAGGTGTGTTAGGTGGTGTTGTAACCACGGACGTTGCGTACGTGCCGTCCAGATTGGATGACATCGCAGCTGAATCCCTAGTTCTGCCACGGGCGGAGGAGGGAGAGTGGGGATTCAATGAGGGCACACTCCTTGTAGGGCAGTCCTTCCGTAACAAGAGTGCTGCACAGCAAGCTATTGCCACATACGCCGTGAACATCAGCCGGACATATCGGGTGCACAGGTCCAACCCTGACACCTACATTGTGAAATGTGTCGACGGCTCCTGCCCTGGCAAGGTCCGTGCGCAGCAGTTCAGGGGCGCTAGCACGGACTTCCGGATAACGGTGCTGAAGGATCACACTTGTGAGCTTGCGGCACCACTACATAGGCACCGCAACATGACATCGTCATATGTTGCGGAGCTGATAAGCCATCTTGTGGTGGCAAATGTATCCATTTCTCCAAAGGTTCTCATGACGGAGGTAGCGAACACGGTGGGATTTGATGTAAGCTACAAGAAGGTGTGGAGGGCAAAACAGAAGATCCTGCAGCGTATGTTCGGGACATATGAGGAGGCATATGATCTAGTGCCAAGAATGCTTCATCAAATCGCACAAGCAAACCCAGACACGTACATTAGCAAGTACGAGCGGGTTCATGAGACGCAAGGCCCGAATTGTTTTGTGCTTGACAGAGTGTTCTGGGCCTTCCATCAGGCAATACAAGGCTTCAAGTGGTGTCGTCCTGTGCTCACGATGGACGACACATTCCTATCTGGCAAGTACAGGGGTACTATCCTGACCGCGGTTGCAGCAGATGCAAATGACCAGTTACTCCCAGTGGCATTTGCAATTGTAGAGAGTGAGAATACAGATAGCTGGCTGTGGTTCCTTGCTAATGTGAAGCAAGCCGTAGTACAAGATCGGCCCGATGTGTGTGTCATATCGGACCGCAATGCAGGCTTGCTGTCTGCAATGCGAACGATGCAGAACGGAACTCAGCCCCCCTTCCAGTGGAATGACCTGAAGAACCGGTGGTGCATGCGGCATATTGCGGCAAACTTCCACAGAAGGTTCCATAGCAAGGAACTAATGAAGATGTTCAAAAAACTCTGTATGCAGAACCAGGAGTGGAAGTTCGAGGCCTTGTGGAAGCACCTTGATGAGGAGACCACCAAGCAAGTGAGGCGTCGCGAGCATGGTGAAGCTGCGGCCGTGGAGGGAGGCTCCAGACCTGTTGGGGAGTTCTCACAATGGGTTCATGCCAATGCACCAGAATTGCAGATGTGGTCTCTACTGCATGACACCGACGGAGCAAGGTATGGAATCATGACGACAAACATGTCCGAGGTGTACAATGATGTTCTAAAGGGTGTGAGATCCCTACCTATCACTGCAATCGTCGAAGAGACTTGGAACCATACAGTGGGATACTTTGTCAATAGAGCCATGATGGCGAAGAAGCATCTTGATGAAGGCAAAGTTTTCTCGGAGGTAGCGCAGGCCTACATGGACAAGAAGCTGGCGAAGGCTCGTTCGCATATTGCATTCCCCATGGATGGCTTACGAAGGAAGTTCGAGGTACGCCTCAGACAGAAGTACATGATGGGCCAGACTAGAGGCGATCGTAAGCAGGTGTGCACTATTGATGACAGAGCTTCTTGCAGCTGCAACAAGCCGCACCTTCTACATAAGCCTTGCTCCCATGTGTACGCGGCATGCGCGGTATGGCACCAGGCGGCCACGCAGTACATGTCACAGTACTACGACATAAACCACCTGTTTCAAACCTGGAGCACGGAGTTCCATTCGTATGGGCTCGACATGCATTACAGGGAACTCTGGCCAGGGCAGATTAAGTGGGTGCCGAACGATGCACTGAAGCACGTCGGCCATAGACCCCTCGTCCGAATGGCTCAGCTCTATATTGGGCCATTACAAACAGTTCATATATTTGCCATGACCTAATTCATCTGTACCGTATGAGCAAGACATAGACCCCTCGTCCGAATGGCTCAGCTCTATATTGGGCCATTCGTCACAACCCTCCACGGAGTTGTACCCACCACCGCCTCGGGCGCACCCCTCGCAGTACGACCTTCGAGATGCACCGCGCTCCCCTAGCAGGTTCACATTCTCGGAGGATCACATACGGCGTCCGAGGAGGCGACCACGAGATGACAAATAAATTTTTGTAATTGAGCTGTTGTACCGTCCTATGGTTGCCTGCAATTAATTATGCAATGTTGTGCAAAATATTTATGTACATCTTGCTTTACACGATAGCAATTTACAGATGTTGTTCTTATTTCTTTCATTTACTAGGGCATACATAGAGATGACAACACGGGACTACCCACATAATAAGAAGGCATCAGGCAATGACAACACGAGACAACACATACATTGCACGTATACGAAATGTAGCAAGTAGTACAACCACCAACACACCAATGAACACAACAACTAAAATACAACACAACCGTACACCTCATTGCCTATATGCCAAACATTGCCAACATACACGATACATACATTACACATACATACATTACCTCTCCAGCGGGAGAAGATACGATAACAACAAACACAAGAAAAACAAGAAAGAAAATAGCTTGACAACAACATAGCATAAAACATTGCCAACATACACGAGGAGAACCTCCAGCACTACAACTTGAGGATAACAATAAACACAAGAAACAAAATAGCGCACAACATTAAATTTATCTTCCACTCTAGTCTGTCGAAACGATGCCGCATCCCGACGGGGTCGCAACCCCCCACGACAACTCTCTCACGGCGAACATTGTCTGTCCTATTTCCCATTTCATCCTCCCACACCCAGAATCGGCAACCACCAGCAGCTTCCTGCGATTCCATGACAAGACGATTTTTAAACATACCAGCACGATTTGAATGAACCCGAAACAATCTGACTGACCGAGTGATGGGGGCACTTGTAGTAGTGTCGCCCAGGATTCGCGGCCGTCTGTGATGTCCTACGTCTAACCGCCGTGTTGCAATTTGGGCACATCACCGTGGGTGCCCATGAAGACGTGCTGAGCTGACTCATTGCCTAGTCTGGGGGAGTGAGCACAAAAGAAAACTACAAAGATTGCGAACAACTAACTCAGGAGGTGACTGATAACATGGCAAGGGAGTATGTGAGGGATGGCTCCCTTTTATAGCCTGTGGGGGGCAGCCTCACGCACAAAGACCACAGAATAAGAAGGCATCATGCAATAACAGCACGAACTAGCACATACATTGGACGTACATAAAATATTGAAAGAGAACACAAGTCTGGACCCCACACCATGCTCAGTGCGGAGACAAAACATGCCAGCTTTGCGCAGTGACCTCAGAAAAAGGGGCAGCTTTGCTCAATGACATGACAAAAGAGGGCAGTTTTGCTGGGTTACATGACAAAATGGGCCAGCTTTGCCCAGTGACATGACAAAACGGGGCAGCTTTGCTGGGTTACATGACAAAACGGGCCAGCTTTGCCCAGTGACTTGACAAAATGAGCCATCTTTCCGCAGTGACATGACAAAAGAGGCAGCTTTCCGCAGTGACATGACAAAAGAGGCCAGCTTTCCGCAGTGACATGACAAAAGAGGCCAGCTTTCCGCAGTGACATGACAAAAGAGGCCAGCTTTCCGCAGTGACATGACAAACCGGTGCATCTTTGCTCAGTATTGCATTTTTTTGTGGCTTGTGATAACAACACCACGAAGATAACAACCAATCTATCACATGCTTAACAACGTTGCACGTTACATCGTTACGGAAAGAGGCCACAGAACATGAAGGTCACAGAAAATGAAGGTCAGTGAGACTCTCCATTCGGTACTCCAAGTCCCATATTCGAGCCCATAATGTATCCACATAACGATCAACATACCGTTCATGAGGAGGGTTGATCCAGCAGGAGAAGTCACATTTTGCCACCTGTAAAAAAAAGGACGGTAAACTTCGCGGGTCCATAAGCAATAAAAAAATGTAATATTACTAAATTGTACCCCGGAGTGATGAGGACATCACTTCTATTGATATGAACACCCCTCTTACTGCTTCCATGAATGATGGGCAAGGTCCAATCACTCGGGAACCATGGAGAAGAACCACGCGAGCTCAAGTGTAGAAGTGGAACCGTCAAGCGCAAGCCAACTCATATTCGCGAGTTCGACTCAGATTCGGACTGCTGGACAGCGCCTACTTCAAATGACCATAACTTTTGATCTAGAAGGTTTCTCGGGGCCTGTGAGTACTCGTTGGAAAGACCTTGGAGTCTACTTTCAGATGAATCTGGTCTCACCTCAAAATTCCATCCGAGCCGATCAGAAACTGCAAAACAAGTGGCGTCACTTTTCCAGTCCGAGTCAAAGTGGGCCTTGGGCCTTGTAATCACACTTAGACTATTTGGGCCTGCACTAATCATGGGTGTACTGTTCACGTGAACAGTACCTGTGAATAGTACCACATCCCCTTTTGTTAGATAAGTGCGGCCTCCCCCACTCCTATTTAAGGAGGTCGCACCCTTTAGTTTTCCTCGGGTTTTCTTAAGAGTTTATTCTGCTTAGCGCTTTCGCGCATGTTCGGTTTGAGGAACCCCAACTTGTGAACTTAAACATTATTCGCAATTTCAGATTGCATCTTTTACTCTCTTGCTTGTGTTCTCGATTCGCTTGCAGGAGATAGCCTTCTTAGGCGAGGTCAATCGTGTTCGCACGGTTGATAACCAACGAGCGATGGTGTAGTGATTGCGAGGGTTCGATCTGTTTTGGTCGAGCCTTTGGATCATCAACGTCGAGATCTCCACAATCGACTTATCAGTACCTCTCGGAAGATCGGGCCATCGTCACATCAGTTGGTATCAGAGCAACGGTTGCCCGTGAGGTAAATCTTGTATCCCTAGTTAGTAGATTGGTTTTTATTTCCTATAGTCCAGAAAAAATTGCCCCACAAAAAGAATTAATTCCGCTGTCCAAACCCCGTTGTGCCTTTCAATCTGTTAGTTTTGGTTTGCTAAATTGAATTTGTGTCCATATTAGCATTGTCTAGTTGCTGGTCATATCTTTGTTCCATTAAAAATCCAAACAAAAGAAAAAATCCCCACCCCAAACCCTAATTTCCAAATTCGGCTGATTTTTCCTTTCTCTGCAGCCGCCACCAAAAACGTCATATCTTTTGATTCCGAGATTATTTTTGACTGAGACAACCGCCATTAGATTCAAAAATCCCTTATCCATCTATCTGTAAAATTTCACGTCATTCCAGCAAGGCATTTAAGAGATATCTGCGGTGGAAGTTGATCTAAAATTCCAGATTGAATCTGCAACAGTCGGCACTTGTGAATTTTGTGCGAATTTTTCGGTCGGTTTCCAGAACTTGGCCTCAAAACAAAAGTTGTAGAAAAAGCCGTCAGGAAACGAAAAAAAAAGAATCATTGAAAAAAAGGCAACTGACAAAAAGTTACGGCCAAAATACCGACGTACTGTCTAGTGGACAGAAATCTTCAGTTTTCAGTTTTGGGTCAATCCTTGTGTTCCTCAATTCCAGATTGCATTGGATTGAATTATCTTGTATTTACCACTCCTACACATTGCCATACACTTGTTTTTAGCCTTCTTTCATCCTTGGTTGATCAGCAACATAGGCTAAGTGCTAGATACGAACTATAATTCAATTCTATGCAATTCTGAAATGAACTGATTGTTCTCCATTGCTACCATATTGTGCCTTCCAAGCTACACCTACTCTTGATCAGAACAGGTTCCCTCTTGCAATCGTACCCACGCTCGACACGGTGTCACGAACCAGCCACCGATTGTACCACCTGCTACATTGGTAAGAACACTTGTAAGAGTGTGATAAGACGCTTGAGAGTGTGTGATTCTACTTCTCGCCACCTAGTAGTTGATAGGGATAATACCTTTGTGTTGTCTTTTGTTTGCTACTAACCATGGCAGGTGAGACGTCTGATGCGCAAGAGTGTGTTTTAAAGGGAGAGCTCATGACGCTTTTGGATGAACAACGCGCTGCCATTACTGATGACATCGATAGGAAGATGGATACAATGCAACTTTCCATCAATGAGAGCATTGCAACACTCACTACACGCCTTGAAAGAATGGTGAATCGCCACCAAACAATGGAGGCCAAGATCATGAGGAGGAGATGATAATGAGAGACAAAACCGTGACGCCGGTGCTGCACGGCCACGACACCATCCTCATCGAACCGTCATGGTATGGGAGGTAACAATAATTTTCAGTATCACAATGCTCATGTTCATGATGACCCGTTTGCTAAAGTTAAATTTTCCATACCATCTTTTATGGTACCTATGATGCTGAAACTTATCTAGATTGGGAGATGACAGTTGAACAAAAATTTAATGCCCATCTAGTTCTGAAGTGCATAGAGTCGGACAAGCTACTAGTGAATTTAAAGATTTTGCTATCATTTGGTGGACTCAAGTAGTTAATTCGCTTAGCCCCGATACATGGGATAGATTGAAGGTAGCTATGCGTGCTAGATTTGTTCCTCCTGCTTTTAAATGTGAAATGCGTAAGAAATTGCAGCGCTTAGACCAAGGTAATAGATCTGTTGAGGAATATTATCAAGAACTGCAAATAGGCATGCTGCGTTGTAATGTTGAAGAGGATGAGGAGGATAAGATGGCTCGTTTTTATGGGGGATTAAGGCGTGAAATTCAGGACATAATTGATTACAAAAGTATAATGATATCAATAGATTGTTCCAGCTTGCTTGTTTGGCGAGAAAGAATTGCAGGGTAGACAACAAAGGACAAGGAGCAATTTTGGAGGTACGTCTACATCGAGACCAACACAGGAGCAACCCAAGACAGCCCCACCTCCTGTTTTTCGAGCTGCTGCCCCCTCTGTGAGTAGGGCGCGTTCAGCAGCACTGCCACCACCATCACGAGCACCCGAGGCGAGCAAATCTACTAGTGTGCAAGAACCAGCAAAGAGCTCTTCATCGGTTGCTTCCACGGGCCGTCGACGGGCATTGTGTGCCACCGTTGTAAAGGGATGGGCCACGTCATGAGAGATTGCCCAAGTCAGTGGGCGTACATTGCGACAGAAGATGGTGGTTATGTAAGTGCTAGTGATGTTGAGGATGAATATGCTCTTGCAGCTAACCTTGCGGTGATGATGATGATCATGAGACAGATAGTGATGGTGAGGAGATTTTAGGTGCCGCTGCTCGGCGAGTTATAGAACCATAATTGTGCAGCGAGTAATCGAGCACTCAAAGAGAGCAAGAGGAGAAGCTACAACGTCATAATTTGTTTCAGATGTTCCTCATCGTCAAGGATTGCCGTGTTCGTGTTATCATTGATGGCGGGAGCTGCAATAACTTGGTGGATTCAGGATTGGTCAAGAAGCTTGGCTTGACCACACGTGCGCATCCTCACCCATACCACATTCAGTGGTTCAACAACAGCGGTAAGGTGAAGGTAACACAATCTGCGAGTGCAATTTTCCATTGGTTCCTATCATGATGTTGCTGATTTCGATGTAGTACCTATGCAAGCATGCTCACTTTTATTAGGTCGCCCATGGGAATTTGATACCGATGCAACTCATCATGGTAGAAGTAATAAATACTCTCTTGTGCACAAAGGAAAGAAAATAACTTTGCTACCTTTGACACCCATTGAAATTGCTAATTGTGATAAAGAGCTAGCTGAAAATAAGAAGAAAGAACTTGAACATGAATCTGAAAATCAGCAAGTAGTGAAGGATGTTTTCCCACCTAAGAAAGAGAGGTTGCCATCTAGTTCTAGGACCGAGGAATTAAATTAAAGGGTTGTGTCATGCTTGCAACCAAATCTGATCTTGCTGAAATTTGTCATGATGAAATGCCATGCTATGCTTTGATATGCAAAGATGCTTTATTTTCACTTGATGATATATCTAGCTCTTTGCCGTCTGCTGTCACTAACCTTTGCAGGAATTTGAGATTGTGTTTCCTCTTGAGATACCCCGTGGCTGCCACCAATTAGGGGTATTGAACATCAAATTGATTTGATTCCAGGAGCTTCCCTACCCAACCGTGCGCCATACCGAACCAACCGGAGGAGACTAAGGAGATTGAGCGTCAAGTGCGAGACTTGCTTGACAAAGGGCGTGACGTGAGAGCCTTAGTCCATGTGCTGTTCCTGTACTTTTGGTTCCAAAGAAAGATGGGTCGTGGCATATGTGTGTTGATTGTAGAGCTATTAATAATATTACCATTAGATACCGTCATCCTATTCCTAGGTTAGACGACATGCTTGATGAATTAAGTGGCTCTACAATGTTTTCTAAAGTTGACTTGCGTAGTGGATACCACCAAATTAGAATGAAACTTGGAGATGAATGGAAGACGGCATTTAAAACTAAGTTCGGGTTATATGAGTGGCTAGTGATGCCTTTTGGTTTAACTAATGCCCCTAGCACTTTCATGAGATTAATGAACGAGGTTTTACGTGCTTTCATTGGTAAGTTTGTGGTAGTTTACTTTGATGATATATTGATTTACAGCAAGTCACTAGATGAACATCTTGAACACTTACGTGCTGTTTTTGTTGCTTTGAGAGATGCACGTTTGTTTGGTAACCTCGAAAAGTGCACCTTTGCACCGATCGAGTTTGTTTTCTTGGCTATGTTGTTACTCCGCAGGGAATTGAGGTTGATCAAGCCAAGATCATCGCTATCCGAGTTGGCCGCCTCCTAAAACGGTCACACAAGTGCGGAGTTTTCTCGGGCTCGCTGGTTTCTATCGGTGTTTTGTTCGGGATTTCAGCACCTCGCTGCACCATTGAATGAGCTTACAAAGAAGGGTGTTCCTTTTACTTGGGCCACCAATCATCAACAAGCTTTCGACACTCTCAAAGATAAGTTAACACATGCCCTTTGCTTCAACTTCCTGATTTCAGCAAGACTTTTGAATTAGAATGTGATGCTAGTGGCATAGGTCTTGGGGTGTGTTAATGCAAGAAGGAAAACCTGTTGCTTACTTTAGTGAAAAGTTAAGTGGTCCTAGTTTGAACTATTCTACCTATGATAAAGAATTATATGCTCTAGTTCGAACTTTGGAAACATGGCAGCATTATTTATGGCCCAAAGAGTTTGTAATACATTCGATCATGAATCCTTGAAACATATTCAAGTCAAACCAACCTGAACCGTAGACATGCTAAGTGGATTGAGTTTATTGAATCTTTTCCTATGTCATTAAATATAAAAGGGGAAAGAAAATGTGATAGCTGATGCGTTGTCTAGGAGATATACCATGCTTTCACAACTTGATTTCAAAATCTTTGGGTTAGAGACAATAAAGGAGCAATATGTGCATGATGCTGATTTTAAAGACGTGTTGCTAAATTGTCAAGAGGAAAGGGTTGGAATAAATTTGTTGTGCATGATGGTTTCATATACCGTCTTTGGCAAGCTATGCATTCTGTTGGCTCCGTTCGTCTTTTGTTGTTACAGAGGCGCATGGAGGAGGATTGATGGGCCACTTCGCGTGAAGAAGACGAGGACATTCTGTTCCACCATTTTTATTGGCCAAAGATGAGGTGTGACATCGAACGCTTCATTTCTCGCTGCACCACGTGCCAAAAAGCTAAGTCACGACTTAATCCTCATGGTTTATACATGCCTCTTCCTGTTCCAAGCGTACCTTGGGAAGATATTTCTATGGACTTTGTTTTAGGGCTTCCTAGGACAAAGAAGGGAGGGATAGTATTTTTGTTGTCGTGGATAGATTCTCTAAGATGGCTCATTTTATACCATGTCATAAAAGTGATGATGCTACACATGTTGCTGATTTGTTCTTTAAGGAAATTGTTCGCTTGCATGGTATTCCGAATACGATAGTTTCAGATCATGATGCTAAATTTCTTAGTCATTTTGGAGAACCTTGTGGGGAAAGTTGGGAACTAAACTGTTATTTTCCACTACTGTCATCCCCAAACCGATGGACAAACCGAGGTAGTCAATAGAACATTGTCTACTATGCTTAGGGCTGTGCTTAAAAAGAACTTAAAAATGTGGGAGGAATGTTTGCCTCATGTGGAATTTGCTTATAATCGTTCGCTGCATTCTACCACGAAGAAATGCCCTTTGAAATTGTTTATGGTTTCATACCTCGTGCACCTATCGACTTGTTGCCTCTTCCGCTTCGAAAAAGTAAATTGTGATGCGCAACAACGTGCTGATTTCATACGTAAGATGCATGAGACAACTAAAGAGAACATTGAGATTATGAATGCTAAATATAAAGTTGCTGGTAGTCAAGGACGCAAGCATATTACTTTTGAACCGGGTGATCTTGTGTGGTTACACTAGCGTAAAGAACGATTTCTGAATTGAGAAAGTCTAAACTCATGCCTCGTGCAGATGGTCCTTTTAGAGTGCTTGAACGTATTAATGATAATGCATATAAGTTAGACTTGCCTGCAGATTTTGGGGTTAGCCCCACCTTTAACATTGCAGATTTGCGACCTTGCTTGGGCGTGGAAGATGAGCTTGAGTCGAGGACGACTCCAATTCAAGAAGGGGAGGATGATGAGGACATCACTTCTATTGATATGAACACCCCTCTTACTGCTTCCATGAATGATGGGCAAGGTCCAATCACTCGGGAACCATGGAGAAGAACCACGCGAGCTCAAGTGTAGAAGTGGAACCGTCAAGCGCAAGCCAACTCATATTCGCGAGTTCGACTCAGATTCGGACTGCTGGACAGCGCCTACTTCAAATGACCATAACTTTTGATCTAGAAGGTTTCTCGGGGCCCGTGAGTACTCGTTGGAAAGACCTTGGAGTCTACTTTCAGATGAATCTGGTCTCACCTCAAAATTCCATCCGAGCCGATCAGAAACTGCAAAACAAGTGGCGTCACTTTTCCAGTCCGAGTCAAAGTGGGCCTTGGGCCTTGTAATCACACTTAGACTATTTGGGCCTGCACTAATCATGGGTGTACTGTTCACGTGAACAGTACCTATGAATAGTACCACATCCCCTTTTGTTAGATAAGTGCGGCCTCCCCCACTCCTATTTAAGGAGGTTGCACCCCTTTAGTTTTCCTCGGGTTTTTCTTAAGAGTTTATTCTGCTTAGCAGTTTACGCATGTTCGGTTTGAGGAACCCCAACTTGTGAACTTAAACATTATTCGCAATTTCAGATTGCATCTTTTACTCTCTTGCTTGTGTTCTCGATTCGCTTGCAGGAGATAGCCTTCTTGGCGAGGTCAATCGTGTTCGCACGGTTGATAACCAACGGAGCGATGGTGTAGTGATTGCGAGGGTTCGATCTGTTTTGGTCGTAGCCTTTGGATCATCAACGTCGAGATCTCCACAATCGACTTATCAGTACCTCTCGGAAGATCGGGCCATCGTCACATCACGGAGCGTGAGCATCGGAAGAAACGTCGCCCGCCATCGTTCGAGGAATCCAAGATTTGGACGACCGCGTACTCATTGTGTCTGCATTTCGGCCACACTGGTTGAGCACGCCGACTTGGTATCAATCGGTACTGTGGACCGAACATATCCCTCCTTTCTAAGGGAATATCGTCCTTCGGTGACCCAAATCCCACTGGCCCCTCGGCTTCCGACATGGTTTGTTCAAGCGCGAAAGACAGGGTACTTCTTTGTTCGACTGAACAATGTGCTGGGACCCCAACCGTGCTACTTATACCAAACGAGACAACTTACTGCATTCACCTCAAACGAATAAAAGGACGATCGTGCGCCTGACGTGACATAACGGGCATCTTTGCTCGAGAGATGAACAAGCAGTGCGCTTTGCGGTGAAATGACAAAAGAGGTCAGCTTTGCTCAGTGACATGACAACACAGTGCAGCTTTGGGCAGTGACATGACAAAACGGGGTAGCTTTGCTCAGTGGGATGCCAAAATATGCCAGCTTTGGGCAGTGACATTACTAAAGAGAGCAGCTGTGCTCAGTCAAATGACAAAAGAGGCCAGCTTTGCTCAGTGACATGACAACACAGTGCAGCTTTTCGCAGTGACATGACAAATCGGGGCAGCTTTGCTCAAAGAGATGACAGAGGATAGCTTTGCGCAGAGACGGGATAAAAGAGGGATGTTTTTTGCACATACATCATAAAAGCGTCAACTTTGCTCAATGAGAGGTCGGGTTTGCTCAGTGAGATGATAAAACATGCTGGCTTTGCTCAGTGAGATGACAAAAGATGCCAGCTTTGCGCAGTGACATGATAAAACGGGGCAGCTTTGCTCAGTGAGATGATAAACGATGCCAGGTTTGCGCAGTGACATGATAAAACGGGGTAGCTTTGCTCAGTGAGATGATAAAAGATGCCAGCTTTGGGCAGTGACATGACAAAACGGGGTAGCTTTGCTCAGTGGGATGCCAAAATATGCCAGCTTTGGGCAGTGACATTACTAAAGAGAGCAGCTGTGCTCAGTCAAATGACAAAAAGAGGTCAGCTTTGCTCAGTGATATGACAAAACAGGGCACCTTTGCTCAGAGACAAGACAAAACGGGGCAGCTTTGCTCAGTGAGATGACAAAATATGCCAGCTTTGCACAGTGACATGATAAAACGGGGCAGCTTTACTCAGAGACATGACAAAACGGGGCAGCTTTGCTCAGTGAGATGACAAAATATGCCAGCTTTGCGCAGTGACAATACTAAAGAGACAAAACGGCCCCTATAAATTGGTATGCATTCCATTTCCCAGCGAACATTGCACATCCAAACCCCATACTACATCGCGCTTCCCTCACCCAACCGGGATGGACAAAGGCAAGAAGAAGCAATGGGACAAGATGGTGAAGGATTGGGAGGAGACCCGTGACATAGCACGGTCAGCTGCGGCCCGCGATGCCGCCCGCGATGAGAAAATAAGGGCTATACAAGCCCGGGTAGAACAAGCCCATCGTGCTACGATGAAAGGTCCCCCCAAAGAGCGCCCGCGTAGCAACAACCCCATCCCGGACGTCCCCACCGAGCGTTCGCCACAACTACCACCTGAGGGGGAGACACCTCCCGTTTGTTGGTGCGGGGACGTGTGCAAGTTCTTCAAATCTAAGCACCGCATCAGTCTAGGTATGCGTTACTGGGGTTGCGCAAACTACTCCAGTGACTACCCCAACCGCCGTTTTGACACCGCAACCTATCGGCAGCCGGTAACGACCACATGCACCACTTTCCCCTACCTTTTCTCCTTCACAGCACGCACTAACAATATCTCCCATGTATTTGCAGTCTCCGGAGCCCCTGTGTGGCTACCGCAAATGGATCGATCTTGAGATCCACCCTGAGGACCAATGGACCCTCGACTTCGAGGAGTGGAATGTCACAAAGGAGAAGGAGTTGCTGGAGGAGGAGCGCCGCAAGCACGAACACACCCTGCGTATACAGCGCGAGACGCAAGCTCATCTTGAAGCATGCACGCGTAGGGAGCGGGAGGCTCGCGAGATGGAGCGCGAGAGAAAGAGGGAAATTGCGGCTAAGGCAAAAGAGGCCGCGGAGGAGTTCAACGCCGAGCGGGCAAGGAAGGGAAAGTGGCCCCGGTCCACACAAAGAGGTCGTCGGCGGTTGGGTGGGTTAGTCGCATATCATGCTATATGTTATGCATGTAATAAAAATCTACGCGGCATGTTACTCCCAACTGTATTATGAAGTTTAATATCTCGTATTTTCGCATTCCATGATTCACGTAGCACCTCATTTACCAATATTAACATAGCGGTCCTCACCGTACACGAATTCTCACTAACCTCCGAAATATCACTTACCACTTTATGTATGGACCGTTCTACGGTCAATCTTTCCTAAAAAAATGTACCAAATTTTTTTATGTATCTACAACTTACAATGAACATAATCTTTCATTACAACTTTATCTGATTTTTACCCAGTTTATAACTACAAAATTGCCAAAACTTAAAACAATCACGGATATTGCAAACCCTAAAAACAGCTCAAACCCTAAAATTCACTTACTACTTTATGCATTGATATTTCTACGCTCAATCCTTCGGCAAAAAAATTAAGCATAATTTTTTTTGCATGTACAAATTGCAATGAACATAAACTTTTATTACGACTTCATCAGATTCGTTCCCAGATTATAACTACAAAATTACCAAACCTTGCAATAAAACGTGTTCAATATCACTTTCGTTCATTTCGTCCAATTGTTCATATCACATTTGTGCTAAAAAAAATTTCATTAAATTGTTTCCAATAAAACAACATATCATGATCGAAATTTGTTATTGTCACTTTAACACATTTTTCACGGTCAGCAATATATGAAAATCACAAATACGCTAATCATTACTTCACACAAATTTCGTTCGTACTCCACCAAACAATATTTTAAATTTTCAAAATTGCACAAAAAATAACACAAGCAGTACAGTGGACTACACTTCAAATTCATATTTTTCCACTCATTTTATATATACACATAATTTTTTTTAAATTATAACTTTACATATACATAAATATATATACACAGTAAATACATATATGCGCGGTCCGAGGGGCAGGCGCGCGCTGGAGCAGTACCCAATGGGTGGTGCGGTGGGGAGGCGCACCACCCTAGGGTGGTGCGGTGTGGGAGCGCACCACCCAGGGGTGGTGCGGCGTGCGAGCGCACCGCCCAGGTGGTGCGGTCCCGTAGCACAGGTGGTGCGGTCGGCAGGCGCCAGAACGGGAATTGCTACGATTTGAATGCTATTTTCGGAATTCTGATGAGCAACAGTACCAATACTGTCCAAATTTCTCAAAAAGCTTCTAAAAGACTATTCATTTTTCCTGTGTCAAAAAGCTTCTAAAAGATTATGCATTTTTAATTCTTTCCTAAACTTAAAATACAAGGTAGCATGGGACTCATTCTGATGATCTTGCTGGGTAAGCTGGAAAAGGATGCTTAAGTTCAATTATTCAAGTGAATTTTGGACGGTGTAACAACAGAGAGAATTAGCAAAGCAAGATAGACTTGTAACAACAGAGAGAATTAGCAAAGCAAGATAGACTTGAAATTAACAAGATGTGGCCCTATTCGTATTGGTTTTTAAAAACTGCTTTTCTACGGCAAATGACTTTTCTACTGTATCTAGCTTTCAAACGGAGTGTCTTTTTAAGGCAAGTTATACTAGTCGATTGTAGTACACACTGTAGTGATTTCATTTATATCGGTCAAAATTATACGCAAGTGTATATCTTTACAAGCTGTTAAAGCCAAAGCCAAAACACAATATGAATGGGCTGCAAAACTGTCAAAAATTCGATTCGGGAATCCAGCAAAATGTAAGCGTAATCACAAACCAGGGTCTATGCGGTGTGGCACAAGCAAAGGCGAAAACCAATCAGATTGCAGAGCAGTTCTGTGAAAGACGTTCAGGAACACAGTCTAATCTTGTTTCAGAGTTCAAACCCGAAATGGCCAGGTCCTTTGCCAAACATCTGTGTAACGCCCTATTTCTGGAGACGGTACGGAACATCGTAACCGTACGGAATGTACAGTTATGACGTTCTTGGGTTACATATGATCATCACAACAGTAACAACTTACATAAACGTACCAATTTTATTACATTATTATATTGTTGTTAATGTACACAGCAGGCGCGTAAGCCCATACACCACCATATACACACAAAAGGATCAACGGCCTGAGCGCCTGCTGTGTACATTAACAACAATATAATAATATTAACAGCCAAAAGAACCACGGTAGCAAACATACATTACATACTTTACACACTCAAACATAGCATCATTACAATACCACGATCTACTACTGAGCTAAGCAGGGCACTTCACTACTTTTATTCTAACTAGACTACCTCACTGTACAACCAAAATCCAACCATCTACCACCAAGGCCTAGCTACGCCCTGAGTCCTCCAAACGCTCACCAACCCTCGGTTGGTAGCCTGCTGTCAGTGTAGCGCACGACCTCCTCGGGGTCCTCCTCATTCCCAGCTAGTGGTGCTGGAGCACGCGCGGGCTGGAACAATGAGCGATACTCCGGAGCGGTCATGCGGCGTCGAGGCTGTGAGGGCCCGGGTGCATCGGGATCCCCACGTGGGCTGGATGGACCTGGCACATCCATGCCCACGGGAATCACTGGGTACACGGGAACCACTGGAGCCACGAGGGGCTGGAGAGGAACTAGTGCTGCAGGAACATCAGGGGACTCATCGCAGGCAGATAACTCCCCCTCCTCTACCAGATTTCTCCGGTAGAGCTCCTGCTGTATCTCATATAGCTCTCTCTGAACATGACGTAGCTGTCCTCTCAGTGCGAACGACTCCTGGATCGCCCGCGAGTACATCGTCTCCTGATGGACAATGTATCGTGCGGCTACGTGAAGACGAGCATCATCTGTCTCCCTGGGGTCTGGGGTCAAGTAGGCCCCACCCCGGGGAACTCGCTGTGGCACCAAGTCGTAGACGGTCTCGTCGAACTCGGGGTCACAGTAGTGTCGTAAGTGAAGCACGGCATTCCTAGCCGCATCCTGGATCGCATCCCATTCCTCGGTCCTCCGACCGAAGAACCTCCTCTCCCTGTCCGGACGGACAAGTAGAGGGACGAGGTCCACCCATGCCTTCCAGGCAACACTGTCGTCTGGCGCATGGTGGGACACGGAGTGGAAAACTGGCCTGTGCCAGTTATCAGCGCCTAAGAACCTCTGCATGGCCCACAACTGACAGGGCCATCCCTCCAACCTAGCGGGTCCGAGTGGACAAAGTGAACCATCTGCTGAAACAAACATTTTTTAATATTAGAAGGCGCAAAACATTTGCAATTACTAAACTTAAACTGTAATTTACTTAAAGCAAGGAGGTAGCATTTAAGAAACTCTATAACCTAAACATTTCTTACATTTTATGTAAAATCTTTTATTCTTTTCCCAATTAGGTTTTGTCACCACGAGACTCTCCTATTATCTCTTAGGGTTCAACCTACAGTCAAGCAAGTCTGCTCTGATACCACTCTGTAACGCCCCCATTTCTGGAGACGGTACGGAACATCGTAACCGTACGGAATATACAGTTATGACGTTCTTGGGTTACATGTGATCATCACAACAGTACCAGCTTACATAAACGTACCAACTTTATTACATTATTATATTGTTGTTAATGTACACAGCGGGCGCATAAGCCCATACACCACCATATACACACAAAAGGATCAACGGCCTGAGCGCGGCTAAATCCTAAGCCCAATCTTCTTCAAAGTAGACTGGTTCTTCAGGAGCGTCTTCTTCGACAGCGTCATCTTGCCAGTACTGGCCTTCTGTTAATTGTGTTTAGCAAATCATGAGTACCACTGTACCCAGCAAGTCACAGGGGTAAACCCTGGTTTACTATATGCATGGTATTTCAAGGATGGGAGTATCTTGGTTGTATTACAGTGGGTGGATGCAGTTTTATTTGCAAGCAAGTAAAACTTGAAGATGTTTGCTCCTTAAGATCAGGGGTTTTGATTAACAGAATCAGTTCACCAGTTATCACATTAAATCATCTCCAATCCTACTTATGCCTCGTTATTGGAATCACCCAATTAACACATCTTCATTAACCGGAAGCACGGCGTATTCGAATACCATTTGTTACACTCTGCAGAGTTGCTCAACTTTACCCACACGATCCCTTAACTCCCGCGACAGAGTTCAGAAAGCCAGGTCAGTTCACTGCTCCATTCTTTATATAGACTCTACCCGATAGCATCACTCAGTCACGGCTACAATTGCACACATACTCTTCTCTAGCTGTTTGTGAGTGACTACTACCGTTGTTAGGTACCCGCAGCATACCTAACTCCCCGTCTACCTGTCATCACCGCCTGTAGAGTTTCAATTGAATGGAGCAGCTACTAGACCAGTGTTGACAAGTCAACACCTGTGGCCTGAGCGTTGACTATGTCTTTTACTTGGCACAAGGTTCTCGTCCTTACATTTTTCACCTGAGGCATCAAACCACGTCTCCCTTTGTGCCCACGGGCACTACCACCACCCATCCATACCAGCCTCTCATTCGGGTAAGGTTGTGGGCGTAGATCACCGCGTGATTTCCCACAGCACACCTTTCCCAGTCTCAATTCCCCTAAGGTAAAGTCGTAGGCGTAGATCACCACGTGATTTCCCACAACACATCTTTACCTTAGTATCAGCTTTGAAATCCTACCGGCCTGCGGCCAACACCTTAGTAGTTCAAAGTTGTTGTATGAGGCGATCATGGTTACTTTGATATCATATATTATTTCTTACTAAGGTTGTCAAGGTGAATATGGCCATCAAGTTAAACGGGGCTTTTTATCAGTGGTAGGATTATCTAAATAGCATGCCATTCTAAATCTTTGTTTTAAGCAATTATCAGTTCACAACTATCAATAATGAAGATACATTAAATAAATAATGTAATTTAATGGGGTTCAATATGATCAAAAACATGTGACTTGCCTTGCTGGTCTGTAATCGCTACTACGTCGTAGATCTGAGCAGTTGGCTCCGGCTCCGGAATTGGGACTTCGGCTACGTCGGATGCTAGCGTAAACACATAAAATCACAACATAAGTTCCAACTCAAAATGTGTCCAAATCAAGGTAATCAATTCAAAAAGAGCTAACTAGCATAAGATCTCTACCAACTACTTCAGAAGTGTGAGGATGGACATTTTTCTAGAAAAGGTATTTTTAAATCGATGAAATTTGTATTTAGGATACTTGGAGTTAGCAAAAGAGGGAAATTCCAATTTAGCAAATTTGAATTTGGAAGAACAGAGATCAGATTTGAACTTAGGGTATTTGCTGTTCACACATTTTTTTTCCCAGTCATTTTACTAATGGCTCACTGCAGGAATCCAACACGCTTTCAATGTTTCCATTTGAAAAACTCTCTTCTTTTGGAAGAAGAGGCATGGGCTCTGGCGCTCTGCCATAGCACTATAGAAGACAAGCAAAAAATATAAAAACTCTGAAAAATTACTGTAATACGGTGCTCAAGAAATGGCACTGTAACATTGGTTTTTTGTAGGCCCGTAGTAAAATATGTACCTTATTTTACATGTATATACTTGGATTGTTAAAATATGGTCCAAATCCTATTCAGTTTGTTTCTGTTTTTTTTTTTAAGAATTTTTCACGTAAAATCGACATCCCTGCTCTTTTGATCATTTATTTTTACCGTGTGTTTTATACATGTAGTCTTGAGTTGCTTTCACATCTTTCTGTCTGAAATTCGGTATCACAACTGAATATGTTGCACATCAGTGCCAAAATGGTAACTAGTGTAATACTGATGAAGTAACAAAAATCATAATATGGTTTTATTTCTCAATAAACATGTACCAAATAATCACCTACACTATGCGAATATGAACAATGCAGGACTGCTACTTGCACATATTTTGATCCAGATACCTAAAAGAATTTTCTCCTTGTCAAGATCTCATAAACTGGTCGATCCGGCACGGGGATGAACTTGACGGCCCACCCGATCGGCCATGACACAGCGGCAATGGCGACACAGGCGCCCCACTGCCCCCAGCCGAGCCTCTTCGTGCCGGCAAACCTTGTCAGCACCTCCACCATCACCACCTGCAGGACGAGCGTCACCGCGATGATGGTGAGGAACATTTTGTTCTTAAGCACCCCAGCGAAGACGTTCTTCTTCTCGATCTCCCTCGCGTTGAACTCGTTGAACACCTGGCAGAGCACGAATGCGTTGAAGATCATGGTGTCGTTCTTCTTCTCATCGGTGCCGAAGGCGTCGCGGCCGCGGTACTGGAGCGCCAGGAGCACGGCGATCTGGAACGCCGCCTGCACAGCTAGGTTGCGCCACATGGCATTGCTGATGAGCGGCGCCGTGCGGCCGATGGGCGGGCGCTGCATGAGCGCTTTGGTGGGCGTGTCCGTTGCCAGCGCCAGCGCGCCCATGGTGTCCATGATCAAGTTCACCCATAGCAGCTGCACGGTGGTCAGTGGCATCTTGCCGGTGGTGATCGCGGACACGAAGTTGATGATAAGCGCGGCGACGTTGACGGTGAGCTGGAACTGGATGAACTTCTGGATGTTGTTGTAGACGCAACGGCCCCAGCGGGTGGCCGTCACCACCGTGTCGAAGTTGTCGTTGAGGATGACGATGTCGGAGCTCTCCTTGGCGACCTCGGTACCCTGGATGCCCATGGACAAGCCCACGTCGGCCTCCTTGAGCGCCAGCGCATCGTTGGTGCCGTCGCCGGTGACGGCGACCACATGACCTTTCTGCTTTAGCCGCTGCACCAGCACTAGCTTATCCATGGGCAGGGACCGCGCCATGACGCGGATGTTGTCGACGATCTCAAGCTGCTGCTCCGGCAACATGGCGCGGAACTTGCGCCCCTCAATGACGATGTCGTTGGGATCGTTGCTGGAGATGATGCCACACTCCATGGCGATGGCACGGGCCGTGAGAATGTTGTCGCCAGTGACCATCTTGACGGTGATGCCCGCCTTTGTGCAGGCTTCAATAGCAGTCTTCACCTCTGGCCGACACGGGTCTTTCAAGCCGACGAAGCCCAGCAATGTCAACCCCTCGTCGTCGATCGTTGATTCCTCACCGTTGACTTGCTTGTAGGCAAAGGCGATGCACCGGAGGCTGGCGACCGCCATGTCGTTGATGACATTCTCAAGGTTCTTCCTCTGCTCGACGCCGAGCTCGCGCGCCGCTCCGTCTGTACCGACGTACATTGAGCAATTCGCCAAGATCATCTCTGCCGCGCCTTTCCAGTGCGTGATCACCGCGCCGGTGGCGTTGTCCCTGATCATCACGCCGCTGCGCTTCTTGTCAGAGTTGAACGCCTCGACGTGGACCACCTTGCAGCTCCTCTTCAGTGTGTCTATGTCCATGCCGAGCTCTGCCACAGCCCACGACAGCAGCGCCTTCTCCGTCGGGCTACCGGATATCTCCAGTGGCGACACGTTGTCCGGCTTGTAGACACTTCCGGTGGTATTGAGCCCAGCTCCCTGGCACAACAACCTGACGACGGTGCTGGTGACTGCCGTCGCCAGCTTAGGCCGGCCGGTGCCGACCCAGAACTCGGTCACCTTCATCTGGTTCAGCGTGAGCGTTCCGGTCTTGTCGGTGCAGATGGCGGTGACCGATCCCATCGTCTCGCAAGCAGAGAGCCGGCGCACCAGCGCGTGGTCCTTCACCATCCGCTTCATGGAGAATGCGAGCGTCAGCGTCACCGCGAGCGGGAGGCCTTCGGGGATAGCGACGACGATGATCGTCACGGCCTGCTGGAATATGCCGACGAGAGCGCTGGACACCACGTTGAAGGTGACGTGGTTCTTGTCGAACAGTGGCTTGCCCTGGTCGTCCATGGTGCTTCCCGTGAAGTGGCGAGCGGTGAGCACGGTGAAGACGAGCACCGCGACGGCGATGCCGATCTTGCCGATGCTGGATGTAAGGCCCTCGAGGCGCTCCTGTAGCGGCGTCGGATCGGTGTTCTCCCTGGTGATGCTGCTCATCATCTCGCCCCACGCGGTGTCCGTCCCGACGGCGGTGACGAGCATGTGGCCGTAGCCGTCGACGACCTTGACACCTGAGGAAAGGAAGGGGTTCTTCTCGGTGTCGACCTCGATCGGGTGGGGCTCACCGGTCATGCTCGACTCGTCGACCTGCAGCGCGTGCCCCTCCAAGAACACGCCGTCCGCCGGCACAACATCTCCGATCTTCAGCACGACGATGTCTCCGACGACGATGTCGAATATGGAGACCTCCTGCCTCCGGGCAGCGCGGACGACGGTGACGGCGATGTTGTCGAACTCGCTGGCCAGCTTGTCGAACCGCTTGGCCTGGCCGTGGTTGCTGACCGCGGACACGGCCGCGACGAGGAACACGGCGAGGAAGATGCTGACGCCGTCATACCACCCATCCTTGAGGCCGTGCTCCTTGATGCCGAAGCCAAGGGAGACGGCGGCGCAGACGAGGAGCACGATGAGGAAGACGTCGCAGAGCGCGTCCCAGACGTGGCTCCAGAAGCTCTTGGGCTTGGGCTTCGGGTACGTGTTCCCGCCGAACGCCTCCCGGCGCCGGCGCACGTCGGGGCCGTCACCGCGGATGCCGCTCTCCGCGCTGGATCCCAGCACGGCCACAATGCCGGCGCCACCGCCGAGCCCGCGGAAGCAGTCCTCGCGTCTGTCCTTGACCAGGCCCTTGAATTGCTCGTCGTCGGCCGCGACAGAGAACGCTGCTGCGGCCTCGTACGTGCCGCCATCGGCAGAGTCGGTGTCGGAGTCGCTCTCGTTGCGGATCTTGATGGCGACGTAGGAGGGGCTCCGGCGCAGGATGCTGGTGGAGAGGAAGCTGAGGCGCGCCAGCCTGTGGCACGTCCTGATGACGTTCGTCGCCTTGCGCCATTGCTTGGCTGCCCCCCACGGCTTCCTGGACCACCCGGCGGCGATCAACAAGTCCGCGCACTCCATTCGCCGCAGCCGCAAGAACGTGCGCACGTACGGAAGCAGAGGAGCAGCAAACGAAGCAACAGGACGGAGAGAAAAAAAAACCCTCGAAAGAATCAAAGAATCACGGCGAGCAAGACGGCAACAACAGATTGCACCTGGAGATCAACTCGCCGAACTATTATGCAACGTTGGGATTTTCGTCAGGCAACGTAAATTGTCGCTTGCAATTGGAGCCTGAAGACAAAACTCCAACCTCTGGGGTTTGTGTATATATAAGCTAGGAAAAATCTGCCTCGGTTAACATTGATCGGTGCTGGCAATATCCATGAATCTGCCTCGGTTAACATTGACCGGTGCTGGCAATATCCATGAATCTGCCTCGGTTAATAGCTGCCTGGAAATGAGCCTGTGAAGCGCCGGCTCCAACGGCTATCGCGCGGTTTGTTGCCTGACACGGTTCCCGCGGTTTGTCAGCTGGGGGTGGGTTGGGGGGGGGGGTGGTTGGCGGTTAGCTAGGAAAGTTCAGGCTAGGTTCTCGAGGAGAGTTTGTGTGGAACACATTAATTTTGATTTATTGGGTGTCTCTTTCCTCGAAAGTTTCAATGATGTTGTGTGCAATAGTGTTGTGCGAACCGATCTAAATCAGCCATAAATATTTGATGAAATGTAGGGAATTTTGCAGCTTTTTTATGTTTGCTAATTTAGACATGGTGAGTTGTGCGCTCAACAGAAGGTGAGACGATAAGATTCGATCTTCCAGATATACCCCGTTGTTGTGAAGGACAAGCCGCAAATGCTCCAATTTCTCCTTGTTGTATCGAAGGAATCTGTTGGATGGGTCATGGGTAGTGCCGCCAAGCGAACAATAGTTGTGTTGGATGGTTAACCGGAATTGAACGGCGATTATACACTCTTGATCATTTATTGATTTATACGTTAAATTGATTTGAAATAATTCATCTACCTTGATTACGATGAATCGTCACCATATCATACTTGATTCATGCTAATGTGCATTATATAGTTCATACATTATTATCTGTATAGGGCATACTATGTGCGCCGTATGTTACATAGTATCGCTAACTTATTAAATGTAACTTGCAGGAAAGAATAACCACTTACAACAAATAAAAGCCGAAAAATTGCTAAATATCCTAACTAGCTTCGGGCCAGGCCCCTACTGAAGCCCGAGAGAAAGCCCGAAAATCCTATTTTCAGAATAATACATTATCGTTTAATTCATTTTTAGAATAAATTTTTATTATTGTTGTTGTTTTTTGGATTTGGACCAGGCCTAAGGGCCTAAAACTGGACCTAAGGTGTAACATCCTAATTTTCAGAACATTTTTTAAGCTTTTAAAATAAAATTCATCATTTGGATTTTCTGGAATTAAATTCCACCGCTCTCGACGTCCGTCGCCGGAGTCGTCGTCTTCGTCTTTGGTCGTCGCTGTCGCCTTCATCACTGTTGCCATCCGAGCCGCTGTCTTTGTTTCCGTCTCCGACCTCGCTGCCTTGTCGTTTGCCGCTCATCGGTCGCTGTTTCGACCAGCCGTCGCCGTCGGTGAGCACCCCACCCGCTATTCCAATCCCGCCGACCGCTCCACCGCCGTCTCTTTCTCCCTTGGTCCGTCGCCGCACGATCGCCCCCCGTGCCGCCTTTAGTTCATGTTCCGTCGCCTCGATTCCCGCACCCACCGATGTCAGCCGTGACGCCAGTCCACACCCTCACCACACACCCCTTCGTCTCCTCTATGCACGTGGTCTGCCATGCACTAAGCCAATGACGTGTGGGTCCCACATGTCAGGTCTACTGTGACGTAGACTCATGAGCTGACCGAGCCGAGTCAGCCACCACCTCACTTACCATGTCAGCCCTAGCTGCCTAGTCAGCCACCACGTCAGCAATCCTAGTCGCCATGTACTGTTCCGTGAGCCGGTTTCACGGTAGACAAGCCTTTCTGTGCACCATGTTCACATTACAATATCTTTTCTAATTTTCAGTCTTTTCCTTTAAATTAGATTTTTCGAGAGCCCATTCTTCTACATCCTAGCTCCGATTGACCCTATTCTTTTTCTTAAATTCATCTAAAATTGAGCTCTATCTTTTGGTTCTAGTTTTGAAGTTTTTGGAGTTCATTTGAATTTTGTTTGAATTTATTTTTTCTTTCGTTTCATTTTCTCTCTTGTTAGATCACGCTTTCAAAGGATCTAAAATAAGATTTGAAGATCAAGAGCCATTGACTAAGCAAGGCCGAGGCAAATCATATCCTTTGATCATGTTGAACCTAATTTTCAAATCTATTATGTATTATTTTGTTTTAAATTATCATGCATCGCTATTTTATTATAAACCTTCGTATTGGTAGCTAATGCCCTATTTGATTAATCCCTCCTTGACAATTTGGTTCCATGATTCTATTGTCACCATAGGATAGGTAATTATTTAGTGATGCAATATTAGTTGTCACATGTGTTATATGTTTAATTTGCTTAGCCAAGTTTATAGCCGCGTTGGGTTCATCATCACATGTGATTGATTAATTAATTTTGACTTAATGATATATTGGAACGTGGTGGTCAGCTGTAGTTATAAAATTTGAGTACCATGACGTAGATAGTGTCATTGATGTTGGTTATACACAAAAATGGTTTTCACTTAGGTGAACGATCGTGCAGTAAAGAGGGTGCAATTTGCACATTAGGATGTGGATGTTTCGCTTGGGTAAATCTAAGGACTTAACTTTGTGTGCTATTGACCTGAGCCTTACCGCGTAAACCACATGTCTAATATGGGATAGACCTGGCATAATAATTTGTGAAGTCTCAACTTTGATTTCTCTACTGATGTTGTTTTAGCGCAAGAAGGGGCAGTTATCGACTAGGTGGTTAGCCTACTCGACGGCGAAACCTTAGCGAGTGAGATCGGGTTGAGATGGAGCATTGTAAAAATCTTGTTGTGATTTTCTTTAACGTGAGGATTATCACATCGTGTGGATACAGTTGTAAAACCTCTGCAGAGTGTAAAACTATTTGAATAGTCGTGTCCCCGGTTATGGACAATGTTCAGTGATTTTACATGAGGGGTAGAGTTTTCATAAAAATCTAGATGGGTTAAGTTGGAAAGTGAATGGTTGGTTCACTGGTGGTTCATTACGTGAATCTTGGTTCACGGGTGATTCATTCGAGTGAATAGTCAGTTCACTTGTGGTTTGTCTCAAATCCTTTGATTACTTATTTATTAATCATTTTCAAAGTCCGTTTTTCAATCTATTTATTGTATTTACATTAAATTATTGCTTTCTGCAAATTAACCTTTCAGCCATCATTTGGTAAGTCTTGCATGCTATATTGCATTCTTTGCTACAAATGACTTGCTAAATACTCTATGTACTCATGGCTTTATCCATATTTGCTCAATTGAGGAAGAAGGACCAGATCAACAAGAGGTACCAGAAGGAGGATACTTCGATGATTTCGCGGATTAGGACTTTGCTCCCCAATCGATTGCCTGCGAGCATGTTTGTCGTAGGGGTGGCCCCCACCTGAACCCAGCAGACCTGGCAGGAGATTACAAGGCCCTGAATAGGCCATGTGTAATGACATAAGCACCCCTAAAGGGGCACTCCAATGTAAGGGCTCTATTGTAAAAGCGCTCCTCATGTGCATATATATATGGCGGTAGGCCATGGGGAGAAGAGGAGGCTGTGACACTTATCTTCATCACTCTCCACTACCACTTCTCTCTCTTTGGTCTCAGCCACAACAGCTTGGCGCCGTCCGTGGGAGGACGAAGACAACCTCAAGACCGAAGGAAAAGATGGCACCAAAAAGCTTCTTCAGGCGGCAAAGGGAAAGAAGGTGGTCGGCCAGAGCACCGCATGAGCACGGGGCCGGTATCGGCGGCGGCGGGACGCGGCGCCGACGCAGCGTGGTGGCCGAAGACGCCGACGTTCGCGGGCGACGACCAACCTCGCCACCGGCACCGCGACGATCGCCCGGCACCGGCACCGCGACGACCCGCCCAGCTACCGGCGTCGCGGGGACGGGCCCCACGACCGACCCCGCGGTCGAGGACGTCGACGCGGGTGCGGCGACGACCGACCCCGCCGGCGCAACGGCAGCCGACCTCGCCGCCCCTGCGGCAACCCTCGCTGGTGGCGCGGACCGGGTGGTCCGAAGTAGCCACGACGGGGCGACCGGCAGCTCGGGACCTCGCGACGCGGTCGTCCCCGCGCCGATCCGCCCGCTGGGAGCACCGGCGACCCCGCCTGCACCGGCGGTGGAAAGTGCCCTGCTGGCGGCTCTCAACGCATTCCAGCGGGAGCTGGGGGACCTTCGTGGAGCCGTCAGAGATATACAAGAGGCTCGGAGTCAGCCGGCCGCGCCAGCAATCACGTCCGAACCCTACTGGAGAGGGAGCGATCGCCGCAAGCCCACACGCCCAGCCGTGTGCGGCTGCGCGCGCGTGGATCCGAGTCCCGCCTCGGCGGGGCTGCAGCAGCGGCATGGCCCAAGACTTCAAGTTCCCTAGCGCCATCGACTCGTATAAAGCGACACGGACCCCGTGAGTTCGTGCGCGCGATATGAAACCGCGATCGGCCGCGGCGCGGAGACGACGCCACGAAGGCAAAGGACTCCTCTCGCGCTGCAAGGAGTGGCACTCTCTTGGTTTTTACCATAGAGCCGGCTCCATCTACGCGTGGGAACAGCTCGCGTCGCCTCCACAACAACTTCCAGGGAAACTACGTCGACCGGGTCGAGGCGGACCAACTCTTCGCCGTGAAGCAAAAACCTTCGGAGAAACTCCGGGATTACTTCAAACGCTTCGCCAAGATTCGGTGTCAAGTGAAGGACGTCAACGAGACCACCATCGTCAATGCAGCCATACAGGGCCTTCGTCCGGGCCCGATGGCCGAATACAATGCGCGGAAGCCAATCAAGACGATGGCGAAGCTCTTCGACAAGATGGAAGAATACGCCAGGGCGGAGGAAGACGCGCGAAGGCAAGGTGACGACTCAGACACTAACGTGCCGAGCCTCGGCAAAAATCGGGATCCACCGGCGGCGGCTCTTGAAAGGAAAGCGTGGCGAGTGCGTCGCCCAGGGCGCGCGACCGCAGGATAACTCGCATAAGGAGTCGTCGGATCAGCCCAAGCGCGGCCAGCAAAGGTCGAGGCGAAACCGGTATGTCTCGACATCGGCGGGTCCGACGAGGGCGCCCAGGGCCGCCGCGGCGCGCGCGCGCCGCGGCCGTGGCGAGGCCGCGACGATAAGGGTCGTGGAGACTACGACGACCAGCATCAGGGGCTGTGGTGCATAGTCCACGGCCGCGGCAATCATGATACCCGTGAATCGCACCTCCATCGCGGCGCTCGCGACAGCCGCTTCGACAGAACCCGGAGGCGCGCCCCGCGGTGGCCCACGCCCACCTCCCATACGAGGCCCCATGCGGTACAGCGCAGGGATGCGGTGCAGGCGCAGGGAATGCAACCCCAAGAAGGCACCTTGCGGATCCAAGCTCACGTCGCGCAGCCTCGGAAGGCCTCCTATCGCTGCAGCCCCGACGCAACCTACCGCAGGTCATTAATGTCATATCCGCGGCTCTGCTGCTGAGTTCGCCTCGCGCGGCAGCAGAAGGCCTACGCGCGAAGACTACATCACGTGGCGGTATATCCAGCGCAAGCGCCGCCGGAATGGGCGCGGCACGAGGTTACATTCACACCTGATGACGCCCAAGGTGTGGCCTTCCCTCATCAGGACCCCTTGGTCATCCGGGTCACCATCGCGGGGTGCGACGTGGGGCGCGCATTGGTGGACGGGGGTAGTTCCGCGAACGTATTGTTTACGGCGGCCTTCGACCAGATGGGGATTCTCGGCCGCTGGGGCCTCGGGATCCCACTGCAGGGCTTCGGAGGACAGCCCCTGCGGGCGCTGGGCCAGATCGGCCTTCAAGTCTCCTTCGGTCGAAATGACAATATGCGGACCGAAGAGGCCACCTTCGACGTGGTCGACCTCCCGTATCCCTACAATGCCATTCTGGGGCGCCCTATCCTCAACTCCTTCGGCGCGGTACCACATCATGGCTATTTGTGCATGAAAATCCCGGGCCCCAGGACCATCATCACCGTCCGAGGCGACAGATATGGCTCGGCGCATCGAGCGTGCACTGAGGCTCACGCCGCGAGGCCCGGGCCGACGCCTTAGAGCCGGCGTCACAGCGCGGAGGTCCGGGGGGTCACCCATAGGCGCCTGCGCGGGCCCTGCAGACGTCCAGCGACTAGAGGCTGCGGCAGCGTCAAGGGTAAACGGTCGGATATTCACCCTTATAGCCGCCGCCGCGCAAACGGGGATATAATGAAGGTCGCCGTTTGCCGTTAATTCTTCTTCGTCACACACGAGCACGCGGTGAGGGCGCGCGCCGGCTTGGCCAGCGCGCGCGCCCCCGCAGTATAAACCAAAGACGCACGTTCGCGTGTGCACTCGCCGTTGCCAGGGTGGGCGGGACTGAGTATAAACCAAAGACGCACGTTCGCGTGTGCACTCACCGTTGCCAGGGTGGGCGGGACTGAGTATAAACCAAAGACGCACGTTCGCGTGTGCACTCGCCGTCGCCAAGGTGACGGGACTGAGTATAAACAAAATACACACCGGGGGGACGCCCTCGCGCGCGCGAGTCTTTGGACTATAAAGAAGACGTAGCGTCGAGCTTAGCTCCGCACGCAATAGTCTACGGACTCTAAATAAGACGTAGCGTCGAGCCTAGCTCCGCACGCACAAGTCTACGGACTCTAAATAAGACGTAGCGTCGAGCCTAGCTCCGCACGCACAAGTCTCCGGACTATAAAGAAGACGTAGCGTCGAGCCTAGCTCCGCACGCAATAGTCCACGGACTCTAAATAAGACGTAGCGTCGAGCCTAGCTCCGCACGCACAAGTCTACGGACTCTAAATAAGACGTAGCGTCGAGCGTAGCTCCGCACGCGCGAGTCTCCGGACTATAAAGAAGACGTAGCGTCGAGCCTAGCTCCGCACGCAATAGTCCACGGACTCTAAATAAGACGTAGCGTCGAGCGTGGCTCGCACGCCGCGAGTCTCCGGACTATAAAGAAGACGAGGCCGAGCCTAGCTCCGCACGCAATAGTCCACGGACTCTAAATAAGACGTGGCGTCGTGAGCTCGTCGCTCCGCTATAAAGAAGACGCGAGTCTCCGGACTATAAAGAAGACGTAGCGTCGAGCCTAGCTCCGCACGCAATAGTCCACGGACTCTAAATAAGACGTAGCGTCGAGCGTAGCTCCGCACGCGCGAGTCTCCGGACTATAAAGAAGACGTAGCGTCGAGCCTAGCTCCGCACGCGCGAGTTCACGGACCCTAAATAAGACGTAGCGTCGAGGCCTACCTCCGCACGCGCGAGTCTCCGGACTATAAAGAAGACGTAGCGTCGAGCCTAGCTCCGCACGCAATAGTCCACGGACTCTAAATAAGACGTAGCGTCGAGCGTAGCTCCGCACGCGCGAGTCTCCGGACTATAAAGAAGACGTAGCGTCGAGCCTAGCTCCGCACGCGCGAGTTCACGGACCCTAAATAAGACGTAGCGTCGAGGCCTACCTCCGCACGCGCGAGTCTCCGGACTATAAAGCAAGGCAAACCGCGGAGGCTCGCCTCGCACATGTCGTCTGCGATCGCCTGTTCTACGGAACCCTGGCGCAGATACGTCGCCAACGGCGGCATCAGCACACAGCACACAACTTACAGTGCCAGGAGGCCTGCTTACCGGAAGGGTCACATATACAAAGGTCCGCCAACATCCCGGCCGCTCTAAGCCGCTACCCCGCGGGTTCGTCCTTAACGCGCGCCAAAGGCGGCACCTCGCTCGAGGAAGGCCGGTTCGCCCAAAAGTCGAGCGAATCTTCGGCCCTTCGCCAGCGTTGAAGGCGTCGTCGGATTGAAAGGTCGACCGCCCGAAGCCGGCCCCAGCAAGGAAGCTGCCCAGGATATAGGGGAAAATTAGCATGCATGCAGAAACTGTGCGCTTTATTAACAAAAACAAGGGACAAGACAATGCACGCCGCACCTAGGCGCCGGCATCGGACTGCGGGTTCGGGCGCGCCGGAGGGCCCAGCGCCGCCATCATCGCGTCGAGGGACCCCGTCCAGAAATTGGCCGAGGCTCCCCGTCCCGTAGAGCGACTTCCGGAGCTCGATCCGTACAGCTTCCGCCCCGACGGGACCCCAGATCCGGTCGCAGAAGGGCCCAAGGGCACGGCGAGCGGAGCGGACGGCGCCGGACATCACTCCGGCCCCGCCAGGCATCTCCAGCTGAGGGTCATTCAGCCCGGCGACATGCGTCACAGCGCGGTCTTTGGAGGAGCGCGCACACCAGCGGCCGGCGCACGCGCAATGGGTGCCGAAGGACGTCGCCGCGTCGCGCGCGACGTTGGCGGCATCCCCGATCCAGCGGAGCGCCCGAGATAGCTCCTCCGGACCAAAGGAGCGTCCCGGCACCTCCGCCACCAACCCTTGAAGATGGCTCTCCAGCGCTTGGATGGCGTCCCAGGCAACCACCGAGGCGTCGCCCAGCGTCCGGTTGCGCTCCGCTAGAACCAAGGCAAGTTCGCCTTTCTCCTTCTCTAGCGCGCCGACCTGCTCCAGGAGCCCGTCCCGCTCCACCGCGAACTTTTCATCGGCAGCTGCTGCGGCTGATTCCCGCGCTGATGCAACAAGCCCGTCGACGCGCGCCCTCGCTTCGGCGCATTCCGCTTCCAGCTGACGGATGCGAGCGTCCTGGGCAGAGCGGGCGTCAGAGGCTTCGCGCAGCTCCCCCTCGGCGGCTCGCAGCCTATCCTCGAGCGGTTTTTGGCTACGAGCATAGGCCGCTTGCAGGGCCTGCCCCAGCACGAGTGTCTGCAGAAGGGACCAGACTTAGCAAACTCAGCTAGACTCAGGCGCGGTCGCATGAGTACTTACCCTCATCCCAGACACCTCGCGCCCTCTCGGCGCCCACGCCGTAGGCCGGCAAGACTGCGGTCGACGCTCCCGGCCGCCTCATCCACAATCTCGCCACGCCCTCGGCGTCTCGGCGCGCACGAAGTCCGCGAGGTTCATGGGCTCGAGGCCCGGGTTCCGTCCGATGCTCCCCTCCGGATGAGCAACGCTGCAAAAAAGAAGGCGGGTGACCACTCCAAGGCATAAAAATCATACACCAGAGTAAGCTCGGCCACCTTACCTTCGGTGGCCGCAGGGATGGTTCCGATGCGGACGGAAGCCTCCGCGTCCGGGGAGGCCGGTGGCTGCCCCCGCGCGATGGACGGTGTCGTCGGGAGGCCGGAAGGTGCATATGCCGCAGGGCCTCCGACGCCACACTGGCGTCCACAAGCCGATGCCCGTGGCCACGACAAACCCCCGCGGTGTCCGGTGGAGCTCCGCCGCACGCATAGACGTTTGGCCGGGGCAGCTAGCAGCGCCACTGCCCCCGCAGACGTGGCTGGGGAATACCCCGCGGCTGCTATGCCCGGAGGCGAAGGTCCCATGGTAGCGATGCGTCGAAGGGCCACCTCGATCCCAGCTGCCGGCAAGGACAAGACGGCTACGTGCGCCCCGCGAGGGTGCCTCGGCACCACGCGGCCACCGGTGAGGCCTCCACCTCGGCATCTCTGGTCCGCACGGAATCCGCCTCGGTGACTCCCGCGGGTGGTGAGGCTTCCCCCCTCCGGCCGCCCGCGGCAAACCCACCGTCCGGGACGCCTGCCGAAGACACCTCACCTTCGGCGCCTGCGCCACCCAAGCCCGAATCGGCGTACCTCGCAGAATCTGACTCCGCGTCCGCCGCGTCCTCTGAAGCACTAGCAGCAGGCGCGGCAGGTGCCCCGCTGCGGCCCCTCTTCCGAGACGAGGCCTTCTTCTTCTTCGCTCCACCATCGGCTGGAGCGACACGGTCCGGCACGGCAAGGCCCAGGACCTCGCACACGCGGTTTAGTCGCCCCAGCCCCGCCTTGGCGGCAATGAGACGCCACCGCCGTGCTCCCGGGCGGTGTACGGACCGGGAACACGCGCGCGGCCTGCTCCGCCTCCTCCAAAGGAACCCCTGAAGCAAAGGAGAGCAACATCAGCATACAACGCATTTCGCGTCAGCAAAGGGAGGAGCGCAATCGAGGCTTACGGGGACCGGGCGGCGCTGGTAGCAAGCAAACCCACGGCGAAACATTGTCATCTCGACGCCTCTCGGCGGCAAGATGCCAGTCATGGGCAAGCGGGGCCACGCCATACATCACATACTCCTCGGCAAGGTCGCGCATATTGAAGCGGGCGGCCATGCCTACAAGCCGTTTGACCCTCCGCTTGTCCTCATCATCGAGCGTTCGGCCGGGCGAAGGCTTGAACGCGATCGGGCGGCCCGTACACGCGAGGCCGCTCCCGCTCTCCACACGGTGGTAGAACCACCGCTTCATCCAGGAGGACTCCCACTTCCCGCGAGTCAAGTTCGCAGGGAAGAGCTTCTTGCAAGACGAGCGGAGAGTAAAAGAGACGCTGCCAAAGCTCGACAGCGTCCCGCCCCTCCGGCCCTTCGGCTGGCACCGCGCCTCGTGGAGATAGGCGAATAGCGACGCGCTGGGCCAGCACGCCCCCGAGCGCAAGGACCAGCTATACACCGCGAGCCGAACCACGGCGTTTGGAGTAAGCTGCGCCAGCTCCAGCCCAAAGGTCCACAGTATGTCGCCCACCACGCTCGCCGCAGGGATCCGGAGCCCCGCGTCGAAAAAGGCAACGAATACGATCGCCTCCGACCTCTCGGGATGCGGTTCCGTCTTGTCGCTGGCGGGCAATCGTACGTCGTGGCGCCCGGACAGCTTCCCCGTGCGCAAGAGCCCTTGGATCGTCTTCTCGGTCACGAGCGAGGGGCCTAGCTCGTCGGAAAACGTGCCTTCCTCCGCCGCCAGCCGCTCCTGGTCAGCCGCCGCCGGGTCGCGCTCTTGCGCGTATTTACCTCCAACGGTGAGGATCGCCGGCGAATGGCGAGGCCACCAACCGCCGCCACGCTCGCGCGGGAGGCCATCGCTTCCACGACGAGACTAATACGGCAAAGATAGCGCGAAGGTGGAAAAGGCCGAGCAAGCAGAAAGAGGCGCAAAGGTGCGGGGCGCTATTACGGGGCTATTTCAAAGCCGCCTCGCGCATCGCCGCATCGGCGTCGCAACGATCCGCTGCGAGACAAAACCGCAGCGGCGTAAAGGCCCGCCCTGCACGCTTCCCCGTAATCGAAAGTAAAGGGTCGCGAAGGTCCGTGCACGAGGCGCGACCGCAGTCGTACAAGCGCCCATACAGCGCGACGCCGCGCAGGCGCCACTCGCTGCACGCCCCGTGTCCCCCTTGCCTAGGGAAGACGCGAGCGGCCGCAGACACGCAACCGCCCACACCCCGTCGCCCAGCGATGCGTAGGATGCGCGTGCCCGGCGTGTGCCGACTAGGCGCCACTCGCGCCACCCGCTCGAAGGGTGGCGGGCGGAGCGCGCGCGTCTACCGACTGGCGCCACTCCGCCGCCACCCGCTCGAAGGTGGCGGGCGGAGCGCGCGCGCTACTTCGACCAGGCACCACTCCGCCGCCACCCGCTCGAAGGTGGCGGGCGGAGCGCACGCGTCTACCGACTGGCGCCACTCGCCGCCACCCGTTCGAAGGGTGGCGGGCGGAGCGCGCGCGTCTACCGACTAAGCGCGCCACGCCACCCGCTCGAAGGTGGCGGGGAGCACGCGCGCGTACTTCGACCAGGCGCCACCGCGCCGCCACCCGCTCGAAGGGTGGGGACGGAGCGCGCGCTCTACCGACCAGGCGCCAGCCGCGCCTCCCGCTCGAAGGTAGCGGGCGGAGCGCGCGCGTCTTTCCGACCAGGCGCCGGCCGCCGCCACCCATTCGGCGGTGGGGACGGAGCGCGCGTCTACTTCGACTGGCGCCACCGCGCCGCCACCCGCTCGAAGGTAGCGGGCGCGCCGCGCGTCTGCCGACCAGGCGCCACCTCGCGCCACCCGCTCGAAGGTAGCGGGCGGAGCGCGCGCCTCTTCGACTGGCGCCAGCTCGCGCCACCCGCTCGGGTGAGGGACGGAGCGCGCGCCTACTTCAAAGGGCGCGGACGGAGCGCGCGCGTCTACCTCGACTAGGCGCCCGGCCAGCGCCACCCGCTCGAAGGTAGCGGGCGGAGCGCGCGCATCTACTTTGATTAGGCGCCAGCTTCACCGCCACCCGCTCGAAGGGTGGGGACGAGCGCGCGATCTACTTTGACTAGGCGCCACCGCGCCACCCATTCGAAGGTGGGGACGGAGCGCGCGCGTCTACTCGACAAGGCGCCGCCGCGCCACCCGCTCAAGGGTAGGGGACAGAGCGCGCGTCTCTTTCGGCTAGGCGCCACTTACGACGGCGTCTTGTCTGCGAGATCTGCCTCGTTTTCCTTAATAGGCCACCTACAGCCGCATCAACATACAAGGTAATGCCGCGGGCTCCTCAGAACACCCATCGTAGGTAGGCACATTAAGAAAGACAAGGCGACCTCGCCGTGGCTTACGACAACAGCGGTGCGGGTCGAAGCGCGGTTGCCGATAACCGGCGCTGATCGAGCTCCGGAAAAATAGACCTCCTTCGTGCATCAACATTCCCAAGCCGCCAAAGATCACCCGGGAATGTTGATGCACGCAGGCCCATTTTAGGGAGCAGCTTCTATCACAATATACGCAGAGCAACGCCTCGCGGCGCCATATATATGCCCCAATCAGCGGTGGAATCAACCGCGAACTCCAGCCACCGGAAGTCCGCCGCCATATTAATGGTCACGACGCCTCAACGCCCGCACCACGCCAAGCACGCCGCACCACGTGGGCGCCGGAAGTCCGCGTCGCAACAGCACGCACGCTCGCTTTGGGTCGCGAGCTGCCCCGGTCCAAGTATCGGATAGGCTTACGAGCCGCGGACGGAGGGCCAAAGGACTCGGCGACATGGCTTCGGCCTTGTGAAGCACTTTACCATGAGAGGCTCTGTCGTGGGGTGGCCCCACCAACCAGCAGTTCGGCAGAGATTACAAGGCCCAGAATAGGCCATGTGTAATGACATAAGCACCCCTAAAGGGGCACTCCAATGTAAGGGCTCTATTGTAAAAGCGCTCCTCATGTGCATATATATATGGCGGTAGGCCATGGGGAGAAGAGGAGGCCAGGACACTTATCTTCATCACTCTCCACTACCACTTCTCTCTCTGTTTGGTCTGTAGCCACAACAATATTGAATGACTACTACGCTTTATTTCTGTTTTTACGCTGCTAGTTTATTAAACCATTCAGACTGTTATATGCAAGCTTGGCCATAAGGTCGCAACTCTAATAATTATTAATAATATTTGAGTCTTTTATTAGTGAATCGTGATATGATCGATATTTCATCTTTGTTTATATTGTGTACACTAGCGTGATCCTAGACTGGTGCAGAATACATAAGAGAGTCCAGATTTATATATTCGGGTCTCGACATAAGATCTACTGATGTCAGGCCCATCCTGGACTGAGCCCGAAAAATCAGGCCTGGCTAACCCATGAAAGGTCTAACTATACATGACACCGTCAAGGACTAATCGGTGTAACTGATAGTGTGAAAAATGCAATCTCTACAACAAAAACACAATAAAGATACATATAGTGTACATTTCCCATTTCATAATCAATCCCATGCTCTACTACAAGTTGCTGGCTGCTTAATCTGACGATTAGAAGCGAGCAGGGTGCTCTAATCTGCAGCCTGTTTGAAATATTCTGCGTCTGTACGAGCATCAGGCCCACGCACATGCCCGTTTTTGGGCCGACCACCGTGCAAGCAACACCGCGGCGTTGGCTCAGACGTTGTGAGCGTGTGCGGGTCCGTTTGTTAACGGTGGCTGATCACTTCAGTCTGTACCCGATAGATCTGATGAACAGTACCAACTGATAGAAAATGAATCTAAAAATCAGTTGAAAAATCGAAAAGAACGAGGGCAGGTTCGGAAGCATTTCTGGCTTTGGCTTGTCACATTTGCTATAGTAGCGAGTTTTTTTAGTTGGGTCTATAGGTAGATTATAGTATAAAATATACCGAGTTCAGTTATACCGGCTAAAATTACATACAACTATTTTTCACTACGTACTGTCTCTTATGAATAATATAAAATTTAAAATTTTTAGTCATAAATTATAATACATAGCTTACAAAAAATCAACCGGAATCTTTGTGTAATGTGGGGGCACGACGGTGGTGTGGACGCACGTGCGGCCCCGCGCGCCGGTTAAGGATGCTTGGTGCTGCCCACGAAGGAAACGAAGTAAAAAAGTGTGGTGCGCGGATGACAGGTTGCCACGTTCGATCCCTACGCGGTTGCCGCTTCTTCGTTGCTAACTCCAAGTATTTGGGGGTAGGACGTGTGGTGCGGCGGCGTGACACCTCCATCCACACGAGCCATCTGAATGCTGCTACTTTTTTTCCCCGTGACGTTGAAGTTCTATCAGGGGGAGAAGATGGAAGAAATTATTAAGATTGCTGAAACATTGACAGAAAAATGAACACGCAACTCTTCATCTGGTGGAGTCTTAAAAAGTTATATTACTAATGCACAATCCTGAGGGGCTCTTTGGAAGAGGAGCATTGCTCGAGGGATGTTTAGGATTTTGGTCGGAGTCATTTCCTAAGATTTGCGATTTGAACTAGGAATCTCTAGGAATTTGAGCTAAATCCTAAGATTTGGATCCAAGTACTCCCTTTCCAAACAGTCACTGTATATTTTCTGAAACATGTCTAGGATTTTTTTTTAATGTAATAGTAGGGGAAGCTCCTACTACTTAAACTAAAACAAATTAGAAATATTTCTCAGCTATAGAAAAGATATGAATTGGAAAAGATACCACTCTAATTAAAGTCTCATCAAGATATATTATCAGTTGAATTATAGTTCCTCGAACAGAAGTCATCACGTCTTATTAAGAAAGTTTACAGTACCTTGCACTCCCGAGGTGTTAAGGATACAACTTAAATCTAACCCTGGAATTACAATGGCTACTATATGCTTTTTAAAACTTAGTGTTGGGATTTTGTGGGTACCTAAAAGAGCTCCTTATTAGTTAGTATACCATACTGCACAATTGTACATGTCAACCGGTCTATCCTTTTGTAGTAATCGGATACTTCCATTAGTTTGTTAAAAAAAATCAGAAAAGTCCATATAACATCCTGGATTTTACTCGCAATTTCATTCAACACTTCAAATTATAAAAACGGATATTTGACCCCGAACTTTGCAATCCAGTTCAGATAACACCCTGACCTGGTTTTGGAATGGTGGTATTGCCCATATAGCGTGATGAGTGGATGATTTTACCATGTAGAATGACACGCTGGTCAAGTTTCAGTGAATAATACATGTGGCTCATAGGGCATTCTATCCCAAATCGAAACAGAGAGGGAGGGAACTGCAGAGGGCGATGGCCATGTAAGAACGGCTGGGAGCTCGATGGGGGAGAAACCTCGTGGGCTCCACGTGTCATTGACCTAACTTGGTCAGCGTGTTGTCTTACATAGCAAAACCACCTACTTATGGTACCACGTAGGCAATACTACCATGCAAAATCGGGTCAATGTGTTATTTGAACTAGATTGAAATGTTTGGAGGGGTCAAATGTCTAATTTCATAGTTCACGATGTTAGACGAACTTTCAAGCAAAGTTTATGGTATTATATGGACTTATTCCATACCATATATGATACAATGGCACACGCCACATCGTTATCAATGTAAGTACTCAATCCAAATTAGTTCCAATCAAGTAATAGCATCAACTGGCTATAGGCTATGTTCTTTCGAACTACGGCTGATATGCCTGATAAATAGTATCGCTTGATATGTCATATGAATAGCAAACTATCTGGCCGATCAAACTATCCATCACCCCACTGGTCAGGCAGACCAATAGGTCTAAAAGACATTCTGAAAACTATATATTTGCAAAATCCAAATCACAACTCTTCTAATTTAACAATAATTTATCATGACAAAAATCTTAGACCTTCTCGCATAGTTGTTAGTATATACTTTACCAAGTTCTTAATACAAATCAGACCTTTTTTATTGTCGCGACCGTGCACGTCAATCTATCGTGTGCCTTTAGGAAAAGAAATAAAAGGAACTGGGGTTGTTCAATCGATCTAGACTAGACACGGTACGTTCTTTACAGCTAACATGCATGTCACACAAAGTTAATTCGACGTGTCTTCCAAATTAAAGGGGGGGAAACACTGGAGTTTGTGGTATTCCATTGGATGCTGACGATGCGAGCGTACGATATAGTCTCGTCTGTGGAAATGCACATAAACTATATAACGATCGATGAATATATATTCTTAATTCAGGCTCACAGCGAGAGTATGCATGCACCAAAGAAATTATCGATCAGGAGGAATAATTAAGTGATCTTATGTATGTATCTGATCGATCGATCCGCTCACTCATTTTAGACATGCTTTTTTGTCGTCTGCATACTCTTTAATTTTTAAGGTTCTATCACCTGACCATCTTGAGACCTGATTATGGTCATATTCTTTTGAGATGTTACTTATGGTTTTAAGTGACTAATAGTTTTTGTATGTGCTTTTCAAGACAACAGCAGATTATGGAGACGTCGTTACAGACGACGTTCATGATTTTAGATTTAAAAAATCATTTAAAAACTCTATTTGAAGAAACCATCTCGTTTATTTTGATTTTTGAGAAAAATCAAAACACAAAACCCAAAAGAAAGGGTCTGCGTACAGCTAGATGACACGACTTGTAGAGAAAAAACGAAGCTAGCTAGCTGTTATATGCTCATCATGGTCGTGTTCGCTTTAGCTTTTATAAATTATTCTTTTATGATAAATAGTTTTTATATTACCTATCTTTTAAATAAAGTAGACAGAGTCTACTAGTCAATTGTAATACACACTATAATAATTTTATTTATATCGATCAAAATTACATATAAGTATCTTTCTATAAATTGATACTATTTATAAATCTAAATTAAAATCTATTGGAAAAAGTCAATATAGACATATCCTATCAAGTGTTACTAACTGCATCTGTACTTAGGGGAAAGGATGTATGTAATTACAAAAGGTAGAGGAACGCATATCCACACGGGTACCGTACCTTCTATCCATTTAGACACGGTATGTGCGTTAATTTATACGTCACATGTACAGAATTTGACATGTCTTTGCTCAAAAGCAAAAAGAAACCAGTCAAGTTTGGCAGGAATAGGGTTGTGCATTTTTCAACCGAACCGAAAAAACCGACCCGAAAAAACCGAACTGAACCGGTCAACTCGGTTTGACCGGTTTTTGGTATTCGGTTCGGTTTTTAAATTTTGGGTTTTTTTAGCATTCGGTTTTTTTGGGAAAAACCGATTAAAAACCGAAAAAACCGAAATACCGAAAAGCCCAAAACCGGCGACTCCGGAGGCGCGAGGCGGTCACTGGAGGGAGACTTAGTCCGGATGCTTCGGTCCCCTGTGTCCCACGGATGAAATTACGGCCCGCTGTGGCCTGTTCCCACGGTTGAAATTACGGCCCGCTAATGCTATGGTCACGGCAGGGAGACTCCGAATGCTGTAGCGTGGCGGGTTTGCATGAGAACTGAGAAATGTGAGCTCGAGTGATGACTAATGAGTGTCTCTACTTCAAGTTATTCAAATAAAATAAGATTAAGAGACATATTTTTAATGGGTAGAGAATATAATTAATTATTATGTTTTATTACTTTATGCATATGTCATCGAATCTCCATACTACGTTAGAATGTTTCTAAAATTCTAATTCTATTACCAATAGTATATGTATTATCGCCTACTCGTCTCGCTAGTCGCTATATCGTTTGCAATTCGCGTCAACTTTGGTAAATATGGTATTTACCGATACCGCACCGAAATAAATTGGAATTTACCGATACCGAACCGTACTTCTAAAAATACCGTATATTACCGAACTACAAACACCGTATTTACCGTATATACCGTATATACCGAACCGATTAAACCGAAAAAACCGATTGCACAGTCCTAGGCAGGAAACCAAAAGCTAACTAGCTAGATGTAGCCAGGTGATTCTATGACCTGGTTGGAACTAATTTGGATCGAGAGGTTCGATCGATAATAATGTGGCGCGTGCCATTGGGTCATATATGCCTGCTTCAAATGATTAATAAGCCAAAGTTTAATTAGTATTTATTTATTATGTGTAATTAAATATAAAAACATAAAAAATGTTATATCAGAGTAATGTAAAAGAATAAAAGATAAAAAAGCCTAAAAGATAAAAGAAAACATAAGCCATACACTAGAAGACCGAAGCGAAGGAGCGGGCCATATGCCATTTATCGATCACCGTACGTACGTGCACAGAATTAGTGCAATTTGTGCCGCGTGCCGTACGTGTGTCAGTGTCGGCAGATTGTACGTACGTACTCGTCGATAGGCTCCTAGCTACTGCGAAGAAATTTGAACACCATGCATCTCCTCGTCACTTCTGAAAGTAAATGAACGTTCGTACGTGTCCGTGACTCATCCTCCGTGTGTGATCAGACAAATATAATAGCTTGAATATACATACATGGAGCATGCAGCACTTGCATCTGATCAGACCAGACCAGCAAAGGTACAACGGCATTCCAAGTATAAGAAATTAGTAAGAACACGCAACTCATATGCGTAACTTCTTGTCTTGGTCACCTAGCGCGTCGTATAATATGTTTAAGGGAAATTGCAAAAGCATATCGAGTTAGGCCTCTTCCAAGTTTGAAAGTAAAAACCCGGCCTTCTACAACTTAATTTACACCTTCATGCATGAATTCTCTCGGTTTGTAAGTTCCCGTCGTAGTTACTTTTTAGTCAATTATTATAATGTGAAGCGTTAAAAGATAGTTGAGTATGTTTGATTGTTTGTGCAGTATTATACAGTGGCGAAGTCAGGAATAAAATTGAGGGTAGGCTAAACTATTTATACGTCTAAATTAAATTAACACAAAATTAGTATTTTACTCTTATAAAATTTCAAATTCATATAGAAATTATAAATTGAATGGAGACAAATAATGAAAATAGAGAAATAGAAAGTAAGTACCTCGATAATAGAAAACGCCATAAGTACGGAGTAGCGGTAAGTCACCTATGTATAAAACATATCAAAATTAGTGATATAATAGAAAATTATAAATGACAATGAAATTTTAGATCATACGAAACATATTAGAATTAAGCTAATTTAAATCACGAGACAATAGAAACAAAAGGCGGCATCTTTTTTCTACACCCTTTCCAATGTTCTCAACATTTTCACGGTGGGGGACTTGGCGGCGGCGATGCCTTCAAAGCACGTGTAGGACCACATCATCGCGGAGCAGTGGCAAAGGGAGAAGATCAACCAGAGGTTCATCGAGCTCTCCACCTTCATCCCCAGACTCAAGAAGATTCATATATATTTCATTTTCTTTCTTCTTTTTTTTCTTTGATTAATTATCTCTTCTTTAATTTTATGATTTTCACTACTCATCCTCCTCCTCTTTAATTTTATGATTTACATATATTATTTCACTTTCTTTCTTTTTTTATTGATTGATTAGCTCTTCTTTAATTTTATGATTTTCACTTCTCCTCCTCCTCGTCATCGTCTTCTTTAATTTCATACTTATTGTTAATCTTCCCATCAATGAGAGCTAGCTTTTCTTTGAATTTGTTAATCTCTCTCTTTCTCTCTCTATTTTTATTATGTATAAAATTGCCACCGGGGGAGGTGAAGCTCAAGCCTCACTAAGCTCTTCCGGTGGATACGCCCCTTGTATTATATGTTTGAGGCGCTATATGATGATTGAGGATGCAGATGTTGGAGAGGAAAGTGAAAAAGACAAGTTAGAAGACAATGTGTTAGACTATATGGCTAGGTTTTAGAATATTTATGATGATAAATAATTAATATGTTATTTAAGGTGTGTGACGTGTGTAAACTTATATCGGTCAAATTGAAAAGAACGTGTGCTAAAAAAAGATGTTACTTTAATCTTTGTATGTGCAAGATAACTCAAAGACGATCATGGTTTACAGCGAGAACCAAAAGATGGCTTAGTGTAAAGTCATGGTCCAGATGATTAAGGATGCTGGAGGAGACGGTCGTGCTCGAGTTGGGACGTATGGAGATCAAAGATAGATTATGTATGTTAGAGCTACGCATATATGGTTTAGAGGCTGCGACACGTGATAAAACCTGAAAAACCCGTGTTATGTAAGGGTTTCGGATCATCTATTTGTTAAAATTAGATAAGAACTCGTTTGAGCTTTAAATATAAATAGAGATGAGGTTAGGAGCTAACTCTAAGGCTAATAGATGTAATTTTTATATTAGAATTTAAAAGGTGCTAAGAGAATATTTTGTAGCCATAAATATAATAATCTGGAAACAAAAAAGTAGATCTAACAAAAAGACGACGCACGGATCGATTTGCTTCCCGAAAAACCATACATGCTCGCGGAGTTTTTCCATTTGTCTGGTTTTTTTTTTTTTTGGCTCTCTTCAGCGCACGGCAGGAAGCATCACGTGGAGAGCTGCGGCAGAGGTGTTGCCTGGAGGCCTGGTGCTGTTTCGTGATGTCCATGACGTGAAGACTAGAAGATCCCAAGAGAAGGGAGGGCTTATCACGTGGAGACACAGCCAGGGAGCAACGCTTCGTCGCGAGAACGCGGTTTCTCTGTTCTTCTATGTGTTTCTCTTATATTTTTATTGACGTGATAAATATCAATAAAAACACAAGAAAAATATGAAGAAGGAAACAGTAAAGCCGTTTTCTCATCGCGAGGTGCCGACGACGTATTAACCAAGCAGGTCACGTGGGGCACCAAGGTGCCGCTCTGTCACATCGGCGGGACCCACGAGCAGGAGGGCGCGTCCATGGAGATCCAGGCGCACGTCTCGTCAGGAGGGATAGACCAGATGGTCCCTCAGGCGCATCCCTTGGGGGAAGCAGCGACAGTGCAAGCAAGAGAGATCAGGGAAAAATTCGAACAGGAACGTCAACAACGAAAGCGACATCTTTTGATTTTCCCCATCTGCTACGGTAAAAGTACTATCTGCTACAGTACCTGAACTGTAGAGAGTTTGCTTTTCTTGCTTTGCTTTTTGTTTTTTGTTTCTATTTTTTCAGTGTTGATAGGTTAAAAAAATTAGAAGACAGCAGTAAATTTAAGAAAAAGATTTCAGTGCGGATTGTAAGCATTTACCTTATCTAATTGCCATCGACAATTCTACATAATATGAAAATGAAACTTTAGTTTAAGATGTAATCACTACCAGGTAGGCCAGCATGTTATTTAGAGATGGAAACAGATTGGATATGATCGAATAGTTTCAAATACGAATATGAATCCATATTTTTAAAACGAGTACAAATATGAATTCGAATATTCTCAAATACGAATACAAATTCAAATCAAATATGTACTTAATTTTGTCAAATATGAATATCCTCTTACAACTTCTGTAACAAATCTCGGTAGAACAAATTTATGTAACGTGATCGAATACGAATCTCGGCCGGCATAGGAAACAGATCGAATACGAATCGAATAGTCTCGAATACGAATACGAATGTTCTCGAACACAAACATTCTCAAATACGGATATGAGTATTGTTGAATACGAATATAAACATTTTTTAATATGGATTTTGCCTACCACATTCATGTTTTCTCATATATGAATATCGGATAAAACAAATTATCCGTTATCGTTTCCCACACCTAATGTTACCAACGTACTATTTCATACTTTTTTATGTTCCTTCCAACCAAATTAGCAGATAAAGAAAATAACAATGTTTTTTCCATTTTGCAAGCCAAGCCGCCAAAAGATAACTTTGGGGGTGTAAATGCAAGAAAACAAATTATGGAGTGCTTTGTAAAATCAGATTGACAAGTAGGACGTTTTTGCAATTTTCCCTATAATCCATTGCTCGAAGCAACGGCGACTGAGAGGTTGAATAAGGACATAGGACTGTCTTATCCGGAAGAAATAGTGTAATCACCGAGGAATTCCCATGCATGCTCCAAACCGGGTTCTTTGTGTGGACACAAGACGACGTCTATCGATCTCCCCATGGATCAGCATTGATGTATTTAAAATGCCAGGGACGACCTTTGAATCGCAAAGTTTCATGGGTACAGTAAAGGAACGCGTAAGCATATATGTAAGTCAAACAATGCTATATGGCAGCTCAGTTTTATTTGAGACTGTGACAAGAAACAATTAATTCTAGCCTATACATGTGAGTTTCCTAGTCTTCTGCCCTGGTCATGCCAGTAATCAGCAGGAGGCTTATCAAAAAAATTTTACCGGCAAAAGAGGGGACTTGCCTTTTAGGTATATAGGTTTGCCTACATATAAGAAAAGGCTGAGAAATGCTGACCGGAAGAAAACTGAAGATAAATTAAGTGGAAAAGAAGCTGGGTTGCTGGCGAGCTAGGAAGATTAATTTCCGGTGGGGGCAGATCAATTCTTTTGAACTCTTGTTTAAGTAGAATCTCTTTATATATACTTTCATTCTTTAGAATTTTAAAGGTGTGTTGAAAATTAAAGGTTGGGTTAATTTAGAACAAGATTATTTTATAATCCCTATCAGGCCTCAGCTCTCGGCACGGCAGCTTCCTTGCAGATCAATGTTGTAAATATTACGGTATAAGCATATTTGTATATTTAATTCCAGCCAATACAAACACATAAAGAACATATTTCCAGCATAATAAGAATGACATAAATTGCATGTAAAAATGTAATTCTATCTTGCCATTCAAATTCACATATATATTCAAATAATATAACATTAATACTGCTGGGAATAACAATATATAGAACAGTCCTAAGAACAATGGAACAATTAAATCTAGCATAAGACAAATTAATTGTTTCATGATTGCTCTCAGAACAGAGTTGCGCAAAATCAGAGATTTTGGCCTTCTCATGCATACGTCATAACTCTTCATAATTAATCTAACAACTATGACTTGAGCTCTAATTTATTTATCGCCAATGACCCAAACATATGACAGATTTACTCAATATCAGTTCTACCAAATGATTACAGACAAAAGACAATAGACAATGATATAAAGATGTTCGGATAACTAGCAACAAATGAACAATGTATATATATAAATTGCAGTAATAAACAAGTCCAAAGACAGATGAAACAAGAAGTATACTGCACCAATAATATAACCCAATCAAGATTTAACAGATCACTTCTCACTATTTCTATGGCATATAATCAGATCTAACAGATAGAACTATAGTGGTCAACGAAAGGTCTCGAAAACAAATCTCGAGCTCAAGTCTAACAATTGTTGTCTAGATTAATTCAGATATGACTAATTTCATCACAGAGCATACAAGTGCGCCTACGACATTCACAAGAACCCTCAATAACTTGATTAAAATTACAGATCAAGATATACTGCTGTAAATGAGGAAAACTGAATATACTCACAGATGCATGCAGATTCAAACCGTCCCAGAGCCAAAACCAGCGGAGAAAACCAATCGGTGCGGCAAGGCACGAAGAATCGCTCACCCAGAAAATCTATCAACCCACTATCACGCGCGAGTAGATGATTCACGGAGATACAATGCCGCTCTTCACTTCTCAGCCACAACCAAGAAACGAAGTCGAGGTTCAGAGATATGCCGCACAAGATCACAAAGCACTCCGGCCAAGAGTACTCAATCACAGTAGGAACCAGCGCCGCCTCTTCTCTTCTTGGGCAAAACCGCAAGCTCACTGAATCCCCACACCCAAATTAGGGTTTCACACAGGGAATCAAAGAACCGGCCTCAATCGAAGATGGCCGAAGCCACCAACTTCAGTGCAGCCCGCAGAGGAGAGGAGGAAGAACTCAAGAGAGCAAAAGTCGATCGGAAGTCAAGAAGATGGATCCCCAAACCGTGTAGCCGAGCCGGCATATGAAGGGGAGACGAGGTGAGCCGCGAGTTGGCACGAGCGGCCGGCTCCGGAGAACCCGGCCCGCCGCGCCTCCACCGCCGCTTCTTCCTCGCCACTCCCTCCATCTTTCCGCCCAAATCGCCAGATCCAAAAGGAGGAGACGAACGGCCGCGCCGAAATCGCACGGGAGGGAGCCACCGACGCCGCAAGCGAACGAGTCGGGGAGTCTCCTCCCCCTTATCTCTTCCAGCGTGACCGACAGGTGGGCCCCACCATTTAGGGCACCCTTTCATTCTTTTCTCAATTGGGAAATTCCCAAATTGCCCCTCTCTCATACAACAATCAACGGGCTGATGAGACTAGTATAATCGTACGCATTTCTTCACCATGCAGTTTTGAGCAGATCGATGATTCGGGTTGCCTTAGCACACGAATACCTTTGCATGTGGTACGTATACCTCTTGGACGATATGTGGAACATGCATGAACCTAACCAACGCTGACATAATAATCCAAACTATATTGATTGGCCAACGCAATTGTTCGTATATGAGATCCGAAATCCAACCTGTTTAGTTCCAACTACGACGTACGTACGTCAACGGTATGCCATCCATGAAGCCTTTGACTAGACTACCAGGTCAACTCGGTTCCTGAGTCTGTACTCGGACGTACGTACCTCCGTAGTTCTCGACGTGCGTTCTCACGTCGAATTCCGTGGAAATGCAAAGAAACTAATGAGAAATCTTCAGAGTCACAGCGAATATATAAAGATCAAGTGCATAGCGAGGAATATCAAGTGATCCTGTACGTTCCTACCCGTTCACCTCTTTTTGGCATGTTTTATCCTTTTAGGACTCTAGTGGCGCTCTGCGTCCAAAATACCCGCAATCGCAACGCTGAATACGCGGCATCTCTTCCTAGATACGCAGAAAATCATCGATGGCATCCATCTATCATGATCACATGCTGGTATTTGCGTGCCAAGTCCCAACTCCCAACCAAACCAAAGCATTAGAGCAGGTACAATAAAACTTAGTCAGCAGGTTATAGCAAATATAATATCAATCAAATCTTACATGACAGAGAGAGAAAGGAAGAGAGAGAAGGAAACCGGCTACTAAATTACAGTTAGCTATAGCACGTAGAAATATGCATTTCACTCTCTTACACGTGGGGCCAAATAGTTATTGTAATAGCTACCTTATTGTATGAACTATTTTTTTAAGACTATAGATGAAATGGACAAGTGTTATAACTACTAGTTGGCTATACTATTGTACTTGCTCTTAGCGGATCTGTAGCAGCGGCTGACATTTCTGCATCGTGTGGACCCCACTAGTCAACTATGGTGTACGGCCCAGTCAAGAGCTTCGAAGTACGTTGTGGGGCCAACATTGACCTCTGGTCTTGGGCAGACCCAGTGCGAACTGCATGTCTACATTTCATGCATGCATATATGCAAGCTAGTTTCTTGGTAAATCGATCTGAAATTCTGAATGGAAGTTACGCAGTACTTGTTGTAGGTGACCAGAGCGCAGCCTCACTGACCTGACCTCGATTTTAATGAAATTCTGAGTTTGGCTGAGATTATCCCGATTTTTCCGAAGTAGAATGGAAGACAGACGGCATGCATGCGCCAAATTCTGTCTTTACCTACTGCATGTATACCCCGATTTTTTTCGTGTCTTTACCTATCGGATGGTATCAAATTAAAAACAATACATTATTTCTATCGACAGGAAACACAAATATAGTAGCTCCCTATTGGTCGCATATAAATATAGATATTTCCTGCTAAAAGGCTTTGGAGCTGAGTCATTCTTTTTTTCATCAAATTGTTTCTTCATTTTGCGGTATAAGTGATACCTTGGAAGGAACCTATGGTGACATATATGCACAGTTTTGTGTGAGTTGTTTAACCACACACTCTCGGTATAATTTAAGTAGGGCGAACATGCTTTGTCTCCTTTTGTACTCAACCTCGATAGGTTACCATGGGCAGGAAATCATTGATAGTGCAGAACAACATAATTCACAGAGTGAAGTTTTCTCATCCGTATCTCATACCTGTACCCCTTCATCATTCTATAGTGTCACAAGATCTTCCACCAATAATGCTAGGTACACATCAACATCATTCCCAAGCTATTTCGGCCCTTGGATAAGTAGTGATATCAAAATGTACTTTGCTTCATACACAGCCAAGGAGAAAGATTGTACATGAATACATTCACGGGTCAGGTGTTATGTCAGCTACTCATGTTACTAAAAGGATTCATTCCATCTGTACTCAACCCAAACGTTATACCCGAAGTCTATAAACATCCTATCGATGTTCATCTATAGGGCAAAAGCAACAGTGTGTCTTATCTTTTCATCTTTCTTACGCTCCTCTGAATGCTAACGCAACAATTTTGCATTCTTTCAGTTCACAAATAAATGCTTCAAATGGGGGAATTACAGGCATATACCACAACTCCTGAGCAGGAAGTCCTTACTTCACCTCGATGCCCTCGCCGTCATCGGAGTCATTTTTATGCTTGTATCGAGGTGTTTTACATATCAGACAAACATATAAGTTTGCATACTCTTTACGATAGAAGATACAATTGTTCGGACAAGTATGTATTTTTCTACTACTATTTCCAATGGATAAAGAACCTTTTTGGTTTGGTAGTTGGTTCTCAGCAAGATATTAACCTTCTTGGCTTAATAGGCGGTTCTCGGCAACACGTTTCCTTCTAGAAGGATGCTCGCTAGGAGACCTAACAACGTTGTGAAACTCTTGTCGGACCAACCATTGCTTGCCTTCAATTTCAGTAGTATAAAAACAGATGACAACCTTATGTAATGCAGCTTGCATCCCAGGAACAAAGGTTTCTCCGAGTCTTTCATCAAGTCATCGAATTTACGAAACTCTCTATCACTATAGTTCCCTTCTGCATTGTGTAGCATCTGGTCCAAATTGCCATTGTGCAACATATTCTCATTGAAAGCACAGTCCACAACTGACAAATCATTGTCTCCCTCGTTGATGTTATTACTAACTTCTTGTATAATCTTCTCTTCACCGTGACTGGTTTAACATGTATACCCCTTTTTGAAACCCCTTTCAAATCAAATGAGTTTCTATATGCACTGAGTTGGTAAACATATTCAGATTATCGTAATTAATACATAAACAATACATACATTTCATCCTCTTCTTTAACATATCCTGCTCGGCCGCTTTTCTAAAAGTAGACGCGACATCAATGTACTCTTCACTCACACGGTTCTCAACGTACATCCAGCTTCGATCCATCTACGATACACATGTAACAAATTAGTGTTAAATTAGATTAATGCTACTATAGCTAGCTAGCCTAATACTTACACATAATTGTTATTCACATTAATAAATTATCCATCTAAAGTAGCTAGCTACGTACTATTCATATATATATATATATATATATATATATATATATATATATATATATATATATATATATATATATATATATATATATATATATATATATATATATATATATATATATATATATATATATATATATAAGAATATATTAAAGTAAACTAGGAGTAGTGACCCATTCTTAAATTAGAGCAAACTACCAAGCTAGATTATCATCTCTTTTTATTACAAAGTATATAATTAAAAGCAAATACTAACCTCAAATCATCTAGAACAAATTGATCTACAAGTGGTATGCTTCACCAAACTTCCCAAAGCCGACCGCCTTCTTCAAAGCAGTGCAATCAAGACAAATCTATCGAGACCAGGCTGGCTAGGTATTTAATAACACGATGTATCACTAACACGTCCAACCACGAATTGTCTGTGATACATAATTACCACAAATGGATCTCATTAAGAATGATCTATGAATTGTCGCGGATGGTTCCTAAAAAGAACCGTCTGTGATAATGGGAAACTTCACAGATGGTTCTAAAGTAGAACCATTTGTGATACATATCACAGACGGTTTGTTTTACTAGACCGCCTATAGTAGTTCCTTGTATAGCTAAAAAATATTCTATTTTTTGGCTAGTCTCAGGAGTAAATATGTATTACTTAATTATTTTTTACTAGTTACTAATACCAACATGTCGTTATACCGAGACCAATTACATATATAAATGATAGTAAATACAAATTGAACCAATTTTTTGTTTTTGTATTTACATATGGCCAAACAGCGTAGCTAGTCACTTCTTATAAAGATTAAAAAAGTAGAACCTAAATAATCAAAGTTTTTCTAGTGGCGGAGGTAGCATGCTATCTCCATCTTCAAAACTTCATAGACGGTGATGTTGGCATCAGACCGTTTAGGATCATCAGTAAATGAAGCCCGAAATGTGTCCACCTGCTAATATGCTTGTTCGATTATCTCCCGAAGACCCTCCGATTGATGAATCAAGTCTAATTGAGCCCATAGGCTCTCTTCCCTTTCTTGAGAGGTCTCGGCAAGGTTGACTAAGTAGTCCAACGATGGCAAGCCTACTTGAGATGTGCAAAGTCGTTGTGGAGGACCACATCGATGGCAAGGTTAGCTCGATGAAAGTGGGAGACCAACTGGAAGAAACGGCAGAAAAGGATGTTAAGACAGCGGAAGGTGGATGTCACCTGCTTTGGCAAATCCTCGGATATAGGAGGGAGAACACTGTTGGCATAGTATCCTGCCGTAGCATCCGCTAGTGTATGATCAGCGAGGTACTCGTATAGGATGGTCAGGTAGGCCATCAATGTAGCTGACAAGGAAGAGCAGAGAGCTATTTATTTGTGCTTGAGAGTAGATTAGTGAAGTGGGGATTAATCTTTGGTGGCAGTTGATCATTTTTATATAACAAGGAAGCTAAAACGGTCGGAGAGACGTGCGCATTAGGGAGCCAAAGCACCATTCATGCGTATAAGAGATACATACCACAGACACTTCCAACTACAAACCATCTGTGATACGTAATTATCACAGATGGTTCGTATTAGTAACTGTCTGTGGTAATATCACATATGTTTCTAATTAAAAACCATATGTGGCGTCTGTAATTATCACAGACGGTTCTTGTTAATAACCATCTGTGAACAATCATATACGGTTATTAACAAGAATCATCTATCATAGTTGCATATCACAGATGGTAGACGGTCACGCTTGTAAAATCGTCTGTGATAATTACAGCATAGACGATTCCCATGAACCGTCTGTGATGAGGCGTCCAGTATAGCTTGTTTTATAGTAGTGTTTTATGTTCATTGCTTCACTCATTCTCTAAGTAGCATCACAAGACAAGTGCAAGGGCATACTCCATCTGTACTATGTTAGTATACAGATTACTAGTACTACTACTCCATTAGTTTGTAGAAAAGGGTGGTAAATCTATGATAAATGAATGGTCACTACTACAAATAGGGTCATCACAAACGGTTTGAAACTGTTATTACAGATGGTTTTCTAAACCATATGAATTTATGGATCAATGATAACTGGAGGTTATCACAGACGGTTTGTGAGCCATCTGTGATAAATACAACACAAATGATTCGTAATTAGAACCGTCTGTGATACTCTAACATCATAGACGGCTCGAAGTAAAAACTGTCTGTGATACTCTAACATTACAGATAGCTCGAAGTAAAAACCGTCTGTGATACTCTAACATCACAGATGGCTCAAAGTAAAAACTGTTTGTGATACTCTAACATCATATATGATCCTAACTACCAACTGTTTATGATGGGTGAATATCACAGACAGTTGTAATATAGAATCATTTGTGATAGTCCTACATAGATAGTTTATACCACAAAATCATTTATGATAGTTCATACTATACCTAAAATTTTCTCCTTTTTTTGCTAGACTCAAGAAATGTTAGCTATGCCCTTTAAAAACAAGCAAATACAGCAGTACATTCCATTAGAATCCACTATTACATCATCACAAGATAATGAGCAAGTTACCCATCTAACACAGCAAGAACACATTTCGAATACATCTTAATCCTACGAACCCAACTCTTAAACATGGCAAGAACACATCTCATAATCCTACGAACCCAACTCTTAAATATGACAAGAACACATCTTCTAATCCTATGAACGCAACTCTTAAACATGGCAAGAACACATCTTCTAATCCTATGAACCCATGGCAAAAATATAGAAGAAGAAAAGATCCTAGCAGCGCGCGAGCTGGATGTCCTTGACGCTGACTTGAGCACCGTCTTGGTAGCTAGCTGCTTTCACGGTGCTTTTGCAGTGAAGGAGAGGCGGCGGTAGCGTTACCTTTGTGTCACGACGGTGACACTGCACAAGAAACTCTTACGATACTTACAACAAGAGTCTGTTGTGTAGTGGACCGTGGTGTCACAACGGAGGCGCTAGCTCATGGCGGTAGTCGACGTCGTAAAAGAACAAGTTAGGAGTGGATAAACTAGTTAGGTAGCCGGTAGAATTCACGCATCTCGGATGATTAGATGATTAGATATTTGTTTTATATGAATTCTAAACGTAAATTTAAGAAATTATTAAAAATGGCAATAAGATCTATGCATATATTATTTATCAACCGTGTGGAAATTTTTGCACTAATAAAAAGCAAGCGTCCATCTAGTGGGCCATGTTCCAAAGCACAATAAAACTAGAAATTTAGTTTTTCTTCAGATTTTAGAATTCCATATATATAAATTAAAAATTAAATAAGATTATGGAATTGATTTGTATAAGATCTACATCAAGTGCAATCTATAATTTAGAATCACAAATAAAATAAAATTAGCAATAAATATAATAGAAAGACTCTATGTCAAGTACAATCTAAAACTCAAAATTAAAATAAAAGAAACAAGAAATTTAATTTTATATAATTCCAAAGTAAAATTTCAATTGATAATACATGCACTATCTAATTTTATTTTAGTTTTGAGAAAAAGAAACGCAACTAACTATATATATGGTAATTCAGTGGTGGAGCCAGGATTTGGTTACGTCCCGGGCTCAATGATGGAATGATCTAGGCTATCTGGATGGATCATTAAAATATTACCCGGGCTGGACTGAATTTACCCGGGCTATACACTAGATATTGTTTCACACCCCGAGCTAAAGCATACTCTGTTCGGGGTGTAGCTCCGCCCATGTGGTAATTTGAAATATGGAGATGAATTATATTAGGTTTAGAAATTACCATGTCACCTAGTACGCCACATTGGTCCACTAACTTTTTTTTTTATTAATTTGATGCAAACAAAGTAGCTATCGGAGTGATGCTTTGGTTTCTTCTCTATTGCATCAACGCGGGTATTATTGACTTGGCGTAAATCAGTTATTGCATCAACGCGGGTATTATTGACTTGGCGTAAATCAGTTAGTCCATTAGTGAGTACTTTATGTCCTTAGTAGAACTTGGACACGCTCTCAATCATGGAGCTTAAAATTAAAATCAAAATTAGATTGTACTTTTAATCTACACTCGGTTAAGCAATATTTTCATAATTTAAAATTTTTGATTTAGTTATTTTATCTTTTGAGATGAAAACCAAATACTTTATCTAACAAACTAGCCTGTACGAATGCACCAGTTGCGGACTAGTTCATATAATTAGTATCCACAACTAGAAAAAAAATGTATGGAATACATGGCAGAGCCATATTATCAGTTATCACCCCTACTTACATGCATGTTGTAACACTAGGCCCTCCAGATGGCGTGCAGGTCGATCAGATGACAGCATAACTAAGTGCGGTCGTCACACCAACATTAGGTTGGGTTTTTTTCACTTATACCTTATAGTTTATTATTTATACTATAATAATTATCTTTTAAACGATGTATTTTTAAGGTAAGATTAACAGAAAAATTATAGTAAAAAGAGTATTGAGTTCAACTGTATCAGCCAAAATTGTATACAACTATTTTTCTCTACGTATTGCCTCTTGCGAACAGACATAATTCAAAATTTTAAATCATAAGAGCCTGTTTGGTTTGAAGCCTAAGGATGCCACACTTACCTTAGACAAGTTTGATCAAATGAAGCTAGTGTTTGGCTCGTAACCAAAATCACGGCGTGCCATACTTTCTTAGTCATCTGACCACTTGTCATAGACTCATTTTTGTGTCAAAGTTTGCCACAGTTGTGACGAACAAATTATTAGCCACAAAAAGTTTGGCATGCCACACTATACCACAAAAAGTTGGGTAAAATGAGGCTCCCAACCAAACAGGTCCTAAATTATAGCTCAAAAACCCCACTTAGTCGTCTTTTGTGTGAGGTACACACGTCTTGTGCCCTTTAAGAAAAGAACGAAATTAGCTTGCTTAATTGATCTGGCACCTAAGACACCGACTCCATCTCTCCACGAACATTGTCTTGATTTAAATTGACAAGGACGTACGATCGAACGCTTGAAAAGAAAAGATTTAAATAAGTTAAGAGAGTGAAGGAACGCGTAAGCATTTAAGTTGAGACGAATGCTACGTGACACAAAAGTTTGGCTTGGCACTTCGACAAGAAACTGATCGATCGAGCCTTCACTGTTAATTGACAACTTTGGTAGCTTACTAGCCTTTGCTAGCACCCAGGTCTTATCCTCGTCCTTCACTGCTGCAATCAATTGGTCTGAAGAGGATGTGGTAGATTGGAAAATTCAGGATTTACGCTTCTTCCATATCTGTCAAGTGATAAGCATTACGAGAGTTGTTGTTGCTTTTCATGGTGCTCTAGCGGTGAGGATGAGAAATTCCCACCAATCACGTATTGAGGAGGAGCACCAAGTGGCCGGATTGATGGAATCGCAAGCGGCCCATTGTGCCACTGAACTCCATATGTCCTCGTGCAGTGGCACTCTGTCATAATGTGGATGGCTGTGAACAAAGGGGACAGGTGTGTTGTTTGTCCACCCTCGTCTAGCCAATCAATCTGTCATCCACAGCCTATTCTTGATGACGAACCAGGCGAAAAATTTGCATTTCTGAGGTGCCCAAGTCTTCCAAACCAGGTGGTTCATAGTGCTTTTTACCGATCCTAAGTGCCGAGGCCGCAGTGTATACTCCATTGGAGGTGAGTTTCTAAGTGACTGTGTCCTCCAGATCTTCGATCACGTTAATGGTGAAGATGTGTCCCCAAATAGCAATCAACTCGTTTATGTGTTGGGGAGTTATGTCAATTGCCCAGTCAAGATCGAGCAGCCATGTGTTCCTTGCTAGTGTGGCTCGTATGGTGCGGTTTTTCTCTTGGATGTCGTAAAGACAGTAAGCACGATGTTACATAATCTATTTCCTCCTGCCCAAGCAGAAGTCCAGAACCCCGCCTTGTCTCCATTTCCAATGTGTACAATGGTTGTTGCAGCAAAAAGCATCCGATCTTAGTGATCACAATGGGTTTCCATTCCTTGCCAAGGTTTGGTTTGTGCACCCCATTCTTGCCAGAGCCATTGTACAGATTCTAAATCTTCAAATGACAGTTAATTTTTTCTAAAGTCCTAAATAATTCTTAATAGATTTCTACCATTTACATGTGACTAATAAATTAATTAAGTATTTAAATTTGCATCAGAATGATTTAAACGGTAGTACATCAATTTAATTGGTACAAAATTTAATCTACTGACAATACTAAATTTATTTTTAATAAACATAAATATTTACTAGTGGTGTTTGTAATGGAAATGGTAATGGAGACTTATAGCTTGGTTGGGCTAGTGGGCTAGTGGCAGGGGAGATGAGAGAGGCTGGCTTGGGCTGAGCAATGTTGGGCTAAAATCCCGGATATCCAGCTCCGTATTATCCAGATAATCCGTATCCGTATTTGTATTCACCGGATATCAGACCTACTGTATTCGTATTCGTTTCTAACAAAAAAATCCGTATTTGTTTCCAATCTGAGAATTATCCGAAGAAAATCCGATCCGATACAAACTGTATTCGTTTTCATCCGAATCGGTCGGAAACTATCTGATCTATTTTCACCCCTAGCCTAAAGGAAGTTTCACATAAAAGATAATCTCAGCTGTTGACACGCATGTATAGTGGTAAGCCACAGGTTGAAGTTTGCGACCATGACGGAAAACATATAAGATCATTATAAGGAAATTCCTTGTTTGTCACCGAACATTGCTACCCAGCCTTCTCTAACGGTGCGAGGTAATGAAAAATCACCAAAAATCAGTAGTAAAAGTAGAAGAATTCACACTCAGAAACAAGTAGTAAAAAAATTACCAACAGAGGTAGAAGCAGAACAGCTATAAGCAGAACTGATCAAACAACCATTTGACTTAACCTCTCCATGTAAAGAAAGGCGACCCATTTGACTGGCCCTAGCACTGGCAGGACCGCAGAGAATCCAGGTAGGGCAGCCCAATTGCAAGCCGATTATTTTTACTATGACTTATGGCTACAGTTAATAGCTTTTGGTTCTAGCGTGAGTGTTTGTAGGAATAAACCGAATGCTAATAAGCTGATAAACCATTTCAAAAAGACTGTCCCAATAAACCATTTCAAAAATACAATAAAGAAGTTGTCCTGTTTATTTGTTTACAAGAAGTTATAAGTAATAAGCCATAAACCAAAAAATAGCAGATAGATCTGCACTACAGGGTCCAACCAACCTGTGCAGATATATGGGGCCTGTTCTTTTTAGCTTTTGACTTTTGGCTTTTCTATAGTAGTTAGCTTTCAAACGGATTGTTTTTTAAGGTATAAATCAATTGTAGTAGATACTATAGAGGCTTCATCTAGACTGGTTAAAATTATACACAAGTGTCTTTCTATACGTACTCTCTTATATGAACAACCAAAAGCTATAAACCCAAAAGACATGCCTTGATCTTTTGATCCAGATTTGGGTTTAGGGCATTTTGTTTAGGCGCTCGAATCAAGAATTGGTTTGTAAAAAATATTTCCCACTTGCCGCTGTCTCCCATGCAACGACCGGCATGCGAGATAGCGTTCCTCCGTCAATTTCACGTTCTTTGATCGTTCACCGAGTCGTCCACGTCGCCATTTACATAGTGATCAGACTGCACAACACTAGTCAGACCATCTTCACCATTGTGGTTTCAAAAAGCGGAGGCAATTATTTACCCCGCCCCTTCTGATTGCGGTATTCGATCCAACAAAACACATCATCCTTGTGTATCTTGTGCTTATGGAATTAAGACTTTTGATGTAAGGGGGTCTTAGTGAGCCCTGTTATGTTCTATTATCAGTTAGGTATGGTTATGAAAATTTTAATTAGATGCTGCTTAATATTTGTGTTAGGACTAGCTTTGGTAATTGGTAGGGAAGACTTGCAGCAGGTGCTGTTGTGAGATGATAACGAGCTAATCCCCGGCTATTCATCTCAAAGATCAGGTGATCAGGTTTACCTGTGACCATTTGTTGTTATCGATTAATGTCACTGTTGTTGTAGGCGCATCAACGAAGTGATTGAATTTGCGGTTTAGTGTCATTTGTATGTTATTTATGTTCCTGAACTTAGTGGTTAAAGGCTTACTGATGCTGTTGAGTTTGTGATCAATTACTAGAACTTTTTCTATTGTGGCTGCCATATACTGATTCAACTGATTCAGTGATTCTCAATAGTCAATTAAGAATTCAGATCAAGTGGTGAAGCGAAATTCCTCCCTACATGTCTATACTTCAGATCATCTTGTATATGGATAATTTGATATTGGTAAATATAGGCAGCTAATGGGTCTTCGTCATTTGTTCATCGGTAATCTGTGAACTGCTGTTGCGCCTGTCAATACCAGGTAAATATATGTTATCTGTGAACTGCTGTTGCGCCTGTCAATACCAGGTAAGGTTTCAGTCGATCCTTGTAGTTCCAAGGATGTCTGAGGCCTCTAGGGAAACATTTTGGTTTGTTACTGTGTAGTGTGTACACCCAGCGGTTGGTGGATATGGACCTGGTGCTCACTGATTCAACAACAGTTGCAAAGTTAGGTACTTGAATCTTCTCAGACAATTTGTGTTTGGCTACAAGATTTGAGTTGGTTTTCTGTTTTAGACTAGTTCAGTAGGCCTAGATCAACGTGGACTAGAAATCTGCTCTTCCTTTTACCTGTAAGTCTGTGACACTAGTCTAGAGTCTGCATATTATATGATTCACATCTACTGCATCTAGATCACTTTTTACCTAGCGTAGTTCACCCTCCCCTCCGGTGTCAAAAAGCTTCTAAAAGACTGCATTTTTCCTGTGTCAAAAAGCTTTTAAAAGATTATGAATTTTTAACTCTTTCCTAAACTTACAATACAAGGTAGCATGGGACTCATTCTGATGATCTTGCTGGGTAAGCTGGAAAAGGATGCTTAAGTTAAATTATTCAAGTGAATTTTGGACGGGGTAACAACAGAGAGAATTAGCAAAGCAAGATAGACTTGTAACAACAGAGAGAATTAGCAAAGCAAGATAGACTTGAAATTAACAAGATGTGGCCCTATTCGTATTGGCTTGTAAAAACTGCTTTTCTACAGTAAATAACTTTTCTACGGTATCTAACTTTCAAACGGAGTGTCTTTTTAAGGTAAAGTATACTAGCCGATTATAGTGCACACTGTAGTGATTTTATTTATATCGGTCAAAATTGTATGTGAATGTCTATCTCTACAAGCTGTTAAAGCCAAAGCCAAAACACAATATGAATGGGCTGCAAAACTGTCAAAAGTTCGATTCGGGAATCCAGCAAAATGTAAGCGTATTCACAAACCAGGGTCTATGCGGTGTGGCACAAGCAAAGGCGAAAACCGATTGCAGAGCAGTTCTGTGAAAGACGTTCAGGAACACTGCCTAATCTTGTTTCAATCAAACATCTGGATGGAACAATCCCTCGTGACTAACAGCCGGATTTTCAATCAAAGACACGCAATCAAACTAGCATCCAGGAACATTGTCTAGGTCTCTTTTAGTCTTTTCCTGATGCCCTGATCCTGCCGAACATCTGGGACAAACAGTATCTTATGACTGACAGCCAGACTAGCAACTAACAAGGTTTCTTGCTTCCGATACCGATTGCGTTCAGGCTGATTGGAGAAACAACTGCCCTTGTTCCCTTGGTCAATTTATTCCTGGGCATGTTTCCTGCTGCTGGTAATATTAGATGCATTTGCTGTTCACACATTTTTTTCCCAGTCATTTTACTAATGGCTCACTGCAGGAAAACAACACGCTTTCAATGTTTCCATTTGAAAAACTCTCTTCTTTTGGAAGAAGAGGCATGGGCTCTGGCGCTCTGCCATAGCACTATAGAAGACAAGCAAAAAATATAAAAACTCTCTGAAAAATTACTGTAATACGGTGCTCAAGAAATGGCACTATAACATCGGTTTTTTGTAGGCCCGTAGTAAAATATGTACTTTTTTTACATGTCTATACTTGGACTGTTAAAATGTGATCCGAATCCTATTCAGTTTATTTCTGTTTCTCTGAATTTACCGTGTGTTTTATACATAGTCTTGATTTGCTCTGTATCACAATCTGAATATGTTGCACATCAGTGCCAAAATGGTAACTAGTGTAATAATGATGAAGTAACAAAAGTCATAATATGGTTTTATTTCTCAATAAAAATGTACCAAACAATCACCTACGCTATGTGAATACAATGCAGTACTGCTACTTAGGACATATTTTGATCCATATACCTAAAAGAATTTTCTCCATGTCAAGATCTCATAAATTGGTCGATCCGGCACGGGGATGAACTTGACGGCCCACCCGATCGGCCATGACACGGCGGCAATGGCGACACAGGCGCCCCACTGCCCCCAGCCGAGCCTCTCTGTGCCGGCGAACCTCGTCAGCACCTCCACCATCACCACCTGTAGGACGAGCGTCACCGCGACGATGGCGAGGAACATCTTGTTCTTAAGCACCCCGGCGAAGACGTTCTTCTTCTCGATCTCCCTCGCGTTGAACTCGTTGAACACCTGGCAGAGCACGAACGCATTGAAGATCATGGTGCCGTTCCTCTTCTCGTTGGTGCCGAAGGTGTTGCGGCCGCGGTATTGGAGCGCCAGGAGCACGGCGATCTGGAACGCCGCCTGCGCAACGAGGTTGCGCCACATGGCATTGCTGATGAGCGGCGCCGTGCGGCCGATGGGTGGGCGCTGCATGAGCACCTTGGTGGGTGTGTCCGTCGCCAACGCCAGCGCGCCCATGGTGTCCATGATCAGGTTCACCCACAGTAGCTGCACGGTGGTCAGCGGCATCTTGCCGGTGGTGATCGCGGACACGAAGTTGATGATAAGTGCGGCGACGTTGACGGTGAGCTGGAACTGGATGAACTTTTGGATGTTGTTGTAGACGCAGCGGCCCCAACGGGTGGCCGTCACCACCGTGTCGAAGTTGTCGTTGAGGATGACGATGTCGGAGCTCTCCTTGGCGACCTCGGTACCCTGGATGCCCATGGACAGGCCCACATCGGCCTCCTTGAGAGCTGGCGCGTCGTTGGTGCCGTCGCCGGTGACGGCAACCACATGACCTTTCTGCTTCAGCCGCTGCACTAGCACCAGCTTATCCATGGGCAGGGACCGCGCCATGACGCGGATGTTGTCGACGATCTGAAGCTGCTTCTCCGGCGACATGGCGCGGAACTCGTGCCCCTCGATGATGATGTCGTTGGGATCGTTGCTAGAGATGATGCCACACTCCTTGGCGATGGCACGGGCCGTGAGAATGTTGTCGCCAGTGACCATCTTGACGGCGACGCCTGCCTTCGTGCAGGCTTCAATGGCGGTCTTTACCTCTGGCCGGCACGGGTCTTTCAAGCCGACGAGGCCCAGCAATGTCAACCCCTCGTCGTCGATCGTTGATTCCTCACCGTTGACTTGCTTGTAGGCGAAGGCGATGCACCGGAGGCTGGCGACCGCCATGTCGTTGATGACCTTCTCAAGGTTCTTCCTCTGCTCGACGCCGAGCTCGCGTGCCGCTCCATCCGTACCAACGTATATTGAGCAGTTCGCCAAGATCATCTCCGCCGCGCCTTTCCAGTGCGCGATCACCGCGCCGGTGGCGTTGTCCCTGATCATCACACCGCTGCGCTTCTTGTCGGAGTTGAACGCCTCGACGTGGACCACCTTGCAGCTCCTCTTCAGTGTGTCCATGTCCATGCCGAGCTCTACCACAGCCCACGACAGCAGCGCCTTCTCCGTCGGGCTACCGGATATCTCCGGTGGCGACACGTTGTCCAGCTTGTAGACACTTCCGGTGGTGTTGAGCCCAGCTCCCTGGCACAGCAACCTGACGACGGTGCTGGCGACTGTCGCCGCCGACTTAGGCCGGTCGGTGCCGACCCAGAACTCGGTCACCTTCATCTGGTTCAGCGTGAGCGTTCCGGTCTTGTCGGTGCAGATGGCGGTGACCGATCCCATCGTCTCGCAAGCAGAGAGCCGGCGCACCAGTGCGTGGTCCTTCACCATCCGCTTCATGGAGAATGCGAGCGTCAGTGTCACCGCGAGTGGGAGGCCTTCGGGGATAGCGACGACGATGATCGTCACGGCCTGCTGGAATATGCCGACGAGAGCGCTGGACACCGCGTTGAAGGTGACGTGGTTCTTGTCGAACAGTGGCTTGCCCTGGTCGTCCATGGTGTTTCCTGTGAAGTGGCGAGCGGTGAGCACGGTGAAGACGAGCACCGCGACGGCGATGCCGATCTTGCCGATGCTAGATGTAAGCCCCTCGAGGCGCTCCTGTAGCGGCGTCGGATCGGTGTTCTCCCTGGTGATGCTGCTCATCATCTCGCCCCACGCGGTGTCCATCCCGACGGCGGTGACGAGCATGTGGCCGTAGCCGTCGACGATCTTGACGCCCGAGGCAAGGAAGGGGTTCTTCTCGGCGTCGACCTCGATCGGGTGGGGCTCGCCAGTCATGCTCGACTCGTCGACCTGCAGCGCGTGCCCCTCCAGGAACACGCCGTCCGCGGGCACAACATCCCCGATCTTCAGCACGACGACATCGCCGACGACGATGTCGAATATGGAGACCTCCTGCCTCCGGGCAGCGCGGACGACAGTGACGGCGATGTTGTCGGACTCGCTGGCCAGCTTGTCAAACCGCTTGGCCTGGCCGTGGTTGCTGACCGCGGACACGGCCGCGACGAGGAACACGGCGAGGAAGATGCTGACGCCGTCGTACCACCCATCCTTGAGGCCGTGCTCCTTGATGCCGAAGCCAAGGGAGACGACGGCGCAGACGAGGAGCACGATGAGGAAGACATCGCGGAGCGCGTCCCGGACGTGGCTCCAGAAGCTTTTGGGCTTGGGCTTCGGGTACGTGTTCCCGCCGAACGCCTCCCGGCGCCGGCGCACGTCGGGGCCGTCACCGCGGATGCCGCTCTCCGCGCTGGATCCCAGCGCGGCCGCAATGCCGGCGCCACCGCCGAGCCCGCGGAAGCAGTCCTCGCGTCTGTCCTTGACCAGGCCCTTGAATTGCTCGTCGTCGGCCGCGACAGAGAACGCTGCTGCGGCCTCGGACGTGCCGACATTGGCAGAGTCGGTGTCGGGGTCGCTCTCGTTGCGGATCTTGATGGCGACGTAGGAGGGGCTCCGACGCAGGATGCTGGTGGAGAGGAAGCTGGGGCGCGCCAGCCTGAGGCACGTCCTGATGACGTTCAGCGCCTTGCGCCATTGCTTGGCTGCCCGCCACCGCTTCCTGGACCACCCGGCGGCGATCAACAAGTCCGCGCACTCCATCCGCCGCAGCCGCAAGAACGTGCGCACGTACGGAAGTAGAGGAACAGCAAACGAAGCAACAGGACGGAGAGAAAAAAAAGCCCTCGAAAGAATCAAAGAATCACGGCGAGCAAGACGGCAACAGCAGATTGCACCTGGAGATCAACTCACCGGACTATTATGCCCGGCAAACGTTGGGATTTTCGTCAGTCTTGTCGCTTGCAATTGGAGCCTGAAGACACCTCTGGGGTGTGTATATAAGCCATGAAAACCTGCCTCGGTTAACATTGATCGGTGCTGGCAATATCCATGTATGCGTAAGACGGTTCGGAGGAAGCTGCCTGGAAATGAGCCTGTGAATCTGCCTCGGTTAACAACGGCTATCCCGCGGTTTGTCAGCTACCGGGGGGAGGTGGGTTAGTAAGGAAAGTTCAGGTAGATTCTCGAGGGAGCTTGTTTGGAACACATGAATTTTAATATGTTGGTGGTTTTTTCCCCGAAAGTTCCAATGGTATTATGCGAACACGGGTGGGTTACCTAAGGAAAGTTCAGAGTAGATTCTCGAGGACTTTGTTTGAAACACATGAATTTTAATTTATTGGATTTTTTTTCTCTAAAGATCCAATGGTGTTGTACAAACCGATCTAAATCAGCCATAAATATCAGATCAAATTTAGGGAATTTAGCAGCTTTTTTTATGTTTGCTACTTTAGACACGGTGAGTTGTGCGCTCAACAGAAAATGAGACGATTAGATTCAATCTTCCAGATATACCCCGTTGTTGTGAAGGACAAGCCGCAAATGCTCCAATTTCTCCTTGTTGTATCGAAGGAATCTGTTGGATGGGTCATGGGTAGTGCCGCCAAGCGAACAATAGTTGTGTTGGATGGTTAACCGGAATTGAACGGCGATTATACACTCTTAGTCATTTATTGATTTATACGTTAAATTGATTTGAAATAATTCATCTACCTTGATTACGACGAATCGGCATCATATCATACTTGATTCATGCTAATGTGCATTATATAGTTTATACATTATTATCTGTATAGGGCATACTATGTACGCCGTATGTTACATAGTATCGCTAACTTATTAAATGTAATTTGCAGGTAAGAATAACCGGTTACAACAAATAAAAGCCGAAAAATTACTAAATATCCTAACTGGCTTCGGGCTAGGCCCCTACTGAAGCCCGAGAGAAAGCCCGAAAATCCTATTTTCAGGATAATACATTGTCGTTTAATTCATTTTTAGAATAAATTTTTATTATTGTTGTTGTTTTTTGGATTTGGACCAGGCCTAAGGGCCTAAAACTAGACCTAACGTGTAACATCCTGATTTTTAGAACCTTTTTGAAGCTTTTAAAATAAAATTTATCATTTGGATTTTTATGGAATTAAATTCCGCTGCTCTTGACGTCCGTCGCCGGAGTCGTCATCTTCGTCTTTGGTTCTTTGGTTGTCACCGTCGCCTTCGTCGTTGCTGCCATCCGAGCCGCCGTCTTCGTTTCCGTCTCCGACCGCGCTGCTTTGTCGTTTGCCGCTCATCGGTCACCGTTTCGACCAGCCGCCGCCGCCGCCAGTGAGCACCCTGCCCGCTATTCCAATCCCGCCAACCGCTCCACCGCCGTCTCTCTCTCCCTTGGTCAGTCACCGCCCGGTCGCCCACCGTGCTGCCCTTAGTTCCCGTGCCGTCGCCCCGATTCTCGTGCCCACCGATGTCAGCCGTGACGCCAGTCCGCACCCGCACCGCGAACCCCTTTGTCTCCTCTGTGCACGTGGTCCACCATGCACTAAGCCACTGACGTGTGGGTCCCACATGTCAGGCCTACTGTGCCGTAGACCCGTGAGCCGAGTCAGCCGCCACCTCACCTGCCATGTTAGCCCTAGTTGCCTAGTCAGCCACTACGTCAGCAATCCCAGTCGCTGTGCATTGTTCCATGAGCCGGGTTCACGGTAGACCAGTCTTTCCGTGCACCAAATTCACAACACAGTATCTTTTCCAATTTTCAGCGTTTTCCTTTAGATTAGATTTTTCGAGAGTCCGTTCTTCTCCATCCTAGTTCTGATTGACTCAATTCTTTTTCCTAAATTCATCTAAAATTGAGCTCTATCGTTTGGTTCTGGTTTTGAAGTATTTGGATTTTATTTGAATTTATTTTTTGTTTCGTGTTTCGTTTTTTTCTCTCTCGTTAGATCACGCTTTCGAAGGAGCTAAAGTAAGATTTGAAGATCAAGAGCCATTAACTAAGTAAGGCCAAGACAAGTTATGTCCTTTGATCATGTTGAACGTAGTTTTGAAATCTATTATGTATTATTTTGTTTTAAATTATCATGTATCGCTATTTTATTATAAACCTTTGTATTGGTAACTAATTTGATTAATCCCTCCTTGACAATTTGGTTTCCATGATTCCATTGTCACCATAAGATGGGTAATTATTTAGTGATACAATATTAGTTGTTACATAGGTTATACGTTTAATTTGCTTAGCCAAGATTATAGTCGCGTTAGGTTCATCATCACATGTGATTGATTAATTAATTTTGACTTAATAATATATTGCAATGTGGTGGTCAGCTACAGTTATAAAATTTGAGTACCATGACGTAGATAGTGTTATTGGTGTTGGTTATACACAAAAATGGTTTTCACTTAGGCGAATGATTGTACAGTAAAGGGGTGCAGTTTGCACATTGGAATGTGGATGTTTCGCTTGGGTAAATCTAAGGACTTAACTTTGTGCGCCATTGATCTAAGCCTTACCGTGCAAACCACATGTCTAGTATGGGATAGACCTGGCATAATAATTTGTGAAGTCTCAACTTTGATTTCGCTACTGATGTTGTTTTGGCGCAAGAAGGGGCAATTATCGACTAGGTGGTTAGCCTACTCGACGGTGAAACCTTAGCGAGTGAGATCGGATTGAGATGGAGCTTTGTAGAAGTCTTGTTGTGATTTTCTTTAACGTGAGAATTATCACATCGTGTGGATACAGTTGTGCAACCTCTGCAGAGTTAAAACTATTCAAATAGCCGTGTCCTCGGTTGTGGACCATGTTCAGTGATTTTACACGAGGGATAGTGTTTTCATAAAATTCTGGATGGGTTAAGTTGGAAAGTGAATAGTTGGTTCACTGGTGGTTCCTTGGTTCACGGGTGATTCATTGGAGTGAATGGTCAGTTCAGTTGTGGTTTATCTCAAATCCTTTGATTACTTATTTATTAATTATTTTCAAAGTCCGCTTTTCAATATATTTATTGTATTTACTTTTAATTGTTGCTTTCTGCAAATTAATCTTTCAGCCATTCTTTGATAAGCCTTGTATACTATATTGCATTCTTTGCTACAAATGACTTGCTAAGTACTCTATGTACTCACGACTTTATCCATATTTGCTCAGTTGAGAAAGAAGGGCCAGATCAGCAGGAAGTACTAGAAGGATGATACTTCGATGACTTCGCAGATTAGGACTTCGCTCCTCAATCGATTGCATGTGGGCATGTTGAATGGCTACTATGCTTTATTTCTGTTTTTCCGTTGCTATTTTCTTAAACCATTCAGGATGTTATATGCAAGTTTGGCCATAACGTCGCAACTCTGATAATTATTAATAATATTTGAATCTTTTCTTAGTGAATCGTGATATAGTTGATATTTTATCTTTGTTTATATTGTGTGCACTAGTATGATCCTAGACTAGTGCAGAATATATAGAGAGTCTATATTTGCATATTCGGGTTTTGACATAAGGTCTGCTGATGTCAGGCCCAGCCTGGTCTGAGCGCGAAAAATCAGGAACCAGCCGGTGCGCAGCGAAGCATGCTAGCTGAAAGTCTGCTCGTTAAGGAAGCTTAGTGCTGCGCACGAAGGAACCAAAATAAAAGGCGTGGTGCGCGGATGACAGGTTGCCACGTTCGATCCCTACGTGGTTGTCGCTTCTTCGTTGCTACTCCAAGTGTTTGGGAGCCATCTGAATTCTGCTAGTTTTCCCCCCCGTGACGTTGAAGTTCTATCAGGGGGAGAAGACGGAAGAAATTATTAAGATTGCTGAAACTTTGACTGAAAAATGAACACGCAACTCTTCATCTGGTGGAGTCTTAAAAAGTTATATTACTACTGCACAATCCTGAGGGGCTCTTTGAAAGAGGAGCATTGCTCGAGGGATCTTTAGGATTTTGGTCGGAGTCATTCCCTAAGATTTGCGATTTGAACTAGGAATCTCTAGGAATTTGAGCTAAATCCTAAGATTTGGATCCAAGTACTCCCTTTCCAAACAGTCCCTGTATATTTCCTGAAACATGTCTAGGATTTTTACACGTAATTACGAAAGGTAGAGGAACGCATATCCACGCGGGTACCGTACCTTCTGTCCATTTAGACATGATACGTGCGTTAATTTACACGTCACATATATAGAATTTGATATGGCTTTGCTCAAAAGCAAAAAGAAACCAATCAAGTTTGGCAAGAAACCAAAAGCTAACTAGCCAGGTGGTGCTATGACTCAATTGGAACTAATTTGGATTGAGAGGTTCGATCGATAATAATGTGGCGCGTGCCATTGGGTCATATATACCTGCTTCAAATGGTTTATAAGCCAAAGTTTAATTACTATTGATTTATTATGTGTAATTAAATATAAAAACATAAAAATGTTATATCAGTGTAATGTAAAGAATAAAAGATACAGAAAAACTAAAAATTAAAAAAACATCGTACGTGCACAGAGTTAGTGCAATTTGTGCCACGTGCCGTACGTGTGTCAGTGTCGGCAGATTGTACGTACGTACTCGTAGATAGGCTCCTAGCTACTGCGAAGAAATTTGAACACCATGCATCTCCTCGTCACTTCTGAAAGTAAATGAACGTTCGTACGAGTCCGTGACTCATCCTCCGTGTGTGATCAGACAAATATAATAGCTAGTGTGCATGCCCTACGGCTTGCGCGTGGAGTAAGTTCGAATATACATGCATGGAGCTTATGCAGCACTTGCATCTGATCAGACCAGCAAAGGTACAACGGCATTCCAAGTATAAGAAATTAGCAAGAACGCACGACTCATATTGCATTACTACGGGCCTGTTTGGTTGGTGTCTAACTTTGCCATGCCTAAACTTAGGCAATATGTGACCGCCACAAAAAAATGAGGCTTTTGGAAAAGCAAGGGCCACACTTGTGGCAAACCTTGGTCAAATCCAAGTCTATGACGGGTTTATTCAAAAATGCGAACCTGTGGCATGCCAGGAAAAAGGACGCATGCGCAATTTCCAAAAACATACCTAAAAAGTGCACACATGCCGACACGCCTAACTTGTGGCTAGGCAACTTCGGGTTTGTATAGCATTAGTAACCAAACATATTGCATTACTACTTCTTGTCTTGGTCACCTTTTTAGATAATGGAACTAAGTTCCAGCCTCTATCATCCGAAGATGGTATACAGCTGAGAGTTAAGTACAGATCAAAGCCATAAAGGCTCCCACTCTTACATCCAAGAACGAGGAAATAAAAGCAACAAGGTTCAGTCCAATCAGGATAAACAACTACTAAAATGGAAAAGAAGTAGTACTAGGCTCCAATTCGATTCCAAATGCTTCACCCAAACTTATTGAAGACCGCCATAATCAATGTCTCCAGGTTTCTGCATCCGCGATTGAACGCCGGTCTCTCCCCTTCCTTATGCAATAGAGACCACTGTCGGATCCAGTACGTCGCCCTGAAGATTACCTGAAGATAAGTAGGAGACTTAGCCTTGTTAAAAACCATGTAATTTCTATTCAACCATAAAGCCCAACATAGCGCGGCCGCGCCTAATAAAATTTAGTTTCTAAGCTGAAGACACAATCCGTCTAGCCAAGAACCAAACATATTAGAAAAACTAGTCGGTGGTTGAATTCCAAAAGTAACAAGCACAGTGTTCCAAACAAATCTCGCAAAATGGCAATCAAAAAACAAATGTTGAATAGTCTCTAAGGAACTACAAAAACAACATTTGACACTTCCTTGCCAATCTCTTTTAGCCAAGTTGTCTTTAGTAAGAGTGACTCCCTTTTGTAAGTACCAAAGGAAAACCTTAATTTTCAATGGTATTTTTAATTTCCAAGGAGGGTTTTTTACAGGTATAATTCCTTGATGAATCATGGACCTATACATGGACCGAACTGTGAATAGGCCTTTTTTGCTGTGATTCCAAAAAAAACACATCCCTCAAATTTGTGAGGTTAACCGAGACCACTTTTGATACTAGATCATACTAGGACGCCAAATTTTCGTTTACCAAACCTCTCCTAAATGACACATTAAGTGGTACAGTCCGTAGGACATTTGCCACCGTATCATCTTTCCTCCTTACTATTCTATAGAGATTGGGATAAACCTCCTTGAAAGGCCTGTCCCCTAACCAAGCATCCTCCCAAAATCTAGTTTGTTCCCCATTTTGAACTTTGAAATTTCCACCGACTAGAAAATCATCCTTGACCTTCAAAATGCCATTCCAAAAATGAGAGTCTCCTTGCCTGTATTGCACTTGTGTCAGGGATTTGTTAAACAAGTATTTCTTTCTTAGAAGATTTTGCCAAACCCTGTCCTCATTAATGAGCTTAAACAACCATTTGCTCAACAAACACCTATTTTGGATGTCTAGGTTTTGTATGCCGAGGCCTCCTAAGTCTTTGGGTGTACATAGTACACTCCACCTAGCAAGCCTATATTTCTTCTTGTACTCATCGCATTGCCAGAAAAACAGCGAGCGATAGTAATCTAATTTTTGAAGGACTCCTCTAGGGACTTCAAAAAAAGATAACATAAACATAGCCAAACTCGTTAGCACTGAGTTAATCAAAACAAGTCTCCCTCCGACCGAAAGTAATTTTCCTTTCCAACTAGCGAGCTTTTTCTGGAACTTCTCTTCAATAGCGGCCCAATCCTTGTTCGATAATTTTTTATGATTCATGGGTATACCTAGATACCTAAAGGGAAGACCCCCCGACTTACACCCAAAAAGTTGTACATAACCTTGTTCACAATCCTTCGCTTTACCATAACAAAAAAGTTCACTTTTATGAAAATTGATCTTCAACCCCGATAATTGCTCAAAGGTACTAAGTACTAACTTGAGATCTTTGGCTTGGAATATGTCATGATCCATAAAAAGGATAGTGTCGTCTGCATATTGAAGGATAGAGAGACCCCCCTCCACTAGATGAGGAACAACTCCCCTAAATTTTCCATTAGATCTAACCCGGAAAATCAAGGTTGCTAGCATATCCGCTACCAAATTAAATAAGATAGGAGACAAGGGATCACCTTGCCTTAGTCCTTTTTTAGATTGAAAGAAATGTCCTACCTCATCATTAACTTTAATACCAACACTACCTCCACATACGATTTGATCTATCCATTTGCACCACTCAGGTGAGAAACCTTTCATTCTCAATGATTGTTGCAGGAAGGACCATTCTTGGTCACCTAGCGCGTCGTATGATATGTTAAGGGAAATTGCAAAAGCATATCCAGTTAGACCTCTTCCAAGTTTGAAAGTACAACTTTATTTACACCTTCATGCATGAATTCGCTCGGTTTGTAAGTTCCCGTCGTAGTTACTTTTTAGTCAATCTTACCAGACATACGCCCCGCGGAATGCCCGGCCAGAGAGGGCCTCCACGTCGCGCCCAGCGCTCCCTCGGCCGGCGCGTGGCGGCAAAAAACGCGTACGATCGGAGAGTCATTTCCCTGTATTTTTCAAAAATTACGTAAATGTCCTTTTTCATCGCGAAAAGTCCCCTGTCAATTTGTTTTTTTAAAAACACCCCTTCACTTCACCGAAATTTCGTATCCTTTGCAGGATAGCGCCCCGCGGTTTTCTAAATTACGTACAGGTCCTCATTTAGTTACGTACAGTCTCGATTTTTTACGAAAAAGACCTTTGTCTTTTCCGAAAACACGCATGTCTCCTCGATTCTTTTAAAAACTCCTTACGAATTTTCGCCTCTTCTATTTCGGTCAACACGGTAGCTAACGTGGCGTCGCGCCACGCCTACGTGGCTAGTTATTATAATGTGAAGACCAGAAGATCGCAAGGGAAGGGAGGGCTCATGACGTGGTGACACAGCAGCCAGGGAGCAACGCTTCATCGCGTGGTGCAGTCTGAGCCAGGAAGGTCAACAACGAAAGCGACATCTTTTGATTTTCCCCATCTGCTACCGCAAAAGTACTATCTCCTACAGTATTTGAACTGTAGCGTAGTTTGTTTTTCTTCCCTTTGCTTTCTCAACAAATGCAACGGCGGCTGGGAGGTTGGATCAGGACATATGACTGTCTTATCCGGAAGAAATAGTGTAATCACCGAGGAATTCGGCAAGGTTCCCATGCATGTTCCAAACCGGGTTCTTTGAGTGGACACAAGACTCGTTTAGTCTATCGATCTCTCCATGGATCAGCATTGATCGATGTATTTAAAATGCCAGGGACGACCTTTGAATCGAAAAGTTTCATGGGTACGGTAAAGGAACGCGTAAGCATAAATGTAAGTCATACAATGCTATATGGCAGCTCAGTTTTATTTGAGACTGTGACAAGAAACAATTAATTCTAGCCTATACATGTGAGTTTCGCTAGTCTTCTGCCCTGGTCATGCCAGTAATCAGCAGGAGGCTTATCAAAAAAAAATTTACCGGCAAAAGAGGGGACTTGCCTTTTAGGTAATAGGTTTGCCTACAGATAAGAAAAGGCTGAGAAATGCTGACCGGAAGAAAACTGAAGATAAATTAAGTGGAAAAGAAGCTGGGTTGCTGGCGTGGAAGATTAGTTTCCGGTGGGGGCATATCAATTCTTTCGAACTCTTGTTTAAGTAGCACCTCTTTAATTATATATACTTTCATTCTTTAGAATTTTAAAGGTGTGTTGAAAATTAAAGGTTGGGTTAATTTAGAACAAGATTATTTTATAATCCCTATCAGGCCTCAGCTCTCGGCACGGCAGCTTCCTTGCAGATCAACGGGCTGATGAGACTAGTATAATCGTAAGCATTTCTTCATCATGCAGTTTTGAGCAGATCGATGATCGGGTTGCCTTAGCCAGCGCGCACACGAGAATGCATGTGGTACGTATACCTCTTGGACGATATGTGGAACATGCATGAGCAAGTCGATTTGCATCCCAAATAATTAAACTAACCAACGCTGACATAATAATCCAAACTATATTGATTGACCAACGCAATTGTTCGTATATGAGATCCGAAATCCAACCTGTTTAGTTCCAACTACACGTAGGAGTGCAATCCGAGTGGATATGGACGGATATCGTTTATCTTGTATTCTATTCCATTTTTTTGTCTCGGAATCGGAGTCGGACACAGATAATACCAGATATCTATTTCTTTATTCCGTATCCGTTCCATAATCTTTCGGACGGTCGGTCGGACGGAAATTATCCGCTTATTTGCACAGGACACTGAACAGTATGGTACAATCAAAACGAATATAGAAAGACTAATTACTAAGATGTTAAAAAAAGAACACTCAGTACTTTCGCTTGTTTAGATGTGACAATATGTCTATATGTGTTGCACCCCTACTACGACGTACGTACGTCAACGGTATGCCATCCATGGCCCGGTTCCTGAGTCTGTACTCGGACGTACGTACCTCCGTAGTTCTCGACGTGCGTTCTCACGTGGGCATCACTAATTGTTGATTTCCGTGGAAATGCAAAGAAACCAATGAGAAATCTTCAGAGTCACAGCGAATATATGAAGACCAAGTGCACAATGAGGAATATCAAGTGATTCTGTTCCTACCCGTTCACCTCCTTTTGGCATGTTTTATCCTTTTAGGAGTCTAGTGGCGCTCTGCGTCCAAAATACCCGCAATCGCAACGCTGAATACGCGGCATCTCTTCCTAGATACGCAGAAAATCATCGACAACATCTATCCAAATTAATATACCAGTGAGAACGCTCATGATCACATGCTGGTATTTGCGTGTCAAGTCCCAACCAAACCAAAGCATTAGAGCAAGTATTATAAGGGACTGTAAGCTATCTGTATGCTGAGGTGGAGGAGAGAGAGGAGGAGAGAGAAGAGAGGTGGGCTGTAAACTTACAGTCAGCTGAAGCACAAGAACCAAGAAACTTTGTGAGAGGAAGGGGTAGGTCATACAGCCTTCAGCTGGCTATAACTACTATATAAGTAGGCTGAAAAGTGAGATGTAAATATTCATATAACCAACTGAAAACTGTATTATAAGACAGCGGCCGACATTTCTGCATCGTGTGAAGTGAACCCCAGTAGTCGACAATGGTGTACGTTGTGGGGCCAGTCAAGAGCTTCGAAGTACGTTGTGGGGCCAACGTTGACCTCTGGTCTTGGGCAGACCCAGTGCGACCTGCATGTCTCCATTTCATGCATGCGTATATGCATGCAACGTGTAAGCTTAGTTTCTTGGTAAATCGATCTGAAATTCTGAATGGATGTTACGCAGTACTTGTAGGTGACCAGAGCACAGCCTGACTGTCCTGGATTTTACTGAAATTTTGAGTTTGGCTGAGATTACCCCAATTTCCGAAGTGGAATGGAAGACAGACGGCAAGCATGCGCCGAATTCTGTCTTTACCTTCTCACGCATACCCTCCGTTTCATTTTCTTTTTTCCCTTTTTTTGTCATACATTATAGACGGTTTTAATATAAGATCATCTGTGATTATATATATCGTAGATAATTTTACTTTAAAACGGTATGTGATGTCACATACATATCACACATTCTCATATACATAAATACAATTTTACATATATATTGCATATTATCATATACACAAATGTAAATTCACATATATATGACTCATTCTCATATACATAAATACAAATTCATATATATATATATATATATATATATATATATATATATATAAAAATACTTAGTACTATTAGGTGTCTGGACTTCTCAATCCTGAGCCGTCCGATTCCGCACGCGTAGGGAGCCGAAGAAAAGTCGATTAACGGGTTGGGACCCGGTTGCTTGTGCCAAATTGGAATCTCCGTCTCTCGGTCACGCTTCGTTCCCCAAATCACGCTTCAGTGCCGCCACTGCTATTTTCTTGATACCTTTTCCTCTCCTGCAATTACGGGATTTGTTTTACAATTTGTATGCTTCTTGGCTGATGGACGTTTCGTACATACATGTCCAAATTCTTTTGGTCCATGTTTGTTGAGAGTGTATTACGGAGTGCATAGTATTTCGGTTGTTGAAATTGCACATGACCAGTTAGTTATCTTTTTTTTCTTTTGTTATCTGGTAATCAAGACTGGAATTTTCTGAGCCCAAATGATCCCCACGCTTTCTTTCTACTATACTTTGATTATGATTGTGATAATCAAGTTCTGGAATTTCTTTGCCCAAAAGATCCCCACTATTTCTTTCTATTAGTCTATGACATGCTTTTTTTTGTTATTTCTATCTCCTTTTATAATGCTGAATTTACGTAACAATTCATACTTAGTTAACTTCCATTACTGTTTCAGCTTGAACTTAATGAAATTTCTGCACTTGATACAATATTTCACTTTAGATTTTTCTTTTCGTATTGAGTACGTACAATTCAGATTTTGAGTGATTTGTGTGTGCATACCTCCAGACGGACATTTGTATAATACAACAGTTGATGTCCGATTCAACTAAAAATGTCACACAAGATTTTCATCCGCACCAATATCATGACGTACAAATTCGCCGTTCTAAATCATTAACTGTGACATACCCTTTTTCTTGCGCCGATTGTCACCTAGAACCATTCAACAAAAATTTGTTGCTCGAATGATACGAAAATTTCACATAATTTTTTCGTCTGAACTGCTAACATTATGTACAAATTCGCCGTTCTAAATAACTTCATGCGTCGTATAAAAATAATTGAAAGTCAACACACGCAATTGTTGTCCGATACAATCAATAAAAGTAAGATAGCATTTTTGTTGCCCGATTATGATGAAAAATTAACAAAAGATATTAACCTAAACCACTATCACGACGTAAATATTCGCGCTCTAAATCATTCACTACGACATACCCTTTTTCTTACGCTGATCGTCACCTTGAACCATTCAACAAAAATTTGTTGCTCGAATGATACGAAAATTTCATAATATTTTCGCTGAATCGCTAACATTATGTACAAATTCGCCGCTCTAAATCAGTTCATGCGGTGTATAAAAATAATTGGAAGTCAACACACGCAATTGTTGTCCGATACAATGAATATAATTAAGATAACATTTTATTGCCCGAATATGATGAAAAATTCACACAAGATATTAACCTAAACTACTATCATGACGTACAAATTCGCCGCTCTAAATCATTCACTGCGACATACCCTTTTTCTTACGCCGATCGTCACCTTAAACCATTCAACAAAAATTTGTTGCTCGAATGATACGAAAAATTCACATAATATTTTTCACCTGAACTGCTAAATTATGTATAAATTCGCCACTCTAAATCAGTTCGTGCGTCGTATAAAAATAATTAGAAGTCAACACACGCAATAGTTGTCCGATACAATCAATAAAATCAAGATAACATTTTTGTCGCCCGATTATGATGAAAAATTCACAAAATGATACAAGCTAACATACTCGTTTTTTCTATAACGTTCGTGGCCGTAGGTAGACCGCTTAAAATGTTTTTTGAGTATAATGCATGGTTTGATCAAAATGATTCATGATATGTTACACATAATGATATTTTGCATTCACCGTATACTATTAAATTTATATGTACAATTTAGCATACTTCCAATTCTATCCGTATGGATTTGCATACCTACTCCAAGTGAATTAATACATCGCCAATACACATACCTATTTCACGGTAATGACACATTAAGCAGGAATTCTAATTATGGCAAATAATGATCTAAACAGCTACTTTTTTACACGTCAATTCAAAACGATCGCTGCATACTTGTAAAGGATCAGGTAGCTGGATAATTATAGCAATAACAAGGACGGATCACCCATATACGGCAAGCCAGAGAACTAGCAGGACGCATGCATAGCAAATTAATATTCCGGATTGAATACTACGGCAAGCATTATTGGCTAATGGGTATACCCGTTAATCTCCTACCTAATACAAAGTTGCACATCTCCATGCGATCTAATGGTTGATAGGTTAGGTGCCTGGACTCCTAGGAGTCCCATTTCCCCTTCCTATATATATATATATACTACTTAAAAATGTGAGTTGGTGGTTGTCGCTCCATTCTTCTTCCTCTCTTCTCAGCTGTCCAATCAAAGATCAGTCGTCCAGATCCGCATGTAGGTAGTTCTTCCGATCCTCGTAGAAAAGGTCGGGCCGATGCGTGGGCCACACTCCTCTTCTCTTCCCCCGCATCCTCCGCCTCCCGCAACCACTCCACCTCCTGCAACCGCCGTCTCCTTCTCTCCCTCAAACCCTCATGCCACGCCTCCTTCTCCTCCTCCTTAATGTTGCCACCAATTCCTTCCCTGCGCGGCAACATCTGGTCGTAGTCCACCAACTTCCCCCAACAACGCCGCATCCCCGTTGCTATCTCCACAACGCATTTGCCCGCCGCCTCCTCTCCCCATCTACCCATCGCCGCCTCCCCACCTCTACCTCCCGCAACACTGCCACCTCCTTCTCTCCCATGAACCCTCGTGCCGCACCTCCTCCTCCTCCTCAGCGCCACCACCAATTCCTTCCCCATGCAGCAATGTCTGGTCGTAGTCCCCTAACTTCCCCCAACAGCACCACATCTCCCTGTCACCGCCTCCCCAATGCATTCACCCACTGCCTCCGCTCCCCATCTGCCTGCCGCTGCCTCCCCACCTCCACCTCCCGCAACAGCTGCTACCTTCTCCCCCGAACCCTTGTGTCACGCCTTCTCCTCCTCCTCGGCGCCGCCACCAATTCTATCTCCCATTGCCCCCTCCAACCAGCGGCACGATGCTCGCGATAGCGGCCGGTGGATTAGAGAGAAGGGCGCTCGGTGACAGCAGTCGGTGGATCAGAGAGAAGGGCACTCGACGATGGTGGTTGTGGCTTCCTCTTTCTACGCTCGCCCATGCGGCTCTCCCCTGCCGCGACCGCCCAGTGGTCACTCACCCGGTGAGCCTCTCTACCTCCTCCTACGCTTTGCTCGGAGCCCGTCGCGCTGTCTAGCAATTTTGGTCTCCCAAGCTGGTCGTCGAAGTCAGTGCCATGGTCGAGGGGCCGTGGCCGAAGTCGAGGTGCCGTGGTCGAAGGGGGCCATGGTCAAGGGGTCGTTGTCGAAGTCGAAGCCATAGTTGAATGGGGCCGTGGCCGAAGTTAAAGATTAGTGGTCGAAGGAGCGTTGGTCGAAGTCGAAGGGACGTGGCCAAAGTCAGACCATGGTTGAAGTCGAAGGATCGCTGTCGAAGTCCAAGCTATGGTCGAAGGGGACAATGGTCGAAGGGTGCAGTGGTCAAAGTCGAAGGGCCGTGGACAAAGTTGGTATGCGGTCAAAGTCAAAGGGCTGTGGTCGAAGTTGAAGGGTCGTGGTCGAAGTTCAAACCATGGTCGAAGGGGACAGTGGTCAAAGTCGCTGGGTCATGGTCAAAGTCTAAGATGTTGTCGAAGGGGACAGTGGTCGAATGGGGCACTGGTTCAAGTCGAAGGGCCATAGATGAAGTCAGTCTGCCGTTGAAGTCGAAGGGACGTGGTCAACATCGGGGCCGTTGTAGAAGGGGCCGTGGTTGAGGGGCCATGGCCGAAGTCAAAGATCCGTGGTTGAACAGGGCGGTGGTCGAAGGGGGAAGTGGTCAACGCCGAAGGGCCATGGTCATTGAAGGGCCATGGTCGAAGGGGATAGTGGTCGATGTGAAAGGGTTGTGGTCGAAGGGGACAGTGGTCGACATCACAGGGCCATGGTCGAAGGGGACAGTGGTCGAAGGGGACGATGGTTGAAGGGGAAAGTGGTTGACGTCGAAGGGTCGTGGTCGAAGGGGACAGTGATCGAAGGGGGCAGTGGTCGAGGGGCCGTGGCCAAAGTCGAGGTGCCGTGGTCGAAGGGGGCCGTCATCGAAGTCAAATCCATAGTCGAATGGGGCCATGTCCGAAGTCAAATATTAGTGGTCGAAGTCGAAACTGTGGTCGAAGGAGCGTTGGTCGAAGTTGAAGGGATGTGGCCGAAGTTAGACCATGGTTGAAGTCGAAGGATCATGGTCGAAGTCTAAGCCATGGTCAAAAGGGACAGTGGTCGAAGGGGACAGTGGTTGAAGTTGAAGGGTCGTGGACAAAGTCGGTATGCGGTCAAAGTCGAAGGACTGTGGTCGAAGTTGAAGGGTCATGGTCGAAGTCCAAACCATGGTAGAAGGGACAGTGGTCAAAGTTGACGGGTCATGGTCAAAGTCCAAGCTGTTGTCGAAGGGGACAGTGGTCGAATAGGGCAGTGGTTGAAGTCAAAGGGCCATGGATGAAATCGGTCCGCAGTCAAAGTCGAAGGGCCGTGGTCGTGGTCGAAGGGGATAGTGGTCGAAGGGGGCAGTTGTCGAAGTCGCAGATCCGTGGTTGAAGTCAAAGATCTGTGGTTGAAGTCGAAACTGTGGTCGAAGGGGGGCGTGGTCGAAGGGGGAAGTGATCGATATCGAAAGGCCGTGGTCAAAGGGGGTTGTGATCAAAGTCAAAGATCCATGGTCAAAGTCAAAGATCCTTGGTCGAAGTTGAAGTCGTTGTCGTAGGGGGAAGTGGTCAGTGTCGAAGGGTCGTGGTCGTCGAAGGGCCGTGGTCAAAGGGGATAATGGTCAAGGGGGGCAGTGGTTGAAGTTGAAGATCCATGGTCGTCATCAAAGCCGTGGTCGAAGAGGGAGGTGGTCGACGTCGAAGGGATGTGGTCGAAGGGGACAGTGGTTGAAGGGGGCAGTGGTTGAAGTCGAAGAGGGCAGTGCTCGAAGTTGAAGGGGGTAGTGGTCGAAGTCACGGTCATGGTCGTAGTCGCAGCGCGCATGGACGTGGTCATAGTGGTCATGGTTGTAGTCGTAGCACCAATCTAGAGGGCACCTGCTGGTTTGTCCATAACCTCTGTCGCTATGAGTTCCCCCTCCAGTTGGATATCCCCGTTGCCTACCTCTAGGTCACCCTCGAGATCGAGCTCCCCACCCTCGTCAGCAAGACCCACAAGTCTCGTACTCCCCATGGATTGTAACTTGCTTTTGGCCACGAGGTGTGATCGATAGCTTCTGATTTATGACCACGAGTTCTGGTCGATGTGTTCTAACTTACGGCCATGAGGTGTGGTCGATGTCTTCTGACTTACAACAACGAGCGCTGGTTGAAGTCGAAGATCCATGGTCGAAGTCGAAGCCATGGTCGAAGGGGGAATGGTCGTTGTCGAAGAGGACAGTGGTTGAAGGGGGCAGTGGTCAAATTCAGGGTTGTGGTCAAAGGGGGCCATAGTCAATGGGGGCCATGGTCGATGTCGAAGGGCCATGGTCGAAGTCGGGGCCGAGTAGGTCGGGCGGGTTCAGCAGGCTGGCGCCAGTAGTTGGGCGACAGGGCACAAGTGCACTGAAGGCCTGCCAATGTACGACAACCAGCGATGGTCGACCGCTCCCAACCTACGATCACACGCGATGGTTGATGGCTTCTAACTTATGTCCACGAGGTGTGATCGATGGCTTCCGATTTATGACCATGAGCACTAGTCGATTTATTCTGACTTACGACCACGAGCGTTGGTCGATGTGTTCTGACTTACGGCCACGAGGTGTCCTCGTTGGCTTCCAACTTATGACCATGAACGATGGTCGTCGGCTTCCGACGTATGACCACGAGCCATTGTCAAAGGCTCTTGATTTAGAACCACGATCGATTGTTGACCGCTATCAACTTACGATCACCAGTGATAGTTGATCGTTCCCGACCTATGACCATGCGCGATGGTCGACGGCTTCTGACTTACGATGACGAGGTGTGCTCGAGGGCTCCCGACCTACGACCACGATGTGTGGTCGATGTCTTCCGACTTATGACCACAATGTATGATCGACAGCTTCTGACTTACTTGACAGATTTAAAAACTTTTAGAACATGTTTGTATGCACCCGTGAGTTATAAAACATGTAGTATGATAAATTTTAAAAATTCGTAGCAACGCAGGACCTTCAACTAGTATATATATATATCACACATTCTCAAATATGCAAATTCACATATATATCACACATTCTTATATACATAAATACAAATTCACGTATATATCACACATTCTCATATACATATATAAATGCAAATAGAGAATATATGACGCATAAACATTCCATTCATCATTCCACTTGCTTATTTCCTTTAAAAATTAGCCCTTCATGATGATCGATGCATATGCAGCTACTTTTTTCACGCTTTTCCTCTACCCTTATGCCGTTTTCGAAAGGAGGCAACTCATCAAATAGATTGCATTCTTCCTCATCCACTACAATCTCAACTCTAATGATTCTTCTTTTTCCATGAAGAACTACGTAGCACTTCTTATTTGCCTAATCTGTTACATAGAAAACTTGAACAACTTGGTTAGCGAGTACGAATGATTCGTCTTTGTATCTGACACGTTTGAGGTTCACGGTAGTGACACTGTACTTGTCGACTTTCACCTATGAGAGATGGACCCAACGACACCGAAATAAAGGGATCTTGAAAAGCACATAGTCAGGCTCTCAAATCTCCTCTATGAACCATTAGTAGTAGTTGCTCAACCCATTGGTACTGAATGCATCTATGCGGACACCGTTGTTCTGGTTAGTGCGCTTTACATCCTGAGCCTGTGTATAGAATGTGTACCCATTTATATCATATCCTTGTGATGTCACAACTATAAATGCTAGCCTTTTTGCCAACCATGTCAGCATATCACTTGATGAGCTCCTAGCAAGTCGGTCCTTCAATCATTGGTTGAATCGACTGTTGTGTAGTCTTATGATCCAAACATCCGGTAGCTCTGAATTCTATTGCTAAAGCATGCCCTTGTGCTGGTCGATATACAGGGACACTTCGGTCATGTGTTGCAAGATTGTGAATTGGGCTTGAGCATACGCATCCATATCTGGAGTGATTGTTTTCCTTCTGATGATCCCGATACCCTTGAGCCTCCCCTCATGGCGAGATAGAGACACACCTATCAGTTCAACATGAGCCATGTAATCGACACAGAACTTAATGACCTCTTCTGATGCATGATCTTCGATGATGCTGCCCTCTGGCCAAGATCAATTTCGTAAATAGGACTTAAGAATTCCCATAAACCTCTTGAACAGGTATATGCTATGTAGGAACATGGGCCCGTGTATTTTTATCTCCTATACAATGTGAATAATGAGATGGATCATGATAGAGGGAAATACATCTCAAGATGACATAGAGTCATCACCACATCATTCTCTGAGCATCTAGTCCTTGGGGGATCGATGACCTTCTTAGCAATTATGTTAAAGAAATAACACAGCCTCATGATTGTCGCTCGGACCTTGATCAGCAAAATACTTACAATTGTAATAGGAAGCATCTGTGTCATTACCACATGACGATCATGAGACTTAATGCCAGTTAATTTCAAATCTTTTCATCGAAACAAGTTCCTTCATGTTGGCTTAGTAACTAGGCAGAACTTTCACATCATGCAAGCACTAGCATAGTTTAGTTCTCTCGGCCTTGGATAGAGTGTTTTTGTTTGTGCTAATTCAGGCCTGATATTCATATCAACCAAGTCAAGCCGTGCATTGACACCATCCTTTGTTTTGTAACAAATATTCAGTAAGAGATCAATCAAGTTGTCACATATATTCTTCTCTACGTGCATGACGTCGATGTAGTGACAAACTTCTAGGTGGTCCCAATAAGGTAAGTTCTAAAATATTGATCTCTTCTTCTAGATGTTCTTCTCACGGGTCATCAATTTACGTCCCTTTCCAATCACAATATTTAAATTCTTAACAATATCATGTATCTCTTTTCTGCTTAAATATTTTGGAGCTAAACTGTCCTCATTCTCTCCATTGAATTATTTTTTTATGCTATGGTATGGGTGAGCCCTCCGAAGGAACCCACGGTGACGCGTGTACACGGTTTTGCGCGAGTGCTTTGGCCACATACTCTCGGTATCATCTAAGTAGTGGGTACAGGCTTTGGCCCCCTTTTGTACTTTAGCTTGATAGGTTAGTGAGGGCAGGATAATCATTTATGGTGCAGAACAATAGGGAGCGTAAAGTGAAATTCTCTCATTTGTAAGCATCCCATACTTGTACCCCTTCAATCCGTAGTATTTTTAGATCTTCCACCAATAGTGCTAGGTATACATCAATATCGTTCTCAGGTTGCTTTGGACTTTGGATAAGTATCGACAAAAAAATATACTTTTACTTCATACACAAACAAGTCGGAAGGTTGTAGATGTAGAGAGTCATGGGCCAAGTGCTATGTCGGCTGGTTATGTTACTGAAAGGATTCATTCCATCTGTACTCAATCCAAACCTTATATTCCTCGGTTGTGCACCAAATATGCAAACCTCCTATCAATATTTCTCCACTGGGCGGAATCAGTAAGGTGTCTTAGTATTCCATCCTTCTTACATTCTTCCAAGTGAAAACGCAATAGTTTTGCCCCCTTTGGGTTCGCAAAAAACCGCTTCAAATGAGGAATTATAGGAAGATACCATGCCACCTTAGCAGAAGGTCCTCCTTTACCTCTATTCTCTCATTATAATCTAATTGATTCTTACACTTGTATCAGGATATGTTGCACTCCGAACATACATGCATGTTTGCATACTCTTTACAGTAGAGGATACAGTCGTTCGGACATGCATGTATTCTTTCTACTTCCATTCTCAATGGACAAAGAACCTTCTTGGCTTTGTAAGTGGTTTTGGGCAACTCGTTCCCCTCCAGAAGCATGTCTAATAAAAGACCTAACAGTGTTGCGAAGCTCTTGTCGGACCAACCGTTGCTTGCCTTTAATTTCAGCAGTTCAAGTACGGCTGACAACCTCGTATACTTTGACTTGCAGCATGTGAACAAGGTTTCTTTGAGTCTTCCATTAAGCCTCAAAATTTAACATGCTCTCTCTCATCATAGTTCCCTTCCGCATCGCGAAGCATCTGATCTACATTGTCATCCTTCAACCTATCCAAATCGGAACTACAATCGACATGATCATCCAGTGGGTAATCTGTCATTTCTATTACCTTCCTGTGTAATTTACTTTTCACCATGACTGATCCAACATACATACCCCTATTTAAAACCTATTCAAATCAAGTGCACTTCAATCTACACTCGGCTCTTAAAAATCTTTAGATTCTCGCAGTCAATGCATGGACAATACATATATTTCACCTATTTATTTAACATATCCTCCTCGGTAGCTCTTGTAAAAGTAGAAATGCCATTAATGTACTCTTCACTCACACGGTTCCCAACGTACATTCAGCTTTGGTCCTACGTTACACATATAACACAATGCATGATCAAAACCAAACGGTGCAAGCTTATAATTGATGGTGGAAGCTACAACAATGTGATCAGTAAGAACGTGGTTAATGCACTCTCATTAACCACATGGCGTCATCCTAAACCATACTATATGCAATGGCTTCACAATGTTGGTAAGCTAAAAGTTACTCATAAAGTTCACGTGCCGTTTTCAATTAATGGATATGAAGACAAGGTGGAGTGTGACGTCATGACTATGCATATATGTCACATCATGTTGGGGCGTCCGTGGCAGTTTGATCGCAATGTTATGCACCAAGGGAGATCCAATCGCTTCACTTTTATGCATAAAGGTGTATTTCAATCTTTGCTGCCCAAGAGAGATGAGGAGATTATTTCTGACATTGCTATCAAGGGCAAGGAGCTTGTGAAGATTAACACGAAACCGAGGATAGTTTCACTTGAAGGGGGAGGGGATGATGTGGCCAAGAGTGTGAATGCTACATTGATTTTTGCTTCATCTATGCAATCTGAAGTTACAAGGCTTAGTAGTGCTGAATTGCGCAAGGAGAAAGAACTAATCGGTTATGGGAGAGAGAAGAATATCCTAGATTGTGCGGATGCTTATGTGATTCCTCCTTTACGCAGTGCAAACAAGACAACAATGCATGGAATTAGAGGTGTGGATGGAGAAGAAAGAAAGTTAGTTTGGGTAAAGAGGAAGACACAAGATTAATTAAGTTCTCGTGATTGCAGTTCTATCCACAATATTCATGAAGGTTTTAACACCAATTCTGAGGTTTTTAATGCACACAAAATACATATTTGGAAAGCTAATGAAGTTTACTATCTAACGAATCAAATGGCACTTGATTGGAGCTTCCTACACAAAGTTATGGCAACTTCATTGAATGCTGCACGAGCTGTCCGGAGAGGCGCACGAGACCAGCCAAACATAAAGAGTCCGAGTATTACAATGCAAGTAAGGGTAAAATCCAACCACATTATAGTTTTCCAAAGGTTGAGATGGATTCCTTTTCAGATCCAAACGGATTTGGAAGCCTCTTGAACAAGAAAAGAACACATATAAATATTTGAATTCAGTTCGGGTCAGACAGAAAGTGCAACACTAAAACGCCCATAACTTTCACAAACAGAGTCCGATTTGGGCATTCTTAGACTCCTTGGAAAGCTATTTTGAAGCCCCATACAATGGATAAGGTTCTATCTATGGAATTCTTATGGTCATGTCGCATATGAGAGAGAATCTAGTGGTAGTAGTTTATATATTTCCTTTTTAGTTTGTATTGGAGTTTATTTCGGCTTTAGGCCAAGTTGTGCGTGAGTTTTAGTCAAGACCGTGTATTGTGAACCAATATAAGGCCAGGGCCTTAGCCGCATTATAACTTAGGTTATGATATGATAAGTTTTTATACTTGTGAAATAAAGGAGAAAATCGCCATGATGGTTGGTGGCAGCCAGATTGCGTGATTGCAAGGTTTTCTCGTTTGGAGTTTGCTGAGTTGGTGCAAAGCAAGAATAGGAGATTCTTGAGATTGCCCATTGAATCTACGATTTGGAGAGTTCGACAGATTGCTTCTAGTGTGCGCCTTGCATGCTAGTGCAAATTGCCCTTATCAATATTGTTTGCTACATCAAGACAAGGAGAAGACTCTATTCAAGGAGAAGGAACCTCGCTGAACGTACCGGAAAAGATCGGGCCATCCCTACACATCAACTAATCCTTATTTGGTCCGCATGAATTACTCTTTCATAATCCCATTATGCGAAAAAGGTCCTAACCAGATTTGGATTCATGGACTGTAAGCCAGCTATCACACCCTATGATTCAAATGCTAAGCTTCATCAAAACACTGGACACGTAAAAGACCAGCTTAAGTATTCTCAAATAATTGGATCCTTGATGTATCTAAATAGTGCAACGAGGCCAGACATCTCATATGTTGCAAGTAGATTGAGTCGTTATACGTCCAATCCAGGAGATGATCATTGGATAGCACCAGAGAGAGTACTTAGATACTTAAAGGGGACCTCAAATTTGAGAGTACATTATTCTGGCCATCCGAGAATCTTGGAGGGATTTAGTAACTCTAACTAGATTAGTGACTTAGACGATATGAATGCTACGAGTGGCTATGTATTCACTCTAGTAGATGGGGCTATTTCATGAAAGTCTTCTACACAGGCTATCCTTGCATAGCCCACCATGGAGGTTGAGTTAGTAGCACTCGATTCAGCAGTTGTAGAGGTACAATGTATTAGAGAACTCCTTTCTAACCTACCTGTGCTGGATTCCAGCAATATTAACCTACTGCAATAACCAAACCATTCTGGTTAAGGCGAAGAGCAGGAAGGACAATATGAAGTCCTCAAAACATATAAAGAGATGACTTAAGTTGGTAAGGCATGCCAGAGACGGGTATTATTTTTATAGAATACATCCAATCTGAAAGGAACTTGACAGATCCTTTCACTAAAGGATTGCCGCGGAAGGCCATTCTTGCAGCGTCTAAGGGAATGGGGCTTATACACGGGTAAAGGACCACATTGGTGGTAACCTATCCTAGGAGATTGGAGATCCCGTGAACTAGGCTCTAGGACAACAAACTGTGTGGGATTAAAGAGCATATCTAACATGTCCCATTAGTTGCAGTGCTCTTTCTGTATGGAAGGTTGAGCAATAGCTCTTAATGAATTCGATGTCCTGTACAACTTTGAGAATCGTCCTACAGGATTCCTAGAAAAATTCATCTACTTGAGTATGATCGTGAGGTCACTATTAAAGAAAGATAAGTGTATACTTTCTTAAAGTACTCGTGAGCTAGATATACGGACATGACCGTAATGTTCCAACCCGAGAGGGAAAGGGCAAGCCGCCCAATACAAAAGATGACTTGGGTGAAAATTCTCACACTAAAGTATTGGATCAAGGCAAAGTCTTCCTCTATCTATGCAGAGTCATAGGCCTTGTTGCTAGGCTTTGGGTTCAAACCCGCAAGGTACCCATTATCGAACAGCTGCATAATAAACAAGACATATGAACATCTTTATCAAATTGATAAACTGGTGGGGACTGTTAGACTCCTGAGGGAAATTTGGGAATTTCCCAATTTGATGAGGAAAAAAAGAGGGAAAGGGGTCCCACCTGTCGATGGGACGGGCAAAAAGATAAGGCAACGGGCCTTCTCCTTCTCGGGTGTGCGTAGTTGGGGAGACACTCAGTTGTCCAGTTCTCCCGGTGATTGGGTCTCGTGGGATGGCAGCGGCGCTGGAGGCGCCATCGGTCGGGTGTTTCGGTGTCGGCCATTCGACTGCAGCCTATCGGCCTTCTCCCTGGTTCCCTTTAAAAGGTGGCCTTCCTCTTCTATCTGCATACCCAAAAGCAGTGAGTCCACTTCTTCCCCTTCGATCTCCGATCTCTCGGCAGTGCTTTGATCTTGAGCTTTGAGGGCCACCAGTTGGGTTCTTCCCCGTCGCCATCGACTGCACAGCCGGAATCACCATTCTTTGGGTTTCCCCATGTGGTTTTCTTATGCCTTTTCTTTGGATCTGGTAGTGAGGAAATATTTGGGGAATTTACCTCTAGAAGGGTGATTCGGCTGGGCTTTTGTGCCGAGTGTTTGAGGGATTTTCCGAGCCTAGTTCCTGGTGTTCACGGGTGCTATTTGGCCAGAGCTCTTATCGGTCTTGTGCGGCGTCCACCCCGACCATCGACTTCCGACTTCGGCTCCTTGAGGTTTGAAGTGCGGCATTGTATCTCCGTCTTCCTTCATCTCCTTCCTCGACAAAGCGAGGCCCTGGTTTTCTGGGATAGCGCTCCGTTTGTGCCTTGCCCTGTGTGGTTTCATCTCGGTGATTTTGAGTATCACCTGTACTGTGAGTTTTCAGTTGCTTATCCTTTGCAATTTAGTGATCAAATTCATATATCTGTGAGTCATCACTATTTGGAAATTGCAAAAGGACTCTGTGGGCTAACTGCTTAATGATGAATGAAATTTTCACTATATATATATATATATATATATATATATATATATATATATATATATATATATATAGGAAAAATACTTTTTACTCCAGGTGTAATTACACCCACCTCTAATATACCACCTAAACAAACTTGAAATACTCCTTTATCACTTTAGGTATACTCGTATACTAATTATAAGATATTCTAATGTGAACCACACGAAAAAATTGCAAGGAGTCTATAGTTTTTAGCATATTTTGTAAATACCTTTATATACGTACATAAAAAGGAGTATGTTGAAAAAAAAATGTACATACCACCTCTGAAAAATTGTTCATACCACCTATATGGTCTTAAATACTCGTATACTACATGTACATACCTCTCGTTACACGAGATACTCCCTACGTTGTGAGATACGACATAGGTGTAATTACACTGGGAGTAGAAAGAGGCTTCCTATATATATATATATATATATATATATATATATATATATATATATATATATATATATATATATATATATATATATATATATATATATATATATATATATATATATATATATATATATATATATATATATATATATATATATATATATATATATATATATATATATATATATATATATATATATATATATATATATATATATATATATATATATATATATATATATATATATATATATATATATATATATATATATATATATATATATATATATATATATATATGACTTTTAGTTTAGATCGATCTTGAGCTATTAGACAACTAGTAATATTCATTTTCTGAATAGGTAAATCATCTTGTGATACTTGTTGCCATATGTAGCATCAACTTTCCATTGACAGTAATCAGTTTTCAATGTTTGTAGTTGACATCTGATTCTGGTATCTAGCTTCAATCTATAAGTTCATGTCTTTGAATGATAGTTTGATGATGATGATGTTTTCTTGATATATAGCAAGGAAGACTTGATGATTTATTATTAGTTAAATAGCAAGTATTTGTTGAGCTCAAGATCTGATCTAGAAACTACCATATATACTTGATTTCATATGAAATACAATGCGGAGACGGCCAAGATCAAATCTTGTACAACTAGCATTCTGAGAGTAATATATAACATTCAAAATCTTATTAATTAATATGTTGAATTTGGTCATACATGTTGTGTTTATGTTGATATCAGTATTCAGGTGGATTGACTTAAATTGTTTTCATATGTATATGATGATTATAGACTTTTTCTTGATATATATGGTGGGTATATGTTTCAATTTCAATGACTTAAAAGGTTCATATGTTTACATGTTGGTTAAGTCATTTGTATGTCTTTTGTATCATGCTTGTGTTGTTATTAAATTAGCTGGAATTAAATATAAATATATGCTTATACTGCATTATTTACAACAAGAGACATGTAAAAAGGTAGAGTACTGCTTCTATTCTTTCCTCTTCATTAAGAGTAGCACTAATTTCAAAATAAATGAAGAGGTAAGTAGTATCTATCCACCAGTCATCGTGTTTTAAAAATAATACAAATCACTGTTGAGAAAAATATAAAAAGATAACCTGTTGTAAAAAAAGTTGTCCAGACGATATTACAAACAACTGCCTTTAGGTGATACTCCCTCCATTCGTATTTAGTTGTCGTTTTACCACTTCACACAGTACAGGGTGGTAATTAATGATTCGTTTGGTGACATGGTTATCCCTCTTGCAGGGCCGGCCCTGGGGGGGCGAGAGGGGCGGCCGCCCCGGGCCCCCAAAATCCAGGGGCCCCCCATATACTATGTAGAGTATATACATGCAACAAAAAGAAGGTATGGTTAAATACTTTAATACTTATATATAGAATGAAGGGTTTGCTTTGAGTATGATCATTGCCGAAGATATTGCAGCTCAAATGAATGTAGAGCCATCATTTCCAGTTAAGCGGCGTGTTCTTAGGAAGAAATAATTTGATGAAATTGATTGTGATGAAGCAGTTTTGCAAGCTGAGAAGGAATTTGAAGTTAATTATTTTTTTGTTATGGTTGATATGGCAATCAATTCATTGAAAAGTAGATTTCAAGAACTCTAAACATTCGGAAGTATATTTGGATTTTTAATGAGTTCAACAACATTGAAGTCATTGGATCGAACTAAATTAAAAGAATGTTGTACAAAATTTGCAGAAACTTTCTCTCTAGATGGTTCATCTGATGTTGAGTTAAATGATCTAATTTCCGAGTTAAGTGTTATGCAATTGACTTTATCAGATAAACCAATGTCTGCTATGGAGATCTTTGAGTTTGTCAGAGAAGCAGATTGTTATCCTAATATTTCTATTGCTTATCGGATTTTATTTACTATGCCTGTGACTGTGGCATCAGCTGAAAGAAACTTTTCAAAGTTGAAATTGTTGAAGAATCATTTAAGGTCAACAATGTCTCAAGAGTGGTTAAACGGTTTAGCAAATTTATGTATTGAGAAGAAATTATTGGATGAGATTGATATCAATACCATCATCAATGACTTCGCATCTAGAAATGTTAGAAGAAATTTTTAAGGTAATATATATGAACTCTTTGATATGAATTTTTCTTTAATACATAACGCATTTTAAGTGTTTGTTGGTAAAATTAATTATATATATATATATATATATATATATATATATATATATATATATATATATATATATATATATATATATATAAAATTACATAATGCACCATGGTGCCTAGGCACCAACATCCGATACACGTGTATGATTGATAATTTTTTTGAGTTTGGGTATGAAAATGTTTTATACCCTTGATATATTTATGGTAAGTTAGTTTTGAACTCAGTTCAAACTAGTTTGAACTACTTTTGAGTTCAATGCAACTACAGTGAGTATATACCATAAAAATAGTTCAAACTAATTAAACTGAAGTTAAATTTAAATTTTTTCGGAGTTTGACATCTCAAATATACTTTTTTATGGGTATATGAAGATACCCACATCAAACGTTATAATCTCAAGCAAATCAACTGGTATTGATATTGGTGCCTAGGCACCATGGTGCATGAAACACTCGTCCTATATATATATATATATATATATATATATATATATATATATATATATATATATATGTATGTAGATTTATATTTAGATATTTATACTAGGGCCCCTATTTCTAGTTTCGCCCCGGGTCCTTAAAATCCCAGGACCGGCCCTGCCCTCTTGATCACTCTGACGGTAATTAATGGCAGCCAAATTACCCCAGCTTAGAATGATTTTGCATGCAGCTGAGTAGGCCAGCAGCGCACTGCGGCAAAGACGACCGAGCAAAGCGAAGCGTCGTTGTCCTACTTCACTTTGGTGTCATCGTCCTGTTTCTTCTCTTTGGCTTCGTCTCTTCAGGCGACATTCTATCTTGTTTTGTGTTCATTGCTTCACTCTTTCTCCGAGTAGAGAACTGCAAGGGCATACTCCATCTGTACTATGTTAGTTTACGGATTACTAGTACTACTACATCATCAGTTTGTAGAAAAGGGGTGGTAAATCTGAGAATCTGAGATAAATGAATGGTCTTGGAAACCAGCAAATGTGTGGAAGCTGAGAGGATAATTATGCATGTATGCCTTGCAGCTTAAATAGGGGTATCTTGGGAAAACACAAACTTCAAAAATCTTAGGGCATGTACAACCCACAGACAGAGAGCTGTCTGTATGGTGATGTCACATGACAAACAGACGACTAAGCATGCATGCGTATGTACAGTGGGCTATCTGTTTGGTATCTATTGTTTGTTTAATGCTTGCATGTAGTTAAGATCAAGTGTGAATATTATTCATGTAAACCATTGTGATGCTTATTGATACAAAATGATCAAACAAAAATAAGATGATCATGGTTACAATATTTTTGGAACCATCAATATAAATAGTATATTTATATATAATGTAATATAACGGATTTTTCATAAATCAAATATAACATAATATGATTACACCATTTTCACACAGACAATCGCATACGATTCATAGCAAAGTTCTTTCAAGCAAACAGATATAGCAAATGCTCCTTCAGTGTACTTCTTCCATTATGGTTGACATGTTTAGTACATAAGCATTTCCAAGTCTGGAATTTGAGTCCAGTTCTTTGGCTCTTTGCTATTTCACTTACTGAAGAAGCGAAACTTTATACCAACCGAGATGATACAAGAAACACATTGGAGCCAATGGTCCAAGAAACAGGATAGCATACATATGTAGATAACTTAAGCTCAAGAGATATATGCAGACATATATGCAGAGATATATGCGGACATAAAACTTGCAATGATGTCAACAATTCGAGCAAAACTAAAATGTAGAGTTAAGCGAGATCGGAAAGCTAAAACATGGAACTATATCACCTAATTAATCCTCTACACTGTGTAACAAAATCCCAAATTTTCTAATATGTACTTGCTTGGCACTGGGAACTGCTAGTATCAATCCATGGACTTTTGCTCCAAAACTATTCAATAATCCAACCTTTCCACTAGTGAATCTTTGGACCCCAAATCACATGGAAAGCAGAAAACAACAACACAAGAAGTGAATCTTTAATTTGGAGAGAGAGGACAATATAAGCAATATAACCACATATCAGAACTCATTGCAATATAACCATCCTCTTGTTTCCAGGGACATATAACACAAGGTCAAGAAAACAGTTTCCAGGGACAAGGTTATCCATCACTATGCATAACAATGCACTGGACTAAATGTACAGATGATCAATGCTTCTCCTGTTCCACTACTTAACCATGGACATAGTACTAAGGAAAAACATAACTCCTTGCAACAGCAAAGTTACAAGCCCAACTGCCCAGAAACTCTCAACAGCCCATGTGAACTTGTAGACACTGTAAGAATAAAATTATTTTTAGAGATGGAGGTGGAGGTACAGTAGATGTATAGGATATAGTTGTACCTCTAAAATTTAGATGTATAGGTACAGTAGATGTATAGGATATGCTTCAATGGTCTATTCTATGGCAGAAGGTAAAAGAGACCAGGCTTTAAACTTGAATAAAAGGAATAAAAGGAATTCAACAATTTCATAACAGTACCATCTTTTAAGTTCTGATATCCACATATCAGTAATATCAGGATGCATCAATTGCTATCACATTATCAGTAATTTCAGATATGGAAATGCTTGATAAACTTGGTCAGAGTTCAAAAAATATGGTTGAAGTTGCTGTGGCGGCCAACATTGTTGAAAGACTTGCAAAAGGTATATCTAAGGCTTCAACTTTCACATGGCATGTTGAAAGAAACAAGTTCTCAGAGATCTTGGTACATTGATAACCTACTTGCTGTTGTTTGATAAACTGCTCAGTATGTTGACTAGGCTACTCAATAACCTTTTAAGATGGCCAACTCATTCTAATAAGTATTTTCTTCTTTGACAACTAGGCTGACCATCTTACAAATATGGACCTCATATATACCTGACACTGCTAGTTCACTCTGAGCAGATCAATATATATACTACAAAGTTTTATTTGCCTCACTCTATTGAATTCACTACTGAAGACATGCTTCTCTTTCTCTTCATGGTTCATGAGGGCCTCGAATGGTATTCTCATCAAATTTTTTCTTGATGAAGATAGATTAGCAAGCACACTTCCAGAACATGGCCCTGGTCCATTTCAAATAGTATCTTCTTCGCTGCAATTATGCAACGCCGTAGCTTCTTATTTTTCTTCCATTCCTGAGACAATTCAAACATTGTCTTTCTATGCCTCTTCTCCGGTGCTGAAGCTGGTACACGGCGAGGGAGGTGGAGGAGTTGGAGATTACCTCGCTGTAGAAGCAGGAGGCGGCGAACGATCTGGAGAAGGAAGATATAGGGCGATCTAGAGCAGGAAGATGCAGGGCAAACTGGCCCCCTTCAGATTCAGAGCTTCAACCCACCAAAAACCACAACCAAACTGGCCAATCCCCGTCCCCCCGAAAGCAACGGGTCAAGAAACCAACCCAAGAAACCAACTATTGGACTGGACAAGGCTGGATTAGGGCTTACCGAGCAGAGCAGGTGGGAATCCGGATCTCCAATCCGGCAGGGGAAGGCGTGGCGGCGAGGCCGGAGGAAGAAGACTGGAGCGGAGGGCGGAGAGAGTAGCCGCTTCAGCTCCCTGCCGCCTTCCTTCCTGCGCGGCGCCCCGCCTTCCTCTCTCTCGCCGCCGCCGGCGCTGGTGCCGTCTTGCTCTGCAGCATGGCGGCGCCGCCTTCCTCTCTGCGCTGCCGATTCGTTCTGATTTGGCGCGCGGAAGGAAATAGCTGCCATTTCGCGCGCGCGCATCTGGATTCGCTTCGCGTCGGTAGGAGACGACGGCTCATAACGCCGCGCGCGCGGCGGTTTCGCCGGGAGCACGAAGCGCGGGCCGTCGCCTCGCGAAGCGACGCGCCATCCGTCTCCAAGTGACGCGGGGTGCTTTTTGCAAAAAACCGCAATCAAGAGACGGGCGGAAGAGACCCGTTGTACATGCCCTAAAACGATCTCTATTGGAGAACAAAACCAACATCCTAAAAGGACGTCTAAAAAAGAATGGAGGAAGTACTTTAGTAGCCCATTATACACTAATATATACCCTAGCTGAAATACGAAGAATTCATGAATTTATTCAAATAAACTAGTTACGTATTTTCGTTTATTTTGTGCGTACAATTTAAGAGCTTTTTATGTTTCGATAAATATTCATGAAAATATTCGTTTTAATTCATATTCATCCCATATTTATATTTGATATTATTTGTATCTATACCTATACTAATAAATTAGGCACTCTAAGGAAGCTCACACGTCAGCCGTTCATCTGGTGGACTAAAGTTATAATGACTCAGATTAAAGGAAAGAGTTTGTGTCAAGTACAATCCAAATTAATTGAAATTCAGAATAAAAATAAATAAAATTTAGCAACTCAATTTCCATAATAATTCCCAAATAAAATCCTTAAATTAATAAAATTCATAAAAATAATTAAATGTAAGTAAGCAACTTAGAAGAATGAGTCCACATCAAGTATAATCCAAAATAACTGAAATTTAGAATAACAAATAATATAAAATTAGAAATTTGATTTCCATACAAATTCCAAAGTGAAATATCTAAATAACTACATTTTGGAATAATAATTAAATGAAAATTGGCAACTTAAAAGAATGAGTCAATGACAAGTACAATCCAAATTAACTAAAATTCAAAATAAATAATACAAAATATCAATTTGATTTTCATATGAATTTCAAAGTAAAATTCCTTAATAAATAAAATTTAGAACAATAATTAAACAAAAAAAATTAGCAACCATATTTTTCTATAAATTCCAACCCAAAACTGAGAAAAACAAATTCCATGCCAAGTACAAGCTGAAACCATGTAAATTTGGATTAAAATTGAAGGATGATTAGATATTTGATTTGTATATGAATTCCAGACCTAAATTCCAACAAATATTAAAAATAGCAATAAGATCTATACATATATTACTTATCAACCGTGTGGAAATTTTTGCACTAATAAAAGGAAAAGATCCAGCATCCATTTGGCGGACCAAGTTCTAAAGTACAATAAAATTTTAAATTTATTTTTATTCAGATTTAGAATTCAATATATATAAATTTAGAATAAAAAATAAAGTAAAAGTATAAGATCTACATCAAGTACACCCTAAAATTTAGAATAACAAATAAAATAAAATTAGTAATAAATAAAATAGATAGACTATATGTCAAGTACAATTTGAAACTCATAATTAAAGTAAAATAAACAAGAAATTTAGTTTTATACAATTCCAAAGTAAAATTTCAATTGATACTAGATGCACTATCTAATTTTATTTTAGCTTTGAGGAAAAGAAATGCACCTAAATGTATGTATGTATGTATGTATGTATGTATGTATGTATGTATGTATGTATGTATGTATGTATGTATGTATGTATGTATGTATGTATGTATGTATGTATGTATGTATGTATGTATGTATGTATGTATGTATGTGGGAGCATATCTAGTGCTAATGGCTATTTTAGTGCTAAGGTGCTAATGGAAACATGGACCATCTGATCTAGATTGCGTGGCTCAGATAGAAGTGGGTGGGAACTCCATCCCACTTAAACACTTTTGCAGAAAACCCCCTACGCTTTGCACTTAAATGGAAACACTACAATATACAATAACAATGGTGGACTTGATGGGATTTTGTTAAAACTGCAAGGGGTTTTCTATAAAAAAAATATTTAAGTGGTATGAGGTTTCCACCCACCTCCATCCGAACTACACAATCTAGATCGGACGGTCCACATCGCCATTAGCACCTTAGCTATGAAATAGCCATTAGCACTAGATATGCTCCCACCATATATATATGACGCTGAAATGGGACACCAGGGTGCCCGGGCACCAAGCCTTCCTACCTTTGGATTGCTTTTAGATGCGTGCAAGTGCAATGATATATAATATCAGGATAGAAAGTCTTAATTATGAATGGAAAGTCTTAATCATGGAGCCTGGGCATCATGGTGCCCCTGTTATTTATACTATATATATGTGGGGGTAATTAGAAATATGTGGATGAATTATATTAAGTTTAGAAATTACTATGCCAACTAGCACGCCACATTGATCCACAAACTTTTTAATTTTGTTAATTACATGCAAGCAAAGTAGCTAGCTTTTGGGCTAATGGCTTATGATTTATGGTTTAAATATTTGAATTCTGGCTATTCACGAGAGGCAGTACGTAAAGGAAAATAGTCGCATGCGATTTTGGCTAGTACAGCTGAACTCAGTACACTTTTTACTACAATTTTTCTATTAACCCTATCTTAAAAAACACACCATTTAAAAGCTAGTTACTGTACTGCCTTTGTGTCATCTCTTTCAATGATGCTTTGGTTTTTTCCCTATTGCATCAACACGGGTATTATTGACTTGGTGCAAATCAATTAGTCAATTAGTAAATACTTTATGTCCTTTGTAGGACTTGGACACATTCTCAATCATGGAGCTTAAAAGCTAAAATTAAAATTGGATTGTAGTTTTAATCTACACTCGTTTAATTACTATTTTCATAATTAAATTTTTTTATTTAGTTATTTTATTTTTTAAGATAAAGACTAAATACTTTATCTAAGAAACTAACCCATGCAAATACATGAGTTGTGGACTAGTTCGTATAATTAGTATCCACAACCAGAAAAAAAATATTAAAGCAAATATGCATGGCAGAGCCACATTATCACCCCCTACTTGCATGCATGTTGTAGCACTAGGCTCTCCGGATGGCGTGCAGGTCGATCCGATGACAGCATAATAAGTGCGGTCGTCACACCAACATTAGTCTTTTGGGTGAAGTACACACGTCTTGTGCCCTTTAAGAAAAGAAAGAAATTAGCTTGGTTTTTAAGATCTGGGTAGCGCCTAAATCCCACCCGTTTCCAAAAGCATCTCCAATGGGTCTATAGCAGCTATCTACAAGAGAGTCCATGTCATCAACTATCCTTTGGGTGAAGTACACGTGGAAGGTATTAAATGAAGAAAGAGAACGCAGCTCTCTTTGGGGCGATTTTACAGCTCTAGAGATAGTCTATAGCGCCAAAAGACCACGCATGGCTATTTAGTCTCCATAAATTCTATTATGTGCATGTAAGTATCAAATAGCTATCCTTATAGATAGTTCTTTAGAATGCTAACTTTAGTATGTACTATATAGATGATGTAGAAGTCTTATAGTTAATTGCTAACTATAACCATTGGAGATGCCCTAAGAAACCGACTCCATCTCTCCACGAACATTGTCTTGATTTAAAATGACATCGACGTACGATCGAACGCTTGATAAGAAAAGATTTAAAGAAGTTAAAGTAGTATAGGAACACGTAAGCATTTAAGTTGAGACGACGGCTATGTGACACAAAAGTTTGGCTTGGCACACTGACGACAAGAAACCCATCGATCGAGCCTAGTGATTTCCATTCCAGGCTTGCAGAAGCAGGTTATCGATCAATGGGAATGATTGGGTCAATCTTCTATTCGATTAATTAGACCGGTTTTAATTTGGTTGGGCTTCTTTTTGAGTAAAAACTGTCTGTGATAACTTATCATCATAGACGATTTTAATTAAAAACCGTCTGTGATACTGATCATCACATACGGTTTGTAAGTAAAAACCGTCTGTGATTATCAGCTATCACAGACGGTTTTTACTCAAAAACCGTCTGTGATATTCCCTTCAACCCCTAAATATATTTCTGTTTATTGGCTAGCCTCAGGAAATGCTAACCATGCTCTCTGAAACAAGTAGATAATCACAGACATAAAACATATACAATTCACACATCTCATTTCATTTCAGATACATTTCACATCTCAATTCATTTCTCAGATATAAAACATCCAATTGACAACGCACTTCATTTCACAAACATAAAGCATCCATTTCGCAAATCAATTCATTGAATTGAAATAAAATATCCATTAACAAATACACAATTGTAAAAGATCTACACTACATTTGTACTTAGAATTACAATAAAAAATCATTCTGGGCAGTGGAACTCTCCATCTGATCTTACGACTTTAGTCCACAAAAACCAAATGAACTCTCCTCGAATTTTTGCAAAATCCGGCTGTTTCAATGCAGATGTAGAGATGGGCGCAGCCTGTCGATAGGAATATCAACGCGCGCACATATAAAACTTGACATGTATGAAATAAATGTGGGAAGATTGACAAACCTTAGGAGTGGTGATCTTGGTGGAATCGATGAGTAGTCTCATATGGTGGCACACGTAGTATCCACACGTGTTGCCCGGCTGCTGCTGGTGGCACACGTAGTATCCACACGTATTGCCCGGCTGCTGCTGGTGGCACTGCAAAAAATAGAATATGTTAAATCAAGTGGCATTACTACTAAGTGTTGTATATGATTAATTAATGTGTAGCTAGCGAATACCCGAAAATTGCGATCATGTTTCAAGGGCTTGGCCCCTGTCGTCGAGCCACGTGTTTGTTGAACGTATGTGGCGAACGACCTTCGTTATTCGAAAAAGTTAGATTAGTCATTCGGAAGGAAAGAAAGAGTACAATGTACAATGTACGTACCTATCGAGTATTTTGGCGATAGCTGTGTACTTGGATTTGTTCTTACTTAGAGAATCAAGGTATATACCCTTGTTCCATTTTGGTATAATTACAATTAAAATCCAATGGAAGTGCTCATTGTATGGCATAAGAACAAATTCCTTATCTTGGTGAGCCAGCAGTGCTTTTGTAATATAGTTCTCGACGAAGGATGCATCCTCGTTGATGGTATCAATGGCGACCAAGCGTGGGTCCAGGAAACCAATTGGTGATTTCGATGATTTAGCTTCGGTCAGCATGAATCTATATATATACACAGAAAAGTAACAAATTGTGACATATATCGGTATTACGTGAACAGAAACTGTGATTGTACAGACTTATAGCGTCCAGCATCGAACGAGTGAGGCGTCGAGAGCGTTGAGCGTGAAAAGTTCAAATATATCGTCAAAGGTCACCGCGAAGACACATTCGTGAGCTTCGTGCACGAAATGTTCTGACTTGAATTTGACAGAGATACCTGAGCGTCGTTCTGCCTCTGGCCTATTGGACTGTTCCATATACCAAGCATGGAATCTTTGGCAACCAAGTCCTAGTTTTAAGAGGTGCTCTACCGGGAATATCATCGGCTCGCCTAGCACAAATTCGCGAGCCAATGGCAGGTACGGGATATCGTCATCGTCCTTCGTCTTTGATTTGCCCTGGCCACTGCCTCGATTGTCGGTCGACTTTATGGTAGTCGACTGTAATGATACAGACGGTGCAAGTTGCTTTGGCAAGAATAGCACCCGTGGAGATAGCACCGGTGCGGGTAGCTCGCCGCGACCGCACATGTGGAGATAGCACCAGCGCATTTAGCTCGTTCGCGCTGCACTTGTGGAGATAGCACCAGCGCATTTAGCTCGGGTCCGCCACCGTGAAGAAGCCTCGAGGAGATGTCGCATTTGGGCCACTGGATGAATGTTCCAATGGCCTGCCCTAGAGTCACGATCTCGTCGTTGGGGGGTTTCGGTAGCGAGACGACCTCAAAATTGACATGCACACCATCCACATTAACTTTTGCAAAGCCTGGCACTAAAGCTTGACCGTGCAGCATGGCCCCGATACTAGATGGATATGCCTGGCCCCAAGCAGCGTGCAAGGGAACGGAAGCATATCTCACTTGGAGCCTGCACTTCGTAGACTCCTACATAACGATACAAAATTAGCTAGTCGAATAGGCCTATCAATGGAGCAAGCATTCGAGAGATAATAATTATTACCAAGATGTCGTCCACAGAAAAACTGGCATCGGTTTACATCGGATTGGACGCGCAACTACTCGGACGGTTGTGCGGGCTAGCTAGCATAGGAGCGGTGGCGGCGGCTGCGCCGACTTTCTCGCTCTGCTTCCGCACCTCATCTCTAACTACATGAGCCAGCTCACCCATTAGCTCCTCTCTAAGAGATGCCTTGATCTCTTCTCGTAGCCGCAAGTCCACGCCGGCTTTGTTTCTCGTCCTGCGTCGATACATGTCGAGTAATCTTGAAAACTATGTTTCCAAGGAACGTAAAGGCCAAGGCCTCTCGTACGGCTCGGGTGCTCCTTGTTTTCTAGGGCCGCAGAGAGCATATCATTCTCCCTTGTTCTCTGGAATGATCCCAGGGTAGTTTCAAAACTCAGCTCTTCCTGCAAGAGCACGACATGTCATTTCACTTCGTACGAAGTTGTGGAGTAATTACAAGCTACGTAGTTCGATCGATATCTTACCAGGCGCTCGGACACTTGCTGGTCTGCAGGGTTTTGAAAGGAGACGTCCCCCAATATCGTTGTGGATGACCTTGCTCTAATCCAATTTCGAGCACGGTCATCCGGGATATTGCTAAATGGCGGGCAATGTCTGCAGGCTGCCGCTTCATCCTCCTTCGCCCATCATGGATTTTACCCGCATACCCAGTGTGCCAAGTCCGTGGGGTGTGTGTTTTTGCCGGAGGGCCTTGTGCGCCTCACTTGTACTTTTGAATTCTTGGTCGTCTTCAAGCCTTGAACTCTTCCCATTGTGGTTCCAGGAATGGGTATTTATGAAAGGGCGTTTCGTCTTTCTCCACGTAGTCCTTGACAAGTTTGCTCTTGAAGTTCTTCCATGCTTTGCACGCCCCTAGCAAGGCTTGTCGTTGCACGGCGTCTTGGTGTTCTTCTAGGATCTCGAACGATGCCAAAATTTCTGTCCACAGCTTTCTTTTCCGAGTCGCAGGCACGTCCTTCCACGAATTGAATGTCATCTCAATTCGTTCTCGTGCAACGATTCCAATCATGCTCTTCCATGCGCTTGCTGCTTTGCGAGGAAGGAGAGGGACCCCAGATACATCGACATGTGTGATGGTAAATCGGCCCTCAGGCTTCTTCGATAGCCCTCTTCCTTGGCGTCTTGATTTTGAAGCGGACGCCTCCGGCGATGGTGTTGAAGAATGCGCGGATGACATTTTGCTAAATTTGTGGGTCTATTAGAATAAGATAAGAAAGTGTCATACCATAAGATAAGAATCAATATCTATCTATTATTACTACAAGGTCTCTAAACAAAGTTCTATGAAGCAAATGACACAAACTAGTGTACCCGGTTCATTGAACAGGGAACACTAGAGCGTGTCATGCCCCTTGAAGGTCTATGTGGCATATACTATTACTACAAGGTCTCTAAACAAAGTTCTATGAAGCAAATGACATAAACTAGTATATCAGGTTCATTGAACAAGATACACTAGAATGTGTTACTTGCTTCATGCCCTTTGAAGGTCTATGTGACATATACTATTACTACAAGGTCTCTAAACAAAGTTCTATGAAGCAAATGACACAAACTAGTGTATCAGGTTCATTGAACAAGATACACTAGAATGTGTTACTTGCTTCATGCCCTTTGAAGGTCTATGTGGCATATATATATATGAAGCAATAAGCATCAATAATAGAATCAATAACAGTCTAAACATGAATATGTATAACAATGTAAAAGGCATGTATCAATTAAGACTAGCAACAAGCTCAAGTTTTAATTGATTAATTTGTGCTCTCAAATTGTAGGGTTGCACAAGATTAATCTTGGCCGTCCCGCTACTAAATCATATACTCTTCCTTGATTGGTTATGTCAAATAATGAATTCAGTCTTTTGAGCTCTAGATACAAACTCTACAATCTCAAGATCAAGATATATTCAGCATGCATATATTCGCACAAGCAGTATTCATACGCATCAAGACCATACAAGTTATCTTTACCCAATAATTCAGTCTTTTAACTTGTCAAGATTAAATCCTAATAGATCAATTTAATATCTTTGCCCAATAATTCAGTCTATAACCTGAAAACTGCATGAACCGACAACTATTAGAGCTCAAAGACCGAATGAACCAATCTCGGTATATGAATTTATCATCATCGAGCAAATCAGCCCACAGCAATCTCGGTATATGAATTTATCATCATCGAGCAATCTCCCAGGCAATCTCAGATATGGAAGATTAACAAACTTGCACGGGGAGGTGGCAGTGAGGGCTCGGGAGGCGGCAACGGGCTCGGGGGAGGCGGCGACGCGCTCGGGAGGCGACGGCTCGGGAGGCGGCGACGCGGCAGGGGAGGCGACGGCCTAGGGGAGGCGGCGACGCGGTCGGGGAGGCGACGGCTCGAGGAGGCGGTGACGCGCTCGGGAGGCGGCGGCCTCGGGAGGCGGCGACGCGGTCGGGAGGCGGCGGCTCGAGGAGGCGGTGACGCGCTCGGGGAGGCGGCGACGCGGTCGGGAGGCGACGGCGCGGGGAGGCGGCGGCGCGGTCGAGGAGGCGGTGACGCGGTCGGGAGGCGCGACGCGGTCGAGGAGGCGGTGACGCGCTCGGGAGGCGGTGGCGCTCGAGGAGGCGCGCGCGCTCGGGAGGCGGCGACGGGCTCGGGGAGACGACGGAGGAGCGAGGAGGCGGCAAGATTTAGTAAGTGCAGGATACGCGAAAAACCCTAGACAGGGGGTATATGTACGAGGTTTATTACAGACGGTTCTAAAGTAAGAACCGTCTGTGATATTAATATCACAGACGGTTCTACTTTTAGAACCGTCTGTGATAGTCAAAATAAGACAACACCAATCAGCTGCTGCGCATTCATACACACAACACAAATTAACCAGCTGCATTCATATACAACACCAACCAGCATAAATGCAAATTAACATATACACAATGTATTTCTTCACACATTTTCACATATACATAAATGTAAATTCACAAATACATCACACACACATGCATATTGTTATATACATAAATGTAAATTCAGATATACATCACACACATGCATATTGTGTATATATATGTTGTGTATATATATGTTGTACATATATATATGTTGTACATTCTCATTCTACTTGCTTATTTCCTTTAAAAATTAGCCCTTCATGATGATCAATGCGTACATAACTAGTTTCGTCACGTTGTTCGATGTCGTCGACCCTTATGCCTTTTCCAAAAGGAGGTAACTCGTCAAATTGATTGTATTCTTCCTCGTCCACTACATTCTCTACTCCAGCAATTCTCCTTTTTTCATGAAGAACTACATGTCGTTTCTTATTTACCGGGTCGGTTACATAGAAAACTTGAACAACTTAGTTGGCGAGTACGAATGGTTCGTCTTTGTACCCGACACGTTGGAGGTCCACGGTAGTGATACCGTACTTATCAACCTTCACCTGTGGGAGATGCACCCAACGGCAGCGAAATAAGGGGATCTTGAAAAGCACGTAGTCGAGCTCCCAAATCTCTTCTATGAACCCATAGTATGAGTTTCTCGACCCATCAGTATTGTACGCATCTATGCGGACACCGCTGTTCTGGTTAGTGCTCTTTACATCCTGAGACTGCGTATAGAATGTGTACACATTTATGTCATATCCTTGCCATGTCACAACTGTAAATGTTGGCCCTTTTGCCAACCATGTCAGCATCTCACTTGGTGAGCTCCCAGCCATTTGCTCCTTCAACCATTGGTTGAACCGACTGTTGTGTTGCCTCATGATCCAAACATCGGGCAACTCCGGATTCTGTTGCCGAAGCACATCCTTGTGCTGGTCGACATAAGGCGCCACTTCAGTCATGTGTTGCAACACCGTGAAATGGGCTTGAGTATACGTGTCAATATCTGCAGTGATTGCTTTCCTTCCGATAGTTCCAATACCCTTCAGCCTCCCTTCATGACGAGATTGAGGCACACCTATCGGTTGAGTCTGAGCCATATAATCGACACAAAACTCAATGACCTCTTCGCTTACATAACCTTCGACGATGTTGCCCTCCGGCCGAGATCGATTCCGTACGTAGGACTTGAGAATTCCCATGAACCTCTCAAATGGGTACATGCTACGTAGGAATACGGGCCCGCACATTTTTATCTCCCACACAACGTGGACAATGAGATGGACCATGATATCGAAAAACGAAGGAGGGAAATACATTTCAAGATGACATAGAGTCATCACCACCTCATCCTACAGAGCATCTAGTCCTTCGGGATCGATGACCTTCTAAGCAATTGTGTTAAAGAAATAACATAGCCTCATGATTGTCTCTCGGACTTTGATCGGCAAAATATTTCTAATTGCAATAGGGAGCATATGTGTCATCAGCACATGATAATCATGAGACTTCATGCCATTTAACTTCAAATCTTGCATCGAAACAAGTTTCTTCACGTTGCCAGAGTAACCAGACGGAACTTTGACACCATGCAAGCACTGGCACAGTTCTGTTTTCTCAGCCTTGGACAGAGTGTAATACGCAGGGGAAGGTACGTTCATCCATTATCAGTGTGTGTCGGTGCTAACTCAGGCCTAATGTCCATATCAGCCAAGTCAAGCCGTGCGTTGACGTCGTCCTTTGTTTTATCACGAATGTTCAGCAAGAGACCAATCAAGCTGTCGCATACATTCTTTTCTACGTGCATAACGTCGATGCAGAGTCAAACATCTAGGTACTCCTAATAAGGTAAGTCCCAAAATATTGATCTCTTCTTCCGGTGTTCTTCTCATGTGCCCTCAATTTACGTCCATTTCCGAGGACAACATCTAAATCCTTAACCATATCATAAACCTTGTGTCTCCTTAAATGCCTTGGAGCTGAACTGTCTTCCTTATTTCCGTCAAATTGTTTCTTCATCTTGCGGTATGGGTGAGCCCTCCGAAGGAACCGGCGGTGACGCATGTAGACGGTTTTGCGTGAGTGTCTCAGCCACACACTCTCGGTACCATCTAAACAGTGAGTACAAACTTGGCACCTTTTGTACTATGGCCGGATAGGTTACCAAGGGCAGGATAATCATTTATGGTGCAGAACAATAAGAAGCGCAGAGTGAAGTTCTCTCGGTTGTATGCATCCCATACCTGTACCCCTTCGTTCCACAGTACTTTTAGATCTTCCACAATGGTGTTAGGAACACATCGATATCATTCCCAGGTTGTTTTGGCCCTTGGATAAGTATCGACAGTAAAATGTACTTTCGCTTCATACACAACCAAGGAGGAAGATTATAGATGCAGAGAGTCACGGGCCATGTGCTATGTCGGTTGCTCATGCTCTTGAAAGGATTCATTCCATCATACTCGGTCAAACCTTTTATTCCTTGGTTCTGCACGAAGTCCGCAAAACTCCTATCGATGTTTCTCCACTGCGCGGAATCAGCAAGGTGTCTTAGCATTCCATCCTTCTTGCGCTCCTCCGAGTGCCAACGCAGCAGTTTTGCCTCCTTTGGGTTTGCAAAAAACCTTTTCAAACGGGGAATTATAGGAAAATATCATACCACCTTAGCAGGAGGTCCTTTCTTCGCCTCTATTCTCTCGCCATCATCTGATTGATTGTTACATTTGTATCGGGATGCGTTGCACATCGGACATAAATGCATGTTTGCATACTCTTTACGGTAGAGGATACAGTCGTTCGGACATGCATGTATTCTTTCTACTTCCATTCCCAACGGACAAAGAACCTTCTTGTCTTTATACGTGGTTTTAGGTAACTCATTTCCCTCCGGAAGCATGTCCGCTAAAAGACCTAGCAGCGCCGTGAAACTCTTGTCGGACCAACCGTTGCTTGCCTTCAATTTCAAGAGTTCAAGCACGGCCGACAACCTCGTGTACTTGCAGCACGTGTACAAAGGTTTCTCCGAGTCCTCCATCAAGCCTCGAAATTTAACATACCCTCTCTCTCATCATAGTTCTCTTCAACATCGTGAAGCATCTGATCCAGATTATCATCGTGCAACCTATCCGAATCCGAACCACAATCGACATCAGCCGGCGGCATGCATTCACTTCACCGGCGATGTCATCCGGTGGCATATCATTCACTTCACCGGCGATGTCATCCGACGGCATTTGATCATTCACTTCGCCATGACTGGTCCAACACGTATAACCCTTTTTGAAACCCCTCCGAATCAAGTGCGGTTCAATTTGCCCTCGGTTCTTAAACATCTTTAAATTCTCGCAGTCAGTGCATGGACAGTACATATATTCCACCCCCTTATTCAGCATATCCTCCTCGGCAGCTCTTGTAAAAGCAGACACGCCATTAATGTACTCTTCACTCACACGGCTCGCGGCATACATCCAGCTTCGGTCCTACATTACGTACATATATAACAACTTAGTATTACAAATTAAATTAACTAATTATTACTACATATATATCGGCCACATGTATTATATTGAGGCTTAATTTGCTAGCTCAATTCATATTATAAACACAACAGCTATTATATAACTAACAATTTTGCAAACCATCTTCAATTAATAACACTCACCAATTACTTATATCTAGAGCATGAAATTCATTACTAACCATATCTAGAGCAAATTTGTAATGCATGCAAAGAAAAAATGAAATTCATTACTAACCATATCTAGAGCAACCAGGAAAATATAAGTGGCTTCAAAGCTCAATATCTGCCTCCTCCCACCAAATTAAGTGGGCTGAAATCGCCAAGCTTGCCTCCAGAGCGAAAGAGTAAAGCAACCAGCTAGATCTGGATTGAAATGAAGACAGATACGGTCTGAGCAGCGCAATAAATGCCTACTACCATTATCACAGACGGTTTTTAATAAAAAACACAGACGATTTTTAATTAAGAACCGTCTGTGATAACGAGATTATCACAAGCGATTTTTAATTAAAACCGCTCGTGATAATCTGGGATCATCACGACGGTTTTTAATACGGATCGCTGCAGTGATACTAAATTATCGCGAGCGGTTCATAGTTAAGAACCGTCTGTGATACTCGTTTTCTCCGACGCTGCCAACACAGACGGTGTCCTAATTAAAACCGTCTGTGTTAGTGTTAGTCATAGATGGTTTTGTCAAACCGTCTGTAATTGATCGTCTACTATTAGGTTTTCTGTAGTAGTGTATGGAGTATACACTGTCCATGCTTTCAGAAAGAAACAATACGAATCTGCGATCATCTGCAAATTTGCGCGTGCACTTAAGCCTATCGATTTCTTTACGGACGTGACTAAAGGTACGGTGTACGCGGCAAATAGGAGTCGTCTCTCTTAAGTTAATGACTGAAGTGTATGCTGCGTGTTGTCTTCATCCTTTTCGATGCCCAGCAGTTTCCTAGCAAATGGCTGTCAATGCCATAAATGATAAGTATCGACCAATTCTATGTTGGGACTGTTACCTCGGCAACATACATGAACGCACGTGAAGTGAAGTTGCAAGGATCAATTTGCGTCGACTAGAAGAACTTAGGGAGTGTTTGGAAAGTGGGAATAGAAAACAGATGAATGGAGAAAAACATAGGAAATATATAGAGATGTAGTGGCAAAATAGAGAAATGGAAAATATAGAAAAAGACACTTGGAACGCATGAAAAACGTAGGAGTGAATAACACAGGAATAATAACACATATGAATGATACAAAAATATTAGTACTAGAGGAACATATGAAGTAGGGTCCTCTCCTTCTTCTCTCCCCTCTTGCTTGCTTCCCAAATCTTAGGAAAGTTTATAAAGAGATTTGGGTGGATATTTTTTTCGTGAAATCGTGGGTAGGCAACAGTATTTCGTAGGAATTGGTATGCTGGATCCTCCATTCCAAACACTAAGCGTGTGTTTGGTTCAGAGTCATGGTGGGACGGGACAGATCCAACCCATTTTTTAGGGATAGAACCGACCCTGTTTCGTGTTTGGTTGCAAGGGATAGGACGGTCCCTGTTTTCTGTTTGGTTTAGGGACAAAAGGTTTGAGATGACAAATCTGACATACAGGGTCTACCTGTCAGCCTCTTTTCTGTGATTGCAACAGCTCGTGGGGCCCACTCGTCTCACCTCATCCCTCACCATCCCCTCATTTCTGGGGGACAGGAGCATCCCCAATTTGAGAGTATATTCGCAGAATATTCCTTAGAGGGATATCCCCAATCCCATTCGACTCTGAACCAAACAGCTCTGGAACGATGACCGCTCCATCCCATCCCCCATAGTCCCATGAACCAAACACATACTAAATTCATGTGACTTTCCTCTGTTTTATGATATCAATACTTTTCCTTTGAAATTTCTCCAATCCAAAAGGGCCCTTAAATAGTAATTGCAGTTGACCAGGCTTGCAAAGCTGGTCTGCATATATTGATAACGTCAATGGAAATATGTGTCTTCTACTTTTATTCGGCCTTCGATTACAAATTAAGTCTCTAGGTGACATTTTTACCATCAAATTCTTTCAAAATATGTTCTTTCAAATAAAAAACAACTATACATTATGAAAGTATATTTCACGATGGATCTAATAATAGCAATTTTATGTTGTTAATCTTGGTAATTCTTTATATATTGATGGTCAAAGTTAAAAATGTTTGATTTTAAATTTGATTGGCGCAGATTTAAAATGACTCACACTCGGAATTGGAGATCAGTATGTGCTTGTTTCGTCGACAACATGACCACAATCCCAAAGTAGGATTATTACTCTATACATTGAATAATACAGGTGTTCTTGCATTACATTGTACAATAACAAGTACTCCAAAGCATTTAAAAACATGATAGCACATACATCTAAAATATACATATGTTATAAATTGCATCCATATATGCAAACCAAAAGTTTGTGACATGGAAAAACTTGTTAGGTGCTAGTTTGTTCGAGAAACCTCTCCAAACATTTTTCAGAACTTTTGAAGTTGGCTTGCTAACTTTAAAAGTTTAAACTTGATTTATGAAATTAATTCATTTCAAAAAGTCTTAAAATAACCAAAACCCTTAGTAGGCCAAATCCTTCTGCCTCGGCCTGGCCCGCTCTTGTTTTGGCCCATTTCCAGCCCACGCGCCAGCCCCCACCCAAACCACCTCCTTCCCTCATGATTTTTTGTCTCCTTCGCACGAAAGCGTCTTTCCCGAAACCACCTTCTCTCCATCGCTTCCTCCCATTGCCGCTGACCGATGGGCCTAGGCCCTACCTTTCAGAGGTCATCGTCCCTCTCCTTAGCCAGGCCATGCTTGCGCCAAACTAACTATCGTTCTCCACATTAAGCGCTAGCACTAGAACACCTAGAGTTCATTAGATCGGGAGACTCACGGTCATCCGCGAAGACGGAGGCACATCACGTTGTGTTCGCCTCTCCTTTCCGTTGCCCACGCGCGAAGTAGATCGGGTCTTAGGGTTTGTTCGAGTTTTGGCTCTCACGGGAATCAACGCAGCGGGAGAGGCCGAACTCAACCTTTATATGGCGCTGCAGTGAACACCTAGGCTCGCGCCAAACTAACTATCACCCACGTCCACACATTATCTTGGCCAACAATATATCGTCCACATAAAGAATTAAGAAGGTGTAATTACTCCCCACAGAGACTTAACATATGTACAATTATCAACATCATTCTCCTTAAATCCAAAATTCCTTATGACTTCATCGAACTTAGGTACCATTGCCTAGCCACTACCATTGATCACCAATCATTGTGAGTACATGTTGCGTGCGCCATTATGATTCTAAATAAATCTTTAGATGAGACAGTTCTCTTTGTGTAAACCCTTTCGCGCCGATGCCACTAAGTCCCATACACCATTATCGCCCATAGACTTAATTTCATCTTTCATGGCATCTAGACCAAATCCACTAGGATCATCCACCTTCCCAAGATCATCTTCATTCAAGTAAACCTCATAATCACTTGGGATAGCAGATCTCCTCACTCGTTCGATTGAGAATCGCCACCCTTGTGCGCTTCAGCTGCACAACCCCACACATGGAGGTAGTTCAAACTTGGTTTTCTCGATCCATAATTCACCGGTTGTGCATCTTGTCGCATCGTTTGTGCTTCGATCTCTCTTTAATAGGATAGATCCACTGCTCGATGCCACCTTGTCTTGCTTTGCATCTTGTCGCATTGTTGGCTGAGAGAGAGAGAGAGACCGAACCACTCTCCTCGTCATGCTGTGCTTGCAAGAAATAGTGAGCCACTCCCATCTTTTTCGTTCCTATACAAGTTGAGACATTTTTGGTTTCCTCCAAGAATCAAAGCTCGAAGTCTTGGGGTTTACTGGGAACAATGCCATCTTCCTCGGCATCGGCGAGCATGTCACCATGCCATTACTGCCCTAGTGAGATTCCTTGCTTAACGCGTGCATCATCTTTCTCCTTGAGCTCTACTCTTACCGTTGTGTGATTGCCTTCGTAGTGGAAGCCATGGGAAGCTGTATAGCCATCACTGTCTTCCTCTCTGGTGAGTGCGCCATCCCAAGCCAATGTGTCTTCCTGCCGTTTCAATGAGTTTGGCTTCAATCTACTCATGTCACTTTGTGTTCCATCACCCACTCGTGCTTACCCCTCACTTAATTTCCTTGATCCCGCAGCGAGTTGTCAAGACAGCCCATTTCCTTGTTCCAACTGTTATCACCATTTTCATTGATTTTCACTGTCTCGATGTGTCTCCGGCTGATTTTGTTTGTTTTCACCATCTTTAGCGTGCATGTGAGATAATGCATGGCTCCTTGTAGATTTTCTCCTCGTCACGTCTACCACCACTTTGAAGCTTTTGCCACTGCCCTGCTCATTGTCGCTGCACCACAATCGGCCATCTCCATCGCCGGCGACCACCGTGGTGAGCTCATAGTAGCCCCTAGTGCTAGTGTGCTAGTTACATTTTGAGCTTAATTAGTGTCATTTACCTAGACTTCACCATAGCCAACCATGGTGCCACCATGGTTGCATGTCGCCGATCGATGAGCCTCCGATGACCAATGATCCCCATGCTAAGCCCATTAGCGTCGTAATTGCCCCGAACTCAGTGCGCTAAGTCCTTAGGAGAGAGCTAACCCCTTTTGCGGATGTCATCATGTGCCCCCACAGCCTCACTACCTTTCACCATCGCGCTACCATGCTGGGTCGCCTTTGCTGCCATCATTGCCGCCCGTGGCTTCACCTCGGGCCTGTCATTCCATTTTGCCATGCCCGAGCCCACACCGCGTTCCCTCCACCCTTAGTGAGCTTGATCGACATCGAGCTCCCCGTGGCCCTCTCGTTGACAAGTGTGATGGCTTGGTTAAAATTAGATTAGCGTTAAGATAACCCATTTAAGGCTAATGAGTTGGTGACATGTCGGACCGGTAGATTAATCAATCAAAATTTTAATTTAAACCAATTTTAAAATATGAGTCGCTGTCCTATAGGATCCACCATTTTTAGACCTGACCCCACCTGTCAGTTGATGACATAATGTATCTAGAATTTTCCTTTAGAAAGAAAAATATAAGTTGATTTGAAAATTCCTGCATAGTGTTTTTCCACTTCTTTTTCTAGAGTTTTCCAACTGAACCAAATTCAAACGCTCATAACTTTTGCATATGAACTCGAAATTGAGTGAAACTTATTTCTAAATTTATCTAAAATCATGAACATTTACTCTCTATTTGGATTTGGATTTGGCTCTTACATGTGTTATTTGGATTTTATTGACTAGATACTGATGTTCGATAAATCTATGAGGTTGATCCAGAGTAAGGCCAAGAGTTCAACGAGTAAAGCAAACACATCCTTTTACCATGTTGAATCCATATTTTCACTATTACATATGTTGAGTTTCAAAACTAATATGCATATGTGTAATTTCAATGAAATCGCTATGTTGGTAAGGTTGGTAGCCATATCCAATTGTTGTATTGATCATACGTTGATACATTGTTCTCATTATTGTTACCTTAGTATTTTTATCCACTGTTGGTATAAATAATCATGGAATTGTAGATGCACTGAATTAGTTTATGCTTAATCATGCTTATCGATATTAGTTCATCTAGGTCAGAGAAACTTGTTAAAATCATGCAAAAATAGGAATCACTTGTATATTGGTCCAGAGGAGGTACCTCTATTATTTTAGTTAACAAATAAAATTGAAAATATATTTTAGACTCGGGTGAGTGGTTGTAGAGACTGGTACAAAAGCACAAGACCTTAGTTTGTGGTTATCTCACCCGAGTCACCAAGCATTGAGTCTATGGTGTAATTAGATTCACAATATTAGTGCAAACCACATATGCCTCATATGGAGAGCTCTCCACATCTTAAGAAGATATCTTAGCAAGGTTTGTTTGTTAAGACCGGTAATGTAAAATCTTTATCATAAACTCTTAAATTAGGTACCAAACGGTATTACATGACATGGTGGGATGTTTATATCGTATGAGTAAAGTTATGTGTAGGACCAAGAACGGTGACTAGAGGAGGGTGAATAGTGCCAATCAAATTTCCCCTAAGTAATCTTAATCCTTTACTCAAATAACTATAGAGTTACTAAGGTTAGGAGTAGAAGCCAAAATAAAAGCTAACAAAACACAAAACCAAAATTCCAAGAAAAACTAGTTTCATCGGTCATACCTCTACCTAAAATCAGTCTGACCTCTCCCCAAAGCCGGTCTGACCACTCTCCAATTCTAGTCTAATTGAATGAACAGTGAAAACACATATGAGCAATTAATCAGTTCAACCACTCCAATCCTAATCTAACTAGATGAACAGTAATTTTAGGTAAGTGAATAATAATTTTAGCACTATTCCGAATCATAGAATCCACGTAACTTTTGATGCATAGATCCAAATAATATAAAACTTGGCATGCATCTTCTCTGGAGTGTGACAAACCTATTCCAATCAGCAATCAAGAGAATCGGCGCCAAAGTTGTAACCTTTTTCATTTAAGTGATGGGTGTGCCAAAACTAGGCGAAAGAAGAAAATCTTGATTTGCTCTTGCTCGTGAGTTCTAGATGATCTAGATGACCTTGGATGGGTTCTCATGTATCATATCAAGCTAAATCATAGCACAAATTTGATCTAGACCACCCACTAGAGTAAAACCCAAAAATCACCCTCTATTGAACCAACATCGGAAAACACAAGAACTTTCAAATAACAAGTGTCTAGATGAATGAGATCTAGTCCAAAATATATCATCCTAACTTGCACGTCCTTAGCACACAACAAGATGAAGAAGATAAGAGGAAGCACAAAAAAATCAAGTCAAATCAAGATTTAATTACATGAGCACAAGAGGGAAATACTTAGATGAATTTTTATTTTTATTGATACTTGAAGATGAATATTTACAATCACTCCCTTGCTAGATACAAAGTCTAAGGATGATAAAAAGATCAACCACAAGAGCCTCCCAAATCTCCCACAAGGTTATCTCATGAACTCTAATTCTCCTCTCAATGGCTTGGACTAAACTCTTTAAAAGCTTAACCTAACCACCTCTCTCCCTCCATATATATGGAGGCTCATACGAGAAACCCTAACCAATACCTCTAGTTGGGTTTCATCCACTTACAGTATCTAACCCAATGCATGCTTCTCAAAGTACTCACACACATTAACTCATTAGTGAATCAACACTTGATCCACTTCATATTTTTAACACAAATAAGACCTAAACTACTTAGGTCAACACTGCGGCTTTGCAAACTGCCACTTTTCTGGTATTGGGTAATTTACCAAAATGTCTCCCTATCGCATTCCACGAAGTTTTCTGCTTCCTTTGTCATGAAGCATTTGATATACTTTGTCATCTTCTATGTGGCCCCAATGACTTATCACCAAGCCTTTCACACGTTCAAATGCCATAGAACCATCCTCATATGCAAATGATCTAAGTCACTTGGCACACCACATGCTTCTCCTTGTGCATGATTGCACCCGGCTTCCTTGACCTCATAGGATCTCGGCTCCTCCCTGAGTCTAGTCTCGGTCTGCATTGCTGTTGCCCATCATGTCATTCACCAGTAGCTTCCGCTCTGGCTCTTTGTCATCTAGGCTTGTAATCACCCCACAAGCCTCAGTCATCTTCAACGGCTCCTTGATTGTCTAAACCCTAGCTCTCCTAAGCATAGTCATGATCCATTGACCGCTTTGGACCTAAGTTCTCCTAGCTTAGTCCCGGTCCCGTCTGCCTCACCATGACGCAGACTCTAGAGCTCTAGAGCCAACACAAACAAGCAAACCTTCATGTAACACCGCACGAGCCAAAATCATCAATTGACACAATTAATCTATACAATGCACCATGTAAAATATATTCAACCAAACCACTCATCATAAACCTAAGACCAAACATTAAACCCTATGCACATAAGCAATGACCTAGATCAGACCAAACTCTCACCAAAACTCAAAATCTCAAAATATAAACCCTAGCCAAGGCAACCCTGCTTAGCTGGTGTGACCGGACCTCACCACCAGTCAGACTACTACCACTGTCCGATTGGACTAGAATTCACCACCGATCTGACCTCTTGGGACCTCCAATCTGATCACCACCACTTGGCTTGTCAGGCTAGCCCGACTACCAGTTGATCTGCATAGATGCAAATCTACATAGATGCAAACCTTCAAAAACCAAACTCAAACTCCGCAATCTCTTTGAACAAAAATCAATTGCTCATCACAACCATGAGGTGACCTCCACACAGTCTCACATTATGCAAAATCTACAAAGTGTAAATATATTCAAATAGCCATGTCCATGGTCATGGATGAGCTAATTGGTGAATCCTCCGCTTTAGTAGTATTGAGTTGTATAAAAGTGGATTCGGGTAATGTATGGATAGGGCGTCTAAGCATGGTTTGTTGGCAAAAGGGTATTGCCACTGTTTTAATATTAGGACAGCAAGCCACTTATTTATTTATGGATATTATTATTATTATTATTATTATTATTATTATTATTATTATATTATTATTATTATTATTATTATTATTATTATTATATTATTATTATCTATCAATATCAAATGATGTTACACTTAGCGGTTTACAATATATTGCTCTCTATTGGAAATAAAAGGATCATGTTGTGCTAAATCAAACTAGAATAAACAACCTCCATTCTTTTCTATAAAGTCTTGTAGAGTACAATCTTGTACTCACAATTGCTTGATGAATAATATTAGAGCAAAGAGAGAATGATCCCACAATTGGTTACTTTTACACCGTCGGTTTTGGCAACGATGACACCAAGTACTAGTGGTTACCCAGTTAGTTTCGTGTGGGAAGGTTGAGGCATGCTAGATGGTTTTTAGTGCCTCTCTTTCACCATATTTTCATTGCAATATTTATGACATGTGAACCATCTGGTCGTGAAGGACCATATGAGAAGGTCCATAATTATATTGGGATGAACCATTGTCAACTAGGAAAGTTGAAATTTTGATTTACAAATTGTGTCGAATTTTTGGAATTGTTTGTAGATCAACTAGCAGTTAGGCTAGTCTGACCGACCAAAGGGGCAGCGGTCAGACCGAAAATTCCTACGGTCTGGCCAGTCGTGTCTTGTGGTTCAATTCAGCATTCATCAATGGTCTGACCGGTTTTGGGGTCCGATCAGACCTCCAAGGCGGATGACTTCGGCTAGGTTCTTTGTTTTGGGTAATTTGAGTTTTGAGATGAGTTGCGTCAACCCAAGTCAGTGCTTGTAGGTTGCATGAATCCTATTACAGCTAACGTGGGTCAAGTTGTGAAGAACTTATGTTCAAAATGATTTATTTGTCTTTAGATGTGTAGGGTCGCTTAGAGTGAACCATAGTCAATAGCGTGGATCGGGGCTACGCTCATGGAGGAGACGAGGTTTAGAACGATTAAGGATACTATGTAAGATGGCTAAGCTTACGGATGGCACCATAAAGGCATAAAATATTGAAAGAAAGTTCAAGCAGTTGTTGCACCATGTCGCTTGGCTAGTCCAAGTAAGACATGGTCCAATGGAATCAGAATGGGAGAGACTTACTAACTTGTGGTAAGTCAATGGTGCACCTACATGTAACAAGCATGGTGATTGCTTATAATGAAAGATGAAGACCAGGTCAAGAAAGAGTATTTTGATAGTTTAACCAAAATACCAAAAACTACCTTAGATCAAAACCACGGTGCTTGGAAGAGCGGTTTAGGTCAAGGAGGAGTTGAGAAGATCAAGGCAAAAGACTTGTGGATTCAGGCTTATACGCTTTGAAAAGTATGCATAAGTGTAGTGTGTGAGTTAAAACTCATGTATATGGGGTTATCAGATTTTCCTTAATTATGCTAAGTGGATGGTATCTACTAAGGGTTAGATAAGGCTGGCTATCTTGTCTAGTTAACCATCCAACCATTTTCTCTTAGAGACTAGGTGTTCATGAGTTTTAGGGTTAGAATTTGAGAAAAGTTAAGTGTTATGGTGTGCTCTCTTCTCTTCCAAGTGGAGTGACTATAAAATCTTCATCCTCAAGTAGCAATACATCCATCTTTAGTCATCTCTATGAATTTCTTTTATGTTGATTGATTTGCTCTTGACTTAGTGGGTTTTCCACTTGTCTTCTCTCTTCCTGATCTTATTATGCTAAGGACATATAAGAGATGAAGGTAACTTCTGCAAATCAATCTCCATCCATCTAGGCACTTCGATGGTAAATTCATGAAGAAACCCGATTTTGCTATTTTAGCCTCATCGAGTGATTTCGTGATCCGAGGATTTTAGCTTGATTTTTTTAATGTTCTTAGTTGTTGTGACATGTGGAATTACATCTAGAGTCACCTTGGCCATCTTCTACCCACGAGGAAGTCATACGCACTGCTTTCGTATTTTGCCTAGTTTTGATGCATACTTGCTTAAATATGAAAAAGGTCTAAACTTTGACATAGATTTCTACCATCCATAGTTTATAGATGGAATAGGTTCCTAAAACCTTACGCAAGGTGTATGCAAAGTTTCATAATATTTGGACTTGTATTTTAGAAGTTGCACCATTTCTTGCATCGTGTCGGGCTGATTCTAGAGGAGGTAGTCCAACCATCATTCCATTGGTCAAACTGGCCTTGAAGTGGCGATTGGACCAGCCTCAGGTTAGAGGTCAGACCTTCAGGGCTTGCTCTCTTCTAGAATTTGATTCCTTGAGCTATTTGATTTAGGATTTTGGCTATTGATCCTATTCAAGTAACTCTGTAGTTACTTGAGTCAAGGATCAAGAATACTTGGGGGAAAAGTTTAGATAACACCATTCACCCCTCTGTTGCCTATTCGGTTCTACAAGCCGGTTGGCCCTTTTTTGTAAAATCATTAACTAAGGCTTAACTTTGCTTGTTTAATTATATTGTGCTACTTGATTTTAATTATCATGTGTGGATGTTATACCAATAATGTTGAATATGTGTACTAGTCATTGATCATAGAACTAGTATAGGAAACACATGTGGATTTAGAATGCAAATGGTGCGGTTACATGTGCGTGCAGGTCAGGGATGCAGGCATATGGCACATGGCATGTGCGGGCTCAAATTAGTGGGTACACAACATGGCATATGTGCTGGACTGGACACTTAGATGTGTGCTAAGAAGGGAGATCTTGGTCATTTGCCTTTGTCTCGATATGTTTAGCCAACGGGGACGTCGAGTCCTTTGAGTGGGTTGTCAGTGATAACCCGGCCAAAGATAAATTGAGCCTATATGGCCCATGTATGTGTGCAGAAGTGCATTAGAATTTAGTAAAAGCAAAGGTTGAAATGCCATGATACCTGCTTAATGGTGCTGGCAGATCGACTACTTGGTTTAGGGGTTCCATATCAATCCATAGGGAATTTAGTCATAGCCCCCGCATTTGCTTTGTTCCCGCTCTAGACTTAGACCATCCTTCGTTGATGCTTCCTATGCATTCTTATTTTGTTGTGTTCAACTTTATATATTTCTTTATGCATAGAGTACATTGAATATACAGAAATGGCACCAATGAAGGAAAGTCCTCAATTGAGCTTTAGTTCGTGCTTCCCATTCACCAGGGTAGTTCATATGCAGATATTGACAGCAGCAAGTCCACTTTAGGGTACTTATCACTAAATTCTCACCTTGCTTGCAAAGTTGGGCATGCTCAATATATAATCCCTATTGCCAATTGCAATCTAATCTCCAAGTTAATTCTTTTATGTGAAACGAGGATGAAAGTGTAAGTAGGTTTGATGTGAATGCATAATTTGTCCAGTGTGTAGATAAACCTGAGCCTAATCGGAGCAAGGGCGTTACACATTCCGTCAGGTTTTTTTCTCTAACGCACAACTTCCTCCGGCTGCGCCAGGTCCTCGATCTGCGCACATCCGTCCAGGAGCTGTTCCACGAACGTCCCGTTTCAATTCCTCGGAATGAGAATGATCTAGTGCACACAAACCACAGAAATAAGGAGCTCCCGTTTCAATTCCTAGTTCAAAAGAAAAGTTGTGGAAATTCTCATTCTCATGAATACATGAATTGGCAGAAGCAACAGGTCACAATTTTCATTGACAAATTTGAGAAAATGCTGCACTAACATGTTTCATCGATCGAATGGTACAGCCGCACGGTCAACCTTATTTGTTCGAAACTGATTTTGACAGAATTACACTCGGATTTACATCCAGTGATTTACAATCAAACTTCACCAACAGTTCGACGTTCCTGGCTGAACCAACTGTATATGCTAGTCAAGCAACAACCAAACGAACCAAACTAAGCAACATCCAGTGAGCTTTGTTCTAGCAAAAGCCAGCCCGTGACAAGCCATGCTTCTGGAAAAGCATGGAGCTGTACACCCTTGCACCTGATGTTTGAGCTCACAGTCAATTCAGACTACTGGATAATTTACATGTCTTCTTGAAATGCAATGAATGCTGATAGGGATCCGGCGCGCATAGAGATCACAAGGCCAAAGGGTGAAAGGGGGATGTAAAAACACGCTGGACCAAACAGTAGAAGCTGGGTCAATTTCTATCATACGCACAACCCAAAAGAATTGTAATAATCTGACACAAGTGTCCATGTGGTCAATTAAAAGTAAATCCATGAACAGCTTGCCAAAGTATTCAGCTGGAAAAATTGGACGAACTTTTGAGCTCTAACAAGAAACAATGGACTGCTCACGGTGTACTTTCAACCCCACCTGATCCAAGAACAAATTAAGCAAGTAAAAAACTAAACCAGACCACAAAAGAAAAATGGTGCCAGACCTTGTCGATACGAGGAAAAGACAAAATCCACCATGTACATGGTCTCCTGCATCTTGGTTCTTACAATCTCGAGCTCCTACGGAATGAACAAAAGCCAGGGATATGGACTGGTCTAGGCTCCGCGAGCACACACGCCCCGGCAGCGACGTCCCACACCACAAGTTGGCCTCGTGGATGGCGGAGGACGGTGGGGAACAGCTCGTGGATGGCGGTGCACGGCGGGAGCAGGCTGTGCACGGCTGGAAGGGTCGTCACCTCTCGCGCTGCCGCCGCCCCCATTGCTCCCAGCATCATCCAAACCCTAGCTCTAATTTCAAACAGGAAACTTTTGCTCCTGCCACTCAAAGTATGCGCAATATCATTGTTGTCATTGGAAATCTGCTTATTTTATTTTTATCATCCTTCCATCGGTGCACATTTCTTTTTGCCACTCTATCCAATTTTCTGTCAAATCAATAGGTTTGACCGTTAAGAAATATAAAAAATATCGTAAAAGCAAAATTTTAGAAAAAGTAAAAAATACCAGAAAATATAGAAAAAAAATAAGGTACCACTTCTGAACAAAAAAAATTAAAATTGCACAAAAGTTTTACATCAACAAAATTTTAGCAATGTTCCATAAAAGTTGAGGAAGATTAAACAAAATTTCAACATTCATACCGTAAATTTTCAAAAAAGTAAACAAAATTGTCAAAAGTTATCCTTAACTTTTCTATTTTTGCTTTTTTTATTTTTGTTTTAATTTTTATTATTTTATGGTATTTTTTATTTTTCCATATTTCTTAACGGATATACCCGTTGACTTGATGAAAAAGTGGATGGTGTGACAAAAATGACAATATGCACTGATTGAAGGATGATGAAAACTAAATGAGCAAATTTCCGATGGAAAAAACAATATTACACATATTTTAAGTGATAGGAACAAAATTTTCTCATTTCACATTGGTGCGGCGCACGTTTGGGGAGAGTTTGGGAGGGAGGAGGGTTCTGTGGGAATGTACATGAGGCCAGGGGTTCTGTGCAAACGTGCACGCGGAGGCCCATTTGCAAATGTGCTTAGTTGGTTGGGTGCAGAATCTCGTTCCTACGTCTTAGATCGGACGGTCCATCATGTGGTTTACAAGTTTCCATGTACATATGTGTTTCCACTACGTATATTTCCCCGATCTAAGTGTATGCAACTGGCTACAGTCGGCTTTGTTCCCCGCAGTTGCGTCGTGATCACAGTTCACAAGGCAGGATCCTGCGAAAATATACCAGACAAATTAAACTGCCCCCATGACCAAAAAAAAAAAAGAGCGGCCGTAGGACGACGCGGGCCTCAGCGATTCGGCAGTCAGCGCGTGGGGCAGATGGAGCCTCGGAACCCAAGCCGCATCCAGGAAGGCCGCACAAGGCGCGGCGGACGCGAGTCGAGTCGTGCGGAAGCGGCGTCTCACGAGCCGCGAGGCCGACATGCGCGCAGAGTCGGCAGCCCACGGGAGCCGAACGGCCCATCCGTTAGACCTAAGCCGCTCATAGACTTGTTCTTTTTAGCTTCTAAAAATTATTTTTCGATTTTTCTACAGTAACTAACTTTTAAATAGATTATCTTTTCAAGATAGAGTCTACTACTTAAGTGTAGTACATATTGTACCAACTTCGTTTATATCTGCAAAAACCGTACGTGAGTTTCTGTTACTCTGTAATCTCTCACACAAAGCCTAAAAACTACAAACCGCAGCCAAAAACCATAAACTTCAGCCGAAAAGAACAAGTCCTATGACTCATATCTTTTCTATGACTCATATCTTTTCTCAAAAAATAAACATATAGTTTTTTTATTTTTATTTTAAAATAGTTTATCGAAACATTTTTTAAATAATTTATAAGCTTATCAATATTCGGTACACAATAAGCCGCAAGTGCACATGCGAAGCGGCCCAAATGAGCGGCGCGGCACAGCAGGCGGACGCGGATGGGCGAGACCGCGGTGGCACGGCGCGCCTCGAGTCCGGGGACGGACGGGCCAGCAGTTTGGGCGCAGGCCACGCGAGAGAAGGATGCCGTGCGGAGACGGCGGCCCACGCATCGGCGCACATACTGGGCCGAGCCGCTTGAGGCCGTGGTTCGTGGCTGATCCAGCCGGCCACGAATTAGCACGGGACTTGGTACCTGAATCCCGAGTAGGTGCCCCCCCCTTTTTCTCCCCTTTGCACGAGGATGAATTCAGTTCTGAGTAGCTTGGTTATAGTCAGAAAGTCGCAAGCGCTGGTATAACAAAGAAAAAGAGAAACAGAAGCAAAACGCTCTCTTCTGTCGCCCACCGCATCAAGCGACACCGAGCTATACCCCCCTCACTTCTGAGTAGCTTGGTTGTAGTCAGAAAGTCGCAAGCGCTGGTGTAACAAAGAAAAAGAGAAACAGAAGCAAAACGCTCTTCTTCTGTCGCCCACCGCATCCAGCGACACCGAGCTATACCCCTCACAATACAAGTCATTTAAGAGCAACTTCAGCAGTAGCCCTCAAATCTAAGCCCCTACTTTTCATTTGAGGGCTCCTCCTATTTTTGAGGGCCCAATTTTTTTGCTTCTACTCCAACAGCACCCCTCAAATCTAAGCCCTCAAATCCATTCCACTACACACTGACACATGGGACCCACTCCTGACAAATCCATTCGGGCAAGGAGGCAGGAGATTTTGGCGGCGACGGCGACGGGCGAGGTGACGGCGACAAATGAGAAGCGAGGCGTCGGCGACGAGGCGAGCGTCGCGAGGAGGCGGGCGGGGGAAGTGGAGGAGGCGGGGCGAGGGAGCGCACGGGAAGGGAGGCGGGCGGAAGGGAGGCGGTGGGGAAAGAGGCGCGCGGGTGAGCGGCGCGGCGAGGGAGGCGGCGCGAGGCGGGGTGAGCGGCAGCTGGATTTTGGCGGCAGCGGCGTCGCGACGGAGGGAGGGGGCGGGGAAGCGGAGGCGGGAAATGGAGGAGGGCGCGGGAGGAGGCGGCGGGAAGGGAGGCGGGGGAAAGAGGCGCGCGGGTGAGCGAAGCGCGCGCGAGGGCGGCGAGGCGAGGTAAGCGGAAGCGGCAGATTTTGGCGGCGACGGGCGGAGGCGTCGGGCGAGGGAGGCGGGCGGGCGGGGAAGCGGAGGAGGCGGGCGGGGAGGGAGGCGGCGGGGAAAGAGGCGGGCGGGGAGGGAGGCGGTGGGGAAAGAGGCAGCGGGGAAAGAGGCGCTCGGGAGGGGAAAGAGGCCAACAGAAATTTGAGGGCTTGGCCTAGAGCCCCCAGGAATGAGGGCTGAAGGGGGTATTTGAGGGGCTCCTCAAATTTGAGGGCTCTAGTAGAGGCTCTACTGAATCTCTATTTTTACCTCAAGCCCTCAAATATGAGGTTTGAGGGTTCAAATAGGGTCCTGTTGGAGTTGCTCTAAGACTTTGGCTGCGACCTTTTACGTAAGATATGCTGTAGCGACAAGGACAAACCTTACGTATTCCGGAAACATTTTGCAAGAGAAATTAATCTAATGGCTTTGTTTTCATGTAGTCAACTTTTGCCTATATTAGTGGTTAATGTTTTAAGGACGGGTTCCACGGCAGTCTATATTACGGATGGAAGAGGGACAAAGCAACAACATGTACTGCGCGTCAGAAGCACCTCCTACTGTCCTACATACTCTTCCCAGCAACTTAATTGAACTGTTGAAACATAAGTTTCCTTCCATCTAAAAAAATCATAGTTTCCTTGTCTACCAAAAGTATATAGGCATTCCACTTCCAGCATGTTTCTAGCCGTCCATTTAGGAATGCTATAATTAAGCTTTGCGCATTCCATTCACGACGGCATCATGTCTCTCTATCACGCCTTATATAAAACGCACAACAAAACTAGATAATCAAAAGAACAGGAGACACAAATTTAACATGAAAAACTCATGCATGCGATGAAAATCACGGACGTACGAAGGCGGAATTTACTATATGAGAAGAGATTACAAGTACAAGAAACTTTGCCGCATTTCAACCATAGGACTACAGGGGTACATATATAGGTTACGGAACAAGAGTCCTAGAAAATTACAAAACCGAGACGAGATCGATGTATATGTCCACTATGTAACATTACAAAATTTGGAATGTCTAAACATGTGAAGATTTTGAAACTTTTTTATGCAGTTTGGTGTTACCTCAAGTTTTCTAATTTTCATTCGAAAATTTTGATTGGATCTAGTGTCAATCAAATCAATTAATAACAACAAAAAACTGAAATTTAGGCTTGAGAGATACCCAAGTAGAAAAGCAAATTAAAATGGAAAGCGGAATCAGGAAAGCAAAAGGATATTAAAATTCACAACCAAATAATTGAGCCAAAAAATTAAACAAAAATTTGAATTTGAATTCAAAATTTAAATCAAAAATGAAATTCAAAATCAAAATAAATATAAGAAAAATTCCCAAACCAAATCGGGCTCGGCCCATTTCTTTTCTCGACCCACCAGTCTGGCCCATCTCCCTCTCCTCTTCCTCTCTCTTTTTTTTTTTACTTTCTCTCTTTCTCTAGCCCAGCAGTCGCCCGACCCAACTTCCTTCTCCCTTTCTCTTCTCTAGTTCTCTCTGTTCCAACTCGACCTTGCCATGCATTGCTCGGCCCACACCGGCCACATTGCGCCAGCAGTTGCATGCTCGCGCTTGCTTCATGTGCATTGCGCGCTCGCCCTTGCCCCAGTCGCGCATTGCATGTGCGCTCATGCAGCCCAAACCGGCACAGCCTGACACCACGCCATGCTGCGCCGTACTCTCGCCACGTGCACCCGCTTTTATTGACCGTCGTTGTCGCCATGCCCATCTGTGCCCAATCGTTCCTGTCACCTCCTCTGCTAAGCCATCGTGTCACCGACAAGCGCCCCGCCCTACACCCATCGTGTCGCCACTCCAGCACCCTACGACGCTCGTGCCCTGCTACCTCATCATGTCATCATCGTCACCACGCTCCCATGCCATGCCGGCGCCCATGTTCTCGTCCATTCCACACAGTCTATTTAAGCCACCCAAGCCGTTCCCAACCCCCTCCCCAAGCCAAATCGTGCTCGGGAGCACACCACGCTTGTGCCAGCCGCCATGAACACCTCCCCATTCAATCCAATTTGGTGCGCAAATCCAAAACCCATTCATGTCTAGCATGTTCCACCACTCTCTCACTATTTACCCTCTCCTAATTTCAGAGCTATGTCGTCTCACTCGCTGAAATGTCTTCCCCGATTCTGACTAGAACCAGCTGTCACTTGCCATTATATCCCTGGTGATCCTTGACCCGATTCCTCCTAGGTGGAGCATCTCTCTATCGTTCTCTACCTCCCTTGATGATGTAGATACAAACATGCTTAGTTATTTTTATTTAAATATATTATTTGACTAAAAAGAATTATTGAGCCATATTAATATTATCAGGTGAACTCTAATTTTATTAGGTCATTAATTATCATATTTAGATATACAGAGCTACTACTATTTTATTTAATTATATGCAGGATCTGGACAAGCCTACAGTGAAGATGCGTTCAGAAAGTCTCGTCGACACTAGTGCATCGTTCATCTCTTCAAGTGCACAAGATGACGAGGACATGCCCATGATAACACATACATATGTAGTGCTTACATTTGATTTCAATAATAAGGTGAATCCGTTCTTTAGTACATTTTATATGGGTAAAAGAGCATTAATGCTATATAATAGTTTAATTCTTGATTGCAAGGATGCTACTAATGTACAAGAATTAATGGAAAAGATGACATCACTACCACAAAAAGCCTAATATTATACGCCACATCAGAGACGGTTCCCCAAGACTGTTTGTGAAGATGTACTATCATAGACTGTTCTTGTTAAGAACCGTATGTGAATTATCACAAACAGTTTGGATTAAAAACTATTTGTGATGTCCGCAATTGTCACAGACAACTTTAAAAAGAATAGTCTGTATTTTGTCCTTTGTCATATAAACTACAGAAGCTAATGATCGATCAGCTGGAATAGACAAGTATGACCAGTCACTTTTACAAAACACAAATTCAAGTTAAATTTATTACAAAAGTCCAAAAAAAGATTTTCATATATTAATCTTCTGGGTTTCATATGCTTTCTCTTCTACTTTTGGAGTTGGAGGATCAGCGGCTGATTCCTCGAATGCCGTGAAGATTGTCCTTGCCCTCTCCACTTCCTCCTCTAGCTTGGGCAAATCATTAGTATAGCCCATAATCTCAAAGAGGATGCCATGATAAGCTTCCTCAAAATCGGCCGCTTCTGCTTGATCGGCAAGGTTATCTATGTGTCTCTACACTGCTGCAAAAGCTTATTCTGCTTTGTAAACATTGAAGAGAAGAACGAGGCTGAGGACAATTTCTCTTTCCTGAGTGGCAAGGATACACCTCCGTCGATGACATATGATGAGGTCCAGTTGACAGATGGAAGTGACTCGAGGAAGGAGAGGAGGGCGTGAGAGGAGGAGCTGCTCTAGGCCACCTGTGTAAGGTTGCGGCCGAATAGCTCATGATGGATAGATGAGAGGAAGAAGATCAAAAGAATACTAGATGCCATTATTGAGAAATCTGGTGAAGAAGATGAGGGAGAGGACAGTTTAGAAGAGATTGAGTTTGTGGTATCAAGGAATTGTACACCGCACTACACATAAAGCCAACCGTGTGGAAGTTTAAGGGTCGCTAGAATTGGAATATTAACAGGTGGGAGTAGGGTGCGCATTTTTAAGCATTATCACAGACGGTTCGTATTCTAAACTGTCTCTGATTGCATTATCACATATGGTTCATATTAAAAACCATATCTGATATGTGCATTATCACATACGATTCGTATAACAAACCATCTCTGATATGTGCATTATCATAGACGGTTTGTATAACAAACCACCTCTAGTATGTGCATTATCACAGACGGTTCGTATAACAAACCATCTCTGATAATGTCACAGCACCGATCTGTGGCATCTCCCCCAGGATTCTAATCTCACCCATCCATTCTCTGTGCATCAAATGGCAGGCACCGGTTCCTCCCACCTCTTGCCTCTTATTAATTACTCCCCCTCTCCCTTTTCCCCAATTTCACTCCAACATACGTGAGTTCTACCGGATGCTCCTAGTTCATCCACTCCTAACTTGTTCCTCGACGACACCGACTACCGCCGTGAGCTAGTGCCTCCGTTGTGATACCACGCTTCACTGCACATGACACTCTTATCGTAAGTGTCGTAAGAGTGTCTCGTGCGGTGTCACCATCGTGACACAAAAGTGAGACTACAGCCACCTCTCCTTCATTTCAAGGCACCGCGGAAGTAGTTGGCTATCAAGACAGTGCTCAAGTCGACATCAAGGGTATCCAGCTTGCACGCTGCTAGGATCCCTCCTTCTTTTATGTTTTTGCCATGGGTTCGTAGGATTAGAAGATGTGTTCTTGCTATGTTTAAGAGTTGGGTTCGTAGGCAGGGCCGTCTCAACAATTTCAAGGGCCCTTAGGCAAGCAAGACAGCAAGGGCCTAGCAATCTAATTTTTTAATATGATGCTGAGAACTGAGAAGGGCCAATCACCGTTGCTGCTGCCTGCGAGGGCCGGCCGATCTCCGATCGGAATTATGGCGCCCGGGCAGAGAAGCACTGAAGCAGCAGCGGGGCAATAGGGAGACGAAACGCCGAAACGATCGGATAGGAAGCGATGTCCGTGGCATACATACATACATATACTGATATACATACTTATGGGCCGGTGGGCCCCTCCGTGGCATGGGCCCCCGGCCGTCGCACTTCCTGCCCACCCCCTTAAGACGGCCCTGTTCGTAGGATTAGGAAATGTGTTCTTACCATATTCTTGCTGTGTTAGATGGATAACCTTCTCGTTATCTTGTGATGCTGTGATGGTGGATTCTAATGGAATGTGCTGCTATGTTTGCTGCTGTATTTGCTTGTTTTCAAATGGCATAGCTAACATTTCTTGAGGCTAGCCAAAAACAAAAAATTTTAGGTATAGAATGTACTATCACAAATGGTTTTATGGTATAAACTATCTATGAAGGACTATCACAGACGGTTCTATATTACAATCGTCTATGATACTTGCCCACCACAGATGGTTGGTAGCTAGAACCATCTGTGATATTAGAGTATCACAAACGGTTTTTATTTCGAGCCATCTATAATGTTAGAGTATCACAGATGGTTCTAGTTACAAACTGTATGTGTTGTATTTATCACAGATGGCTCACAAACTGTCTGTGATAACCTCTGATTATCACTAACTCATAAATTTAGACGGTTTAGAAAACCATATGTGATGACAGTTTCGAACCATCTGTGATGACCTTTTTTGTAGTAGGAGTCCAATGGGAAGGTGGGGGGAAGGGATGCCACCAGATCACATGCTGCTGGCTGGCTGCATGGCCCCAAGAAAAAGAAGGCCAAGGTCAAGAAAAGAAAACATGCGTGTGTTGGATGGCTGTGTGAAAAGAAAAGGAATGCCATGCATGTGTTTTGGCACCGCGCGTCGCCGCATGTAGATTGGGCCAGGCACTTAGCATGCATTTAGAGCAGGTCCAACAGGTAATGTAAATATCATTCCAATGCTATTTTAGATTATTTAAGGGCTAATTAGTCCTCCAACAGGTACTGTACATGTCTCGCTATTTTGCCTCGCTCGCTATTCCTTTGGTTCCGCAGTGTATTCCTGGCGTACGGACTTCGCTCGCTAGTTGCCTCCCTCGCGCGCTCTCCCGGAGAAATCGCCCTCCTCCCGTGTTCCTTCCCGCGCACCAATTCACCTCCCGCGCTCCCACTCGAGCTCTTCCCGCTGGTCCCTTCCGCTGCCGCCTTCCCCACCCCGCCTCACCTGCACCCCACCCGCACACCCCACCGCTCTGCCGCACCACCGGGTCTGCATCGAGGAGGCAGGCAGCGGACGAGCTGCCTTCCGGTGGGCCACCGAGGGAACCGCAGGCCGGCGCCGGAGCTGCCTTCCGGGGGGCCGCCGCAGAAGGACAGGGCGGCGGCGGAGATCGTATTATTCAAGGCTGCTTCTATCATACTGTATGTCGTCCTATAGCACGATGAGGGCAAAAATATGTGCCGGCAAGTAATGCATGGCACATATTATTAGCTGCGAAAAGATTAACTATGTGCCACTAAAAAATATCATGGCATAAATCATGTGCCGGCAATCCTTGAATACAAGGGCATATATATGTGCCTTGAATTGTCATAGCGGCACATAGCATGTGCCGGCAATACTTGAATACAGGGGCACATATATGTGCCTTGAGTTGTCATAGCAACGGCCCAGGCCCGATTTGAAATTGTGATAATCCAAAATAGAAAGGCTGCTGTAGGGGGGATGTATAGGAAGTATAGATTAGCCTTTTGACTCTCTAAATATGAAATTTAGCTTATCTATTATGGATTATCTCTTGGAGATGCTCAACGTGTAGGTTTGCTAGGTGTGTGCATGGAAGGGAACACCTATTTCTTTGGTGTATGCAGATGTGAGAGAAGACATACGCTGCATGCATGCATTATGCGTGGCCAAAGAAAAAGAGAAAGGAGAGATTGCATGCATACACAGGAAAGTAGGAAAGAGAAGTGTGCTGCATGTATTTGTGCTGCATGCGCTAAAAAGAAAGTATTTGACCAGCTGGATAGATAAAGGATCTCAAGAAAATCAAGCCGGTTTTTCTGAGATTCTCAAGACACCCAAGACTATCATCAACTCTATAGAGTCCGTTTGTATCATGCCTATTTTATTTAGCCAAGTCTAACAGTAGAGTTCAAGTCGGTTTGTGCCATTAGGGCCAGGTGTGTTCGGCTATATAAGCCATGAGTACGCGTCATGTAAAAAGGGACGATGATGAATTAATATATTATTTTCAAATAGAGTTATACATTTGTTCTTCCTAGAGTTTAACATACATATACAATCTAGAGAGGAATTGGGCATTCTTAACCCAGTTGTTCTAATGATTCCTTGTGTTTTGCAGGAAGAACATCACAACTACTTTTGTGTGGTCGAGTAGACAAGGACCGAAGCGTGTGGAGTAGAAACAATCTCTGTAATAGAACCCTCATATTGAGTTGTGACAACCATAATATATTGCACTTGCAATGCCAAGTATTGTAGTATCTATGCAAATAATTAACTCCTTCTTGCACTTTAAATTCTTCATCTCGAACTCTTATTTGAAGCATAACATTCACTGATGAATAAAAACCTCCAGAGAGTATTATGTAGCTGCCATCAAGGTATCATCGAATGGTGAACCAATTGCCCCTAACTGACACTGATTTTTTTAAAAAAATCTCCTCGATCAAGCGTAGCCCAAATCAACCCATTATGTTGAAAACCTGCAATTCCACCATAGACTCTATATGTACGGATCTTGTCATAGTAACCTATAGTATACAATGAATCATCGAAGAAATCATAAATAATTAATCCTGCACAGATGCCACCATTAATAGGCACAATGGCATGAATTACAATGAACTCCACCTCTAGCAGAAAATATGCAAAGTTGATGACACAACTTCTTGATGGAAGATGATGATCGGCTGAGGTAGGAGATAGCGTAGTACGACACTGGTGCATGGCACCGAGTGACGCGAGTGATAGTGCTGGCAAACCTAGCACTAGAACGGTTGCCGAGGTAAAGCATCGGTTGATGCTTGGTATGGCATGGACTGGTGCTAAGTCAGAGTCAAGATGTGGAATAGAGTTGAGACAAGTCAAAATTACCGAATTGAGGCTACTAAAATCTCTTGGTATATATATTTGTGTACATAATAACGGCTTGTGAAATCCTTGATTATACTCCGAGCAAAAAGTTTAGAAATTCTGGTAACCTTTCCTTGGCGCGACTAGCAGAAGTCCTCATCCTGCACTAGGGATGGCAATCGGGTGCGGTGGGTACAGTAGTGCTCGCCCGTACCCTGTACCCGCGACCCCGATTTACGCCCGTGGGCATACCCGCAAAGGACCATGGGTAAAAAACCTCGCCCATACCCGTCGCCCGCGGGCATACCCGTTTACCCGCGATCAATAGATTCATAAAGTATGTCTACAGATGTAGAAAAACAAGGCAACAATATGAACAAATCAACTTTATGCTTTCAGTTTGGGGATTCCAAGCCTCTGTGGTTCTAATCACTAGGATTCCAGTTCATTATTAAGTTAGGAAAATCACACATTTTCCAATAAATCCAATAAATTATGAAACATAGCATTTCACCTAAATCCAATAAATTATGAAACAAACCTCTAGTTAGGGACTTAGGGGTAAACCGCTAAACTACAACAAAGGTCATGATTACTCAGGAATTGCTAGCATGGAAGATGGAATATACCACTCTTGAAGTTGTAGGCTCTTTCGAGGTGACTTGGGGCGTTTCTTTGCCACTAACACCACCATGGCTTGTTGAAACAGGGGCCTTATCTGATGAAGCATGAGCAAATACTGGTTAGTCATGATCACAGACTACAGGAATTTGGGATTAAGTCATGGACGAATTGAATTAAGTCAGTTTAACATACCTTACTCTGAGGCATCCGATCAATCCCCTTTCTTGCTGCAAGTAGCAACAATATAATGTATCTAAATCAGGATGCATAAGTATATATAACAAGTGGCAATTACAGAACAGTAAGGGAAATCTTAAGAGCTGCTAAGTGAAATGTTAGGAGCCGCTATCCATCTACATCAGGATGCACAAGTCTATCATAACACACAGAAATTATTGAACAAAAAGATTTGATTCATGGGTGGGACAAAGCACAACCTTCGCTGGTGAAGAAGGCGATATCCCAGGCCAAGCTCTTGCAGAGGTTAATGCCAGCCTTGGCCTTCCACTGCTTCGGAGATTCCGAACGCTCGGGGACTTGCTCCACCTCGCCGTCCCAATCCAGAACCCGCCCCGCCGCCGGAGAATCACTAGCGGGCTCCAAATCAGAAGCTTACGGGCGAAAACCAAACTAGAAGAGATGGGGAGGGCGGGAGGTTGAGAAACGGGGGAAGAGAGAGATCGCTTACGGGGTTGAAGCCTGTGGTGGTGTTGATGGTGAGGAGGGAGATCTCGTCGAACTTGGGGCGGAAGACGGCGAGCTGGGCGGGGAGGCGAGGTTGAGGCGGCGGTTGCAGGGGGAGAGCTAGGTGTCGCCGGAGAAGAAGGCGTTATAGCCCGCGAAGGCGACCCCAAAGGTGAACCCGTCCCCGCGCTGGATCCGCGCGTCACTGCACGGCTCGTACACCCCGTTTGTGTCCCCCGCCGCCAGCCACGCGAGGCCGGAGACGAGCGCCAGGGTGAGCAGCATCCGCCGCGGTGGTGGTGACAACGTGGAGGCGGCGGCCATGGGCTGAGAGATTCGCGGGCTCTTGGAGGCACTGAGTTGGCTGGAGGTGTAGCTTAGCGAGGGGCGGAGCCGGATCTGGCCGGGTGGGGCTGGGGTGGAGGCGACGGATGGAGCGAGGGGCGGAGCCGGATCTGGCCGGGTGAGGGGCTGGGGTGGAGGCGGCGGATGGATGAAGCGAGTGCGAGAGGGTCGAGGCGGATCGGCCGGGTGGGGTGGGCGGAGGCCCACCGCCGCTTTATTTCATAGGTAAACGGACGAGACGGGTAGAGCTAACACTACTACAGAAAAGGTCATCACAGACGGTTCGCGTCATCACGCTGCGGTTTTGTGAACCGTCTGAAATTATGGGTCGATGATAATACGAGGTCATCACGCGGTTTTGAGCAACCGCTCGTGATATATAATTATCACAGAGCGGTTTTAATTAAAACCGTCATGATATTTACATATCACAGACGGTTTTAACTAAAAACCGTCATGATATTTATAAATCATGACGGTTTTAACTAAAAACGATGCGTGATTATAACTATCACGAGCGGTTTTTAGTTAAAACCGTTCGTGATATTCCTTTCTATTCCTAAACCTATTTACGTTTATTGGCTAGCCTCAGGAAATGCTAGCCATGTCCTCTGAAACAAGCAGATCAACATGTACATGTATACATCCAATTCACATGTCAATTCATTTCACAAACATAAAACATCAATTTTTATTAAGATTAGAGTATACCATTACAATATCTCAAAACAACGAGCAGGTTACACAACAAGAACAACGAGCAGGTTACACAACAAGAACAACGAGCAGGTTACACAACAAGCAAAGATCATCTATGCCTTCTCGCCCCTGATGCAACGCATGAGCTGAATGTCTTTGATGACCACCATCGTCGGCGTTGATTGAGCGTCTGCCCGGTTGGGACGAGCTAGATGCTTCTGTGTCGTCTGCAAGGAGGAGGACAGCAAGGAGGAGGAGAACAACAAGGAAGAGGACAGCAAGGAGGAGGACAGCAAGGAAGAGGAGACTAGCAAAGAGGCTGGATTTTGGGTATATTTATAGGGAAGGGAGATGGAGGGAGAAGCGGGAATTCAAAATTTTTGGTGCGGGAACGGAAAGGCGGAGCTACGATTCGTGGGGCTGAGGATCGACGGGCCCAGTGGTCAGAATATCACAGACGGTTCTATATATAGAACCGTCTGTGATGAATGAATATCACAGACGGTTCTATATATAGAACCGTCTGTGAATTGGAGCACAAATTTTATATACCGATGCAATATAAACAACTACTCTAAAAAAGATAAAATAGCAAAGGTTTATATAGTTTATATATACTCATTTGAAAGGTTTCGACGAGATCTACAACTTTGCAGTTGAAGAAAAATCCAAATTCCGAAAATAAAACCAAGAAAAGGGCAAAACAGAAACCAAAACTTACGGCGGGTTTAGGTCCAAAGATGGCCGATTTTGGGTCTTGGAGGTCGACTGGCGCAAGCGGTCGTTTTGTTTTTGGATCGGGCTCGTCGTTAGCTTTCCAACGAGTACAAGAACGTCAAACGGACACCGTATGCAAAAGTTATGCCCGTTTTATCAAGGTGTCTCAAAACTGAACCATACTCGGACTTAAGCGGGAAAATATGAAAATTTGAGGGATTGCAAGGCGGGAAATGTATCGCAGACGGTTTTATAATAAAAACCGTCTGTGATATTTCAGATTATCACAGACGGTTTTTATTATAAAACCGTCTGTAATATTCTAGTATCACAGACGGTTCAGCGGTAAGAACCGTCTGTGATACTCATTTTTCCCGCCACAAATACCACAGACGGTCTCCAAATTAAAACCATTTGTAGTAGTGTAACCCATATCCGTACCCGTTTACCCGATAGGCAGAAATTTCTACTATTTTTATAATCGTGGACAAAGAATACATCTCATACTTAGCTCTATTAGGTTATTTACCTACGAGCACACGGGTACAATTGTCATCCCTATCCTGCACTTGAATCAGGAAACGAGAGATACCTTGGGAATTGTTCCGTGATAATTGCACCGATCGGCTTTAATCACGAAGTCACGGTTCTGCCTTCGCTTCGGATTTGGTGCTGCAGCCTGCTGCTTGCGACGCGTTGCTCCTAGAGTTTGATTGCATGCTGCCGTGTGGGACTCTGATTAGCTTTCATGGCCGACTTCAGACGCACAGGAACAAATTTTGATGTGGACTGACACGGTAGGAATTCCTCTTCTGTTCTGAAATAGGCGTCTGCTTCGGATAGGCGCGCCTAGCAAAAGTCCTCATCCTGCACTTGAATATGGACCGACAAGTCGAGATTAACTCGCTCGGTTGTCGAAGTAGAGCACAACAGAGAACGATGGCTTGTGAAAGAAAACGTCGAAATTCTTCGATGCGGCACGGATGCCTGTGCAGGCGCCGAGCGATGGTGCCACCCTCACGAAAAATTCTATCGTATGCCGATTCCACAATTAAGTTTGTGTACTCAGCAAATGAGGCTTCAACACGTGGTAAAATTACTGTAGCAACTATTTTAAAATATATTCTCCGTACATACGATACTATAGCATCAATTTAAAAATATTATTTCGTACGAGCTACAGTGTTGCTACAATAATTTATGCTACGTGTCCGAGCCTCATTTGCTGGTTACACAAACTCAGTTGTGTAACCGGTACACAATAGAATTTTTTCACCCTCAGATATCACCTCCTCCCGGCGTAGATGCTTGGTGTCATAGCTCTAATATTATTTATTATAATATAGATAGTAAAATTTGATGATTAAAAGAACAGGTGACGTAAATTTAATATGAAAAATTATTGTAGAAAAAATTATGAATGCACGAAGGCAGAATTCACTATATGAGAGATATTACATGTATAAAAACTTTAACGTATCTCAATCATATCACTATAAAGGTATATATATAAGTTAGAAAATAAAAGGTCTAAAAATTTACAAAATCGACATAAGGTTAACATATGTATCCACTTGAATACATCATACTTTAACAACACCGCATAGCTAACAAATATCTTTAGGCTATGTTCACATGCATGCATCTGGTGGTTTTGTCAGCAAAACATGGAACCCTTAAAAGTGGCCACCTTGGGTCACAGAATGTTGGCTTCAGTTTTTTAATCTGAAAAAACGGGGAATGTTGACTTCAATTCAGAGTTGCGCTTACCAAGTAATATATGCAAATATATTCTACGATGGTGCATCTTCACCGACGATCACTCCTTTTACCAAATATTTACTAATTCATGTCACTTCTCTATTTGCTGGTAATTGCATTGACAATGTATGAGTTTTGGTTCTTTAAGTCGCATTACTTGTGTCGTTGTTGTGCTGCTTGTGCGCTGTGAATTGAATTGACAGCCATTCTGTGTCCAACATGAAATGAATCTATTCTATGAATGGTGCCAAGTTACAGGAAGTCCCCTTCATGGTCATGCTTGTAGCCAAAAGGCTTCCCTATATGAGGCCTGAGCCGTAGCATACTGGAAGGTGGCGAGGGTGATCGTCCCTCCGGTCTTGATTCGATCCTTAGATGGAACTTAATGTTTCTCGTTCTCAGGTACTGTTGTGTGAACGGTATCATCTAGAGAGCACATATGCGTGCACGTTTAGTGAGGTAGTATGTTCTCATACTTTGGAGGTTATTAAGCCTCCGTTTAATTTTTAGCGTGTGTAGGAGCATTTGGTGTAAGTGGGTGTGTGTGAGTTATGTGCGTCTGTCTTATACCCCTAAAAAAAGGTTTCCTTACATGTGAAAATTAAGAATTAGCAAGTAGGTAACCAGGGCCGGCCCTGAGGGGGGGCAAGCGGGGCGGCCGCCCCGGGCCCCTGAAATCTAGGGGCCCACATATACTATGTAGAGTATATACATACTTTGAAGATTTATCTTGGGCCTTTTAGCCATGGTTAAATACTTTAATACTTATAGAAATGAAGAGTTTGCTTTGAGTATGATCATTGCCAAAGATATTGCAACTTAAATGAATGTAAAGCCATCATTTCCACTTAAGCGGCGTGTTCTTAGGAAGAAACAGTTTGATGAAATTGATTGTGATGAAGCAGTTTTGCAAGCTGAGAAGGAATTTGAAGTTAATTATTTTCTTATGGTTGATACGGCAATCAATTCATTGGATCGAACTCCAAACATTTAGAAGTATATTTGGATTTTTAATGAGTTCAACAACATTAAATTCATTGGATCAAACTGAATTAAAAGAATGTTGTACAGAATTTGAGAAACTTTCTCTCTAGATGGTTCATCTAATGTTGAGTTAAATGATCTAATTTCTGAGTTAAGTGTTATGCAATTGACTTTATCAGATAAACCAATGTCTACTATGGAGATCTTTGAGTTTGTCAGAGAAACGGATTGTTATCCTAATATTTCTATTACTTATCGGATTTTATTTACTATGCCTGTGACTGTGGCATCAGCTGAAAGAAGCTTTTCAAAATTGAAATTGTTGAAGAATGTATGTGTGTATGTAGATTTATATTTAGATATTTATACTAGGGCCCCCTATTTTTAGTTTCGCTTTGGGTCCTTAAAATCTCAGGACCGGCCCTGTAGGTAACTGTGTTCCACAATATGATTGCCAAACAAGTTCTGAGGATGATGATGCTTAATTAGATAGTGATGCCCATGCATCAGCAAGTTGCATGACTAATAAGTCAAAGTTAGCCTAACTTACTACACAGTACCCTGCACGAAGGGAGGAGACGAGAGCTAGTCTTCCGCTGTTAATACTGTTGCACTACCTTTTTTCAAAAAGGTGAAAATAATTAAAGGCCGGAAAAGTACGTGCAAATCATTATATACTGAAATGGAAAGGTCCAACCTGCTTTTGCTGAGTTTTTTTTCTGCACTACGGTACGGTATGCATGCACTGATCGATCAAAAGGAGAAATTGAGATAGCTATATACTGCTGTAACTGATCAAAATTACACATGTAATGGCTGTAACTGCTCAAAATAACACATGTAGTGGCGAATTGGAGCTAGCTAGCTGTCAAAGAATGCCCCTTACCAGCCATTTCCACAGAGAGAGAGAACAAAAAGGAATGCTGCCATCCTTTGAAAATTCTTGCCCTTACAGGGCCTGTTCTTCACCTTAAAAGCTGGTAGTTTTTAACTTTTGCTACAGTATCTAACTTTCAAACGGGGTATTTTCTCAAGACGAGGTCTACAAATTAAACGATCTACATGTTAAAAGCCCAACATCTGTACCAGCCAAAATCACAAGTGAGTATTTGTCTCTCCGCAATCTGTACCGTAAACAGCCAAAATTCAAAAATTTCAGCCAAAAACCATAAGTCGCAGCCGAAAAGAACCGGCCCCATTATACACATTCTGCCCTTTGGTTCTTTGCACAAGCATATGATGTGAGCCTTTTGTTCTGCGAATTATTTACCAGGAATGTGATACATAAAAAAATGATTGCAGTATGCAGAAGAAATTGTTCATTGTTTTCGACAGCAGAAGCTAATTAATTATGGTGTGACCTGAAGCAAAATAAAGGGTCATTTCTCAGCTGGTGCAAATCTAACACGTGGGTTTATATATTAGCTAGCTAGTGAAAGAAAACTGTCGAGACACATACTATTCATAGGCTGTTAGATACTACTGATTAACATTTAACAGTACCACACGCAAAAATTGGCTGGTATCAAGTTTTAATTCTCGAATTTTGATTTTTTTTGTTACCGGTTTCAAAACATCCCAAAAATTAAGTTTTGCTTTTCAAATTATAGTCGGTTTTTCTAGTGACTAGTCGGTTACCGTTAGCGGCCGCCGACCGGGATTACCCCCGGTTATAGGTTTTGGAACCTTGGATTTAACCATGAACTGATCCTAATGCGATCAAGGCAATTATAAAGGACAGTTTTCCTTTTTCTTTCCTACAGTCGTCGTACTATTATTAAGTAAAACTGTGAGTATTTTAGATGATCACAGTTTCAAGAAGAAATTATATGTTCTATCACGATATATCATCCCACATTAATTTGTCTATACGTGCGATAACTCATGCCACAATCAACTGTACATATGGGAGGCTAATGAATTACTCCCATGTACATATATCAGTTGGGAATATATATATATATATATATATATATATATATATATATATATATATATATATATATATATATATACTAGTATATTGTCCATGCGTTGCAACGAAATCCAAAAATTATTTGGTGGGGGAGGCAACGCACGGGAGGCAGGCGCACATGTTTCGTGAGGAGGGTGGGGCCCACACGTCAGTCGGTTTTTTTCTGAGAAAGAGTGGGAGAGAATGGACCAACCACCAACTCCTTCTTTTATAATAGTATATATATATATATATATATATATATATATAGGACGTTGAAATGGGACACCTAGGTGCCCAGACACCTAGGCTCCCTGCCGTTAGATTGCTTTTAGATACGTGCTAGAGCAATGGTATGTATGGTATGTAATATATTAGGCATGCTGGATCAATCATGGAAGGAAAGTCTTAATCATGGATGGAAAGTCTCAATCACACTAGCACGCATCTAAAAGCAATCCAAAGGTAGGGAGACTAGGTGTCAGGACACCTAGGTGCCCTATTATTTATACTATATATATATATATATATATATATATATATATATATATATATATATATATATATATATATATATATATATATATATATATATATATATATATATATATATATATCCTTAAGGAGTTAAATGTTGGCAAAGAAAAGTAACCTAAAAAGCATCTGCATCGAAACATACGTCTTAAAATCAATAGATCACAAACGGTCATTATATTTATACACTTTTCTGATCACAGGACTCGTCAATCAAATGACAAACTGAAGAATAACACATAATTGTCAATGGATATATCGGAGCAATACATGCCATGCTAATTATTCTAACGCTATCCTAAAAAGATAATGGAACATACGTAGTTCCGCAGATTAATTACTGTTACACCAGCCAACTTGTTTTGACATCTTCACATTAAAAGATTACAAGAAAAGTATCCCGTTTAAAGTAGCATCCCACCAATCCTTCAGTAATAATATGCCGAAATCTAAAAACCAATTAAGTCTATTTGGTATATGCATTTGCAAACTTGTTTAAATCTACAAACCAATGAAAGTACAACGTGCGTATGCTTCGATGCTATTTCCAGCAATTTAAAGTTGACTCAAATTAATTTTGATGAAAACAATGAAGTGAAATTTATACAATCTTATCGTATCATTTATGTATAAAAAATGTTTCTATGATTTTCTACCTAACAAGGAGCTCTGACTTACACTTACGAAGGAGTAAGCACCCAGGTTAGAGCCCGAGTGGGAGGCGTGGTCGATGCCACGCCCTGCGAACTGAGAAGCGTTGTTGAAATAGGTAGATCTGAGTAGTCTCTCTCTCTCTCTCTCTCTCTCTCTCTCTCTCTCTCTCTCTCTCTAAAAGAGAGCTGGATCTGAGAACAGGCTACAGTACTCCTCTAGCTGCCTCTCTGGTGCTAATTACTGCTAAATGATGCTGGACATATACTATGCCAAAATCCACTTGCACACCAGAATTATTGTGTTCGGTTTAAAACTATTTAAGCGTTGTAGCACAAGAGTGGCATCGAAATTAAGCCAAGAAAAAGAAAGAACGTATACTGTATAGAAACATGCATGCATCTAGATTGTCATGCATGGATGAGAGAAGATGAACTCACCAATCACCATATTGATCGTATTAATTTACCGGCGCCTAACATAAGCACCTACGTGTATGCATAGGTCCTTCCATTAACTCCACACAGTTGCAGAGAAAAGTCAGCAATATCAGGCATGGAAGTACCTTGCACGTATGGATCTGCCTTATGTGGATGAGGATGATCTTGCATAGAAAGAAGGTGCCTGCTTGCTTCTAGGGTTTAGTAGCCTTTCTTGTGCTGCCATGAGAAGATGAAACTGCCAGATGATCTGATGGCTTAATTCCCATTTAAGCTGTAGGCTGCAAATCATCTCTGCAAGAGCACTACTTTCAGATCATGCTGGCAGCTTCATCCACTCGTGGTGCACTAGAGAGAGATACAGAGAGAGAGCTATCATCCTTTTGAGAGAGGTGGGGAGAGAAGAGAGGTGATCAGAAGATGTGGATGTGAGAAAGGTGATGAGGGCTTCTTAATGAGCCTTTCTTCTTGCTAATGCCGGTTTGGACTGCTGCTAGGAAAGCTGATGTGAAAGAATACTTCAGGCTTCAGAGGATGTGGTCCCTGAGAAGATGGGAAATAGAATATTGGCATGCTCATGGCTCACCCACTATCATGAACGCTAGCGCTTTTCGATGTATAAGGCGGGCTTTTCAAAAGCTGTTACCGAGTCTTTTGTGTATCTCTATACCTAGATTTTGGATATATATAACTCTACTAGCATGAAATTTGTGTACACGAGACTCGTGTCTCTGTTTTAGTTACGCAATACAAATGAAGAAGTAATGTTTGCACTTATGGTAGGAATATAAAATGAGGGCATAACAGTTTTCCTTCAGTGCCATAATTTTCTTCAATAAACCGCTGAAGCTAGACTTAATTTTTAATGGAAAACACATGATACCTTCCATAACTAAAGTTTACTTTACTACTTGATATTCAACAATACATGGGATGCATGAGTAGACAATCAAATGTTCAGGCACCATGTTCATATATTAATCGTGGTTACTGTTACATGCATTTCAACCCAACAAAAGCCAACAGATGCTGTAAATTGAGGTGGCTAGCCGGTGAGCATAGCAATATCCGTAGAGGCCTAGACTGTAAAGACAGAATAGGGGGACCATGCTTCTTATGACACTGTTGTTCTACATGCAACTATGCAAATGATCATCATCATCAAAGAGAACAAAAGGCATCTCCCTAAAATACCATAAGCCAACAAGATCATGTGATCTCCCTGTTCCTAAGACAAGAAATTGAATTAACATAGGCCAACAAGATCATGTGATCTCCATAAGACAAGAAATCTGTTGTTAGTATTTCTTAACCACTTGTCTCTGACTTTTTGTGTACAGGGATCTAGTATTTGGTCAGATCCAAGAACCAACCACCTTTAATGACAAAGAAAGAGAGCAGGAGAGTGGGGCTAGAAAAAACCAGTGCCTAATATTAGACACCACATCACAAATGGTTCCCTAAAACCATCATTATTAAATATAATCATAGGTGGTTTTAGTTTAGAGACCGTCTGTATTGCTGCTAATGATAAAAAACTTCTGTGAAGAGGTAATATCACAGATAGTTCATGGTAAAACCGTCTATAAAACTATCACAGACGGTTTTAATTAAAAGCCGTCTACGATGTTTCCCATTATCATATACGGTTTTTAATTAGAACCGTCTGTAAAATATCACAGATGGTTTTTATTTTACAATTGTCTGTGTTTTGTCCTTTGTCATATGAACTACATAGACTACTGAGCTGGAACAGATAAGTGTGACCACTGTGACTAGTCACTTTTACAAAAGACAAATTCAAGTTAAATTTATTACAAAAGTCAAAAAAAAGAGATTCTCATATCTTGATCTTCTAGGTTTCATATGCTTCCTCTTCTACTGTTGGAGTTGGAGTATCAGCAGCTGTGTTCTCGAATGCCGTGAAGATTGTCCTTGCCCTCTCCACTTCCTCCTCTAGCCTGGGCAAATCATTAGAATGGCCCATAATCTTAAAGAGGATGCCATGACAAGTTTCCTCAGAATCGACCGCTTCTGCTTGATCGGCAAGGTTATCCATGTGTATCTCCACTACTGCAAGAGTTTCTTCCGCTTTGCACACATTGAAGAGAAGAACGAGGCTGAGGGCGGTTTCCCTTTCCTGGGCGGCAAAGAGACACCTCCATCGATGGCGAATGATGAGATCCAGCTGACGAATGGAAGCGACTCGAGGAAGGAGAGCAGGGCGTAAGCGGAGAAGCTGCTCCAGACATAAGTTTATGGCCGCCTGTGCAAGGTTACGGACAAACAACTCATGATGGATAGATGAGAGGAGGAGATCAAAAGATTAGTAGATGCCATTATTGAGAAATCTAGTGAAGAAGATGAGAGAGAGGGCAGTTTAGAAGAGATTGAGTTTGTGGTATCAAGGAATTGTGGAAGTTTAAGGGTCACATACATCGAATATTAACAGGCGAGAGTAGAGCACTTATTTTTAAGCATTATCACAGACGATTCGTATACCAAACCGTCTATGATATTGCCATTATCACAGATGGTTCGTATACCAAACAGTTTATGATATGTGCCATTATCATAGACGGTTCGTATATCAAACTACCTCTAATATGTGCTTATCAAAGACAGTTCATATAACAAACTATCTGTGATAATGTTACGACACCTATCCGTGGCATCTCCCCCAGAATTTCGATCTCACTCGTCCATTCTCTCCTCATCGAGCGGTAGGCATCGGTTCCTCCCACCTCTCGCCTCTTATTACTCCCTTCTCCCTTTACCCCAATTTCACTCCAAGAATGCGTGAGTTCCACCAGCTGCTCCTAGTTTATCCACTCCTAACTTATTCATGCTTCCTCCTCTTGACGATGGCGACTACCGTCGTGAGCTAGCTCCTCTGGTTGTGACACAACGGTTCACTGCACAAGATACTCTTGTTGTAAGTGTCGTAAGAGTGTCTTGTGCAGTGTCACCATTGTGACACAAAGGTGACACTATAGCCACCTCTCCTTTATTACCGGTGATATCCGCCATCCGATCCTCGCCTCTCTCTTTTTATGCATGTATCTGAAATTACGAAATTAATAGATGGCTAGCTAGGGTTTCGAGTTCATGTAGATTTTACGGTTCCCTCCCCTCTCTTACGGTTCACTAGGTTGTTTAATCTTGTTCACTGGTTCACTAGGTTGTTTAATCTTATTCATTGCAATGTTCAAGAAGGCGCTAGGCGCTAGGTGGGTGGCAAGGTGGGGCCTAGCGCCTAGGGGGCCTAGGCGGGGTCTAGGCGGCCGAATTAAAAATAAGGATAGCAGACGAAAATAAATAATCATGTATATATATTTGCTATTTAGAGAGGTCTCGATTGAAAGAAATCCATTAAAAAAAGTCTATCCGTAAATTTTAAAAACCATAAGGACTAAATCACAAAAACATTTATCCCACCCGACCCTGCCGCCTATTAACCCTAACACCCGACCCCGCCGCCTTTAACCCTAACTCTTTCGGCCTTTCTTCCGCAGTCCGCGCCGCACCGTCCTCTGCTCTGCTCCCTCCGCGCCGCATCGTCCTCTGCGCCTCCCTCCACGCCGCCCCATCCCTGCCGCTCCCTCCTCGCGCCCCTTTCGCGTCACTCCCTCCGCGCGCCTCCCCCGCCACCTGACGTTTCCCTCACCGGCTACCATGGGAGCGGCGGCGCGGGATCTAGCGCGGGGAATCCGGATCCGGCAGCGGGATCTGGCGTGGGGACTCCGGATCCGGTGGCGGCGGCCACGGGATCTGGCGCGGGGAGTCTGGATCCGGCGGCGGCGACGGCCTCGTGTGTGGTAACACTTTTCCCTCCCTCGGTTTATATACTCCCTCCTCTATTCCTTCATTCCTTGGCGTCATGCGGCCACCCGCCACCGCGCCCGCCCAGCCATCCGCCGCGCCTAAGCTGCCTGGCCCCGCCTTGGACCGCCTCGCCGCCTAGCCACCCGACTAGGGGCGAAGGCCGGGTGGCACCCTGCCGCCTAGCGCCTAGGCGGCCGCCCAGGCTGCCTTCTTGAACACTGGTTCACTGTGATTCACTTGTCAATTGTCTCCAACTACAACAAGCCAAGCTTAATTGTACATGCGTGTATTTGTTTATGGATAGTTAATTTATTTCATTTCAGTTAACTGATTTGTGAAATAGATGTTCTTATTTCTGAAATGAATGTGAAATGGATGTTGTGTTTCTACTTGTTTCAGAGGGCATGACTAGCATTTCCTAAGGTTAGCCAACAAACATAAATAGATTTAGGAATAGAAAAGAATATCACAGACGGTTATTAACTCGTAACCATCTGTGATTGTCAACTATCACAAACGATTTTTAGTAGGATCCGTCTGTGATATATGATTTATTACAGATGGTTTTTTCGGTTTCTACCAAAAACCATTTGTAGTTTGCAGTAAAAATGTCTATGATAGTCAACTATCATAAACAATTTGTAATAAAAATCGTCTGTGATAAATCATATACCACATACGGTTCCTACTAAAAAACCGACTATCACAAATGTTTTTAGTCGAAACCGTTTGTGAAAGTATGCATCACAGTCGGCTCGAAAGCCATCTGTGATAATCTCATATTATTACTGATCTATAAACTCAGATAGCTCATGGAACCGTCTGTAATAACGTTTTTAAACTGTCTATGATGATTTTTTGTGTAGTAGCGCAGCTGCCTCAGATCAGTTTGCGTATGCCTAGGAATGCAGATTTTATGCCTATATGCCTTCTCCTAATCCAAACGCACAAGATCGATGGGAGTGTCAATACAACACTGAACTAAACAATTGTGAATTTAAGCACATCTAGTTAAGTGTTGTATAACATTTCCGTCTCCTCTAGATCAGATATTAGGTAATTACTTCGTCACGAACAAAAACATAAAATTCTTTCCTTTGAGCTTAAAGCTTCAACTTTACAATATTTTAAGCTTACAAAATTGGAGCTTATGGTCTCTTTTTTTAGCTTATGATTTATGATTTATAGATTCTTTCAAACAAACAAACGCTTCTTCGTCGTTTTTTCAAAGAAGTTTATCGGAACAATTTTTTTTAAATAGCTTATCAGTATTCGATTCATTCGCATAAATATTTATGCTAGAACTATAAGCCATCAATTATCGGGCCGTAGCACAAAAAGAATACAGCTGTATCCTCGCAAAGGGAGAGAAGTTCACGGCGGGAGATGAGACTGGGCTTGTACTAGTGCTACCATCCAGCCGAACAGTATATGGGCCACGCATAAGTAGGCCCTCCTATTTTCCCTCAAGCCCAAAAGCGGACCCAACACGCGCACCTCTTCAGCCCAACAAACACACGGTTCTACGAATTCCTCTTCTTCCTACCTACGCACGCCTAGCGGAGTTCGATCGATGGAGCAGAGCCAGATGCCCAGGGTGAAGCTTGGCACCCAGGGCCCGAGGTACTGCAAGCCCTACCCCAATCCTCCCGACTGCTTGCCGTTCTTGTTCTAGATTCTTGCATCTGGTCGCAAATCTTTGGAAAAGAAGCGATTGGGGGGGGTGTGTAATGATGCTCGAGGTAGGTGTCCAAGCTCGGATTCGGGTGCATGGGCGGCACCGGCGTCTACAACGCCGCGGTCCCCGAGGAAGCCGGCGTCGCGGTTATCAGGCACGCGTTCGAGGCCGGCGTCACCTTCTTCGACTGTCAGATCCCGGGGAGGAATCCGACTAGGAACTGGTTCTTCACGGAAAATCTGTGGATCTCAAAGGGGAATCGCCACGAGCAGCAACGAGTAATCACTACAGCTAAGCTAGGGCTACAGTAGGGATAAGTTTTGACGGTGAATGTTCTTCTTCATTCCACTGGAAAGGTATTTATAGGAGTACAGATCCACCATTACACGTTAAGACATGATTACTACTAAACACCAGATTACATAACGCTAAACTCCACCCAAAGTGAAATTACTTAAATGCTTAACTGACAATACTACTGTCCATCCTGACCGTCCATGCTTGCCAAAAGATTAGAAGACATCCCAGCCATTGCCGATAAACCTCACCATGCAGACGAGAGTTTTCTTGAGACTTCTTCCCTTCTTGAGATACCCGGGATGGCTGGTTCGACATTTCCTTCCCTCAAGAGCATACTTGTCCTCAAGTATTATGATCAAGAACCCATGATTTGTTAGTCTTGGCATAAGATTCCGGGAATATTTCTTGAAATTTGATTTCTGGTTTAGCAAAATGCTCAACACTTGACTCAGGTAGTGCAGACTTGGTAGGACACAAAATAAAAGTATGGTGGCCTTTGGATAAGAAATTTTATGAAGGTGTTGTGCAATCAAGGACGAGCACATGAAGTGAGAACTACCAGCACAAATATGTTCACCAGATTCTTCCATGGTGCAGGGAACCATAAGATCAGGATTTGCCAGGCGCTTCAAACATTCAACAAGCTTGGGAAGATCAGGGTCAAGAAGCTTTGCTATTTCAATTGCATAAGCCTTGTCACCCATAGTGTATATATACATCTCAAACATATTGCTTGTTTCTTCTAGAAATGTATGCACAAAGGGTCTCAACTTTGTAAGCATCTGCATTGACTCTAATGTGAACAAGCTTCTGTTCAGATTGTCTTTTGATGCAGCAGTTTGAATTCCCAAGTCATTTTCAAAAGCAGAAATATCATGGAGCTCGGTTGAGTTAATCAGTGTATGATCCAAGTCTAAAATAAGTACTAGCTTTCTTTCACGCAGCAAATGCTTCAAATCAGCTCTACGTAATCTGTCAATTTCTGAAGTATCAACCCTCAAACCCTTGTGGATGTAACCAAAAGCAACTCCTGAAACATCTTCTTCATCTTGTCTTTTCCCACATCTAAAACAAAGCCCACCAAAAAATCCAGGAGGTGGAGGACATACCTTGACTTGAACATCTTTAGATGAACCTGTAATGGCATCTTCATCAGGCCTCATTGCTGTTCCTTGATCTTGGTGTTGTTCCTCCACTCTACGCCTTGTAGTACTGCTCTGCTTCTGAGGGAACGCTGTGGATGCTCCCCTTGCAATTGTATCGTCGATAGCGCTAACAGGAAACCAAACAGTAGTCACATCACTAGCCCAATCTGGCAGTTTTATCTTCCCATTATCAGTAGGGATATTCTCAACTATTCCAGTATCAGTGACACTTGATGAGGTTAAGGAAGCATCAGAAGGACCAGAATGCTCCCCATCACTCCTGTAATTCTCTATCTCAATCATCTGGGACTCATCAATTTTCAGTCCAGCACCCGCATCTATGTGCAATATGCCATCTTTCAAAGAATAATCTATTGGCTTGACAATCAATCCAATCCACTGGAGTTCATTCATAAATAATGCAGAAGGTACAGCAGAAGTGATAATGTCAAATGTGGTAATTTTTCTACCTGGTACAAGAACACGTGTATATGAACTCTTTATGGCCTTAAGACTTTCAACCGCACTAGAGGAAGCTAATAATCTTAAATTGAGAGATCCTAGAGTGTTGTCATCTGGGAAACCACTCCAAACCGCTACAGATAGTGTACCAGGATCTCCATCACATAATTCAATTGGTGGAGCTTGATTTCTAGCAAATGTAATTAATGTTGAGACCTCAGGGGGCACAGGAGGCTTCGTTTCACTGTGAGCAAGCCGAACAACCTTTGACTGGAAGGCTTGTCGCTCTTTATACGAAAATAAGCCACTCTTCAGAGAAAGTAACTTTACACCAGAAGCCAAATAACCAGGGTCGACATTGAAAATCTTCTGGCATTCTGCAAGATTGGGAATAACCTCTGCCAACAGCTCTTCCCGGCCTTCTGCAGAATAAAGAGCACAAACTCCCTCATAGGATTTTGCAGCCAAGCCATACTTTCCATGTTTAAAGAATACGGCCGCAATCTCTCTATCAATCAAACCGTTGATCAGAAGAGGATACAGATTGTGCTGTACAAATGTCTCCACATCTCCAGGATAACAAATAACAATTAAACTCCAAGTCTTCGACGCCAAATCATCAGATGGAATATTGTTCCATATTTCTTGGTATCTTGATGCAGGACGCCAATTCTTTTGTTGTCTCCTTGTCCATTGCAGATCAGTAAGACAAAATTGTACTCTAACGGAACCTGAGTTTCCAGTTTTTGCACCAGATCCAACAAGGAGGGTTATCAAAGCAGACCCAACGCTCAAAGGCCCTTTACAATCAATGCAAATGATATCAGAAATTTCCCAATGTAGTCCCATCATCTCATCATTTTCACATGAATCCCAATCCAGATTTTCAGTCTTGAGCCCTTCTGATGAGAAAGTTAGGAGAAGCTCAAGATGCAAAGTTGTGTCACACATTACAAACTCCGGATTAAGCATAACTGGATCTCCCCAATTCATACTTTTCGATCCTGACCCGGGATCCCAGACACGCACAACCAGCTCAGTACCACCAGAGACAAATTTGTTCCCAAGCTTTGGTTCAAGTGGAGCTGACTCCACATTGCATGGCATATTATAGCTCTTGACAAGCCCAGAGTGATTTGCATCCCCAATTTCTGACAAGAATCTGTCTACTGAACCACCAGATTTGTCATCCTCTTCTTTTGGTAGCCATCCATAACTATGTTTCCCCTGTTGATTTGTCTCATTCCAAACCATTTTACCCAAGCATTTAGATTTCAAATAATTCTGGAATGCTAAGGTGTTCTTGAACCCAATCCCATCCTTGGTGAAACTGACAACTGCATAGCTATTATACCCCTCAGAACAGTACACAGCATTAAATTGCAAGGGATTGAACTCAGCTAACTGACTGTGTTTTGGATTATTGGGCTTACAAGCAGAAAATTCATATGAATCCAATGAAGAGAATTTAAAATACTCTAACATCAACCTTATAAAGTAACAATGGTGATTTTTAGGCAACATCTGAGCCTCAAGATTGTAGAGGACTGCACCTTGCTTCATATGAAAATGAGCTCCATCCTCAATTGTGACTCCAGCTTTACTGAAAATATCTCGATTTAAACCACTGATAACACCCGCAGTTAGAATATGGTCACAACCAAAAGGATTTCCCATTGCTAAGCATTGCTGACCCACTCTAAGAGCGAGGATTGTCCCACATTAATCGGCTTCAAGAGTGCAGAGGGAGTCCATCTCAAGAACAGCAAGATCAACTGCATCTGGCAGAGAAAGTCCAAACAACCAGGATGGAATTCCAATTTCTCCCTGTTCTGGCACTACATCTTCACTAACTCCTGCCATCAAGTTCACCTGTTGATCATGTTTACACTTGTGCTCCAAAAACCCTTTGCCTCTACAATATTTGCAACCCCCAGGAGTGAATGATTTCATGGTTGACTCCTCTTTCTGAACTACAGCTTCCACTAAAGGTTCTCCTCCAACAATTTCAGGGGAATCAAGTATAGGACCTTTAGCTAGAGACTTAAAGAAACTAGGAGCCCTATCATTTCTGGGATTGGAGTCCCACTGTCTTGCCAATTCAGATTCACTATTAGTGTTCAATTTGTTGAGAGTAGGAGTAGCAACAAAAGCATGCGGCAATTGACTCTGACCCCAACAATCTGGAACTACAGAATACCCAGTAGGAAGTGAAATATGATTACCTTCCGGTGTACCATGCAAGTGAACTCCCTGAGTGCTACTAGGGTTGATCCGCCTCAGATCTTCAATCATTCTATGCCACGAGGCTTCCACCCTGTTCATACTCTCTTTCAATCTATTGAACGATTTCTGGAAATCACCCCTCTGCTGTTGAACCATGTCGGCCTTGTGGTTGGCCACCGTAGCTATTCGCGGACATTTGTGGATTCGACGCCACCGCCGTACCTCACCACCTTCACTCGAGCGCCATGGGTTTCTTCGTCCAAGCGCCGATTCGAGCCGCCGCCACCGTCGGAATCGATTTGGGGATTTCTACCGAACCCTAGTTTCCAACCCAAATCAGCTCCGACCACTTCACGCCGAGGATCGATGTGCTCTGATACCAATTTGTCAGATCCCGGGGAGGAATCCGACTAGGAACCGGTTCTTCACGGAAAATCAGGGATCTCAAAGGGAATCGCCACGGCGACAACGAGTAATCACTACAGCTAAGCTAGGGCTCTGATGAGGGATAAGTTTTGACGGTGAATGTTCTTCTTCATTCCACTGGAAAGGTATTTATAGGAGTACAGATCCACCATTACACGTTAAGACATGATTACTACTAAACACCAGATTACATAACGCTAAACTCCACCCAAAGTGAAATTACTTAAATGCTTAACTGACAATACTACTGTCCATCCTGACCGTCCATGCTTGCCAAAAGATTAGAAGACATCCCAGCCATTGCCGATAAACCTCACCAGTCTGGACGGAGAGTTTTTCTTCAGACTTCTTCCCTTCTTCAGATACCCCAGGATGGCTGGTTCTGACATCGACACCGCCGGTGCCTATGGGCCGCACACCAACGAGGTCCTGCTTGGGAAGGTAAGATGATTTTCCGACTCCAATGCTGTGTTTACGTCTCGTTTGGTTGGCGGGCAGTGGAATTCGTCGGGATGGTGGGAGTCTTCATGTGTAGGCAATGTATTAATTTCTGGATGATAGTATCAAGTGAAATTTGATTCAAGATTCTTTATTGGCACAAGAATTGCATTTCTTGGGAGACGTGGTGTTACTATATGATGATTGGTATGATCCGATTTGTATGCCAGGAATCCACTTTGGGAAGTTTAGAATGCGGAACTTCATGGAAATCATGCACTATTTTTTTTATCCATTGATTGCAGCTTGGGATTGTAAGTAGATGAATTACATGTTGGCGATTGGCATGTTGGTGAGAGGGCACGATGATGACGCCGTATCGCATGGAAGAAAATCAGCGAAGCTCTAATGGACAGCAACCCCTGGGCGTGGTTTGATGACGCAAGAGATGTTGAGGGCATGGGCAGGGGCGGATCCAGCGGTGGGGTGGGGGGGCTCGAGCCCCCCTACCGCTACCGGACCCTTGGAGCCCCCCTGGAGCTCCCCCTAAATTTTTAGCCATGGATGTATAATGTAGAAGGGGCTGAGGTCGAGCTGAAGGTACTTCAGCCCCTCCAAAAAATTTTCCTGAATCCACCACTGGGCATGGGTATCCAGCTTAGGGCCGCAATATCATCATTCTTGTCTTGGGATGCAACAGTAGAGAAAGAGATGCGATGACGTTGCTGACCCCCACATGGCAACCATTGTGCTCTACAGTGGGAGGCACGGTGTTGGCCAGCCGTGTGGAGATGACTGCCGCTGGACAATTACAATCTTCCTCCTTAGCAAAGGCATCAAAGGTGAAGCCTGAAGAGAAGTCGTCGTTAGTGATGTGGCCAGTGCCAACGCCGGCGTCAGGGAAGGTGGTGGCAGCACAACCATTGCAATGCACACGACGCCTCTTCCTGCTCCTTTAGCTTGTCCACTATCTCCATAGCCTTCTTAAGTAAGTCCATCAGCTCCTTATTGCTAGTCTCTAATGATTCTAGGATAGATAGTACATCACCAGAAGCCATGTTGAGTGGCTCTGATACCGAATGATATGGTAGGGGATAGACCAGGAAGGCTTAAGATCACCCTCCTTGCAGAGGCTCTGATTTGAAGACCAACCGATTTAGAACTTGATTGCTTTATTGCTTAATGATAATAGGTATAATGTTGTCCCTTTTATGGGGATGACTAAACTTGACCCCTAAAAAACATATCTCTATATTAAAGAAACTAATCTCTAATAATATGAAACTTATCTCTAACACATAGAAATAATTTATAAGGAAATAAGCCTAAAATAATAAAAAACTAATTATTATATTCCTAATCTACGATATACTAGAGAACCACCCAAATCCGTACATGCTACAATACACGTCGGAACTGTTCACGCGTTGCTATAGTACATGTGCGGTACAGTTCACATTTGCTACAGTGCCCCGCGGTACTATTCACTCACCTACTGCGTGTACACCGAGATCCTAGGCCATAACAGAGGGAATATATGCAATAAGCCCCTATACATGTGATAACCATGCAACCTATACATGTCTAACACCCCCTTCAATCTTATAGTGGATCAGAAATACTGAGTTCCCCTTCAATCGTATAGTGGATCGAAATACTGAGTTTGGAGAGGTAAAAACTATATTAAGCTATTGTCTGTGCCTTGGTGAAGAAATTTGCCAGCGAAAGCTCTGAAAGTACATACTGAAAAGCAACCACCTGCGTTTGCACTTGCGATGTCACGTAGGAAGCATCAACGCCAATTTGCTTTATGAGCTCATGCTTCACTGGATCGCGAGCAATACTGATTGCACCCGTGCTATCTGATAAGAAAGAAGTCAGTGCAGAGATAGAAACACCAAAGTTCGCAAGGAACCACCATAACTAAATGATCTTAGTAGTCAGTGACATCATAGCCCTCAACTCAACCTCAGCACTCGAACGAGAAACTGCAGTCTACTTCTTAGTCTTTCACGCAATAAGAGAGGAACCAAGAAAGACACAGTAGGCAGAAAGAGACCGATGGTCAGAATGGTCACTGGCTCAGGTCGCATCAGAGTATGCCTGAAGCTGTAAAGAGCTAGAACAAGAAAAGAAAAGATGACAAGAGATGATCCCACGAAGATATTGTATAACATGAAGAAGGTTGATGTAGTAGAGCTGAGTGGGACCCGAAATAAATTGACTCAAGATGTGAATAGAGTGAAAAATATCCAATATAGTGATCCCAAGGTAAACCAAACTACCGACAAGGTGACGATATCGAGTGGGGTCCTCAATGGTCTCACCATCAGTGCGTCGAAGATGGACTCCAAGCTCCAAGGGAGTGTCTACCGTGCGCTAATCAGTGAGACTAGCACGAGAAAGAAGATCCTAAATGTATTTCTCTTGGGAGAGGTAGTAGCTTTAAGGCTTGGAAGAAAACTTAATCCCAAGGAAGTAATGAAGGGAACCAAGATCAGACATCAAGAAATGCTCACTAAGACGCTTTTTCACAAAGACAATATGGTGTGGATCATCCCCAATAATGCTCATAGCATTCACATAAAAAAGAAGGAGCGTCCGACCACGAGAAGCGTGAACAAAAGAGTAGGGTCATGATCACTGGCGGTGAAACTGGCAGCAGTGACAACGAAAGAGAAGCTCGCAAACCAAGCGCGAAGGGTTTGCTTGAGCTTACAGAGAGAGCGATGAAGGCGACAAACTATATCGTCAGGGATAGAATACCCAGGATGTGGCTGCATGTAGACCTCTTTACGCAACTCACCATTGAGAAAGGCATTCTTAGCATCCAACTGAGAGATGGAGCATTGAAAAACAAAGGCCATGTTAAGAAAAGTCCGAATAGTTGTCATATAAGCAACAAAAGCAAAAGTCTCATCATAGTCACGATCAAACTCCTGCTGAAAATCGCGTGCCACAAGACGAGCCATATAGCGCCCAAGGGAACTATCCGAGCGAGTCTTGATCTTGTACACCCATTTGCACGTAATAGGAGTGACACAAGTAGACAAGGGAACAAGATCCTAAGTGCCAGTACGCTCTAGGGTAGCAATCTCCTCTGCCATCATGTGCTGCCACTCCTAATGAGCAGCAGTTTTATGGTAAGTCGTAAGTTCAGCAAGAGCAGTGGCTGCAAACCCGTAGCACTCAGGAGGCCTAACTGAACAATGATCATGAAGATCATACCCAGGAGTAGAGACTGGAGTAGGATATAGCAAGGACGGAAGAAAGGAAGTAGCAGGAGGAGGCACAACAAGGGATGTAATAGGTCGTGGATGGTGAGAGTAATGCAACGAAAAGGGGGAGACAACCTCAATAGAAGAGGTAGTAGAAGTAGGAACAAGAGAGTCTGAAGAAGCAGGAACAGACTAAGGTGAAATGGGTGAAGGTGATGAAAAAGGTAAAGTTAGAGGGGGAAGTGGAGAGTCAGAAAAAATTAGAAAAGAAAGCGCCTCAAAGGATGCTGAACTGGTGGAAGAAGACCGAGGGTAATAAGGACGAGACTCATAAAAGGTGACATCTCGAGATATACTCATCCTACGAGCAATAGTACCATAACAGCAATAACCATTATGTTCAGAACTGTAGCCAAGAAAGACACACTCAACTGACTGAGCAGTCAGCTTAGTGCGCTCGCAAGGGAGAAGAAGATCAAAATAGACACAACCAAAACAACGGAGATGACTGTACTGAGGTGGCCTACTAGAGAGACGCTCGACTAGAGTACAACCCTAAAGAGCATATGAAGGCTACAGATTGACAAGATAAGTAGTCGTACAAATAGCCTCAGCCTAGAAATGAGGTGGAACATGAGAAGCAAGCATTAGAGCATGAGCGGTCTCAAGTAAGTGACGATACTTCCGCTCAAAGACACCATTCTAAGCATGAGCATCAAGACAGGAGTACTGAGGAAGAGTACCCTAGTCAGCAAGAAAATGATGAAGAGCAGTAGATAGGTACTCACCAGCAGAGTTAGCATGAAGGACACGAATGGCCGAATCAAACTGAGTACAAACTATAGTGGTAAACGACTGATGTATAAAAAGAACCTGACTATGAGAAATAAGATAGATCCATATATATCGAGAATAATCATATATGAACATTACATAGTAACAATGACCCTTTTTGAAACGAAGGGGGCTAGACCCAAACATCAGAATAAACAAGATCAAAAGGACGGTGAGACACAGAAACACTAGAGGGGTATGGGAGTTTCAGCTGCTTGGCAAGCTTGCAACCCATACAGTGTTAGGAAGTGTCACTAGAAACAGACCTAAGAACACCACTCCGAACTAGCAAAGACAGATGTGAACCTCTGATATGACCCAAATGATAATGCTACTGGACGAAGGTGGCAATGGAAGAAGTGACTGAAGCAAAGGCAGTGGAAAGGATCGATTGGCTGGTGGAGGCAGTGGAAGGTAGGTGCAGCCAGTCAAGCTCTCAAGAGACGTTGCAAATCATGATGCCTAGGGCCAGTCTCAACCAGAGTCTTGGTGCGACGACCCTGAACACAACACGAGTCAGACTCAAGAATGATACGACAATCATGGTCGGTGATCTAACCAGCGGACATAAGTTGCATAGCTAGTTTGAGAACATAAGAGACTGCAGGAACAAAAAAGGAAGAAGTAGAGAGAGTATACCAGAGCCATGTACTGCCAATCGCCGGACGACCGTGCGAGGTCGCAGAGGCCAGAGTCCGGAGAGTGCGTCCCGGGCTCCCCGCTCGTGTGCATACTCCGGTGTTGACACCGCGAACGTGTACAGTCGACCCCACCCCTGCACGACGACGGGGACCTTCCCCCACCCCCGGACAACGGCGGTGACCTCCCCCATCCCCAAAGGCTTGGACAACAGTGCAGAGGAGGTCACCGGGGGAGGCGCAGCTGGGGTGGCAGGAGGCGGCCATGGAGAGGGGCGAAGGGCATGGCCAGCGGTGAGATGGAAGCGGGCGGCGTGCATGAGGTTGGCCGGGGAGGAGGGCGACGGTGTGGGTGGGGACGCAAAAGGTGTGGCTGGCGGCGGGCGCGGGGTTGGCCGGGAGGGCTGGAGGAAGGAAGGGAGGAAGAGCGGTGAGCCACTGCTGGTGATCAGGAGATTGCTGCTGCTGCTGTTGCAGGTGGTAGTGGTGATGATGCTGCTGTTGTTTGCGGCTACAAGAAGCTTTGCACTCTCTTCAGCTAGGGCATCACAGAAGGTCCTGTGGGTGAGCAGGCTGTCCTTCCTACATGGATATTAGTTGTGTAAACATAGGATCAGAGGGAAGAATTAGGGATTAGTTTGTGGGCCAATTAATACTGATGTGCACATGAGTACAGAATGCATGCATGCATGTAAAATTGCATTTAGCTTTGGTGAAAAAGTTGTTGTCATATGATTGGTTAAGTTTTTTCGTTTCAATTCTAGTACTCCTTTATGACACTAGAAATGAAGAGGGGTGTGTGTGTGGAAGTCATCATTGGATTCAAGGATTCACATGGTAGCTGTAGATGTAAGTAGTGTAGATGCAGTAGTGACCGTTTGATTCCTTGATATATTTCTAGTGTGTTCATATGCGAACTACTGTGCATCTTCAACAGGTTTTCTAAGGACTTAGGGGTTGCCCAGATGGCAATTTATACTAGCTTTAACTACATGCTTTAATTTCACTTGCTAATTAATGCAGGGTGTTCCAAGAAATGGAAACATGAAAACAACCCTACTGCGGAGACAGATTATCTATAAATACCAAGTGTTTCATCAATTCCTCTTGGTTAGAATGTAGATATAGCTTGAACATCTTGGAGAATGCAAATCTCAAGGCCACATAAATGCACAACCTTGAGTTCTTGCAGGCTGCAAGTTTCCAAATCTTGTCTGGTGTTTCACCAGATAAAATCAATCATTTTTCTAACCATCAGATGAAAAATCAATAGCCTACACTACTATAAAAAAGGCTATACTGGACGCCTCATCACATACGGTTCCAGAGAACCGTCAGTGTTGCAATTATCACAGATAATTTTTGTTAATAACCATCTGCGATATTATCACATACGGTTCGGATTAAAAACCGTCTGTGATGTCAGCATATATCATAGATGGTTTTTAACACAAACTGTCTGTGATAATATCACATCACCGATACGTGGCATCTCTCCCAAGATTTCGATCTCACCCATCCATTCTCTCCACATTGAATGGTAGGCACCGGTCTCCTCCCACCTCTCGCCCCTTATTACCCCCTCTCCCTTTCCTGTTGCTCCTAATTCATCCACTCCTTATTCGCCTACTTCCTCCCCCAAACCTGAAGCGCCCTATCCCCTCGACGACGCTGACTACCGTCGTGAGCTCCTCCACCTTCGGTTGTGACGCCACGGTTCACTGCATAAGACACTATTGTTGTAAGGGTCGTAAGATTGTCTTGTGCAGTGTCACTGTCATGACACAACGGTGACACTACCGCCGCCTCTCCTTCATTGTTGGTGATGTCCCCCATCCAATCCCTACCTTTCTCTTTCTTGATGCTTGGATATGAAATTATGAAATTGATGGATGGCTAGTTAGGGTTTCGATTATGTAAATCTTGATGCTTCTAAATTTTTTCTTCTACCAATTTCTTGAAGACTTTAATCCATAGACTAAACTAACTTCTAGCGCCTTGTGTGAACTTAGGTATGGAGAGGAGACTACACGCCAAGGCCCATTCAACTATTCAACAGGTTCGGAAACTTCGGTGGCCGTTTGAGACCCTAAACGATGTGTTTTTGGAGATTTCATTTTTCTGGAGCCTCGCGAATGAATCAAAGCTGTCCTTATGGATTTTCGGATGCAACTTTTTATTAACTTTCAAACGAGTCTAAGAACATCGAAAACAAAGTTCGTATTCAAAAGTTATGGTTGTTTTATTGAGTATCGCTTTCAATTGATTTGTGAAATAGATGTGTTTGTTTCTGAAATAGATGTGAATTGAATATATACATATACTTATTGTATTCTGCTTGTTTCAGAGGGCATGACTAACATTTCCTGATGGTAACCAATAAACAGAGATATAAAAGAATATCACAGACAGTTTCTAAGACAAATCATCTATGATACATCATCACAGATGGTTAGTAGCTAGAGCTATCTGTAATGTGCGAGCATCACAGATGGTTTTTAGTTCGAACCATCTGTGATTTTTGGTTCAAGCCATCTGTAATAGTCTCCTTCACATACGGTTTTTTATACGAACCATCTGTGTTATGGCTTATCACAAACGGCTCATAAACTGTCTATAATAATTGTATATTATCAGTTCATTCAGAAAATCATATATAATGATGATTTAGAATCGTCCGTGATAACTATTTCTATAATAATGCTAGATTATTCCACCTACCCTATATAAAATTTCTCAACCTACACCCTCGGAGCTCGGGGCAGACGTAGACGCGCTTGCACGCCGGCGCCTCGCCCTTGGCGGACGACGACGGCGGGCTGCTGCGCTGCCGGAGCTTCCAGGGGAGGTTATGCCCGCGCCGGTGCAGCTGCAGGTTCTGGTCCCTCTGGAACCCTTTGTTGCAGATCTCGCACACGAACCGGCTCGTCGCCACCAGCGTCCGCGGCGACAGCGCGATCACCTCCGCCTCAGGGTCTCGCACCACCAACGAAACAAACCAATCAATCAAAGAACTACTGATTCTTGATGAGAAGCAGACAAGAAACTCAAAAGAAAATTAAAGGCACGCTAATTTAATTCTCTTGCAGGGGTTCAGGCCTTAGCTAGCAATTCAGCTAGGTCCCTAAATTACCTGGATTGCCGGGCTGGCTCCTCTTCTTCTTGGCCTTGGGCTCCTCCAGCTGCAGCTGCACCGGAGGCAGCAGCAGAGTCGCTGCCGGTGAAAAGACAGGGCTGACCAGGACATGGTCGCCGATGTCTCCTCCATGAGAGTTGGAGTTGGAATGTTGGATCCAGTGGCCTCCTGATCAGAGGGGAGGTCAGAGAGCAACATGTTCGCGCTATCTCCTTGTTCCTGTCTGTTTCTTGGTGTCTCTCTCTCACTCTACGTGGCTATATGGTTGTGTGGTCTCAAGCAAGGATGGTACTACTACCACTGCGCAAGTGTGTGTAATGGGTGAACTGAAACCAGCAGCATGTCCTGTCAGGTACTCAGGTTGGTATATATCAGCATGTGGTTAAAAACCTGAGCTCTTACTTTGCAGCACGTCCTGTCAAGTTACCCTCCCTCATCATGTATTACCTGGTAATTCGATTGGGCATCGCATGATTAATACATGGGTTAAGTATTGTGCAATGCTGATCGAATGGTGGTGCAAGGCAGTGACAACATGCAGAAGCAGCACCAACTTTAGTTTTTGTGGTAAATGGTGAGCTTATTGATTACTATGTCATATTAAGATTTGTAGTAATTATACACCAACCATCTTGCCAAAAAAAAATCAGATTGTCAAGGAAAATGTGTTTCCATATGCTTGATAGATGCCATCTTTTTTGGAGACTGCCAGTCTGTTGCACCTGATAGAACTGAAGGGGAAATCCATGGTCTGCTTAGTTCTATGCTTTAGCTAGTTAGGGCTTCTCCCATTTTGTTCTCTTCTGGAGCACTCGGGTTTTTACCTATGAACTTCTGGTTAAAGTGATGTGTTCAATGCACTACTTTTCTTCTTTTTCTCTTATCTGTCAAAGATGAGAGCAATGTGGCGTTATCTACAGAAGGGCAGTAAGATCAGCTTGACCTGTATACATGTTTTCTGTTTTCTACATTTCCCGTTGTGGGGTGACTGGTCGATACATAATTCAAGCCATCGGTATAAATAGATCAGCCACATTAATTAGCATATATATCCCGTGCTAATCCGAGTGAGCTTTCAAATATTTGTAGTGCTAGATGATCTGTTCCTATTGCCTCTTTTTTTACAGAGTACAAGTCAGACACATACAACTCACACCACTACACGCGTGCGCTTTCTAACACACGCTTAAAAATTTTGCTAAGATATCAAGACTTTAGAAGCACGGGCATATGTTTTTCCACTGAATGCATAGACATGTGTCGCTATAGCAAGGGCTAGAGGGGGAGTTACCACCACAGCCACTCACTGATCCTCGCCTTTTAATTTTGGTATTTTCCCCCACTTCCTCTGGTGTTTTATCTGAATATTTTTTTCTTCCTGAGTTTACATCACACACCTTGTGATTGATGTTTAAAGACTACTTTCTGTATACTTGCAGGCAGTATATTTTGTGTAGGGGTTAGAAAGCCTGTGTTGGACAAGTCAGATCAGGCATCCATTCTTCTCTAGTCTTGGTGGCCTTTCTTTCCTGCAGGTTTGGTCTCTGATCACTCTTTACCTTTCTCCATCTTTCTGAAACTCTTCAGTAGTATACGTTTTGATGGTTTTGGGAATGAAACCCATCTTAATTCCTTGCTTGCTGCTTTAATCTTTTCCTTCGTTTGTGTATCTCCTTTTCTTATTCCATCCATGCTTTTCTGGCCCTACGGCTGGCTGAAGTGCAGGGGGAGTATTATCTCGCCAGCCCAACTGTGGCTTTGTGGCCTCTCCTTGTGCTGGTTGGTTGGATCTCGATCTAATGCAGTTATACTATGATGGATAAGTCTTTGTGTCAAAAACAATATCTTTGTGCTTTAGGACAACTTTAAACTAACATCTTAGACTAGCTTTAGGACAGCTTTTGACTAGCATCTAGGACTAACATCTTGGCATATGCTTGGCTGATTAGCAGCCTATAAATATGTATCCCCAACCCCTCAGGTAGGTATGGCATTGTGTGAGAAATAAACAAGAAAAATTACCCCATCCCCAAGTGTCATCCTCTCGATGAGAGTGAGGATCTTGCTATCACCAACAGCAAGAATCCAGCGAGTAACATACTATACAGTAAACACTGTATTTTTATTCAACTTTTTTTTCATGTTTGTGTGCGTGGAGAAAGCAATGCACATTGCGAAGTGGTGTGGTAAGTGTGCAGATGTTTATCCATCCAACTACCAACAACAGGTAGCAGCTGTATCTGATGCCGATTTGCCTTTTCACTGTTTTAGCAATTGACTGGTGAAAAAATTGATGAGTTGCTACTATTTGTACTGCAGCTTGCTTCATGTTGTTCTCTCTACCTGTCAGATTTCTTCATATGCTGTGCTTACATCGGTGTCAAATACAGGAAAAGGCATAATGATCCTGTTAAGCCTAGGCATTTGGCTACTTTAGCTATTACTATACAAGATTAGTGTATGATTTTTTTATTTCCTCAATTAGCCAGATGTATCCGAAGAGCTCAACATCACTGAACAGCCCCATCCACTAACTTGAACCATTCAGTTGCACACAAAAGCACAGAGCCCGATCAACATCTTTCAGTAAGCAGAAATCACAGGTTGTGTATGGCTGAGGGTATGGATTGTTGCCAAATGCCAAGAAACTGCAGAACTTGGGGCAGAACTTTGGCATGGTGTACTGCGAGCGACGTTAAGACATATGTAATATTTAAAGAAAGAATATTGTTACCTGGAATAACTTGTAATGTTAAATATTGTTACCTGGAGTAACTTGTAATGTTGTAAATTTGATAAATAATGATGGACACTTCATCACTCGAAGTAAATTCTTGATGTAAATGTTTTACATAAACCTGCACATTAAGAATTAAGTAATACATGAGAATCTTGTTATATGGACAATACGAATATACGATACAGCTATTGTTCTTTAGACTTCTTATGTAAGTATGAAAAAATAAAAATAACTGCAAGATAATAAGACATAGTAATATAGATCAAATAAAAGTATAAAATAAGTTTACAACCATATATTGACATAGTTCGCAACATCTCACACCAAAAGTTCTCAACGCACATTGTAAATTTCTCATAAGTAACAAGTCACACCGATCGACCAATCTATTACTCCTAGTCCTACCCAGTCCCCAGTATATATAGCAAATAAACAATCAATCTATATAGAAATTAGCAAATAAATAATTATTCTAATCGTCTGTCTATTCAGTATTCACTGAAATGAAATCATTCCGTCGATCCCAGCTCCCTAAATCCCAATCTCAGCCTGCCAACCAGTCTCCAATGTAAGCACTAAGCGGTAGTTCTGTAATCTGTAGTTAGTACTAGTACTCCAGTACAGTAGTAGCAACTTGCAAGCATCAGCATTCAGCATATTTCTAGAAGACGCTTGTTTTAGCAAGCAGAGCAAGTGCTCGTATATTGTACTACTCTTGGTTTATCGAAAAGTGATCCTGGCTCCCTAAATCCCAATCTTGTTTTATTGTCAACAAATTATTAATTCCATCAGCCCACATAGGCAGCAGAACACCGCGTATTAGCAGAGTAGCAGCACGCAGCACATATCAGCACAGCTGCAGCCTGCCGCGTGCACAGAAGCAGAGCAACAGCCAGCAGCGCACACAGCAGCAGGCCAGAGCAAACAGAGATAAGAGGAGACCTGGCGAGGTCAAGACGACGGTGACGGGTTGGAGGCAGCGACAGCTAGAAGGCGACGTCGGAGGCGGTTTGAGGGAGGAGACAGGGAGAGGGAATCCCTAACCCTAAATCAGGTTTGAGAGAGGCAGAGCCATCACTTTAGTTCAGCACCCTCTTATACCTCCCGCTTCTTGTCTAGGTGCCGCCCAGCTTCGCCTCAGCTGCCTTGAACCGCTGTTGACCACGCCTTGCGCCGCCTGGAGCCACCGCGCCTTGTGCCGCCTCACCCGCCTAGCGCTGCCTCAGACCACCGTTGGCCGCCTAGTCAGGCCGAGCGCCTAGCCGGCCGATTACCAGTATATCGCGGTGGGGAGGCCACGCCTAGCGCCTATGCACCGCCTTTTAGAAGACTGGTAAGCAGGTATGTCAACCTGCACAGATCTTGCAATTCAACGGATAAGAACCATGGAACTGGAGTAGACAAAGCAAAATGCATTTCAGTTTGAACTTCAGAGGGGGTACATCAATCACATGGATGGGACTTAAATTTGATTACAAAGGGACCATACTGAACCTACAACCAGATGCCAATACCTGACGAACGACCATACGATTGCACTGGCACAATGTACTAGAACTTGACTCAATTGCTGTATATACAGTAAAACACTTCTTCCACGGCTTCTGGTTGTCGAGCTACTGAATACCAGCTGATGACCACTCCATGTCTACATCAACTATCTTCTTCCATAGTCTTTAGGATCACTTCGTAAATCAGCATCGCATAGGTGGATGTAACCACTACACTACACATCATGGATCTCCATCAAGCGACTAGTGCATCAATAAAAATTGAGTATTGTTATACTTAAACGGTTTCTGAATGCCATGCATGAGTAAGGGCAGTCAAGCTAAGTACTTACAGCATTAAGTCTTCAGCATCTAGCCAGCGGTGTCCACAGTCCGGGCTCCCGCATGAACACCTCATGTAGTCATATTTCCGCAAGTCAACCAAATCTGGTTAAGAAGCAACAAAGAAAGTTCAGAAACTAGTAACAGGGAAGAAATGGGGAGACACAACAAAACAGGCAATCGTAAAAGCATAAATCAGAATAATTAGAAAGAAAATCTGCATTATCGGTTGTCAGCCTTGTTGGCAAAGATCCAATCACTACTCTAATCCTCACTCCTGCAGATATGAGCAAGATGAATAAAATGAAACGTAACTACATTAGCAATGTTACCAGATATGCATCATTGAATACGAAATGTACCAGATTGTTTAAGATGATCTTCAATAGTACTGAAGCAGCAGTATTTGATGGTTGAACCATAACACTACTCTACTTTGGGCTAGTAGAACTCAGATACCCCAACTGTTGAGCCCGTTCATCAACATCTTCGGTGCTTCTTCCCTCCAAATTTGACTGCCCAGCCTTGTCCCCGAAATCTCCAACCAACAGCTCTGCCCAGAAGTCGTCATTGAGCTCTGCCTGGCCATTAGCTTGATCCCTCTGCTCTTTATCTGCCTTACCATTCCCAAGCTCCTGAATGTTCAGTGCTAAATTCTCCAGCTCGGGGATTCCAGGTTCACTGAGCTCATTGAGGACACCCGAATCAAACAAGAACGGTGATTCAAGTTGCTCGCTCTGACTTGCTTCCCCAGGGCTGTAAAATGGAACATTGTCTATAGGCCGCCTTCTTTTCTTCGAGATGGCATCCTCGAGCTCCTTCCTCTTATCTTGCTGCTGAACCAACTGTTGGAAGAACTCTGGGTTACGCATTGCTCTTGCCAAGAACCCCATCATCTGGACCTGCTTCTGCTCAGCTGCTCGTAGCCTCTCTTCCATGGCTTTCACATGATCTTTAGTAGCTTGCTGCTCCTGCCTTAGCTTTACTACTTCTGTGATCAAGATGTTCTTGTCACGCTTCAGCCTGTCAATTTCTTCCTCAAATCCAAACTCACCGACCTCCAGGCATGACGTGAGGGCCTGCTGCCGCGGCAGAGGCACATTGGATGCCAGCAGCTTCCTTCTTTTTATCATCTTCAGGAGATGCCTTTGACCCCTAAGGAAACCTTCATTTGCAAACTCCCACCTGTCAGGATCAACCTTCCTGAATCCCTGCAGATTGAGACAAGCAATGACCATTGTCAGGTCATAGTCAGAAGGCAAAACAATAGCTTACGGATAACTTTCCTGTAATTTTCAGGATTTAGGTTATAGCTTTTCACCGTGATGTTTTACTAACACGAAGTATAATTCGCAGGTTGTGAAAGAAAGCAGCAGTATACTATATCATTTGAAGGTGATCTGTAGTCTTCTAGAACAAAACAATCTGGTTCTCGTACTTCATCCAGTATCTTGTTCCATCTAGCTACAATAAGAATTTCAAGAAACTATGTCAGGATGGTACAATCGTTCCCACATCTCCTTGCCTCACTGTGATATGAAGCTCATTGGACGATGTATTGCTTCAAGGATAAACACATGAAGTATTGTCTCATACACATGCATCAGTGCAAACTCAAAAGTTTCACAACAACTAGTACACATGCACCAGTGCACACTCAAAAGTTTCACAGCAACTAGGTTGATGCGTCCTGACCATCACACAACCTATAGCAAGCACGGCTGGATTATGATTAAAATCCGAGTTCATCTAGGGTACAATTATCAGTTACGAGTAGTGCTCCTATGTTCTCCTACAAACTACAACCTGCACAAGACCTAAACTGGTTATTAGTGAAGTAGTTAGCGAGTAGTCGCAAGGCAAGCCCTTGATTTGCTCTGAAAATTGTGCTTCCACAGTCTCTCAGCCAAGATATCACTATAACACTTCCCTACAATTATACCTATTTCAGTTCAACTATTGTCTCTCTTCATAACTAGATATATGCAAGCTCATCATGAATCTGCAACAAAATTATAAGAACATTTTTTTCTAGACTCCATAAACGTGGTTCTCCTTTCAGTTTCCACAGTCTGAGCGAATAGTACCTTATGCTTCTTTGAAATGCTCTTGATGTTACTAGGACTCTAATAGGAGTAGATGCCTACACTGATAAAACCACCAAAAGGATTCTACCAACCCTACAACCTCTCACTCTCTCTCTCTCACACACACACACACACACACAAAGATTGTCCAACCATTGCAGCATTTGTTCAAGTATTTCAGAAAGATTAGCAACAACGAGGAATCGCCACAAGATGCCTCTACTTCACCTCCTTATAGGAAAGAATTTGCGACATCCGCCACAAGACAAGATCAAGGGTAACATAGCAGTGCTCAACCACCATCATAACACCATAAGAATTAAGAAAGGTTTAACATTAACAATGCCCAATTACCAGCAACGTAAGACACCGTAAGAAAAGATTGGTGCGCAAGAAAAGGGTGATCACTCACATAGGTGTTGAGCTGGCGGACGAAGCTGGAGAAGTTGTTGTGCTTGAAGAGGCGCGGGAGCAGCACGTCGGCGAAGACGTGCGGGTCCCACACGACGAAGCTGTTGCCGGCGCGGCTCCACGACACGACGCCGTCGGTGGACGGGTCCTCCACCAGGTCGTATGTCTTGGTCAGGAACGGCGGCAGGCCCACCTCGTGCAGCCCTTCCATCGGCCGCGGTGCACCCCCCGCCTCAGCCACGCCGCCGCCGCCACCTTCCTGCGACGGCTCCAGGAGCTCCTCCTTCACGATGCTCGCCGCCCCCGGGTCCATGACCCAACAAGTTCACCAAGAACTCAACTTGCCGGATCAAGAATATGAATTGGACCAAGAACCCAAGTTGTGAGGCCAAGAACCCAATTGGACCAACAAAACTCTAGCCGGATGGAATTGCTAGGATAAGTGGTAGGCGGAACGAATCTTGGTTGGCTATTTGGGTGAAGTAAGCAACAAAGGTGAGATTTTTATGCACTCAAAACGGTCGGTAAATTTGCTGGGGGGGCTGGGAGGAGATGGGCGGTGGTGGCAGTGCTAAATACTCCTCCGTACGTGCGGCGTCGAGACACATCGCGAGGTTGCGGAAGGTTCTGGAGGAAAATGCGGGTGGGCGGTGAGGAAGACGGCGCAAGTGGCCCGGTCGCATCTCGACCACGCGGCCAATCTGCGGCCAACACGCATCAAAGCCAGCCCAATTGTTACGTTTTCATAGGGTTTTATTACAGGAGCAAGATTCCTCCAGGGAACCGGATCCTCCGTGGGGTCCACGTGTCAGTGACCCAACGTCCCTGACGTTGATATCAGGTGACCCCCACTCCCTCCGAGAGCGTGTAAGATATTTTCCTCCGATGCGAGTTTTACCTTGAGATAGGCGTTTTTTTTTCCCTGCGGCTGACTTACGACTCTAATTGATGATTTTTAACTTTAATATAAATATTTATATAAATAAATTGATAGGCTGATTTAAAAACTGTTTTTGATAACCTATTTTCAAAAATAATTAAAAATTATTTTATTTATTTATTTAAAAGATCATAAACTATACTGAAAAGAAAATAGCCATATCGCATATACTCAAATCACCGTCCAACAAGGCTTGCACAAGTAACAATACAATACAGGGGCAGTTTGAAGGGGCATCTGGACACGTGGCACCTGCAGATTGGACCTCCATCTTGAAGAACTTGCTCAGTTTGGTTCTCACAGTTCACCATATATCTTACTGCCTACGAGTAGAACATTACGATTTGGTGTTTGCATGTCATTTGTGTGGCTTCTTTTCTGGCATTGCTGGCCGGGCACGTCAACAACGGGTAAAAGGTTCATTACATGTTTGGACCATAAGATCTTCATTTGAAACAGTGCAATTCGACGGGAATATTAGAAAAATTGTGAAACATGTTAGAGCAAGTACAACAATGATCTTATAGCCAAGCTAGTCAGCATTTTTGCTGATGTGGAGGAGAGAAGAGAGGAGACAGAGGAGAGCTTGGCTCTCAGAGCAAGTCCAATAATAGAGCCAAGTGTTTGGCTATAAGTCAAGTTATAAGAGCCAAGTTATACAATAATCTGTCTTCTATTTGTCTACAAAAGATTTTTATTATTATGTGATGCATGTCTCACATTCTCTTCCTACTCCTCCTCACATACATTTATTATCCTGGACCCATGCTTGCATAGACTCAGGTGTGCAACTTGTTGCTTGCATGAGAGCCAAGCTCTCCTCTCTCTCCTCCACATCAAAAAAATCTTGACTAGCTTAGCTATAAGACTATTGTTGTACTTGCTCTCATGCAAGCAACAAGTGCACACACGGAGCCTATGCGGTGGTGGGTCCAGATAATAAATGTATGTGAGGAGGAGTAGGAAAGAGAATGTGAGACATATACCATATAATAATAAAAATCTTTGTAGACAAATAGAAACAGATTATTGTATAACTTGGCTTATAGCCAAACACTTACTCTATTATTGGACTTGCTCTAAGGGTGATTTTGTATCCATTAGAAAGGAGATGCCGCACATATTACTAAATTTGGTGTATTAACTGACCTACACCAACTTATATGCACCCTCTACCAAAGTTTGTATACAGCGTATATGCAAAAAGTTTCGTAGAGCAACAACACTGAAATACCACTATTATGCGCAGCAGGGGGGGTCCCTTACAAAGGAAAATTTTGGTTTATACCACTCGACCAATTACACTTTTGGTTCACGGTATTGCTTTCTGCCTAATTAGGTCAAATGTAGGTCCTTTTCTTTTTCAGTTTTTGCCTTCTGTTTTTTGTTTTTTGTTTTTCTATAGTAATTAGCTTTTAAATAGAGTGTCTATTCAAGATAGAGTCTATTAGTTAATTATAGTACATACTGTGCCGATTTCATTTATATCGGTAAAAAACACACATGAGTTTTTGTTACTTTATAATCTCTTGTACAAACAGGCTAAAAACCACAAATTATAGTCAAAAATCATAAATCTTAGAAAAAAAGCAAGCCCGTCACCCAAACAGAAAACTTAGTTCGAAAAATGCTACAATGCCGTGATGGAGCTCACACGCCGTTGGGTCAAAACGTTTGACCAGGGCAAATGACAGTGCTACCCTTCCAACAGTTGTGCATATGCCACCGGCTTGGTTTATACACTGAAAATTTTGACAAAATGCTCCAGGAATAACATGTCTCATTCAGGCATAAGCACACAGATCAGATCCAGGAAAATAAACAAAAACAAATAGATCACACAAAGGATCACAGGTACAATGGGAAGAAACCCTAGAAAAAGAGGGTGAAATTGCACATAAGAATGGGAAAAAAGAAGAGATAATTGAGGATTTGCCCCTCCTTTGTTTTACAACAGCAGATTTGCTCCATGGCTAACTTCAATTGAGGACTTGCCCCATCTTTCACCAACCTCTTGATTATTTGCCCTTTTAGAGAAAAAAAAAATACCCATTTACCCTTCTTCTCCATCTCTCCCTCCTTTTTTGATGGGCGCCCATGTCCGCCTCATCACTCTCACCAGTGCCAACTAGCACTGCCTCAACACGGACCTTCTCTGCCATCTGCTTAGCCAAAGCCACCGCCCGTGCCTCCCCCGTGTTGGTCTCCGCCATTTGCAACAGCTTCGACCGCGCCTGGGCACACCCTGCCTCGACTAGCCTCAACGCTTCTGTGGGCACCACCTTTCATAGCCTCGTCGTCGGCCTTACACTCCGCATGCCCACCGTCACTAGCGATGGTTGCAGCCTTGTGCACGACACCATCCTCATACAAGCCTCTCCGAGTAGCTCTACATGAGCGAGGTCGACGTAGGCCTTAAGTTCGTTGATTTCTTCCGTGAGCTCTCCGGCGCTGGTGCTCTCCCTTCTTCTCCGATGCGGGTGACGGCTACGGGTGAGATAGGGAGGAGGTGGTCATGTGGTGCCGCTTGGCCAGCCGCGGTGTGAGGCGTGCAACTGGGCGGCGAAGGGTTCAGCGGGCGGTGGCGGTGCGAGGTCGAGACCTATGTGGGGGTTGGCCATGGGGGCGATAGCAAGGGGCTGGGGGCCGCTAGGGTTTTGGCGCGAGGGTGGCGGGCAGGCGCTACCACCAGCGAAATCCCACGCGGTGGCCAGAGCAAGAAGAAAGAACGAAAGAAGAGGAGAGAGGAGGAAGATAAAGGCAAAATTGTTAAAAATGGCAAATAATCAGTGAGTTAGTGAAAGATGGGCAAATAATCAATTGAAATCAATCATAGGGCAAATGAGAAAAAGACACAACCATCTCGTTCAGATGCCTAGCAAGAACGCACTGGATCAGATCCAGGAGACTTTAGCCGTCGTGCACCGAGCTTGAGCCGCGCTACTGCTACGCTCAAGCCGAACTGCTGCTGCGTCTATCGGTCACATGCTCGAAATCGCTTAGGTCACCACCGCCGTGCTGCGCCATGCTGCTGGAGCTCAGGTCACCACCGCCGTGCTGCTGCTACCGGTCACTGCCATTGTTCGCCAGGCATCCCCCTAATCCATCATCGGTAGGGGAAATGGGAGCAAGGATGGGAGGGTAAGATTTGGATCTGTAACAGCAAATCGGAGGAGAAGATGGTGGAGAAGGGTGGGATGAGATTGGGAAGAACTTGTGGGGCATTATGGGGAACTCGGGAAAATGTCACATGTTCAAGACTACTTAGATGGAGAGTTGAGTTCGTAAAGCCCTAACGGAGGGTCACGGCAGTGGACCAATGGTGTTTTCTAGTTTTGCGTTTGGATGGAATGGACCGCATTAGATAAGAGTGGTCGTTGTACTGATTTTTACTGATGATAATTTTTAGTTAAAAATGAATAATAATAGCTAAAAGAAACATTTTTAAATAGAGGACGAGCAGTGAAAAATAGAGAGATACATGTACAAGCAGGACCAAAAAGCAGTGGCATAAACCAAAAAGTTCAATTGGTCTAGTGGCTTATACAGATCACAATGAAACCAGTAGGCCATATCGCCAACATAGGTACATCCCAGAAACCAACCCACAAATTGTACTGGTTGAAACACTTAAGAACAAATCTTTTTATGCTCACAAGCTTTTCTCAGAGGAAATATGGCCATTTTCAGCACCACGCACCTTCATCCATATTGGCACTTATTTCTATTTATTAAATATGTAAACAGTATATATAGCGCTATAGGCCAACTGACACAGGACTTGAGAAAAAAAGCATGAACAGTTTCTCTTCAAGCTGACCAGAACACCAACGATAAGATCGATTGCCCTCAACGAGCTTCAACAGCTTGATTTCCACTACCTGCCTCGAGAAGTTTGTCCAGATACTCCTTTCTGAAAGAATTCGACGACTCCGTAAGAGGGAGCAGGAACAGGGAAAATGTTGGGAGGCAGGAAGGAGAATGGTGTTGGAACATTGGACATACCTTGCTGGAAGATGATCGTGGGGACGGTTGTACGGTGTCCAAACAGGCTCACCAACAAACAGTCGCATTGCCTGCAAGCACAAGGCACAGCTCCGGTAAGAAATAATAGAGATTCAGAAGTAAACTATATGGTACACCAAATGCAAGCGCGCAAATTAAGATTTTAGCAAACAAACAATGGATGCATATGTATTTGATTAACAGGAAAAGAAAATCTTCACCAATTTCATATCATTATCTCAGTTGGTGATGACTTGCTGCTTAGGATTATACTTGGTTTGGGTGACTGGCTGTAATTCGAGATGTAATGTAATATGCCCATTTGAAAGAACTGCGGGGTTGTCTGATTAATGATAACTAAATGAAATGTGCAATGGGATCAGCCAATGAGATACGAAGATAGGGTAAGTAAATAAAAAACAGAATAACCTTGATGTAGTTGTCACTGTCCAATGTGAAGCGGTGATACATCCCTGCAGGCAGAACAATCATGCCCCCTTTCTTCACTGCTACACGGATCCACTGATCATTTTGGTCCCTCACATCAAAATATCCTTAATAATGTAAAAACAAAACACATAATTATACTACATATATCTTGTTTCTCAAAACGTGCAGATAGTGACATAAAAGAACATAACAAGATACATACCACTTCCCTCAAGACAATAGCGTATTTCTTCATCAGTATGCAGGTGTTCTTCAAAGAAATTCTTTATCTTAGTCTCATAATTTGGCAGCTTCTCCGGGCACACGTCACAAATGTCCTGCCAAGGGCAAAGCAATGCATGTCTGTTAAACTTCCTGCATTTAACTATACTGTTGCCAAACAGTACTAGTCCGGAACATAAGACAACAAATCACCACTGCAAGTCCAAGGACAAACCATGTAAGAGTAACCTCTGGCTTCACGAATTTTCTTGAGGTTCTCATCATTCTCCCAGTTATCAGGATTTAGGCGCCAGCTGATTATTCCTAGTTCTACATGTAAAAGATTCAAATGTTTTATACTTCTATGAACATTGAACAGGCAAGTTAAGCATTTGCCGCTTCTACTAGAGTTCAAGCAAAGGCCGTAGTTAATGTGCTGAGCTACAGATAAGCAAACCTGAAAGCTTCTCAAGAGGAATGAATTCTTTGGGTTCACGGTGATGAGTAAGCCTCTGGTCCTCTTGGCTATCATCCATGTACCATGCTTCAATAACCTCCATCTTACCATCCTATAAAAAGGAGGAGTATAACTAGAAGTTAACACTACACACTACAAGGGACATACTTGAAATAAAATGTGTAAGTCGATAAGGATGCTACTTACTAGCCTAAGCCAACAACAACAACTAAACCAATACTGGTATTGTTGCTTATCTGATAACCCCTCTAAAAGAATCAATAACCCCTCTAAAAGCATCATCATCAATAACAAGCGCAGGTACAGAAAATTCATACAGGGAGTAAGAATGTGAGATTTTATTTAAGGTTAGTCATAGATTTAACGTAAGTAAATAGTAAGAATGTGAGACTTTATTTAAGGTTAGTCATAGATTTAACGTAAGTAAATAGTAAGAATGTGAGACTTTATTTAAGGTTAGTCATAGATTTAATGTAAGTAAATCCATATATCAGCATAAATTTGGCAGACAACATGGAATGAAGTAACCGGTCTCTGAACTTAGGTTTTGTGTATGAGTGCAGCATGTATATGCCCTTTTTTGGTGACTTTGAGGAGGGAGGGGGCAGAGACTCTTCATTCTAATTTCTAAAATGAAAGACCCTGCATATAATGTATATATTGCACGACCAGTTGACCACTAATGACGATTACTAACTGCCCAACTATGTACTAAAATCCATGGCACTTGATTGTTGGGACTTGGAAATCAAATGGCAGAAAACACAATTTAGACAGGTGTACCGATTATTATTGTTGATCTTTATGTTTCGAATTCACCATTTCTCCCTGATATTCTAACAAAACTGTCTGATATTTTAAGAACTTATAATCGTCATAACGAGGAGACGGAGAAAGATTGGCAATGAGCTTAGCGTTGGTGACTAGGGATGCATAGACATGGCTTTCAAGTTTACAGAAAGTCTAAATCGAGAACTTACAACTCAAAAGAAACTAAACAGAAACAGGTCAAAGCAAACAGAGCACCCGTTCAGATATCCTTCTGGATGGAGCTACAGTATTGCTTCAGGACACCAGACAATTTTTTCGTCTCACGGAGCATCACCACAGGACTAGCTATCAGTAAGAAAGGATTTCTGTCCCTGGAATGGCTCTAGACAATGTGATTCTGCACTAAATGGACGTACTAACTTTTCGTTCATCCTGGCCAAAGAGCCTAAGGTATGATAGAAACCGCTCTTGTTTGGCTTATATTTTTTATCTAAGACTCCACCAAACAAGTCAATTGATAACATTCCTGGAGGCTCCTCCAGACCTCCAACTTTTAAGGACACAATGGAAGAAAACAAAAGCTGCTAAGCCAGCTATGAAAAGACCCAAATTTGTAACTGATGGCGACAGTACAAATCTCTCAGATAAACAAAGACCACTTCAAACATTTGATGTTTCATGCCGCTAGAACTACCATTACTTAGCATTTAACCAGAATTACTCAATATTATTTCCCTCTGATTAAATGCGATGCTCCAAACTACTTCCGGTCCATTTGAGTTCAGCGTTCGCATCAGATGGTTCATTTGGTCATCAGAGACATCAACATGTGCAGCTATTTCTGTGCGATATCTTCCAAGATCCCAACTTCGGCATGTTTCCAACACTAACCCAGCAAATTTCGATCAAATTCGAATAGTAATCTAACGTCCCTACTGTATTTCGCATCACAAAACATATCACCATCATCCCAATTGTTTCCAAGAATTCTCTCTTCGGCCATCATTTCTCTAATGAACCCTTATCGAAGGAATCTCCCTCTTCTCCTCACCCTTCATAATCTCTCTCCCGAAGAACTCAAATCTATCCGAAAACCTTTCGCAGCAATCGGGCGAAATTTATCCTCTTCTACTATTTTGTTTATCCCCCATCCGATTCTTGCAGCCGGAACAAACAAGCACATAAAGAACTCAAAAGAGAAAAGGAGGAAAAATTCCAACTTTCTTGATACAGCATCCTCTCATCTTCACATGGAAAGAAGAACAAGAAAATCTCAGTGGGAAAGAATGCGTTGTGGGTACCTGGAACTCCGTCTCCATATCGGAACTCCTCGATGTGTGTTCTTGCTCTCTCTTCCTCGGCAGAATCCCTGAAACCACAGCGACAACTTTTATACGCTGGCTTTGGCTTTGGCTTTGGCTTGGACTCGGTGTGGAGATTTATGCTTGTAGGCCCCCCAATAAATACTGAAATTCGATTTGTGCCCTTGGACTTTCCTGAGCTAAACAGATCGTCGAAGGCCACAGATACTGCATGGTTTGTGCCGGCTCTTACCTGCCCTGCACATAAGTGGATCGGGTTTTTCCTAAGTTATAATATTTACAACAAAGTTTTATTAATTTTCTCGAACCTCGAGTCATATAGATCTCAAGCGAGGCCTTGCTTAGAACGAAGGAATTTTTCTCTATTTCTACGAGAATTTTTTCCTCAAAAACATAAGAGGTATGTGCTTCATTCAGTAAAAGGAGTGAACTGATTACAGAGTAGTTTTCGGCGGTAAGAACAAGGGCCTTAAAAGGCCAGAATGCAGAACTAACGGTACTAATTTACAAGAAGAAATACCGATCGGGGGCGACAAAAAGAACAGTGCCAACAAAGAAAACAATACGGATTGAAACTATATTTACTATTATAAAAGAAGAAGTTGGTGGTTGATCCGATCTTCCACCCTTTTCATAAAAGGCAGTGCTGACATATGGCCCCAAAAGACATCTTGTAATCTATTTTCATTTAGGGTGTTGATAAACATCATCCGGATGTTTTCTTCTTAACTATCATCCAAATTTGTGACCATTAGATTAGAAATCCAATGGCCATGAATTCTCCCCACCCTCCAAAAAATCTCCCCCTCCTCCAAAAAAAATCTCCCCCCTAAAAAAAAGAGTGCGTTGGATCTCTAATCTAACGGTCTCAAATTTGGATGATTATTAGCAAGAAAACATCCAGATGATGTCTAGATACACCATTTAATTTAATTTCCCACCTTCCTATCAAAATATCTTTCTTTCCATGATTTAGTGGTCAAGGTGGATTTCATCTAGACTGCATTGTAGAGCATATGCTGTATTTTTCATTCAATGTTTAATCTTGTACTAGCTGAGTGTCCGTTGCTACGGATTTTAAAACTTTATCATACTATATGTTCTGAAACTAACAGGTTCTAAAATTTTTTAGAACATGCATACAAATATGTTCTAAAATTTTTTAAAATCCGTAGCAACGCACGGGCATTCAGCTAATCAGAGTAAAAACCGAACGACGCAGCCCACTGAAACCGATTCTTGCCGGCGTCTAGATCGCCCAGCCTGGACTGTAATTCAATATAGTGTGACTAGACTGGTGTAGGCGGCTGACCACACGAAGAATTCTTGCTTCATGCGATGAATGGATTCGTCTAGGCTTAGCTTGGCCTCGTTATGCCAGAGCTTATTCCTCTCCTTCCAAATCATCCAAACAAGCAGGATGATCAAGGAATCGATTCCTTTACGCTTGGAGCTTGGCGTCAACTCTCTGATAGCCTCCCACTGCTCATGGAGTGATGTTCTGGAGAAGGAAAAGGAGGTGCATATTAACACCAAGTGAAGGTGCAGTACCACAGCTGCTTCGCCACCGGGCAAGAAATGAAGAGGCGGTCCACCGTCTCAGTTTCCTGGTCGCAGAGAATGCAGACCAAGGGGACTAGGATGTTGTGTTTTCTCAGCCTCGAGAAGGCCGAAAACTTCCTACGAGAATTGATGTGTCATTTGAAATTCCTACGAAAGTCCAGTGAAATTTGTGCGTTCCAAATGGACCTAAATGTTTTAAAATTTTTATAATGTTGGCTGGTTAAGCATAGCTTAAGGCTAAGTTTGTGTTACTGTGCTACGCTGGTTTTTCGGAATTGCTGAGAAAAAAACAGATCCTGTTAAAGATCCAATACCTTGTTTGGCAAATCATTTTGGAGTTCCATAGATCCTGTTACTCCGAGGTTTATCCTTCGTTTTTTCTTCGCGTGTGAATTTTTTTTTCATTCATAGGTACCCATATATCTTCTACTATTTAGGAAGAACATAACGATGCCTCCGTCTGCAGTGTGATTTTTTTTTAAAAAAAAATAGCTTGCCAAGAACATTTCAAAGCAGTTCCTCCAGATAATACTGTCACGATCGATTCCAATGTCAACCAAAGCCCTAGTTATCTGCCGGCAAATGATACATGAGCGGAGCACATGACTCAGCTGGATCTTTTGCTAGGAAGTCCGTATATATTACAGATATACACTTATGGATGCAGAAGAATATGGGTAACCTAACATTTGCTTGTATGCAAAGGACTCCAGTGGCAATAAGCTGTCTCTAAGCGCCGACAGAAGCAAATGGTTGATGAAGTGTCGAACGGCATGCCGCATCTTTGGAAATGATCATATTCCCATGGCCTACCACCTACCCAGCAATATTATACTTCTTGGCAATATCATCTTCACCGGTTCACTTCCATGATAGTTTGATCTAGCAAATAGTTTTCCAAGAAAGTCTAGGACGTGTGCTAGATTGATAAAGTTATCCGGAGTGTATGAAAATAGGGGGTCATAAGCCACCTTAAGGTCGACCTTAAATAGACTATAAGAAAAAAAGGCTTGACGCCGGTCCTCAAGCTAAAGACCTAATCACAAGCATTAAAATACAATTTTCTATTAATCCTGTTGTTCTCTCTCCCCCTACCAGCCAACTACCAACTACCATATGTAACCGAGTGAGACCCATGTTACAGCCGAGCGGTAGTCTCAAACATAACAAGTCGACCTTAACAATTAGGTGGGACTCACCTTAAAGCCCATTACAATATATACACTCCTGATACCCTAACGCAATGTGTTGTGATCCTGCTGCAATGGGTTTTCCAGATGCTTTTGGCACAATTTCTTGCAAGCTTTGGCGGCACGAAGCATGCAGGCAGAGTCTCCATATGCTGCCACACAAACAGGACTTTTTTTTTTTTGCGGTGCATTGAATCTGGACAGGTTGTTTTGCTTGCAAGAGTGCAGACTGCAGACACGAACACGGAATTCAATTCTTGTTCAGAGTAGAAACCCAAACTACGCAGCCGTTGATGATGACCACTTCAAGGAAACGGATAAGAAAATTGTGCCATTGTCTATGCATTTGTTTGTCCAGTATATCAACCAAGAATATGCTGACCACGCCAGTCTGTTGTAATCCTGCTTCGACGAATGGCAACATTCAGGACTCTTTTTTTGGGGAACATTCAGGTCATGTTGACTGTAAAATTTGTGCCACAATACCAAAATTTGGAATTATGGAGTATTTCTAAACACGTTAAAAAGTTGTTCCTAATTAAATACTCAGAGAGCTGGTCCTCAAAAAAAAAACCTAGAGAGCCATTTTGGATATCAACGGAGCCATTCCTAGGTATGCACAAGGGCGGCGACCGCCTAAGGCTCACAAAAGTTAGGGCCCTAGCTCATGTATATATACCTATATATAACTTGTTCAGAAGTATATAAGGGTATATGCTCGTATCATTAATTTTCAGATAGTCACTAGCAACAACATGAAAAAGACAACTAGCAACTATACTGAGAACTTGTCTAGGCAACTCAAGTGTCCCAACTCAGAAACTCGTCAATTTGGAAACCCCGCAAATTTGGGAACTTGTCAACTAAACGAACGAATGCTCGATCATAAGATCAATACCTAGCTCGGCTCAACTAGCTTGCATCTTATTTACTTGCTAATTAAACTAAGAATTTGACAATTAGTAGTTTATTAGATATTTAAATTCTTCAGTTCAATTATACAAAGAAAAATTTTGGTTCAAGATTGGTAGTCTAGAACTCTATATTTTCAGTGCATGTGGTTGTGTTTAGCAACTAACAAAAAGTTACGTATTAGTTGAAGGAATGAAGTGTTTTTTGGAAGGTTGATGCTTTTGCCTTTTAGTGTCATAGTGTGGCTGATGACTACTTAGTTATATGTCTTGGTTAACTGAAAAATCTCATAAAATGGTTTTTATGTGGTTTCATTCCTAAAGGGCATATTTGGAACATATGAATTTCACAAGAAACACCATAAATTTCTCGAGATTCGAATAATCCCTTTAAGTTATATGTCTTTTGCAACTTGCAAGAGAAATTTAGTATGTCTAATCTTGCTCATACAGTAGGATATTGGTTATCTAGAAGTATTTGCACTTGTTATTGGTACACATTAGGTTTTGATCATGAAAGTGTCTGATCGGCTTGAATAGAAGTGAGGTTTTTGAAATATCAGGAGCACACCAAGGTCTCCACTTTTGTCTCGCCTTAGAGCCTCCGAAATATCAGGATTCAGGAACAGCCCTAGATATCGACATAGTCTTCAAAATGCAACACTAAGTTTATTGTAATTTATTAAGAAAATATAATAAAATATATTGCTCCCCCACCTCCTCTAGGCAGAAGGAATTGATGGCAGTGACAACACTTCATTTTCCCTACTCTCCTAGCCGTGGCATCCCACTGTAGAGACTTCTGCCTCTGCTACCAATAGTACAAGTCACTCGCATTCAACACACAACCACCCCCATGCTCGGGCACAATGGATGCTGGTAAAGCCAAAGTACTAGTGGTGCACTGCTCCAAGGCAGTCAGGAAGCACTCCCAAGAGAGCATTCAACGCTACTTCAAGCTGCAACCATCGATTCTTCCTCGAGCGCATAAAAGGAAGATGCTTCAATTGCCTCAGCCGCAACCACAGCGCCCGCTTCTGCCACGACCCCTCTAAGAGCCTCTCCTGCCTGCACTCCAACCACAAGGCAAGTGACTGTTGACGCCACCAGAGACTGCCTTAAGTCGTGCCTCACCTCCCTACCCCCTACCGCTCGAGCTCCAATCGCTGTTCAAAGTCTAGATCCAGCTGCCCCTCATCCACCACCTCCTCCATGGATGTACACTCGAGCTCCATCCCCAACAGCTCCATTTGCTCCACTGGTGGCTTCTTCTGCTACTGCCTCTCTACTGGTGCGCAGCAATGTCTTCAACTCCCATCTGATATCCGTGGGAGACTGGCTCCAAAGCCCTTGCACGACGACGTTGTACACCTCAGGGTCCAACGAAAAACTCCGGGTCAGCCAATGCAGCACATCTGAGATCCAAGCATTCTCGTCATCCGGATGTACTAGAGTGACTTGCGGAAAATCGCTCAAATCAACACCATTCGGATCTTCACGAACGGTTCCAGCATCGTAATGCACTCTCAATGTAGTGGCTATTGCCATTGCTGATGTCGGCCTACATATATGTTTCAATTTTGCGACATGTCAAATAGCATCGCACAATACCAAAGTATCGACATACTACAATTCACATTTCGCCGATCGTTCGCATGTCGTAACCCACTACAATAACCTCGTACTATGAACTTCTAACATACGAATTAATTAAATTCTGCCATAAATATTTACTGATTTTTTTATAGGTATAAATTTCATTGGACGATTAATTTGTACATTACGGTGACTGAATTTTCTACAACTACAATTTTGTACGCATACAGATTTCGTACTGATGCTGATTTTCTAAAACTATGTTCCCTAAATTATACATAATTACACGCTTCTACGGCTGTTAATTTTGTAAAACTACATGTTTAATAAATTTAGTATAACAAATATTTAACTATTTCTATCTAGATCTACACCTACGGTTGCTTCTTCGTCTCCTCTCCGTTTCTACGCCTACTAATTTCCTATAACTACGTTAACTAAATTTTCTATACTAAAAATGTTCCATACTAAAAATTTTCTATATTAAAAATTGTACTAAAATTTCTATATTAAATTTTCTACATCTACAATTTTTAGTAACACTAGCATTTCATAAAAAAATATACTACAAATACAATATACTAAAAAAATACCTGAATCTGAGAATATGAATGGATGGAATGGCTCCCACTTCTCCTTCCTCCCTCTCCTCTCCTCTCCTCCTCATCCTCTCCCTCCTCTTCTCCCCCTCCTTCCTCTCCTCTTCTCCCCTCCTTTCTCTCCTCTTCTCCTCTCTTCTCTCGGCGCCGAGCGAGCGAATGAAAATGAAATGGCAGCTGGGGCGGCGGCGGCCGAGCGTGGCCCTTTTTAACCCCCCTCTCGTCCAGGCATTGGGCGACAGCAATAATTCGCCTAACCGTTACCATACTGTCCATGTGTCGCATCTCGGTTGGGTGATTGGCTCTAGTCGTCCCCTATTGAGCGACTAGAGCTTATTTTTATAAAAAAATTTACCGATAGATATATTTCTATAATTTTAAATAAAAAATAGATTATTCGTAAAAAAAATCTACACACTGTCCCGTTGAAAGTCCTCCCAACGGGTAGTTGCTCTCTTTTGGGTAAATACTCACAGGCCTGCGGCAGAGCCCCTTCTCATGCACCACTCCTGCTGCGCAAGCCACCCATATCAAGAAGTTAAGATATTTCAAGGACCACGAGAACGAAAGAAACTAAAACTTGCAGGCAAAGACTACGGGACCAAGGAGATAGTGGGCGCGCACCCTAGTTCTGCAGCCTCCGGTTCTTCAAAGACTTCCACTTGGGCGCCGGCGCCCGGTAAATCTGCATCCACATCGCCAGCATCGCATCAAATCAAACCCACACGAACGCTTCAGAAGAGAATCAAAGGAATAGGGGAAAGAAACAGAGGCGGGATTTGGCGAGTAGAAAGAACAAGATTGGTACGTGTTGGAGGAGCTGGGATTGCTCGGGCTGGGAGATGAAGTGGGGGACGTAGAAGAGGGTGGAGATGGAGCCGACGGCGTAGTCCCCGAGGCTCCTCGAGGCCGACGCCGAGGATGGCTTCTCCTCCGCCGACGCCGCCGCTTCTTGGGTCGGCTTGTCCTCCATTACCGCTTCGAGTCGAGGAGGATGCACGTGCTCGCTTCCGTAGCTAGACGATGCCTCGAGTTGTGCGGCGTGGGCCGTACCGTGGGCTTTGGGTTGATTTGGGCCCTGAGCCTGGTGAGATATGGGCGCACTTTCCTCCGGCCCAACTTTTGTTCAACTTTGCCGCATACAGGGCCGTGCCGTGTGTGACTAGAGGTGTGTCGTTGATATACAACGTATCATGTATGCACGGTGGACATGAGGTGGTGCCCACTAACCCGAGTTCTAATCCCTAAACATCGACAGGTGTGTCTTACATTACTCGAAGTATACACTTGTTTGTAGGTGGAAAAGCACGCAACAATGTAAGAGGGGCATTTTAGTCTTTTGTATAGGTCCAAGAGTTTATAGATACCTTATGTAACTTCTTTTGTGACTTGATCTTTTAAGAAATATAAAGAGTTACTCAAATTGGCGTGTCTGCGGGAGCACCCCTCACGCGAGGAAACCCCATGTAGGCTACCGACAGGAGGAGGTGATTCTCTTAGACCCTAAACATGTATAAATCTTGTGTCATTTTTATTATAGTGGACACCGACTCATCACATGGTCGTCATCCACCCCACCCCGTGTTTGGATTTTACGCCTACAACTAGGAATGCAATCGGAGTCGGAATATCCTATTTCTTTTTTTTATCGAACCTGGAGTCAGACATAAATAGTACCATGTACCTATTTTTCCCTTCTGTATTCGCTATGTAAGCCTTCGGTCAGTCAAAGGACGGAAAACAGTAGTAGATCCAGTAAATTGGATCATTGGTGCCATCACATGCTAATCTCACTTGGGCAATTAGGGTGACTTCCTATATACATAGTGTTTACCTTTGATTATACCAAGGCTGTTGGAGTCACAAGATCCTAGTAGACGAAAATTATGTGCTTTTTTGTACCCCTTATATAGGACATTAGATAGTAGAGACGTAACCAGAGCGGGTACGGATAGATATTGCTCATCTCGTATCCTATTCTATATTTTTTTCTTGAGGTTAGAGTCAACACAAACAGTGCCAGATACCTATTGCCCCCTTTCATTTTAGCTTTACAATCCTTTGATTAGTTGATTGGATAAGAATTATCTGTTCCTTTTGTATCCCTACCTACCACACGTATGGTTTGCTAGCCGTAGACACTTATTTTACTCAATCAAGCTATGATGTCAGATTAAGCCGATTCATACGAAAGTGTGGCAAGCCATGCGACACCAATCTTGTTAGCGACTAACCCGGGTTTGTCATATCAGACTAACTGACTAAGGGCTTGTTTGGATCCCATGAGCTAACAACTAATTGCTAATTTTTAGTTCTTGTGGATCCAAACAGGAGGGCTAATGAGTGGGCTAAAGTTTAGCCAAAGCCCCAACTAGTTGTTAGTCAACTAGTTGGCCAAACCCAGCTAATGAGGGCTAAAGGACCAGCAGGATGAAAAAAGACGCTGATACCCACGCCAACCCTCCCAGACCACCATGCATAGGGGTATAACAGACTTTGTACTGAGATAGTAGTATGGGTGGAAAAAAAACTCGTTAGTGGGGCTCGTTGGCTCGGTTCAAAATTACTTCAATTATACTTGCTAATTGGTTAAACATTAAAATGAGTTGATTTCAAATGAATTTGAATCTTGCTCAAGCTCGCCTTGGCTCGGCTCGTTAGCTCGTTTCTAAAAATACTTTTAAATTATATGTAAAATGATATTAAATCAAACTATATTATTTTTAGGAAAATCTCGATAAGACGAGCAGTTGGCTCGATATTCACCCCTAGATAGTCAGGGGCGAAGCTCAATAGATACCTGTGGGTGCCCAGGCACCCCCCTCACTTCCAGAATTTCTTAAGGATTGGAAAAATTCGGCCCTATAGGCACCCCGCATGGCCCAAGACGAGGCACCCCCCACCAGGCCGGCAGCCAACAAGCCCACTGCGCCACCACGTTTCAGAAGTTGTGCACCCCCACCCATTTGCTCTAGCTTCGCCACTGTAGATAGTAGTACTTATTAGTCCTTGGATCCAAATATGACTGGGCTAATCTTTAGCCAGCTAACTACTAGTCAGCTAACAACTAGTTCTAGTCTATCTAAATAGGCCCTAAGTACGAACTAGTACTGTGTGTGTTGTCAACACTGGACATAAGATCGACGTAGCAGAACCCTCCTACATCTATAGCCAAACAGAGTCCACGGTCCGTGGACCCCGGACCACGGTCCAAGCGCACTTGAAAAGCAGCTTCTCCTCGTGCTCTCCACCGATCCGGCCGGCCCTAGGTTGATCTTCTTCAATCTCGATGGGACTTGCCAAGCCTGCCATACACAGTACTGCGGTCAATGAGAAGTCAAGGACAGAACATGTGTCATATGCCTCTTCTCCATCTTCTTCAATCTAGAACATGGTTCTAGATTTGCAGCAAAAACATGTCCGAAGTCCAAGCCCAGCAGAGAAGTTCCTATTCTCCTTGTGCTAGCCTCTTCTCCATCTTACCATCTACCAAGAGTCCAAGATCCCCTGCACTGCATGTTCGTTTTAGGGCAGCTGAATCATGTCGTACTGTGCAGCACATGGTGGCACTTGACACCCAACACTGCCTATTTGTCCTGAAACTATGCCCATGGCGGCCATGCCCTTGCCACCACTGCATGCAGACAGACAGCAGGCACTGCAGGATGACGATGCCAATGGCCTAGCTAGGCCTTCTTTATTCCTCCGCGCACGAGACAGCACATGTTCGCCGCAGGGGACTGCATGAGCGACAACAAATCAGCGACGTGATCTGTGAGCTAGCGCTTCCATGGATGCTTCCTCGTGTTTTCACCGTACCTGTCGGTACATCAGGGTAGTGTACCGATTTAGTTTTTAAAATGATGTACTCGGCTCATACTAGCATGCTGTTCTGAAGTTTAATATAACAATATATATTTATAAATATGTATATGTTTAGTTATACGCATATTATAAGTATATAATTGTTTAGTTATATGAACACCATATTTTACTTATAGTATTACTCTAGATACATATAATAGTATGATAAAATATAATATATAGTTCAATGTCTTTAGCAGACAATATTATTAATTCTGTCAGTATAGCTAGTATTGATTGATGAAGGCTGGTATGAAACACAACGCTATTTTGTACAGTTTTAGGTGGTGGAATAGTACGGTATAGATAACTTTAGTTTTCATCTCTTGAATTTGGCTATATTTTGAAGAAAAAAAGATTAATGGAATAAATTCGGAAATACATGTGGCGATGAGAAAGAAAGATCATGTGAGAAAAAGGGGAGAAGGGATTCGAATCGGTTGCAGTTGTTTAACAAAGCATACCCGCGTAACCACTTGGTCGAGAAACTACGCCTAAAATAGATTTTGTAGCAAGAAAATTGGCATTTTCTCGCAGTTTTGCAGTTTCCTGTGTGAATTTTGAAGCGCTTGGTTTGAACCGTGGGTCGGAGTCACGGCCATCGACATACACAGTGTACCAGTACGGAGTAGTCGTTGTTAAGCTGTGAATTCCGTTTTATGTTGTTGTGATGGTTCATATTCAGTTCTCCACGCTTACTGTTCGACCAATGTTCAGGCTTAACTCTGCCACCGACATCCAAATCGGTTGAAAAGACACGCGAACCAAGAGCATACGTATCCAAGCAAGATAAAATAGAGTGTGGACTCAAAAGATTAAGCTAAATTAACATAAATATAGTATTTTACTCTTGTGCAATCTAAATCCATCTATAAATAGAAGAGAATCAAAGCAAAAGAGAGAGAAATACAATGGAGTATCTCACTATTGAAAAGCGTATCCCAAAAATATATCCAGTAAGTAACAATATGTCATCTGTATATCAAAAAATAGCAAAAAAATTAATTATACAGTAAAAAATTATAAATGCTCATCAACATTCAAAATAAACGAAACATACCACTAATACGTTGGCTTAAATCACGAGGTAAATTATTTTGGAATATCTCTTGCTCAGTGTAGCACATCATCAAGTCATTTAGTTACTCATCAGCTACCTTATTGCACAAATTTGTTTTTGATAATATTCATTGTTAAAAATATTCTCTCAACAGATGTCGTTGCCACTGGAAGGACAATGTCAACTTTATGGGACGACATACTAATGGAAAAGTTTTATCTTTTTTGTTTCGACTATCATTTGTGCAAGTTTTGTAATATCACGACATCCATAAAATTCCTTACTTCTCCTAATATTGAGAATAGAGGTTTGAATCTGACTTCTTAACAAGAACCAGTCGACCAAGAATCTAAGTTTTTGCAAGCTATTAAATTCACCTTTCATATTGAAAACTCTATTATAGCCTTGCTCATGAAGTCTTAAAATAGGTAAACCATATCGACCAAGTAAATCAACCAAAATTCCTTCAATACCACAGATGTACAATTTGTGATATGCTCAAATAGCAAAAATCCTTTTCATAATCTTCCCTTGATTGTTAACAAATCTGTATACCATAAATTTTGCAAAGTTAGAACAACACAACACTACGTAAATGGTATGAGTAAAAAAATATGATGTGCAACTAACTGCACAATTACTGCCATTTGCTCCTTTATTGATACATCTGAAGACTCATCAATAAGCACTGCGAAATTCCTATCTTTAATCTATATTCCAACCAATCGAACATATTAAATCATGATTCTTAAAAGGATTTTCACACTTTACCATCCAATGTCTTTGGAAAGGCACATCCAATTGCTCGAGTTGGACTATTTAACAAATATGCTAGCTAGCCCCCGCTGTTCGCCACCTCCCACGCCTACTTGTGAGCCCACCGCCCGACTTCCTCACACGCACCCATAATAGATCTGCCTGCGTCAGCACCACCCTGCTAGCTGGCCCCCGCTGTTCGCCACCTCACCTTCCCTATGCAGTTGCACCTCCTCGCGCCGAGTCGAGCCAAGCTTCCGCGTCGCATGCACCTCCTCACAAGCCAGTCGTCTAACCTCCTCATGTGCACCCGTGTTAGATCTGCCCACCCTAACGGTGCCCTGGCCGTTGGCCTCCGCTGTCCACCACCCCGGTTTCCCGCGCGGTCACGCAGCTGGCCGTCACTCAGGACTCAACCCAGGTGCGAACTCTCCGTGATCCTCTTCAATTTTGCATCCTGGATTTGTCATTGTGGATGTAAATTGCTATTTGCTACTAGTAATTGTGGGCCTTATGGACTAATTAGTGGTTGTGGACCCACTTCATGAGAAAAAGCCCATCTTCTCTCTTCTATTCTTCTTCTTCCTAGAGGCCAGAGGCATGGCTAGCCTGGCCACCCATGACTGGCCGTCGGGCGAGGAGGGGGAGGGGGTAGGGGAGGCTGTCTTCGGTGAAGAGTAGACTGAAACCTGATGAAGCCCCCTTGGATTCACCTATGTCCGTATCCCCATTGCATTGCAGTGCTCATGCTCCAAACATCCAGCTAAGGCAGGCACCACTGCATTACAAACGAAGCAGACGGAATATATTCCAATGAAGTAGTGTCACAATCATGGTCATTACTCAAACAAAAGGGTGCAGCCAATTGTCCTATACTCCAATGACAATGCGATTACTGGATCAAACAGGATTCACAGCTACATTTTGAAGTTTTAAAATTGATTCGGAATGAGTTTTTTAAAACTCATTTGAAATGAGAAGCGGATATGGAATTGTGGATGAGAAAGCATGCAGCTTGGTATCTGATTTTTTTTTTGAGTAATTGAGAAATTGAGGTTTGGGTTAGTACGAGCACAAGTGCCTTGTCTCCAAGGAACCAACACAAGGGTCACATGAGGAATAGGACCATCAGGGCCCCAAGCATGTGGCTGCCAACCACAACTCACCTCATTGCTCCAGATCATACACCCATACGAAACTTGCAATATCCCCAGAGATTCTTTTCACATATGCATAACAATAATGATATTGATAACTTGTATCATTTTGCAGCAAAGGCAACAAAGATGTCTCTAGTGGAAAGGAACATGAGTTTGCAACAAGACACTGTCTTAAACTCTTAATTACTTCGCAAAGTCACATGTCTTGATTGGCTACACTACATACAAAACATAGTAACTTTATGACTCATATCCTTTATGTCAAGATTTCCATACAAGTACACCAATATCCCTAGTAAAAAAAAAAGAACAAAAGCACACCATCGTCATTAACACAATCATATACAAGTGCAGAGCCACTAAGCACACGTCACAATGCAAACCAACCCAACCAATCCACCATCTTCCATGAGAGCGCGACCCATGATCGACATGGACCCAGCTCGAAGTTCAGCTGAGCTGAGCTCTCCCCAGTAGTACAGTACACTTGTCATAGTTACCATCCCCTTGTTTAAAGGCGAAAGATTCTGACAGGCAGCCTTGTAGGGATACACTCCACGTTCCTGCCGTCCCGCGGCCACATGCGTGAAGCGTCCGTCGCCATTGATCAGCAGCAGCTCGCCCAACTCGGTTGACTGATACGTTGTACTGTCCCGAGCTGCAACTACGCCTACGCGGCCTGGGTGGTTGGTTGGTGATTGCTATGCAATGCATGGCCTTCGTCGCTGATCTTTGAGCCGGCGCTATATAATTCTGCTCTGTTGTCGTGTGAGAGTGAGACGATAGATTAGATTTCATTGCATTGTGTTTGAGAAGGTTAGGGAGCAATGGGAAAGGCGGGGAGGTGGCTGAGGAGCTTCTTGGCGAGGAAGAAGGACGGCAAGGTCAGGGACAGGGAGAAGCAGGGGCAAGGTGACGCGACGGCGAGCCCGAGGGAGAAGAAGCGGTGGAGCTTCCGTCGGTCGGCGTCGCCTGGAAAGGCCGCCGCCGCGACGTCCCCGTCGACCCCGGAGCCGAGCGTGTCCGGCGGCGGCTGCCTGTCGGTGTCGGAGCGCGAGCTCGAGCAGAGCAAGCACGCCATGGCGGTGGCCGTGGCGACCGCGGCGGCCGCCGACGCCGCGGTGGCTGCCGCACAGGCAGCGGCCGCGGTGATACGCCTGACGGCGTCTGAGAGCGACCTGCCGGTGAGCCTCGTCGAGGAGGCGGCGGCCGTCAGGATCCAGGCCACTTTCAGAGGCTACCTGGTGAGTTTGATGCGAACAAGTTTGTTGATGTTTTAGTCCAGTCCAGCTTAATGTGATCAGCTGAAAAATGAATTTGCAGCAACATGACGACAAGAAAAGTACTATACTAACGATAGTGTTTTGCCTGTTTAAAAAAAAAGATAGTGCTTTGCTATTCTAGTTCAGTTAAGTTCTTAATTTGCAATTTTTTTTATCCATCTGCAATTGTAGTTCTGATGTGCATAGTGGATAGTACCTGCTCGGCCAACGAGTGAATGAATGCTTTGTTAGGCCATAAACACTCTGCTCAAGTACAACATCTTTCTATTCTTCAGTGTGAAGATAAGAACTGAAACTGTGCCATACAATTGCAGTAACAGTGTTCTCAAAGAAAATGGTAAGTAAAAATGTACAATAGTGCCAACGAACAATGTAAATACTGCTGATTTAGCAGTGCACGTACCATGAGCAAATGCAGAAGCAATCGAACAAATTCGGCACAAGCAGACGCATTTTTTTTCCTCTCTGATGTGGAAATATGTGACGATGTGCTGCAGGCGAGGAAGGCTCTATGCGCGCTGAGAGGGCTGGTGACGCTGCAGGCGCTGATCAGAGGCCACCTGGTGAGGAAGCAGGCCACCGCGACGCTCCGCCGCATGCAGGCTCTCCTCCTGGCGCAGTCCGGCCTGCGCGCGCAGCGCATGCGCATGCTGGAGGACGACCACCACGCGCCCCACGCCGCCGCCGCCGCCCACCGCCGGTTGCCGCAGCACCCCAGGCACCGCCGCTCCTACGTAAGCCTTCCTTCCCGCGCGTTGGCTCCATGAGTCGAAAATGTGTCGGTGTTTTGTGGTTTGCGTATGACGGACACGGCGGTTAGGGTGCGATGGATCCGTGCAGGAGATGGACAGGTCCGGCGAGGAGCACGTCAAGATCGTCGAGATGGACATCGGCGAGCCGCCGCGGCGGGGGCGGAGCAGCTGCTCGGTCGCGGCGAGCGAGTCGAGGGAGCGGCGGCTCGCCGAGTACTACGGACAGTGCTCGCCGGCGCCGTTGGCGAAATTCACCGAGCTGATGAGCCCGTGCGCCTACAGCGGGCACTTCGAGGACTTCGCGTCGTTCGAGCCGGCGACGGCGCGGAGTAGCCCTTACGTGCCGGCCGCGGCGGAGCCGGCGTCCGAGTTCTTCCCGAGCTACATGGCGAACACCGAGTCGTCCCGCGCCAAGGCCCGGTCACAGAGCGCGCCGAGGCAGAGGACCGACTCGCCGCTCGAGCGGCAGCCAAGCCGGCGCCGCGCCGCGGCCGTGCCGAGAAGCGTCAAGATGCAGCGGTCTTCGTCGCACGTCGGCGTGCCGGCGTCGGCGGCCGCCGCGTACGCGCACTACCAATACCAGTACCCGTGGCCGGTGAAGCTGGACAGGTCCAGCGTGTCGCTCAAGGACAGCGAGTGTGGGTCGACGAGCTCCGTCCTCACCGCGGCCACCGTGGGCTACTGCCGCTCCCTCGTCGGATTCGAGGTGCGCGACGGTCAATTACATTGCATTCTAAACAGAAAAGTTTGCGCATTTGTTCGTGGACTGACAAGTTCTTGCTGTTGTTTTGAGTTGTTTCAGGTGCACCGGGGACAGTACTGAGTCCTTGCCTTGGTAGCTGCAGCAAGTGGCAACTCAACTTCGCAATGTATCAGTATCATAAATAGTGTGCTGTGTGTAGATGTCGTCAATTTTCTAGAAATTTAATGTGCTTGATGGCTTGATGATGCAATTCTTAGGCCCCGTTTGGCATAGCTCCACCACCGACTCTTGGAGCTGTTTGGAGCCGTTTTGTGTCAAACGGGGTAAAACAAAATAGCTCCACCCAAGGAGTCCCTTAAAACATGCTGAGACAAAACATATGTATGAGATGGAGCTGAAAAAGTAGCTCCACCCGGCTCCATCCGCAGGCCCGCATGCCACTGCCTTTGTACTTTTGTGAATTTACGCGATCTGCCACCGGCTCTTCTATTCTCCCATTCCCGTTCCTCTGTTCGGTCTTCTCGTCTTCGACCGTGAAGGGAGCGCCGCCGCCATTAAATATTGGTTGCTAATACTTTGTGTTATTTTAAATTTTAATTTTTTTTGAATTCAAATTTACTCGGATGAAAATCATGTAGAAACATACGACTCTTGATGTTACTACAAGCCAAATAGACAGGGTATATTGGACAATTGACATCTCTCAACCATGCATGATAAAGCAGTGGAGCTGTTTTGCCAAACGATCTACCAAATAGCTCCAACTCCACCGGTGGAGCTGTTCGTGGAGCTGAAGCCAAAAAAACAGCTCCACTTGTGAAGTGGAGCCGTACCAAACGGGGCCTTAGCAGTTTTTCGGTAAGCGATTTGTCCATAAATCATAAATGTGAAAGGTGCTACGCAACAATCGTCCTAAGTTACTACTAGCATTGTTGCGTGCATTTGCAACCTCCCGAAAATCTGACGTGTAAATGAGCCATGTTAAAATACCTCTTTAGATAGTGTTGGAGGAATGACTAACACCCATCAATGGTGAGCCATGTTAACATTCCTCTTTAGATAGTATCGGAGGAATGACCAACACCTAGGGCTGTAAATGAGCCGATCATGAGTGAGCTTGACCTTCTAGGCTCGAGCTAGGTAGAAGCTCAAGCCAAGCTCGAGTTGAGGTCCAAGCCTGGATCTGAGCTCGAGCTCGGCCCAGCCTAAGCTCGAGCTCGTGAACTATTCAAGCTCTGCTCGGTGAAACTCGTGAGCTCGAGATCAAGCTCGAGTTTAGCTCGTTTAAAGTTCGAGCCGAGCTTGACTAGCTCATGAGCCTCGAGCTTTTCTTACAGCCCTACCAACACCCATCGATGATGTGGGCCCAGTGATGGTGAGTGCACACCCCTTGCTTATGGTCCTCAGAGGCTATGGTGCAGGGGCCCTCCCAGTCATGGGCTACGTCCTTGGAACTGCTCAAGGATGAGAGGTCATCACAAGGACTACACCTCCCATAACCCCTTAAAGGCGTTAGGGGAACTACAATGGAGGACATAGGCCATCCAAGGGGGTATCCATGCCAAGTCGGCCCTGCATAATAGGTGGGATCTACCAATCTAAGAATACACCTTCATCCTTGGGACCACCCATCAAATGACCCCACAAATACAGTAAAATCGGTGACTAAATAGAGGGCGCACAGATCGAAGGACTACTGCCATCAACGCAAATGATGATTGTACCCCTCACTTCTACATATAGCTTAGTTCTTTGTAGGGGCAATTCATTCTTTTGTTAAGACCCAACGCCTACAAATACCCCAATGTAATCTCATTTGCGACTTGAGCACTCATGAGCAATAAAAAAACATATTCAAACTGGTGAGCCCTCGGAGATCCCTTTCCTGGAGGCAACCCTCTATTGACTCGCAGACAAGAGTAGGACGGTCCTCTCAACCCCCGAATCTATATAATCCCTGTGTCATTTTTGCTCTCATGGATGATGACCCATTAGACGGCTCACATCCACTCTCTCACTTGTGTTTGGGTTTTTCACCTATGACAGATAGTATATTTGACTAGTTCTTTACATTAGGCTTGTGTTATGTGCGCATGATCTGCCTTCTTTCTGTGAAACTGCTAACTTTTTGCCGTATGTTTTTATTTGTGATTTCAGTCATTTTATTGACCCTCTGATCTGCTTTGGGATGATTGCATTTTTTGGGTCCATCTCTTCTTCTGGTTTTTGTTTGAATCTGTTTCATTTTGCACCTGTTACCACTTCATTATTTGTCTGAAGTGGAGGACTCAGGTAGAGTGAGAGGCGACTTAGTTGTGAGGGGTCGATGAGGCTGAGGTGATTTCTTCTTCCCCATTACCATCTTCTTGGCAGAACTAGACACTGGTTATGTGTGAGGAGAGGACAATGCTCATTCTTCATCTTCGTCATCGGCTTTCTAGCTTTATGGTGAAATCTTTAGTATAGTTTTATGGCAGCAACTCGGCTTCTATTTTTTGATGAGAACAGTAGGGAGAGCCCTACTAAAATTTAAAATTGAAAGAAGTTGTAAATACTATAAAAGAAAAAGAGGACCATAGGACCCCAAAACAAAAGAAGTAAAAGACTCATATAAACCAAACAAACAACAAAGAAACAAGAACAAAAACTTGGCTTCGAGCTGACAACAAAAAAACTAGAGATAAGCATGTTGTAACCAAGCATTGAAAGGCTCCAGTGACTTAGAAGAAACTCTGTCCTTTAGGAGCTTTAATTCTGCAAGCAACATTCTTTTCCATCCTGTTTTACTATTAGAAACTTGATCAAAGGTACATTTATTTTGTTGGATCCAAATGAACCAACATCCCAAGGTGACTAACTCCACGAAAAATGAACTAATATTAGCATTTTGACTTTTTGCCAATTCAAGCATTTCCAAAATATCCTGCGAGGTGTCCCAAAAAAAGTTTATTAGATCCCAACATTCTTTACTAAATTGACATTCAAAGAATAGATGCTTCCACTCTTCTCTAATCTGGCTATTGCAAAGCACACAAGATACATCATCAACACGAAAATTTTTACTCTGCATTAACCCTCTTGTGTTAACTTTACCATATAGCAGTAGCCAAAAAAATTCTGTGCTTCGGCATGCATTTGTTTTCCCAAATTCACTTATAAATTAGAGATGACTCTATTATATTAACAGAGACAGATAGATAGGCTTTCTTAGTATAAAACTTATTTGTATTCTAGATAAATGTCCAAGAATCATGCTGATCATAGGAGTGCAGTAGAGAAAGTCTACCTTGAAGATCTTGAAGTTGTTCAAGAGCAATTTGTGACAAAGGATGATGGAAGGCTTGGAAAATATTTTCAAGAGCTATACTTTCTAAAACCAGCAAATTAACCTTTTTTTTGCATGTGAGAATAGCTGTGGATAATCATCTTTTAGAACTGAATTTAGCCATAGATCTTCCCAAAAGATGATAAAGCTTCCACAATTTATTTGAGGCCTGGCAATAGCTTTAAACCAAACCAATTGCTTTAAGACATCCCTCCACCAAAAGGATCCTTAGAATTTCCTTCTGTAGGAACCGATCTGCTATAGTATCTTTTCCATAGGAAAACCACTCAAGGGTAGTCTAAGTGATTGAAAAATTTATAAAGAGATTTCAAAAGTAAAGCTTCATTCTGTCTTTTGATGTTTAAAACTGCTAGACCCCTAGCTTTTCTAGGTAAATAGACTATTTTCCAAGCTACAAGATAAGAACCTTCATGAACTTTAGATTCACCTTTCCAAAAGAAAGCCCTTCTAAATTTCTCAATTATAGAAAGCCCTTCTAAATTTCTCAATTATAGAATTAGCCTCCATTGGCAAAAGAAATGTACTCATATGGAACATTGGCAAAGATGATAGAATTGCATTTATAAGTATCAAACTTCCACCCTTAGATAAATAACTTGCTTCCCAACCTGAAAGTCTAGCAGCACATCTATCAATTATACTTGCAAAATCATGAATTCTTGGCTTAGTCACACATAAGCAATCCCAAGTAGGTGAATGGGAAAGATTCAATCTTGCAGCCAAATATATTAGCTAAGAACTCTGTTTGGTCATGCTCCAAATTTAAAGGGACCATGAATGATTTTGAGAAGTTGACTTTTAGTCTAGTGGATAATGCAAATATTTGCAACATGTACATTTCTTTCAAAAAGGTAACCTCTCCCTGACAAGCTTTCATTACAACTAGTGCGTCATCAGCATATTGATAAACAGGGAAATCCAAGTTTAATTCAGAACCATATGGCATAGAAATGAGACCTTGATGTAGGGAAGCATTAAATAGGAGAGGAGAGATATGATCTCCTTGTTTAAGACCTCTCTTATAGTGAAATTTCTTCCCTGGGACTCCATTTAAAAGAACTGCTGAATTAACACTTTGAATAATGAGTTTTATCCATCTAGAATTAAAACCTTTACTCTGCTGATATGTAAAATAGCTTCATGTTCCACAGTGTCAAGAACCTTTCAAAGCCTAATTTAAGAACAATTGCGACAAGCGAGTGCATGAGAAGCGTGAAGCGTTGTGGTGAGTAAAGCAATCGTTAATGGCAACGGGAGAGACCAAGAATGAAGAAGGAAATGGGTTCAACTGAAGCATCACGCCGCTGAAATAAGGATGGGACACATGCATTAATGGTGGCAGAATGAGCGTGGCTTTCCAGGAGGCATGCGTACCCCTATAACTAGCTAGCATCCCACGCCGCACGTCCCTTGCTCATATTGCGTGTATGGCACAAGGCATTTCGAGCAACCGCCAGCGATGGCATTTTCAAACCAGGCAACAGACCAGGAGGCCAATGGAATAGAGGGAGCCAAAAGTAAGCAGCATGATTTTTGGCCCCCCACCTTGGCCTAATGATCAGCCCATTACGCTGAAAGGCCCATTATGTCTATAATTGTGGCAAGCCTAGTAGTATGGCTAGACCAAGGAAGTGACATGTTTGTCTTTACTATTACAGACCCCAAGGAGGGTATTTGTGTAAATAACTCCCTATAGCTATACATATGGCTCTTAGGGCGCCATAGAGGGATAGACTCTTTTTTTAGAAAAGACTTGAGTATCAGCTAAGAGTGATATTGGCTCTCTGCCCTGTTCCCTATCGTGAGTTTTAGCTTCGCGTAGCCCCTTTGTGGCCTTTCCATAGCCCCTACTTTCTACTGTTTGGCGCACAACCACAATAGTTTAGATAGTTGATTAAGACTTGAAGCTCCATGTGGTTTCGATAACCTAGAATACTCTAGGTAAAAGCTACAATGGTCTTGTACGCTTATGAGTAATTTTATGTACATAGTAGATGTCAACGAATACCATGTCTATATGGTTGGCATTGTTCTCCTCCTTTGTGTGTTGTGAGTGACGGTGTGAGTAGATGCTGTCATGCTGGTGTTGTTTTAGATGGGTGTTTTAGTATCTTAGATAGTTGGGTGTCTTAGTAGTAGTACTTTTTTTCCTCTTTTTTCCTCTATTGTAGATAACTTGTACAAGTAGCTTCTGTAATAACTTAGTTTTGTTTGTCTCTCTTTTTCTTTCTGACTTGGAAAGTTTTTCTCCTACATATATGTATATATGTGTGTGTGGAGATATGTCGATATGATCAGGCATATTGCCGTCTTTTCATTAAAGAAAAGTTTCAGTATATATGAAATCTAAATTTTAAACCATATTTCTAAAAATTAGGGTTACATGTTAGGATTATTCTGCTACTAACTAAAAATATATGATGTTGCGAACGAAGAGCTCACTACTTGTTTTGACACAAAATTTCAGAAATTGTGGTATATACACTAACAGATATAAAAGTATACCCTACATCAACATCATTATAATGAATTTTGTTATACTTATTTTAAGTTACTTAGTTTCGTATTAATACTTATGCATCATCGTCAAACATGAGTTAAGACAAGAGGATAACTCAATAACAATGTAGCAGGGTTTATTATACATGTTTTGTGGTCGCGCTTTAGTACTACGAAGACATGACCACAACTATTGAAACAACCCTAAAAATTCAAAATTTTGAGACATTTCTTGAATTTTTGCTTGAATTCTCCTTCTTTCCCAATTTGGCAAAAACCTCTGAAATCCGCTTTCCTCTTCCGTCGTTTCCGCTTTCTCCTTTCCCTGGCGCTGCCGCGCGCGTGCGCCTCTCCACCGCCTTCGCTCAAACGCCGTCGCACGCGTCACTTCCTCCCCGCGCAAATTGCGGCTGCCGCTTCCTAGCTCAACCCATCCTCTGTGCAAATGGCCCCACCAGTCAGCCTCACCTCTCTGCTTCTCCCTTGCTCTGCGCGCCACCGCCTTCGTGCCTGTTCTCTCCGCCGCAACAGCGCTCCCTCTCACTCTCTCAGTTCGGGCGCCTAAAGTCAACAAGCCATCGAGTTTGGTAGAGCAGCAGTGCCACCTCCCTCTCTCAAGCTCCCTGCTTCGCACCAGAGCCATCCCATGGCCCTCCCTTGCACTGGAAGCTCACCCCGAACTGCCTCTCCAAACCGCCTCTCCATGGAAACCGACCTACACCGCCTATAAAAGCCGGCCTCTATTGCCTTGTGCTCTCTAGCACCCTCAAGAACCCCACCGAGCCAAAAGATTCAACTCAAATCAACTGTGTCGCCACCGATCGCATGATTCCAGCAGCCATTTTTCAATTCAATGCACTGACATGATCCTCTCTGTCTCTGGAACATGTTGATGAACTTCCACGGGCGAGAGCTTTCGTCTAAGACTCCGGTGACTGAAGTCGCCGTTGGCCGAAAAGCCCCCTCCGTGGCTAGCTCGCCTGAGCCGTCCCTAAGCTAAACCATCACTTCTATAGCATTCCTAGCAACCCGCATATGGTGAAAAGCAACCCATTTTGCTGGAGAGCGGCCAGAGGCTCATGGCGCCACTGTAGTGGCCGCCGTTAACCACCGTCTTTAGTCCACATATCTCCCAAAGACCCAAAATGGAGTCCTCGGCTTGAGCTGCTTCCCGTAGTACCACCGCTTTTCTCTAGGAAGCCTTGATGGCGCCGAATCACTAGCGCCGCCGTACCTCTGCTCGGCACAGAAGAGAGTGGCGAGAGGTAGACGATGAACAGTCGTGGCCTCATCCCGACCGCCCGTGCCACGGCTGCCATATAACCTAAGCCGTCCGCTAAGATTGCATCGCTACCTTCTGATGTGTTTAAGTTATCCAATCCTAGCCGGCCGTAACAGGTTGAGAACCCATCCGGCCGTCCGATCCCCATCATGCCACTACCGATCGCCTGCGCGCGCGCTTGGCCTCACGGCCGTGTGCGCATGGGCCAAAGCCCGCCGGCCCAAGCGGCCACACAAGCGCGAGAAGAGGCCGCCGGCCGTATAGTGCAGTTGGGCTAAGCCTAACACTGTTCACTGGCTGGGCCGCACTGTTCACCCGAGCCAGCCCATTACTGTTCATAGGAGTTAGAAAATTCAGAAAATTCATTAAAAATCCCGAAAAATCCAGAAAAATCCCAAAAATACATCATCTTGACCAGTTCAACACCGTGAATCCAAATTTAGCCTCCTTTTCCCCAAATTCATCTCCAATAAATTCAAACCCTTCCATTTGAAATTTTATGCATTTTACTCCTTTTTAATTAGATTATTTTTCCTAGCTTGATTAGAATCAAGTTTGGACTTATGTGTTATTTTATGTGTTTACGCTAGCCTCCGACTTCGCCGAAGTTGCAGCTCAAGATCCAGAGCCAGTCACCCAGTTGTACGAGATTGTTGAAATCCCAGAACAGTAAGGCAAGTTGCAAGTTTCTGATCATATTGAAATCCATATATTCCTGCAGTATCTAATTAATGTAATTTCATTATTGGTAATTGTTAAATGTTATTTGCTGAAAATCAAATGTTTAGAATGGCATGCTACTTAGATAAATCCTACCACTGAAAAATGCCCTGCCTTGATTGATGGCCACATTCACCTTGACAGCCTTAGTAAGAATTAAAATATTGCACAAATATTCATAGATCATCTCACTCAACATTTTGTACTACTAAGTGACTTTGGCTGCGGGCTGGTAGGTTTTGAAAAACTTGGAACTTGGGTAGAGCGGTTGTGGGGCACCGCGAGACGGTCTTCACCCACCACTTTACCCTAGGTTGGAATGGGGTAGAGAGGCTGTGGGGCACCGCGAGACGGTCTTCACCCACCACTTGGTTGGAGGCTGGTTTGGAATGGTGGTGGTTAGTGCTGTTGAGCACAGTGGAAGTTTGTGGTTGGATGCCTCAGGTGAAAAATATAAGGACAATAACTTTATGCTAAGTAAAAGACACAGTGATCGCTCAACCATAGGAGTCGACTTATCAACACTGGTTTAGTAGCTGCTCAATTCGATTGAAACTCTATAGGAGGTGAGATGACAGGATGCCGGGGAGTTAGGTATGCTGCGGGTACCTAACAACGGTAGTGGTCACTCAAACGGCAAGTGGAATTTAGGTTTAGTTTTGGCCTAACTGAGTGATTCTACCGGGTAGAGCCTATATAAAGAATTGAGCAGTGAAATAACCTGACTTTCTTAACTCTGTCGCGGGAGTTAAGGAATTGTGTGGGTAAAGTTGAGCAACTCTGTATTCGAATACGTCGTGGTTCCTGTTAATGAAGTTGTGTTAATTGGGTGATTCCAACAATGAGACATAAGTAGGGTTTATGATGTTGTTAATCTGGGTAATGATGAACTTTATAACAGAAAACCCCCTGATCTTAAGGAGAAAATATTTTAACTTTATTTGTTTGCAAATAAAATTGCATCCACTCAATGTAATAAAACCAATATATCCCCACCTTTGAATTATCCTTGCAAATAGTAAATTAGGGTTTACCCTTGTAACTTGCTGGGTGCGGTTGTACTCATGACTTGCTAAAACAACAACAGAAGGTCAATGGTGCGAAGAAGAGCCTGCAGAGGAAGAAGCTCCCGAAGAACCAGTCTTCCCTAAAGAGGATTGGTCTTAGGTCTTAGCCTCGCTCAGGTCGTCTGGGATCTTTTTGTAATGTACTTTGGTTTGTGGGCTTGCACGCCCGCTATCTAAACTGGTGATAACCATATATTGTAATAAAAGTTGGTTCTTTGTTGGAAGTTTGGCTGTTGTGATGATCGCTCTCGTTCAGAACGTCATAACTGTTCATTTCGTACGGTTACAGAGTTCCGTAATATCCCTAGAAATGAGGGCGTTACAACTATATATTGCTCAAATGGAGGAGAGCTAACGCTTTCTACGACTAACAAAAACAAATTAGTATGATGGATACAATTAGTCACTACTGGCTGCCCGAGGTTTTTCTATATTCTTGAGATCTCGTATGACCATTTGTAGGGCTCTCTCAAGACTCAAGGCATCTTATGGCTTGGTGCAAATGAGGACGTCACTCTCTTCATAGACCTTTTCCGCACACTAGCTAAAATATCTAGTTAAGCTTTTTGCATCTTCGGTTAATATAGATAACTATCTAATAATTGAAACTAGCTAAGTAGAGAACCACCTCTTGGTGGTGGTGAAGTTATAAATATACGATTTCATCTACTAAGATTTAAATTCTAGTATCTATATATTATGTACACACGAATGCGCTTCAATAGAAATTTTTTAAGGTTATAGATTTATCTAATCCTTCGTTTGTTTAGATACATACTAAGGAGACGTACTCGCGACGTGTATACATATATAGTGGTGTGTGCATGTGCTCTTGAAACTAGCTAACTAGCCTGCACACTTGCGCGGCTAGCTTAACTATTTTCCTCGCCGTTACCTTGTTGGAATTTATTTCCTGTAAAGTTTACATTCATCCATTCGGGTGAAGCCCAAAACCGACCTGACATTTGAGAATCCAGGAAGGGAAACGCCGAAGCGACCTTGACCTGCTGAGGCCATGGCATGCTCACAATCCCAATGCAAGGCAGCTGCACTGTGCTATGCTGCGTCATAACCACCCATGCTGCGGCGGCCGGCCGGCTCATGCATGCATCCAACGGATTGAACGGACGGCTCCTCCCGCTCTACGTCGCCAAGTTGGCCACGGACTCGAAAGGCACCGTGCTTGACGATCTGCTCCGATCCGTCGCCGTCGTCCGTCTACGGCGTAGCCTAGCCCCTCCTTTCTGGATGGCCGAGTGCACCGCGCGCGTGGATCGGCGCCGCTGCTTCCATCAAAATCTGCAGGTCCCTACGAACGCGCACGGAAGCAATAGCTAGGGTCGTAGCGTGGTGGGACGTACGGCTGGGAGGGACCGTACGTGCAATGCAATCTCGAAGGTTTTGCTCCGGCCGTCGGCTCGTTCGGTGCCTTTTCCACGGTGAGACATGCATGGTGGTGATCGGTTCGGCTGAAAAGCTCGTGGTTTATGGCTGAAAACACTGTAGCTGGCTGAAAAAAGCACTGTAGCTGATAGAGGCTTATTTAGCATAATTAAATTTAAAAAAATTTAAAAATAAAAAATATATGTTAGCTCATTACGTATAATACAAACAAATACGGGAAAAAAAGAACCGGCAAAAAAGCTCAACAAAAAGCCAAAAGTTCAGAAAAAGACGAAACTTATGAATAGTGAAAAATAAGCCAGAAGCCAGAAGCCGAAACCGAATTGATCAGAGCCATGGTGTTAGCTGCTGTGCTTAGATACTAAATAGTAGATAATAAGGCTATAGAGAGACTATACAGGGCTACCTAGGACCTAAGATACGATAGAGAATAATATAGAGGGTATATATCACATCACTATTATTTTGAACTTGCCATATAATTATAAACATAATCTTTGCCGTAGTGGGCCGATTAGGTTAAATTAGACGACACTTGAATTGGAGCATGAAAAACTTAGAAATTAACCGGCTTCCGTTCCTCCGGTTCATGCATCGCGTGCATATATAAGACCCCAAATTTGTTTTAGGGAGTACACCGTACATTGAAGACCTAACCTACTTTCATCTGTAGTCCATAAGACCCAATTTGCAAACATCGAATAAATTTACGAATTCATTTTCATTGAAATAAACCAAGCATTCCATTCCTCCAGGGTATAACATTACAAGCACTTCGTCTAAAAGAAAGTTATGGACTTTTGAAATATAGTGTTTAGTTTAGAAGCTGCCGACGTCATCTATTAAGTCTTTTGGCTAGCTCCAGAGGTTCTCCGATAGGCCGCGCAAGACAGCTGGGCGGGCGGTGGTCTTCTAGCTAGTTGCCGCGCGGACGGCATATAGCAAACAGCGATTGGAGCAGAGAATGAAATTACGATATAAGGCCACGATTGAACTGACCAAGCAAGTTTAAATTGATGTAACATAAAATCTTTTAGTGCAAAAGCCCCATGGAGAGCGACAATGCGTGGGTAGAAACAGGATGGGTTCGGTTAGACTTTGATTTTGGTTTATCATTTTCTACTACAGTAACTAGCTTTTAAGCTGTGTGTATTTTTAAGGCGGGATTTACAGGTAGATTGTAGTGAAAACTGTAGCAAATTCAGTTGTACCGACTAAAATTATATACAACTATTTCTCTCTACATACTGTCTCTCGCGAACAGCCAGAATTCAAAAACCATAAGCTAAAATTACAGCATAAAAGAACTCATCCATTACATGGGTTTAGGAATTTTTGTGCAAGCTTTGATGCGGGGCCAGGCTTCAGTGAGTGAAGCCCAAGCCCAACCTGAGACATTTGCGAATCAGAAAGACAAAGGGCCAAGATCAACCCAACTGCCCTGAACCGTCAGGGCTGTACCATAGTGCCGACGCATGGCCGCTGCACTGTCCTGTGATGTGCCGCGTACGCTGAAACCACCCTTGCCACGGTGGCGGCTCGTGCACACATCCAGCGCCCAGCGGGCTGAATGGACGACTCCCCTCGCTCTACGTCGCCAAGTTGGGCACGGACCCGCAAAAGGCAGGCCGCACGCGCATGTGCCTTTCTGGCACGCGATGTCTTTACACAAGATATGATATTAGATAGTATGGTGCAATTAGAGTAAATATGGAGAGATTAGTTACCGAGATGTCGAAAGAAGAGCATTCAGTATCCTCTGCATGTGTAGATATGACAATTTAGATGTGACAATCCGACTATGTATTATCTTATTTCTGAGTGAAACCACAACAGACTTACTCATATCACTTGATATACAGATATACACGGACAGATATCACTCATTCCGTATTATATTTTATATTTTTTTTCTCAAAATCAGAGTTAAATACGAATAATATCAAATAGCTATTTATCTTTTTCGTATTTGCTCCATAAACCATCGATCGATGGTCAGACAAAAACTATCCACTTTTGCACTCTACTCGTTCGTCCATGGACGGACGGACGCGACAGATAGCTTGCACCGTAGCGTGGCGCGGCCGTGCAATCTCCAAGGTTCTGCCCCGGCCGTTGGCCCCGCGCGCGCGTACATGCACGCGTCACGCTACATGGTATGGAGGGTACCGCGCGCAGGTACGTACAAATATAAGCCACGTTGGTATGGACCAAACGATTCCATTTGGACGCGCGTCGTCGCCTGGCCCTTCACGGGTCAAGCTCGCAAGGCTGCCGCGCGTGGCGTAGGCGCTAGCTAGACGCCAGCCGGCTCGGCGCCAAATGATCGTTCGACGACTTGGACAGCTGCTTCGATCCTCCTTTTCTAACAGAAGTCTAGATTTTTGTTGATTTTCATGGAGGCTAAAGCCATTCCCTATTCGTTGAAGACAGAACACTTTTTCATTTCATCACATAAATGCAAAAGCAAAAAAAAAAAGTTGTTAGGATGATGAATTGGTTGGTGCACGTTATGGCTGCTTGGGCGGCCGCCCAACCTCTCCTCACTAGTGGACAGTGGACTAAAATTGAAGCTCGTTGTGCCGATCGATCTGCACACATATTACTAGTTCTATTGATTTGCACACATGTAGTATTGTACGGACACAACCCTTTACTTTACCTTGTCATATATGAGCCATATACGGCGTAAACTCTTACGGCATCTAGTTTTCTTCTGAAAATCTGTGAGAATTAATGCGATAACCTAATCCTCATGGGGTAATGTTATTCGTCTAGCCGTAGACGATTGTAAAGCTCTTTGGATTAGATCTAACACATACAAAAACTCACTAAGGATGGATGCCTAGAGTTCATAAGCAACTCCGCAGAAACCTTTTTCAAAAAGAAGATGACAGGAGCTCGCCGTTCAATCGGAAAAGAAAGTCGACGTTAACTTGTCATGTTTAAATCTGCATACATGTACAATTATGGATTTGAATTGAATTCCACCCGGTGTATATGACATGTATATACAATATATGAGATATATCACCAAGGGACCCGGCCGCTGCATGCACGTACGCGTGCTTAATTAATTTGGATCAGGTATGATTTCGAATTTTGCACTGGTTTTATTGAGTTTTCATAGTTTCTATGCTCAAGTCACTTTGTTATTTCATGGCATGTATTATAATTTCAAACACAGTGCAGTATGATAATTTCTTCATATCATCGCTCTTTTGGTACAATATATCACTTTAGATTTATCTTTTCGTATTGAGTATATACAATTGTGGTTTGCAGTGATTTGTGTGTGCATACCTCCGGACGGACATTTGTATACCAGTTCGGAGATGCGTAACATTTTAAGATAACATTTGATGTCCGATTCAACTAAAAAATTCACATAAGATTTTCACCCAAACCACTATCATGACGTACAAATTCGCCGCTCTAAATCATTCCCTGCGACATACGCGTTTTCTTACGTCATTCTTCTCCATGAACCATTCGACGAGAATTTGTTTCTCGAATGACATGAAAATTTCACAGAATATTCTCACCTTAACTGCTAACATTATGTACAAATTCGTCGCTCTAAATCAGTTCGTGTGACATATAAAAATTAATGGAAGTTAACACACACGGTTGTTCTTGTACCGTTCGTTTCAATCAATCAATTTAAGATAACATTTTGTTGTCCGATTATAATGAAAAATTCACACAATATATCCACCTAAACCCCTATCATAACGTACAAATTCACCACTCTAAATCATTCCCTTCGACATATAAAAAATGGAAGTCAACACACGCTTTTTTTCCTACGCCGTTCGTGTCCATCAACAATTCAACGAGCATTTGTTGCTTGAATGAGATGAAAATTTCACAAAAGATTTTTACCTAAACCACTTACATGACGTAAAAATTCGCCGCTCTAATTCATTCCGTGCGGCGTATAGAAAATAATGTAAGTCAACATACACGTTTTTCCTATGCCATTCATCTCCTTCAACCATTTAAGATAGCTTTTTGTTGTCCGATTGAGATGAAAAATTCACATAAGATTCTCACCTTAAATGCTAACATCACGTGCATTTTCGCCACTCTAAATCATTCCGTGCAAGTCAACCTACGCGTTTTTTCTATGCTGTTCGTTTCCATCAACCATTTAATATAGTATTTTGTTGTCCGATTGAGTTGAAAAATTCACATAACATTCTCACCTTAACTGCTAACATCATGTACGAATTCGCCGCTCAAAATCATTTTGTGCAGTGTATAAAAATTAGTGAAAGTCAATACAGTTTTTCTTATGCCGTAAGTAGACCACTTAAATTTTTTTTGAGTATAATACTTCATTTGATCACAATGATTCATCATATGTTCCTCGTAATGATATTTTTCATGCACCATACAAGCGAGCATACTTCCAATTCTGCCGTACGGATTTGCATACCTATTCCACGTTAATTGTTGTCCGATTATGTTGAAAAATTCACACAAGATATCCACCTAAACCCCTATCATAACGTACAAATTCGCCGCTCTAAATCATTCCCTTCGACATATAAAAAAATGGAAGTCAACACACGCTTTTTTGCTACGCCGGTCGTGTTCATCAACAATTCAACGAGCATTTGTTGCTTGAATAAGATGAAAATTTCACAAAAGAGTTTTACCTAAACCACTTACATGACGTAAAAATTTGCCGCTCTAATTCATTCCGTGCGGCATATAGAAAATAATGTAAGTCATCATACACGTTTTTTCTATGCCGTTCGTCTCCTTCAACCATTTAAAATAGTTTTTTGTTGTCCGATTGAGATGAAAACTTCACATAAGATTCTTACCTTAAATGCTAACATCACGTGCATTTTCGCCACTCTAAATCATTCCGTGCAAGTCAACATACGCGTTTTTTCTATGCCGTTCATCTCCATCAACCATTTAATATAGTATTTGTTGTCCGATTGAGTTGAAAAATTCACATAACATTCTCACCTTAACTGCTAACATCACGTGCGAATTCGCCGCTCAAAATCATTTTGTGCGGTGTATAAAAATTAGTGAAAGTCAACACAGTTTTTCTTATGCCGTAAGTAGACCACTTAAATTTTTTTTGAGTATAATACTTGATTTGATCACAATGATTCATCATATGTTCCTCGTAATGATATTTTTCATGCACCATACATTTTTAAATTTATATGTACAAGTGTGCATACTTCCAATTCTGCCGTACAGATTTGCATACCTATTCCACGTTAATTCAATACATCGCATATACACATATCTATTCCCCGCTAAACACACATTGAGTAGGAAATCTATTTATGGCAAGTAATGATCTAGACACATACACATTTCCATGTTAATTCAAAAGGATCTAGACACATACCTATTTCCACGTTCAGCAGGGAATCTGTGCCCAGACACCTAATAGTACTCAATATTTTTTTTACTGTGCAGGAAATCTATTTATGGCAAATAATGATCTAGACACATACATATTTCACATACCTATTTGCACGTACGGCAGGGAATATGTGCGCGGGATTTATGGCAATTATATTTCACATACCTATTTTACAGTTATGTTTACGGCAGGGAATATATGCGTGGGATTTATGTGTGCGCGGGATAGACACATACATATTTCACATACCTATTTCCACATACCTAATAGTACTCAATAATGATCGCTGGATATTTATGGCAATTACCACTCAGGATTGCATTAATCATTCTATCGTTTGAATACTAGGCAAACAGTATTTGCTAATGGGTATACCCGTTAATCTCATACCTACTACCATCTAACACATCTCAATGCGATCGAATGGTTCATAGGTTAGGTGTCCGGCTCCTTGGAGTCCCATTTCGCCTTCAAGGAATACTATATATATATATATATATATATATATATATATATATATATATATATATATATATATATATATATATATATATATATATATATATATATATATATATATATATATATATATATATATATATATATATATATATATATATATAGAAAATTACATAGGCACCATGGTGCCTAGGCACCAACATCCGATACACGTGTATGATTGATAATTTTTTTAGTTTGGGTATGAAAATGTTTTATACCCTTGATATATTTATGGTACGTAAGTTTTGAACTCATTCAAACTAGTTTGAACTACTTTTGAGTTCAATGCAACTACATGAGTATATACCATAAAAATAGTTCAAACTAATTAAACTGAAGTTGAATTTAAAATTTTTGAGTTTGATATCTCAAATATACTTTTTATGGGTATATGAAGATACCCACATCAAACGTTATAATCTCAAGCAAATCAACGGAATTGATATTGGTGCCTAGGCACCTTGGTGCATGAAACACTGCCCTATATATATATATATATATATATATATATATATATATATAGTATAAATAATAGGCACCTAGGTGTCGTGACACCTAGTCTCCTTACTTTTGGATTGCTTTTAGATGCGTGCTAGTGTGATTGAGACTTTCCATCCATGATTAAGACTTTCCTTCCATAATTGATTTAGCATGCCTAATATATTACATACCATACATACCATTGCTCTAGCACGTATCTAAAAGCAATCTAACGGCAGGAGCCTAGGTGTCCAGGGCACCTAGGTGTCCCATTTCATATATATATATATATATATATATATATATATATATATATATATATATATATATATATATATATATATATATATATATATATATATATATATATATATATATATATAGGAAAAATACTTTTTACTCCCGGGTGTAATTACACCCACATCTAATATACCACCTAAACAAACTTGAAATACTCCTTTATCACTTTAGGTATACTCGTATACTAATTATAAGATATTCTAATGTGAACCACATAAAAAATTGCAATCCATAGTTTTTAGCGCATTTTGTAAATACCTTTATATACGTACATAAAAAGGAGTATGTTGAAAAAAATGTACATACCACCTCTGAAAAATTGTTCATACCACCTATATGATCTTAAATACTCGTATACTACATGTAAATACCCCTCGTTACGCGAGATACTCCCTACGTTGAGAGATACGATATAGGTGTAATTACACCCGGGAGTAGAAAAGAGGCTTCCTATATATATAGGCAAAATAACAGGTGCACCATGGTGCCCAAACTCCATAATTAAAATTTTCCATCTATGATTAATAATTTTCATCCATGATTGATTCCTTTTCAAATTGATGCATTTTCGAATTAATAAATCTTAATAAGTTTACCTAATATATGAGATATCGCCAAGGGACCCGGCCGTTGCATGTACGTACGCGTGCTTAATTAATTTGGATACGCTCTCAATCCGAAGTTAATCCATGTCTTATCCGTCGTGTATATGGCCACGCACAGGGGACTCAAGAGAGGCTAGATCCTATATATATAAAGAGCATGCTTATCCTCGTTAAGCTGATCCTACAAAACAAATTTACATCGACGGATCGACGTACGTGTGCACGCGAGAGCTAGCCTTGCAGTAGTTGTATATACGTAAGGAATCGACCATTCGCCGACTAGTTTCCCGGCGAAAACAACCGCGTCTGTGCTACCGGAGTTGCAGGAGTCGATCACCGGCCGGCCGGCCGATCGAAGAACAGGCGTACATCGTCGTCCTCAATTCGATCAGCATCTCTGCAGGTACGTGCGTACGTACCATCTCGATCGTCATGGCTAGCTAGAGCTAGATCCTTCCCAAACTCCTCTTGTTTTTTCCCTTTTTTTTATTGAGAGGTCTCTGACCGGTCGGATTCGAGCATGTATGAGGTTAATTTCCAGTTAATTTCTGATTCTTAGTTTGCCACATGAAGTTCAATTACAGTTGCTAGTCAAGCTGGTTTTGGTCTCGGATGGTTAAATAGTGAGTGCTCTTGGTGTCTAGGCACCATAGTTTAAAATAAGTATGTATAGTGTGCGAAAATTTTTAAAATTTTTTGGATGTCAAGTTCAACTAGTTTACTAACTAGTTCAAATAAGTTTGAACTAAATTTCGAATTGTAGTTGTCTTTTTTTATGACAGTTTGATTGTAAGTATATACTGATTATAGCAAAGTATGTGATCTAAATTCGTTCAAAATTTTGAATTTGAGTATATTTTTTCAAACTTATACGTTCATTTGAATTGTTATAGATGAGTATATACCCTAAAACTGATATTTCAAAAAATGTACCTGAATTTAGATGAAATTGATGCATTTGAAATTATGGTGCCTTGGCACTATGATGTCCCATTTCTAGTTTTGTTTGGATCCATATTTTGATTGTCTATTTGGTGGGTTTAGTTACATTCTTAATTTTGCCAAAATGCATGTGACCCGGCCCAGATTAGCCTCCAAACTAAGGAATCTTGTTTTTGCACTAAATGTTTTTCAGGCGGGGTATGGGATTAAGGCATAAGCAGTTTTGTTCCCAAAAGTAATCCATATCCAAATATTTCACCCTTGCTACATAGCTTGTTCTTTTTTGTTAGTTAATTATGTCGATCTCATTGTAATACCTCACATGCCAATATAAGATATTACTATGAAACATCATTGTCAAAGTAAATAATAAATAATAAAAGCAACAAAAGAAATCACAAGAAAATTGAAACTTTAAAGGTACTTTAAGAGAGAGCCAATGGAAGCTGAAGTAAATGTTTGAAACATGGGACCGGTCCACTTCTAACCAAATGAAAAATAAAGAAAATGACATAAATAGTGGCAAGTCACGGTGCTGAAAACTCGAATGCTCCCACCCATGCATGTTGCTATCACTCCACTATCCTTTTACTTGAGAATGGAAAGAGCAAACGTGAGGTTTGAAAATCTCAGCAAATACCTAACAACGGTCACAACACGGTGAGCAAAGGACAAGTAAAGCAAGCACGATATGAAAAGGACAAGCAATGTAAGCAAAATGTAAAAAGGGCAAGCACCGTAAGCAAGTAATTGACACATGTTATATTCAATGAACCTAGGTTACCAGAACACTGATATATATCGGAGATAGAGATCATAGAAACAGTCTTATCAAAGATAACTGTTATTTAGCAAGTTATGACAACGGCACTGTCGATTATTCCCACATACCCGGTTATACAAGAATAGTCAGGCATAATGCTGTCCTTGACTGTATAACCGCAAATGGGGTGTAATATTCTAAGTAACGAGAGTGTACAGCCCCCGTACGTTACCAGGTGGGTAGCAATCTCCCCTATATGTGGATAACCCCAGGCCAGGTAACCGTTATATTATTAACATGTTATATGGTGTGAATTTAAGGGACTGAGAGAAGGCTAAGATAATATTATGAGAAGTGACAAGATTTGCTAAGGTTAGGAATGAAACGACCTAATACCCGATAAGGCGATGTGAAATGATAAAGTGGTGATAAGGTAAGTGTTACATCATTGGCAGGTTATGTAGTATGAATTTAAGACGACTAAGAGATAGCGGAGATAAGGCTATGATAAGTCGAAGGATTCGCTAGAGGTTTGAAGTGGAGAAGCACTAGATCCTGATAGATAGCGATGTGAAATGAAAGCATGGCGATAACGGTCGAGGAATAATTCTAAAAGAGATATTATAACCTACTTCACATAAGGGTTGACAATCAACTAAGTTTTATTATGTAATAAGTGATTATTAGTCAAATTAACAATTATTAATATATACATCCTTCATAGCTTACATACCACCTCATACAATTAATGGATCATGATATTAGGAAACTAAAACATAGTAGCCCTAATGTCCATAATGTCAAAAGAGTACTAATAATTTAACCTAAGTTAAAACAACTCATATGCTACCCCCCATTAATGATTTAAGTATGAATTCTAAAACACTAATTAAAAGCATGAATTCTAGAATATTATTAACTGAGCATCCTAATAAACATAAACACATGTGAAACAAAATAGTTTAGAACATCACGATATAATACAGTATTAAAGATCTATAACCAGTCAACATGAGCGATATGATAATAACTAGATAAGCATTAGAGATACGATAATGACCAGATAAGCTTTAGTGATATGATAACATCCAGGTAACTTTAATGATATGATACTAGCCCGATAACTTTAGTGATATGGTATCAGCCAAGTAACTTTAGTTATATGATAATTATACTCAATGACAAAGTGACAAGTAAACTGGAAACACGGGATATGCGAAACGGAAGGTCACAGCCGCAAGGTATTTGCCTTGAGCACGCTCGGCGGACATGCTACACGAAAGATCTGGAATGCACAATTGCACGAACACTCTCTCAACAACTGCGTGAGATCCTACACAATGGAATGGAAAACAACCGATCTAGCATAGATGAGTACGATAAGGAATGATAAGAGATAAACTTGATTGGAGAGGAAAAGAGTTCGCTAGCCCCACGGCCAAGTGAAATGTCGTTCAGCAGTGCGAAGCGTCGTTCGGCCCAAGCGGAATGCCGTTCGGCCATGCGAAAAGATGATCGGTAGCGCGAACGGCCGTTCGGCCGAGCGAAACAATGATCAGCCGCGTGAAACAACGTTCAGTCGTGCGAATGGCCATTCGGCCACCGGTCGCCGCTGCCATGGCGCGTGCGTGCCGCCGCGCCAGCGCCGCCGGTGGCCGCGCGCACCGTGCGCCCCCAGACCAATGTAAGGAAGAGAGAGAGATGGGAAGAGATTGGAGAGAGGAAGGTAGATTGGAAAAGAGATAGGGAAAATGATAGGGAGGAGAGATATAAACGGGAGAGAGAGTTGAATATATTAGAAATAGAAGAGAGATTAGGGATATTTTTTTGATGCTACACTCATCCCAACCGGATCATATATAGATTAATTATATCGGTCCAAATTAACACGGAATCACAGTTAGTAACAAAAAATATGGATTGGTACGTATCTCCCAGTCTAAATGCTCATTAGCACCAATCGAATCCGCTCTCGATCATTGCCACCTACCAAGGGTGTTTTCATGATATATGACTATCAACTGTTAACTACAATAGATATGTTTAATAAATAGTATTAACAGAAAAAAATCAAAGCCAAAATCAATCGAAAAAATAAAAAGAATCCAAATCACCTCACGCTGAGCTGCCGATCGAGAAGCGTGCCAACCCCAAGTGAACGAACCGGCACGCGTGTGCCCTCCCGCACCTCCCACGTACCGACGCACACGAGCCACCTCACGCGCTCGTCGACCAAAAAGGCCCCATCAACTCAGTGTCAGTGATAAATTGGGCTCGCAACTAGGCCTGATCAATATGCCTTCAGTGTCTCGCTTCAGTTTATTTTTGCACTATTCATAAATTTCATTTTTTTCTGAACTTTTAACTTTTTTTTGAGTTTTTTTACCGGTTCTTTTTTTCCTCGTATTTATTTACATTATACGTGATGGGCTAATATGTTTTTTCTATTTTTAATTTTTTTTAAATTTAATTATGGTAAATAAGCCTCTCACCATTCTGATTTTTTTCACCTACTACAGTGTTTTCAGCCATAAGCCATGAGGCTTTCAGCCGAACCGATCACCACCATAACCCAGCGTCACAGGCCCCATGCGTGTGTACGAAGAAGATGCCTTCCCCAGTTCAAGACGATACTTACAGTAATATGGGTTATAGCTAAAATTATACCGTAACTACTTAGAATTATACTATAGTTGATGGTAATTTATTTGATATAATTAAATTTAAAAAAACAAAAAAAAATAGATTAGCTCATCACAAACAATACAAATGAATTCAAAAAAAAAGCCGGCAAAACAGTTCAAAAAAGGTAAAAAAGGAAAAGATAAAATTTAAAAATAATAAAAAATAAATCAGAACCTAAAAGTTCAAAATGAGCGAGTCCTTAATTACTGGTACTATTGAACACACGTGCGTGCAACCGTGCAGGCCGTGGCTCCCACTCACACCGTCACACTTGCGCAAACTTCTATATATACACACCTGGGAAACACAGACACGTATTCTTACGAGTAAATTAACCGTGTGGACAATTTTTTTGTACACTCTGCAGGTTCGCTAGCACGTACGTATACGTGTGCACTTCGGGCTTGACGCTCATGGTGGGGCAAGTCATCGACGCTCCGGCGGCGGACAGGCCGGTGCCGCGCGTGCCGGTGCCCCCGGCGCGGCCGTTCCTTCGCACGCTCGGCGCCAACCTCATGGAGACATTCTTCCCAGACGACCCGTTCCGCGCGGTGGCGCGGGAGGGCGGCGGGGGGCGCGCCGTGGCCGCGCTCTGGTACCTCTTCCCGTGCCTGGAGTGGCTGCCGTCCTACTCCCTCAGCGCGCTGCGGTCCGACCTCGTCGCCGGTGTCACCGTCGCCAGCCTCGCCGTCCCCCAGGGCATCAGCTACGCCAAGCTCGCCGACCTCCCTCCCATCGTCGGCCTATGTAAGTATACACACACACACGTGCGACATTGTCGATTTCTGCAATTCTACCATGCATGCACGTGTGGCGTGTACATGTATTGACGAGTGTGTACGTACGTGCGTGTGTGTGCGCAGACTCTAGCTTCGTGCCGGCGCTGGTGTATGCGGTGATGGGGAGCTCGCGGGACCTGGCGGTGGGAACGATGGCGGTGGGGTCGCTGCTGTTCGCGGCGATGCTAGGGAGGGAGGCGCCGCCGGCGGAGAGCCCGGAGCTGTATATGCGGCTGGCCTTCACGGCCACCTTCTTCGCCGGCGTCTTCCAGGCGGCGCTGGGCGTGCTGAGGCTGGGGTTCGTGGTGGACTTCCTGTCGCACGCGGCGATCGTCGGGTTCATGGGAGGCGCCGCGACGGTGGTGTGCCTGCAGCAGCTCAAGGGGCTGCTCGGCCTCCAGCACTTCACGACCGCCACCGACGTCGTCTCCGTCATGCGCTCCGTCTTCTCGCAGGCTCACCAGGTCAGTCTCACTGTCCGGCATGCACGTAGTACTGCATGACCAAAGAAATACTCCCTCCGTTTGTTTCTACGAGGGCTTTACAATTTTTGGCCAATAATTGATACTCCTTCCCTACATAACGTGCAATCAAACTTCTTTAACTTTAAGTATTAATATATAAAAAACTATTTAGATTAAACATATAAAATTACTTTCATAATATAATTATTTTATATTTTTATAAATATATTTATATAAAAATAGTAGTTAAAGTTGTATACTAAAAACCGTGCAGCCGAACTATGTGCCATGCACTGCATTGTCGAATGGTTGCAGAATGTGTTGTCTGATTGTCTCTGTCGATAACTAACCCTTCGTGCTGCGTGCCGGCTGCAGTGGCGATGGGAAAGCGTCGTTCTCGGATGCTGCTTCCTCTTCTTCCTGCTCATCACTCGCTTCTTCGTAAGTACTACTACTATGTATGGCCTCCTTCAATTCCATTTCAGCTAGATTCATTTACCTCCCATCATGCGCAAGCTTAATGCAGACTGCTAAGTTACTAGGACGAGGTGTACTTAGGAGTACTAGCAGAGAAGTAATTGCGTACAGTTGAAATGCTGAATCTTGTAACTGAAGTAGATGAACTCTTGAAAGAGTGGCCCTCATGGTATAGTTAAAAAGTTGCTACTGCCAGGCGGTCTAGTCAGGAGCATGCATCAGATTTGATGGAAGGAATATTGCAATGAAATTTAATGTTTGGATGCGTCGCAAGAGGACAAAGGAATCAATCATCGATGCATTGTTAGGAGTAGGAGTCTAGGACAAAGGAATCGATCCACTTGGGTAGAGAGAGCTCAGATTCTCAGAACGCCATCGAGATTGGCCTGATGATCAGTAGTACTCCATAGTCCATAAACAATTCGTTTCTAGTCCAAATCTTGACTGAAAACTCTTGTCAGAATTTCTTGGTCTGAATTCTGATGCTCTGATCAAAGATGCATGGCAGTTCTTGTAGATTAATTCAAACACAAGGGGGTGCAAACAAAGCCGTAATGGGCGCGCATTAATGTGTGATCATTCTTTTGACAGAGCAAGGGGCGGCCCAAGTTCTTCTGGGTATCGGCGGCGGCGCCGTTGGCATCGGTCATCCTTGGAAGCCTCCTGGTGTACCTCATCCATGGCGAAAACCATGGCATTCAAGTGGTGAGTCGTGAGCATGGATAGAAACATCATAAACTCAGCAAGATACGCACATAAATCAAGTAGTAAGGCCAAACTGAATGAATGATTAATTTGTGCCAACTATTTCTGGTGTCTAGATTGGCTACCTCAAGAAGGGCATAAATCCTCCGTCGGCGAAAAGCCTGCTCCTCTCGTCGCCGCACAGGATGGCCGCCCTCAGGACCGGGATCATAACTGGCATCATCGGCCTCGCCGTAAGCCTGACATTACTGCCACTTCATTTCATCACAACTGACGGTAGCAAAAAAAGAAAAAAAAAAGAAGAAGAGTTTTTACCATCCCTAGGAGGTATCAGTTCCTTCCCACCAAATTGCCCTTAAACTCTTGATATCTCTCGGTACCTCTACCCTTAATCTCTTGGTGCTAGTTCAATGGATGATTTGGTACCTCCTAAGGATGGTAAAAAAAATCTCAAAAAAAAAGTCAGTGAAATATTAGCTATGTGAGTACTTACGGTACTGTGTTCTTTTTAATACAGGAAGGAATTGCAGTAGGGAGGAGCTTTGCCATGTTCAAGAACTACCATGTCGACGGCAACAAGGAGATGATCGCCTTTGGATTGATGAACATCGCTGGATCGTGCACATCCTGCTACCTCACCTCCGGTAAAAAAAAGTTTCTCCAGAAATCACAATTGCTTTTCAGATAAGAATGAGCCAAGAAGTCTCAATTCTCCATGAACTCCTGACAATTCTCGTTCCATGGATGGCAGGCCCGTTCTCGCGGTCTGCGGTGAACTACAACGCCGGGTGCAAGACGGCCATGTCGAACGCCGTGATGGCGCTGGCGGTGATGATCACACTCCTGTTCCTGACACCGCTCTTCTACTACACCCCGCTGGTGGTCCTCTCGGCGATCATTATCTCGGCGATGCTGGGCGTGATCGACTACAAGGCCGTGGCTCACCTCTGGAAGGTTGACAAGGTCGACTTCTGCGTGTGCATCGGCGCGTATTTCGGCGTCGTCTTCGGCGACATCGAGATTGGACTGTCCATTGCGGTATGAGCTCTCTCAACTGGATTGCACAAGACTCAGCTGTCTGTCTGTCAAGCCTCATTTGATCATCCCAATATGCTACAGTGTGCTGTACTGAACAGTGGTGACCAAACTTGGGCTTCTGTTTGATTTCAGGTTGCGATATCGATTCTCCGTATCCTGCTCTTTGTCGCAAGGCCAAGGACGACGGTCCTTGGGAACATGCCGAACTCGATGATATACAGAAGGATGGACCGGTACACGATGGCACGGACCATACCGGGAGTGCTTGTTCTGCACATTGACTCACCTATCTACTTCGCCAATGCGAGCTACTTGCGAGAGAGGTGAGTAAAAGCACTAAAGCAGTAACAAACAGTACAACACACTGTACAAAATCCGAAAACATGTTTGGTCTGAAGAGGCTCATGTATGATAGCAACTTCTGCTCTTGCGTTCAGGATCTCGCGGTGGATCAACGATGAGGAGGACCGGATAAAGGCCGAGAGTGAGGAGAGCTTGCAGTGTGTAGTGCTGGACATGGGTGGTGAGTTCCTGCACTCAATCTGATACAATTTTCTCTTTCTGTACAGTCATAACGTACACATGTTTGAAACACTGAACCTGAAAGAAGTAGTCTATTTTGGGAATTCCAACATGAAGATTAAGCAAGCAGTCCGCCTTTTATGCAGCCGTTGCCAGCATCGACACGAGTGGGACGAAGATGCTGGAAGAGCTCAAGAAGAGCCTAGACAGGAGGAGTATTCAGGTAAGGAGAACAGGAGCAATGGCACCAGCACCCTTTGCTGAAGATCTCTTGTTACAGGCATTGTTCATTTGACTGCCTTTGCTGGTGATGTGTCTTCAGATTGCGTTGGCGAACCCAGGGAGCGAAGTCATGAAGAAATTAGACAAATCAAAGGTGCTCCAGTTCATCGGCGACGAGTGGATCTTCCTGACGGTGGCCGACGCATGCGACTACGCGCAGCACAACTGTAAGATAGGAATGGATACTCCTGACAACATGGTCTGAAACTCTGAATGGAAGGTAGGCCTGAACATTTGTGTTCCAACTTTGTTGGCATGGCACAGGCCACTGGGAGAAACTTCTATATAAAACATCTTGACCACTGTACTGTACTGTCATCAGAAGATCGGTAGCACAGATCTTTTTTGGTTAGAGTGGAGTTAAGCCTGCTTCATCAGTTTTGCTTACACAAGTTTCAGTTGCTAATCTAAAATCATGTATGGGTACTGAAACACTGTTTTGCGCGAGTTACGATTGCCTGTATGAAAAGAAGGATAAATTGTCAAATCACAGTGTTCATTTGCAAAGAGTATTCTTGTCCAGAACTTCGGGTATCAGACATCAAAGTGCAGTACAAACTAGAGCACCAACAGCTGTTTACCGATGCTTCTAGACGCGCCAAACACCAACAACTACGATGGCCTCATTTAAACAGGAAAGCCAAAATTTTAGATACATAATCTTGTTCTGAATTAGTACATGCTATACAATGGGGATCCTAAGAACATCACCTGCCCAAAGCAGTGATACATTGCCAGCCTCTTGGGGCTGTCATTTCATTTCCTTCTTATTTCTTGCTGCCGCCAGAACAAAATGGTTAAGTCTCAGTTCTCGATTTAGGACGCACACAACCACACAAGGGTACCCTCTCCTTTTTCTTCTGCCCGCCACCACGGTTGTCCTTCCGTCCGTACAGATAATCCCTCAGAAGCACTCGAGTGCGCTTATCGGAGACTTTAAGCTTTCTGTATTCATGCTCTTCCTCAATCTTTAGCAAGACGTACTGTATCCTCTGAAGTTCCAGTTCCAACCTCGCCACGTTTTCCGACCCCTTCTGCACCTGCTCGGATATTTTCCTCCTGGTCGAATACCCTTCTCGCTCAGCATTCATGCTATCTGACAATGCAGGATAGTTTTCAGCCTTCTTTGTCAATTTGTTGTTGAAATTGATTTGTTCCAAGACACATCCCTCGGTCTCAATCAGCTGAGCGCTGACACTGTTGTATTCAGAATTCATTGGGGACTTACCCTTTGATGGCCCCCCCATTTTTCGCTTCAACTCCTCAATGCTCGCTTGGATGCTCAGCAGCCTCTGAGCATCAGAAGTGAGCTTCTCGAGTACATTTTTGCTCCATACTTCATGAGGCTCTACAGATGCTGTTGACATCTCCAGCTTAGTGATTCCGAGGTCTCTTCCTCTTGCTAGCTCAGAGGAAGGGTACTCACTCTTCACCTCCTCAACCGCTTGTATGTCGTGCTCAGATGACGAGGACTTGGCTGTTTGGTTCTTGCAGTTCCTCTCAGCAGCCTCCCACAGTTGAAGCATCTCATCATCCAGCTCAGCATTTGCACCATTGCCAAGTGGGTAGAGAGCAGCTCCAGTGCCATATGGTGGACAAGTAGATATTTGATCAAGCTCAATATCCTTCATCATCTGAACCTGCTTCCCTTTGGAACCATCAACATCTTTTTGCTTCCCATTGTCAGAATATATTTCCCTTGCCTCCATGCGTGAGACGCCTCTTGCTTTAAGCTCTTGAATTTCTATATTTGCAGCTGCCATCTTAGCAGCAGACTCGGTCAACTCCTGATCTTGACGGTCTTTGGCATTTAATATAACCACTTGAAGTGCTTCTATTCTTGCAATTAACCGCTGTAACTCTGGAGTTCCTTCTGGGGAGTGAGATTCTGTCGCATGGTTGCCCTCTTGCATACAAGGTACCCGCACAGCTTCCTATGAAGATAGAAGATAATAAGACCACTAGTTCCTCATATTTATTATGGATGGAAGTACATGATAAAGTGCCACAACCATGTTGTGCATGAAACCATAGTAGAAATATCCAACTACTAACATAAGATGCTAGGAGGATGAGCAGCACAAAAATTTAACATTTCCATGCTTCAATGTAAGACTGCTAGGGTTGCAATTACATGAAAAAATGGAAAAGAATGACTAGTCATCAAGGATAACGGAAGAAGCTTACCTCTTTGCCTTCTGTGCTATAGGGCTTTGACAGAGAGAGAATGTCTTCTTCCAGCACATTGACATGATCAGACAAAGATGCTACGAGTGCTAGATGTGTGCTCAACTCAGCCTTCAGTTCTGCATTTTCTTCCTGCATGCCAGTTAACTTCTTATGCAGATGCTCAATATGAGCACCTCGTGAGGAGATTTCCTTCATTAGCAACGCCTTTTGGTCTATTGCACTAATCTCCATAGCTTTGCCCTCCATCATAAGCTTGAGTGCTTTTTCTTCATAGACTGCAGCATTCACTGAAGAGATTATTGCATCCCCCATGAGCACAACAAATTCCCTTTCATGTTGCTCAACCTCTTTTGACATGAACTCATGAGCGGAAGTCAAACTATCTGCCTTCCCTTTTAGAATGTTAGCCTCCGCTTGAAATGTCTCATTTGCTCGGCGAAGAAGCAAAATGTCATCATCCTTGGTAGTACCCTCCTCAGTCAGTGTTGTGATTTTCTTATCAAGTTCTCCTTTCACCACTTTAGCCCCTTCAATGGCAACCTGAAGAGCCCCGACAACTCCACATAATTCCCTGTTCTTTTCTTGCAAGAATTGAACCCTCTCTTCTGCTTCCAGTAGCTCATCATCCTTCTGCAACAACTGTGCCATTAGACTCTCAAGTTCAATGGCCAACTCCTGGCAGATGTTTTTACTGTTGTTCAAATCAAACTCTGAAAGGACTAACCGAGTCCTGAGAATCTGTACCAAGTAGACAAAATACTCCTTTAGGTGTTTATTTTCCGATTCAAGCATCATAGTTCTTCTGCTCAGCCCTTGGACTTCACAATCAAGTTCACCCTTAATTAAACTCAGCAAAGCCATCTCATCGGTAAGAGATACCAATGTAGATGCTACCTCATTATTATGGCCCCTCAAGAACAAAGATAAGTGCTCGAGCCTCATGCACTCTGCAAGACAAGTACCATTCTCATACTCCAAGGTATTGTACTTCTCAATCAAAGACTGGTATTCCTTAGACAAAGACTCATTTTTCTCAGTCAGGTTGGCAATTTCATCTCGTGAAGTCTGGTAGGACTCACTCAAGTAAGATAGCTTCTCTTGTAAAACCAATACTTCAGTTTTCAGCAGCTCTTCCCTTTCACTGCCTTTCTTTAACCCTTGCCTCAGCTGTTCATTGCATTCCAAAATCTGTTGATTTTTATTTCGCAAAGAAAGAAATTCTGTTGCCCCACTTTCCACTTCTTTCTCAAGGGCACACTTCTGCAAGTGCAGATCTCTGAGCTCCGTTCCTACTTGCAACAGAACTGTTGCAAGAACCAAGAGCTCAGTGTATATGAGCCTATTTGCATCTTCACTTTCCTCTTTAAGTTTCAGAATATTGAAGGTTTCATCTGAAACAGCCTGCAAAAGAATTTCGTCCTGAGCTATATTAGCAGGACCTAAATCCTTGTAGATATTAAGGACCTTCATGTGTCGTGAAATCCCTTCTCTAAGTTTCTCAGTACGCATTAGCAATGTTTTCCTCTCCTCTTCATGATATCGGGCTTCATCCTGAAGCTGTAAAATTAACATCCCTGCGGTATGATTTGCCTCTGCATACTTTTGGCATTTACTGAAAAGAGCAATGTTCTTGTCTTGCGCATCAGCCAATATGTTCTCCCAGATCACTACACTAATAGAAGCATTCATGTTTCTTTGCTCTTCCTGTTCAAGCATCTCATCCATATAATGCCTTTTCTCTTGCAGAGAAGAAATTTGCTCCTTAAAGCTGTTTACTTCCATTTGATGAGATTTCACAGCAGCTTCATATTCCTCATTTTTTATTCTCAACTGACCTTGCACTTCCCTTACTTGATCATATGCAAGATCCTTCTCTATTGATAAAGAAGAGTGCTTGTTTTCCATATCGGCATGCTTACCTTCCAGGGCTTTCATAACCACTGTAATGCTCTCGAGCTGAAAGACAAAAGTTACTCAATATGTTAGGGACAAACAATGCTTTATGTTAAAAAAAAAGATATTACATGAGAACAATTTATCAAAATTTTCATTGATATAACAATATCAACTTCTACTAAAGTAGGAAGTTGATTTTGTAGGTTTTACTTCAGTAATTACCTGAGAGAACACATTGCTCTTTTCGGCATTAAGAGCTGAATTATTTGCAAGGTGAGCCTGGCAGGTTTCTTCAGAATCTTTAAGCTTTGTTCTCAATTCTTCAAGCTCAGCTTTCATATTAGATAATGTGGTATCCAAGATAGAATTCTTCTCTGAAATATCAGTGAAACTTTTACCAAGGGCTTCTAGCTCTGATGCAAGAACAGCCTTTCCAGAAACATGAGAGGAAACTACATCCTTCAGAGAGCTTTCTGAAGCCTCTAATACTTTTATCTCCTCTCTTAGTGCATCAATTTCAGCATTTGCATCTGAAAGTGAGTTCTCCAAGAGTGAACATTCTTCAGATAACTTCTCCACCTCTTGAACCTTTTCTGAGAGAAGTGCCTTTTCTACCTCATTCTTTGCACATGCCTCCTTCAGTTTTAAGTTCATAATCTGCAATTCCTCAATAGACTTCTGGTTTATTGCTGCGCTGCTTTTTAGAACATCCATCTCATCAGCCAGAGCATGGTGCATCCCCTCTAGATTTTCTTTCTCTTCTTTTTGACAAGCAAAGTCTCTCTGAAGTGATTCCTTTTCACCTATATGTAACCCCACTTCAGTCTCAAGTTTCACGTTCAATTCCTTCAATGTGTCCAATTCACGATGAAGGTCTTTTATCATAAACTCAGCAGTAAGATTCTGTTCATGAAGGATATGGATGTCCTCTGTATGCTTGGTTACGATGTTCTCAAGATCCATCTTACTGTTCTCCACCTCACTTAACTTCCCCATCAGCTTCTCAATCTCCAGGGCCAATCTGTTCACTTCCTCCTGAGAGTCAGAGTGAAGATTTTTCATTGAGAGAAGAGCTACTTCGCCTTCAATGCATTTCTGGACTTCGTCTTGTAGGCTACATTGGAGGCTACCCACTTCTTCTTTCTTATGTTTGAGTTCCTGCTCCAGCATCTCTACTTTCCCTTCAACCTTCTCCAGTTCAGCTTGGAACTTTGAGAGTTCAGATTCCAGATCGGATACTCTCAACGCAGACTTCTGGTTCTTAAGAAGGGTAGCATCTTTCTCGGTATTTAGAAGTAAGATGGTGTTCTTAAGTTCAGATGACGAGTTCTCCAACTCATTCAACTTGCCATTCAGCTTCTCGATCTCTAGATGCAACGTACTCATTTCTTCCTGAGACTGAGAATACATTTTCTCCACTGACATGACTGATGTTTCAGCCTGCGCCCTCTTCTCAGCCTCATTTTTCAGACTCAACTTCAGGCTGTCCACACTTTCACTCTTCTGTGCAACTTCTAGCTCCAGTAGCTGCATTTTCTGTTCAGACTTCTCCAGTTCCAACTGTGTCTCTGAGAGTTTTAACTCCAAATCAGATACTTTCTCCAAAGACCGCTGTTGTTGAAGAAGTGCTGCATCCTTCTCAGAACTCAAATATAAAATGTTGTTCTTTAGTTCTCTTGATGTGTATTCCAGATCTAACTTGTCATTTTCCAACTCACTCAGTTTCTTTGTTGATCTGTCAAGATCTTGTATCAGCTTTTCCACATCTTCCTGTAACTGGGAATGTAGATTCTCTGCCGTGAGAAGAGCTGCTTCAGTTTGTGTGCGCTTAAGGCATTCGTCTTGCAGCTGGGCATGGACACTGCCCGCTTCCTCTCTCTTCTGTTCAAGATCTTGCATCAGCATCTGTACCTGCTGTTCAATCTCGTCCAGATCTGACTGTAGCTTCGAGAGTTGAGATTCCAAAACAGATACTCTTTCGACAGACTTCTGGTGTTGCAATAGAGCTGAATCCTTCTCAGTGTTTAGCTGTGAAATGTTGCTCCTAAGGCTTTGAATTTCACTTTGAAGTTCATTCTTTGAATCCTTCAGCGAATTTATTTCATAATGTAGTCCTTGTATAAGCAGCTCAGAAGAGCGGTTTTGTTCGGTAAGGCTATTGAATTCCTTCTTCAGCTCACAAACAGCATTCTCAAGATCCATCTTGGTCTGCGTGAGCTCATTCAACTTTTCATTTGCCATCTTGATCTCTATAGTCAACCTCTGTACTTCTTCCTGAGATTGAGCACGCTCCTTCCCCTCAGAAAGTAGAGCACTTTCAGCCTGCAAGCGCTTTCCATGTTCCTCCTGGAAGCTTAAGTGGAAACCTTCCAATTCCTTATGCTTTTGTTCAAGTTCTTGTTGCTGCATCTTCACCTTTTGATCCATAGCCTCAAGCACAGATAGTATTTCACTATTGCGTGTTTCAGCCCTATTTAGCTTTTCAACTTCTGTAGACATTTCATCAGTTAGCCTCTTGAGGTCAGCCTGTGCCTTAGAGAGCTCAGACTCCAAAGTAGACAACCGCTCAGTGGACTGATTATATTGCAGAAGAGATGTGTCTTTCTCAGAATTCAACTGCAAGACTGTATCCTTTAGGCTTTGGATTTCACTTTCGGCTTTGTTCGCCCTCTCAGATTCTGACAATATCTGTTGCTTCATATTCTGGCTCCCAGCTAATAATCTCGAAATCTCTTGTTGCAAATTTACCATTTCGTTGCTGATATCCTCGTTCCCTTTAACCTCTGGGCTTTCAAAGCTTAGGCCTTTCCGTACTTTTCCGTCAAAAACGGCATGAGGAGCATTTTCACTGCTCAATGACAAATCATTGAACTGCTTTACACCTTTTCGGTTTGGCAATGCACTGGTTTCATCAGGGTGTATACCATTCCTCTTGGAGGTGAAATGTTGCAGTGACACACCTACTCCATCCTTCTGCAGATCATCTGAATCAAATGGTGCACGGGTGAAAGTAGGCATCTCTGGAGTATGCAGTTCCATTTCTTGGCCCAAAGAAGAGGGTAACTCATCAGACATTGATGGCATCTGATTTGGAAATGCTTCAGAAATTGTTCTGTGTGCCTGTCGAAGTGCACCAGTGGCCTGATCATACCTTTCTGCTAATGCACGGTATGCTCGGTAAAACTCCTCGACCAGTTTCATTAGCTCTGGGCGTTTCTTGTAGTACATCTCTGCCCTCCGTGCAAAAGAATCAGCATCTTCATTGATAAGTTTGATCATTGCTTTAACCTTTGTGTCCGTGTCTGTTGCAAGAAACAAGATACGTTTAGTTCATGTAGCACACTATAAAAACCAGGGATGTAGATATTTTGTTTAAACTAAGTTTTTTCACATTGATTACCATAGTTATCAAAAAGGTATATATATAGACCAACATTGGTTATTGCAAAATGATAAAGAGTGCAAATACAGGCATAGAACACAAATTTATCTATGAAACCATTGGAGTATTTCGACCCCATTGAAAAACATTAAAATGGAAATTGGGACACCTAAGAGTATATACAATGCAAGATGCTTATATATGAATGCTTAAAGAGAGAGAATATAGCCACATCATCAAGTACTCATACAAAAGTTATTCCCTCCAATGCAAACATTTCTTCCATGGGTGCTTAGATGTTATATTTTCTATTAATAGAATCAGTTATATACATAAGCATCTACTAAGCACTGATACTTATTTAAGCATCGGTGCTTATTTAAGTATCGATGCTTCAAAATAAGCACCTTATCTATCCTATGTAGCAAGAAAAAACAGTTTTTCATTGCTAAGCATCTCTCTAAGCGCCTGCATTGTACATGCTCTAAGAAGGATACCTGGGAAAGATGATTCCATCATCCTATATTAGTTTGATTTTGATACACTTCTTTTTTTTCAGAAAGAAATGTGCTTCAGTTCAATTGGTTAATATGAATAGGACATTTAATTCCTCGAGATGACTCTTAGCATATCCAAGATTCTTTCAGTTTTTTACATCAAAGGAAAACTCGTGCAGATGTGATCAATAGTTCATGATCTAGCCTTAACTTACTTTCAACTGAGACAAGTCGCATGATAACAGAAGATCGTGTCAAGTTCGAGACTCAAAATTTCGAGAGAAATTAAAACACTACTGCAAGAATAGTACTTCATTTACCTTGTTTACAAAACCTACCAAATATTAACCATGAAATTTCCTCTACATACTCAATTCAGATAAGAAAAAATAACTATGTATGTTTTCCAATAACAGCTATGCAAATTTTCAGCAAAAACTGACATAAAGAGAACTTTCCAAGAGGAGAAAAAACTATATATGTGTGAATGGCTTGCATGCACACCATGAGCAATTTCCTCAAGTTGCTAATTTGAGCAGTAAATATTCAATGTAACGCTTGTTGCAAATGGACCTTGATATATCTTGATATATTTTAATGGGCCAAAGGCCAAAATATGTACATGTTCATGTGTAGGTAAATAAACAAAGAAGACCATATACAAGATACTAATCACATAGCTAATGACACCCCCCCAAATCATAGTGAATCAACAACACTGAGTTTGGAGATGTAGAAGCTGTGCTGAGCTCGAGTCTGTGCTTTGGTGAAAAAATATGCTATCTGAAACTCCGAAGCCACATACTGGAGAGCAACAACCTACTCCTGCACCTGCTTTCTCATGTAGGAAGCATCTGATCACATCACTGTTGTCGGACAAAAGAGCAGTCAGTGCACAGATAAACACTCAAATCCTTGAGTAGCCACTGTAGACAAGTGATCTCAGCCATCAATGATGCCATAGCCCTTAACTCTACCTCAACACTCGAACGAGAAACAACTGTCTGCTTCTTGGTCTTCTAAGCAAGCAAAGAGGAACCAAGGCAACCATAATAGGCAGAACGAGATCGGCGATCAGAATGATCACTAGCCTAGGTCACATCAGAGTATAGCTAATGCCACAGAGAGCTAGAATGAGGAAAGAAAAAGGCGTCAAGTTATGGTCCCGCGAAGGTATCGCAGAACACAAAAAAGGTGACTAAAGTAAAGTTGAGTGAGAGCAGAGACAAACTGACTCAGAATATAAATAAAGTGGTGGTAGCGAGTGGGATCCTCAAGAGGTTCACCGTGTTTGAACCAAAGGTGAACACTAAGCTCCATAGGAGTGTCCATCGTGCACTGATCAGTGAGGCAAGCGTGAGCAAGATAATCTTGAATGTACTTCTCTTGGGAGAGGTAGTAGCCTTCAGGCGTAGAAGAGACCTCAATCCCAAGGAAGTAACGAAGAGGACCCAGAACAAACATCAAGAACTGCTCACTGAGACACTTCTTTACAAATCAATGTATCAAGGGTCATCCCCAATAATAATCATATCATCCACATAGAGAAGAAGCGTCTGACCACAACGAGAAGTGTGGACAAAGAGATCAGAGTCGTGATCACTAGCAAAGAAGCTGGCAGTAGTGACAATAGAAGAGAAGCGCTCAAACCAGGCATAAGGGGCTTGCTTGAGCCCATAGAGCGGCGAAGGTGACAAACCATGCCGTCAGGGACAGAATTACCCATGAGGCGGTTGCATGTAGACTTCACGCAGCTCACCATTGAGAAATGCATTCATTACATCTAGTTGAGAGATGGACCGCTGACGAACAAAGGCTACGGCAAGGAGAGTGCAAATAGTAGTCATATGAGCGACAAGAGCAAATGTCTCATCATAGTTATGACAATGCTCTAGCTAAAAACCGCGTGCCACAAGACAAGCCTTGTAGCGCTCAAGAGAACCATCCGAGTAGGGCTTGATCTTGTACACCCACTTGCACGTGATAGGAGTGACATGCGCAGGTCAAGGGACAAGATCCCAAGTACCAATACGCTCTAGAGCGGCAATCTCCTCAGCCATTGTGTGCTGCCACTCTTGGTGAGCAGCAGCCTCATCGTAAGTCATAGCCTCAGCAAGAGCAGCAGCTGCAAAGCTGTAACACTTGAGAGGCCTAACAGTACGATGCTAACAAATATCGTATCTGGGAGGAGAGGCTAGAGCAGGACCCAGCAAGGATGGAAAAGTGGAGGGAGAAGAGGCCTCAACTGGATGAGTAGTAGGCCTCAAACGACGAGAGTAGTGCAATGGAAAAGGGGAGATCACAACAGAAGTGTTGGTAGGAGCCTCCAAAGGAGACATGGAAATCGGCAAACATGGGGAAACTGTGATGACTGAGATAAGGCAAGGGCAGGAGGAATCGAATAGTCAGGAGAAGTCAGAAAAGAAATCGACTCAAAGGAACCAGAACTAGTGGTAGAAGACGTGGGCAATAAGGATGAGACTCATCGAAAGTGACATCACGAGAGATCCTCATCCTACAAGCAACGTCATAAGTCATAACAGCAATAACCCTTATGCTCAGTGTTGTAGCCAAGGAAAATACACTCAACCAAGGTGGAAGAACATAACAGACACAACCAAAACAATGGAGGTGCATATGCCGAGGAGTCATACCAGTAAGACGCTCAGCGGGAGTACAACCTGAAGAGCAAAAGAAGTGATGCGGATACACATATGTTTTACGCTTTTCAGTTAAAAATATTATTTAACTGGAAAGAATTATTGAGCCGCATTAAATATTATCAAGTGAATTTGTTTCTTAATGAATTTCCATGCGTTGGTGAGAACAGTATTCTACTTCATCCAAGCTCTTTGTGTATTCTCAGGTTTGAACGTGAAGAAAGAAAGCTCATACGGATCACACTTATAGGAAGAAGGCCATTGAGTGGTACATGGTCCAAGCACAAGTCACGGGAGAAGTCCATCCACCTGTACCGTGAGAAGCCCATGGCATGTACGCCTCCCCAATGACCGAATTGCTAAGACCGAACCAACTAGAAGATCAAGAAGCCATGCAAATTTCCATTGGAAGGAGGAGGCCTGTGAGCCATCCAAGGCTTGTGTCAAGTTTGTCCAAGCCCATGTGGTTTTGTAATTTTGTTCCCCTTAGTTTACTCTGAAGCAAAACTATTAGGTATACTGAGTATAGGAGTTAATATCAAGGCTCTTGGCCCAATTAGAGTTCGATTCGTCCACATGACCGAAGCAATTCCAGTTCGGCCAGAGGGATGCGTGTGTGATCTTTGGGGGGGGACAACTTAAATAGTCCATGACCTCTTGTAACAAGAGACCACCTTTCACTAAATAATAGATTGATTGCTTGTTTCTTCATGATGACCAAAATCACATCATGAGAAATATTGGGATTGCTTCTCTAATCATGATTGTTCAACCTTTCCGCTGGGAATTGGAAGCACGATATGGCTTCGCTTGGTGGTCGTGAAATCTGGCGTGTGTGTTCTTGCGAATTAAAGTGTACGTTCTTGCATTGGCAACGGAGAATTACTATGATTCAAGAAAGGTTACGTGAGTATCTTGATCCTACGTTGAGAAAATCGAATGACCCCGTATCAAGAAGGCTGATGATTGATAAGAAAAGCAGTCGTAGAGACAACCTTAGCTCAAAAGTGAGGTGGAACATGAGAAGTAAGCATACAAGCACGAGCTGTCTCAAGAAGGTGACAATGCTTACACTTAGAGACACCATTCTGAGCATGAGCACCAGGACATGAGTACTGAGTAAGAGTACCCTACTTAGCAAAAAAAAAATGGCGAAGCATGCTCGAGAGGTACTCTCCAGCAGAATCAGCATGAAAAACCTGAATGGTTGAGTCAAACTGAGTTGAACCATAGTGATAAATTGCTAGTAAATAGAGAGGACCTGACTGTGAGAAGACATAGGATAGAGCCAAGTGTACACAACAACAACAACAACAAAACTTTTTGTCCCAAACAAGTTAGGGTAAATTATGAATAAAACCTCCTGAAGGTCAAATAAATAAGAGCCTTGTAATAAAATCTACAAGCCTAAAATCCTAAGCCCTACATCCTGCTATCTGAACTAAGAGCCTAAAACACCACCCCTAAACCTTCTTCTTATGCCATGGTTCTGGTACGTAGATCTCTAACTTCTATAGAGAGGTTGATGTACATGCTACCCACTAGAATCGCGAAAGCACGAGCCTCGTCATCTTGCCACACCTCATAAGCGTGGAGATGCGTCTGGTACACCTCCATCACCTCCTCAAAGGCGATGATTGAAGCTCTCTAAGTAGCCTCATCGACATCCGCAGGAAAAGCGAGCTTGGCCGGTAGGGTGGGGCAAGGCGAGCAAGGCCGCTCATCGGTGAGGTAGCCCAAGAGGTGCCGATTCCTCATGTGAATCCGCCCACTCGTGGTAGTTCAGCCCATTGAAGATGAACGATGGCTTCAAAATAGAGATGACCCCTGAACCACTGGGAGGTACCATCGGGTGTGGAACCTCAGTTGGCGGTGGGAGGGGTCCAAGGCGGCAGCGGTCAGGAATCGGCGGCACTAGTGGCCTGGGAGCGACGAGAGGTAATGGAGTCTAAGGTTTCAGGTGGCAGGACCCTAACCATGGCTCTGATGCCATGTTGCAAAATGGACATTGATATAGGGCCTGTTCTTTTTAGCTGCGGCTTGTGGCTTTTGGCTGTGGCTTATGGCTTTTGGGCTGTTTGTACGAGAGATTACAGAGTAACAAAAACTCACGTGCGGTTTTTGCTAATATAAATGAAGTCAGTAAAATATGTACTACAATTAACTAGTAGACTCTATCTTGAAAAAATACTCCGTTTAAAAGCTAGTTACTGTAGAAAAGCCGAAAAGCAGCTTTTACAAGCTGAAAAGAACAGGGCCATATTTCAATGGGCCAAAGGCCAAAATATGTACACGTGCAGGTAAATAAGCAAAGAAGACCCTATACAAGAGACTAATCACATAGCTAATGCAATCTCTAACAACGGTGATGACAATTTCATGATAGGGCACAAAGCAATGTATAAACATGAGCTAAACAGAGCAAAAAACCCACCGTTGAGGTTTTCTTGGAGCCATTTGGAGTTCTTGGGGCTGATATGGCTAACCCACCACCATGAATACTGCCTTGAGTCATGACCAACCAAGGCCATTGGTGCCGAAAAGCAACAAGCAGCACTCTGGCCAGTAAATAATACCTCACTTCTTCAGCATTTAGAACTATGCAGCAATGTAAAATCTTCTTCCCAAAATTATAAAATGCCTCAACTTCCCCACTGTTCAGAATGGAGCAGCAATGAAATTATCTCATGCTTATGCTTCGGGAACCACCACCGGTTAAACGAATGACGGGCAAGAAGAGCCTCCCATCCAATCTGTCACTGTTTTTACCTAGGCAATTAGAAACAAATAATACGGCACCAATAAGATCAACTAAACAAGTTGCACACAACAATGGGCAACAGAACTCCACAACTCCACGCTACGAGTTAGTACTTACAGATGCTAAGTCTTCGATTAATTGAAAGGACAGGAAGATATATGAATAGTTCTCAGTTGCACTGCGCTAAACTGAAATTAGAGGAAAAAAACTGTATTGAGTAATTGGATGAGGGGAAAGAATTGTGCATGCACAGGAAGCACACCATTAGAGTAGCCACCGTTCCTTGATGGAAAATTTTTTGTAGAATCGGAAAGCAATCTCGTCAAGAGTCCAAACAGGAAACAGACAGAACTAAAAAAATCCCAATCCCCCATGAGGAAGCTTTCGCATAAAACAAGAACCTCGAGCCGCGATGCTTTCGCATAAAACAAGAACCTCGAGCCGCGACGCTAAGCAGAAGAAAAGACAGGAGCCACATTTGCAAGCAAATCGCACAAACCAAGCAATCCAAACTATCAGCAAGAAAAGGAGGGAAGAAATAGATAAAATCACATGATCAACACCAACGATCCCATGGCACCAACTGTTCGTCGTCCCACCAACCAAGAAACCAACCACCACCCGTCAACACCAATCATTCCGCTAATCTAATTCCCAGAAAAAAACAAATCGCAGAGCATCAACAGATGGATCTTTGAATCATACAATTACTAAAACATAGATCAAGAAAGCAATGACTGGGTAATGAACACGGGATGGAAAGGAATCAAAGGTTCAACCTTGCAGTAGAGAGGCTAGAGCGGGGAAAGAACAAGCATACCAAGTGGACTGGACTCCCTAAGAAGCAGCAGCGGGCAGAGCGCGAGATGCCAAGATCCACCAAGCTGCCTGCTTCACCCATCTCACCCCATTCTGCTCCGGCTTCCCCCTCTATCTGGACTCTTGCTGCGGTGTGCAGTGCGCAGGTGCCAACGAACAAGCTCGGCAGTCGGCACAGTCGGAGGTAGGTCCCAACGAACAGACAAAAACAGTAAAAGAAGATTAAAGTAATCAATCTTTGAAGGGGGAGAAGCTTTTTAGGAGTAGTGATTTCAGTGATTCGATTTGTTGCCTAATAATGCGATGAGCTGTTTTTTTTAAAAAAAAATTACTGCGTCATAATTAGGATTGGATTAATTTTGGGAAAATTCGAATATCTGATCTGATGCAACGACTAGAAAATGTCAGAGGAAAGTAAGACAAAAGGAGGTTGTGATTATTGATTTGAAATGTCAGAAAAGTTAAGCTACATAGGGGTTGTTAGCAATACTTTTTGGCTGACATAAAATACTAGTTATGAATTTAGGGCAATATTACTGGAGTTTAGCAATGTTTCTGTGTGTTCCAAACATAGCCTCGACGTGACTAACGCGTTACTCCTCACAGTTTTGCTCAAACTCCTGAAGATATGTTTATTTTTCATGGAAGACATAACAAAATATTGTATGATATTATAAAGTGATATGACATGCTAAAGTACACTGTAACTTTGCTCTCACACTAAGCATTTCCTCTGCTTAGTCTACATCCTTCCTGGCCTAGGCTAATCTTTTGTGTGTTTCCCTATCCTCCAACCCAAAGAAAAACATTACCTTTCTTGGGTTCTCCAGCGAAGCAAGTTGTCATAGTCGTTTTGGTGTAAATTATTTGTCAATTTACCGATGGATCTTGCTTTGATTGGATCATCGGAGAGGATGTCGGTTTTATGTGATTGGTTAACCCAGAAATCATGATCCCCATGTGACCTACTTGCAGTTGCAGAGGTGTCGACAGCAGATGTCGCGTTGCGTCGCACTGTTAAACATTACTTAAATAATATGCTTCCTAGCTATGTGCACTGTACTTATCACGGATTGAGTAATATGTAGTTTTACAGTTTGGAAATATCCCATTACTAAATTCACGCAAATCATGTGGTCAACCTTAATATAGTAGAGTACTAGTAGTGATGAGTTGATAGTGTCCCGATCTTCCGATAGGATGATAACTTTCGATTTTGGTGGAGGTGACTCTTGCGATCTGACTACAACCGTACGACGTCGCTTGCGCCTTAGCAATCGCTGAACCACACCCAAGTCGTTATCAACCGTGCCAAGAACGCGGTTGACCTGACCACGAAGCTCTATTCCTGCATGCAACCGAAGAACACGCAAGAACAAGATAACAAGCAATCTGAAATTGCAAATATTTATATTGAGCTCAAAAGGTGGGATTTCGTAGAGGTTCTTTACGGTTGGTCTAGCCGACACAAGCGAAGAACAAAAGTTTTCACCATAGAAAAACTAATCAAACGAAATCCAAGAAAATTAGAAGGGTGCAGTCTCCTTAAATAGGGGTGAAAAAGCCGCACAAAACTAAGAAAAAAGGGATGGTACTATTTATAATACTGTTCATATGAATAGTACCCCCATGAACAGTACGGGCCTAGGAGGGGGAGCACCTCCCCTTGGGGCCCAAACATTACAAGGCCCAATTTGACCTAAACAGGTGACGCAGCACCTTCTTTATGTGATTGCGGCAAGCATAGGAGGAATTTCGAGATGAGACCAGATCCATTGGAAAGAGGACGAGAAAAGCTTTCCATCGAGTGCTCGTGGACCTCAAATGGACTCCGTATGTGAAAGTTATGCACATTTGAAGTTGGGCCGTCAAGCTGAATTCAAATTGATCTGGAGGCCAAATTAGATTTCAAAACGTGTCCAAGTTGAACCCTTGCTTGAATTGGTGCAAAAGTGATGTGGTGCTTTAGTTCAATCTTGATATTGGGCGCTATGGTCGTATGTGTTGGTGGCATGGTCACATCATCCTCCCCTTCTTGATAGAAAACCGTCATCGGTTTTAGCATATGTGTAGCCTCACGTATTGCATGATCTTTATCATAAATCTCGGTACATAATAAAAACGCAACAAACTCTCATTATGTAATATCATAAGTTCTTTATCAAACAAAGTAAAACCTCTTTGCAACGAGCTTACCTGATAATTTAAGTGATGCGTAAGAGCTCTTGTAATTGAAACAATAAGTATAGCAAATATGGTTGTATCCATAAGGGTCATGTCCTCATCAAGTAGCAATCTCTAATCATGCTACTATTAGATGGTTAATGATTATGGATCAATACCCATTTATTGGATAGGTTTTTTTGCTGTAATTGATGGCTTATGGCTGCGGTTGGTGGCTTTTATCTCTAGCGTGAGCATTTGTGCGAACGAACCGAATGCCGATAAGCTAGTTTGAAAAGGTTGCTCCGATAAGTCACTTTGAAAAGGCGACGAATAAGTCGTCCTATTTATTTATTAAGGAGAAACCATAAGTCATAAGCTGAAAAAAAGGGTCATTAACCATATGAATGGTTTTTTTTTGTTTAACAAACATATTTTGCTTTGTCACATTCATGTGGATGCTTTGATGGACATAGTTGCACATCTTTCTTTTTTGGCCACATTTCAAAGATGAATTAGGCTAATATATCAGGCGGCAAAAAAAACCAACAGATCCGCTAATTTTCAAAGCATGTCAATCTAAATTTAGAACGTTATCACCAGCAATCGGATGCACACTCTACTAGTAAAATTAACCCTAATCACCATCCGAAACTCAAACAAATTTGACCTGTCACACTTACAGGCTACTGTGGAGAACGATGACTTTAACAAATCGTCTTAAATCATTTTAAAGACTTTTAATCGTTTTCTGTGCAGTGGAATTTTAAGATTTTTTTACTGTTTGGCCGGTAGCATCTCGTGTTTTTTCAAATCTAACCCTGCGGCACACGTATTTGCAAAAATAGTCCTTTTCTCGAGCGCATGAGGACAGTGAGGCGATGTGTGTCACCTCTAGTGGCCCCCATCGCGGTAGGCTGAATCCACCGCGGAAACACTAGCGAGCGTAGGAGGCCAGTGGCGAGCGCGGCCAGTGATAGGGCTGACCCACCTGCTGCGGCATATAGGCGCTAGAGGCTCTCTGCGGCTACCGCTCCCGCCAAGCACCAGAGGTCGCTGCCTACCACAGTAGCTGGGTGCGATAGGAATCTCTCACCCATAGTCCCCGCCCATAAAGCCTATCGGTCGTCACTTTTCCCACCCTCACTCTCATTCTCCGTTGCGCCGACCGAAGCTCCAGAAAAACAATAGAGAGGGAGAAGAGAGAGTGAGAAAAAAGAGTTTCAATTTGATTTTTGAGGCTATTTTGTTTAAATTGAGAATATTTGATAGTTCTGAAAAGTGTAGATCGACTGAGCTTCAATCAGAGGGAAGTCTTATTCGCATGTAAGTTTTTTGTTAATATGTGTAGGATTGTATGGCGCAATCAGAGAGGGTGAATTATTGTCTCCGCTTCTCGTTACCTAAAATCAAATCTCAAACCATAAGAAAAACAATCTAACTTACAGACGTGGAATTCAACCACAAGATGCTCGACTGTGTGCATGGGCTCGATGGAGACTCCGATCGCTCGGCATTCAACCGCTCGCTTCGACTGCTCGCTACGACCACTCGCTCGATCGCCAATGCATGTAGTCAAAATCTCCCATCGCTCAGAAATTTTAGCTGCTCAAACGAGAACACGCCAAAGACAACACCATACTCGTATCACTTGAGATCAAGATGTGTTAGCACACCGCCGCCAAAACCACAGGAAAAACCGATGTTTGGAAAACATGTCGCCGACGTTGTCTAATTTTTTTGGAATAGATCTTATCAATTATTTCTAGAACATGTTCTGTGGCTACAAAGCGCCCTCACAGCACCCCTAAAAACACTAGCACAAAAAGACTCGCAAAGCCATGGCTAAACCCTTAGCCTCTCCTATGCTTTCATATGTTAGAGTCCTAAACCGTGTTCACCTTAAACATGGACATCTCAAACCGTATCCATAACAACCTGGACACGCAACCCTATCTCTTCCGAAAATCAAGAGACCTGAAACCCTTCCAAACACAAATTTTACTCAAAACACTCAGGAATAACAAGTATCGCTACTGACCACAAAACCAATTAGTACCAACTCTGTACTGTATCACCAACAACCGCTACCGAGTACTGAGTCCTTTCGACTATGAGTACCATTCCTCTAAACATTGTTCACCAATCATCGACCGCCATGTACCAGCCAGACATACTGCTGACCTAATATTAGTACTCAAAGTACTCGAAGCTCACAAGAGTTGAAGCACTCGTACTGACCATGAGATCTATGAGTATCGACCGTGAAGCCTACGGCAACCGATCGCAAAACCCTTAGATGACCAATTACGAGGTCTACGACATCTGATCGAAAATCTTAAGACAACGATAGCAGACCACAAAGTCTACGAGTACTGATCACAAGTCATTGACTATCAAGCACTAACCAGTAAAGTATATGACTATCGATCGATTACTGTAGCTACGACCATAGACACGACACTATAGCTATGACCATCGAAAAGTATTGTAGCTATAATCAGTTCGCTGGTCAGGATCGAAGCTTACCGATTACCTGCATGGTCGTTCTGCCATGATAAAAAGGGTCGTAGTCAAAGGCTGCCGTGGTCGTAGTCGGATATGGTTGAAGTTAACATGGTCAAAATTGAAATCTATAGTGCTTGAATTACTATTGTCGAAGCTTGATGCGGTCAAAATACCATGGTCAAAATGTCATGGTCAAAGTCTGTTGATTGGACCACCTAACATAAAACTGTTCAATCCTCCGATGCTACTCGGACACCGTCCGATACTCCGCTACTACTCGAATATCATCTGATCCTCTGATGGCACTCGAATGTCGTCCGATCCTCCAATACCACTCAGACACCGTTCGATACTCCAATTCTACTCGAGCGTCGTCCGATACTCCGTTGCTACTTGACAATCGTCCGATGCCACTTGGCCCGATCAGACTAGTTTGAAACTACTCGAAGCAAACCAAAACCATTCGGAGCAGATCAAGAACCACTCAAAGTAGACCAAAACCACTCGGACTCGAAACCTTCAAATGCGATCGACCAAAACTTTCACAAACGCAAATTCTAAAACGATCTAAATGTCAATTATTCATTATCACTAAACTCACGACCATCCACATGGTCTAACATTATGTTATTAGCATTTAATTAGCATAATGATGGCTTGGTAGTGTAAAAATTGGTAGTTAAGCATGCTTAGTTCATGTGGATGACATAGGTTAATTAGTCATGGTAATGACATCTTAGTCGCAAGAATTATATGGTTGACATTGTTTATTTAGAATTAGATAAGGGAAAAGACGTGTTTTGTTGCCATGATAGTGTAGCTACCAAGTACTAATACTAGTAGTAGTGGATGACATATACGGTGGATGATATATACAGCAGGGTTCGGGATACCGGCGGTTATCGGCCGGTAACCGCCAGTTACCGGATATACCGGCTGTGACCGGGATAAAAAAAACCGGCCGAGATTCAAATTTCAAAAAATTGAATTTGTAGATGTTTGAATGGGTTCCAGGGGGTATTGTAGATACATTGGATGCTTAAGCATCTGGTTAGGAACATTTTGGGCCCATGGGGCATGATAAATAGTCAAATTTAGACCCAATGTTGTCAAATCTATTCCTAAAGCAAGAGATGCTAAGTCAACGTCATTCATCCTTATAACACCCAACAATCCTAACAAGCCATATGGGTCAGGTGGTGTTTGGCCCCCGAATGGACTTAAGACTTTGATCCCTATATGACTGCAAAAAAAGACATCTGCTTTGCAACTCAAAGGACTAGAAGTTTGACTTGGAGAATTTAGTGGTCTTAGTCCAATATTTTGGGGTCCAACATTCGAACCTAATGAAACATAATTGATATTACCACTCCTTGTATTAAATGGTCTATGTAAACAAGAAATTTGAACCATGCATCCAATGATACATGCCATGTGAAAATGGAAACATATCGTAACCATGACAATGCAAGATGTTGATTGATAGATACTTGTCTGAAAATGATTTCTAGCCATAGTAAGCATGAGAATACCTCATCATGCCGACATGCCCTAACTTTTAGTTGATGTCTTATATGAAGAGTAGCAATGCCATATATAAGACATAAGCAAGAGTTAGGTCAGTCTTCATACTCAACTTCATTAAACACTTCATTAAATATTTTTCGTCTTCATACTTCATTCCACCGGTATTTCCGAATCGTCGATTACGGACCAGAACCGTCTCCTCCCGCCTGTGCAAAAATACATTTGGCAAAATTTAACCGGTTTTTTCCGAATTTTCGTAACCGCCGAATCGGTCTGATTCGGTATCGCCCGGCGGCGGGATTTGTCCTGTTCGGTTTTCATCCTTGATATACAGTGAGTAATATTTAACGTAAAGTTAATAGAAATGAAGCATGGTAATTCCTTACTTTATGACAAGGATAATAATGCAATTGTGAGTTGATATGTAGAAAGATATTTCGTATGGTTTTGTTGACATGAGGCTAGTTACTACTTGTATTATTTTTCGATGAGGCTGCTAGGCAACGAAAGTAGGTAGCAATAGTCGATGCAATATTTAATGTCTGAAGGTAGCATTGTTATGAGTTGTTAGAATTAAGTTGAATTTGTGTGCATTGGTGATATGTACCTGATGTCAGATATGCAATATTTGTTTGTATTCTCTGGGGATGGTCTCATAAGTGATAGGTCATACGGGGTAGACCTATCAAATTGTAAAAAGAAGGTTATCTAGGCACTGGGTCTGGAGGATATGGATCTAACCGAGCTCAGGAGGTGCATACAAGCGTGTTTTATAGGCAGATAGCCAGGAAGAAGCTTATATCGAGACTATGTATGCCACAATGGTCAGAGGTGCATGAGAGTTTTTATGGGAGCTTGTGAAGGTGACAAGTAACACCTCATGGAGCCATTACATAGATATTACATGCAATCCTAGCACTATGATATATGGGTGGTTTTTATGTGCAGTTTTTGGAGAGGGCAAAGTCGTTGGACATAGGTGGTTTTGATGGGAGTGGCGGTATGGAAGTACCACAGTTTGATCGTGGTGGTGAAGTAGAACTTGCTATTGGTGGGGATGGTGGTGTCGAAGTGGAACCTACTGTTGTTTGGGATGATGGAGATGCAAGGAGGCATGCGGAAAATTTTGAGCCAACTGAGGGCATAGAGAGATGGTAGACAACCCATATTGACTACCGCGAATATTTGGGCAGTTTGGAGGATGAAATCGAAAGCGATGGGAGGGGATTTGCAGACAGACAGTAGTAGAGAGGAGACAAGTGAAGACGTTGAGGAGATAGGTGAAGATGTTGTTAGGGACGGTGTAGTCGGTGGCATCATATGCGCTGACGTTGAGTATGTTCCCTTCAGATTGGATGATGCCATAGCGACCACCCTTTTTGTCGTAGGAAGATGGGGAAGAGTGGGGGTTCGATGAAGATAGTCTGCTTATAGGGCAACGCTTCGCCAATAAGAGTGTTGTGTAACAAACCATCGACAGATATGCCATCAACATCGGCCGGATGTATCGGGTGTACATGTCAAACCTAGACACTTACGTGGTGAAGTGTATTGATGAATCTTGTCTTAGCAAGGTTCATGCATAGAGGTTCAGGGGCGCAGCTATGGATCTTTGGATGACGATGATGAAGGATCACACATGTGAGCCTGTTGAGCCCCTGCAGAATCACACGAATGTGATGTTATCATACATTGCTAGCCTGATCAGCCACCTCATTGATTTGGACGTTGTTGTTTTGCTGAAGTTGCTTTTGGCAGATGTGGTGAATATGCTAGGGTTCCCAGTTACCTACGGTAAGGTATGGCACATGAAAAGGAATGTCATAGAGCATATGTTCGGCACATACGAGAAGGCATATGACCATTCTCAAGAATGCTTCATCAGATTGCTAAATCATATCTCGGGACTTACATCAACAAGATGGAAAGGGTACACACCCCACAAAGAGACCAAACTATTTTCATCCTTGACTGAGTCTTCTAGGCTTTCTACCAGGTGATTAGGGGATTCAAGTACTATCGTCCTATGTTGATGATGGACATTGTATTCCTATTCGATAAGTACAAGGGCACAATCCTCGAGGCAATTGCAACCGACGCGAATGATCAGCTACTCCCTGTGGCCTTCATAATTGTTGAGAATGAGAATATGGATAGTTGTCAGTGATTCCTGGCAAATGTGAAGCAAGTGGTCGTTCAAGACCGGGCAAAGGTCTGTGTGAACACAAACCACAATGCTGAGGTGTTGTTCACGCTGAGCACGATGCAACATGGGACGCAACCACTGTTCTAGTAGAACAACATGAGGACCTGTTGGTACATGAGATTTTTGCAGTGAACTTCCACTCCCAGTTCTACAACAAAGAGTTGATGGGGACCTTCAAGAAGTTTTGCATGCAGAACTAGAGGCAATATGGAAACAACTTACGAGGAGACCTCGATGCATGTCAGGCAGTCGGAGGCTACACAACTGGGGGGATTAGCGTGGTTTCACAAGACTTAGTGAGTTCACCCAATGGATCAACTCGTACATCCTCAAGCTGGACAAATGGTCCTTGTTCAATAACACTGATGGTGCTATGTACAAAATTATGATGACTAACATATCAGAGGTATACAACAGCATGTTGAAGGGTGTGCATTCCCTACCGATTACTATCGTTGTGGATGAAAGTTGGAATCACACTATGGGGTACTTTGTGAAAAAAGCTATGATAGCAAAGAAGCACTTTGAGGAAGGGAAGCAATTCTCTGAAGTGATGTGGCGTACATGGACAAAAAAAACAAAGAAGGCTCGTTCCCACATTGTTCGGACCATGGACAGAATTAGGAAGAAGTATGTGACCCATCTGAGTGAGAAGTATATCATGCGACACTCCAGAGGGAACCGCAAACATGTCTATACCATCGACGAAGTGGACATATGCACTTGCAACAAGCCAAAACTACTTTGCAAGCCCTATTGCATGTGTACGCAGCGTGCACTGCATTGCGCCAGTCCTCGGTGCAATACATCTCTAAGTATTATGATATCCACCATTTGTACAGGACTTGAAGTGCAGAGTTCAACTCGTACCAGGTTAGACATGCATTACAGGGAACTTTAGCTTGGCCAAGTTAAGTGGGTACTGAACAACGCACTGAAGTAGCCTGGTCATAGAAGACGGCATTCTTGGCACATCCAAAATGACATGAACAATAGTTGGCAAGGGAAATGGGTCCGCTAATGCATGTTCAGACTATGTAAGACGGTGGGGCACTCAATTAGCGACTACCCGAACAGGCCAAGTACATCGATTGTATCATAGCCGCTTCGATGTGCACTTCATGTATTTTTTGTAATGTGTTGTAACACACTCCCTTTATGTGTTTGAGTTGTTTTCGTTGGACTATGTTGAACAATACACTCCTTTGTAATCTTCCTTTTTGTCCGTATTTATGTTCACATTTACGTTTGTCCTCTCTGTTCCAATTTGTCAGGCTTCAAATTTTATCTTTGCTGCTCTGTTCTCCTTCAAACCGACAGAAGGCTATTTCTACTATTTTTTCCCTCGGTTCTCGCTCAAATGCAACCTTACAAAATATTGGTCTTATAGATCACATATTATTTTCTGTGCATCTAATTTTCTCTACCTTTCAATTCCTATCTTTCATTTAACCATAAATTTCAAATTCAAAATTCATCACTTTCAAATTAAAATTCCATAACTTTTCTTTTCTGGGGGTTGGCTCACCTACCGCGGTGCAGCGCCGCGAGATTGCCTACAGTGGTTGTGTAGCATGGCAGTCCTACTGCACCTGTGTACTACAGCAAGTGACTCGGCCCGGCCACCAGCCGCGCTCGCCAGTCGCCTACCGCACTTGATGTCGGTCCCACAGCTCCTTCAGCCTACCACGATAGGGTGGCGCTAGAGGTGACACACATCGTCTCCCCGTCCTCCTACACTCGAGAAGTGGCTATTTTGTAAATTCATGCGTCATGTGACTAAATTTAAACAAACGCGACGCTTAGGGCCAAACAGTAAAAAAGTCTGAATTTTAAAGCCTGGTCGATGCCAGCGGCGGCCATGGGGCCCCACCCCTAGTGAGTGCACCCATAGCCTTCTTGTGATGAGGGATGTAAATGAGCTGAGATCAAGCGAGCATGACCTTTCAAGCTCGAGCTTGAGCAAGCCTGTGTTGGGATCCAAGCCTAGACCTCGGCTTGAGGTCGGTTTGGCCCAAGTTCGAGTAGACTCGATAATAGTCAAAATAATTTAACATGCATTAATTTTCAACAATAAGAAAAGTTCAAGCTTGGCTCGACTAATCTTGATAACAGTAAAAACAATTCAACATGCACTAATTTTTAACAATAAGAAAAGTTTAAGCTCGAACTCGGCTCGAGTAAACTCAACAAAAGTTAACATACATCAATATTCAAACTCGAATTGAGCCCTAACGAGCTATTCGAAATCGGCTCGTTAAAGCTCGAACTCGACTCGTTTAGAGTTCAAATTGAGTCTAGAGCGAACCGAGCTAGAGTAGCTCACAAGTCTTGAGCTTTTTTATAGCCTTACCTGTGATGTTAGGACGGCCTCATTTCTGCACTAGCTTCCATTGCATCGATCCAGAAAATAAAAATAAAAATTGAGCTGTGCATGAACTATTTTGAGCTGTACCGATGTGTTGTCGCATCTCATAGCAATTCTTCCGATGAAAATGATCAATTGGTTTTTGAGATATGTTTCATCAGTGTTAACCTCCAACAATCTGTTCTACCAACTGGTTCTTTTATTAACATTACCTTTTCTTTTTTTTCATTTTTAAGGGGAATCAAAGCACTCATGTACACAAGAGTGGTTGGTTGGTCAGATTATAAGCTACCATTCATTTTTCAGGTATTGGAAATATTTATGCAAGAATTTTGCGTAGAAAGCTGTCTTTTTTTTCTTGAACTCATCATTTGTCAGTTAAGTGTCAACAGCAATATATGGATTATCTGACAGTTTTTTTTAAGAACAGTGACAGATTGGCATGGTAAAAACATTGTGTTATGTTGTTCATAGTGTTCATACATCTGAATGAATTTTGAGCTGCAATGCTAGCATTGTTTTCATAGGAATCCTGGTTGTCTATCTAATCAGGTCTATCTAGGAAGCACAAGAGGACAATAAAGCAGTAGCTGAAATACCAAGAATTGCTTTCTGACAGCACAGCAGTTGATATTTTCAAGAACAATAAGAATCCAATGACTGATAGAATGTGTAATTCCTCAAATCAGAACAAAAACTATCATGTTCCAGGAAGTCTCCTATGTAACGCCCCCGTTTCCAGGGGCGCGTACGGACACGGCACCCCGCAACTATTCACTCATGAACAGTTATGGAGTGTCGCGCAAGAGTATACCATTGCATGCTTACAACAAAAGACCAGATATATTTTACATAAGGATTAACATCCGCTTTTGATAATGGGCGTGCAAGCCCAAAGTATACTTACATTACAAGAACTCTGAATCCGCTGAGCGGCCAAGACCTAAAGCCACGGGTCTTCGACGGGAGACCTTCTTAACACGAAATCTTGAATTGCTTTCTTTTCCTTCGTATCTGTGGCATTTAGCAAGCTCGAGTACTCGACCCGTACTCAGCAAATCACAAGGGAAACCCTAACTTACTACTTACACGGATCAACAAAGGAAGGGAGTATACTTGGTTTATTAATTTCGAGTGGATGCAGTTTTATTTAGCAATCATTTTACAAAATGGACCAAAAACTACTTCTTAAGAACTCGGGGTTTTTCACGAAGAATTCAATTAACCAACTAAACAAGTTCAAACATGTACAAAACTACTTAAGCTTTGTCTGGAATCACCCAAGTGACACACTCCAATAACCGGAGCACGCGTATTCGAATACCATTTATTTGACTCGCAGAGTTTGCTCGGCCTTTACCCACACGATCCCTTAACTCCGCGACAGAGTTAAGAAAGCCGTGTCGTTTCACCGCTCAATTCTTTATATAGGCTCTACCCAGTAGAATTCACTGTCCGGACTTCACACACACACACACACACACACACACACACAAGACAAAACAGTGTCCGCTTCGAGTGAACTCTACCGTTGTTAGGCACCCGTAGCCGGGCTTGCCTAACCTCACTGCTCATCCTCCTGTAGAGTTTCAATCGAGTTGAGCAGCTACTAGACCAGTGTTGACAAGTCAACTCCTGTGGTTGAGCGATCACTGTGACATTTGCTCAGCGTAAGGGTTTCAGTCCTTATATTTTCACATGGTCCACAACCTCGCCAGGCTCGCGACCCAACCTAAGGTAAGCGGTGGGCGTAGACCGTCCCGCGATTTCCCACTCACCCTTACCCTTCTCCAAACCCTAGGGTAACGAGTTGGGCGAAGACCGTCTCGCGATTCCCCAACCCTTACCCTACCTCGTGCACGCCGGCACTCTCCGCTCTAAGATACGGTGTCCCATACCACCCTACCTTAGAGTCGGGTTTTCCAAATTCTATTGGCCCCACAGCCACAACCTTATTAGTGTAACACTTTGCATGATAATAATATCCTACAATTATCTAGATTAATGATAATTATTTCTAGGTTACAAAGGCATGGCAACAATTTAACAGGCATTCGCTTGGTGGGTTTAACTATATCACATGTCATTCTAAACATTTTATTTTACTTTCGAATTAACATTTCAGAATTAGCTCAATGCAAATAACCTAATAACATAATTTAAATGGCATGGGATTTCAACATGATCAAGGACTTGCGACTTGCCGTTAGTCGGACGAACTCGGCTAGCTTGAACGTAGAAGCTCTCGGATCTCGCGATCGCACTTGAGCTTCCGAATCTCCAACACTAGCGCAAACACTGAAAATAACATAAATCCGCTTGAGCCTAATCAAGCGAGGAAAAATAATCTATTAAAAGGAGTAAATGCATAAATCTCCAAATGAGGAATTTTAGGAATTTATCTGGGATGAATCTGTGGAAATGGAGTTCACCAGAGGGTCTGGAATAATATATGGAGCAAAGTGGTGAAATTTGGGGATTTTGGGATTTTCTGTGATTTTCTAGGAATTATTTGAGTTTTCGGCATTTTGGAAATCGAAAATGCTGGAAAATCGGAGGAACAATGCCGCCCGCCGCTTGCTACAGACGCCCGGCCCGGCGTTTGAATCGCGCGTCCGCTGGGATTTCGTCGCGCTGCTGGAGAGGAATGGGCCGAGGGAGGCGGCCCACCGAGGTCGCGCGCCGCTGGTCGGATGACCGCCGCGGGCGCATGGACGTTCGCGAGCGGCGAGCGTGGACGGTCCGGATCAGAGCGGGGAGGTGGGATCGGACGGCGAGGTTATAACGGAGGGGCGAAGCGGTACGGGGATGATCCGATGGTGGCGGGGTGGAGCAGTTAAGGGAATCGGACGGCTGCGACATGATCGGGCTGCCGAAGCGGTATGAGGTGGATCGGACGGAGGCGAGGGGCGGAGTTTATGAAGATCGGACGGCTGAGACGAGACTTCATCCGAGGGCCGACGTTAGACGGCAACGGAGAAAACGGGCGGATGAGATGGGGCCACGTCCTCCGTCTTCTTCCTCCCGCCACGCACACGCGCAGCAGGAGCGGATCGAGGCGCCCCGCTCCGGCGACGCGAAGGCTTCCGCGGGAAGGAGGGTGCCGTGGAGGTGGTGGGCGACAAGGTGGGTCCATTTTGAGCTTAGTGGAGCTCGGGGTCGCGGAGGAGGCAGGGGCGAAAGGGTGATCGGGGTTAAGGCGGTGGGAGGATCGCCGCGCAATCGGGACCAATCGGCCGCAGCTACACCATCGGGGGTTAGGAGCTCACGCTGGCGGCGCGTTTGCCGAAGCTCGAGCGTGCCGCCACGGAGAGGATGGATCGGCCGGCGGGAGGCTCGACGGCGGCGCCCACGCATTTGAGCACTGTCCAAAAGGTCCACTATTGTGGTTAGCCAACCGAGGAGAAGCTCTAGTGAGAAGCAATTGAGACCGGGAAGGGAGCGGAGATCGGGCTACGGGTCGCCGCGCAGGGACGATGGCGGCGGCTCCGACAACGTGGGCTCAATTGGATGCTCGGGGAGGCTCTCTGGGGTGGCGGAAGGTGAATGGAGGCAGTGGGGGAGCTCGGGGAGCAAAGGACCGGGCGGGAGCCGAGAGGGGCCTTTTATACCCGAGCGGAGGGAGGCGAAACCTTCGGGGAGAAGGAACGGCGGGCTCCGGTCAACAGGCAGGTAGGGCGTCTCCTCCGCGGGATGGAGCAACGACCGGGGTGACGCCGGCTCTGCAGAGGGAGTAATGGCGATGGACGGGAGAGGGGAGCAGGTGAGCTTCGGCACGGGCGAGCTCGAGCTCCCGCGCGGAGGGGACCGCGAGGCCGGCAGGTGGGTCGGGGCGACGCGGGCGACACGCGCGCGCAGGCGCCGACGGCTTTGGACCGCGAGGTCGGACGGCGCGCGCGAGGGAAGGATCCGAGGGCGCGCTGTCGCGGTGCAGCCGCGGCGCTCGCGCAGGCGCGAGGCGAAGACGGGAGGAGCCGGGCGCCAGCGAGCGAGGGAAAACGGGGAAGGCGCTGGCGGGGGAAGAAGCGGATCGAGGAGGCGCCAACGCGGAGGAGAGCAGAGGCGCTGGGAGGAGAGGAGGCGAAACCGGGTGGCGCCAAAAAAGAAGGCGCCCGCCGAAAAGGAAGGCGGATTTTGGGGACTTTCCAAAAGGGAAAGTTTCAGATTTCACTCAAAAATGCAGCAAAAATCACAAATTTTGGATTTTGAAATTTTGGGGCTTTTCAACCTACCCCTTAAAAGAATCTCGACCCGAGATTAACTTGGTCCAGGAGTGTTGGGAAATCCACTGCAAGTCCGACTCTCTTTCTCAAGTGGACTCTTCCACTGTGTGATTCTTCCACCGCACTGCAAAACTGACATTCTTGTTTCGAGCCGCTCTCGATGTTTCAAGTATTTGTAGTGGTTCTTCAAAGATATGTGCAATCATCTTGCGCTCAATATCCGACAAAGGTACTTCATCCGTTGGTTGTCGAGACACTTTCGAAGCTTGGGATATGTGGAATACGTTATGGATCCTGGATAAGTTGGGCGGAAGCTGCACTTGATAAGCTACCTCTCCAACTCTCCCAATTATTTGGGACGGTCCCACATATCTTTGTGCTAATTTGCCTTTAACCTGAAACCTCTTGACTATCTTGAATAGTGTGACTTTGATGTACACGAAAACTCCGACTCCAAAACTCAAGTCTTTTCTGCGGTTATCTGCATAGCTCTTCTGTCGGTCTTGTGCAATCATGGGTCTATCTCTGATAATTCTGACATGTGTTTCTGCATCTTGAACCATCTGGGGACCAATCAGTTGTCGCTCTCCTGTTTCTGTCCAATTCAGAGGGGTCCTGTAATTTCTATCATAACGTGCTTCAAACGGGGCCATTTGGATGCTGGCTTGATAGCCATTATTGTATGAAAACTGAGCGAACGGTATGTAAGTACTCCAGGCTGCACCATGCACAATTGCACAAGCTCTCAACACATCTTCTAAAATCTGATTTGTTCTTTCTGTCTGTCCATCTGTCTGTGGGTGGTATGCTGAATTGAAGTTCAAATCAGTGCCCATAGTTTCATGTAATTTCTCCCAGAATTTGGACGCAAACTGTGATCCTCTATCTGAGACAATCTTCTTCAGAACTTTATGGAGTGTTACTATTCTGGTCAAATACAACTCGGCAAGCTTGTCTTTCCCATTGGTTTGCTTGATTGGGAGGAAATGAGCCACCTTGGTCAATCTATCAACAATGACCCGTATAGCGCCAAATCCTTCACGAGTCTTGGAAAGTTCGTGAGGAAGTCCACTTCAAGGCTATCCCATTTATTCGGGAATTGGCAAAGGCCGCAACAATCCCGATGGTTTCGCGATCTGTCTTGATCTCGCCGCACACATCACATTTCGCGCATACTCGCCACTTCTTTCTTTATCCGGTTCCACCAGCACTCTTTTTTCAAGTCTTTATACATCTTGATACCTCCGGACGGATTGAGAATCGAGACGAATGAGCTTCGCATATGATTAACTCTCTTAACTCCTTCTTGCTCGGGTATGCAATAGCGACCACGGAAGGTAAGGATTCCATGCTCGTCTATCGCATACTCTGTTGAATTTTCTCCTTGAACTTCCTTTTTCAGTTTTTGAATCTCTGCATCTTCATCTTGTGCTGCTTTAATCTGATCTGTCAGTAACAGTTGAATCTTTAATGCTGCTTCTTCATCCTGTTCTGTGATCACCAGGTTCAGCTGTAATATATCTCTCTGTAACTCGTGGGTACTCGATCGATCGACTTTGCTTGGACAAACTTTATGCTACGCATCGGCAATTACATTTGCTTTGCCCGTGATATTGAAGCTCAATATCATGGTCTTTTATCACTCTAGCCATCTTCGTTGTCTCATGTTCAACTCGCCGGGTGAATAGGTACTTCAAACTCTTGTGATCTGGGAATATCTCACAATGACTCCCTAGCAGGTAGCATCGCCAAATTTTGAGTGTATGCACTACAGCTGCTAGTTCTAAATCGTGGGTCGGGTAGTTTTCTTCATGTGGCTTCAACTATCTTGAAGCATAGGCAACAACTTTTCCATCTTGCATAAGCACACAACCCAAACCTTGCTGTGTAGCGTCACAGTAGGTTTGGAACTCTTTCTTTGGGTTGGGCAAAATCAAAACTGGTGTTGCTGTCAATTTGGTTTTCAATAGCTGAAAACTTTCTTCACAAACATCTGTCCATGTGAAAGGCTTGTCCTTCTTTAGTAGCTGAGTGAGCGGACGAGAAATCTTCGAGAACCCTTCTATGAATCGGCGATAATAACCCGCCAATCCAAGAAAGTTTCCCACTTCCGTCACTGTCTTGGGCGGTTTCCATTCCATGGCTGCGACTTATCTTTTCCTGGTTTAACCTTGACTCCAACTTCATATATATAATGTGACCCCAGAAAGCATCTTTCTTCAGTCAAAAGCTGCTTTTGTCAAACTTGGCATACAACTGATGCTCTCTCAATCTGATCAGTGCCATGTGCAAATGTTGTTTGTGCTCTTCTTCATTCTTTGAATATCTCAAAATATCATCAATGAAGACTATCATGAATCTGTCCAATTGGTCCATCTGCACCGGATTCATAAGGTTCATGAAATAAACTGGCGCATTGGTTAAACCAAAGGGCACGACCGTGAACTCAAATAATCCGTATCTGGTGATGAAGGCTGTCTTCTCTCGATCTTGCTCTCGGATTTTAAGCTGATGATAACCCGAGCGCAGATCGATCTTGGAAAACACTTTGGCACCTTTGAGTTGATCAAACAAATCATCAATCCTCGGCAACGGGTACTTGTTTTTAATTGTGACTGCATTCAAGCCTCTGTAGTCGACACACATCCTTAATTCTCCATTCTTCTTTTTCACAAATAGGACTGGGGCTGACCAAGGTGAGACACTTGGTCGAATGAATTCTTTTTCCAACAGTTCATCCAACTGCTTCTTCAACTCTTTCAATTCACTAGCTGACATTCTATACTGATGTTTGGCAATTGGCTTGGTACTGTGTACCAATTCAATAGCAAGTTCCACTTGTCCTGCAGAGGTCTTCCGGTATTTCCTCCGAAAGACATCTCGATACTCTTGTACCACTGGTACTTGATTAGGTGTGGCTGCTATCATGTTGATCATACGCTTCCTGGCATCTTTTAATACTTCTCGATCTGTCTCTACCACCACTTTTTGACTTTCAGAATTGACCAATGAGACTGTCTTGATCTCACAGTCTACCTTGCCTTTGTTCTTGGCCAACCATTTCATGCCCAAAATGGCATCTAACCCTTGCATAACTGGTTGCAACAAATCTGCTTCAACCTTCTCTGGATTGACTCGTACCTGTACATCATCCTTGCGTGTGTGGTGATAGTTCCCACTTAGATGAATTATGTCGTACCAAGATTGGATATGATTGGGTCTGCTGGGATTAACTCTATTACAACATGGCCATCACACCCATTTCACTGTACACAAATGGTCTTCATACATCTTCATAATTTTGCCACAAGTCTTAATTAAAGTAATTTACAGACAACCCATTAAGTTCTTCCAACTGGTTTACAAAAGGATAACCAAAAAGTACAACATCCCTATTCCTTGGTTTACATAGCTTACATCTTCTTGACGGTGTGCTTTGCTTCTCTTCTTTATGTCATTCCTCCAGGTGGACTTGTTTCTTCCTCCATTCTTGGCTTCTTAGGGTGAAATTCATCCTCTTCCATCGGTGGCAGGTCGTGATGTTGAGGTCTGCCTCCTTGCTTGCTTCCTTGCTTCTTCTTCGGGTAAGAACTTCAGTGGGCATTTGTCACGATAATGCCCATCCTGTTGGCGTGAAAACAAGCTGTTGGTGATGGAGGCGAAGGCTTCTTTCGCTTTATGACTTTCACGTAACTGGTCTTTCTTCTATCTCAGAGCTCGATCAACTGTGCTCAATAGGCCCGACAACTTCATGGCCTCAAGGCGTTGCCTCATATTGGGACGTAGACCTTTCATAAAGTACTCCATCCTTTAGCTTCGTGTTAGTTTCCTCTTGAGCAAATCGATAATCGATGAAATTGTTGTAGATATGTCGTGTGATGGAGTTTTCTCCTTGTCGAAGATTAAGAAAATCCCGATATTTTTCAGCAAATGTACTCTAGGAGAGACGTAGGTTTTACGGAATCTCCTCACAAAGTCTTCCTGTAATGTCTTCCTTATTTGGATGTATCCACTGGATAGCATTCCACCACACAATGGCGGTTCCTGACAGCTGATAAGTTGCGAAAAGAACTTTCTCCTTAATTGTGCACTGAATAGTATTCATTCTCCTTTCAATATCTTGTAACCAGTCATCTGCATTCAGTGACTCTGTGGTTGAAGGGAATTTTGGGGGTTGAGTTTGTAAGAATGCTGTAAACTTCAATGCAGTTGCGCCTGATGCTGACACTGACTCTTCGGGTGTCACCTTGACAATGAACGGTGGCTGCAACTCTCCTTGGTGACGGTTCTGCTCCATCATTGCTATTGTGCCGCAATCGTTGCTTGATCTGCGGCAGTGCACCGCCCGTTGGTCTGACCACTCTGCTGTGTTGGATCCATCTGCCAATTGGGAACTGGAGATCAGCTTTGCAGCGGCTTTTGGAGAATAAGAGGGGATAAGTAAGACTTTGAATTTCAAGGTAAGTATAGGGCGAATTAAGGTAAGAACGGGAGCGAAAGGGGACAGGAGAAAGCTTTGAACGCAGGGGGATTACTGATAATTAAGTAAAACAACATACAAGGATAAAGAACATAAATTTACAAAATGCAGGTGGTACACAAACCACTTAGGGTTCATGATTACACCTACTTTACATTACAAAATCACTACTACAACTCAGGGTCAGTCTAGACTAGCGAACAACGGCTACTCCTCCAGCTGCCGAGAAACGAAATTTTGAAGCTAGACAAGTAAAACAGTGAACATTTTGCAAAAGTAAAACTTAAGCTGAAGTAAACTAAGACAGATAAGGTAGCAATAAGAGAGGAAAAAGACAGCAATAGTACTTACATTTTTCGTAAACCCTTTTTATGGCTTTAAATTAAGTTTTGCGGTAAAATCGCTTCCTAGTTTGCCTTAGGTCTCAACCTACGGTCAAGAGCTGGCTCTGATACCACTTCTTGTAACGCCCCGCTTCGTATGCAGACGGACACGGCACCCCGCAACTATTCACTCATGAACAGTTATGGAGTGTCGCGCAAGAGTATACCATTGCATGCTTACAACAAAAGACCAGATATATTTTACATAAGGATTAACATCCGCTTTTGACAATGGCGTGCAAGCCCAAAGTATACTTACATTACAAGAACTCCGAATCCGCTGAGCGCCAAGACCTAAAGCCACGGGTCTTCGACGGGAGACCTTCTTAACACGAAATCTTGAATTGCTTTCTTTTCCTTCCGTATCCGTGGCATTTAGCAAGCTCGAGTACTCAGACCCGTACTCAAGAAATCACAAGGAAACCCTAACTTACTACTTACACGGATCAACAAAGGAAGGAGTATACTTGGTTTATTAATTTCGAGTGGATGCGCTTTATTTAGCAATCATTTTACAAAATGGACCAAAAACTACTTCTTAAGAACTCAGGGGTTTTTCACGAAGAATTCAATTAACCAACTAAACAAGTTCAAACATGTACAAAACTACTTAAGCTTTGCTGCTGGAATCACCCAAGTGACACAGCTCCAATAACCGGGAGCACGGCGTATTCGAATACCATTTATTTGACTCTGCAGAGTTTGCTCAGCTTTACCCACACGATCCCTTAACTCCCGCGACAGAGTTAAGAAAGCCAGGTCGTTTCACTGCTCAATTCTTTATATAGGCTCTACCCGGTAGAATTCACTCGGGTCTGGACTTCACACACACACACACACACACACACACACAAGACAAAACAGTGTCCGCTTCGAGTGAACTCTACCGTTGTTAGGCACCGTGAGTCGGCTTGCCTAACCTCACCGCTCATCCTCCGTAGAGTTTCAATCGAGTTGAGCAGCTATTAGACCGTGTTGACAAGTCAACTCCTGTGGTTGAGCGATCACCGTGACATTTGCTCGGCGTAAGGGTTTCATCCTTATATTTTCACATGGTCCACAACCTCGCCAAGCTCGCACCCAACCTAAGGTAAGCGGTGGCGTGAGACTGTCCCGCGATTTCCCACTCACCCTTACCCTTCTCCAAACCCTAGGGTAACGAGTTGGGCGAAGACCGCCTCGCGATTCCCAACCCTTACCCTACCTCGCACGCCGGCACTCTCCGCTCTAAGATACGGTGTCCCATACCACCCTACCTTAGAGTCGGGTTTTCCAAATTTATTGGCCCCACAGCCACAACCTTATTAGTGTAACACTTTGCATGATAATAATATCCTACAATTATCTAGATTAATAGATAATTATTTCTAGGGTTACAAAGGCATGGCAACAATTTAACAGGGCATTCGTCGGTGGTGGGTTTAACTATATCACATGTCATTCTAAACATTTTATTTTACTTTCGAATTAACATTTCAGAATTAGCTCAATGCAAATAACCTAATAACATAATTTAAATGGCATGGGATTTCAACATGATCAAGGACTTGCGACTTGCCGTTAGTCGGGACGACCTCGGCTAGCTTGAACGTAGAAGCTCCTGGATCCTGCGACTGCACTTGAGCTTCCGGAATCTCCAACACTAGCGCAAACACTGAAAATAACATAAATCCGGCTTGAGCCTAATCAAGCGAGGAAAAATAATCTATTAAAAAGGAGTAAAATGCATAAATCTCCAAATGAGGAATTTTAGGAATTTATCTGGGATGAATCTGTGGAAATGGAGTTCACCAGAGGGTCTGGAATAATATATGGAGCAAAGTGGTGAAATTTGGGGATTTTTGGGATTTTCTGTGATTTTCTAGGAATTATTTGAGTTTTCTGGCATTTTGGAAATCAGAAAATGCTGGAAAATCGGGAGGAACAATGCTGGCCCGGCCGCTTGCTACAGTACGGCCCGGCCCGGCGTTTGAATCGCGCGGCCCGCGGGGATTTCGTGCGCGCGCGGGAGAGGGGGATGGGCCGAGGGGAGGCGGCCCAGCGAGGTCGCGCCCGCGCGGGTCGGATGACCGCCGCGTGGCAGCGCGGACGTCCGCGGAGCGGCGAGCGTGGACGGTCCGGATCAGAGCGGGGAGGTGGGATCGGACGGCGAGGTTATAACGGAGGGGCGGCGCGGCACGGATGATCCGATGGTGGCGGGTGGAGCGCGATTAAGGAATCGGACGGCCGCGACATGATCGGGCCGCCAGCGCGGTATGAGGTGGATCGGACGGAGGCGAGGGAGTTTATGAAGATCGGACGGCCGAGACGAGACTTCATCCGAGGCCGACGTTAGACGGCAACGAGAAAACGGGCGGATGAGATGGGGCCACGCCCTCCGTCTTCTTCCTCCCGCCAGCGCACACGGCGCAGAGGAGCGGGGGCGAGGCGCCCGCCTCCGGCGACGGCGAAGGCTTCCGCGGGAAGGAGGGTGCCGAGGAGGTGGTGGGCGACAAGGTGGGTCCATTTGAGCTTAGTGGAGCTCGGGGTCGCGGAGGAGGCAGGCGGCGAAGGGTGATCGGGGTTAAGGCGGTGGGGAGGATCGCCGGCGCGATCGGGACCAATCGGCCGCAGCCTACACCATCGCAAGGGTTAGGAGCTCACGTTGGCGGCGCGTTTAAGCTGGAAGCTCGAGCGCGTCTGCCACGGAGAGGATGGATCGGCCGGCGGGAGGCTCGACGGCGGCGCTCCTGCACGAGCACTGTCCAAAAAGGTCCACTATTGTGGTTAGCCAACCGAGGAGAAGCTCTAGTGAGAAGCAATTGGAGACCGGGAAGGGGAGCGGGAGATCGGGCTACGGGGTCGCCGCGCAGGGACGATGGCGGCGGAGCTCCGGACAACGTGGGCTCACTGGATGCTCGGGAGGCTCTCGGGTGGCGGAAGGTGAATGGAGGCGTGGGGAGCTCGGGAGCAAAGGACCGGGCGGGGCCGAGAGGGGCTTTATACCCGAGCGAGGGAGGCGAACCTCGGGAGAAGGAACAGGCGGGGCTCCGGGTCAACAGGCAGGTAGGGCGTCTCTCCGCGGATGGAGCAACGACCGGGACGCCGCTGCTCTGCAGAGGAGAGGGAGGGAGAGGGAGCAGTGAGCCGGCACGGCGAAGCTCGAGCTCCAGCGCGGAGGGGACCGCGAGGCCGGCAGTGGGGACGGGGCGACGCGGCGACACGCGCGCAGGCGCCGACGGCTTTGGACCGCGAGGTCGGACGGCGCGCGCGAGGGAAGGATCCGAGGGCGCGCTGTCGCGGTGCAGCGCGCGCAGGCCCGCGCAGGCGCGAGGCGAAGACGGAGGAGCTGGGCGCCACGAGCGAGGGAAAACGGGAAGGCGCCGGCGAGGAAGAAGCGGATCGAGGAGGCGCCAACGCGGGAGGAGAGCAGGAGGCGCTGGGGAGGAGAGGAGGCGGAAACCGGGGAGGCGCCAGCGAAAAAAAGAAGGCGCCCGGCCAGAAAAGGAAGGCGGATTTCCGGGGGACTTTCCAAAAAGGGAAAGTTTCCAGATTTCACTCAAAAAATGCAGCAAAAATCACAAATTTTGGATTTTGAAATTTTGGGGCTTTTCATCCTACCATTCAGATATCAACAAAGCTAGGAGTAATTGGATGGTATAAATTAGAAAGAATTAATGATGCTTTTGTGAGTTGCAACAGACAGAAGTTATACAATGTACTGTTTCTGTCACCCCAAAACTGCACAAGAATTATCAATTTCCAATGTACCACCACAAATACCATTGGCACCATGCCTCTCCAAATTGCCAATGAAATGATGCAAGATTCATCATTTACTTGTATATCTGCACTGTACATTCAGAGCGGTTGATCACGGCCAGATTTCCACCAAATGGTGGAGACTGGATGGTGGTTCATCACAATTCACATGGCTAGCATGGCCCTGATAAGATTGCAACTTTCCAGGCCTGAAATCTCCCATTTGCCGGTCAGAAAAACGTCAACAGTAATTTCCCGTTGCTTTGGCAGGAAGCCTTCAGATAACTAAAGTTAACCCATCAATTTCCACAGGTAAAGGAGCCACTAAAAAGCATATCAACTGCAGTCTCAAGGAAGTGTAAAGAATTGCAGTTCAGTCTTAAGCACAATGATTAGGCTCTAAAAGTAACTTTGCTTGTCCCCGTGGGTTCACCGAGAAAGTCCCTACTATACTTACCCTAGTGTAATATCTGGACCAGTAAATTGCACCACATATAGATATACTTATGAAATAGGTGTATCTAGATCACTAAACTATTAAATCATACATTTAGATCAATAAACTTGTTAAACCATACTAAAGATGTCCACAAAAGGCTTTGTAAGCTTGACAAGGCATCCATATGTCGCTAATGCTTATGTGGCATTTATATGATAGCTTTTCTTCTTTCTCTCTTCTCACCGCTTTTTCTCTATCCTTCACATACTCTTTTCTCACTCACTCCGTCGAACCCCAATTGGTTGTTGACGAGGAATCTTGACCAGATCAATATATTCGATTAACAGGAGTCAAAATAAAACTCTTTGTCTAGACCCACATAGTTAAGATCCACTAAGTATCTTGTTTAGCCTGCAAGCACATAAAAGATGAAGTTTTTCCCTTTAATAAATATAACTAGCCAGTGACCGGTTACATCCAAATGATGACTAGTTGTGGCTAATTACGACTAGTAACAATTCGTTTCCTCAAGCAGAATATTAACTGGTCAGGACTGATACAGTTTTTCACATTAGTGTTTAATTAGACACGTGAAAGTGGTTAAAGGCGTTTCCGACAAGCTGTGATATTTGACAAAGGACACAATGTTTCAAGACACAGAAAACACTTACACGTGAAGACAAAATGCGCCTATTCAAACATTAACCGTCACCCTTTGGATTTGCATAAATAGGGTGGCTTGCGCACCTGCAACTACATAACAAAATCATTCACATTCATTGCTATACTCTTGTAAATACTCTTTGGCCACATTAATAAATCCTATTGGTGATTAATGTTTTGCTTTGTTATTCTTGCAAGTTCGATAGTAGACAACCTAGTCCTGTGTGGGAATTAGTCAACCGCGGCCAACACAATCTGGAGCACGTGGACGGACCTACCGTCTTCTTCTTTGTTGGCTTTTTCCCCATCTACATCTACTAATAGTTGCATCAGCTCCATATACATCTCATGCGACTAGAAAGCAATAATAATTCACCCCGCAATTAATCCCATCATTGCAGCAAGCTTGTGGCTTTTTTTCTCAATGAAAACCAAATTACTTTTGAATGCTTTGAAATGGCGTTGATGGACACGTAGATAGACATAACCAGCAGGATAGAGATAGAGGCCTTCACATTCTCATGTCAGCGTCTACATCAACACTACATAAGCATTAGTGTTACGTGGATGACTGACTTGTCATCCTTGGAAAACCTCTTTTGCACCTTCTTTATTTGGTTTAACAAGTTCATTGACTTGCATATATGGTTTTATTTTTTAATACCCTAGATGCACAAACATCACATGTTCATGTATATATGGTGCAATTTTACTCTTTCTGGATATACATGCAAATAAATAGTCACCAACAAACAGGTCCAGCGACCGGATCGCGATTCAGGGAACACGTACATCTCCAATGGTTCTAGCTAGCAACTAACTAGAAGACTTCCACATCATTTATATAGCACACACTAAAAGCTAGCATTCTAAAGAACTATATATAAGGATAGCTATTTGATGCTTACATGCATACACAGAAAAGGACTATCATTCATAGAGGATGCCTCGTTTTGCGTTATAGACTAGTGCTTAAGGAAGAGCTGGCTCGGTTTTTTTTGCATACTCTCTTTCCTCCACATAGGATATATGCTGATGTGTACATACATATAGCTAGCTGACTCAGACCATTGAAGATGCCCTAAGAAATGTTTTCGGAAGAATTTCATGATGAAGCCGAAACATAAGCTAGTGGAACGGAATCCGATCAGCCAAGCACAACCAAAAAGAAGATCCAATCCAACCAGCCAGGATCGATAGGCATGGCCACGCAGGCTCATCAGGGGCCTCCAATTCCACCATACCGATGCAAGCACCATCATTTCCATCAATGTGAAAAAGGCTGGTTCCATCCAATCATGACTGGACAAACGTTCGTTTTTTACTGTAGCTAATAAATTTTATCTATGGCTGATAGATCTAATGATTAATAACAATTGATAGAAGCTGAAACCAAAAATCGATTAAAAAGTTAAAAAGAATAAGACCAAAATGTGCATACGAGATCTCCATGCATGGGAGATACATGGTGAGGATAGAGAGAGACCCATGTTGCAACTATACAAAAATGTGCCTTGCAAATGTACAACTAATTAGGCATCAAGAACGCCTTTCGGCACCACAAAGAGACAGGCGATCTTTGGAGTCGCTTGCTCGCATCACATGGCGTGTTACCTGTATGAGTGCTTGTGCTTGCAAATCTGCATCGCCATTTTGCCGCGGCATGATTGCATTTGAACAGTGACGGCGTGGCAGGTTTGTCCTCAACTTGGCTACCAACGGCACACGACCAGTAGACTTAGGGCCCGTTTGGAAGTATGTTTTTCATAGGAAATAGTTTAAACCCCATAGAAATTAGGGGGGGAAAATTTCACATTTCAAACGGTGCCTTATACATACGCTTTACTGTATAGTTTCTACGAGACAAGGTCCCCAAAAATTCACTGGTATCATTAAAATTGCCATAAAAATTCACCAATATTTAGAATTAGTTATTTTTTAAAAGAGTAAATTACACCCTAGGTCATTCAATTTGTAGTGTCCGTTCATTTGGGTCACAGTACTTTGAAATTTTTGAGTTACTGAAGTGCATTAAGTAGTTCACCTGCGAGCAGAGGTGGGCATTGGGCCGTGCCCAGCACGGTCTGGGCCCACCATGCTTCGGGCCACGTCGTGCCGTGTCGACTCGGCCTAATCACCCTGTCGTGCCGTACCGAACCACCTCGCCTCCGGCCAGGTCTAGGTACGGCCCAAAGCCCGATTGCATGCATTTTCTGGTGTTGTTTTGTGTTAACTTTGTTCCAGGAGAAAACGCACACATCGCAAATAAACTGAGAGAACACAATTTCTCTATTCTCTTATTTGCTCGCCCTCTTTCCTTACTTTTCTTTTACAAAACTAGCTACAAGCCTCCTTAATATATAGGCTAATAATCTCCTGCTAGTATATGTATTCGAACTTCAAGTTAGACACAACTTCAACTTGAGTTACACATGGAGACGAACTCTACTACGTCTTGAACTCTAAGTCAAGATTATTTCTAACAATCTCCCCCTTAATCTTGACTTGACATACTCTAGTTTTAATCTCAATGCATTATGAACTACTAGCCACACCTCCACATGAAGCGTTCTACATGCAAGCTACATGTAGAAACTCAACTCAACTGGTACAGGTTCATCCGGATGCAAAGATTCTAAAACATTGAGACAGTCAGTCTCAACTACGACTTACTAAACTCATACTTGATACAGAACGGTGACACATCTCCTCAATGTTCCGTTTTCTTTTCACCTTATTTGAGTTTGGACAGCGACACATCTTTTCAATGTCCTTGACTCAACTCATCATCAGAGCACTATTGATTCATCATCGCTGAGCGCTTCAGCAAAAAACGCTTTCTTCATCGTCGGCTTGTGGCATTCTGAAGCAAAGTATCCATAATCGTTACAATTATAACACATCACTTTTGCTTTATCAAATTTCCGATTCTGACAGCCTTGGCCACCACCCCTGAAAGTGTTCTTGCCTTCACGCTTCAATGATCGGATCTCCCACTCGGCATGGGTCAACAAGGGTTGTCCATCGCCGTTGTTATTATTGTCGCGGATGGGTTCCTCATACGCCTTAAGACGACCGATGACCTTCTCCATGGTCATTGTCTTTAGGTCTTTGCCTCGGCAGAGCTACGTGAGCGGAGGAGGCACCGTGCGCTGCTGCTTCGAACTGTTGGAGATCAAATGAGTTTGGGAGAAATCACCACACGCACAATGTGGGGGTGCCTTTCATATATATAGCCATGTACAGGAAATGTACAACTTGTGGAAGAAGTTAGATTGGTGCAACAATAGGCTATGCAAGTATCCTAATACCCGCCCGCAGTCGTAGCGGTAGGATCACGGACGCACAGACTGGTCCGGAAGTCAGTAAACAACTTTATAGGGAGACCCTTGGTCATGATATCCACGAACTGGTATGCCGAGGGAACATGCAGCACTCGAACCTGTCCCAATGCAACCTTCTCGCGGACGAAGTGGATGTCGATCTCGATGTGCTTCGTGCGACGATGATGAACAGGGTTGGCCGTCATGTAGACAGCACTTACGTTGTCGCAGTAGACTACCGTCGCCAAAGGGACCGAGATGTGGAGCTCCTAAAGAAGCTGTCGCAGCCAACAGCACTCGGCCACGACATGAGCAACAGCACGGTATTCCGCTTCCACGCTGGAGCGGGAGACCGTGGTCTGGCGTTTGGATGACCAAGACACCAGATTGTCACCGAGGAAGACGCAGAAGCCGGAGGTGGAGCGGCGTGTGTCAAGGCAGCCCACCCAGTCGGCATCAGAGTAGGCGATGATCTGGTCGACGGCGCCGACTCCGAGGAGAAGTCCAGCGGAGAGAGAACCCTTGATGTATCGCAAGATACGCTTGATCAGCGCGAGATGCGGCTCGCGGGGATCATGCATGAACAAGCAGACCTGTTGGATGGCATAGGCCAGATCAGGCCTCGTCAGGGTGAGATATTGGAGTGCGCCAGCCAGGCTCCGGTACTCGGAGGGGTCGGCGACGGAACCGCCGTCGGTGGCGATTTTCATCCGGGCGTCCACTGGCGTCGCAGACGGGTGGCACTCGGACATGCCAGCACGCTGGAGGAGGTCGATGGCATACTGACGCTGCGAGAGGAACAGCCCATCACTGTCGCGCGTCACAGATATCCCGAGGAAGTGGTGCAAGGTGCCCGTGCTGGTGGAGGCCATAGCGCCGCTCGATGCCGAGAGGTCCGTCGACATGGGAAGGGGCGACGGTGAGGCAGGGTTCAGCGCCGGCGGCTGGGAGAAGGATCGGCGTGGCCCGAGAGGAAGGTGCAGGCGCGCAGGGGCAGGGGCGACGCAGGCGGGAGGGGCGGCGGGGAAACCCTGACCCTAACCCGAAACAGGGGAGGGGCAGCGGAAGATGCTCAGGAAGGAAAAAAATCTGATACCATGTTGGAGATCAAATGAGTTTGGGGGAAATCACCACACGCACAATGTGGGGGTGCCTTTCATATATATAGCCATGTACAGGAAAAGTACAACTTGTGGAAGAAGTTAGATTGGTGCAACAATAGGCTATGCAAGTATCCTAATATGAACTGCTTTGGATTTTTTTTCTCTGCGCACTTGCTTGTGACTTTCCATCGGACCAAGCACCCTGCGCCAGGAGCGTCGCGTGAGACGAGCGCGAAACGGAATCGCGGAGACGATTTTTTTCATCAACTCGGTTCTCGCCTAGACTCTGATACCACTTGTTAATTTTGTTCCAGGAGAAAACGCACACATCGCAAATAAACTAAGAGAACACAGGAGAATTTCTCTATTCTCTTATTTGCTTCCCCTCTTTCCTTGCTTTTCTTTTACAAAACTGGCTACAAATCTTCTCAATATATAGGTTAATAATCTCCTACTAATATATGTATTCAGATTTCAAATTGGACACAATTTCAACTTGAGTTACACACGGAGACGGAATCTATTACGTCTTGAATTCTAAGTCAAGATTATTTCTAACAATTTGATTTGCATGGTTCTTTGGCCAAGTCTAAGGGAGACCATTATCTAGGGTTCGATTAAAGGAAATTAGATAGGCGCTAGAAGCGTTGCAAGGTGCTGTATCACCTCTAATTCCTTTGCTACATCATTTGTGCTTAAATGCAGTGCACAATATTTATGAACAGTGTGTTACAGTCGACGCTTCTTGTTGATTCGCATAGGCATGTCGTGAGTTATGTGTACCTGAACACCTCCAGTAACTTAGAAAATTACATTGCCGTTACATCTGAACAGGTTCATTTGGAGTACCTTGAAGCTGGGGCAAGCGTTTTGATGACAGGATCGTATCAGGTGTTCATCGGTTACTCAAACATCATTCAAGTAAAGTTGATGATCTCAAGTAAATGAGTGATGTGACTTGTAATATTGCTATTGCAGTTAACAATCCAGGGCTTTCTTTCTAGGGGGTTTTCTCAGGAGGAAAGTGAATCCTTCCTGAGAAAGTGTTGAACTAGCGCAAGAAGCACGGGATGCATATCTGGACAAATGTTACAATAGTTCTGATGAACCCAAAAGATAGAACATATTACAGGAAGCGTCCTATACTAATTGCAGCATCAATTGGAAGTTATGGAGCATACCTGGCAGATGGCTCTGAGTATAGGTTGGTTCCATATTTAAAATAATAAACAATGCATATCAGCATATCAGCGTGTGGCGTGTGTTCAATAATGTTTCAGAATACTATTTGTGTGAATGCTTATCTTTTCTCATTTTGTTGAGAATCTTGGTGGTAATTTACATCTGACTGAATGCTTTGCAGTGGTGATTATGGAAATGAGGGCAATTTCGAGTTCCTAAAAAAATTTCAAGGTGGCTTCAAGTCCTTGCTGAAGCAGGTGCCGATGTTATTGTTTTTGAAACTATTCCAAACAAAATCGAGACTCAGGTATGTTTGGGAACTGGGATTGTATTTTAACATAATGTGATGCAGATTGAACAAAAAATACGGAATAAAAATGGATATGTAATTGATAATAAACTAACACTCATTGTATGCATTGGTATATTCTCAGTCAACCTGCATTGTGCATTACATAATTAACGCTGGATAATTACTTCAGACATGATCCTGTATGATCTTTTTCAGGCATATGTTGAGATACTAGAAGAGTGTAATTTAGGTATTCCGGCGTGGTTTGCTTTCACTTCAAAGGATGGAACTAATGTAGTAAGTGGTGATTCCTTGATGGAGTGTGCTTCTGTTGCTGATTCATGCAAGGAGGTTGCTGCAGTTGGTATCAATTGCACTCCCCCAAGATTTATCCATGCGTTAGTCTTATCTGTCCAAAAGGTAACTCCCATCAGGGTTGCATTGATCTGTAAATGTCACTACGTTTGTGATGCCTGATGAATTTCTAGTTTTCTGTTGTGTGGGTGACAACTGACAAATAAACCAATATTAATATACCCAAATAGCGGCAAGAGCTATGACCCTATAAGAAAGTAGTGGGTGGTGAGTATCAGTTAAAAGGATCATGGTAATTTTCTCTGTATGTCTGTGGTTTCTAACAATAGAAATCGGGGAACTCCCTGTTAAAAAAAGCCATTCTTCCACTGGGTTCTTGACCTGCTTCAATTGACAGAGATCGCGTAGAGTTGACAGTCAGTTTTTGGAGTAGTTGCTGACTCACCTTATTTATCTGCTCTGGCAAGCTTCTCAGTGATCACACTTTTTGGGATCTTGAAGAGCTGTTGAAGACAAGTCAGTCTCGAAAAACCTAATGTTGCGTTGTTCTTTCATTAGCTTGTACCAAAACCTTTTCTGATATTGTCAAGAAGAGCCGTTACCCTGTTGGCTTTTTCAAGTTCTGTTTCCCCAAGTTTATCCTTCAGTAATCAAGATACATGCAACATTTCTGAATGCAAGCTGTGGTTAAGAACAAACGATCGTTTGTGCATAGTATCATGACGAGTTTTCTAGCCAAACATCTTGCAACTAGCTAGTGAACAGCAAGGATTAGAATACCGGATTTTAAGCCGGTAACGGTGTATTCCGGTTTGGTATTTCTTTTTCTTCGTCTTTATATATTTTTCCTCGAAGTATTGCATTTCTTTGGGTGTTCTATAAGCAGTCTCATTAAAATTAGTACGAAAGCACCTCTTTCCGGTACTAAATATACCCCTTTTTTGTTCCTGGTGAGCAGTCATGCTGGCTTTTGCTTGGTTTGGTGAATGGTGCCTTGTCACGTTAGAGGTAGAGTGGCCATGGGAATTGCCAGGACTGTGAGAACGCAGCACTGAAGAAAGCCGTCTCCATCTAACACTGAATGTTTGTAGGCATTAGAGGTGGCCAATGGGCTGGATCTTACCGTGCGGCTGTGGCTCCGCATCGTTAACTGGTCTAAGCACGCACGACCCGCTTAGCTTGTGGATCGTGCCGTGTGCAGGCCGAGAGGCGGGCGGCCGACGGCATGACTCGTTCTGATTGTGAGCCGTGTCGGCACAGCATGGCATGGCCCGGCTCGGTTGGTAACGGACGTAAACGGGCTGTTCGGCACGACCCGTCCCGGCTCGTCAAATATAGCCGTTTTTTGACCGTTGGGGTGTAAAAAATTCGGGGAAAATAGTAAAAAGACAAAATATATGGAATTTTTTCTATAAATAGGGGGCATCTGGCCTCCATTCTCTACACCTCAAATTTGACTCCCATCTCTCTGTTTAACTGTGAAAAATCCGGTAGTATTTGCGCAAATTTAGCAAAATTAGTGAGAAATTCGTGCGAAATTCAGAAAATTCAAAAATCTTTAAAGAATTTTCTGAGAGATGTAAAAGAGATAATAGTGTTGTCTTATTTTATTTTTTTGCTATTATTTATTGATTCAATGGTAAGTTAATTGTTTTTTACTATTTCAATTTGCAGTTGATTGAATGGAGAACTACGATTTTCAATTCTCCGAAGTCGGCCTCTCGGCGGAGGATATGCAATCATTTCAAGAAGGATATCCATCCGCGGAAGGTCCACATCCACAACAAACTGGAGAGCCAGAAGAAGTGACGGCCCCGATGGCGTAGGGTCTAATCGATCCATTTTCTGCTGGCTCAAAAAGTGCATCCACAACCCATAACACGGTACAAAAAGAACAAAAGCTACTACATCAGGAGTCTGGAATGATTTCGACAAGAAGTTCAAGACCGACGATAAGGGGAACTCACTGAAGTATGCTGTTTGTAAAATTTGTGGTAATGAATTGTTTGCAAAATCTTCATGTGGAACGGGTCACCTGCAATGGCATGGTGCAAGCTGCAAAAGAAGGCAAGGAATACAAATGCGCCAAACACAGTTGTAATATAACCCCCACGACTCGGTACGTACTTGGGAGTACAACCCAGAGGTAGCCTGGGGATCTCTTTATAAATTAATTGCTTCTCAAGATTACATTTAAATTTTGGTTAGTCTGATGCTTTTCAAAAATATATTAGGACTGCTCATAACCCTCGATTTAGTGTTGTATCTAGGCAAACCACAACTAGATATTTAATTAAATATTATAACAATTGTCGTGAAAAAAATGAAAAATGTTTTATACCTATACATTCGCTATTGCTTTGACATCAGACATATGGAGTGGTAGAGCTAGAGAGGATAATATTAGTGTTGTTGCTCATTATGTTAATGATGACTGGGTAATAAAAAAAGAATTATAAGATTTAAATTAATTAATGTTTCACATACTGCTGAAAATATTACAGAATATATTATTAAAGTTGTAAAAGATTTTGGCCTCATGGATAAGATTTTTTCTATAACTTTAGATAATGTAGCTGCAACACTAAGACTATGAAAATTCTTACACCTTTGTTTAATACTTATGTACAATTTTTCTTACTGCATCAACGTTGTGTTTGTCATATTATTAATCTTATTGTTAAATCTGGTTTAGAAAGATTAAATGCTTATATTGATTCTTTTAGGGAATGCAATTTCATATATTAATTGTTCTAACCAACGAATAGCTGCATATAAGAGTTTTTGCGTAGCAATGAACGTCCGTCCTAAAAAATTTGGCTTTGATATACTTGTTAGATGGAACTCTACTTACCTTATGGTTAAACATATATTGCCATATAAGAGTATCTTATCTGTTTTTCTTCACATCCAAGGTCATCAATCTCGTAGCTCCTCCAGTAGAACCCAAGTTAAAGACCCTAAACTTACTGAGGATGATTGGGTTATTGGTGAAAAATATTTTCTTTTTTAAACTTTTTCATAAAACTACACTTTGTCTTTCTAGAGTATATTATCCAACCTCTCCTCTAATTGTTCATAACATCCTTGAAATTGCAACTCACCTAAAGGCTTTTGAAAATGATCTTGTACTACATAATGCTGTAGTTGCCATGAAAACTAAGTTTTTAAAATATTAGAGAAAATTCCTATTTTATATGCATTCATCTTTATTTTGAATCCTAAGGCCAAACTCCAAAGATTTATAAATGTATTACAACTTTTAAGTGATGCTACCGGTTTAGATTATTGTACATACTATAGAGTAGTTAAGGATAAATTATATGAGGTATATGAGAAATACGAAAATAAGTTTATGTCCGTGCATTTGGGAAGACCCTCGGTAGCCCCTAGCACCTCTAGGGAGACTATGCAATAGGGAAAGATTTTTTGTTCTTCCTCTAGAGATTCTCATGCAAGTGCAGGTACACATCAATCAGGAGGAGGAAGGCGACAAAGTACTGGAGACCTATCAAGCTATCTCAACAATGATAGCCTCAGCATCGAGCAAGAGTTGAACATCCTCTCATGGTGGCAAACCCAGAAAGTAATATATCCAATGCTATCCATATTAGTGCGGGATGTGATGACTATTCCTGTCTCTACAGTCTCCTCGGAGTCAACCTTCAGTCTATCTGGAAGAATAATTGAGGAGCAACGAACAAGTATCTTGAACGAGATGGTCGAAATCTTTCTGAATTAAGAACAAGCTGAATTAAGACTCCAACATACTGTAGAAAATAGAGACTTAGAAGAATCTTTTAAGAATTTATATCTAGATAGGATTTTCAATATTTTCTTCAGATGTAGTCACTAGTGAGCTTTGTAGGATATACTTTTTTCTTTACCAAGATTTTCTCAAATTGAGTTTTTACTTGGTAAAGTTTTTAACGAGGCAGTCATCCTATGTAATTTAACAAGTTAATAAAACTCATTATATCATTAAAAGTAATTATCTTGATGATTAACAATGTCTACAATTTTCCTAATTTTTTATTAATTTTCTTCAATTTTTTTACATTTTTTCTTGATTTTCTACAATTTTCTAATTTTTTCTCTTTTTCCCAGCTTAACGGGCCGACCATGTCGGCATAGCCCATTAAGCCCTAACTGTGCCCATGCCGGCATGGCATGGTTGTGGGCCATGCCTGGGCTCAGATCGTGGCCTGTGGGCTGGCACGGCATGGGTCATTTACTTGGCGGGCCTAAACAGTCGTGCCTGCATCGGACCTGTGTCGTGCCGACCCGGCATGGTCCATTGGACAGGTCTGGTAAGTATGAAACTTTTCAAAGTTGCTTCCTAAAAACTTTCAATGTTGCGTCATGCACATCTCTTGTGAGATTGTGCATTTCTGTGGTCCAATTGTATTATGCTATTTTTCTAGAGAGTACATTGAGGATGCACACCACTCACATCACACACGGATGCATGTTCACTACACGTTAGAAATTTTGCGGAGGCTCCAAAGTCTTACGGAGAACGGACATATATTTTTCCATTGAACACACACGTGCGTATCATATAGATTGAACCTAGATAGGAACAAATACTCTCACTCCCGCCACCGCCCACCAAACATTGCCCGGTCCTTCAATTGTGTGAAGCTATGTTGCCAATCATAGCAACACTAGGCAAATTTGAGTAATACGAAGGCTCAAGCAACAACAGATTGTTCATAGTGGTACAGATAAATTTTCCCTAAAAATTAGGTGGTAGGAATACCAAAAGTTTGAAGAATTTGTACATAAATTAGGTGGTTTTCTACAATTTTTTTGTGATTTTGATATTCGAAATAAGCCCAAGCGTGAGGAGTTAAGGGTCACTTTGGTTTGTTAACTACATTTTCTCACACTTCATTTAGTCAAGTTTGACTTTGTCAGTAATATTTATTACTTTCTCCGTTCATAAATACTTATCAGTTTTAATCGATATATGGTTACTAGGCAATAGATTTTTTTTTAAATGACCAAAATGCCCTTGACACTAATCCTAGACCCACCAAATGTGTGGTGGAAGGGAAGGTAGAAAGTAACGAGAGCAAAATTAGAAATAATGCATTGGAAAGCGTGAAATGTTAAATTTTTATGAATAAATAAAGCGGTTAAAATTGACAAGTATTTATGAACAAAGGAAGTATTTGTTAAACTTGTGACAATCACACTTCCTTAGTCCTATAACCCACGTGTCATTAAAATTTTCTTGCCAAATATTAGCACACTAATTAATTATTATAGATAATGGTTTGATTACTTTAAACACTATAGCTTGCCACACTTTTGGCACAAATTGTGTCAAAACATGGCAAGCAACCAAACGTGTCAAAACCTATCAAATTCGGCCAGGGTTAAGTACCATAATATTCAGGATTTGGAAGGTTTACCGTGCAATTTTGCCACTTATCTTTCGTCCAAAGGTTTGTCTAGGGTTGGTTCGTCCTGTTGCAAACTAACCTCGCCGCCGCCTCCACCCTGCGCGTCCGCACCTCGCCCGGAGTAGCGCCGTAGCAATCACGACCTCCACAGCCAGCAGCAGCCGTGTAAAGGTCAGTTCCAGCTACAACCTCGACCCACCATTCCCCACTCTTCTCTGCTCCAGACCTAGCTGTGAGCCTGTGACCATTAGGTTTCTTGGGGAGCCTTGTGGAGGCCATGATGACGACAGTGATGAGGAGATCGATAGTGGCCTTGAATTGGAGCGCCTTTGCTCCAAGCTCGAGGCCCGGCCGCCGTCAAATCCGTCGTGCTCTGTGCTCCGGCGCGCCGCAGGATGGCGAATTGGAGGCGGCGCTGCGCGACGTCGTGTGCTCCGGGGCCGGGAGCCTCGACGAGGTGGGCAGTAGGCTTGACCGCCTGAACGTGGCCGTCTCCCCGGCCCTGGTCAGGCGGGTGATTGACTCGTGTAGCGAGAGGGGTGATTCGGGCAGGAGGCTGCTGCGGTTCTTGTCGTGGTGCCGGTCCAAGAACCCCGGGGGATTGGGGGATGAGGCGTTCGATAGGGCGATTGGGGTGCTTGCTCAGATGGGCGACCTCACCGCGATGAGAATCGCCATCAGCGATGCGGAGAAGGATAGACGGAGGATGGCTCCGGTGACGTTTACCATTGTGATCGAGGCTCTTGTCAAGGCGGGGAAGGAGGATGATGCTGTTCGGTTGTTTAGAGGCTTGGAGAGGCAAAGATTGCTGCCTCAGCGAGGTGTGGGTGTTGGAGGGGAAGGCATATGGTCGAGCAGCCTTGCCATGGTCCAGGCATTGTGTATGAAGGGACATGCTCGTGAGGCGCAGGGTGTTGTGTGGCACCACAAGAGCGAGCTCTCGGTAGAGCCCATGGTTAGCATCGTCCAACGTAGCCTCCTCCATGGGTGGTGTGTCCATGGGAATGCTAAGGAAGCTCGGAGAGTCCTTGATGATATTAAGTCTTCAGGCATCCCATTAGGCTTGCCGTCCTTGAATGATTTTCTTCACTGTGTGTGCCATAGAAACCTCAAGTTCAATCCTTCTGCCCTTGTTTCGGAGGCTATGTATATCTTTACAGAGATGAGGTCCTATGGTGTCACCCCAGCTGCATCTAGCTTCAACATCTTACTTTCTTGTTTAGGACGAGCAAGAAGGGTGAAAGAAGCATACAGAATCCTCTACTTGATGAGAGAAGGAAAGGCGGAGTGCTCCCCTGACTGGGTTAGCTACTACCTTGTGGTTAGGGTCCTCTATTTAACAGGGAGAATTATTGGAGGGAAAAAGCTTGTATATGATATGCTTGAAAGCGGGGTGCTTCCAACCGCAAAGCTTTTCCATGGTCTCATAGGCATCCTATGTGGAACTGAAAAGGTTGGCCATGCTCTTGATATGTTCAAACTGATGAAGAGGTGTGGATTGGCAGACACGCATACCTATGATTTGCTCATAGAAAAGCTTTGTAGGACTGGGAGATTTGAGGTTGGCAAGGAGTTGTGGGATGATGCTATAAAGAGTGGGCTTGTGTTACGATGCTCAGAGGATCTGTTGGATCCCTCAAAGACAGAGGTATTCAGACCAGTTTGTCCAGCACAAAGACTGACTCAGAACTGTAAGCGCTTGGTCCAAAAAAAGAAGATTACTTCTGTTGGAGCAATAAAGAAGGTCACTTCTATTGCAGCCTCAAAGAAGAAGTAGGGAGTCTAGGTACTATTGGACTTGAGTAAATTTGCTTGTAGCTCTTTGATTCAGAACTATGTGACGATGACCCTTGTTAATTGTTACTAGGCACTCAGATGTGAAACATCTCCTGGAACTTGAGTATAATTACCTTACGTTTATCTGGAAATCATCCCATGACCAGCTGTTATTATAAAAGGCCTGTAAACTTGTTTTAATTTCAGTGAGGCACTAAAGCTGTTTTTTTGTTGTTTGCTACCTTATTGTCACAAAAAAAGGCTGCCCATTTTAATAGTTTGGAAATGACTGGCAATCTTTTCGAGCAGCCCGTTTTAAAGTTATCTAGTATCCTTATGATTTTTTTGCCTGACACCTTTCTTCTTTTAATTCTCCATTGCAGTTTTGTTTCAAGTGCACATTAGACTCAATGGATACATCTCAGGAGCAACACCAGGATTTTGGTCAACTACTGAAGCAGGGGGCAGAAGGAGTGAGTCAAGACTCAAGAGATATCTAGTTGTAATTTCTTCTTTTTCTTGCTTGTTCAATAGTTTGTTTGCTTCTCTGCAGAGGGTCTTCGTTTCAACATTTGTGGGACATAAGTGCGTAATCAAAGAGCGGTTTTCAAAGAAGTACCGACACCCATTGTTGGACTCGAAGCTGACTCTTAAACGCTTAAACGCTGTCAGTCTCCTTAACCAGCATGATTTTTTTAGATTAATTCTTTTCTGTGTAGAGCATTGGTCTGTTTTCCTTTGTTAAGCCGCAATGTGTAGCCAAAACAGTTGCACATAACAACTGATGTTTACTGAAATTCAACTTAGCTTGGTCACCCTTCCGTGTATAGGAAGCTCGATGCATGACAAAAGCAAGACGGCTTGGTGTTCCTACTCCAGTTCTTTATGCTGTGGACCCTCTTCTGCATACATTAACCTTTGAGTATGTGGATGGCTTGTCTGTGAAGGATATACTTCTTGGATTTGGGTCAAATAGGGTTAATGAGGAACACCTCAATGATATTGCCACACAGATAGGGAATGCAGTTGGCAAACTACATGACGGTGGTCTTATTCATGGTGACTTGACAACTTCAAATATGATAATCAAGAACAATACCAGTCAACTGGTGCGTAGAATTTCCTTTCCATCATCCTGTTTTAGTTCATGTATTTTGTTAAGGTTTAACTCAAGAATGACATCTGCTCTGTTAATTTGTCACTTATGTTTTCATATGCCAGGTTCTTATTGATTTTGGTCTGAGCTTCACATCAACTATTCCTGAGGACAAAGCGGTGGACCTATATGTGCTGGAGAGAGCTTTGATTTCCATGCATTCTTCATGTGGGGATGTGGTAAGGGAATTGCGTAAATGATACTCCCAAGTTATATTGTTTGTGATTCTGTGTGTAATTCTCTCTGTGATTATTACTTAATCGTGTTCTTGAATGTGGATGTCTTAAACTTGCCCCAGATTAATATATTCTTTCTGAATTATGGTCTTCCTCAGTGGCTCAGCCACTATATTGTTGTGACCAAATGATGTATATGGGGTGATGCAAATATCTAATTGCCCATAAGGTTGGATTCAAACTATAATTGAAATGCGAGGTCAAAATTTAGCCTTAGTTGACCGTTATTATGCAATTGGTGGAATACTGTTGTGGATGAATATCTTTGTGAGCTGGTTGAAGTCCATTTATCCTGCAGAAATCTCGGGATTTTCTGTTGTTATGGGTCTTCCATGTCCTATAACCTTCCAGCTGGTTTTTTCACTTGATAACGCCTTGGAATTATTTTTATAGAGGTCATCTATTTTGACAAGTCAGCTTTTGTAAGCACTTGCGTGTCTATATTGCCACCCGCCCAATACCATCAGCTGTGCAATTGGTTATGTATGATAGGGTCATAGCGAGAGGAATAGCGCCATTATTATTGTCCTTTTAATGTGGATAACAACCACTCATTTTGTGATGAATCAGATGGAGAAGATTCTCTCAGCTTACAGAAAAGCTTCAAAGCAATGGTGCTCCACTTTGAACAAGCTAGCTCAAGGTATGAGTTATGACCAGTCGTACTGGCCCTGCTGCAAAGTATGCACTCTATTAACTGTCTTGTAAGTGTTAACCCATGACATGTTTCTGTTCGTATCAATTTTACAGTCAGGCTACGGGGTAGAAAGCGAACAATGGTTGGATAAAACTTTACCTGGAGTTGCTGGATGTTACGAAGGCTATCTCAGTTGATTGAACACCTGCAGTATCATTTCCTGTATTTGTAGTGGTTCAGTGGTAATGCCTCTTGTAAATGGACAGGAATCATTTGTAATGATGATTGTTGTAATTTTCACCGAATCAAATCTTCTCTTCTAATCTAGTGGCTATCTTATGCATTAAGATGAATGGTTGTTTATGAATTATGGTAATGCATGGTATTCGCGTTCCATTAATAGGTCTGCTAGCAAGTATTTTAATGTTGTAGAGCTACCACTGGCAGTTGTATGCACACTCGGTAGTTGCCTGCACAAATTACTAGCAGTTGATATTATGGGAGAGAAGTTTTATCAAGTAGCAATGCAGTTGCGGGCTAGCAAATCAAGAAAAGCTGCCGCCAGTAGTTCTAGTTCTGTATAAATCACTAGTAGTAGACATTAGACATTAATTAATGGATAGTTCCTAGATATTAACTAGGGAGTTGCCACTAAGTAACATCTCTATATGATATTGATGTGGTCTATTAACATTGTATATAGCTTTAAAATTTATAAGTAAAATGTGATGGACTATCTGCAAAATTTAAGAGAAGGTAATGGAATACAGTTTGTATCTAATTTCCTCGTGCATTATTAAATTGCAATAAAATCTAATTTCAATTAAAACATATAGCAAAGAAAAAAAATTATATACATAGTTTTCAAAAAATTTGGAAGTGCTCGTGCATACTGAGCACCCTCTTGGCACTACCTATGCTTCTAATCAAGTTACACCCACATGTCGATTTAACATTAGTTTATACTTGATTATATTTTAATATGGCTTAGCTTCCTAATTACTCTCTAGTGAGGCCAAGGTGTCAATGTAGAGGCCATCTTCCTCGTTCCCAAGAGAGGACGAGACAGTGGGAGCATAGAGTAGTGTTATGGGAGCTCTGGCTAGGCTCGGCACCAGCGAGGGGGACCATGATGGCAATAGGAGAGCAACAAAACAGAACCCCACGGTCTCGTCGACCCCATGGGTTGCGATGGTGCGGCATGAGGCAGACTACAACAGCAAAGCAGCTATATAAGGCAGCAGAGGCGACACTGCTACCCCGACGAGGCACTATGATAGAAAATATCCAAACATTAGGTGCATAACGAGCATATAGAAGACGAGGGAAACTCACCGGAGTGGTTGGTGATGATAGGGAAGCACTGAGGTGGTGCGGTGGCAATGACCCGAGGCGGCGAGGACATCTCATCGGTGATGCCGATATGGGGCGAGGTGAAGCCCAAATAAAAAATCTGATGAAAGAGGAAGGTGTAAGGGTACTCTAAGAAGGACGAATAGGAATGAGTCCCACCGAAGAGGAGGTCGTGTCGGAGGTGGCAGTTTTGGCCAAACCCAAGAAATAATATAGCGCTGGAGAGCTCCTATGGATGAATTCCCAAATTGGGTTAGGGAAAATGTAGAGGTTCGGAAACACGTTTTGACGTGAAAGAATAGGGGAGAAGTTCACTGGAGAGGGGGTTGCGCACGAACAATGTTCACGACGGACACATAGAGGTTCGAAGGAGAGAGGGAACTTAAGAGAGATGAGCTTGTGTGACATGACTGTCAGGTCCGAGGAGCTCATGCGCCTTACTGCACAAAGGCTGACAACACCAAGAATTGCGGGACGCAGCAGAGCGCCGCGACGACGGCCATGGTGGTGAGACACAACGGTGAGGAGTCTCGTCTGATTCGCTTCTATCAAGCCAATCCAAAAAAATCTCTTCTCTCTCACTCCCTATCTCCATCTCTCTTCCCAGACCCAAATCCGGGTGAGCTTCATGTTCTTCCTTTGTTCTTCTCCTTGCTCTGCATGAGCTCCAACATGAGACACAACATCGTGGCCAGCTCCCTGGTTGCGCGCGCGGCCTTGGGCATGGTGAACTTCCTAGGGTTGGCGACTAGCAGTAGCAAGCTGGAGAGGCCATTGACGAGGAGGATGGCCGTACCACTGTAGATTATGTTGTGAGGGATGTCGACCGCGACAGTGGGGGAGGACAGTAGGAGTAGAAGCCAGTGAGGGGGTGAGGGGAGGGAAGCTGGAGAGTGGAGAAAGAGGGAGAAGGTGATGGAGCATGGCATATGGGTCCGTAATCTTTTTTCCTCTAATTATGCTAATTGGTTTCAATATCATCTAAAAATGATTTACGTGTTAAAACCATTGCAGGTTTCAATATGGGTCCGTAAATATGGGTCCGGATGAGCCCCCGCCGCGTCTCCTCGTCCAACGCGGCGAACTCAGGGCCGGCCCTGAGGGGGGGCGAGAGGGGCGGTCGCCCCGGGCCCCCAAAATCCAGGGGCCCCCCATATACTATGTAGTGTATATATATGCAACAAATAGAATGCATGGTTAAATACTTTAATACTTATAGAAATGAAGGGTTTGCTTTGAGTATGATCATTGCCAAAGATATTGCAGCTCAAATGAATGTAGAGCCATCATTTCCAGTTAAGCGGCGTGTTCTTAGGAAGAAACAGTTTGATGAAATTGATTGTGACGGCGCGTTTTGCAAGTGAGAAGGAATTTGAAGTTAATTATTTTTTGTTATGGTTGATATGGCAATCAATTCATTGAAAAGTAGATTTCAAGAACTCCAAACATTCGAAGTATATTTGGATTTTTAATGAGTTCAACAACATTGAAGTCATTGGATCGAACTGAATCAAAAGAATGTTGTACAAAATTTGCAGAAACTTTCTCTCTAGATGGTTCCTCTGATGTTGAGTTAAATGATCTAATTTCTGAGTTAAGTGTTATGCAATTGACTTTATCAGATAAACCAATGTCTGCTATGGAGATATTTGAGTTTGTCAAAGAAGCGGATTGTTATCCTAATATTTCTATTGCTTATCGAATTTTATTTACTATGCCTGTGACCGTGGCATCAGCTGAAAGAAGTTTTTCAAAGTTGAAATTGTTGAAGAATCATTTAAGGTCAACAATGTCTCAAGAGAGGTTAAACGATTTGGCAACTTTATGTATTGAGAAGAAATTATTGGATGAGATTGATATCAATACCATCATCAATGACTTCGCATCTAGAAATGTTAGAAGAAATTTTAAGGTAATATCTATGAACTCTTTGATGTGAATTTTTCTTTAATTAAGTGTTTATTGGTAAAATTTTATATATATATATATATATATATATATATATATATATATATATATATATATATATATATATATATATATATATATATATTTAGATATTTATACTAAATCATCTATTTCTAGTTTCGCCCTAGGACCGGCCCTGGGCGAACTCCTCGTCGGTGAACGTGCGATAGTTGAGCGGTCATCGCATGCTATTGCTATCTACTCCCTCCATCGGGGCAGAGGACGGCGGCGGTGGTGGTTGGGCGCGCCGGTTTCTCTTCTCCGGGTTTCTCCACGCCATGCCGCCACCCCTTGTACTGACGACTGACGAGGGAGGCCGTGGACTCGGTGTCCGAGTCGAGGCTCTTTGTTGGGCCGTTTCTGGGCCTCACATTGGCTGGTAGAAATCGGCCTATTTTCCGAGTCCGAGCCCGCCGCGACGACAGAGGGAAAAGGCAGGCCTGTCCATGCTTGGATTCTTCTTTATTCATTCTTCTTCGTCTTTGCGAGGATGAAGGCAGAGGGTGGGCTAATTAGCCATGTCTATCAGCATTCTGGTGTACGAGATAAATCTGCTCACGCTCAAGGTTCCCCAACATGGAAACAATTCGAAGCTAATGGCTAATTAGCCATGTCTATCGGCATTCGGCAGCTTTAATTCCTCTGAACTGCACGAATGAATGGTCTCATCAGTTAATCTTCGTTGCAAGAAGATGAGACAAGTAGCGGTGAACAAGGGTCATTGGCTCGTCAGTTGATCTTCGTTTCACATGCCCGTGGTTTAGGTTCATTAATCAACCATCAACCAATGGTTTTGGCCACATGCTAGCGTAGACCGGCTTGTGATATATCATGTACGAGGTTCGCTGTCTGTTTGGCCGCTCTGCGCTTTATGTACTGTACATGCCGCACCTACCGTATCAGTCGATGCTTGGTTAATTCTACCGCACAGAGGCCCGTTCAAAAGAACTGTGGCTTTTGGCTGTCATTTGATTTTTGACTTATAAGATAGATTAATAGAGTAAAAGATACTCGTGTTAAAAAATCATTCTGTTTAAAAGTGGTTTGTGCAGTAACTTCTACAAATAATTTATAAAAATCATCTTGAGAAGTCATTTAGTTTAATTTTTAACTTCTAAAAACTAAAAATCTGAAGTTGTTTGGGACATAACCTAAAACTTGCACATACGTACGTACGTACGTGCATGAATCGATACTTGTCGTGGTGTACTGCATCTACATGAATACTTGCCATTAGCAAGCATGATGCGATAAAGAGGCGTTCTGATGGAGAGAGAGAGAGAGAGAGAGAGAGAGAGAGAGGCATGATGTGATAAAGAAGGCGTTCTGATGGAGAGAGAGAGAGAGGACGACAGACTGCATGTTATGACCGACCCTCCTCCCTCTCTCGCGACATGCTCAATGCTGCCACGGCCCGTGGGGCCCACGCTTCAGGTTGGTCAAATGATGGCCACCTGATGTGCGATGCATACCAAGGGTGGGGCCCAGCTGCAAGGGAGAGCGGTTGGTGGGGCCCACTCCACGCTGCAGGGAAGGGGGAGGGGTGGCCCACGCATGCAGGAGGAGAAGGTAGGGTGGGGTGGGGTCCGTGGCAGGGCATGCATTCATATGCATGTGGGACAAAAGGGAGGAATGACAGCAGTGAGAGGGAAAGCATGCATGCATGCAAGGAAGGGAAGGGAAGGGAGAAGAAGAAGATTAGAAGGGCAGGGCACCGGGGAGGGGGCTGATCGGCAGTGATCTAGAGGGGCTCTGGCCTCTGGAGGGTTGCTGTCCATCAATGTACACATCCCCTGTCTCTGTCTGTCACCTAGCTAGAAGCTTGCAGACAATGACCCGAGGTAGGAGAGAGTGTACGAGGCCATCCACAGTGTACTGCTTCGTGTGGATGCCTTATAGGTCCACTTAGGTTCGGACACCACGGTGGACATAAGACACATAAGACGGTGGCTTACACAGTATCAAAGGAGCTTCTGCAAGGTGTGGGTTCTTGATGGAGAAAAGGAGTGGTCTAGAGAGAGAAGAAGGAAGTGCACGGGCTTGGTGAAGGAAAGGAGTGGTCGACCAATCCCTATCACTTGGAAAAGAAAAAGGACTGCAAATAGTTGAAACCACTACTTGAGATTATATGTATTGTGGAATAATAAAATTTCATGTGATAGCTTTAGTTAATGTGACATCGTTCTCTCTTCTGAGACCACTACATAAGGGTAGCCTTCACTGTGGATGCCCCTGGCTAAACAAGTGTCCTAGAATTCATGGTTTGAACTTTACCAAACGATGCTCGATCATAAGCTATAAACCGAAAACAGCATGCACAATATCGAATGCCACAGCTTCCATTCCAGCCTAAATCTCAAATAAAAAAAAAAACCCATCCTGAAAACGGATGTGGGCGCACGTACGTACGTCGCAGCGCTACAGCGAAAGCACGATCTGACTGATCGGAGATTTCCGGTCGTCGATCCTGATATTACAACTATTATATTTCCCCCCCACGAATGGGGTGGCAAATTGCTCAGCAGCGCCGTGTGGTGTGAATCTCTCGATCGAGCTCTGGAAACGTGGGAGGACTAACGCGTGGGCCACCGTGCCTCGCTCGGCCGCAGCAGAGGCATAAACGAAAATCCTACGGCTGCCAAGGCTGAAAAGCCAAAAGACGGACGGGCGGACGGGCCCCTCCGGCGAAAGCATGCATGCAGGAACGCAGATCCTGTTTTGACCGCCCCCACAGGGACACGCTCGATGGGGCAAGAACACAGGGCCATCATGCCTGCCCTAAACCCCCCGATTAGGCTCACTGATTAAGCGAGGAGCTGCATGCTCGACAGCCCAATTAAGCATCCCACTGGCCCCTAATTGCCCTCTAGAGTACTAGCGCTGTGCCTAAAGCTGCTCGCTCGACATCAGCATGCAGGGTCTCTCCCTATATATTGAGACCGATGTTCCAATTTTTTTTTTCTCTCCTCCCTACGTAAAGCGTGCCCTAGGACGTTTGGTTAACGATTCCCAGATTGTAAGACTGGGATCTGTTGCGGTTGCTACCTCTATGGTTTGGGTTAGACCCCAAATCAAATGAAGAAGAAGAAAATGCATCCCCTCTCTATTTCTTTCTCAACGCTTGATCTCGACGTTGATCCCAATCAGGGGTGGAACCAGCTCAAGCTCCAGGTTGGACCAATTGCTCTTGGACCAACTCTTAAGCTAACTCTATGAATTTTGCACGAGCTTTAGTTCCCAGACCTTGGGCTACAGCCTAGGTAATCCGATATCTGGTTTCGCCATTGAACCCGATCCTTGATCCAATGGCATGTGTGGCTGTTAAGCAACTACTTCATCCGTTTTGCAATATACGCTGACAAATGCGCAGACTAACGAAACACGCTATCATGAGAAAATTTAATTGATGATTTCTAAAGAAAATAAGGGAATCTAATAGAGATGGACTGACGCCATTCGACATTATCTCCCAACATAAGAACCATGAGTGGTAGGCATGAAAAAAAAAACATAACAAACGCACCTAGATTACGAAAATGGATCTTCATTTCGAAGGAACTGAATTATGTCAGCAGAGCTGATCCACGTCGCAAAACCGACCGAGCGCGAGAACAGTGGAGCTGCTACCCAATCTGCGAACTGGGGAGGGACATGCGTGGCCACTGGATGGCGTTTCGTTTACATGGAATCTAGACCCTGAGAGAGACTAGCCTCGGCCTGCCATTAGGCTGACACATTTTATGCACTGAATCATTCTTAATTTAGTTTAATGGCCTACTTGATCCCCAAATTAGAGTAGCACAAATAGATTAAGCAGGTAACCGAACCATTTCTCAGGTCCTTTGACCCTGGTCAAAGTCTCCCCCACAAGACAGGAAGGTTTATGGCTTTGTCTTGGGGAAGGGAGCAAGCACAGCGGCTAAGTACTACTAGTACTAGTAGCTAGCCAGGGGATGTACTTTATGATTAAATTAACGAACTACTAACAACCTGGGCTACTTTGGGGGTCTAACCCTAGATTGCGAGCTTTGCAGGAATTAATCATCTTTTATCGCCCGCTCGTGGAGTCTCTTACATGGCCATACGGTTCGTACAGGGGTAGGCCAGTGAGTTCACTGCACACCAACAGCCCAAGTCGATGTAAGATAGATTTTTTCTTCTTCTTTCTTCTTTGTTTTGTAGGGAACGCAGGAGCTCTGCCGATTCGTTAGAGAGAGAGAGAGAGGTATAGTTTAGAAATTACATCACCTGTCCTGATGAACAAGCCAAAAAGATAAACACCGAAATACGGGAGGGATACACCGTACCCTTAAACAAAAGCACCTAAAAATCATAAGCCGTAATTTAAAAGAACATACGTTTTAATAAGATCTTGATTTCGGCATACGCATGTAAAAGAACATGCTCTGAACCGTCGTGTATGCTTGTTGGCTGGTCTACTTGAGCGAGCTGGTGAAGGTTACTGAACGATTTGCAACGGTTCTTGAACGATCGAATGGCTTGTATTCGTACCAACCACCCCCACCCCCAAAAAAACACGCATACGCATGCACACGCACACGTACTCCTACTTGGGAGTGATTTCAGCTCGCGAGAGTGCCCATGAATCTCTCTCTCTCTTCGACTTTACTTTCTCTCTCTTCAAATGCAGACAGAGACACTGAGACGCCTACCTGCCTTTAGGCCTGTACCTCCTAGAAGTAGCAGACAGCAGTAGCATCACTCGCATTTAGCCCAGCTGCTGCTGCTGCTGCTTCTCCTCCTCCTCTTAGTCATCTGTCATCCTCCCCTTTGCTTCAGAGGCCAGCCACAGACAATTCCAGTTGCAATAGTATCAGCTGCCTCTTTCCTCCGAAGGGATTCCAACCATCCTGATGCTGTCTTCTTCCTTCCAATAAGAAATTCTTCCCTCAAACAACTCTTCACTTGAAGTCTTGCTCTCCTCTCTCCCCCATTACCATCAAATCACGATCTTTGGGCACAGAAAGGCAAACAGTGCCCTGCTTGTCTCTAGCTCTCCTGGCTCCTACCTTAGCCTCACCTGGCCGTCTTGCAGTGACAAGGGAGTAAGAGTAAGAGCACAGCAGGGAACCACTGCTTGGCCTGGCCTGAATGAGTGTGCTGCTCACCCTGAGGAACAATGAGAGATGGAAGCAACACCACCAAGAAGAGCAAGGTGAGTACTCAACTTCTTGGACTTCCTTGAATTAAACCACCTACCAATGCAAAGAGATTTGGCTTCAATTAATCGATCTTCTTGTTGTTGTTGCTGCAGCTGTCATGGTCCAAGAACCTTGTGAGGAAGTGGTTCAACATCAGGGGCAAGTCCCATGACTTCCATGCTGATGATGCAGCAGCTGCCGCCGCTGCTGCAATTGGGAGAAGAGGTGTGTACTGACTCTGAGCAGCAAGGCCTCTCTTGTGACTATGTGTGTGTTCATGTGGGGCCCTCACTGCACCCCATTGCTCCCACAGTGATCTCCATCTCTCCTACCTCTTGTCTGCCTCCAGGAGGTCACTCTTTTGTTTTCTTCCACTGTTGCTCATCCCCCTTGTCTTGTTCTTTTGCTGCTGGTAGTCAAAGCCCTCGACTTTTCATGTCTCTGGTTTGTTTCCAATGTTCTGTTGATCCAAATTTGCTGAGACATTATTTGTTCTCTTCAACGTCTGCTCTGACTGCAGGAGGAGGGGATGATGAGTGGATCAGCAGCAGCTTTTCCAGGAGGGAGTCCTGCACAGTCAAGAAAAGCAGGACAGGTACATACCAATTTGAAAAGAAGTCACATTTATGTTTCTGATTGAATTAGGCAGAGCCGATTCCTGAGTTGTGATTTGCATTTGCCCAATGCCAGGAATTTTGGATCCAGAGAGAGCGTCGAGGAGGAGCCATGAGCGGTCGCGGCGCAGCAAGATCGACCTCGACGCCGCCGAGGCCACCGTCACATTGCACTACAGGTAAGTGCATTATATCGTTGCATCTCTCCATTGCAATATTGCGCAGTCCAAGAACTCGATCCCATCCATAATGTCGTCTTGTTTGATCTTGAGGTAGGATCTTTGTTGCTACATGGAATGTAGGTGGCCGCGCACCGCCGGGCTCCCTGAGCCTCGAGGACTGGCTCAACACCTCGCCACCGGCCGATATCTACGTCCTCGGGTACGCGCGTATCACGCTCATGTCAGACTCGCCTGCTGACACCCATCCACTGGACGCAATTGTTATAGCTTGATCGGCATTGCCGCCGTTGTGGATGCAGGTTCCAAGAAATCGTCCCGCTGAACGCCGGCAACGTCCTCGGCGCCGAGGACAACGGGCCGGCGAGGAAGTGGGTGTCGCTGGTCAGGCGGACGCTGAACAGCCTGCCGGGGAGCGGCGGCGGAAGCCTGCAGACGCCGTCGCCGGTGCCGAACCCGGTGGTGGAGATGGACGACGACTTCGAAGGGTCGTCGAGGCGGGACAACCCGTCCTTCTTCCACCGGCGGTCGTTCCAGTCCGGGCTCAGCCGGAGCCTGAGGATGGATGGCGACATCCTCGGCGCCCCACAGCCGAGGCTGGAGCGGCGGTACAGCGTCAACGACCGCGTCATGTACGGCAGCAGGCCGAGCGACTACGAGGTCAACTGCCGGTGGGGCGGCCTGTCGGACGACGAGAACAACGACGGCGAGTCGCCGAGCACGGTGTTCTCGCCGATGTCGCATGGGTACAGCAATGCGCCGTGCATGGAAGAAAGCAATGGATCAGCTGGCGGTCACACTGGGTAACTATCATTTCAGGCTTCGGATCTTGAAACTAAAGTACACGTTTTTTATTTAAAAATTTGTTTTCATGAGATTTAGTTAGTGTTTGTTTGTTAAAATTGGGTGATAAGGTACTGCCTTGTTGCAAGCAAGCAAATGGTTGGATTATTTCTGATGATTTGGGCTCGGAAAGAAATAAAGAGCGACATACGAAATCTGAAGGTGTCTTGTGTTGGGAGAGGATTGATGGGGTATCTTGGAAATAAGGTGAGTTACGTTTTGATCTGATTTCTAATACAATACCTTAATTACATGATTGAATTTGTTTCAGTAGAACTACATTCCAATGAAAAGGGTTTGCTTTGCAGGGTTCGATTTCGATTAGCATGCTATTGCACCAAACAAGCTTCTGCTTCGTCTGCAGTCACCTGACATCGGGGCAGAAGGATGGCGACGAGCACCGTAGAAACTCCGATGTGATGGAAATCCTGCGAAAAACCAGGTTCCCAATGGTTTATGGACAGTATGAGAGATCACCGGAAACTATCTTAGAGCATGAGTAAGCAAGCACCTTCGCATACACACATCATCCTTGTGGCAACTTGCAATCACAAATGTTGTGTAGTATTATCCCTTATCTGCGCTTTTTTCTCGTAGTCGAATCATTTGGCTCGGTGACCTAAATTATCGGATAGCGCTTTCCTACCGGTCAGTGAAGGCCCTTGTGGAGATGCGCAACTGGAAAGCATTGCTGGAGAAAGATCAGGTAAGAGCTTAGCAACAACTTTCGAACACACAATGTGTATGTGTACACATGTATTTTCTGATTCTGAGGACCGGAAAAGCAGTAAAATTCTTTCCAATAGTAGATTTCTTGTGACATAGGCAATCAATGCTTTATGTCTTGTCATTCTTTTGCTTTGGTGATGTTACAAGACTTCAGTAGTTTGACAAAACAAAAGGGCGAGTACAATTCTGATGAGAAGGTGTAAAATTTTGGTTCTTTCAGCTGAGGAGTGAGCAAAGAGGCGGCCGTGTATTTCCCGGCTGGAATGAGGGGAGGATATACTTCCCGCCGACGTACAAATACTCGAATAATTCTGACAAATATGCGGGAGAAGACATGAACCAAAAGGAAAAGAAGAGAACTCCAGCATGGTAATTACAGTACATTGTCAGGTTTTTGCCATATTTTGTACAGTTCAGAAAATTCAGAAATCTTGTTATACAGGTGTGACCGTATTTTATGGTACGGAGGGGGCCTTAGCCAACATTCATATGTTCGAGGAGAGTCTCGCTTCTCAGACCATAGACCTGTGTACAGCATGTTCAGTGCAGAAGTAGAATCAATCAATCACAGCAGAATTCAGAAGATGAGTTCTTCAAGCTCGCAATTGGACATCGAAGAATTGCTGCCCTACTCATATGGGTACACCGACATCAACCCGTATGGATATACTGACCTCAATTTCTATTGAAATGGATAAAAAAAAACTTTGGCTTAGCATGGGTCTTCAGTCTGGAAGCAAGTCTCCAGTCCTGAACTGAAATGCCTACAGTTATTGCATGCCAATTCTTTGCCAACAACAGAGGACAGTGTTGAACTGTTGATATACATGAAGGACTAAACCTAGTATTTGCTTCCGATGAATTCGTGAGCTGCATTCGTATCTCCTGGTTATTGAAGTTTATTACGTCGACACTTAACCTGAGTTCAGAGAAATCTCAGACTTCCACATTGGGTCATCTTCAGAAGTTCTCAGAATGTTCAGATAGCTCTCAGGATTTTACTCGTTCAAACAAGGTATACACCAAGTTCATGTACAACATCTGCGATTGTGGTGAATGAGAAGCCTGATGAACCAATGGATGCTCTCTTTTGCAGGTCACCATCTAGTGTTAACAAAGTTAAAGACTGCAGGTAGTAGAAAGAGAGATCGTTCACTGACTCCATAAAGAAAAAGGAAAACAAAAATTACATGACTAACATCAAGAGCATTGCTCGTATGATGAGCAGATAGTACTGACCGTTCAATCTGAAGCCCAGGTGACTTTGGCCAAAGCAGAGATATGCATGCCAGACAACAGCAGCAAGCGTGCGCAAGTTTTTTTTGTTCTCTGTAAATTGTAGGACAATCTCTTTCATTCTCTTTGGTTGCTTTGAGATGGTAAACGACGACAAGTGCCGGTTTGTACAATTCTTGTTTTTCTTGGCTTTTGAAAGCTGTATAAAGGGTCATGAATGTCTGCAATATCCATACTCATTTCCCTGGATGGAAAAGAAGCAAGTGTAAGTCATGATCATCGTGTGTTGCTGTAGGAGCATTGCCTGATCAGTGAGCTGACAAAAAAGGCTACTAATCACATTTCAGCCTTCACTCTGAAGGAAAAATGTGTTCTACCCTTGCTTCCTTTCCCTCCTTTTGCTGTTCATTGCAGGAGGCAGTAACTGTGAATAAAAGCCCCAGAGGCTCTGTTAGTAATCCAGTGCTCGTTAGCTAGAAATCTTTAATTATGCATGCATGTAAGTGCTAGTATTTAGTTCACCGTCAGCTAGTAACGTTGCATGTTGGCATGATTTAATGATCTTGTGCGTTTTTTGTTTCTCAGTTGAATGCATGGCTGTTAGCAGTATTTAGAGTAATTAAGGGTTGCATGTAAGTAATTAAGGGCTTCATGTAGGGAACTGCAACGGCCACGACGTGTTCATGCATTGTATAAATAAGAGAAGAAAACGCTGCAATATTTGAGCAGTGAACAACAAGATAGAATACTACTTGTGCGTGTGTTTTTTTCTTTGTGTTCATTGTATCCAGAAGTGTGTGTTTGAGTTTTTTTTTCCTGAGATAACATTTGGTATCAGAGCCTGGTGAATGCCCAAAATAATGCCGATAAGAATGGAGATCGTCGACCCGGAGGTGTCAGCATCAGCAAGCGCACCGACGAAGGAGAGTTCCGCAGTGACGCTTCACTATCCTGTGCTCACAAGGAGCAACTACGCGACGTGGACGATAAAGATGAAGGTATTCATGAAGGCCCAAGGCGTATGGGACGCCATCGAGCTCGGCGACGCTGACACACACAAGGACCAGATGGCGTTGGCAGCCATCTACCAAGGTATTCGTGAAGACATGCTCTTCCTGTTGACTGAAAAAGAGACAGCCAAAGCCGCGTGGGAGACGTTGAAGACCATGCACATGGGAGCCGAGCGCGTGAGGGAAGCTAAGGTACAGACCCTCAAATCTGAGTTTGAAGTGATGCGTATGACGGAGTCGGAGTCGATTGATAACTTCGCCATCCGGTTGACAACAATTGTCAACAAAATCAGAGGGCTCAGTGGCAAGATGGAGGAGAGCTACGCGGTAAGAAAATTTTTTCGTGCAGTTCCCGTCAAGTTCCTACCGGTAGTCTCCCCAATCGAGCAGTTTGATGACCTCAAGACAATGACAATCGAAGAGTTGATCAGCCGCTTAAAGGCACATGAAGAACGGTGGGCATCTCTTGCAAGGGAGTGCTGCGAACTGAAGAAGGAGGTGGCTCTTCTTACTCCAGTGGGTGTAGAGGACGAGCCAGCGCTGCTTTAAATCTAACAAGAAGTTTTTATTTTTATTTGGTGCAATTTAGTTGAGTTCGTGTACGAGTATTAGTGCACGATTGCATTTTGAGTCTTTTGGCACAATAGGTGTGTTGCATGTGTCATTTATTTAGTCGTGCACGTAGGAGGTGTGTTACATACGTGCGCATAGTCGTGTCATGCTCGTGCACGTAGATGTGTCAGTGCATAATGTAATATGTGTGTGTCCTTGTAGTTATGTCCAAGTTCTCATGTGTGTATGCTTTGATGAGAGTCTCCGTCGCCGTCAAGTTGCGTCATTGGCGAAAGACAATTGGAGCTGAGGAAGAAGTCAAAGTCGTCAGTAGGGTGTGTCACCGACGGTGAAGAAGTGAAAGACGCCAGCAAGTTATGTCACTGGCGGCATGATCAACAAGAAGAAGACAAAACTCCTTAGAGATGCGTCAGGAGATCGGACTTCATCTTGAAGAATTGACAACTAAAGACCAACAAGCTCTGATTGGCGTCAAAGAACGTGCACAGGGATTAGGGGTGATTGTTAGTAATCCTGTGCACGTTAGCTAGAATTCTTTAATTATGCATGCATGTAAGTGCTAGTATTTAGTTCATCGTCAGCTAGTAACGTTGCATGTTGGCATGATTCAATGATCATGTGTGTTTTCTGTTTCTCAGTTGAATGCATGGCTGTTAGCAGTATTTAGAGTAATTAAGGGCTGCATGTAAGTAATTAAGGGCTTCATGTAAGGCACTGCAACAGCCACGACATGTTCATGCATTGTATAAATAAGAGAAGAAAACGCTGCAATTTTTGAGCAGTGAACAACAAGATAGAATACTACCTATGCGTGTGTTTTTTTCTTTGTGTTAATTGTATCTAGAAGTGTGTGTTTGAGTTTTTTTCCTGAGCTAACAGGCTCTGTGTTACTGGAATCTGCAGAGACGTTTTAAATTCTTGTTTCCTGTGTTTGAGCTTCTCACCCTTTCTCAGTCCATGATGGAACTACTAGCTTTTGCATTCTGGCATATCACATTAAGTGTAACTTGAGAGCCTGAGAATCCACTAATAGCAGTTGTGGAGTCAGCTATCATGAGATCCTGACGGAATGAGATCCAGACATCCAGCAACTTCATTATGAACATCTACATCAAAATGCAAATGTGAAACTTGATCAAACTCATACATGCTGACATCGAATTGCTTAGTTGTTGCTGCTGATCACTGAGGATAGATGGATAACACATGCACCATGAGTGAGAGACTAAGATCTATATCTACAGCAAACTACAAAATACCTCAAAGTGGAGCAAAGAATCAATAGCTGCATGTCCCTATTTGGGTTCTCTCTCTTTTCTTGCACACTTTGAAATATTTGTTTCACAGTTTCACACATTGTTTAGTGTGTGTTGGGGGCCGAAATACCTGAATCATTTTCACTAAAGGAGGGGCAGATTAAAAAAAAGGCAAAGGCTGAAACTATCACATCTCAGATGCTTAAGCACCAATATTCCAACAAGGATCCTAGACCACTTTAACCATGCACCTTGGCAGCCTTACAAACTATACTTCTTTTCACGAAAACAGTTTTTGGTAACTCTAAGCTAAAGATGCCCTTTGCTGCCTGAAAAGAAGTGTATTGGAGGTATGTATGGTACTGTATAACTGTAGGTATACACCGCTCTTGTTACTGACCGATGGGTCCATGCACCTCAGAACAAGAAATTTTCTTGGCACATATGACAGTCTTCTTTAAACTTCTTATGGGGGAAAAAGAAAATGAGAATTTTATTGCACCTACCGCTCTTGAGAGTTCTGCATGATGCAATCATACCAAGGATTTGATATACTAGTTGCGGAAGGACGGCGCCAATCGCGCTAGTTACCACGTGGACCGAAGCAAAAGAGTCGATAATTCATAGGGGCTTTTTTAAATAAAATCAAGGACCTGTACGTATTTCCCGAGAAAGCGAAGGACTTTTCTGAAAAAAATGGAGGATCCGTACATAATTCTAAAAAAAAGCGTAGGGCTTAATCACATAAAAGGAGGGCTTCCTGAAAAATCAAGGACTCATACATAATTTTTGAAAAGCAGAGGGTTTATTCACAAAAGCGCTGACAGGGCGGATGCCTTTCTAGAAAAGTTGACGACCCGTACGCAATTTCAAAAAACGGAAGGGTCTTTCACCAAATCGCTAACGTGGCGGTGCTACCCGAGGCGGAATCCCCCGGGGCTTAATATATATATGTATATGTGTATATAGAAAGCCTCTTTTCTACTCTCGTGAGTAGTTACTCTCTGTCATATCTCGCATAACAAAGGGTATATACATATAGTATATGAGTATATAAGACCATCTAAGTGGTATACATATTTTTCAGATGTGGTATACATATTTTTTTTAGATATACTTCTTTTTATGTGCGTATATCCAAAGTGATGTCAAGTTCGTTTAGATGGTATATATATATATATATATATATATATATATATATATATATATATATATATATATATATATATATATATATATGAAATGGAGTACCATGGTGTCTGCACCAAGCTCTACCTTTGGATTGCTTTTAGATACGTATATGGTTCATGCATGCTAAATCAATCATAGATGGAAAGTTAATCATGGAGGAAAGTCATATATATATATATATATATATATATATATATATATATATATATATATATATATATATATATATATATATATATATATATATATATATATATATATATATATATATATATATATATATATATATATAACAAAATGATTCCATACTCTTAGGGGTACATACTCATACTCCTTATATACCGCTTAAATAATATTGTTATAACTCTTTATCCTTTTTCAGTATACTCTAATAATGATTATTAGATACTCCAAAATGAGTTCTATAAAAATTTTCATTAAAGTCTATTTTTATAGTATAATTTTTGTATGTACTTCTTTTATACATGAAAAAATGTTTATAGAAAAAATAAATAACCCTGATAAAAAATTTTCAACAAATAGCATTGGAGCATCTTAGAATTAGTATTTAAGTATACCGAAAGTGATAAAGAGGTATAAAATATTCATTTAAGTGGTATATTAAAAGTAAGAGTATATACTCCTAAGAATACGGAAAAAGCCATACATACATATGAAAATGGTTTCATACTCCTAGGAGTACGTACTTCCACTTCTCATATATTATTTTAATGATGTTATTGTACCTTTTTATCTATTTAAGTATACTATAATAATGATTATAACATACTACAAAGTGAGTTCTATAAAAATTTCATAAAAATTTACCTTTTATGTATGGAAAAGGATATATAGCAAAATAAAGAGTTTTCATGAAAATTTTCAACCGATTTGCATTAGAGTATCTTAGAATTAGTATTTAAGTATGTCGAAAGTAATAATGAGGTATAAAATATTTTTAAGTGGTATATTAGAAGTGGTAGTATATACTCCCAGTAGTAAAGAGTAGGCTTCATATATACACACACACTGAGTATAGAACTATATCTCTCTCTCTCTCTCTCTCTCTCTCTCTCTCTCTCTCTCTCTCTCTCTCTCTCTCTCTGTGTTTTCTTGGATCACATTAGTGCCTACCGCGTAAGCACAACAGCTCGAGGTCGGTGGAACATCCATCGGCATGGGGGCAAAAATGGTTGAGTCATGACAATGCATCCTTTGGGCATGGAAGTGATTGGAGAAAAGCAAAGACAGGACATGACCCTTGATATGAGAGAGGAGAGATGGATCCATGTAACCCTAGCTAGCTAGTCTCCTAGAACCCTAAAGCTACCTATGGCAACAGCAACAAGCCGAAAGCAGGAGTACATTTTGCAAGGGGCCCAACCAAACAATCTAATGGACAGTGTAGCTAATGATGGTAGGTCTGTGATCATGCATGGATTGAAGAAAAATGCAGTCAAGAACTCAAGATCCATCATCCATATTTCTTTTCCTTCCCTAGCTACTACTCTGATTTTGCATGCAGTTCTGAGTTGATTGTGTCTTCTGCTAATGATTGGGGAGTGCCACAAATTGTCATGCCTCATGAGCAGGGGTCTGCTGCTCTTTCCACAGCATCATGCCCTAGCTGCTTGCAGCTATGCGATCACCTCTCCCAGGTCAGAAAATTCACTCATTCTGGTCTCTGACCATGCACAATATAGACTCATATATTTGCTATAGCAACCAATAATTACGTTGCATGTCATTTCAATCTCTTGTGATTATTATTTTTTTCATGAAGGAATCAGTGGCATGGGAGAAAGAAAGATGCTGGATCTTGGATGCATAGGGAGCAATGGAGTGGCACTACTAAAAATTAGCTCGCCATCCTACGTTTGTGACAAGTACGTGGGAAGACACTATCAATTGGCTAAGTACGCATGCACGAGGAGAGGGAAAGAGCACAGTGCGTATCATTCGATTTGGCCCGAATATCGAGGCACGAAAAGTAGTGATATCAGCACCTTCACCTTCACCATCCAGGCAGCGAAAGCCACGGCCTAGCCCATAGCCAGTGTCACCATAAGGAGGCCTACTACTTCACTAATAATTTACATGCACCATCCCTGCATTTAGCATAGAAGGGGAATTAATCAAATGTAAAATGGTACATGGACTTAATTATATCTAAGTAAGAAAAAAAAGAACTTGCCCATAACAATAGGACACAGTACAAATGGATTTGTATCATCTGCCCCTGTTTCAAATGATGTGAGCATGTTTCTCTCGGCTCCATGAAACTAGAAATTAAACATCAAATTGAGGTATAGTGTTCTATCATGAGAAATTACGGATCCACAAGTGTGTGTGTGTGTGTGTGTGTGTGTGTGTGTGTGTGTGTGTGTGTGTGTGTGTGTGTGTGTGTGTGTGTGTGTGTGTGTGTTTTCGATCAAATGGTAAATGCCTTTTCAACTGCACCAAAGATGATACCGCGAAAAACAAGCTTCAGTTGGTACGCATAGCCAGAGAACATTAACCGGCACATCAACCTTTTGGATTGAAAGGACACGGGAATCGGAATTAGAGATGAGCTTAAGTGAAGTGAAACCTCCTTTTGTTTGCCTTTGGGAATGAGAGCTTTGCTTAGGGGGAGAGCGAAGCACCCAGGAGAAGCAACTGCCACTGTTCTCTCCTCAGGCATGGAAGCATTCATTCTGCTCTTCCTGGGACAGACAAGAATAAAACATACATATTAGTAGCACCCAAACACAGGTTTGCAATCAATATTTCCCAATATATTTATATGCATGTATATCGGTGATATTCGATTTACGTGCATGTCTTCCTTGGTTCTTGAAGCGGCACCAAGCCACCAACAACCTTTTTCAGGCTTTTACTGACAGCAAGCTCAGGGCAACTGTTAGCCTTATCACGCTGGAGACATGTCTATGTAGTGAGCATTTAGCAGGCAATAAATCAGCACACATTTAATAATAGAACTGATTTTAGTGTTGCAAGGCTCAGAGACAGTTTATAGCATCAGAAAATCAGAGACAGTTTATAGCATCAGAAAATTAGTTTTGGCAATGTTTACAGAGTGAAACTTTGGTAGAGATTTTTATGAAAATGAACTCTAAGCTGGATCATGCACTTGATATGTGGTCTGCATTATACATCGTGTTCAAACAATAATAGCTCTACTTCTTTACAGGTATATCAACAATCAACAAACACCAAACATACTGCATGGTGGTGAACCTTATGTATCTCCCTAAACTCTTCAAAATCATTATAGTTGTATGTAAAAAACTCAACTGCACGGTGGTGTCATGAAGACTACTTGGGTAGCAGCATTATAACACATCAAGCTTCGGGCGGCAGATTGTGTAGATAATATGAGCAGTCAGATCAACCAAAGGTGTAACTTTTATCACCACGGCTGTGTGCAAAATCATGGTGCGCACTGTGCTTATTGAGATCTCCCCTAGCCCTAGGCCCTAACTAGGGCAGCCATCTCTAAATGGTCTACTAGGTGAAGTGACTTAGTTTCCAAAAGAGTTCCTTTTGTAATTTGACTTTTTCTTATCCTACGCAAATGTATGAAGGACGTTTTCCTTTAAATGAACCAAGATCTTTTTGAAAAGAAGAAAAAATTAGCTTACACTTATTGATAGAACATTTGTTGAAAAGGTGCTAATGCATAAGTGTATGTTGTCTAAGAAAATGTATAGTGTTGTACACTACGAAATCACTTGGTACAAGGGGCGATTTGTTTATAAAATATTTCTGTCTCTCCTTGCACAGCTCGCCTTGATGGTTTTTGATGCATTATACCATTTTGCGAAAGGGTTTCTAGCCTAGCGGTTAGAGCGCCTCAGTAGCACCCCCCAGGTCCTGAGTTCGAATCCCTCAGGGCGAATTTCAGGTCTAGGGGTAAAAAAATCCCCTCGCCTGCTACCACACCAAAGCATGGGTCAAGGCCCGGCCTGGTCGTTGGTCGTTCTCACCCAGGCAACGGTGCCCCTATGTAAGGGTGGAGCAGGGGTTCGGGGGTTTTCTAGATCTGCGTCAGAGGATCTTCTCTTAAGCAAAATGCCCGGGGGCCGTCTAAACCCCCGCAGGTCTAGTTTTTTTTTATACCATTTTTTGAGACAACACCCACTTGCATTAGTTCCTTATCAGTTATCAATACATGTCCTATCAATAAGTGTGAGCTAATTTTTCTTCTTTTTAAAAAGAGATTGTGGCTCAACCAAAGGAAGATGTCCTTAATTCATTTGCTCAGTAATAGGGAAAAGTCAAGTTACAAAAGGAACTCTCTTGGAAACAAAATTACTTCAACTACTGCCATTTGGAGATGGATGCCCCAGTTAGGGCTAGGGCAGATTGGCTAAATATCAGATGAAAACCACCGTCTCCATGAAAACTATATGTAAAAGTTTTAAAAAAATCTCAAAAATTACTATATGTAAGGGAGATGATATTCTATAACCATGTAAAATTTCAAGATGATATTATCCACAACCCCTCGCTCCCTCCCTCCCTCCCAAAGCCCATTTGGGAAATGTTACTCTTCTGAACACAAGTGCCTTCTTAGACAGTGGCGGAACTAGGGTTTAGCTACGCCCCAAGCTCAATGATAAAATGATTTAGGCTACCTGGGCTAGACCATGAGAATGTTACCCTAGACTAGACTAAATTTAACTAGACTATACACTAAGTATTTTTCCATGCCCCGGGCTAAAGCCTACCTGGCCCAGAGTCTGGTTCCGCCCTTGTTCTTAGGCAGGGTTACATTGCTTAATCAAAACGTACTAGCTAATCGCCCGCGCGATAGCGCGACGCGCCGAAACCAATTCATGTCCCGTGGTTAACAAATATATTTTTAAAATTGAATTGATAAATGTAAGAGGAATGGAAAATGTTCATACATAGTAACAAAAGAAGCAAAACATTATCACAAGATGGTGTTACAGGATAGGAGTCTTATTGGTAAGACCTTAAACCAAATATACAATGAGTGAAATTAAAATGTAGAACAATCTAGTGATTATAAATGACTCTGCAACTGATGAATAATACAAGTTTTTTTTTGTCCAGAATGTATCACTGTACCAGATGAAGAGTCAAGGTGAACCAGTTATAATCAAGCGCATACACTGGAATCATACTTTTGGTCAGTGGGTTGGCCTTACCAACTATGATATATGGTACACCAAAACCATACAGTCATAGTATGTCCTCTGAGCTTCAGGCCTAAGATGCAGCTTGTAAGAAAGCATGAGGAAAAAGAATCGGCACATATTAAATTGCAAAAGTCAGTGTAGAGAGAGTAGTAGAAATAGGCTCCTGGAGAGAAGAAAATTTAAGTGGGCATGTGGTGATTATTGTTATGAATATTATGTGTGTATTCATGAGGCCCAAAGGACAATATATATAGTGAGCACAAAGGGATATACAAAATAATATACCATACACAGATAAGTAAACCAAGACATATAAAAAAACAAATAAATCAATGATATCCTATCCTTAACACTCCTCTCAAACTCATGGTGGATCACACATACTGAGTTTGGAGAGAAAATATAAATATTGTGCCCTTATCTGTAGCTTCGCGAAGAAGTCAGCAAGCTGTAACTTTGATAACACAAACTGTAGAGCGAGTACTCTCCTGCACCTGTGAGCGAGTGTATTAAGTATCACACCAATGTGCTTGGTGAGCTCATGCTTCACTGGATCATGAGCAATACTGATAGCACATGTACTATCAGACATAAGGGTCGTAGGTCCCCTCACAGGTACTCCAAAGTCTACAAGTAGCTACCTCACTGCTGCCATAGCTCCCAACTCAACCTCTACACTCGAACAGGAAATTACAGTCTGCTTCTTTGTCTTCCAGGCAATCAAGGAGTCAAGAAAAACACAGTAAGTAAAAAGAGAACGACGATTAGAAGAATCAGAAAGAGATATCCCTTGGTGTATACTTTTCGCTGATGATGTGGTGCTGGTTGATGAGAGTAGGATAGGTGTTGATAGAAAGCTCGAGTTATGGAGGAAAACCTTAGAATTGAAGGGCTTTAGACTTAGTAGGACTAAAACTGAGTATATGAGGTGTGATTTCAGTGGTTCTAGAGTAGATGATGGAGATGTTAGATTGGATGGACAAGTAGTGCCTAAAAACATATTTCGTTATTTGGGATCGATGCTACAGTGGGCCGGTGAGATTGATGAAGACGTGAGCCACAGAATAAGAACAGGGTGGTGAAATGACGCCAAGCATCTAGTGTCCTGTGTGACAAAAAAATCTCTCAAAAGTTAAAGGGTAAGTTCTATAGGATGGCGATTAGACTCACAATGTTATATGGAGCAGAATGTTGACTGACTAAAAGACAACATACACAGAAAATGAGTATAGCGGAGATGAGGATACTGTGGTGGATTTGTGGTCATACAAGGCGGGATCGCATCCACAATGATGGTATACGTGATAGGATGGGGGTAGCACCAATTGAAAAGAAACTTGTCCACCATCCCTTGAGATGGTTCGGACATCTCCAACGATGGCCTCCTGAGGCACCGGTACGTAGTAGAATTTTAAGACGTACTGAAAATGTAAGAAAAGGCAGAGGTCGACCAAAATTGACGTGGGAGGAAGCAGTTAAAAGAGACTTGAGGGATTGGAATGTATCTAAATAATTAGTTTTGGATAGGAGTGCATGGAAGTTAGCGATCCACATACCGGAACCACAAGAAAGTTAGGGGCAGTGTTTTACGCTCTTGGCTCAGATAGCAGGTTATACAACTTAGGGTTTTAGCATTGTAGGTTTTATTTCAAGGCTCATATCTCTTTGATCTTGAGAAGGTTTCATTCCTAGCCTACCCCAACTTGTTTGGGACAAAAGGCTTTGTTGTTGTTGTATCATTCTTGTTTAACTTGGATCTACTTCATGAAGAAACACACTCAATTGTTGTCTATATATCAGTCTTTTGTTAGGATGATTCACACTCAGTTTTCCTATGCCATTTGTTCTGATTCCGAGGGAGAGTATTTGTCTACTGTTTTTCATCACTTTCTATCTTCTGAAGGCACTCTTCCTCAGCTCTCCTGCCTCGGTGCTCATGCTCAAAATAGTGTTGCTCAACGCAAGCATCGGCACATAATTGAGACTGCTCGTAATTTTTTAATTGCATTCTTTGTTCCTTCTCATTTCTAGGTATTCTAGGTAGAGGTTGTCTCTACAGCTGTTTCAATACATATTAAAACCGTAAGTATATGGATTTTCCTTATAGGTTGTCTTGATGCAATGAATTGTATATCACAATAGCTAATTCAACCGTCCAGAATTCAGAATACTTGACCTATTAACAATTTGTCTAAACAGTTCAGTCACAAATGCAGCTTTATTAACACTCAGTCCCAATCAGGTAACAAAATAATCTAAAACAGTTTGAATTCTTCAAGCCTAGAATATCCCAATTTTAAACATCATAACACACAAATTTGCAAAATGGACACACAAGCATCCCATGATTTGAATACATACGTATTGCTGAAGAGCAGGCCGAGGCAGAAACTCCCGACGCAGAGCAATAGAAACTATCTTCTGGGCACACCCACATTCCCACCATCCCTCCTGTTCACATTCTCAATGAACATCTCGAACTCGAAGGTGTGTAACCTCCATAAATAACATCAGCACCATTTTCAGCAGTCAGTAGCCTAAATGGCAGAGTACCCTGCAAAAGTAATTAACAAAAAAAGGTAGATACCACAACTGTGTATTAAGATTTTGAGCATATCCTCGAGGAAATATATGCAAGTTGTACAGGATGATAACTATGTATTCAGCGATCCCAGATTCCTAGCATGTAAACTCATTGATATCTATCCATTTCGAAAAGTACACAATGTTGGTATTCAGTAGCTGTAATTGAACAATTGATATAACCCAAACCACAACGCAAAATTCGAAGCTCCACTCCAGAAGTATAGAAATTTGGTCCTTGTCACTCACCTGAATGTCCTTTTGTCCCGTGGTTAGTAAATATGTTTTGGAAATGAATTGGTAAATGTAACAGGAAAGGAAAATCTTCGTAATCCATAAATTCAATGTGGCATTCCATTCTACCAAGGTGTTGACCCTCAGATACACCCCTCATGACTAAGACGAATATAGAACTGGCAGTGTTCGAATCGTATTCAAGTATGGTGGTAAGTGGTAACATAAATATGTAAGATGGACCATATATGCAGCTACTTCTATTTTTATCAGAGGGATTCTACTGTAACAAACATTGTAAGAGAATTTTGATGGAACAAAATGGACAAATATATGAAAAGAGGTAATTTTGTAATTGTTAGCTGACAACGAGCATGATATCATTAATTGCAAATACAGGTGCCTGCAACCCTCCCAAATTGTAAATACAGACAAACATAAATAAGACTAAATGGAGGATTAGCTACTAAATTGTATCCCTAACTCACATGCCAAGTAGTTATGCTCTCAGCACCCGAAAACTGGGGTAAAATCAAAATTTTCTTGAATCACCAACCTATCAAATATTACCAACAACCAAATTTGTAGAATATAGAACATCTCCACTCCCAATTGTACAAATTACGGACTATCTCCCCCAAATTGCCCAATCACCTGCTGAAATTTAACAAATCGAAAAGGGAATTAGGAGCAAGGTTTCACTCACTCACCCTTCCTCGGCCTGAAGCACACACAAAGACCCCTTTTTCTCCACGGGCAGCTGTGGCTGCTGCTGCAGCTGCTGCGATAAGAGGCGGTCGGCACAGGATCTGTTGGCTGTGGTGATGCAGGTTGAGGTCTCTGGCCTCGGCGAGGCGGCGGCACTGCAGCACGCAGAGGAGGGGGGGGGAGGAGGTGGTGACGTGGGGAAGGGGAGGCGGCTGGCCGAGGAGGAAAGCAAGTAGCGGCAGCGGTGGGAGGAGGTAGGGCGGGGAGCGCGCGGACGCCGGGCGCAAGGAGGAAGAGAGAGCGTGCGCGGCGTGGGGATGGGTCAAGAGGGAGAGAGAGAGAGAGAAGGAGGCGGGGGGTACAAGAATACGGCGCTTCTCAAAGGATGAGGCTAGATTTTTCTTTTGGTGGGAGAAGCCTCTGTCCAACGGCAAGTATACACCGAAAGCCTGATCGGACGGATATTAAAAAAAGGGTGGCGTGGCGCGCTATTTTGCAGCGACACCCAGCAGGTTTCATATATAGAGATGAGCTAGATAACACACACGATAGTTGGTGCTAACCATTGCAAATGACTGGATTGTGATTATGAACACTGTTACATCTTGAATTCTCATAACTCAAAATTGGTACAGCCCATTCCTAAAATGAACTCTTCAGAATTATTTGTGGAATTATAAAGAACACTCTGCAATTATGATTTGTAACCTTAGAAATGTACCCTTTCTTAATGCTAAGGCACACCACGATATGGAATGTTATTCACTGCAGCATTTTGTTCTAGCAAACAGAACAACCTAATCTCTATACAAAATCTAGATATGGTTCTGATTATGAGCTTCACCAGCAGGCAGCAGCAATTTCGCAAAATATCTTAATTTCTAAAGAACTTCAATACTTCATAAAGTGTTTGCATGTATTTGTAAAGTGCCATCCATCAGTTTGGTACTCGATGTTATGAATTACGCTGTGATGCATGTCACAAATATCTTGTTTGAATCGATTTTCCATGCTGGAGGTAGGGAAATTAGGCCATGGTGCTTCTAATGGAAGAAACAAAATTGGAGGCCATGTGGAATGCCAGTCTACACACATCAATTGCATGTGGAAGGCCAATCTTTTGACATCTTCATGTTAATAATTTGTAGAATGAGAGGTTCTTCCAAAACATATAACGCTAATATATGTTCTATGCAATATTTTCAAACAATGCATCATAATGATACGCCTATAAATAGACTTGTCTGTAATGAGTAAACAGAGGCAGAGAAAAAAAAGCTTAGAACTAAAGAGCATAGCTAACATAAATGATAAACAAGTAAGAGGTTAAAGGGATGTGACAGACTGTATAGTTCTTACGATATAAGATTTTAGAGCAGAAAGATATGCACCCTAGAAACACTACCAATAAGCAGCGAACTGATAAAGAAATTCACAAGTCACAGCCCCATTTTGCAGACACCAAGAATCACACCTTCAAGCAATTTAAAGATCACATTGCAGTGCAATACTGCAATGTTTTGCCTTCTAAAACTCACAAAACCTACTTGATTCATTTAAAAACTTCATGCATATCTTGATATACGGAGATGCTCCGTGGCTAACTTAAAAAGTGCTCATAGAATGTCCAAACATAATACTTCACTTTTGTAACGATCACCCTCAAATGGCCAAGGTCTGGCCGGCCAGTTATGTATGCACATCTATTTGCACGTATGTAAATATAAAAATTTCCAAATATCTTGCAATTAGTACACTTGTTGCACTAGTAAACTAAATCCATCTATAATTGTCTAGTACCTCACATCTACTGAAAATTATACATTAACTGTAAAAAGAAAAATGAAACTGCATCAGTGCCAATTAGCTTCCCTCACTAGACCCTGACTCCCTGGAAAATCCATGTTGAAATTTAGACCAATTGTCACTAATTTCATCTACGAAGTTCATGCAAATTACAAAATAGCTGTTCTGAGGGTGAATGGTTCAAAGATTTGTATTACCAGATGTGTCCATACAGTGTATCCAACCATACTGGTCGCGTAACATCTCCGACGCACACAACAAATAGAAACAGCTCAGTTATCTATCAGATTGCAGTGCCTTCAAAATCTCATGCTTTCATGTCAACCCAATCCATCTCTTGAAATGTAATGCTGCTTCTCTCCTTTTCAGTTGTGCTTCTGTTTGCACCTTAGGTGCCTTACCTTTGTACAATGTTCTGTGGTATTTAAGCCACAGGGACTTGTACTTGTATTTGTCTATAAACATCTTGCCTGTTTCCATCATTTCTATAACTTCCATGGCTCGAAGGAAGAAACCACCTCTCACAAAGCAATACAATAGAGAGTCCAAGAGTTCCTGATCAAATTTCATCAAGTTTGAGTTGGCCAGGACTTTCATTTCACCCCACAAATCAGTCACCTCCACATATTTGCCACCAATAGCAGCATAAGCAGTTACTAAAGAATGGAAAGTCTGGGCATTTGGCGTGTGGCCTAAAGCCCGCATTTTGCTCAGTGCTTTGTGAGCATCATGCATCAATCGCTTCTTGCAGAAGAAATGGATAACATTATTCCAGTCATGAATAGCATGATTAACCATATGACCACTTTTGACTTCCTCCACAAGCTTAGCCGTCAAAGCAGCTTCATTAGTATCACAGCCTTGTACTAGCATCTCAAATTCCTTGTGACCGGCTTTAAAAAAATTCAAGTTCTTCAACTCTTTAAAAAGATGGAGAGCACCTGTGGTGTTATTATGACGCACCCTAGATTGTATCAAATCCTCATAGCAGCTTGCATCAAGCTGAATGCCTGCTTGTTGAGCATCCTTCAAAAGTGCGGTTATGTCATCTTCATGGTGGCCCTCTTTGCAATAAGCCTTTAGGAGTGATGAATAAATGGAAGAACCAACTCTAATTCCAGAAAATCTCATCTCATCAAGAAGGTCATGTGCTTGCTCTAATAACCCAAGAGAAATGCATGCATTTATCACTTGAACAACAAAGGAGCTTTCAATAGAGATAGGAGAATCCTCTTTGCTTGCTTTCACAAGAAATGATGCCAATGCACTGATCTTGTCTGCTTCCAAGAAAGCTTTAACAAGCTTGGCATACAATGCTTCAGTTGGATGGAGGATACCATGTTCAGATTTTACTAGCCCAACCTGTTCCTGCAGCTTATCTGATAATAGCTTGAGCAACTCTCTTGCCTCTAATTCAAACCTTGCAAAGCTCTTATCTTTGAAGAAAGAAACATAATTTAGCATCTGGCTGTCAGTAGATACAGATTTGTTTGAGGTACCTGAATTTTCAGGCCCAGCTTTCTCATGAGGAAGATAAATTTTGTTATTTTCAACTGCTTCAAGAACTGCTTTAGCTGCTTCTAGTGAACGCCTTGCATTCTTACCCTTTTTAAACATATCCAATACCATATCCACTGCAGAATCCAAATCCCCAAATTTCAAATGACACGAGAGCAGGCAATCATAAAACTGCCTAAACTCCGATTCACTAAGACCACAGGCCTCATTAACATGCCTCTTCAACTTGTGAATCTCATCTCTATGCCCATTCTTTTCATATATACGGGCCATAACAATCAACAAGCTGACTTCAGGCTTCACCCCTATCCTAGGCATTAATTCGAGAAGCTGCTCTGCTTTTCTTGTAGTACCAAACAGGAGGGATGCAGTCAGAACTATGTTGAAGGTAAATGAATTGGGCTTCATTGATAGCAAAGGACGGTTGCTCTTCTTCCGTGGATCAACTCTATTATTCTGGAAAAGGTAGCCAATCTCCATTACCATGTCACCAGCAAGAAATGCACCAGTTGCAGTTTGACACATGTGTGCTACAATTGCTGACCATGCTGCAACAGGTGGGTATGCTTCCATCTTTACCAACTTCCTCACAACATTTATAGCAAGATTAGGAAGAGCACATCGTGCAAAAATGAGAGAAAGGTAAATCATGGGCTCCTTCTCCAACAATTCGTACTTCTCTTCAAATACATGATTGACCATGTTGTATGACTGGTTAAGCCAGTGAGCATCGCAGGTCTCTGCGAAGCCAATGATGAGCTTGCTCAAAACAGACTTTCTTGGAAGTCCATCCATGTGAACATGCTTCTCATAAGCCCTCCATGCATCATCAAACCTCTGCTGATCAATTGCATTCTCTATCTCCAACGCTAGCTGAGACGGGTCACGAGCTTGGACCAGAACTGTTTCAGTAATAGTGGAGAAGCAAGCGCCGCAACTACCGTTATGTAGCTTCGGGTACAAGAATCTGATATTATTATCACTGGTGTGATTTGCCCCAAGAAATTTATAGTCCAAGCAATGTGGGCTGTCATGAGCAACCAAACGTCGTGGATCCACTAGTAATAACGATATGGTATGGGTTGAACAAGGTCTTATGCAAATTCTCCCAACACGAAGCATTTGCCTGCCATGGATAAGGAGGGTCACACAACAGAACAAAAGAAGTTCAAACTAACACAAGAAATGTTAGAATTCGGCAGGTTCCGCCATTGAAATGACTGGGCTTCAGTAACAACTATCCCAAATTCCCAATCAATAATAACACCCCGTTTGGCTCCCAAGAAATGAATTTGACTCGTTGAAATGGATTCAAATTCACATTCTAGTAGACTTAGAATTTGATTCAAGCCGGTTAAAATTCGAAATTTTCTGTTTTGCTGTCCTTTGGAAATTGGAGTCAGAAAATTTTTCCCTATCACTCCCAAATCAGCATCGAAGATGCAACACAAGATAAATTTAACATCATGGATTAATCTGGAGAAAACCCTAATGAACAATCCCAATTAAGAAACCAACTCTAGGTACAAATCATCACATCAAGCACAAAATAGAATTATTCACCCCCCAAGAACCAAATGTATCTCCGATCCGAGCAAGGCGGAGCACCTCATCGGAGCAGGCACTAGGAAGGGAGGGGAGATGTACCTCATGAATGAAAAGGGTGAGCTTTCCTTGCACGGAGCGCCGCCTACTGTGAGCACAGCCCCAGGTGATGGCTCCACAGAGTGCGGCGCGCCGCCGACAGGGCCGGGCGCCACCACTTGCAGCTTCCAGAGAAGGGCGGGCTGCGCCGCCACCTGCAGCGGCCGGAGTAGTGCGGAGTGCCGGCGGCGAAAAGCAGCCAGTGGGGGACCCAAAAATTTCAGGATGGGTGTTCGAAGCTATAAAAATATTGTTCAGTAGAAAATATAAAGGTCCACAATACCAATAGTTAAAGTACAATTGTTCATACTAGAAAACAATGGTAAACAGCATGGCAGTGGTTGAGAATCTAACTAATAACCAAAAAAAGAGAAAACGATCATTCTACAGAGATTAATTTTTGCTAAAAAGGCTGGACAGAAGCATGTCAACTTGTCAAGCATACTACAACTCGAACACTTTTCATACTGCTAGCAGCTAACTATTCTAGTTGATTATGGTACAATTTCCATGACTGATATATATCCATTAACAAATGATTCATGATATTCTTGAGGTAAAGTTGGGCCTAATTTAGTGTTTGCGTGGAATGGAAATTAAAGAGCCTTGTACTAGCAGAGCAAAAAAATGAAATCATGGCAAATGAAAGGGGTATCTAGCGTGCTTCTCTTCCGGACCAAATAGAGTAAAAGAGCTGTCTGCTACTTCTATAGGCTACTACTACATGCTAAAATCCTAGGGAGGCAGACAAACAAAAACCATTCCAAACAAGTCTACATTTTTCCTATCCGCATTATCAGCTAAATAGGGACCAATCACATATTAATGGCTGCTTTCAACATTGTTGAAACATCTGTCTACGGTGATGGTTCAAGTAAATCCTAACTGAAGCCAATGAATCCAACAGGTTTCCCATCTGAATCGATTCAGTTCCCCATTTATCGCGATTAAGTAAGCTTACACACGAAATTGTTAATAGAAACATAATACAATCAAACCACTAAAGGGGGAAATTTGAGGGGCGCCTAATTGCTATCGCTCCCAAACAGCGCAACCAAGAACGAGGCTAAGAAGAATGGAAAGATAGCATCAATAGTTCGATTTGATTCAAGAGATTTGGGTTTTTACCTCTTGGGGAGACTGGGTGTCATCAATGAGCTGAACGCCAGGCGGCTGCTCTGGCGGAGCCGCGGAGGACCGAAGGCACGGAGGCGCAGGGTCGCTCGCGCAGAGCTAGAGGTGAGGCGGCCGCCAGAGCCGGAGGCCGCAGTTGAACACCGCCGGAGCTCACTAGCCGTCTCGGTCTCGGCCTCTCGGGTCTCCTCTCCTGAGGGCGCCGCCGGCTGTCCTGGTGACTGGTAAGCGGGCGTACATGAGGAGAGGAGTGGAGACCGAGTAATACTTGTTAGGGTTGAGATTTGGGGACTGGGTGGGTCACGGCTGGGCCGAACGGCGCGAAAACGGTCGCAAGATCGGTAGGAGGTCAAATCACTTTCGCCACATTATTTTTCGCAAAACGACATCGATATTCCGAAACTATTCGACAGGCCTAGGATCACGAGATAAAATACGATACAGCCGTATAGGTATTTGCCTATTTGGGGCTGATGAATTACGAATATAGATATTTTAGTTCAATTAAATATATATATTATTGGTTTTATATACACATACATACATAATATATGGTATTTTGGTAAATTTTTAATTAAATATATATATATATATATAAATAAATATGGCCTTCTCCTTTCTCGAAAAGTAACTAAATAAATGACTCGGTTTTGCCAAATGAATTGGATATGACCATGTATGGGACCCACCTGTTAGCTAGTGGGCCGCATGAGGTGATATCCAGGTTCTTGCGATTGATGAGGTTGTGTCTCGCTCAGCCGCCGCGCCGCCGGGTCCGCGCCCATGGAGACGCGTGCCCGACTCAACGTTCGTCCAACGGAGTCGCGTCCTGCGGAGATGGGTCTCGTGGAGATGCGCGGTAATTACCGACAACTACGGTATTTTTCAAAACGACGGAAGAGAGCTAAATCGTTTCGTTTCGTTATCGGATATTTTTACCGCTCGCTTCCGCTTGAGGGTATTTTGGTAAATTTTTAATTAAAAAGGAAAAAGAGAGAAAGGTGGGACCCACCTGTTAGTGGGCCGACTGAGGTGATAAGGGGAGGAGGTTGTGTCTCCTCCCGTGACCGTTCGCGTGCGTTCGTCTTCTCGTGTGCGGCACGGAGCGAGTTCAACCGGGTCTTTCGGGGTGACCGAGTCGAGCGGCGGTGGCGGCGACGACGAAGGAGGCACCACAGGCGAGGGCGCTCCGGCGCTCTGGCGCCAGCCGTGGCTGCAGCTCGCCGACCTCTGCCCCGCTCCCCTTTAAACGGGGCCTCTCCTCTCTGTGTTGGCCAGACGCAGCAGTGAGCTCTCCCCTCTCCGATCTCAAATCTCTCTCAGTGGTTCTTCGATCTTGAGTCTTGAGAGCTGTCGGCCGGGTTTTCTCTTGTCGCCGTCGGCTGAGGAGTGCTAATCGGCATTCTAGGGTTTCCCCGTGCGGTTTCCTTGAGCTTTTTCTTGGATTTGGCCAAAAGGAAAAGTTTGGGGTTTACCTCTAGAGGTTGATTTGGCTCAGACTTGTGCTGAGTTTTGTGGGAGGTTTATGACCTGTTCTTGGTGTCCACGAGCGTTTTCGGCCGGAGCACTCGTTGGTCTTGTGTGGCGTGATTGCGTGAACCCCGACCGTCGTCTCCAACGTCGGCTACCCAAGGTTGGAGTGGGCATTGTATCTTCGTCTATCACACTCTTCTTCTGCGATAACACAAAGGGGTGGTAGGTTTTTTAGGACAGCACAGTTTGCGTGCCTTACTTTGTTCGGATTCTTCTTGGTGATTTCGAGTATCACCAGCTTTGTGAATATTTCGGCTGTCATCTCTTTGCAATCTGTGACCAGTTTCATTTATCTGTGATTTGTCAATAGTTGATTATTGCAAGAGATGCATGTGGGGTTGGTTGTTACCTCTATGAAGAAATTGGTCTTATGTTAAAATTGAATGTTTAAACCTGAGCTCTAGATTACTGCTGTTTCGATCTCATTTCTACAAATAGAAATTCTGTTTTAACATAATCTACTATCAGTGATCACAATTACTGTTTTGTACATATCTCTATTAGCCATTTTGGCCTTCTGCATAGCTGATTTACTTGTGAATCTGTTCTCTGGAGCATATCACTTAGTTGGCTAATTTTGGAGATATTTGGTGGTCATTTTGATTGTATCTTTTGCTAGTCGAAAACTTGAGTAGTCTCAGTTTGTCTGTTCCTGTTTAGAACTTAAGGTTTAAAACTTATTTGGCATATTCAGTTAATGAAGAGTATAAGACCATAGTAATGGGACGGCCAAAATTAAATTTTCGGCAACTCTATTTCTGAGAGCTCTAATCAAAATCTAAAACTTGTGCTTCTTGCTAAGTTTTATTACTTTCCAGTTCATGAGAATGTTAATCATGATTGTTTTAGCAGAAATTTTGGTTCATATGATAAATATATGTTCTTATATAAGTGACATGGAAGAATTATATGTTTGTATGTTGTTTATGTCATTTATATTCTGTTGGAAATGTGATTTAATGATATATAATTAAGCTGGAATTAAATTAAAATTTAAGCTAATACCGTATATTTTACAACAATTATATCTTGTATATATTAGATTTTTTGCCAAAAATTTTAAGTGTTCAATTGAACACCCATAAAATACTGTAGATCCGCCCCTGAGAGCAGCCACTTTTTGCCCTTCCTCTTTTTTCTCGAGAGGCAAAGAGCAGCTGAGACGGCGGGGAGAAGTGGAGATTAGCCTGCCACTGCTAATGGGTTGAAGCCAGCCCAAATTTGGTCCAGACTAAGACTGCTAAAAAAACCAAACTGATAGGCCCAAAATAACAAATCTATGCCTCTGTTCTTGGAGTTTTTTAACGGATTTTTGCTTTTAGTTTCTCTCAGTAATCATTATTTTGTTACACTAATACGCACAGTCATAACCTGCAGCCCAAAAGAATAGACCTTATGCAAAATCTAGTCCTAAAGCTTGTACTGATCAAAAGGCCATTGAAAGGCACTGTATTTTTGGCTTTTAGGTTTTGTTTTTGACTTCTTCGAAAGTCAAAAAGCTAATCGTCAAAATGGAGCGTACTTTTGAAGAGGATTTTTTAAACGGATTCTCGAGTTCAAAACTGTATGTATGATCTGCATTGGCGTCTCCGTTATCTGCTGTCATGTCAAAAAGGATAAACAAAAGACATTAGTTGTAGCCTAAAAGAATACCCCTACAACCTAGATCAGATTCTCATGCGCAGGCGGGCCTGTTTGGTACGCTGGAATTTCACAGCAAATTTTGTAGGAATTTAACAGGAAACGATTCTATTTCCTGCAGGAATCCCGTGTTCTAAAGGGTTCTAAACTCTTCCATTTTGGATTAACAGCGCTTCCATTTTGGACGGCCTATCGATTATTTGGTGACGGCTCGATGTCAGATTGTCAATCTGACACACATGCTATCTTTCATAGGAATGTCAATCAGATACGCTACATTTCCATGAATTTGGGAAATTGGTATAACTTCCTTGCAATGCTTTTATGCTTGATGCATGCATACTTGATTCTCACATATAGAAAAGGTTAGGAAGTAGCCATGGACAGCAATTGAGCGTCCAAATAAATTGCACCATGCCATATACATGATCCAACATTTCCACTGAAATTCCTCTGCTATTTGATTGAGGCTGCTGGCATTGGCTCAGTTCTCTGCATGTCGAGTTCTGCCTTCACTGAAATTTGTCCCAACTCGGAGGTCATTTCAACTCTGATTTTCTATGTAGGAGTTTTACACAGGAATCAACTGCTAGCATTCGGAGAAACCAAATTCAGTAGAGGCGTTAAGCTTGCCATGCCTAATCAGTAGCAGTATTACCCACTGCCATTAGTGCTGGCCACCACGTACTCACCTCCCCTCATGACATTTTCTTTTTTGAAGAATCTCCTCATGGCATCATTGGCATGGAAGTGATGGAACACAACAGTTGCATCAGACACATCAATGTCTCACTCTTACATGCTTGCTTAATCAAAAGGGAGTGTAGGTGACAACTGAAGACTCCTAAGTCCTAAGTGCTCACCAAATAAGCTACCACTCAACAAGAAACAGCAAAATGATCCGAAAAGACCACATTTCATAGTGGAAAGAACAAGTGGCATGGAGGAAGGATCAGGTCTTCTTCTCCAACATCTGAAGCACACTGAAGCTTACAAAAAAATTTCAGGAGCCGGCAAGTTAAAATGTGTCAGAATTCTTCCATGCCCCCGTCGAATAGCATCTCGTGGTAGCGGCATTCGCGGCTGCAGAAGGCCCTCTCCCCCCTGGAAGATCAGGCCACCAGAATTGGTCAATTAAATGACATCAAAGAAAATAAAAAAATACAAAGATACTTCCAAGAACTAGTGATAGTTCTAGTTCGTTGCGATGTAGGACTCACTACTGACTCCATTAACATTTAATTCTACCAAGTACGTACAGAGTTCTGATAAGGTTTTTTATTACTGAATCTTCATTGTGGCCAAATAGCTTAGAACACCAGGAAAGTTTTAGGTGCAAATGAATGAACTAAGCAAGTTAATTACTAGCTGAGACATACTAAATTTTCACTCTCATCAACTGAAAAGATTCAGAACAATATGCACTGAACATATTCAATTCTGAAAGTTCAGAGAAGTAGGAAGGAAGGAAATGGAGAGTAGGCTGGCACTGACCCGTACATGAAGATATCCTTACCTTGGCCAAGGTCCTTGCTGCAGCCGTGGCAGTACCTCAAGAAATCGTCAGTGCCGCTCGCCGCCCACTCCGCCGAGAACCCAGCGCGGCTCTCGACGACGCGGTTGTCGAATATGTGCGTCGTCCTCGGGTTCGGCCCGCGGGCGATGACGCAGGTGTAGTCCTCCGACATCTCCATCTCCCTCGGGGACATGCACCGGCTAGGGGAAGCGTACTGCACCAGGTGATCGGCGAGCGCAGGGGCGCCTGCGGCGCCTCTCCTGCTCTTGACCCCGAACTCCTTGGACGGCGAGCGCGGCGCGCAATTCGTCTGGACCCGGAGCTTCTGCCCGGTGAGGACCGTCGACGCGACGTCGTCGGGGGGCTCCCCGTTCAATGCGCCGACGAGGCCGAGCCCGACCGGCTTGGTCTCCCAAGGGTGGCTCTTGCTCTTGCTCCGGCCATCGCCTGAGCCGCTGCCGCTACGGGAGAACGGCACGGCCGTGCCGCCGCTTCCACATGTGGCCGGAGACGTGGGGCTCGCGGCCTGCAGGATGGAGGTGGGACTCGTGTCAGCCTCCGCTCGCTCCGGCGAGACCTCGCCGGAGGAAGCTAAGAACAGCTTGGGCGGAGAGGCGAAGGGTGGTGAAATGGCCGCGTGGCCATGATCAAACTCATTCTTGCGCTGCTTGGTGCCTCCAATCGGCTTAGCCCTCCTCAACATACTGGTATCACTATCACCTCAGCAATCAACTAGCAGATACTCAAATCCGTTACTGCAAAAATGCCATGAAAACGCATCAGGAAATTGCACAGGAACCAATGGAAGATGCATGAATGCATGCTGTAGAAGAAGAGGTTGGTTGGTTCAGAGAACTGATTTTTTTTTTAAAAAAACAATCAGAGAACCGAATTATTATACCTGCAGCTAGCTAAGCATATGTGCAGAGCCTGCAAGTCACAGAGCAAATTAGTGTGCAGGCATGCATGCATGCAAGCAAGCAAGCAATGACCAAGCTAGGCTGTGCAGGAGCCGGAGAGCACATAGCATTCGATCTCCTACTACCAAGCAAGCAAGCAAAGCTCTAGTAGCGCTCTCTGTTAAATACATGCATGCAGCTTCCACTTTTCAGAGAGGAGGAGCCATTTTGGTTGTAGCCGGGAGCTCGAGCAGAGGTGCAATCATTGACATGCGGGCCCCCCGCACGTCCTAGGGTGGCCCACCTGTCAGTGGGGGAGGCAGGGAGGTTAAGCTAGCGTCGATCATGCATGCAGAGGGATGCCTGTGTGGATCGATCGATATGTGCAGTGTGTGATGCGGTGCAAGAGCGACTGTTGACTTGCACCATGCAGGCTAGCTGCAGGCATTGCATGCACCTAAGGATAATCATCAAGCTGCAGCTGCTCTGAAGCAATGCAAGGACCATGTATTAATTTGGTCGTATTTTCAGTTCTCGGTAGGGTTATTTACATCTGTGTTTGAATCTGCCTCTACTCCTGTCGATAATGGCGCGCGCGGTTATATTTTCGTCAGCGTGTCTCGAGGGATTATCTCATAGCTTAACGGTTAAGATCGCCCCGTAGAGATCATGATAAGTGAGATGCCACGTGTGAGTTACAAAGGATGTCGTATAGTTTACAATATGAGTCATGTGTTACCTGTGAGCAGGTAGATGATAAGATCTGTTTTCTTCAGTTATAAATACATGTTGTTTGGACATATGTGTAATTAAACTTTTGAAACTTTGTCTATCAATTTTTCTAATATTTAAATTGGATATATGAAAATTATACGTGTAGATTTGTTTTTAAAAATACTTTCATAATATTATAATTTTATTGATTTTATAAATATATTATAATAGAAATTAGTGATGAAAATTGTGTTTTAGAGACTATATCGATATCTAAAATGATATGTATTTATGACCAAAAAAGAGAGTATTAGAATATATCGTGTACTATTATTATTATGTGTCCATTGCATTTGTGTCGGAATTTGGATGTGAGGTCATGAATAGCTCCGATCTAGCTAACAAATAGAACCTCATAACTAATTCATATGGGAATGCTTCTGCTTCTTTTGTTCTTACAAAGGCGACGCGCACATCATTGGCGTCACAGTATGGAGAGAATCAGAGAAAGGAAGGGAGGGGTCATCACTTTTAGAGGAAAATTTCACCATAAACACCTTTTATTATTTCATATTCTGAAAGGATCACCAAAACTGAGCGATGCACAACTCTCATGTGTATTCTCGCCATTTTTAAAGAAAAAAAACAAACTTCAATGAAAATGTGAAGTGAAGATGTAAGACTTACGGTGAAAATTGCTCTTAGTTACTTTCACCAGCCAGACCACAGGTAAAAAAGCCGATGCAGTGATCTCCGTATGAGGCTATGAGCTAGCTCATCTTTACTGACAGTTCCTGAATGCCTGAACAAATGCAATGCAATGTGTGAAGCAAACTTCAATGAAAATGTGAAGTAAAGATGCGAGACTTACGGTGAAATTTGCTCTTAGTTACTTTCACCAGCCAGACCACAGGTAAAGCCGATGCAGTGAGTGATCTCTGTATGAGCTAGCTCATCTTTACTGACAGTTCCTGAACGTCTGAACACATGCAATGCAATACGTGAAGCAAACCAATCGCATGTCTGCACGCGCACACGCCTCACACGAATCGAGGAGAGCCACGTACTGGCTCCTCTCGCGTGCAGGCACACGTGTGAGTCTGCGGGTGGGCCCCACGGTGGCTGCCTGCATGCGCGCAGCCTGATTGGGCAACGCGTGCATGCTTGCTTGCGAGAGAGAACGAGTGGTAAAGCTACGCATGCTGCATGTATGCATGGCTCTTGTAGGCTAGACTGCAATCCTGCGTCTAAAAACGGGGCAACAAATGCTGCGTAAAATAGAGACAAAGCATATGGTTACAGCAGGCATCACTCCATGCTCATGCTTGCTAGGGCTTTCAGTGCTGGCACTGGAGAATTTGACCAATGCATGCATTCTAAGATGCATGGTCGGATGATTCAGGATGAAATATCTGTAGAAAAGATTTTAAAGCTAACATTGTTACCATAGTAGTATATTAGTTGTTCATTATGTCCAGTTACCATTGAAATCGGGAACAAAATGACAGACATTTGGATTGCACAAAAAGATCTTTGGCTCTACATTTTAAAAAAAAATCTTGCAAAATCCTCTTTAAGAAACATTTTGCCACCCTTTATATTTGCCCTCTATACCCATTCAGACTTTGCCAGAAAAATTCTTAATTACAAATCTCTCTTAAAACAAGCGTTGCTCATGCGCTGCTCTGCTCTGCTTGTGGACGGACGTAGGTGAACGGCACGACGACACCTGTCTTCGCAATGAGGAATCGACACGTCAGGAATGCCCCCATCGAAAGGAAAAAGGACAATCCAATGGCATCGAACCGAAGTTACAGCTACTACATATATTCAATTCAGACTGTATCCTATTTCGTCTGTATCTTGGTGGTTCTTTGAATCAGAGATCGATCAGACCTGATTTAAAAACCGATCAGTTTGTTTGGACTCGATCGGTTTTGATTGGACGAGTAAACGCCAATGCCAATCCCCATTCGCCAACTCAATTATTGTCTTCAATTCTGCAGTGGGATTGCTGATGGGATGGGCCAGCCATCAGCTTTGCTACGAAAGCCTGAAACATGCTACGTACTCAATCACTCATGCTGTTCTTTCTGTGTACAGTATGCACAACGGAAAATCGTATGTCTTGCCAAGTTAGAGTAAGCAATGGGCAGGTGAAACCCAGGAGCATTACCCACGAAATGTTCATCTTTTAGGCCCCTTTTGGCAGAGCTCTAGCTTTAAAAAATCTGTAGATTTCCTAGAGCTGGTCATCTGTAGCTCTAGGAAATCCTGGATCTAGAGTTGCAGGCATGTTAAGTGCATTTACATGACTCATTTCATTTATATTATATATTAAATAAAAATATTTAAATCACTTTAATTTAGTCAGCAAACTACAGATCCAGCATAGGTCTCGGAGTTAGAGCTGTACCAAATAGGGCCTTAGTAATCACGAGGAAAACTTCTGTCGCCGACAAGATGTGGGAAATCAATCCTTTGATTCTTGGCAGAAAGAAGGTTACACAGATCCTAAAGAAAATAGTAGAGTTGACGGTGTGATCTGCGGTAACTTGCGTAACCAAGTACTAGCTAGGATTACTGTTTTATGATGTAGCATATATGCAATATTCGTCCTCTTGGTGGACCTCAATTACGCTTCGCTCGGCATGCTTCCATGGGAATGAGTTCTCTAGGCTGAGTGGCACCTTTTTTTGTCTCGACGTCTCCTCTGGTTTCGATGTCCACTCTGAGGTTGAAGGAGGAGGCGTTTTTGGGAAGTGGCTTATTTCACGAGGGGGGTTCACGCAGAGGCTGACGTGGCCGTTTCGCCTATGTTGTGTACCTCTTGCATGGGCCTCGCGTGGTGAGCTCGATTTGGTGTGCGGGGTTTTGATTACCAAACACGGTGATGATTCCTGCAGGTCTCGGGAGTTTCATGTATAAGTAGTTATAATGCGGGATCGCGTCGAAGATGTTGAGGGTGGCTCTTCCCAAGATGGTGTTATAGGGATACTGGAGGTCCACCATGTCGAAGTTGATAATTTCACATCTACATTGTGTTCCTTGCCTAAAGGCTACATCGAGCGCTATCTACCCCAAGAAGTGGACTGGCTGCCAACCGAAGCCTTGCAGGGGATGCCTGGTGACTCCAACCTACTTTGGGGATGCCTATTTGGTTGAAGGCATCAGCAAACAGAAGGTTTGTGGAGCTGCCTCGATCCACCAAGACTCACTTCACATCACATCCCACGATGCTAGTCCCGATTACGAGGGGTCTTGGTGGGGGGAAGTCCACCTTGACGCGTCCTACACCTTAAAGGTGATATCAGCGTGGGCCCATTCTGGGACTACATGCATTGGGTAGGCGACGATGTGGTGGATTCTGTGTGCATAGGCCCTCTGTTGTCTCTTAGATGGGAACTTTAGGGACGATCTACTTGAGATGGCATTAATCACCCTACGGAGGCCACCCTCGGGGCCCTGGATTTGCAAGACAATGGTGGGGTTGGATGAGTGGTACCTTTGGGGCTGCTATACGTGTGCCACCACTGCAAATTCATTTTCTAGGTGTGTTCTCTGGCTATGTTTTTCTGGAGTGCCGCGATGGTGGGGGCAATCGTGAGTGAGATGGTCTCCTTGGTCGTGCTCCTCGCAACATGGTCCTTGTTGTTGGGAGTCCTCCCGCCACGCCCCCTCACGCCCGTGACCTTATTGGCTGCGGCCACAACCTCCGGAGATAGTGCTCTCCTCAGCTACCTCGATGTCGAGGACGTATCGGCGGGGCCCCTTCACTACTTGTGGTTGGAGCCTTCTTTCGCGGCATCAGGAGCGGGCTTGACTTTGGGGGCGAGTGTCGTAATCTCCGCCTCGCGTCGCGTCGCATCCTCTTTTGCTTTGGTATACTCCTTCATCTTGTCGAAGAGCTTGACCACTATCTTTATGGGTTTTCGCGTTATACTATGTGAGTAGGCCCTTCTTGAGGCCACGGATAGCTGCATTGATGATGGTCATGTCGTTGACGTCCCTCATGGCAGTGGACCTTCATCGATGCTCGTCCGAAGGGTGGGGATAGAGCGCGCATGAGTCTAACTCGTCCTACCGCTGACTTCGTTCAAACACGTCCGAAGGGTAGGGGACAAAGCATTCCGTGACTGACTTCGCATTGCCATCAACCTTGTTGATGGTATAGGAGTAACATAATACATTCATGTTTATATTCTATGCACGAAGTCAATCACCCTCATCGGAGTTTTCTATCTTTACATAATTGTATAGACAGACATGCGCCCGAGGCTGAAAGTTTGCCCAAAAGCACACGGACACCTCCACTGACCCTAATAGCGAAGACCGCAAGGAATAAGATGCATCGTGATGAAGGGTCGGTCTCCATCGAGCACCTGTCCAGACAAAACATAGTAACTAAAAACAACGATGAAAGGAAATTGCGAGGTCACCAAAAGATAGATATATTCCCAAAAGGGTGCATGCCAATACAAGCATCGTACGTTTGCTAATAAACCACACAATACTCTTGGAAAATGCTTCGTGCAGTAGCCTATGGCCTTACACCTATCGGCTAACCTCTATGGTGACTACACTAGATAATCGTAATAGAATCAGCTCTCTGATCTAGGTGCCCACTTCCATAGTCGCTCCGAGAGTGCGTCGTAGTGACACTTGCGTGGTGGCCTTGCCCATGAATCCCTAGAGACACTCGCAAAAGGCGCGGACAGAGAGCCTCATCACGTGAATAGATTATAGCATTGTTGTGTTCCCCAGAGGGAGGTCTAGGGTCGGGTTGCCAGCTTACCAACATGTAGACACCTGCGGACATGCAATAGCCTAGGAGAATCTATACCATCACTTGCGAGCAATGGTCCCCGTAAGTGCAAGCCGCCCTAAGGGAGAGCGCTGACACATCGTGTATATGTTAGATGCTACCCTAAAGATCTTTTGGCCTGTGGGAGTACAGGGGAACTTTGACAGCGAGGTCCGTCAACGCCTCCTCTAGGGATTGCATGGCCTCCCAAGCTGCCACGGCGGACTAGTCATGAAGGCAATTGCCATCCGCCAGCTCGCTTATAGTCTACCCTTCTCCTCCTCAAGAGCGCCAATCTGTTGTAGGAAGTTTTGTCGGTCCTCAATGGTGTGACCATTAGTCTTGGTGACAGCGGCCTCCAAAGAGGCAATAGCCATCACCCCCTCTGACTCGAGGAAGCAAATACAAGCCTTGCGCTAACCAGCAATGACAACGGCCTCCTCCTTAGCTCGGTGAGCAATAGTGAGCACCATCTGTGCATCCTTCGTGGCCTTTCAAAGCGACGAGGCTTTGGACTACGTAACTTGCAATTGATCCTGCAGGAGTGTCAACTCCTAAAGCATCATTGCCTAGAGAGCCCATGCCACATCCACCATCTACATACCAAATGATGGTACCCACTCAAGAATAAGAAAGCAAAGTGATGGAGCGAGAGGTGACAAGACGGAAAATAGGCATACCCTCGCTTTGCTAGCCTCGACACCCCAAAAAGGAGTTCCATCATGCATGAGTGGAGGGCCTTTGGCCGATGGCTAGGTCCATGCACTCTATGGCACCACGCAGAGTGCGAAGCGCCTATGGTCAGGGGACAAATTCCCCTAGAGAAAGCCACTATGACTCCGCACCTAACGCCTCCATCGTATGGGCCCAGGAAGCTTTCTCCACACCGGGGGCCTCCATGGTCCTAGTTTATAACACACCCCCCATGACAAGAGTAGCTTCGAGCCCATGGGCAAGCTCTTGATTGGAAGAATGCGGCTCCGACAATGGAGAGAGGGACCACCAATGAGAACGATAACATAAGGAAGCATAGCGGGGACAACCGCACGAAGTCCTAGGAGAAAAAGGAGGAGCTCAAACCTGGAACATGCCGAGCGAAGTCAGACATAGGTGCGCTCTTCTCGCCTCACGTGTGGTCTTCCCTGAGGGGAGTTATTGAAATAGGGGCATTTGGAGCTGGAATCATCATCTAACACACCCCGTGGCAATCCGAAACCTGGTCACGAGGGCTGGTGCGGTCGACTCTAACTATGCACTTCATAGGATGATCAGGTGACACTAGGGATGATGGTTGCACCAAGGGGAGCAAGGCCATTAGCTTTGATAGCGAAGGGTCTGCTGTTGCTCCACGCTTAGGTGCCTTCGACCTGTTAGGGGCCCGACCCTCGTTCGGGTGCATGGAGGGTCCGTGTTGTAGGCCACTTCGATGCCTTTCGCGTCCAAATCTACTGTGATGGAGATGCAAGGATTATTGTCATCATTGCCAGTAGTACCATCCTCACAAACGTCATCACCATCCCTACTACTGTAGTCGTGGTCTTCGCTATCGCCAGCGTTGTCACCCACATCGACCGCATCCTCCGCACTAGACTTGCCAAGGCTGCTGTGTTCCTCGGCACTGGAGCCAGCCTCCGTGGGGGTCGGAGTGGCCAAGGAAGGAGGCACGGCTGTAATTTCCAATGCCAAAGCCTCACAAATGCCCATGTATTCAAAGCCTCTAGTGTCTTCATCATCTTGCCCACCAGTGTCGTGGGAATGGCTTCCACTCACAGTAGGCATGGGACGCTTAGGCACGGTGAGGCCTAGGGCTTCGTGCACATGATTAATGCGCGGACTGTCGAATGTGGTTGACATGCACAGGCTATGCTTCTTCACAATGTAGGGACCTAGGAACACAGCGACGCGCGCTCTGCCTCCGTCAATGGAACAGCTGCAAAACTCTAGACTTAGCATGTGACAAAACCACAACCATCAAAAGATGCAGTGAAATGGATAAACTAACCTAGAATCATCAGCTTTGTTAGCATTGTGAGTGAAGGCATGACCCCATCGTTCTGGGAGGAGCCAACTCGCAGATCCCATCTCTAAGCTAGCAGGGCCACATGGAGCATGCAGAACTCCTTTGCTCAGTCATGCATGTTGAGACGAAGAGTGACCGCTAGGAGCCTCTAGGCGTGGACCTCGTCATCCAGATCGAGGTTCACCGAGCGAAGGGACAAAGTCCAAGATCTGCCTGGTGAAGTGCAGATTGTTGTCTTGCTCGATCTTGTAGTAGAACCACGGCTGCAACTAGTGGGACTCCCACTTCATCCACATCAAGTTCACGGGAAACCCTTCGAAGCACTGGTGCAGAGCTGAAGGCTAGCATTGCACATGTTCAAATATTGACCCTTCCCTAGTCGCTTCGACTGGCACCACGTGTTATGCAAGGATGCAAAGACTACAACACTTGGATGGTGGCCTCTGAATGCGCTGCCCACAAAAATATGGCAAGTTGAGTAATGGTGTTCGATGTAAGCTGTTGAAGTTCTAGATAGTATAGCTGGAGAAGATCGCCCATGAAGCGAGCGACGGGGATCTGGAGCTCGGTGTCAAAATACGCCACGAAGACTAGCGTCTTGCCTTCCCACGCCACGGCATGACCTCATTGTCAATGGGGAGGTGGATGAGCTTGTGAAACGAGATCTTACCATCACGAATGAGCGACGCACTTGCTCCTCCATTGCAATCGACGGATCGAGTGTGTTAACAAACATGCCATTGAAATTGGAAGCCTTCCAACGTTTGTTGACGGCGACCTCCTTATGATTGTCTTGAATGCCACGGCTGCTTGACGGGGCAGAGGCGCTGCTACGGCCACGATGGTCACCCCCATGCACCATCGTAGATGGAAGAAGATCGGTGGTGCGAAGAAGAACAAAGAAAGCTTGACGACGGATGGAAGCGGTGGACAAAGAGATTGTAGAAGGCGAAAGCAACAAAAAGAGAACACACAAATAGTTTGGAATAAGGGCGTCACTTGTCGCTTAAGTACGCACATGACAACACCATTTAATGCCGACGCAACGGGCACGAGAATTAAGGGGCATGTGCGATGATGCAATTAGCATGATGACATGTCTCCCACGACCGAAAGATTGACCATCGCCACGTGTCGCCGCCTCTCAGAAGCCGCGTGCACAACCATGCTCAGTTGAGTTTTGGCAGGAAGTCCAACAATGCTACAATTCAATGGGCCGAATGGACGGAGGAGACCAAATAACATTGGACATGGTCTCGACCCACAAAAATCAGGGACCTTCAACTATGAGAGATTACTATTGGGGAGTGGCCCTCACTTTGGCCCAACCAGCCCATTGCACCAGAAGGCCCATAATCGTGAGGACACATGACTGATCTAAAAGGATTGTAGCAAGAGAAAGACGGTATTGCCCCTATAATTATAGACCTAGTTAGGACATCTATGTAACAAGTATCTTCATTGCTATAAATATATGTTCTTAGGGTGCCATGAGAGGTAGACTCTCTTTTTCTAACAAATCTAGGCATCACAGACTTCTATCTCTAGTCTCCATGGTTTGTAAGGCTCCAGACAACCTCTTTGTGGCCTCTATGTAGCCATATTATTTATTGTTTGGTCTGTAAACACAACAGTAATATTTTCTGTTTTTGATCTCAGTGTGTGGGTCTAGGTAGTCAGGCTTCATTGAGAAAAGAACTATGGAGGATGGTCCCGATCAGAAAGGGAGTGATTGCAATGCTGGACCATGGCCAGTGCAAGTCTGAACAGTGGCAGCTGATGGATGAATAGCTCAATGCTGGGTCCTCCTCTGAAAATTTTGGATGGCCACTTTGACCACGACCTAGAGATCAAAGTAACCGGGGATATGTAGTAGGGGGTCCTCATTCTAGTAGCTACATTCTGAAGAATGGATAGACACCATGCATGGCCTTATTAACTGCCATGCTACATAAGTGGGGTTGGGGTACGCTAGGCTAAAGACTTTGGCGTTGTCCGGTCATCTTCATCAGAAGCATTTTTGGCACATTTTCTCTGGTGAAAGAATTCACACTTGACCAATGGTGAATCAAGAATCTGTTGTTGGCAAATGGAGCAGCTGTAATACTTGGCAAGCATTGTAGTGGTGTTGTGCTCAAGTGTTTGAAGCTATGCTTTTAGAAGTGAAGCTATGTTCCCACACAACACGAACCTAAAATTAGGATTTAGGAGTTCTGCATGACAAAAGAAACAAAAAAAAAATGCGCCTTGTTTTTTTAGAAGAAATGCCTACTGTGCTAAAAATGACTGAGATGTTGTATCATAAACACAAAAATTTCAGGAACCTCCAGCCAAAATATATATACATATTTAGGATTTCACTATTGAAATATTACCTCTACAAGAACATCCAGCAACAGTGCCTGAAATGTTTACCACCAGAGCACACTACATATTTACAATTTCGCAACTAATACGAGCCCAAGAATTGCTATCACAAAGCCGATTTATCGAATATAAGGAAATTCAGTCATACACAATCTTTGATCATTGCTCATTAATACGATATAGCCTAACCGATGCATAGCCAAGAGATCAGAACAGAAGGAAAAGGATAAGCATCAACTGGCACCAACTTTCCCCTGTTTCTAGCATGCATTTTCGGCCCCAATCACATGCCCAAACAGCCAGTGGACGAGCTGCGACAGGGCCTTGGCTCCCTTTTGATCTCACGAGCAATGATGCCTAGAGAGAGATACTCCTACATCGCTACTCCCTGCATGAGTGTCCTTGAAGCACTCCAGGCTTTCATCTTTTGGTGCTTAGGCTTCTAATTCTCCCATTGGAGCTCACCGTCCTTTGGTCTGCATCTCTGTGTTCTTGTCTACTCGATGATGGACAGATGGATCGATAGATGATGCAGCCACATGCCCCCTCTCTCTTTGGCTTCCGTAATCACATCATAACCTTGCTTTTGCAAGTTCGTTCAGAGAAAGCTTTTCTTTTACAAAAGTACTTGAGTTATTGCAGCCACCATATCGACGCCACACGTATGTACAAATGGATTGAAAATCGATACGAACTGTCACTGACAAGCAAGGCTCGCAAACTCAAAGAGCACCCACCTGTCCGTGGTAGCTCACCATGGTTCATCAATCTATCATAAGCACTAGAGTTTTATAACCAATACAAATCTATTTTCAAATAAAAATGTATGTATATATCTACGTAATTATATGAAAAATCGGCTAATTAAAAGAAAAAACCTTAATATAGACACGGAGCACTTCCCCACAAACATTACTGCATCTTTGCAATGATGAAGCCACAACACAAAGAAGCAATCATGTCCTTGGCTAGCCCTCCCTCTTTCAATGCCTGAATGCAAACCTATCACCTTGATGGGAAATTACACCTGACATTTATTAATTTAAAGTTAATGGCGGGCCAGGTTGTAGCATCCCATTTGTGGGACTTGTAAAATTGCTTGAATGAAACGTAAAAATTCAAATTTTGAATTCAAAAGCTATCTCAAAATTCAAACCCAAAATTCCTTTTGCCAAAATTTCAAACCTCTCTTGGGCCGAGCTCAGCCTAACCCCTACTTTCCCTTGGCCTGGCCCATTTCGGCCTTTGGTCCGGCTTGCGCTAGCCACGTCATGGCCACTTGCATGCCCATATATCTCGGCTGCCCATTGCCACCGAGCCCCCGCGCACCTTAAACTCCCTCCGCGCAGCACGGCACGCTAGCCCCTCTTTTCTTGTGCCACACCGCGCACCGACCTATCCCTTCCTCGATCGTCGAACGTGCCATCACGACACCCCAATGGCTCTCGCCTCCCTGTGGCAATAAAAGCCCTTGGGCCACCTCCTCTCGCCCCCAATTGCTTCTCCTCTCCTTCAATCGCCCCCGAACGCCACCCCTCCTCTTCTTCCTCCCTTCGGTCAAAGCACCACCGCCAGGCCATCTTGGGCATCGCGTCGCCTCGGCCTGATTCCTCATGCTTGGAGCATCGCATGGACATCCCGAAGACATCCCGTGCCACACCGAGCACCCTCCTCCTCTCTAGCAAGCCCTCATGCCTCCGCGGTGATCTCTTCCCCGCCGCCTCGGCTCACCGCTACCAACCCAACCTTGCTATCCCCGAGCTCCTCCCTTGCTTTTGGTAAACTCCCTGTAGCCCATAGTTACTTTCCTAGCTTGGAATCGAGCTTTAGCATCTTGTAGTGCCGCCATACCATGGTTGGCCTTCGTCGCCGCTGGCCACCCTAGGAGCCAAATTGGCCTGCACCGCCTTATGTGGAGGCTCGCGCTATGCTGTAGGTCCCGTTTTGGCCATCCCCTCCGACAACTATAGCCCCTCTTGCCATCGACGAGCCTCACCTCCCTTTGGCCAGGAAGGAGCACTGTAGCGATTAGATCAGCTGTAAACCGCACATTATTAATTAGTGTAATGGCTTTTGTTTGTCCCCATTAATTAGGCACTGACCGGTGGGGCCCCATCCCAGTTTAAGTTAACGAGTGGCTGACATGTGGGGGCCCATGGGCTTTTAAAAACATCTAAACCGGCCTTTAAAAAATAGAGCCACTGACATGTGAGGCCCGGGTTACTGTTTACACAGTGCATCAGTCCCACATGTCAGCCTTAGGACCATTTCCTTGTAAGAAAATAATTGGAAATTAATTTAAATAGCCGTGTGACCCAGTAGTTAGTTTCTATAGCCATTTCTAGTAGAAAATTAATTCAAAATTAAATTAAAAAGCTGGACCCCACTTGTCAGATAGAGAATTTCTCTCTTCTTTGTTTATGTTTGGTTTTAATCCAAATATAAACTTTAGAGAGCCCGTTCTCGCTTCGTCTTAGCTCCAATTTAATGAAATCTGTCTCTAAAATTTTGTAAAATTGAGATATATCTAATGGAAGTAGTTTTGTTGAATTTAGAGTTTATTTGAATTTTATTTTTATATTTATTTGGTTTTCTTGCTCATTTGTTTGCTTTCTGACGCAACCTGTCCGATTTGAGTACGAAGACATGGAAGAATCCTAGATCGAGGCAGCACAAGAATTCCAAGGCTAACCTGCTTTTGAGCCAAGCGAGTCAATACTTTGAATATATTGAACCTACATTTGTGCAAATTTATGTTCATTCAATTTATCAATTGCATGCTTAATTTATTATACAAATGTATATCAAACTTAAGGTAGTTGTATGTCTACTTGATATCATAGTATTATTATGATATCCTTTGACACTTGTATCATATGACTTTTGTCACCCTAAATACTAAATGGTAACTTTACTAGTTATAGGTTGTACTTAAGCGGCATGCTAGTCTTGCTTAAATACTAGGGTATTAATTTGCCTTGATCATCATCTTTTAATAATAAACTTATTTTGGAGCATTCATTGGGGGAAGATGATTGGTATATTTGAGATAACTTAGTTTATATTTTCTAAAACCCTAAAACTTGCCATTACCATATCTAGACAGATGGTATAATGGTTAGTGCAGATGTAACATGAGAAATTATGGATTGTAACATGTACCACTCAGATAATTCAAGAACTTAATCATGCGATGATCTCCTAATGTAAAACCATGTAACCATCAGTCAGTACAACCATAAGTCTATAATGGTGTTGACCCGGCTAAATAATTTGTATTCACCCGTGTGAGTCGCACCATTAGAGTGACCCATGAGTCATGTCACTGGTTTTAAACCGTTGTGGACATGGGTCGTGTCATTGGTGTAAGTCGTCGTGTGGTGCAAGATGGAGTCTAGGTGTGATGGACGTAACCACCCTCAGATGAAATCTTAGCGGGTGTAACTTACAGTGAGAGATGCATTATAAAGGTCTTGTAGTAATCTTCTTGATTCACATGACCAGAAATATGTGAAACATCATAAGTTGAGTATGTCTCGTGGATAAGGTGCATAGTCTTTGTAAAGTATAAACTATTCGAACGGCTGTGCCCACGGTCTAGGGCAGGCACGGAAACTTGCTTGAGTTAGTTTCTTTTTCAAAAAACTTTATAGATAGGATAAAAACTCGTCGGATGGATGTAACACTGAATTTGGTTTTTCCTAGGCGTGTAACATAGTGGTGTTAATTGGGTGGATGTAACCTTAATAATTATATTAAGCATATGATAGACGGAATCATGTAACAGATGGATAAAACTCATACCGTTATTAATATTGCACAGTTTCACTCTGTTTAATAAAACACGATTTACGCCGTCTTTTTTAAGCACAGACAATTGGCTAATACAGGTTAACTATCATAAAACCCACAACACAGGCCCTAAAAAGTCGTAATGAAAATTCCATACAAACAATCCACCCTAACACGTGGTTGGTTGGGATTGAACACGGCCGTCGGCCAGAGAACCAGGTGATTGGGGCCTATTCTTTTCAACTTCTAAAAGCTACTTTTCGGTTTTTCTATAGTAATTAACTTTTAAATGAAATATTTTTTCAATATAGGGTGTATTAGTTAATTATAGTACATACTTTACTGACTTCATTTATATTGATAAAAACCGCATGTGAGTTTCTGTTATTCTGTAATCTCTCGTACAAACAGCCCAAAAGTCACAAGCCGCTAGCTTGTCAGGAATCAAGATGACAACAGCTAGAAATGGACTGTTTTTTCTTTCTTGGCCTCGTAATAGGCTCCAAGATAATAGGGACGTTGCTGTCGATGGAACAGCTTGAGGCTTAGCTCCATCTCTATCTTACGATGATGGCTGCGATGGATTAGTAGTTACCTTGTTCTGATAGAACTTGGGGATCCTAGGGTTAAGATCTAGCGGGTACTAGTTAGGGTTCTTGAGAGACTCGAGAGGGAGAGGACATTAGGGTTTCTGCACCGACCTTCCGGGCACTTTGGAGGAGGTTGCCATCTCGGCGCGCGCGGGCACGGCGACGGTCGGAGAAGAAGGAAGACGACGGCGGCGGCGGAGACCCGGCGGCGGTGAACGGCGCGGTGGTGCTTCCGTCGGCTCAGCGCCCCTCTTGCGGATCGGGTCTAGGGTTTGTCGGTGGGTGACGGCGGCGCGGTCAACCTCGTGATGCGTGCCGCCCGGCCCCACCTCTGTATTTATAAGCGGCCGCGACAGGGCCCACCACCAACGGTGGCGCCCCGATCGAGCGCATCAAGGGCCGGGCTTTGGCCGTTGGGCCAAAGCCCGAGATCACTCTAACATTCTCCCCTTGATCTCGATCTATACTTTATCTTTTAATTACTTTTGACTTTACACATTCCATCACAGATTAGTGCATAGAACATGTCTCATCGTCACGGTCAATCGCCGATAGATTCAACAGATTACAATACACCTCTGCTTCAAACAGATTACTTTAATCTTTGGGCCATCTTTTAGTCCAGAATCATAGGCTTTCCCTTAAACCCATGCCGCTACATGTTCTCTCGAACACGTTGGGTGGTAAGCCTTTTGTAAGCGGATCCGCTAACATCTTTGCGGTACTTATATGCTCTAGACTTATAATTTGATCCCGAACTTTATCTTTCACAACATAGTACTTTATGTCAATGTGTTTGGCAGCACCACTTGACTTATTGTTGTGGGCATACGTTCTCATGGGTTCATTATCGCAGACAACTTAAGTGGTCTATTGATGTCGTCAACCACTTTTAAACCGGGTATGAACTTCTTTAGCAGTTCACTGCCCGTAGCCTCATAACATGCTACAAACTCGGCATACATTGTGGACGATGTAGTGACGGTTTGTTTTGAGCTTTTCCACGATATAGCTCCTCCAGCGAGTGAATACATATCCGGATGTAGACTTTCTATCATCTCCCGCAAAATCGAATCAGTATACCCCACTATGTGGAGTGTATCCGATCTTCGTATGTCATCATGAGGCCTTTTGTTCCTTGCAAATAACGCAAGACTTTCTTTATCAATTTCAATGTTCTATTCCGAGATTGCTCGGAATCGCCAAGTAACCCAGTAACAAACGCTAAGTCGTATGTGTGCACACTTGAGCATACTTGTAAGCTTCCGACAATGAAGCATATGGAACCGCTTTCATTTGATCGAGCTCAGATCGTTCCTGGGCATTGAAAATCCCCATATCTGCGCCCTTGACTATAGGTGCAGTGAAGGACTACATTTATGCATACCAAATTTCTTTAAGACTTTCTCTATGTATGCCTTTTGTGACACTCCCAAGACCCCTTTGTTTCTATCTCGGTGAATTTGATCCTAGAACGAATGAAGCTTCACCAAGGTCTTTCATATCAAGTTTGAGGACAAAACTTCTTTGTCTCCATAGTAGACTAACATCACTACTAGCTAGTAGGATATCATCCACATACGTGATTAGGAAGATAAACTTCCCATCTTTAAACTTTGCATAAACACAGTTGTCCTCTACATTCTCTTTAAACCCAAATTTTCTTATTGTACTGTCAAACTTCAAGTACCATTGTCTTGAAGCTTGTTTTAACCCATAAATCGATTTCTTTAGGCGGCATCCCATTCTTTCATTTCCTTCCACGACAAAACCTTTCGGTTGTGCCATGTAAACATTTTCCTCCAAATCCCCATTAAGAAATGCCGTCTTTACATCCATCTGATGTAACTCTAAATCATAATGTGCTACTAATGCCATTATGATTCTGAAGGAATCTTTACATGAGACTGGAGAAAATGTCTCATTGTAATCAATCCCTTCTCTTTGCGTAAAGCCTTTTGCCACAAGTCGCGCTTTATGTCTTTCTACATTCCCTTGGGAGTCATGTTTAGTCTTGTAGACCCATTTACACCCTCTTGTTTTGGCTCCTTTAGGAATAATTTCCAAGTCCCGACTTTATTAGTCTTCATGGACCTCATCTCCTCTTCCATGGCCTCAAGCCATTTTGAGGAATTTTCGCTTCTCATGGCTTCTTCAAATGAGGTGGGATCATCCTCCATTTGAAATTCCTCTGTATGATAAATCTGATAATCATCAGAAATAGCTGATCTTCTTACTCTTTGAGACCTCCTGGGGCCTCCTCATTTGGTACATCTACTGCTTGAGGTCTTTGTTGCTCCCCTCATCTGTGGCAATAGGTTCTATATGATCCTGAAGAACATGTTCTTCATTCTCATTCATTGTTGCCACAGAGGAACAATAACAGTCTTGCACCACGATGTCTTGCACCGTCGGTGCAGCGACGATGAGGTAGTGTGAAGAATGGCTCTTGAATCATCGGAGTGGCGCATACACCCGCTTCTCTTCAAGGTCAATCTCACGAGCTACCATGCTCCCCTCATCATTTCATCCTCTAAGAAGACAACGTGTCTCGTTTCTACAAACTTTGTATATCCGTGCGGGACAAGAGAAACGATAACCTTTTGACTTTTCAGGGTAGCCAATGAAATGGCAACTTCATGCTTTGGGATCAAGTTTCCCAAGGTTTGGGTTAAATACTTTAGCCTCAAAGAGACTCCCCACACACGTAAGTGGTTTAGTGAGGAACTCTTCCTGTCCACAATTAAATGCGGTGTTTTGGGCACCGACTTACTAGGCACTCTGTTGAGAATATGAATGGCGGTTTTCAACGCCTCCATCCATAAACTCAATGGGAGTGTGGAGTAGCTCATCATGCTTCGCACCATATCCATCAGGGTACGGTTGCATCTTTCAGCTACTCCATTTTGCTGAGGTTCGCCCGGCATAGAATACTGGGCTACTATTCCATTTTCCTGTAAAAACCTCGCAAAAGGTCCAGGAACTTGTCCATATGGGGTATGTCGACCGTAGTACTCCCCCCCACGATCTGATCGGACTATCTTAATCTTTAAATCGTGTTGGTTTTCAATTTCAGCCTTAAATATCTTGAATTTATCCAAGGCTTCATTTCTTTCTTTAATTGGATAAATATATCCATAACGGGAGTAATCATCTGTGAATGTTATGAACGAGTCATATCCATCCACACTTTTCACAGGAAAAGGACCACAAATGTCTGTGTGAATAATTTGTAGAACTCCTGTGCTTCTTTTAGCGTCTTTTTAATTTTCTTTACATATTTTCCTTTAATGCATTCTCTGCATTGTTCTAAGTCCGAGAACTCTAATGGAGGAAGAATATCATTCTTTACTAGTCTTTCTATTCTCCCCTCGAAATATGGCCTAAACGACGATTGCCATAATTTCGACGACTCATCTAGAGTTCTCTTTCGTTTCGCTTTACATTCGTAGACGAGGATTCAATCACTTTCTCGCATAACGTTCTCATTATCGCATACGACATTCACATCATCACACAATGATAACAAATAAAGCTCATTCTGTAATATGGCAATACCAACACATTCTTTATTAAACATTATTTCGCACTTGCCATTTCCAAAATTGCAATCATAACCATCTTTGTCCAAATTTGACACACTAATCAAATTCCTCTGTAAAGAGGGTACAAAAAGGACATCTCTAAGTAAAAGAGTGGAGCCATTAGCTAATTCTAATGAAAGATCGCCAACGGCTTCAACTTCAACCGACTCCATTTGCGACTTTAACGCATCTTTCTTTTCTTTGCGTAGTCCTCGTCGAACGGAATCCCTGTAATGAATTAGCAACATGAACAGTTGCTCCTGAGTCAATCCACCAAGTGGATTTCGAATATTCCACATACAGGCATTCATTAATAAAGGTAATAATGTTCTCACCTTTCTTAGCCATTATCATCTTTAAATAGTCAGGACAATCTTTCTTGTAATGTCCCGTCTTCTTGCAGTGAAGGCACTGGTCTTTGTCTACAGCAAATTTGTTCTGTTGAGGCTGATGTACAGAGGCTTTGCCCTTGTTCTTTGAGAAGAGGTTACTGTTGTAATTCTTTTTCTTGTTTTCCCTCACAAAGTTGATAGCACCACCATGTGAGGATTTGATTCTTTCCTCCTCTTGCACGCACATGGCTATGCACTTTTCCATGTCCCATTTCTCGGGCTGCATATTATAGTTGACAACAAAAGTGTCAAACTCTTTTGGCAAAGAAGCAAAAACCAAATGAATGAGGAACTCATCCTTGAGAGCCAAATCCATCGGTTTCAGTTTAGATGCCAAGTTGCTCATTCTAAGAATGTGCTCTCTTATGCCATTGCCACCGCTGAATACCTCTGTTACAAATGCTTAATCACCGTGTAGCATAAGTCTTTGAAGAGCCATGAACTGACTCTTTATTTTCTCAAGGTATTCGATGACAGTGTCACACTCGCAATTGAGCCCGAATAGCAGCTCAATTGTGTTCTTTATCACGACCATACATTTCTTGTTGGTTGTGGTCCATTCTTATGATCAAGATCATAAGACATCTGTAAGGGAGCATGATCCTCTGTCTTTTCGCCATGCGATGTCATCCTCATTCTGTTCCCTCACCGCGCCAAAGGCTCGATGGGGCGTCTTGTAGTGAGGACCCACCACCTCACCAAGATAAAGGCTAAATCTAACTTTTCTTCCACTCTCCATAATTATCACCTTTGAGAGTGGGGATTTCTCTAATACAACTCATTAAGTTGTATCCTCCTGAAAAAATATTTCAAATACAGTGAGAACGTAACATCAAAATTATATGCCTTATTTCCAACGTTGGTCAAAAATACGACATACAATTTAAATAAAACAATTCTATCTATGCATTAAATCTACATCACCGTTGGGCAGAAATAGAAATAATGCATAAAATTCATCAATTAAAAATTATAATATTGTTATTATCAACGTTGGTCAGAAAATAACAATATCATAATTATCTGGGATTTATCTCTATTTTTCCAAAATTAAATTCTCCCGTTGGTTCGAATTTAATAATGAAAAAAAAATCAATCAATAACATCTTTTGCAGCGGAAACTGTAATTATTCTAAAAATAATTCAATGTTCAGAAGCATTAAAACTGTACTGATCAATCTCTGTAAAAATTAACACGTTGGTGCAAAAATTTACAGAAATTTTGGTTCAATTTGCATTCAAATTCACTCATAAATGCTTCTAAAAAACAATTAAAATCCATTTTGAAATTACTGTGCAAAAATTGGCCTTTTGGCCCATTCCTTCGGCCGCGGCCCGCTCGGCCCGGCTTCGGCTGCTCTCTCGCGCTGCGGTCACGACGCACTGCGCCCACGCACGCGGCGGCCCAATCGGCCGAGCCTCACGCGCGCTCCCTCGCGGCCCGCTCTCTTTTTCCCCGGCGCGGCCCAGGCGGCCTGCTCTCTCCCGCGCCTCACGCGCGAGCGCGCTCGAGCTCCCCCGCGCCCAGGCCGCAACCTGGGCCTGGGCCGGGATTGTCCTTTCCCGCCTGGGCCGAAAGTGGCCTACTCTTTCTCAGCCGCCCGATGAGATCCGATCTGATCAGACGGCCGACCGCGCGCCCTGCGGGGATCAAACACCCGAAACCCTAACCCTAACTCGCCCGCCCCCTTGCGGAAAAATCGGAGCGGCGGCTCCCTGTCCCGCGAGGCGATGGAGCGGCGACGACGGCCCGCGCGCAAACGGCAGCCGCGCGGCCCCGGCGGCTCGGCGGCGGCGCGGAGGCCCAGGGGCGAGGCGCGGTGGCGGGCGCTCCACGGCGCAAGGCGTCCCAGGCGGCGGCCTTGCCGCGCCCGGCGGCGACCCAAGAAGGAGCGGTCCCGGCGCGCGCAAAGCGGCTCAAGCGGCGCAGCGGCTCCCACAAGAAGCGGCGCAAACCGTGAGTCCTCTACTATTTTTTTTTTTTTCTAGGGTTCTGGTTTGCTTTTCTTTTCCTTTTCCCGCATAGATCTACGCCTAGGGGTGGCTCGATACCATTGATAGAACTTGGGGATCCTAGGGTTAAGATCTAGCGGGTACTAGTTAGGTTCTTGAGAGACTCGGAGAGGAGAGGACATTAGGGTTTGGCACGACCTTCCGGGGCCTTTGGAGGAGGAGGTTGCCATCTCGGCGGCGCGGCACGGCGACGGCCGGAGAAGAAGGAAGACGACGGCGGCGGCGGAGACCCGGCCGGCGGTGAGCAGCGCGGTGGTGCTTCCGTCGGCTCAGCGCGCCCTCTGCGGTCGGGTCTAGGGTTTGTCGGTGGGGTGACGGCGCGCGGTCAACCTCGTGATGCGTGCCGCCCGGCCCCCCCTCTGTATTTATAGCGGCGACAGGGGCCCACCACCAATGTTCTAGTCAGGGCTTGATAATCTGAGAACTGATCAATAACACGACACTAGCACCACGTAATCTATGCCAATTAGGAGCTAGGAACATCAACGATCTTGCTTATTTCCTATGGAGCAAATATTATTAGTGAACTTACAAAGAGCACACTGGTCTTGTCGCTTTGTCTTTTTTTCCCCCAAGTAATCAGCACTATACGCTATGCTAGACGGTGGAAATAGTATATATTTACTTTACCGTTAACACTAATATATGAATATACTCATGTAATTTTTTTAATAAATCAAATGAATATGGTATCGTGCACTCATCTAGTATGTAGAGACATGAGTAAAGCAAGGCCTTCTGCATCTAGCTGCATGCTTTATCCTGGATCTAGGTTCAATTGATTAAATCAAATAAAAGCTATGCTCAGTGTGACACTAGCCTACAAAATTTTTGTTGCGACATTGCCAAAATATATGAGACATGTCTATATCTGTTGCTTGGGCCAAAGGTCCAGGATGTCCACACATGGCAAACCAGACAAGGCCAAGCAATTGGGCATTTGGGTGCATCTTGGTCCAGCTAACACTTCGTATAACTGGTTGTTCAACATTTGGTATTTGTTCTTTCCTTCCCAAGAAAACAAACACTAATGTGAATTCTGTAGTTTACCATGCAGTGTGAAGTTTCAACTTTGATGCTTCAGAAACTCCAGTGTGTAGTTTACCATGCAGTGCCAAGGGGGAGTGGCCTACAAACCGATTGCCATGCGACCAAGCATTGCCCACCATGAGCCGTGTCTGACCCTTTCCAAAGGAACACGCGCCGGAGCTTGTCAATTGCATTCATGGCCTAGGGTGGCAGCTCCAAGGAAAGAACGTGCTTAACCAAGATGAGATGGCTACCCGAGGATAGCAGATTACCTTTCCAAGCTGGTAATTTCTTCATGAATTGATCTATCAATGGTTGTAGTTGTGTCTTGGTCAGTTTGGACAGAGATAGAGGCAAGCCCAAGTATTTTATAGGGAAGGATAGTTGGCAGGGTAGCTCAAGACTGGCCATTTCTATCTCGTCTTCTCCACAGCAAATGGGTGTCACTGAGCTCTTTTGTAGATTGGCGCAGAGGCCAAAAGCCATTCCAAAAGCTTGGAGGATGTGTTTGACTATTTGCAAATCGTACCGAACTAGGGCAATGAAGCAAATCACGTCGTCGGCATACAGTGATACACATTCTTGAAGCCCCTGGGTTCCAGTATGTTACTACTTAATACTAGTTTTACCTAATACTAGGAGTTAAATTCTAGCACATATTGGTGAGCAGTTACTACATGGCAGGGAGAGTAGGAAGCTATGTAGTGGCGGATGCACCGGTGGGTCAAGGGGGGCTGGCGCCCACCCTACCTCCAACTGGAGAGTAGGTACCCCTAGCCCCCCTCCCAGCTCCGGCTAGGGTGCCATCGTGCCATATGCCATGGCTGGTCGTTGTCGGATGTCGTGATCAGTCATCGACCGAGAGGAAGACACACACACACACACATGCCATAAGCCAATATTGCCCAGTAACTAATAAGCCATGCAGGTGGCTGCCTGGGCCAACCGACCAACCATGGCACTCACGGACTCACCAGCAAGTAGAGTGCCGAAGGCCATAGCAGCAAAGCCCACCAAAGTCCAAAAGCAAATATCGAAGATTCGAAGCGGAAGCCCATAGTGGCCAGGCCAACCAATGAACAAGTGAAATAATGAATCAATTCGACTTTGAGGCTTTCGGCAGCACAACAACAACAGCAAGCTAGCAAATTTTGATCTCTAATCCCTTTTTTAAGCGCTTCTGTGGTTGGTGTCTTAGCAACGGATGGGTAGCAGCATTGGTGTCTTGGCGAGTGGTAGTGGCAGCCGGCGGCGACTTGAAGGCGGCTGAGTAATGATGGCCTGGTGGGCCAGTGGGGCATCAAACAGGCGGCAACCAGCAGCCGACCAGGCACCTGGCGCTAGTGGCCTAGGCGCCTACTGCCAAATCTACCGATCTGGACATCTAGTGAGTGGTGACTACTAGTCTACTGCTGGGGCTTGGCCACCTGGGTGACTGGGTCTGCGAGGGGAAGCCGACCAGCTGGGCGAGCGAGATTCTCTGACGTTGAGGAGTAAAGTCACAGCGTGACTTTAGCCTCCTAAACCATCGGATCACAAGGGTTCATTTTTAGAATTTGATTATTTTTACTTAGTTTTAGTTTTTAATCTTTTTCTAGATTTTTTCCTTATATTTTTTATATTATCAGTTTAAATAACATATTTTTAATTATAATTAAAAATATGTTATTTTAACACGATAATATAAAAAATATAAGGAAAAAATCTAGAAAAGATAAAGTAAAAACTAAAAACTAAAAAAATAATCAAATTCTCAAAAAATCGGGGCTCATGGATCTGATGGTCGAGGAGTAAAGTCACGCCGTGACTTTACTCCTCAACGCCGAGAATACGCGCCACCGGGAGGAGCACTGCTCACTGGAGCAAGCAGAGGCGAGCATGGATCCAGATTTTGAGATGGGGTGGGTTAAGAATCTACGAGTATATATAAGATAGAGAATTTTGATACACATAATATGTATATCTCATATAGTTAATCAAATAAACCTTGTGCCGGGCGCATGGTCGTCGGCACCGCGCCGTTCAAGCCGGAATAGGGGAGGAGCCGCCGCGCATGGGCCGCTGGCCGTGGGGACTTCTTCGCCGCGACGCCGTGTCGGCCATTGGGTGTGGTGCTCGGCGCCGCGCCGCCGATGGCAGTCACGCGCCGCAGACGAGGAGGCAAGGGCGTCTTGTAGGTCAGGGGCGGCGAGAGATGGAGAGGAGGCAGCACGGCAAGGCAGAGCGGCGTGGGAGGCAGCCAGGCGAGCTCGTCGGTCGCCGCGTCGCCGGCCGAGGAGGCCAGGCGCAGAGATGGAGAGAAGGCCAGGCGCGCAGAGATGGAGAGGAGGCCAGGGGCGCACAGAGATGGAGAAGAGGCCAGGGGCGCACAGAGATGGAGAGGAGGCGCGTGGGAGGCAGGCAGGGCAGGAGCCAGGAGGCTAGGGTTAGGTTAGAAAATGCCAATTGGGCCTTTTGGCTAGTGGGCTGAATTTGCTAAATTACCTGCACTTCTAGTTTTTTTTATATATATGAAATATATATTATATATAGTTGAATTTTTGCAAAAAATTTTGGGGGTACAACTGTACCCCCATGTCCCATGGTGCGTCTGCCCCTGGCCAGAGCCCTCCTGTGATCCTATGAGGCCAAGCAGCCAAGGGAGGTTAGGAGGCAGCCAGGCAGGGAGGCTGGGAGGGGATTAGGGGAACTGGGGAAGGCCGGAAGGGGATCAGGGATCTGCATCTGTTGGCAGTTGGCTCAATTGTTGCCGGAGCCCGGAGGAGCTTCTGCCTGCAAGTAAAAATATCTGGACTCTGCACTTGGGCGTGGTAAGTTGGCATTGCCGACAAATCAATGGCAATGGTATGGTTTGGTCTCCTACAGTCCTAGTATCCTACTCTCCTTTAGCCCCTTACAGATTCTCTATGCAATTTTACTCAGTCCTTGCAATGTTGCAGAGTAAAAAGAAATGAACAAAAAGTCACAAACACTAGTTACCAGTGTTGCACACTTGCACTATTATTCTGTATTCAAGTCTCAATTCAGTATCAATTATCATTTGATTGTCTATGACTGTAGTTGTCTGTTGTCTCTCCGAAGTATCAGTAAATGAAGTCATCCTTTTTTCAATCTTTATAACTATTCACAATTGCAATTTCTGATTTCATTATTAAGTTTGCTAATTTTGCGGTACATATAGCTGCTTACATATATTTTCGGTTTTAGGATACATATTACCCATTACCTAAGTACAATCTTTATTGTATTTTGCATTTTTACTACGTCCTAGTTCTAATTATGTATGCTTTTAGATTGCAAAAAATAGTTCAATGTATGTTTAGTTTATTTATCTTTCGTTAGTCATATCCCACAAGCCTCTTTAAAATTTAGTCTATGTCCGCCACTGAATCTACGGGAAAATACTTGACATGGAGGACAGGTGCATGTGGTCTTCATGTGGAGGGGAAGGCAACAACAATCAATGTAAGCTAGAACCTGGCCTAGCTTCTTATGGAGGTGGGCCAGCAAGAACACTCCAGTGGGGAATAATTGAGGTGGTTGCTCGTGGTCTAAAGACAAAATCATAATTAGAAGGGAATAAACAAGCATTCTTAATCATTCAGTAGGGGCTTTCAGGGGCAGTGGAGCCTTTATTTTGGCAGCTCCTTCCCTCATTTTCCTTACCCACCTATTTGTTCCTTTGTGATACAATCTCTTGAACACCCAAGTCTTGATCAGTGTATTTCATTTTGATCTGATGTCCAACTTACTACCAGTACTGCACAGCATCGTGAAGTTCCAATATTAGATCTAAATGAACCAAGCGAATCTCTGGAAGTGTCAAGATGAACAATGTAATTACAGCTTTATTCAGCTTCTTCTATTGCTGTAACTGGTAAGTTTTAACTTTGATTATGCAGACAGTTGTTCCTGTTCATCATACTAGAAAATGGCAGCCTAAATCTAGCAAAAGAACAGAGAAAAAAAGGGAACTTGATCATTTTGAATTCCTTGTGTTGCATTGTACTTCTTCTCCGTGGTGCAATCATAACACAATACCCAAAGATGTGAAGCAGGGATCATTGGACAACCAACCAGTGTTCTAACCTATTCAATCGGTGCAGTTAATCTGATCAACCTAGCTGTACAGTTGACAACACAAAAATGGCTTTGCTTACGCGGAAAAATTCAGTGTAGCAGACTAGCAATGTGCTAAAGTATCAGCAACTTTTTCAGGCCAATAAATTAGTACAGAAATCCAATTGTCACAAACGCTTTAAAGCTCCCTGATGCAACGCGATGCAGTTGCAATGCTTTGCGTTCATGCTGTTAGGTCACACGGCCGGATGGGAGCAACAACAGCGACTGCCCCCAAATTTATATATTGCAGCACTAGGCACGGACGGTAGGGTCCAACAATAATTTGGGGACACATTTGCTAATGGGTTACTAACAAGCTGACCCTCTCTGACCTGTTAGCAAGATTAGACTACAGAAGATGTTGCTGTTCGAGCATAATCAAGGGGTTATGCCCACCTAAAAAGCGTCGAAAGTCGCGCCGCGGGTTAGCTCATGGAGGTTTATTCAACTAATTTTTGCTTGGTCATTCATCCACTGGATGGCCTGAAGAACAGTCCAATCAGGCGGCTCGTTTAAGAAATTAGCTGAGAATATCTTCAGTGTTGCTCACAATTCATGGGTCAACACTGCCAGAAGAACAGAAATGGTCAACCAATTCAATGAGGTTGGCAGTGGTAATGACATGTAAATATGTAATCAACATTACTGAAACAATCTAGCGAGTGTTGCCTTTAGAAAAAGATTTCTGGCAACCGGAAAGGAGGGAAAAGGGGATGAAAAGAGCATTGGTCTGGTGGCCCATGATGATAACTTAAATTGCTCTAATGAGATTCTTGCTCAGGCTTTACGCGGCATGGAGAGAGCAATAACTGTAAAGATACAGGCACCATGATGACGACGGCTTAGTGCTAATTCGGCTATGATTTCCAACAGTTCTTGCAGAGCTTCAAATTTCAAATTTGAACAGGCTGTCCTGTCAGGAAAAAAAATACATTCACTTTCAGTCTCAGACTGGCTCCAGGTGAGAAAATTGTATTTTTGCCATCCGAAACAGTGGGCTTCGCAACTTTACTCTCCCAATCGTTGGTTTCGCAAAAATGCCATCCAAAACATTTGCTTCTTGTTTTCTGTCATTTTCTCTATTTCTCTCCTTTTTCTTTTTCTTTCCTATAATCAGCCACGCAAAAAGACAAATCTACCCTTGGACTTATGGGTTTAGGGTTACGGTGGCTGCATCAAATGATTGTGGAATGGTTGAGGAGGAACTTATGATTTATTTGCTATGCGATGAACTCATTTAGAAGCAGCCAAATGGAAAAAATTGATCATATACCCTCCATTTAGATGGAAATTGAGGATTTACCCTCTTGTCCCACGTGTCAGTGACTTATGATGACCCCACATGTCATTGAGATATGGAGGGTAAATCCTCAATTTCCCAACTAAAGGGAGGGTATATGATCCAATCTCCCCAGCCAAATGATATTGCAAGAACCCATCAATGATGGTATGAAAGATAAATAGGTAAAACGGATTAATAGCTGAACTTGATAGCACCGTTAACATACTAAGGTACTAACCATGCCCAACTTTATTAATTGAAAGTTCCTTTGGCTGTCTCAAGCATCCATGCTCTCCAAATGCCTTTTCTGTGAGTCATTGAGACATCAAAAGAAATAACAGAGAAATCACTTTCAAACTTCCACAAGCTGAGAACATGTAAACTGTAAAGAAAGAATAGAACTAGCAGCTAGCGTAGTTCGCCAACTGTAAGTCTGTAACTCTTTTATCTTTTGTGTTTTTTTAACAAACTAGCTACCAGATCCAAGTACAAAGAACAAATTATTTGGTAAATGCTACTGATTCGTGATTCCTAGTTGATAGGATACAACTGTAACTCATTCCCACAAGTCCAAGGGTAGATTTGTCCTTTTGTGTGGCTGATTATAGGAGAGAAAAAGGAAAATGAGAGAAATAGAGAAAATGGCAAAGAAAACAAGAAGCAAATGTTTTGGATGACATTTTTGCGAAACCAACGATTGGGAGGGTAAAGTTCTTGATGGCAAAAATACAATTTTCTCGGCTCCAGGTACATAATTTGCTGAAAATATTTATTAACATTCAGTAATTTCTTGAAATTGTGCAATTTTTTAGATGAGCTGAAGCGTTCATCCATGAACCATAGAATGCTGTGACAAAATTACAAAGGGGTCCAAGCCGCCTGCTATCCCCATTTTTACAGCACGACGGGGCCAGTCTCGCCTAGAAGACAACCCTAGGAACCCCTGGAACAGTCTCTGCATGGTGCAGCCGGCTGTGTTCTCCTAGCCACAGTTCACACCCGAGGTCCCCTCCGCACAATGACAGATTCTAAACTGTCTATACTCTCATGGAACATGAGGAGCCTAAATGCCCTTGCTCGCTGCGTGGTTGTCAAAGAACTATTCAGTGCTAACGACCCCAACCTAGTTTGTCTTCAAGAAACAAAACTCAGCACGGTAACTCAAGCCCAAGCATCCACCCTGGGAGGTTTTGGGCTGCAGGACTTCCTCTTCTTGCCGGCGGTTGACACCTGTGGAGGAATTCTCATCCTCTGGAATAGTGCCGTGATCCAAGTCACAAACGGTTGACGCCGTGACTACTCCCTGACCGTCGATGTAACAATCAAAGATTGCTCCACACAATTTCTGATGACGACCATTTATGGTTCCTCCATAGACAGGGACAAACCCAAGTTCCTTCAGGAACTTCGGCAGGCACAGTCGCCTAATGTCACTAGATGGCTGCTCCTAGGAGATTTCAACTTCATTTACAAAGCAAGCGATAAGAACAACCAAATCCTAAACAGATGGCTCATGGCCCAACTTCGACACGCCCTAGATGCCTGCTGATCTGAAAGAGGTCCACCTACGAAATCGCAAATTCACTTGGAGCAATAAAAGAGATAACCTAACACTGGTCAGACTTGATAGGTTCTTTTGCAATAACTCGTGGAACGCCACATTTAATACCAATGCCTTTCACGCCTTGTCCACATCTGTCTCAGATCATTGCCCCCTACTCCTTTCTAATGCAACCGGACCGCGATCGCCAAAAAGATTCCATTTCGAAAACTTCTGGACCTACCTTCCATAGTTCCTCCATGTAGTCTAGCATGCCTAGGTTAGCCTGCCCTAGGATTAGACCCAATCCAGTGGCTAAACAACAAGTTGGAAAAATATGGCAAAAGGCTTACAACCTGGAGCAACACACTGTTTCTAATGATGAGGCTCCAGATTCATATGGCCAAAGAGATCATCCTCCGTCTAGACATTGTGCAGGACAGTAGGAGCTTAACACCGGAAGAAAATAAGCTTCAAACATGCCTAAAGAAAAGGGTGATGGGACTTGCGGTGGTTGAAAAATCAAGAAAGAAGCAGAGCGTTACGAATTAACTGGCTTATCGAGGGAGATGCAAACACAAAATTCTTCCACATCAGAGTAAATTATTGCAAAAGAAAGAACTTCATTCAATGACTCCAAATAGACCAGGGATGGATCGTCTCCTGCAAAGATAAAGAAAACGTGTTGTCCGCTCACTTCATCACATCATGGGACAACACTCGCCTGCAATCACCTCTTTCAACTAGGAAACTCTCCAACTACCATGTCTCGACTTGAAAAGCTTAGTTCTCCCTTTCACAGAGCACGAAGGGCATGGGGCAATTCTGCAGTTGCCACTAGACAAAGCTCCAGGACTAGACGGCTTCAATGGGAACTTCTCACCGTATGTTGGGATATCATAAAGGAAGACCTCATGAGTGCCATACAGGCTTTCTACAGCTTGAGAAGTCACAACTTCCCCTGACACAACAAGCTTGATCCTTGTGCCGAAAAAGGATACAACCTAGTCTGCAGGCGACTTCAAACCTATTAGTCTCATACACAGTGTTGCCAAAATTATCGTGAAAATCTTGGCCTTGCGACTTGCGCCTTTCATGAACGCGCTAATCTCCCCAAGCTATAGCGCCTTCATAAAAGGTAGATGTATCCAGGATAATTTTCTATATGTTTGAAATCTAGCCCAAAAATACCATCAAAACCATACCTCATCGCTCCTCCTCGAACTAGACATTGCAAAAGCCTTCTACTCTATCCGATGGGAATATCTTCTCACCCTCCTGGAAAAAAGAGGATTCCCACCCGATGGAGAGACTGGGTATCTTGTCTCCTCTCCACCGCCACCTCTCGATCCTCCTTAATGGCATCCCTAGGGACAAGTTACATCATCGAAGAGGCCTTCGATAGGGCAATCCGCTATCACCTTTCCTCTTTATCATAGCAATAGACCCGCTACAAAGGATCCTCAACATCGCAACGGATCTCTGCCTCCTACACCCTTTGGGCGGTTGTGCAACTACCTTTAGAACCTCCCTTTATGCTGATGATGCCACCATTTTCCTAGTTCCAAAGCAAGATGATGTCTGCACCTTGGTCTAGATCCTACACAATTTTGGTGACATGACCGAACTACACACCAACCTCCTCCAAAAGTCAGATCACACCAATTAGTTGTCAAAACATTGACCTGCATGAAGTCTTGTATGACTTGCCGACTCACCTAACTTCCTTTGCTCTCAACTAACTTGGCCTACCACTCACAATCAAGAGGCTCTGGCAGGTAAACTACCAAAAGCTTGAGGACAACTATGCAAGCCACCTAGCAAGATGGCGTGGCAAATTGTTAACTCTGGTAAACAGAAGGACTCTGTCAAAATTTGTCTTGATAGCCTAGTCAACCTACTTCCTCACGGCCATCAGAGCTCCAAAAGGTGTGATCAAATCACTAAATAGGAAGGCAAAGTGCTTCCTATGGGCCGGAGATGAGCAGCTAACAGGCGAAAAATGCAAGGTCAATTGAGAGAAAGTATGTAGACCTAACAATTGGGGGCCTCGGCCTCCTAGATCTTGAGCACTTCACCAAGGCCCTAAGGCTTAGATGGCTCAGGCATGAATGGGACACCCAATTCAGACTTTGCAAGGTATGGAATCCCCCGTGTGATGACCTAGATCGGGTCCTCTTTGCTGCGGCCACCACCATTTCGATAGGAGATGGAGCCAAGGTGACTTTCTGGACCTCGGCTTGGGTGTCCAGAAATAGATTATGTGATATCGTGCCAATAGTATTCACAAACTCAACGAGAAAAAATAGCACCCTGCGAGCCGCTCTGACTGGCAACAGGACCTAAATTGGGCAGCCGGCCTAACACCCCAATACATACGTGAGATAATCATGATCTGGAGCCACATCTCTACCTTGAACCTACGGAAAGATCTAGAGGATACAATCACTTGGAAACTCACCACAACTGGAACATACTCTGCATCCTCTTCTTACAAGGCTCAATTCCTGTGAGCAATCAAAACTTCCATGAACACTCTAGTCTAGAAAACATAGGCACCCCAAGAATGCAAACTCTTCGCCTGGTTGGCAATTCAAAACAAACTTTGGACGGCGGATCGCCTACACACAAGGGGATGGCCAAACCAAATTACTTGCCCTCTATGTTTGCAGGCACCGAGTCCGCCATCCACCTCTTCATTGAGTGTCGCTACACAAAGTATATCTAAACCTCTATGGCGCTGTGGACTTCTCATGACTCCATCAACCCGACCGCATGGCGTCCTCTTCATGATAGGCACACCTCGCAAACCAATGGCAACGCTAATGATGTTTGTCACATGGCAAATTTGGAAAGAGCGGAATACCGAATTTTCTAGTCCTCAACGACAACTTCGATGCACTTGCTCACCGCCATAAAAGAGGAGGCAGAGGCTTGGGTCCTAGCAGGGCCAATAAACTAGCTGAGCTATCTACACTCTGTAGCTTAAATTCGTGCTAAGTGCTTTTGTATTTGCATCCCCTGTCTTTCGGTTCCTAAAACTATGCTACTTCCTCTCCCTTTGAATTAATATACAGCAACCCTCCTGCCCGTATCAAAAAAACATTGTTTCAGTAAAAACATTTCACAGCTCAAACAGGTCTGAGATGTGAGTCAATCAGTGAGTGCAGCTCATGAACAAACTAGGCCAAGACAAGGTTAGGTAAGACTTGTGACTTGTGAGCAGCACCAGAGTCAACTAACGCTCTACGAGCTAATGCCAAGGCATGATTAGCAAAATTCACAGCGCTGCAAGGGCAACGCTAACCGCTCTTATATATAAATCTCATCAGCGCTTTGCACCATTGTGCCGTCACAACACCACCACACAGCTGCAGAGTTTTCAGGCTGCTGTACCTTAGAGAGCGCGCGAGAGAGAGCTCATACAGAGACTCGGTTGTTTCACCGGCTGCATTGGCCATGGAGATCGAGTTGGCGAAGTGCGAGTGCTGCGGGCTGAGGGAGGACTGCACCCGGGACTACATCGCCGGCGTGAAGGCCGACTTCGGCGGGCGGTGGCTCTGTGGGCTGTGCTCGGAGGCGGTGAGGGACGAGGTGGCCAAGAAGGGCGGCGGCGGCGCCCTGGAGGAGGCCGTCAGGGACCACATGTCGTTCTGCGGCAAGTTCAGTAGGAAGAACCCGGCGTTCCGCGTCGCTGACGGCATGCGGCAGATGCTGCGGCGGCGGTCCAGCGACATCTCCACATCCTCCGGCGCGTCCTGAACAAGAAGCACCTAGGAGGAGAATGGTCTGAGATCTGAAGAAGAAGAAAGCCAGTGAGCAATGGCGGCGCCGCAAATCGAAGCCTTGCTGCTTTTAGTAGTTGTCGCTGGCGCTAGCTAAGCTGCAACTTAGCGCGATTTTTAACCTCGAATCCGCATGCCTCGTGGAGAAGGTCTCCATTGAGGTGTGCCAAGTTAAGCCTTCTTTGGCCTGGAAGATGGCTTCTTTCTTGAAAGTTCAAATTTTGGCTGTAGCGAGACTGAGATCAGTACATGATTTGTACAAGGAGATTAGTCGAATTTGAACCAATCTTGTAATGTAGCATTCCGCTTCCCTGGTTTCATGAATTGAATTTATTTTTTCTACCATTTCTTAAGCATCTGCCATGGTACCATCATTCATTGGAAACTTGTTGCATTCTCTGCTTCCTGATCATGGACTGGACCCATCTATTTCACACCCAAAAAATCAAAATCAAATTAGATTGTCTCACTTAGGAAAACCGCTTGTAGTGATTACCATTGTAGTTGTGCTTTATGTTTCTGAATTTTGATACGCATGTGCAGAAGAATGAGATGAAAAAAAGTAAATGTTACATTTCAGTCAGATACAGCTTTCATTCAAGCTAGTGATGTGAGTTGTTCTCTTTTTAGTTTTTACCCGGTAAATGCATCTCCTGAAGAGATTTAGTTATTTAGACAGCTGATTGGTAAGAATAATAACTGGGTAGTAAAATGCACTGATTGGTAAGAATAATTACTTTGCTAATGGATTTATAGTTAGTCAGAAAACCGTCTTTTTTTAGTCTCTACTGCAGCAGTCACTTCAGATTTGGATCAACTGTTCTAGATGCTTACCATCGAGTAGCTACTGCATTAGCATCTTTCCTGTCACAGTTCTAGTGAGCATTATTATGTTGGCTCAGTTCCCATGATCAGCATGCAAAGCCAAATGACAATCATGAAAGGAAGATGCTTGCTCCAAATCAGCAAAAAGGGGAAATTAAAAATTGTGCCAATAGAGGGACAGATGCTGAGTAGGACATAGGTGCTTAGCTCGGCACTGTGAAGGCATAAGTCGCTCATGAGACGGATAATATGTCATTTTGCACTTATGGATCATGTTGGGGGAGTGCCCCCATCTTGGCCCAGTTGGCTAATTGCACCAAGAGGTCTAATAATCGTGTGACCACATGGCTGACCTAAGAGGGTCACAAGAGAAAGAACGTGACTGACTATACAATTGTAGACCCAGATAGAGGTGTTTATGTAAGCAATCTCTTGATGGCTATAAGTATATGCCTTAAGGCACCATGAGGAGGGAGATAGAGCGCGCGAGACTGACTTTGTTCTACCGTTGACTTCATCAATTCCGTACACTCACAAGTAGCATAGAATACATACATACATACATACATACATACATACATACATACATACATACATACATACATACATACATACATACATACATACATACATACATACATACATACATACATACATACATACATACATACATACATACATACATACATACATACATACATACATACATACATACATACATATTCCATTTGTGTTAGTAAACATCGCTACATAACACTGGTGTAGGGTGTCAATCACCCTCGTCAGAGCTCTCAATCTTAAGATAATCATCTAGATGGACATGCGGCCGAGGCCAAAAATTCATCCAAAAGTGCGCAGACTCCACCCAGATCTAGCGATGAATACCATGATGGAGAAGGCGTTCTGCGATTAGGGTTAATCTTCATTGAGTACCTGCCCAAACAAGACACAATAACCGAAAACGCCAAGCGAAGCAGATAGACAAAGCTAGAGAAGGATAAATACATTTCCCAAAAAGGATACTATGACACAAGCATCAAACATGTTTGCTAACATCACAAAAACAAAGAAGGGCAAGCCCAAAGGTATACCACACTGCACCCTACCGCCTACACACCACGACAGACACGAAGGGATGGGACGACCTCACACCTATTGATGGATCTCCGCAATGGCTACGCCAGAGGTGCGTCATAGTGTCAACTCTCCAAAGCATGTTCCCACCTCTATAGCTGCTCCAAGGGCAGATCGCAATGACACCTTCACGGCAACCTCGCTTAGAAATCTCTAGATGCATTCGCAGAGTGCGCAGCCGGAGTGCCTCATCGTGTGAATCACGTGCATCATTGTCGTGTTTCCAGGCGTGGGTCTGCCAGCTCGCCCACATGTCGCCCACGTGTTGACACTATCGGACACGCAACAAGCCAAGGAGTATCTGCGTCATGACTTGTGAGCAGTCGTCTCCGTACGCACGAGCCACCCTTAGAGAGAGTGCTGACGCATCGCGGATGCACCGAATGCTACTCACAAGTCCTCTGGCCCGTGTGAGTGTGGGGGACTTCGATTGTGAGATCCACCAGCGTGGCTTCCAAGGATTGCATGGCCTCCCACACCGACACTGCAGACTGGTCATGGAGATGATGGCCCTCCGCTAGCTCCGCCAACAACCGGCCCTTCTCCTTCTCGAGAGTAGTGAGCTGTTGCAGGAAGTTCCACCTTTCCTCTACGGCACGAGCGTTGGCTTGAGTTATAGCCACCTCTGTAACAGCAAGGACCTTCATGCCCTGTCATAAGAAAGTGGATACGATGCTTGCGCTCAGTGTCAAGGACCATCGCCTCCTCCCTAGCCTTGTGAGCAGCGGCGAGTGCTGCCTGGGCATCCTCCTTAGCCTTGCGAAGTGTGTCGACTTTGTCCTACGCTGCGTGTAGCTTCTCCTACAAACTTGAAGCCTCCCAAAGCATGGTTGTTTGAAGCGCCCGTGCTACAGCAACTATCTATAAGAAGGGAGGCTGGTATACCCTTGCTTCACTGGCCTCCAGGACTGAAGAGGAGTTCCGTGCTGCACGAATGGAGGTACCTTCAGTCAAGGGCCAGGTCCATGCACTCCGCCGTGGTGTGCAGGGTATGGAGCACCTCTGGTAGGGGGACTTCGCCCATGACTTCCGTCATGCCGGTTTGGGATGTGGCCGTAGTCCATGAGGTGTCCTCTATAGCAAGACTGACTTTGAGTCCTTGGCCAAGGTCTTGGCTGGATGACTGTTGCTTCACCGCTAGAGAGGAGGGTGCCGCTAATGCGGGCGATAGTGTAAAGGTGCATAGCGGGGACAGCCGCGTGAAGTCCTAGGAACAAAAAGAGGAGCTCGAATTTGGAACATGCTGGATAGAGTTAGGCATGGGCTTGTTGTCTTCACCTCGCGCGAGGATCCCTTTGGCAGGCGTCATCGTTCGAGGGCCTACTATGGTGATCGAGGGGGTGGAGGCGTGCTACCCTCAGAGCTGGAATCCTCATCTAGCATGCCCACCGTAATGCACAACCCCATCCTAGGGGCCGCTGTGGGGGTCTCTAGCCAAGTGCATTTCACAGGACGGCCCGGCGAGGTCAAGGGGGCAGGCTACACAAGGGGCAAAGAAGCCATCAAGGCAGCCAGCAAAGGGTCCGAAGTGCACCCTCTGGGCGCGCTAGACTCACATGCCCTTGGACCATCGGTGGGCCAGCCCTCACCTAGGTACAGGAAAAAATATACCACAACTCAACCCGACACTTTCGCCAAATGGTACTACCACACTTATATCTGTGGTATTTTCATAAAGTGGAACTATTGCACTAATACTTGCAATACTTCCGATTTTCTTGATATTTCTAAAAAACAGTTCAAATCAAATGTAATCTTTGCAAAATCAATTGACCACTCCATAAACATTATAATAGTTTTTCACAACAGTATCATGAATCTTCTTACATAGTCCTTCACATGAGGTAAAGCATTATTTCCTACTCCGTTCCAACTTCCGTGTTACATTCCATAGCATTGCCAGCTCTGCTTTGTTATTTGTTGTGAGGCGACGTACATGTAGGTGAATTGGAACCGGCAAAAAAAAAAGGACTCTTAACTCGGTAGATATATTTACAATTTGTACTTTACCATATTTTCATACGAATCTGTCAATGAGATAGAATTTTAGATATTTAGCTGAGATAGAATTTTAGATATTTAGCTTTTCTTTGTTGGCTTTCAGCTAAAGCTAAAAGTGTATATTCTAAACGATGTTATGACTTATTTGATGCTTTGCAAAGGCTATACAGCAAAAGCATGACATGTTTTGGGAATTTGATAGATCAAACGATGAGTGCTTTGCTATTGTTACTAACAGGAATCACCTACTCTTATTATACCTTTGGGTTATGCTTTTTACAGCCCAACCCTTATGTTTTTCTACTTCCCGTCTTTCATTCAATTTCGCTATCTAGATTTATCGAATCCCATTAACTGCGACAACAATATAACCTTCATGTACTATTTGCTTTATGGTTCCGCAGAGGAAGAAACAAAGGAGAGCTACTGATGGAGGTGAAATAGTGTCGCTTGTGAAGAACTACGAAGCCTTTTTTGTGTTCGCTGCAGAAAAAGAACTTTCTCCTTTCTATAGCTATCCGAAACGAAATCACAGGTATCCCACCTTGGGTATCTGCGTTTACATTTTCCTTCTCCTCTGTGTTTTCCCACTGATACTGCTAACTTTTGTCATACTTATATTCGTTTGTGCTACACATGACTTTACCTCATCATCTCCACAGAAACATGTTGCTATAGAGGCCGGATTTTATATCCTTTATCTAAAAAGAAACATGTTGCTGAACCTGAAGATCCTCCTATGTGTACAACCAAAAAACAAAAGGTATGCCATTAGTTCTACTCTTCTAGAACAATCTTTTGCAACAGGACAGCCTTCCAACATATAACATCAGCGGAATCACAAGCAGCTATCAATCGGTGCTGGTGTCACAGCCAGCACCTTTCTGCCAGCACTGATGTCTCAGCAGCTGAAAAATCTCCGGAGCTGCATGCTGAACAGTTAGTAACACCATCAACACCTTAGATTCTTCAGAATAGGCTTAGAACAGTTGGTTTCAGAATGGAGATTACACACAAAAAGCAGGGCAGGAAACATTGGACATATGGCTACTTTTTTGTACCCATGCAGGAATAATCCCTTCAACTGCTTGTCAAGAAATGCAAACTAGTGACTACTGACTACAAAGAACCCCAGAAGTCCAGAACACCATACACGACTAAAGAACCACATGCCTAGCACCACATCAAGAGAACAACCTTCAATGGGTAAATATTAATACAAAAAGAAAATGGTCGTTGAACGTAAACTGTTCCTTTCAACCCACCCCAGTACCCTGTTCAGATGAATCTGACAGCATCCATGTTTCCCATACAAGTACTACAAGCTAGTGTCTACAACCATGCCTGACACCAGTGCACAGCAACCTGGGGTAGCCAGGAATCATGTGATAGCATCAACAGCATTACCTTGTTAGACGAGACCAAAACAAGAAGCTCCAGGCACTAAAAGGAATGTGGACTAACTTGGTCCGATGTAGCATTTTAGTTCTAATATAACACATAACAGCATTTTAGTTATTACCCACAACACAGTAACATTGTCTGATAACACTGACAGTAAACATAACAGCATCTGCTGATAACAACAGAACATAAACATAAGCAACTAATCAAGCTCGATATTACAAACAACTAAACTGATGCTCTAGCACATACTGCTTGGCTGCTAGATGACAAAACACGTAACACTATTGATCGGTTGGGCTGTGGTTTATGGCTTATTTCACTGTAGCTAGCTGAAATTACACTGTAGATGAAAGTGGCTTATTTGACATAATTAAATTTAAAAAAATTTAAAATAGAAAAAATGGGTTAGCCCATCACGTGTAATGCAAACGAATACGGGAAAAAAGAACCGGTAAAAAAGCTCAAAAAATTAAAAAAATTAGAAAAAAAAGAAATTTAGGAATAGTAAAAAATAAGCCAGAAGTCAGAAGCCGAAACGATCGGGGATAGCAGGTACTTCAACACTGGTAAAAGGGTCTGCAAAGCCAGACCTGCATGAGCACAGCAGTCTAAAATTAGCATCAGCTAAGGAAAAAGCATTTCACAGAAAAACTCAAAAATTCAAGAGGCACACGGCTACCTTGTTGGGGTTTGCATGTTCCGCGGGTCTCCGAAGTCTTTCTTTCTCAAGAGTCAAGATCACTCGAGGCGTGAAGAAAACCAGTACTCTTGAAAGTGATTTGTGAACTTGGAATGAACGAGGATGTGATTGACAAAAGGATTGGTGCTAGATGCAACTTGTGAAGCGACACGAGATGGATTTAGAATGAATGGAGGCGGATAGCATATGACATGCTAGATATGCAACTGAAGGAGAGGGAAGTTAGTTTTGGCAAAAGGGAGCAAGTCGTAAGGGGAGTTCTTCCTTCTTCCACCCAGCTTCTTCCTTCCAAAAAACCAGATGAGCCAGTGAGGAGATATTTTGGTGTTCTTTCCAGAGCACCAGGGAAGTCAGTGTAACATCCCATTTTGGGAATCCTAAGTGCTTGAAATAAAAATACAAAGTTGAATTAAAAACCAAACTCAAAATTCAAATTTGAATTCAAACTCAATTTGAATTTCCAAAATCCGAGGCTCATTTGGGCCTGCCCCAACCCACCTCCAACCTCTCTAGCCCACCTCGCCCATGGTCTTGGCCCAGCCTAGCCCATCTCCTCCCCCTCCCTCTCTGTTGTTGCCCCGTCCCTACGCCGTGCACTCCCGGCCCACGCCCGCTGCACACACGACTAGCGTCACCTCCTCCTATGCGCGCCCCTGAGCTCGCCAGCTCTGTGCTGAACTCGCCTAGGCTCACATTTCTCTCCCTTTCTCTCTTCTCTCCCGTGCACTCAGTGGCGAAGCTAGAGCAAATGGGTGGGGGGGGTGCACAACTTCTGAAACGTGGTGGCGCAGTGGGATTGTTGGGTCGTAATCGTGCTCCTCCCCGCGTCCGTCACACCCACTCCGCGTGCCTAGAGACTGCATGCTCGACCGTCGTGTCTCTGCTGCGCCCACACCATTAAAGGCAAAATTCATCATATACCCTCCTCATAGTTCAGAATCTAGAATATACCCTCCTACACATCAAAATTCATAATATACCCTCCTCCAATCTATTTACTTTACAAAATACCCTTTTTATACCCTCCAATGTATTATACTGTATTTTGGCACCAATGTACCCATTTTACCCCCACCCATCATATTCCCGTGAACGGTTCGAGGCGCTCTCCCGTTACCCCATTCCCATCGCTAGGTTACCCCGACGGTTCGAGCGCGCGGCTGCCCGGCGCGGGCGCCTCAAGGCGCGCGCGCGGCTCTGGCCTGGCGTCGCGGCGGCATCGAGGCGAGGCGCGCGTGGTCTTGAGGCGACGGCGCCGCGGCTTCGAGTGAGGCGCCGCGCTTCCGTGGTTCGAGGCGCGGCGGCCCCGCGCGCGCGGCGCCTCAAGCGCGCGCGGCGGCATCGAGGCAGGCGCCCGCCGGCCGAGACGACGGCGCCGCGGCTTCCAGCGGGCAGCGCGGGCGGATTCAAGGCGCGCGCGCGCGGCGATTCAAGCGCGCGGTGACCCCGGCGCCGCTGCGCGCAGTGACCCTTCCTCCTCTTCTTCTCCTCGCGACTACAACACTCGCTTGTTGTCAAAATTTCTGCGTCAGAGTTGTGGATAAGGTGGGGATGTGGAAGTTCATGGAAAAGCATTGATCATTTCAAGGAATCATATGACTTGCATAGAGGAAAATGTACCAAATGCTATGCCAAGCACATGTCTTGTGAATCACAAGGTTTAATTGATTGGTCTAAACTTGTGATCGATGCTAATGTTGATGAAAATGACGATAGAGATGTTGTTTTGGAAGAAGATGCTATGTATGAGTTTATTGGTTTGAGGGCTGAGGACGAGAGGAGGGAACCAATTGTGAATCCTTTACCTCCGAACTAGAGGCAGAGATAAATGATGCATCAATGGAGGTTGATGACAATGTTGGTGAACACATTGAGTACATGGATGAAGAGAATCCAACGATGAATGTCGGTGATACATATCCAACCATGGAGGCTTTTAGGATGGCAATGAGGCAGTTTGCAATCAAGGGTCAATTTGATATATGCACTGTCCAATCTGATCAGACGAGGTTCAAGGGAAAATGTAAGGGCAAAGGGTGTTTATGGCAAATTAATGCGCATAGTACTATGGATGGGAGAGCCATCAGGGTACTAAAATTTAACACGAACTTAAAATGCTTATTGCTAACTTATAGCGCGCCATTGAGGGGAAATCCAAACCTAGGTGCTAAAGAACTGAAAGGCTAGAAATTGAGCACAAAGTCACTTTGCAGTATGAGACTGTGGGCTGGTCGACTCGCTTGTATAGATTCAGCTCTGTGCTGAACTCGCTAGACCAATTAAAGAAAGCAATTGGAACTCCTCCCACACTTGCTTTGTTCCGATGCATGCAAAGGCCTTGGCTCACAAGTCAACAATTTCAAATGACATCAAGTGTGACTCATTAACAATAATCTAGCTTGTTTCAACAGTTGGATTAAGGAGCTCTCTTTGAGAGGCTCTTCACAAGATGTTGCTGAGGTAATCAAGTAAATGATAACCATGAGGTTGATAGACATGTTGTGGACCTCAACAAACATGAGTGCACTTGTGGTGAATGGCATCAACTGAAAGCCTTGTCCACATGCTTTAGCATTCATCACAATGTAAAGAAGACCAAACATAGAGTTCTTTGTGCACAACTTTACTCGTTGCAAAATTTAGAGCAGATATGAAGGGTGGTGCAACCCATAACTGTAGGAGTCAATGGCCCAAAGTAGTGCTAGACTTTAAATTGCTTCCACCATTAAATAAGAGAGCATCCGTTCAAGGGGCCCTAGAGAAAAGCAAGTCATCAACATCCAAAAACAAGTGAAATGTAGGAGATGTGGAGAGATTGGACATAGATCGATGGATGTCCTTTGAATGCTAATAAGAAAAGGTAATTGACATATTTTTACTCATTTTTGTGCCATAATTGCTTAACTTAGTACTTTGCCTTGTAGGAAAAGGGTAGCAAGCAAAGAAGGAGAAAACACCACCTAAGGAGAAAAAGGGTAGCCTTGTACATCATACCGCTGGCACCCCACCTAGGAGTCCATCACTTTGCCATCTTCTCTACAAAACAGTGCCTATCACTAGAAGGTAAAACAACTTTATAATTGTGCAAGTTATATGTGTTTTAGCAATAGTCAACTAGCTTATGTTGCTAAATCATCCTTTTTAATGTCAACTTAACAGCTAGCTTTAGCAATAGTAACTGAAAGAACCTCACAAGCAACAAACATGCGAAGAAGAAAAGACTGAAATTGGTTGAAAATCGCTAGCTAATGTCTTGTTGAAACCTCCTGTATTTTGCTTTTGTAATTTGTATGGTCTCGCATCTTGTATTACAAATGCCTTTTGTATTGAAGCAAACTATTAGCTCATTATGCCTTGTACTGGGAGCAAACTCTTGGCTCATGCTATTTTGCTTTGTATCCGCAGCAAATTATGGGCTTGTAATGGAGATGCATTATGCTAGTAGGAAATTGTTGGCTTATTAACTGTGTTGTGCTAGCTGGGAGCAAATTATGGGCTCATTATGCATTATGCAAATTATGTTGTTTCCAAACTATTACTAGCTCAAGTGCACTTGAAACTTATCTTTTGTTCCTGTTGATAGATTGCAAGTATTTGTTGATTGGAAAAATTTATTCTCTTGTTGGTGATGAATGGTAAAATGATGCACAAGCTTTGCTCAGGGGTATTTCGGTCATTTCAAGTGATATAAATATAAAGAATGTGCACAAACTTTAATCAGGGGTATTTTGGTCATTTCAAGTGATGGAATACACAAGAATATGAAGAAATACAATGAAAAGGTATAAAGAGGGTGTTTTGTAAAGCAAATAGATTGGAGGAGGGTATATTATGAATTTTGATGTGTAGGAGGGTATATTCTAGATTCTGAACTATGAGGAGGGTAGATGATGAATTTTGCCACCATTAAATGGCTTCCCTGTGCTGTGTTGTGCATTGATCCACGCCACCCTCGACCACCGTGACCTCCCCTGTGCACAAACAATGTCACGTCATGCCCTCCTTGTTATCTTGCTAACCATTGCCCCATGGTTATTTAAGCCCAAGCTGTGGTCCCCTAATCCTCCTCTCACCTTGCCATTGCCCTCTCGTTCCTCGCCTTGGCCTTGCCAAGCTCCCTTCGATCTCGTTGTCATCACTGCTCATCTCCGCTCGGGCCTCACCGTTGCCAGCTCCCTCCGGTGAGTCCAACGCCTCACCAAGCAATCCCTTGTGTTGGTCTCACTCCTTTCTTCTGACTCCCTTCTTCTCTAACTTCGGTGCCCGGTTGATCCATCACCTCTCCGACCAATTCCTCCCACCCAGAGCTACCTTGGGACATCCTTCGTCAATCCCCATCACCAGATTGGACCACTGTCGCCTCCACGTCGCTGGTGCCATGCTCCTCCCTTGCGCCGCCTTGGCCTCTCGCTGCCAAGCTACTCCGACCTTCCTCAGACCCCCAGCAACCTCTCTGGTAGGTCCCCCCTCACCCCGTAGATGCTTCCCATGTCTTTACATAGCTTGCTGCATTACCAGCGCCATGGTCACTACCATGGTGGCCATGCATGAGCCGCGCCCCTCACCGTTGCGCCGCCTCTTCGGTGCACCTCCGGTGAAGCCGCAGCTACCCCTAGGTGCAGTATGGCATGGGCAACCCATTTTTCACCTTGCCGACGACCGCCATGGCTCCCTTTACCAGCGACGAGCCACACTCAGCTCGGTAGGAAGAAGACACCACTGTAACACGTGATTATATTAGTTTAAATCTAAATTAAGTTAATGACCATCATTAAGTTTTGTTAATCTCTCACTGTCCCGTGGGCCCTCTTTCTTTAAGTTAGTTGTTGACCAGTGACATGTGGGCCCTCGCCCTTTTAAAAATCCTGTTAAAACTGGTTAAATGAAGTGGAGCCACTGAACCCTCTTTACTGTGTCGTGCATAGTGCTCGGCCCCATATGTCCATGTCTGATCTTTTTCCTTTACCTTTAGAAAATTAATTTAAACCCCATGGACCCTACCTTCAGCCTCTGTAACCTTTTCCAGTAAAGTATTAAATAAAAAATGAAATTAATTCGTTGGACCGCACCTATTGGTGAGAGTACCCTCCTTCCTCTATTTATTTTGGGATTTAATCTGTGGGGACCCTGGGTGCAGGAGACGCCCATATATGTATATATGTATATGTATATATATATGTATAAGCGAGGCATAAAAAGTTTGTACACATAAGGCCAACTAGCCAATTAGCACTAGAGTCTTGAATAAAATACAACATAAGCCTAACAACAAAAGTATCCAGTGATTTGCCCTCATAACACGCAGTCAACTGATTATAGTTAAACCCTAGAAAGACGCCTTGTCAAATTCCCTAGTGCCAGGGGCAAAGTACACATCTCAGGCACGTAATCTTCATTCTCTAATCAATAATAATTTAAGCAAAGTTGAGTATATTGTGTACTTAGTAAGACATGTAGTGTATCGTAAAATTTTACATATATGCAAGGCTGTCACAGGATAAGGCTCTATGCTAAGTTATTTTCAGCATAAAGCAGATTTCATTTTTGCATTATCAATAAGTAATAATTTGCAAATGAAATAGTAAAGAGCATTTGACATGTAATAAAATAACATTTGTATAATTTCCATAACAGTAGATCAAACCCATTCACAGCCTTCCTCAGCTGAGAACAATGCACAAATCCTACCCATGGGCAGGGCACATGGAAGACACATACATGCCATCACATATGTTCAGTGAAACAGTTTTGAAAAGAAAAACTACACCTATTACGGTTGCATCCAAGTATGTTCATGACCGCGAGCTGGCTATTTAAATAGTTTTTAACATTCTGCAGAGGTTGTAGAGCTTTACCCATACAAGATAATCAAATACACTATCGGCCATTACACACATCCTTAGGCATGCGATGATAGTGATTATCATAAAGCTTTTAGGTCATCTAGTCCAAATCTTGCACCAACATAGTGAATGGACAAGCCCTCACTTGGGTATGTCAAGTAAGCCGCATAACATACCCTCACATTAGTGGATTTTGTCCCTTTGGTGAGGTATTCAGCGTTGTATTAGTGGACCTTGGTCCCAACACCTTGTAAAGGGAGCCTCTACGAACCAAATTGTTCCACGGAGTGCTCTTACTAGTTCCGTGCCTACCATAATGTAAGACTAGACTTAGACAACTTAATTAGCTAAATGTCAGAGCCCATATAGCATATGTGGTTGTACGGTATGACTTAGATGTGTGGCAATAATGTTCGGTCCTTAATTGACCCGGGCGAGAATCTCCCCTTACATACATGCGAGGTTCCGCCTCACATTCAACAGTTTAACATATAACTCACCCGCGTCCAAAGAACTATGTTTTTAATTTTGTTTTACACCAATCTAGTAAAGGTTCCTCCTCTAGTCTAACATATTGAAACCATCCATATCCATGTGCAAATTTTTTCAAAATATCAAACTTAGTGAAAGATATTACGGCGCTAAGCATCTAGACCATATATCAATGTAATATTCCCAATTGACAATATGTATTGTCTAAACTATATCCTAGAGGTTATAACAGTGAGGAGATAAAATTTTTAAGGATGTTCAATGCATACGAGCGGTTGTAACTACCCTTTCCCATAGTATAGCAATTTTAATGGAATATACATGCGTGCATAATAGATTTTACAAATAATATACAATAATTAAAATACTAGGATCAACATGGTCAAAGGGGGTGCTTGCCTTGCGCCTGTTGCTCAGTGAATGTTTTCGATGCGTTCTCAGCGTTGTCTGGCATGGAGCTGTCTATCCGATAAAATCTAGATAAACATAAATAAGAGCCAAATAAATTGGGATAAGACTAAAATATTTTTGTACAATCAAGAAGATCATGATTTTAGAACAATTTAGAAATAAAGATCACTAAATTTGGAGTTTGTATATAAAAGTTATAAGCGTTTGAGTTTTGCCATGGTTTAAATTATCTCTTCTCGGTTTGTACAGTACTCTTTATTACTACTAACATTCTTTGGCCGGTAAGGTACTTGGACACTCCGACTACTGAATACCGACTACCAACCATGGCGCTTTGACTACACAGGTCTTTGGAGCATCGAATGAGTACTATAGTTTCAACTACCGACTACGTTTTGTAGTTTATGACCATATGACCACTTACAGCTATCGACCACTGGAGCCTACGACCACTATAGCTACCGACAACTAGGGCTTATGACTATTATACTTAAGACCGATCTATTGTTTGTCAGGACCGGTTTACTGCACTTACGATCAATCTACTGTATCTCACGACCAGTTTACTACACTTACGACCGATCTACTATAGTCGATGGTTATGAGTCAAGCTAAGGTCAAAGATTTTGATACAGCGATGGTGAAAGATGTCAACTTTGGTAGCGGTCGAAAGTCTCGACACGGCAGCGTACAAGATCTTGACACAGCAGCGGTCGAAGGTTTTCGACAACTGTAGCAGTTGAAGATGTCGACACCAGCGACGGTCGAAGATTTCGACGACAACAACGGTCGAAGGCTTTCGACATCGGTTGTGGTTGAAGATTATGACAATTCCACCGGTGTGAATTTCCCGCCGTGGTCAGTTCAGAGCACCTTCAGCTTACGCCCTGACTCCACCTCCACCATGGCTTGAAAGCACTTGATGGCCGCTGGAGCTTGGTCCTTGCCTACAAGGAGACTGAGCCACATGTAGCGGCTCAGATCATCCACAAGCAGCAAGAAGTAGCTGTTGCTGCTCGGTGTCGTTGGCGTGATCGACCCATAGAGATCACTGTGGACGAGATCAAGGACGTTGCTTCCCGGTGAGACAACTGTCATAGACTTGATCCACTGATCAATCTGCGACAGCCCTCGCATCATGTCGCATTGTTCAAGCTTGCACAGAGCCTGAAAATTCAATGACCATACCTTGCGTGCCACTACCACGCCTCCTTTGAGCTCCTTGCCAACAAGCACTACTGCACAAAGCTGGACTTTTTTGTCATTCTTTATGCAAAGCTGCCCTCTTTTGTCATGTCTCTGAGCAAAGCTGCCCTCTTTTGTCATGTCACTGCGCAAAGCTGCCCGCTTTTGTCATTTCTCTGTGAACCCTAGCTGTATATGTGCGTGCCACTACCACGACGGCTAGCCACGTCCGTGGTGGCCCCCTCAGGAATACTCTATGTGGATGTCACGGGGCTCATTTGGCATATAGGCAACGAGGTGTATGGTTGTACCTTGTAACAGTACGCACGCTTTCTACGATATGGAGTAAAGAGAGTGATTAAGTTAGTAATGTGTCGTATTTTATTTCTTGTGTTCGTTGTTGTATTGATGGTGTGGCGCTGGGGCTGTTGTTTTGATTTATTTTCTTGCCTGGAGTACTTTCTATATTTTCCGTATGTGCAATGTATGTGTTGTTTCGTGTTGTTAGTGCGTGAAGCCATCTTATTGTGTGGTATCTGTGAGTGAGGCCCCCCACTGAGCCTATAAGAGGGAGCCATTCCTCACCTGGTCCCTTGCATTGTTCTCTCTCACCTCCTGAAATAGTTGTTCCTAATCTGTGTACTTTTCTTTCGTGCTCACTCCCTCGGACGCCGATAAGAGTCAGCTCAGCACCTCTTCATCAGCATCCACGGTGATTTGCCCAAAATACAACACGGTTGTTAGATGTAAGACCTCACACATGGCCGCGAATCCTAGCCGCCACTACTACAAGTGCCCCTTTCACTCGGTGAGTAAGATTGTTTCGAGTTCTTCCAAATTGTGCTGGTATGTTTCAAAATCTTCTTCTCATGGAATCGCAGGAAGCCCCCGGCGGTTGCTGATTCTGGGTGTGAGAGGATGAAATGGGCACAAGAACATACATTGTTTGCCATGAGAGAGTTGTCGTGGGGGGTTGCGACCCGTCCAGATGCGGCATCGTTTCAATAGACTGGAGTGGAAGATAAATTTAATGTTGTGTGTTATTTTCTTTCTTGTGTTTATGGTTATCGTGAAGTTGTAGTGTTGGAGGTTGTTCTCGTCTATGTTGGTAATGTTTTATGCTATGTTGTATCTTGCGTTTGTTGTTATCGTGTCTTCTCCCGCTGGAGAGTTAATCTATGTATGTGTAATGCATGCTGTGAGCTACAGTGCCCACATGTGTGCATACTCGTCATATTAGAATGATGCCTTAATTGTAGTTAAAATAATTTCGTAAGCACATTGCAGTACGAACACAAGAATCTTCGTAAATGATTGCAGGAAACCATGCGACACTACAACAGCTCAATTACAAAAATTCATTGTGCATCTCGTCGTCGCCTCCTCGGATGGCGTATGTGATCCTCTGAGAATGTGAACCTGCTAGGGGAGTGCGGTGCATCTCGAAGGTCGTACTGCGAGGCCTGCGTCCGAGGCGTTGGTGGGTACAACTCCGTGGAGAGTTGCGACGGATAGTCGAAAATAGAGTTGACCCATTCGGAGGAGGGGTCTATGTCCTGCTCAGATAGTACAGCTGAATTAGGCCATGGAAAATATAAAATGTTTATAATGAGTAGTAATATCATAAGGCATTTATCTGGGAAGTCTGAAACGCAGATGGCCCACCGTGAACTTCGTGGCCCTGTTGCTCCGTGACTCTCTGCAATTCTTTTGCGATGCGATTAGATGGCATTGAAATACACATGTCATGTTTACTACGTTAGTACATATCGGTGCATGCGGCTGTCCGAATGACGATGACGTTGGGAAATCACGCATGTACTCCTGCACTGTGTAACCTTGGTAGATCGCCGAACCACTCGTCCGCCCTGCGGGTGGGTGACCGCCATGCGCGAATGTGGGGAATGTCACCGCCGGTTGCTACTGCGAGTCAGGGTCGCTTTCTGCAGAGAACTCTCGTTGCCTTGCAGAGAATGTTCGGTCCACCGCCGCCCTCCGTGATGACGATGGCTGTACCAATGTGCTATCCTATCACAAGTGCTGCACGAAAAAACTGTGGTTAGACATAACTGACAATCGAGTGGACGAACAAACTGTTGGCAAATGTCGTACTGTTGGTCCGAAGCGCTGGGAGGACGAGCGAGCGCAGCTGGGATGACTGCCGGACTGCGACGGACGTGCTGATGGTGGTGTTGACGGCGGTGCTGACGGGAGTGGTGCAGCCTGCTATCCTCTGTGGAGGCGTCATGCATGTACATCATCCCTGTGCCGACTACAGCTCATGGTCCTGATCGCAGACCTTGCATCATCGTAGATGGTACGCACCGAAGCTAGCAGCCGATCCGTGGAGCCGCCCCTCCCACGCTGGAGAATCTAAGCAGCCTCGTTCTGGATACGATGCATGCACTCGTACTGTAGGAAAACAAACAATGAGTTAAAATGTACTGCAGGTAAACAAAGAATGAGTTAAAATGTCTTGCCGCACAGGGTACACTGAGACTAGTCTCGTACCGCCTCGTCGTCTCGTGCAGCTCGATGACGGTCCGGCCCTGCCCGTATGGCAGCCTCGTGCGCGACCTCTGCAGGATGGTGTGGGGCAGGCGCAATAAGACTGCTGCGGGTGCGTGGAACGTATCACTCTAGGTACGTACTATATGTGTTGAGGTCGTATGGCCGAGTCTCGTCCACAACATCCATGCTCACCGAGTCACGCCACAGGTTTGTCCACGACCGCCGTGTGCCCCTCCAGTCGTCATCCCGGTGCTCTCTTCTTGTTTGCCTGCAAGTTAGTACACACATTACACAATTAGTACTAACGACACATTACTACATTGCGTACAGTTGCCATGCAATGACTTACTGGTGGGCCTTCGGTGGTAGTGGCCATCCTGGGAGGGGTGGCACGTGTTGGTGGAGGCCAAACTGCCTCATGACTCTCTGCGGGTTGTATGGCTCGACGATGTGGGAGAAGACGAGGTGGCAGGTCGATAACCAGTACGTGTGGTCTTGGTGGCACTGAGATGACAACCTGTTGGGGGCTATCCTCTGAATGAACTCTGCAGTCCATGGCCACCAGACTATGTCGCCCTCATGAAGAGTCTCGAACTGGTTATGAAACTCTGGGTACACACGCCTCGGTCTCTCCCTAGCCCACCGTAGCTGACCATGTGTCCAACGCGTCCCCATAGTCGGCCCATTAATGGGGTCATCACCATCAGCCTGATCGTAGAACTCCGGGCTAAGCTCGTGAGGGTGCACGGAACTCCCGAAGTAATGCCTCCCAACTGAGAAGTGCTCCCAAGACCAGTACTGTAGGAGCACGCAGCACACTGCCAAGATCGGCTCGGCGCGGCGCGATGCTGCGAGGCATCACACAAGCCTCGATGCGTGGCGCTAAGGACTCAGATCTCGGTGTCTTTGCGCACTGGCGGGCGGACATCGCCAGGACTCCACAAGGTGTATGTAGCTAGGGTGCACGGAGACTCTTGTGGTGGTAGGAAACAAGACCCACCCGAATAAAAACAGGAGGTATGCGATGAGGTGCGTCCGCACGACCTCAGGAGCATGCACGGGGCAGGGCATGAACTGTCGTAGCCACGAATGTGGCACACCAGACACGTTGTCTGGGATCGGGTGACCGAACCAGACAGCCAGGGTGACCTTCCAGTTTGCCGCCCTAGGGGGTGGCACTACTGCTGCACCACGGAGGGGTAGACCTGTCAACATGGACACGTCCTATAGTGTAACAGTCATCTCGCCTCACTGGAAGTGGAAGGTGTGAGTTTCCAGTCTCCAACGATCCACGAGTGCGGACAGCAACACCGCATCGAACTGCAACGCATACGGCACATCCAGCATGCGAGCATCTCCTACCGATGCTCACACATCCAGCATGCTGGATGTGCTGTATGCATTGCAATTCGATGCGGCGCTTGTTGGATGTGCCATATGCGTTGCAGTTCGATGCGGCGTTGCTGTCCGCACTCGTGGATCGTTGGAGACCGGAAACTCGCACCTTCCACTTCCGGTGGGGCGAGATGACTGTTACACTTCAAGACGTGTCCATACTCACAGGTCTACCCCTCCGTGGTGCAGCAGTAGTGCCACCCCTCAGGGCGGCAAACTAGAAGGTCGCCCTGAGTGTCCGGTTCGGTCACCCGATCCTAGACAACGTGTCTGGCGTGCCACATTTGTGGCTACGATAGTTCATGACCTGCCTCGTGCATGCTCCTAAGGAGATCGTGCGGACACACCTCATCGCATACCTCCTGTTTTTGTTTGGGTGAGTCTTGTTTCCTATCACCACTGGAGTCTTCGTGCACCTTAGCTACATACACCTTGCGGAGTCCTTGGCGGATGCTGGCCCGCCAAAGCCGCAGCTACCGGGATCTGAGTCCTTAGCGCCACGTACTGAGGCTTGTGTGATGCCTCGCAGTGTACTGCGGCCAGCGAGCCGGTCTTGGCAGTGTGCTACGTGCTCCTACAGTACTGGTCTTGGGAGAACTTCCTGGTTGGGAGGCCTTACTTCGGGAGTGCCGTGCACCCTTACGAGCTCAGCCCAGAGTTCTACGATCAGGCTGATGGCGATGACCCCATTAATGGGCCGACTATGGGGACACGTTGGACACATGGTCAGCTGCGGTGGGCTAGGGAGAGACCGAGGCGTGTGTACCCAGAGTTCCATAACCAATTCGAGACTATTCATGAGGGCGACATAGTCTGGTGGCCATGGACTGCAGAGTTCATTCAGAGCATATCCCCCAACGGGTTGTCATCTCAGTGCCACCAAGATCACACATACTGGTTGACGACCTTCCACCTCGTCTTCTCCCACATCGTCGAGCCATACAACCCGCAGAGAGTCATGAGGCAGTTTGGCATCCACCAACACGTGCCACCCTTCCCAGGATGACCACTACCACCGAAGGCCCACCAGTAAGTCATTACACGGTAATTGTACGTAATGTAGTAATGTGTTGTTAGTACTAATTGTGTAATGTGTGTACTAACTTGCAAACAAATAAGAAGAGGGCACTGGGGTGACGACTGGAGGGGCACACAGCAGCCGTGGGCAGACTTGTGGCGTGACTTGGTGAGCACGGAGGTTGTGGACGAGACTCGGCCATACGATCTCGACACATACAGTACGTACCTAGAGTGGAACATTCCACGCACCCGTAGCAGGCTTACTAGGCCTGCCCCACACCGTCCTGTAGAGGTCGCACACGAGGCTGCCATACGGGCAAGGCCGGACCGTCATCGAGCAGCACGAGACGACGAGGCGGTACGAGACTAGTCTCAGTGTACCCTGTGCGGCAAGACGTTTTAACTCATTCTTTGTTTACCTGCAGTACGTTTTAACTCATTGTTTGTTTATTTGCAGTACGAGTGCATGCATCGTATCCAGAACGAGGCTGCTTAGATTCTCCAGTGTGGGAGGGGCGGCTCCACGGATCGGTCTGCTAACTTCGGTGCGTACCATCTATGATGACGCAAGGTCTGCGATCAGGACCATGAGCTGTAGTCGGCACAGAATGATGTACATGTATGATGCCTCCACAGAGGACAGCAGGTAGCACCACTCCCGTCACCACCGCCGTCAGCACCATCGTCAGCACATCCGTCACAGTCCGGCGGTCGTCCCAGCTGCGCTGCTCGTCCTCCCAGCGCTTCAGACCAGCGGTACGACATTTGCCAACAATTTATTTGTCCACTCAATTGCCAGTTATGTCTAACCACAGTTTTTTCGTGCAGCACTTGCGACAGGATAGCACGTTGCTATATCCATAGTCATCACGAAGGGCGGCGGTGGACCGAACATTCTCTGCAAGGCGATGGGAGCTCTCTGCAGAAAGCGACCCTGACTCGCAGTAGCAACCGACGGTGACGTTCGCCACATTCGCGCATGGCGGTCAGTCCACCCTACAGCGGGACGAGTGGTTCGAGCAGACCTACCAAGGTTACACAGCGCAGGAGTACATGTGTGATTTCCCAACGTCATCGTCATTTGGACAGCCGCATGCACCGGTATGTACTAGCGTAGTAAACATGATATGTGTATTTCAATGCCATCTAATTGCATCGCAAAAAAATTGCAGAGAGTCACAGAGGAACAGGGCCACGAAGTTCACGGTGGGCCATCTACGTTTCAGACTTCCCAGGTAAATGCCTTATGATATTACTACTCATTATAAACATTTTATATTTCCCATAGCCTAATTCAGCTGTACCATCTGAGCAGGACGTAGACCCCTCCTCCGAATGGCTCAGCTCTAGTTTCAACCATCCGTCGGAACTCTACATGGAGTTGTACCCACCACCGCCTCGGACACAGGCCTCGCAGTACAACCTTCAAGATGCACCGCACTACCCTAGCATGTTCACATTCTCAGAAGATCACATACACCATCAGAGGAGGCGACGACAAGATGCACAATGAATTTTTGTAATTGAGCTGTTGTAACGTCACATGGTGTCCTGCAATCATTTACGAAGATTCTTGTGTACGTACTGCAATGTGCTTACGAAATTATTTTAACTACAATTAAGGCATCATTCTAATATGACGAGTATGCACACATGTGGGCACTGTAGCTCACAGCATGCATTGCACATACATAGATTAACTCTCCAGCGGGAGAAGACAGGATAACAACAAACACAAGATACAACATAGCATAAAACATTACCATCATAGACGAGAATAACCTCCAGCACTACAACTTCACGATAACAATAAACACAAGAAAGAAAATAGCACACAACATTAAATATATCTTCCACTCTAGTCTATCGAAAGGATGCCGCATCTGGACGGGGTCGCAACCCCCCACAACAACTCTCTCATGGTGAACAATGTCTGTCCTAGTGCCCATTTCATCCTCCCACACCAAGAATCGGCAACCGCCGGGGGCTTCCTGCGATTCCATGAGAAGAAGATTTTGAAACATAGTAGCACAATTTGAAAGATCCCGAAACAATCTTACTCACCGAGTGAAAGGGGCACTTGTAGTAGTGGCGGCCAGGATTCGCGGCCGTGTGTGAAGTCTTACGTCTAACAATCGTGTTGCATTTTGGGCAAATCACCGTGGGTGTCGATGAAGAGGTGCTGAGCTAACTCATATTGGCGTCCGAGGGAGTGAGCACGAAAGAAACGTACATAGATTGGGAACAACTACTTCAGGAGGTGAGAGAGAACAATGCAAGGGACTAGGTGAGGAATGGCTCCCTCTTATAGGCTCAGTGGGGGGCCTCACTCACAGATACCACACAATAAGAAGGCATCACGCACGAACAACATGAAACAACACATACATTGCACATACAGAAAATATAGAAAGTATTATAGGCAAGAAAATAAATCAAAACAACAGTCCCAGCGCCACACCATCAAAACAACAACGAACACAAGAAATAAAATACAACACATTACTAACTTAATCACTCTCTCTATTCCATATCGTAGAAAGCGTGTGTACTGCTACAAGGTACAACCATACACCTTGTTACGTATATGCCAAACGAGCCTCGTGGCACCCACATGGAGTATTCCTGAGGGGGCCGCTTCGGACGTGGCTGGCCGTCGTGGTAGTGGCACACACATATGCAGTTAGGGTTCACGCAGAGAAATGACAAAACGGGCATCTTTGCGCAGTGATATGACAAAAGAGGCCAGCTTTGCCTAGAGACATGACAAAAGAGGCCAGCTTTGCGTAGAGAATTGACAAAAGCGGCCAGCTTTGCGTAGTGACATGACAAGGCCAGCTTTGTGTAGAGAAATGACAAAAACGGGCAACTTTGCGCAATAACATGACAAAACAGGCCAGTTTTGCGCAGTAACATGACAAAAGAAACCAGCTTTGCGCAGTGACATGACAAAAGATGCCAGCTTTGCATAGAGACATGACATAAGCAGTCAGCTTTGCGCAGTGACATGACGAAAGAGGCGAGCTTTGCCTAGAGAAAAATGACAAAAGAGGCCAGTTTTGCCCAGAGACATGACCAAAGAGGCCAGCTTTACGCAGTGACATGACAAAAGAGAGCAGCTTTGCATAAAGAATGACAAAAGAGGCCAGCTTTGCGAAGTGACATGACAAAAGAAACCAGCTTTACGTAGTGACATGACAAAAGTGGGCAGTTTTGCGCAGTGACGTGACAAAAGAGGACGGTTTTGTGCGGAGATATGATAAAAGAGGCCAGCTTTGCGTAGCGACCAAAAATAAATCACATGCCTACCCTTTGGCTTATAAAATGAGGTGCAATGCATCTGCAAGAGAACACTACACAATCTAACACTACATTATACCTTTCTTCTCCACGTCGGGATGGAAAACAAGCAGTTAAAGGAATTTCAGAAATTCCATAACAAGCTATCGGAGATATTCAAGAAGAATCGGGAGGAGACCCGCAAGAAGGCACAATGGGAGGAGACCCGCAAGATAGCAAGGGCTGCTGCAGCTCGCGAGGAACAAGCAAGGGCTGCTGCGGCCAGAGCCAAACAAGGGGAGAGTGCCACGAGGTCACAGCCACCTAACGACGCCCCCGTAGGAGCATGTTCATACCAAACATTCCAACTGAATGTTTGCCACAACACCCCCCCGAGGGGGAGACGCCGCCCCTCTACTGGTGCAGAGACCCTTGTAAATTCTTCAAGTCAAAGCACCAAGACAAGCAAACCGAACGTATACGTCGAGAGACCCTCTGCAGTGGACTCTGGACTTTGACGAGTGGAACGACAAAAGGGCACGCGAGATCCGCGAGGAGTGTCGCCAAGACGAGCAAACCGAACATATACGTCGGGAGACACAAGATCATCTCGAGGCATGCACGCGCAGGGAGCACGAGGCTCACAAGAGGGAGCGCGAGAAAAAAGAGAAATGGCGGCCAAGGCCAAACAGGAAACTGACGATTACAACGCCGAGCTCGCACGGAAGGGAAAATAGCCCCGGTCTATGCAGTAGGTTGGGCCATTCCGCACTACTCGCCTAAATGTCTAATTTATTTCAATTCCAAGAAGGCGCATATGTACCGTACGGTTACTTCAGTTTGTTGTAACCAAATCGTGTGCGTCGTGTTATTCCCAAGTTTATTATGAAATCTATTTTAACTACCTACATAAAATGTCGTAGTCCTTTTGCATTCAATTCTTCGCGTGCTCCACATCACTTTCCTTCCTACAAACCAGGCGTTCCTATCCTAGTCATGCACAGAAAAGATTTCATGAAATTTCTACACTACAACAACATACTATGATCGCAAAATGTTTTAGCGAATCGAACATACTTTTACCATTCACAATGTGCAAAAAAAAAGAACACATCAACCATTACACCGCATTACAAATTACCTCTGCATGTACGCATTATTTCGGGCTCAATCGTCCCTACAAAATTCTTCCAAAAAAATATTTTGAAAAATAACAATCTACAAAAATATTTTGAAAAATAACAAAAAGCACGACGATCGTACCGTTAAGAACATACAACAATATTTTGAAAAATAACAATCTACAAAAATATTTCCTACATAGATCATCTGCAATACATAATGAAATTTCAAAATGTATTTCATATTTTTTTGCATCTCCTCTTCTATATTATAAAATTGCTGCATTCTCCAATAAAATTATAAACTCATTTTGCGCAAACCCGAAGTTCTTGGTAAAACCCTAACCCTAACATTGTTCACCGACCGAATCGTGCGGTCGGGCGCCGCACCACCTGCATGCTACAGTGGTGGTGCGCTCGCCGAATGCACGTTCAGCCCGCACAGTAGCCGTGCGGTCAGAGACCGCACGATCTCCATGTCGTGCACTCCCCGGCCGCACGATTGCCACGCGTCGCCTCGGGTGAATCGTGCGGTTGGTAGGGGGCCAGATTGGGAATTTTGCTGCGCTGGGGGCTATTTTTGGTATTGCCGGCACCAATAGTGTCCGAAATTCCAAAGCAAGCAGCAAAGCCACGGACAGAGATGCTTTCGGCGGGTCGACGTGATAGCGGAGGGAATCATGCGGTCGGGTATAACACGTGTTAACTCTAGTGAAAACGTGCGGTCGGAAGGGGTCTATAAACAAAAATGAATCTCTCCAAGAATTAAATCTAGAATTTAAATAATCTATAGTGCTAATAGTGTCCAAAATTCCAACGTCGACAGAGAGCAAAGAGCCGGGCGCATCACGCGTGTCCTGCATGACAATCATGTGGTGTCACGCCCCGCATGCACATCACGCCCACGAGTGCCTTGTGTCCGGTGATCTTCACGCCAAAGTGTGGGTCTGTTAAGAAACCCCAACGTCGCGCCCATGGTGGGCACCTCATTGTAGTCTATAAATAGAGAGTCATACCTTCTCATTATGTATACATGAATGAAAGCAATAAAGAAAGACCAGTGTTCTGGTATTAGGTGTTCAATCTATTATTCTCGTGATTACGTGATTGATTCGGTTCTAAACAGAGGAATCGCTCGACCGATCGCCGATGGTTCCTCAACACGTTATCGCACGACTTCGCCGGTGAACGAAGGTAATCATCGGATTGATTTTCTAGATCGCTTTGAATCTGTATTTTCTTTCGCGTTCTAGATTGAATCTCTATGGTGCAAATCCGCCCTAATCTACCGCGAGCAGACTTGAAGTCGCCGGCACAATGCTGATCGGTAAATTGTGAAACGGGGTAGATGTTGATTGCACTGTAGATTAGAAACGATGCAAATCCGCCCTAATCTAGCGCGAGCAGATCTGAAATCGCCGGCACAATGTCAATCGGTAGATTGCAAAACCGGGTAGATGTTGATTGCATCGTAGATTAGAAAATTTTTCGCATGATTTTGCTTGAATCTGCACGAGAAGATTTTTGCACTGTCTCGATTCAAGTATTACATGGTTTACTTGATCCTGCACGATCACTGCACGAAGAAATTTTAGCATTGTCTCTGCATGAAAAAAAGCAGAGCGCGCCACGCTTGCAAGCACACGCTGGTGGCCGTCGCGCCACCGCCGGACCGCATGACCACCGCCATGCGCACCCCGCCGCTCGAGGAAGTGCGCCCGGCACATCCTTTGTTTGCCGCCTGGCGCCATGCGGTAGCCGCCAACGATGAAGGTGGGACATGCCGCCCGCATGGGTCGTGCTGCATTTGCCGTGCCCAACGCCGCAGCCCGCCCGCCACGCCGAAGTTCGCCGCCCCACCGCCACATGCCGCCGGCCAACACGCCCAAGCGCCGCCCGCACTGTAGCGCCGGCCCCGTGCTGGCCTCGCTCCTCGCCGCATCCCGAATGGCGCCGCTCCCGCCATTGGCTGCCGCTAGCGTCCCGCGCCGCACGCGCGCGCCGCGCCGCCTCCTTACGCCGCATGCGCTGGTGCCGCCGCCACCAACCTCGTCCGCCTCCGGCCCCTCGCGCGCCCGCATGGCGCTGCGCCTCCCGTCTCCGCGCCGCGCACGCCACCCGCTCGCCCGACGGCGCCCTGCTGGCGCCGCGCTGCCCTGCAGCTCACCGGCCGCCACCCGAACGGTGCCCCGCCGCGGTGCGCCGCCCGAGCGCCGTGTCGCGTGTCGCCGCCGCCTAACGCCGGCCGCGTCGCATGCGCTACACCGCCTCCGCCCGCATCCCACCTCCGCCGGCCTCCGGCCCGCCGCGCTCGACCGCTCGCCTCGCCCGGTCGGGCCGCCGCCGCCACCCGAAAGAGCGGGTTACGGTAAACCCTAACCTCGCCCGTGTCTTTTGCGGCCGCACGGCTTCGCTGGCTGGCCAAGTGGGCGGCCGAGATGGGCCGATCGAAGAAAAGAAAAATCGGCCTGATGGTAATGGGCTAGAAGGAGAAAAGCGCAGCCGGGGGGGGGGGGACATCGGGTGTTTTGCAAAAAAATGCCCTGAAGTTATGAATATTACCGAAGAGCCCTTGAATCTTTAATTTGAGTCCCGATTTTTGCAGAAAAGGCTTCGTAATTCCGAAAATTACGTATAAACCCTCAATTTAACGAGCGGGTCAAGAATGTTCAGAAAACCTCGGTAAAACAGAAAATTACGCGAAATTTTCTCTGAACTGGAAATTTGCGTAAAAACCCCCTGGAATTGCAGAATTTGCTGAAATTTCATATTTTAGCATAAAAGGGCCTCGGGAATCCGAATTTTGCATACCGCTAAGTCGCAAACAGGCTATGTATTTCCATGTGGTGGAACTGAAATTTCCTAGAAATCGTCTAAGCAAAGCCTTGTAGCTATTTCGACGAACCACTCAGAAATTATAGCACTGTATGAAGCCGCACGAGAGTGCGCTTGGTTCCACAACAGTTCACCACATCCAGCGATCATGTGGAATGAACATTGTGCAAACCCCCACAATTATCCATGAAGATAATGCAGCTTGCGTTGCACAAGTGCAGACGGGCTATGTAAGCATATCAACCCCAAGTTCCTCTATGCTCATGAATTGCAAAGATGAACAAGATTAAAGTACTGCACACTAAGTCATGTAGACTTGTTCACTAAGTCACTCCTCGCATCTTATTTTGAAAAGTGCGTGTGAGGGATTGGAATGATGAGACTTAGAGAAGTGCAGAATTCAGGGGGAGAATTCTCTCAAGCCCGCTAATAAACCTTGATCATGAAGATCAAGTACCCAAAGAATAAAGTCCTGAAGAACAAATGAAATTGGGTGAATTGTACTCTTTTTCCCTTGACGAGTTTTCCATGAAGTTTCTCGATCAAGGTTTTTAATGAGGCAATTCGTGCATCGCAACATAACATGTATCATGTACTCTTTCTCCAAATTTTTCCCACTGGGTTTTTATGGAGTTTTAACAAGGCATGAACGTGTCGAATGAGTGCCAAGGGGAGTGTTAAGAAACACCGGGCGGCAGAGCTAGTCATGGTGGGCACCTCATTGTAGTCTATAAATAGAGAGTCATACCTCCTCATTATGTACACATGAATGAAAGCAATAAAGAAAGACCAGAGTTCTCTCTATCTTCACGTGTGTTCAATCTATTATTCGTGATTCTGATTGATCTTTTTGTTCTAAACAGAGGAATCGCTCGAATTGGTCGCCAGCGATTGTTCCTCAACAGGTCCCACGGAGAAAAGCAAGGGGCATCCTCCGGACCGAGCGGTTGCTGTATTCTATTGTTTTGTTTGCACATGCATCTTCTGTTCAGTACAGGGTGCCGTGTGTTTGGCAGGTGCAGGTAGAGTATGACTTGGAAATTGGAATGCTGGATCCGGAAAGTGGTGTTTTATCCACTGAGAAACAGTGTTTGCTTTACTTGCTGAGGGCAAGCACTTACAGGGTTTAAAATTTTTTGTGGTTGCATTTACTAGCGACAATGTTTTTTATGAAATGATAGTGCAAGGGTGATGTCACAAAGGTTTGTAAATTTTGGCCTCCAAGTACTGCTGCCCTATTTGTTTTACAGTTTTTGTTACCTGAAGCTAATTTTTCAGTTGTTTTTTCAAGTTTTTGTCCATGATGGTCAATGGTCATTCATGTAACCATTGCTCATCTTCGATAACAAAAGTTTCCAAGGACTCAATTTATTGGAGTTGTCTTGTTGTTTTTCTTATGCACTGATGGGGTATGTCGTTAACGTTCTAGGTTAACATCGGAGGAGGCCTGGAGTGCAGGCTTCAAGCAGATATCTATCCAGTCGTTCACCATCTCTGCTGCAGTGAACACCCTACCAATCTTGTTGTTTTGTTAGTCTCTCTCTCCTTGCCTAAACAGTAAAAAAATCATGTTTTTTTGGGATTAATAATCATAAAATGCTATCGTATTATATATGGCTTTTTCTAGTTTTCGTTCCATTTAAGGAAGAAGTAACTTAAAACGCATCGTGTTCTAATTTCGGTTCTTTTGTTTTTGTTTTTTTTCTTTTCATTGTCCATGGAAATATAACAGTATTTTCAATTTTTTCATTAATTGAATGACTGAGGAAAAACTAACAGTCACTACAATACAATTTTAGACAAAAACCAACAGTTATGGCCAAAAGCCATAAACCATAGCCCTTTGTAGCGGCCTCTAATTTCTTAGTAGCCTTTTCTTTTGAAAAACATCAAGCGCTCCGATTTCTATTAAGTGAAACCAACAGTTTACAAAGTCTGAGAATTTCTTAGTAGCTGCATTTCAAACTGGCGATACAAAAGTTACTGACTGTTGCTCTGTTACGAATTGCTTTGCAGTCCCAACTCTGACAACATATTTCTCTCCTACTAATTCATTATCTTTTTCAGTGGTTATTGTCCTATAATTTGGTCTACTTTTAGTCAATGAGATTCATACTCTAATCTATCCTTGTCCAAGATCTCGAGAACCTGATTCTAGTTTGTCTTAGGCCTCGCAATTTCCATTTGAGCCTCAAGCTTATTTCTTACTATTCCTAAATTTTATTTTTTTTTCTTATTTTTTTGGCTTTTTGCCTGTTCCTTTTTTCCGTATTCATTTATATTGTCCGTGATGGGCTAATCTGTTTTTTCTATTTTTAAAATTTTTAATTTTAATTACGTCAAATAAGTTATAATGTAATTTCAGTCATAAATCAACTTATTTCAGTCTACCTGAGCGGCGCCGGCACCTTATTCCCTTGTTTGTTGTTTTCATTTTGCAGTCACATGTTAATTGGTAATTAACCTGGTTGGTTGCGATGAGCTGCTTTGGGTATGATCATGCGTGACTGGAGTGACCTGGTTGGTTGCGATGAGCTGCTTTGGGGAAGATCATGCATGACTAGAGTGTCTGGCTTGAGGCGTCCAAGCAGATATATGAGATTTGGATATATTTGACACTATTGCTCACGTTAATATCAAATATAGCTCTCTACTCACCACAATGCCATATGTAGCCTCCTCCCCGACCGCACGATTACGGGAGCCTGACACGTTGCAGTCGTACGGTCCAGGACCACATGATTACGTGCTACAGTGGTCGTGTGGTCCCCGACTGCACGATTAAGCTCGCTACAGTGATCGTGTGGTCCTCGGCCGCACGATTAAGCCAGGTACAGTGTTTTTTCCTGCTGTGTGATTGTTCTGCGTGTTAAATACAAATTTTATATTTATTTATAGAAATATATTTAAAGTATAATAATTTTTCACTACTATTTTGTATTATTCTTGTTCCAATTAATGCAAAAATCCAATTACTAATTGTTCTTCATTTCTTTCCTAAAATTTTACTTAATGTGGGCTTCCACTTACGAATTCGTGTGAAAATTAAATTACAATTTTCTTTTATTTTCACTCCCAATTTGTATTGCATTTTTGTTCCAATTAATGCAAAAATCCAATTACTTATTTTTCTTCATTTCTTTTCTAAATTTTACTTAATGCGGGCTTTCACTTACAATCCGTACATAAATAAAAAAAATAATATTTGTAATTTTATGTCCTAATTTTATTTAATTTACTATACTTTTGTATTACTTTTGTTGTATTTTTATTCTAATCTTCCAAATTTATTTCCAATTTTAATTCTACCCGTTATCTCCTGTGGTTCACTAAGCCTACTAATTGTAACATTCTTGTTTCTAATCCAACTACTGTTGTTATCATCTACAAATGTTCTAACATAAATATTTAGTTTTTGAATGCCTACACAACTATAAGTACATATAGTCACAAAAAACAAACTACATTATAATATGTATTTTCACAAAAAAAAAACAAAGTACAACATTATGTACACTACGATACATCATGTGTCATATATGGAAGTTTAGCTACAAATACACATCGTATGAAAGATTGGCATATAACAACATTAACAAAAGACGGTTTGGCTAATTACGGGCTAATAACATTGATAGAGATATAGTTGCATAGGCACAAAAATTACCTCTTCTTGAAGCTCGCGAGGCGATCTACAACTTTCATAATTACAAAATCTGCTGATTCTAAATAAAAATAACTCAAAATTCTGTGTTTCCACTCCTTACTTTCCTCCCTTCGCTGCCTCTCTCGCGCTATCTTCGCTCCAACTGCAAACAAGGCTCTGTCTTGTTGTGAAACCATATGTATCTGCTCAGTGCTCACCAAGTGACCTTTAAGCCATTTTATTGCGCAGCCTCACTAGGCATACCAAATATTAGGGTGGCCATATGCAAATCTGCTGCAGACACGTGTGGCAGCGCATGAAAAAAGCGCAGGAGAAAGCGCTTTCGGCGGGCGGATCTGACAGGAGGCAGACGTGCGGTCGGGAATCTCTCGGTGAAATCGTGCGCTCGGGCAGCATTTCTCCCTGCCAGATCATGTGCTCGTGGACCGCACCGTACTGTGCTACAGTATTACTCGTGCGATGCTGAGCCGCACGACTTGCCCCCTCGCCTGACGATCATGCATTTGTCGCCGTCCCGTAGACCTGTCGTTCACCATCTCTGCTGCGTAAAACAGTCAGAACACCCGTAAGTGTTGTCCTGCAGGTACCTGTACCTCGCTTTTCTCCTGAGGTTCAAGTTCTTTATGTCCCGTCAGCTGCAGTGGTGGGCTTTCTTTTTCTGAGGAGAGCTCCCTCCACTAGCACTGCAGTTTGTCAGGAAATAATCAAAATCTATCAAATATTATGTAGTGTCCATGACTTACTTGGTAGGTTAGATGATAGAGTTTCGATATAAATTTATATCAAAAGTTTGTTTTTTATTTAGTTATTTTATAGGTAGATCTATATATGAGCCTGTTCTTTTCAGCTGCAGCTTATGATTTTTGGCTAAAATTTTTAAATTTTGACTGTTTACGGTACTTGTGATTTAAAACCATCAAATAGTATGCAGAGCGAGCGTAGGAATGCTACGTAGCGCTCCCGAGGCAAGCGTCGGCTTCGGTCCATTGTGCGCGCGTCGTTCCGTCCTCAGCCCACGCACGACAGAAGCCGACGCATCGTCCCAGGTCTTCGCGTATCGTCCCGGGGCAGCGGAGACTTCGGTCTTTTTTATTTCCTTGTCCGGCACACGACATGAGAAAGCAGCAGTCTGCAGGCTCGTCTCGTTGAGCCCAGCACGGCACGGCACGAGCGCACGCAAATGGTGTTGTTCGATAGGCCGGTCCGCGGTCCGTCATGTTGATCTGATTTAAACAAGGCATGGTCTAACCGGATTGTGCCGTGCCTGAGCTAAAGAGAGACGGCATGACACGGCCCGCTCAAGCCAAGCTCCAATGGGTGTAAATAGGCCGTACCGTGCCCCGTGAAAAGAGGTGTTTTTGACAGTTAGAGTAAAAATTCAGAAAAATAGCAAAAAAAAGAGAAAATATCGAGTTTTTTTTTCCATTCTCCATTCTCCACACCTCAAACCTCACCCTCATCTCTCTGTTTAGTTGTGAAAAATCCGGTTGTGTTTGCTCAAATTTGGCAAAATTAGTGAAATTCAGAAAATTGAAAAAACTTTGAAGAATCTTCGGAGAGCTAGAGAAGAGGTAATGACTAATAGTTCTGCCTTTATTTCATTTTTTTTGTTATTATTTGTTGATTCAATAATAAGTTAATTGTATTTTACTATATGAATTTACAGTTGATTCAACAGAGAACTACGATTTCCAACTCTCCGAATTTGGCCTCACGGCGGAGGATATGCAATTCTTTCAAGAGACACATCCATCTGAGGAAGATAGACATCCATAACAAACTGTACAAATAGAAGAAGCGCTGCTGGGTCCATCTTCTGTTGTCTGGACGAGTGCGTCCACAACCTAGAGCATGGGTGCGAAAAGAACAAGAGCTACTACATCAGGAGTCTGGAACGATTTTAACAAAAAGTTCAAAACCGATGATACAAAATCTTCAGGTGGGACATATCACTTGCAATGACACGCTGCAAGTTGCAAAAAAAGGCAAGGAATACAAATGCGCCAGACACAGCTACAGTATAACCCCGACAGGTCAGTGCGTACTTGAGAGTACAACTGGGAATCCCTTTGTAGATTAATTGTTTATCAAGATTTACCTTTAAATTTTGGTGAGTCTGATACTTTTTAAAAATATATTAGGAATGCTCATAACCTTAGATTTTGTGTTGTATTTAGTCAAACAACACTAGAAATTTAATTAAATATTACAACAACTGCCATGAAAAAATTGAAAGAAATATTTCATACTAGTACATTCTCTTTTGCTTTGACATCAGACATATAGAGTGATAGCGTTAGGGAGAATTATATTAGTGTTGTTGCTCATTCTGTTAATGATGACTGGGTATTGGAAAAAAGAATTATAGGATTTAAATTAATTAATGTTGCACATACTGCTGAAAATATTACAGAATCCATTATCAAAGTTGTAGAAAATTTTGGCCTCCCAGATAAAATTTTTTCTGTAACTTTAGATAATGCAACTGTAAACACTAAGGCTATGTAAATTCTTACTCCATTATTTAAAACATATGCACAAACTTCCTTACTGCATTAACGTTGCGCTTGCCATATTATTAATCTTATTGTTAAATTTGGTCTAAAAAGATTAAATGCTTGTCTTTATTCTTTTAGAAATGCAATTTCATATATTAATCATTCTAACCATCGAATAGCCACATATAAAAGCTTTTGCGTAGTAATGAATGTCCATTCTAGAAAATTTGGTTTAGACATGTTTTTTATGCATTCGCCTTTATTTTGGATTCTAGGGTCAAGCTCCAAGGATTTACAAATGTAATACAACTTTTAAGTGATAAAGAGAGAGGGAGAGGTTTAAACGGGGGGACAGAGAGATTAGGGATAATTTTTTTTTTGTTTTTTCTTTCCTTTTTTGGATGCGACAGGTTTGCTCAATTTTGCTTCGTGGTAAGTGTTTTGATAAGATTGTTCCAGTCTTTCTTGATGAAGATTAATTTGATGGAATTTTGGCATACAAGGTGTTTATTCTGATTTAATTGGAGGGGTTTATTGTATTTTTCGACTACTGGAGGGAATTCGGCTCAAGATGAAGATTGTTAGAATTGATCCAAATTTATAATGTATCTGTGTAGGATACAGCATCGGCTCATGCCAGACATGGCATGACCGGTGTCAGGACATGCGCAGGTTGTGTTAGGCATGGTGTCAATGAAGGATTGCGCGTAGGCTACGATAGCAGAAAACAAAACTTTTCTACCGCGCACACCAGGACATCATGCTAAGGAGGGATCATGGATCGTTACCACTAGACGCGCATCGCAGCAGAAGAAGAGTTGGAGAAGCCGATCCAACCACGCGCGTCGAGGTAGTAGTGGAAGTAGCCGATCGTCTGAGCGGATCGTCTCCTCCACGCGATCAACCACACCACGGCGGATCCAATCAGAGGTTGTTGATGCCGATCAACGCCGCAACGAGCGGCGCTTCCACCGGTATCCACACGTCCGGGTGGGCGCCGATCGCGAGTGTACCAAAGATGCGTGGCGGCTAGGGTTTGGCTCGGGAGGTGGCGGCTAGGGTTTGGCTCGGGATTAACGAAGCATGCACCCTCACCCCTCGCTTCCATATATATAGACCTCCTCACTTGGGCCTTGTGGACCGAGGCCCAATAGGAGTCTATCCGGATCTCTATCCGAATTGAGCCCACATCCGAATCACATTCAATTAGTGTTCCAACCCGTTAAGTGTGCGACCACAGCAGGTTCACGTATACTTGGTCGCGACCGGAAACGCGTCTTTCCGGTCACTCTGTTAATAGCGGCCTCTAGTAAGACATATTAACCCCAAAGTATACGTAAAGACTATATCACTGAACTCGTAATGTTCTTATGTACGAATCCCTTTGCCTCACGATATAGATTGAGCTCAAGGCGAGACTGTGTCATCCTCTTAATAGCTCAATCACTCTCTCGATTCCGTGATGGATTATAAACTCGTGATTGACTCCTCAATCACCTTGGCATGGCCATGCACTTTCATAATCCATTACATCGAGGGCCGGAGATATCTCTCCCATAAGGAGGGCAAATTCTATCTTGATCATTCACATCCCACTACATATTTCATAGCAAACCCGAAGACTACTTTTATGACTACCCGATTCACGGAGTAGTGGTTAGTAGTCCCAAAATAGGCTACTACGCATGTTGGGAACCATGATGATCTCAAGTCTAAGGATTCTACATAAACACTACTTGAGACCAACTGATGACACATGGAATCTCTGCAGTGCCTCATGGCGGGTCTATCCAACATATGTTCACTAACACATGTCCATATTATTGATTTGGTATCACCATACCATGATCCATGAGACATGATCATCAATCAATACATATGCTGATCTTTGAATCATATTTGTTCCTCATATGATATATGATCAGGGATCATTTAGAAATAGCAACATTTTAGCATTAAGAGTCTCATGAATAAGTCACATATTCATTGATCAATAATGATGATGTCTATTTCATGGAACAAAGTAATGCATCATAAACATAGTATGTGATATATATAACATCTCCATGTTGCCTCTAGGGCATATCACTAACAGTCAACCTGTAGCAATTGACTCTAATTCAGCTTTCTCTCTGTATATATCTCTTTTCTTTTGCCTTATATGTGACCTGCAGTTCATAGAAAAAGCAAATGGTTTATTGTAATATCTTCACATGTAGTAAATTTTGTTTTATACGTTTGTGATTTTTTTGTAATATTTTTTACATTAAATTTATGTTTTTATTCTTCTAATCTTCTATTTATGTGATATATTTTATAACAACCGATTCCATATCCTTTGATCTCTTTCTTGATGGTATGAAAGGCCGAAGGCACAGGCTCAATTTAGTATGCTCGGTCACAGTAGGGTGCCGGTGCCAACCTGCTCTCATACCACCACGGTGTGTAACTTCTCTGAAAAGGGTTGGGGATTTGAGAGTTTCATCAAAAGCGAAGACTGAGCGATCGGAACATATCAAGGAATGATTGCTTCGTCGTTAGGTGCGATGTAACTAGGACTGTAAACGAGCCGAGCTCGAGCGAGCTTGACCTTCCAGGCTCGAGCTCGGTAGAAGCTCGAGCCGAGCTCGAGTTGGGGTCCGAGTTTGGATCTGGGCTCGAGCTCGGCTCGGTCTAAGCTCGAGTAGGCTCGAGCTCGGCTCGTTCATGTTGGTGTTCTTTCTTTTGCGCCTAAGAGTTTAGATCCGAGAGGCCGAGGAGTGAGAGACGACTGTGATTGTTTGTTACCGTCAGAGCCGGTCGCCGAAGTCGAAGAAGAAAGGGGCGTGGAGGTCCCGGCCATCCCGCTCCTTTTGTTGGGGTGGTCTGCGCTAGGCAGCGACGTTCGGTGGAGAAGGAGCGGTGTCTCCCTGGCGGCGGTGTCTCCCTGGCGGCGGCGATGAAGTCTGGTGGCGGTGGTATTTTCCCGTCGCTGGAGCGCCCCCTCTCAGATCGGGTCTAGGGTTTTTCGGTGGGGATTGTGGCGGCACGGCGAACTTCGGTCTTTATGCCGCCCCGGCCCCCACCTCTATTTATTGTGGCGCTGGCGACAGGGGCCCACCAGCCATTAGGGCTGAGCGCCCCCGATCAGGGCGCGTACAAGGGGCCCATTTGGCCGTTGGGCCAAATGGTTGAGATCACTCTAATATTCTCCCCCTTGATCTCAATCTATGCTTTACCTTTAATTACTTTCGACTTTACTCATTCCATCACAGATTAGTGCATAGAACATGTCTCATCGTCACGGTCAATCGCCGATAGATTTAATGACTACAATCTGACTCTGTTCAAAATAGTTACTTTAATCTTTTGGGCCATCTTTTAGTCCAGAATCATAGGCTTTCCTTAAACCCATGCCGCTACATGTTCTCTGAACACGTTGGGTGGTAAGTCTTTAGTAAGCGGATTCGCTAACATCTTTGCAGTACTTATATGCTCAAGACTTATAATTTGATCCTGAACTTTATCTTTCACAACATAGTACTTTATGTCAATGTGTTTGGCAGCACCACTTGACTTATTGTTGTGGGCATACATTATCTGCGGGTTCATTATCGCGGTACAACTTAAGTGGTCTATTGATGTCGTCAACCACTTTTAAACCGGTATGAACTTGTTTAGCCAGTTCACCGCCCGTAGCCTCATAACATGCTACAAACTCGGCATACATTGTGGGCGATGTAGTGACGGTTTGCTTTGAGCTTTTCCACGATATAGCTCCTCCAACGAGTGAACACATATCCGGATGTCGACTTTCTATCATCTCCGCATAATCGAATCAGATACCCCACTATATGGAGTGAATCTGATCTTCTGTATGTCATCATGAGGCCTTTTGTTCCTTGCAAATAACGCAAGACTTTCTTTACCAATCCCCAATGTTCTATTCCAGGATTGCTCTGGAATCTGCCAAGTAACCCGGTAACAAATGCTAAGTCAGGGCGTGTGCATACTTGAGCATACTGTAAGCTTCCGACAGTTGAAGCATATGGAACCGCTTTCATTTGATCGATCTCATACTGGTTCCTGGGGCATTGAAAATCTCCATATATGTCGCCCTTGACTATAGGTGCAGGTGAAAGACTACATTTATGCATACCAAATTTCTTTAAGACTTTCTCTATGTATGCCTTTTGTGACAGTCCCACTATCCCTTTGTTTCTATCCCGGTGAATTTCGATCCCTAGAACGAACGAAGCTTCACCAAGATCTTTCATATCAAAGTTTGAGGACAAAAACTTCTTTGTCTCCAGTAGCAGACTGACATCACTACTAGCTAGTAGGATATCATCCACATACAGGATTAGGAAGATAAACTTCTCATCTTTAAACTTTGCATAAACATAGTTGTCCTCTACATTCTATTTAAACCCAAATTTTCTTATTGTACTGTCAAACTTCAAGTACCACTGTCTTGAAGCTTGCTTTAACCCATAAATCGATTTCTTTAGGCGGCATCCCATTCTTTCATTTCCTTCCACGACAAAACCTTTCGGTTGTGCCATGTAAACATTTTCCTCCAAATCCCCATTAATTAAGAAATGCCGTCTTTACATCCATCTGATGTAACTCTAAATCATAATGTGCTACTAATGCCATTATGATTCTGAAGAAATCTTTACATGAGACTGGAGAAAATGTCTCATTGTAATCAATCCCTTCTCTTTGCGTAAAGCATTTTGCCACAAGTCGCGCTTTGTATCTTTCTACATTCTCTTGGGAGTCAAGCTTTGTCTTGTAGACCCATTTGCAGCCTACTGTTTTGGCTCCTTTAGGAATAATTTTCAAGTCCCAGACTTTATTAGCCTTCATGGACCTCATTTCCTCTTCCATGGCTTCAAGCCATTTTGAAGAATTTTCGCTTCTCATGGCTTCTTCAAATGAGGTGGGATTATCCTCCATTTGAAATTCCTCTGTATGATAAATCTGATAATCATCAGAAATTGCTGATCTTCTTACTCTTTGAGACCTTCTCGGGGCCTCCTCATTTGGTACATCTTCTGTTTGAGGCTGCTGTTGCTCCCACTCATCTGTGGCAATGGGTTCTATAGGATCCTGAAGAACAGGTTCCTCGTTCTCTTTCATTGTTGCCACGGGAGGAACAATAACAGTCTTGGCACCACGATGTCTTGCACCGTCGGTGCAGCGACAGCAGGTAGTGTGAAGAATGGCTCTTGAATCATCGGAGTGGGCGCATACACCCGCTTCTCTTCAAGGTCTATCTCTCGTGCTACCATGCTTCCCCTCATCATTTCATCCTCTAAGAAGACAGCGTGTCTCGTTTCTACAAACTTTGTATATCATGTGCAGACGAGTAACGAAAACCTTTTGACTTTTCAGGATAGCCAATGAAATGGCAACTTACTGTTTTGGGATCAAGCTTCCCAAGGTTTGGGTTAAATACTTTAGCCTCAGCAGGACTCCCCCACACACGTAAGTGGTTTAGTGAGGAAACTCTTCCTGTCCACAACTCGTACGGTGTTTTGGGCACCGACTTACTAGGTATTCTGTTGAGAATATGAATGGCGGTTTTCAACGCCTCCATCCATAAACTCAATGGCGGTGTGGAATAGCTCATCATGCTTCACAAATATCCATCGAGAATGCAGTTGCGTCTTTCACTACTCCATTTCTTGAGGTTCGCCTGTGTAGAATCTTGGGCTACTATGCAATTTTCTGTAAAAACCTTGCAAAGGTCCGAAACTTGTCCATATGGGGTATGTCGATCGTAGTACTCCCCACGGTCGATCGGACTATCTTAATCTTTAAATCGTGTTGGTTTTCAACTTCAGCCTTAAATATTTTGAATTTATCCAAGGCTTCATTTCTTTCTTTGATTGGATAAATATATCCATAACGGGAGTAATCATCCGTGAATGTTATGAACGAGTCATAACCATCCACACTTTTCACAGAAAAAGGACCACAAATGTCTGTGTGAATAATTTGTAGAACTCATGTGCTTCTTTTGGCGTCTTTCTTAATTTTCTTTACATATTTTTCCTTTAATGCATTCTCTGCATTGTTCTAAGTCTGAGAACTCTAATGGAGGAAGAATATCATTCTTAACTAGTCTTTCTATTCTCCCCCTCGAAATACTAGTTTTCGACGATGCATCTAGAGTTCTCTTTCGTTTCCTGTTTACATTCGTAGACGAGGATTCATTCACTTTCTCGCACGCGACGTTCCCATTATCGCATACGACATTCACATCATCACGTAATGATAACAAATAAAGCTCATTTTGTAAGATGGCAAGACCAACACATTCTTTATTAAACATTATTTCACACTTGCCATTTTCAAAATGACAATCATAACCATCATTGTACAAACTTGAAACACTAATCAAATTCCTCTGTAAAGAGGGAACATAAAGAACATCTCTAAGTAAAAGAGTGAATCCATCAGCTAGCTCTAATGAAAGATCGCCAACGGCTTCAACTTCAGCTTGGACTCCATTTGCGACTTTAATGCATCTTTCTTTTCTTTGCGTAGTCCTCGTCGAACGGAATCCCTGTAAAAAATTAGCAACATGAACAGTTGCTCCTGAATCAATCCACCAAGTAGATTTCGAATATTGCACATACAGCGATTCATTTATAAAAGTAATAATGTTCTCACCTTTCTTTGTCATTATCATCTTTAAGTAATCGGGACAGTTCTTCTTGTAGTGTCCCGTCTTCTTGCAGTGAAGACACTGATCTTTGTCTACTGCAAACTTATTCTGTTGAGGCTGATGGACAGAGGCTTTTCCCTTATTCTTTGAGAAAGAGTTACTGTTGAAGTTCTTTTTCTTGTTGTCCTTCACATAGTTGATAGAACTACCATGTGAGGATTTAATTCTTTCCTCTTCTTGCACACACATAGCTATGCACTTTTCTAAGTCCTATTTTTCGGGCTGCATGTTGTAATTGACAACAAAGGTGTCAAACTCTTTCGGCAAGGAAGCAAAAATCAAATGAATAAGGAACTCATCCTTGAGAGCCAAATCCATTGGTTTAAGCTTGGATGTCAAGTTGCTCATCCTTAGTATGTGTTCTCTTATGCCACTGCCACCACCAGAGTACCTTTCTGTCACAAACTGCTTAATCAGCTGTGTAGCATAAGTCTTTGAAGAGCCAATGGCCGACTCTTTATTTTCTCAAGGTACTCTGTGTGATGTCACACTCTGCGATTGAGCCCACAATTGCGTGCTCAATCGTGTTCTTTATCACAGCCATACATTTCTTGTTGGCTGTGGTCCATTTCTTATGCTCAAGGTCATAAGACATCTGTAAGGGAGCATGGTCCCTCAGTCTTTTCTGCCAAGCAGTGTCGTCCTCATTTTCTTTTCTCACTGGCGCCTGGCGCCTCAGGCTCAGTGGGACGTGCTGTGGTAAGAACCCAGTCCACCTCAGCCAAGATAAACGCTAAGTCTATCTTTTTCTTTCACTCTCCATAGTTATTTCCTTTGAGAGTAGGGATCTCTTTGATACAACTCATCAAGTTGTATCCGCCTGAAAAATAATTCAAATAAAGTGAGAACATAACAGCAAATTTATATGCCTTATTTCCAACGTTGGTCAAAAATACGACATACAATTTTATCTATACATTAAATCTACATCACCGTTGGGCAGAAATAGAAATAATGCATAAAATCATCAATTAAAAAATTATAATATTGTTATTATCAACGTTGGTCAGAAAATAACAATATCATAATTATCTTGAAATTATATCTATTTTTCCAAAATTAAATTCTCCCGTTGGTTCGAATTTAATAATGAAAAATTAATCAACATTAACTTTTGCAGTGGAAACATGAAATTCTCTATTTTTCAGAAGCATCTTCTATATTTTTCTATTCTGTCAAAAATATCCCGTTGGTTCAATTTTTGACAGATTTAATTAAGCCAAAAAAATAGCCAAATTAACAATTAAAGTGCTTCTGAAGAAAATCCCACATTACCAGCGCGCGCGGCCTGAAAATGCCCGAACGGGCCAAAAATACCAGCGCGGCCCACTAATCCCGCGCTTGGGCCAGCCATTCCCATCGGCCCAGCCAGTCGCCCTGCCTTCATCACAGCCGTCCAAAAAATCGCACGGCCAGGAGGAAAAAACGGCCGAACAAAATGCCGCCCCCCCAAAACCCTAACCCTAGATTCATTTGAGCCGGCTTGACCCAAAAATCGGATCGAGGAGGAGGGCGCGCGCATGGCGCCGCGCGGCGGGCGCAAGCGTCGGGCGGCGCTGCGCAGCGGCGGCGCAGCGCGGCGCCCCAGCTGCGCGACAATGAGCGGAGCGCGGCGCGCGCGGCCGGACGTCGGCGGCGGGCTCCGCGAGCGGCGGCGCCATCGGGATGGGCGGCAGCGGCCCCGACGCGAGCGCGACGCGGCGCCATGGGAGGCGCGCGCACGGAGGGCAACCCGAGCGGAGCGGCGCGCGCGCTACCCGCACACGCGACGGCGCCCGAGGCGCCGGCGTCGGCCGTCCTACGTGGCGCACGGCGGCGACCGCACCCGTAAGACCCGCTCTGATACCATTGTTGGTGTTCTTTCTTTTGCGCCTAAGAGTTTAGATCCGAGAGGCCGAGGAGTGAGAGACGACTGTGATTGTTTGTTACCATCAAAGCCGGTCGCCGGAGTCAAAGAAGAAAGGGACGTGGAGGTCCCGGCCATCCCGCTCCTTTTGTTGGGGTGGTCTGCGCTAGGCAGCGACGTTCGGTGGAGAAGGAGCGGTGTCTCCCTGGCGGCGGCGGCGATGAAGTCTGGTGGCGGTGGTATTTTCCCGTCGCTGGAGCGCCCCTCTCAGATCGGGTCTAGGGTTTTTCGGTGGGGATTGTGGCGCCACGGCGAACTTCGGTCTTTATGCCGCCCCGGCTCCCACATCTATTTATTGTGGCGCTGGCACAGGAGCCCACCAGCATTAGGTGGCGCCCCGATCGTATGCGTAGATAGGGCCCATTTGGCCGTTGGGCCAAATGGTTGAGATCACTCTAACAGTTGAAACTCGTTAACAATTAAAATAATTTATTATGCATTATTTTTCAATAATAAAAAAATTTTAAGTTCGAGATCAGCTGTAGTAAGCTCGATAATGGTTAAAATAATTCAAATATACACTAATTTTCAACAATAAGAAAAGCTCGAGCTCGAGTAAGCTCGGTAAGAATTAATATATATTACTATTTAAGCTCGAATCGGGCTTGCGAACTATTCGAGCTCGGCTCGGTGAAACTCGCGAGCTCGAGATCAAGCTCGAGTTCGGCTCCTTTAGAGTTCAAACCGAGCTCGAATCGAGTCTAGAGCGAGTCGAACTCGAGTAGCTCGTGAACTTCGAGCTTTTTTTACAGCCTTAGATGTAACTGTCATGAGGAGTGCCGCATCGAGGAGACCAGCCCTGGTCCGCCGTTCGTCGTGGTGCCGCCGCCTGACATAGACATACCCAGCATTTTGGTGACCTCCTCGCGGCCAACGAGGGTGCAGATGTGATGTTCCAAGTTGCCGGTTAGACGATTTGTGCGCACAGATGTGTTCCACTTCTTACGGCCCGGTCACCGGTCTTCAAGGTGGAGCTCTTTGGTCAGATGAAAGAGAGCACCAACACACAGGAGCAACGGCCATACGCATAGATGACATGGAGGCACCTGTGTTCAGGGATTTGCTCAGTTTCATCTACACTGACACATTGCCGGAGATGAAGAAACAAGAAGAAGCTGCAATGGCTCAGCATTTGCTTGTCGCGGCGGACAGGTATAACCTGGAGAGGCTGAAACTGATCTGTGCAGGTAAGTTGTGCAAGCACGTTGATACGGGTTCCGTTGCGGCCATGTTAGCATTAGCTGAGCAGCACCACTGCCGTGGGCTTAAGCAGGCGTGCTTAAGAGTTCCTCAGCTCCCCGACGAATCTGAATGCGGTCATGGCAACTGATGGCTTCGAGTATTTAGGCGGGAGCTGTCCCAGTGTTCTGATGGAGCTAATGTCCAAGGTTGTTCCTCGTTGACTTGGGAGGAGCAAATCAAGGGCATGCGAATGAGGTTTCAGTCATGACATTAAGGCAATTGTCCACAAAGTTGAGCCATAGAATTCTATCAAATACTAGTAGCGATAGTTTTACACGTAGTCTTATCCTCAAGAGGATGCGATGTACCTCATTATTTATTTTTGTTTCGTCGTCGTTTCCTTTTGTGGAGAACTATGAGCTGTGATGACAAGCTATGTACAAAGCAAGAAACATGTGTGCTTAATAGCTTCTGTGGTGAGTGAGTGATGAACAATTAGATCGCTTTCTAAGTCACAAGCCTTTGTCTAGAATGTCTGTCTTGTTCATGGAATTCCCGTGAGTATTGCAATCTGCATGTTGGAATTTTTTCTTGATCCCTTTTCTTCCGTAGGGCCCACTGGTCCTTGCTTCCCCGACGTGACCGACGGGACACATGTGGTGGAGACGTAAAGCAGCACCTCTGCTGTGTTGCAGACACCACGCGATGCGTCCAGCGCTGTCTCCAGAGCTGTCTCTCTGGAGACAGAAAAACACGCACGTACACACAACGCAAACAGTAGGTCAATTTGCCGCCGTTTTCTTCTATATTATTTTTCTCATGTTACATCTGTCTTCCAAACTTGTACACGTACACACAACGCAAAATTTTACCATCTTTGAGAGGAAAAAGGTATCAAATTTGAGCCGTTGATCACACTGATCGGACGACTAAGATTTAGCCGTACCTAGTGGTACCGGACGCGAGATACCAAGAGGTACAAGGTACCAAGAGATACCAAATTTTGAGCCGTTGATCACACTGATTGAACGGCTGGATCTAATTTGGTATCTCTTGGTACCTTGTATCTCTTGGTACCTCCTCAAGGATAGAAAAACTGCTCTTTATTCAGAGCAAACAACTGGTTATATCCGGAATGGATTCTAAATTAGCTCTAGTATCTATAACAAATACTTTCTAAATATGAAACACAAACTCTTCCAAACTAACCGAAATTACTAAAACAAGATTAATTGTACCAATTGTTTCCGTTTTCTTTCTCTCTCTCACTGGAACTTGATCCGCCCAGTGGCTTTGTCAAAATATCAGTGAATTGATCTTCTATTTTGATGTGACCAACTATGATCTTTCCTTTTTCGACACACTATGATCACCATGTGAAGGCCATCAGATCAAACCATGAAGGGGGATTCCTGCCCAAAGAATTTGTGACGATATGTGAAGCGAAGGGGATCAATCGCTACTTCACAGCTTCGTATTCACTATAGCAATATGGAGCTGTAGAGCGATGGAATCGCACAATGGTGGCACTAACACTCAATCTTTTGAAGACCAAGTCCCTATCAAGAAGATTTTGGGGTGAAACAGTACGACATGCAGTTTACATCCTCAATAGAGCTACAACGAAGATGCTAGATGATGTCACCCTATATGAAACATGGTCAGAATAAAGACAAGTTCAGCGCACCTACGTGTGTTTGGTTGCATTGCACATGCAAAAGTTAACACCTGCACTATGGAACTTGACAACGAGAGTAGGCGGATGATTTATCTGGGAGTGAAACCTGGCAGCAAAGCTTATCGTCTCTTTTACTCTGAAACCCAGAAAATTCAGGTCAGCATGGACGATGTCTTTGAAGATGGAGAGTAGAGCTGGGGAAACGAGCCAAGAATAAATCAACACAAAAGATTGGCATGGTCAAAGTGAAGAAACGAGATTAAAGGGGGTGATTGATAGAATTAATTTTGTTTTAGTGGGTTCTGTTATTTGGGAGAGTTTGTGTTTAGTATTTAAAACGTTTTGTCATGGATACTAGAGTTGGTTTGGAATTTCTTCTGGATCATAGTCTTTATCGTGTCCGACTAGTCAAGCAGGTTTAATGTGAGACAAATAATAGGGGGAAAAAAAACGGCACCGCTTTGCTCCGGAAAAAATATACCTGTTCTCTCTCGGCTACTTTGTTTATGTGGTATTCTCTCCAGCAGCAAGCACGGAAGGAAAGGCTCTCCATCAACGTCAACACAGAGCAAAGAGCCGGGCGCATCAAGCGTGTTTCTTTAGGGTACACAAACGAGAAGGCGCATCATGTCGATCTTCACGTCCTGCATGCACATCACGTCCACAGCCCTTGCTGCTGTTGATTGATCTTCACGTCAAAGGCCAAGGACCAGCTGGTCCACGGAGAAAAGCAAGGGCCAAGGTGCTTTTTTATTCAGAGCAGTTATGTCCGGAACGGATTCTAAATTAGCTCTAATATCTATAATAAATGGGAAATTTTATCATCTTTGAGAGAAAGAGATACCAAATTTGAGCCGTTGATCACACTGATCAGACGACTGAGATTTGGCAGTACCTAGTGGTACCGGACGCGAGATACCAAGAGGTACAAGGTACCAAGAGGTACCAAATTTTGAGCCGTTGATCACACTGATTGAACGACCGGATCTAATTTGGTACCTCTTGGTACCTTGTACCTCTTGGTACCTCCTCAAGGATAGAAAAACTGCTCATAATAAATACTTCTAAATACGAAACACAAACTCTTTCAAAATAATAGAATTTACTAAAACAAGATTAATTCTATCAATAGCTTCCGTTTTCTTTTTTTTCTCTCTCTCTCCCTAGAACTTGATCCGCCCAGTTGCTTTGTCAAAATATCAGTGAATTGATCTTCTGTTTTGATGTGATTAACTATGATCTTTCCTTTTTCGACCCACTTCTGTCATATTACAATGGATTCTTCCTTAAAGATATCGCTAACGTGTTATCAATTTTGAGCGCAATCTTGCTCACCTCCTTTCGTGTGAGATTACCAAGTAGCCATCCCAACCAAATCCCTTCGCATGCTATAGTGGTAGTAGCAATATACTCCACTTCACATGAAGAAAGTGCCACTACCTTTTGCATTTGTGATGTCAACTCACCATTCTTCACCCAAGCAAGAAAAATGCACATGTTCTACTCTTTTTGCTATTAAGCAGGTCTGCAAGAACCGTCGACGAAAGACAATAATGACTCGTCAAGCAGCCGCAGGCATGGCCAAGGCAGAAGAGATGGATGTGGGCAAGGGGATGTAGACAGATCCCACGAAAAGTCACATATCAAGTGTCTTGATTGTGACAAATTCAGCCACTATACGTTGAAGTGTTGTAGCCACATAAAGTGTTTCAATTGCGATAAGTACAGGCACTACACTTCGGGTTACCGAAGCAAGAAGAACAATGAGGTAAGCCTCACCTGAGCAGGTGAGAATGATGAGCCGACACTGTTTGTCTAATTCGCCATTCAGGAAACGACCATTTAACATCCATATGATGCACTTATCACCCTTCATAAGACACTAAAGCAATGGAAAGTCTCGTTCTCTCCAACCAGACAACTAGAGCGACCACCTTCTCAAAATCCACCACCTGCTTCTGTACATACCCTTTTGCTGTAAGTCATGCTTTGTGCTTCATAATGTCACCATTTGGATCTTCCTTCACTTTAATCACGCCAATCTATTGTGTTGTTCTATACTTGGCTCATTTCGCCAGTTCCACTCTCCATCTTCTTCAAAGACAACGTCCCTGTTGACCTGAATTTTCTTGGTTTCAGGGTCAAAAAGACAATGATCTTTGCTACCAAGTTTCACTCCTGGATAAATCATCCACCTACTCTGGTTATCAAGTTTCTTGGTGTAGGTGTTCATCTTTGCATGTGCAATACAACCAAACACTTATAGTGCATCAGACTGGTTATGGCATGTAAGACTTGGGCATATGAACTTTCTATCCCTAAAACGGATGGTGGATAAAGACATGGTGACTGGGTTACCTAAAATCAAAACCGAAGATCAATCGTCCTTCTCAAATTTCTAAGGGGTGGCGAAGCAAGGATCCCGTTTCTGCCAAAGGCAATGGACAGTGCGTCATGCATGTTGGAGCTGGTTCACATGGATATATGTGCCCCGATCACACCCCACACTAACACGGTAATCAATATTGTAACGCCCCCGTTTCCAGGGGCGCGTACGGACACGGCACTCCTTAACTATTCACGCATGAACAGTTATGGACTGTCGCGCAAGAGTATACCATTGCATGCTTACAACAAAAGACCAGCATATATTTGACATACGGATTAACATCCGCTTTACAGCGGGCGTGCAAGCCCAAAGTATGATTACATTCCAAAAGAACTCCGACCGCTCTCGGCGCGGCGGAGACCTACAGCCAAGGGTCCTCGTCGAAGAAAAGATCCTCGGGGACTTCTTCAACGGGGAGACCTTCTCCTTCGTCTTGATCCTCTAAAGAATTGATTAAGCAAGCCGTGAGCCAACCAACCGGCTCAGCAAATCCCAAAGGGATCTTAAGTTACTATATGCACGGAAAGTCAAAGGAAGGGTGTATACTTGGTTTATTACATTTGGTGGATGCGCTTTTATTTGCAATCATTTTATAAAATGGACCCAAAACTACTTCTCAAGAACTCGGGGTTTTCATCAAGAGTTCATTAACCAACTAACCAAATTAAAGTATTTACAAATCTACTTAAGCTTTCTTCTGGAATCACCAGATGACACGGCTCAATAGCAGGAGCACGGCGTATTCGAATACCATTTATTTGACTCTGCGAGTTTGCTCACTTTTACCCACACGATCCCTTAACTCCGCTAAAGAGTTAAGAAAGCCAGGTCGTTTCACTGCTCAGCTCTTTATAAAGGCTCTACCCGGTAGAATTCACTCGGGTCTGGCTCGCTCACACACACTCACACAAAGAAAAGAAAACGGTGCCGCTTCGAGTGAACCCTACCGTTGTTAGGCACCCAATCACGGCTTGCCTAACCTTACTGCTAAACCTCCTCCACCGCCACACAGAGAGTTTCAATCGAGTTGAGCAGCTACTAGACCAGTGTTGATAAATCAACTCCTGTGGTTGAGCGATTACTGTGACACTTACTCGGCGTAAGGGTTTCAGTCCTTATATTTTCACATGGTCCGCAACCTCACCAGGCCCGCGACCCAAACTAGGATAAGCGGTGGGCGAAAACCGTCTAGTGGCGCACCACAACCCGCCTTACCCTAACCTCAAACCTAGGGTAAGAGTGGGCGATAACCGTCTCATGGCGCACCACAAACCCCTTACCCTACCTTGTGCCCGCAAGCACTCTCCGCTCTAGGGCACGGTGTCCCATACCACCCTACCCTAGAGTCGGGTTTGCAAATCCTATTGGCCCACTGCCACAGCCTTATTAGTGTAACATTTTGCATGATAGTAATAACCTACAATTATCTAGATTAACAGATAATTATTTCTAGGGTTACAAAGGCATGGCAACAAGTTTAACAGGCATTTGTCGGTGGTAGGTTTAACTACATAACATGTCATTCCAAACATTTTATTTTACTTTGAATTAACATTTCACAAATAGCATAATGCAAATAGCATAATAACATATTTTAAATAACATGGGATACAACATGATCAAAGGATTTGGGACTTGCCGTCAATCCGAATGATTTCCGCTAGCTCAAACGAAGAACCTCCTGGCTCCTGCGACTGCACTTGAACTTCCGGAGACTCCGACACTAGCGCAAACATACAAAACAAATTAAATCCAGCTTGAGACTAATCAAGCGAGGAAAATAAACTATTTAAAAGGAGTAAATGCATAAATCTCCAAATGAGGGATTTTAGGAATTTAATTGGGATGAATCTGTGGAAAAGGAGGTCACCACTAGGTCTAGAATAATATTTGGAGCAAAGTGGTGAAATTTGGGAATTTTGGGATTTTCTGTGATTTTCTGGATTTATTTGGAATTTCTGGATTTTACAAATTAATAAATCCGGGAAAAATCTTTGAGCAGTGCGGCCGGCCGCTGGCTCTGATGCGGCCCACCCGCGAATTCAAGCAGCGCGCTGCGGGGAGAGAAGTGGGCGGGAAAAAGCGGCCCGAGGAGCACGCCGCGTGGCTGGATGGCCGGCGCGTGGTGCGGCGAGTGGCGGAGATGGCGAGGGGACGGGCGGATGTGTTCGGGAGAAGATCGGGCGGCGAAGATTTAACGGCGTGGCGGCGGTATGGGAATCGGACGAGCGAGAGGTGGGATCTTTAGTGGGATCGGACGGCGGCGGTGAGACTTCATCCGATGGTTGGCGTTAGACGGCAGCGAAAGGATCGAGCGGACGGGAAAGGGCCACGTAGCGGGGAGGGGTCTTCTTCCTCCTCTCGCCGCTCAGCACCCCAAGATCGCGATGCAGTGAGGACGGCGGTCGGGCGCCAGGAGCTTCGGCGGCGGCCAAGGGCATAGGCGGGTGCGGCTTGGCGTGGAGATCTCATTTTGGAGCTTGGGAGGCGCGGGAGCGACCGGGGTGGTCGGAGGCGAAGGGGAGATCGGGGCCATGGTGGCGCTAGGCTCACCGGAGAAATGGCCCGTTGCCGGTGATTTCACGGGGAGGAGTTAGGGAGTACACTGGTGGCGGTGGGTGCGGCGGGGCGTCGAGGATGGCTAGCCACGGGGTCGCGAGGTCGGCGGCGAGCCGGTGGCGAGTCGTGCGGCGGTCACCTGGCCAAGGGAGTGCGCTAAAAACAGTTAATACACCAAGGGGAAGCTAGGGGCGAAAGGGATTGGGAAACGGAGGGAGGGAGAGGGAGATTGGGCTACGGGGGTCGCCGGCGCAGGGAGAGGCGGCGACGGCAGTGGGGGCGATGAGAGCTCAATCTGGGGCTCGGGAGCTTCTGCAGTGTTGGGAGGCGAGTGGAGACAGCGGGAGGACTCGGGAGCAAAGGAGGTAGGGGCGCAGCGGGAGGTTTTTAAGCTCGGTGGAGAATCCGAGGAGGGAGGAGGGCAATGGCGCCGGGTCAAGGGGAAGGACGAGGAGCAGGTGGCGCATCCTCTGCGGCGTGGGGCGGCGTCCGGCGCGGAGCGCGAGAATGCGACAGGAGAGGGCGATTGGCCGGGCGGCGTGGGAGAGGAGTGCGTCCCGCGCGAAGGAAGAGCGAGGAGTCGCGGCGGGACCAGGGCGAAGGAGGAGGCGACAACGCGCGCGGGAGAGGCGGCCTTCGACCGAGGGCGCGGGTGGCGCGGCGGTCCGAGGTGCGGCGCGCGCGCGAGGAGGGCGGAGTCGGGCGTCCGCGCGAGGAAGGGAGAAGGCGGGAGGCGCGGCGCCACGGCGAGAGCGGAGGAGGCGCTGGCGCGGGAGGAAGCGGGAAGAGGAGGGGCGCCGGAGAAAAGGGAAAACGCCCCGGCCAAAAGAGGAAAGCGGGGAAGAGGGAAAACTTTCCCGAAAAGGAAAGTTTCAAATTTCACTCAAGATTTGCAGAAAAATTCAAGAAAAATTCCTTTTGAATTTTGGGGACTTTTCAACCTACCCCCCTTAAAAGAATCTCGACCCCGAGATTAACTTGGTCCAGGGAATAAGTTGGGGAAATCCCGCTGCAAGTCTGATTCTCGTTCCCAAGTGGACTCATCCGCTGTATGGTTCCTCCACTGTACTCTGCAAAATCTGACATTCTTGTTTCTTAACTGTCTCTCTGTTGTTTCAAGTATTTGTAGTGGTTCTTCAGCATATGTGCAATCATCTTGCAATTCAATGTCTGACAGTGGCACTTCATCTGTTGGCTGGCGTAGACACTTCCGAAGCTGGGATACGTGGAACACGTTATGAATTCTGGATAAGTTGGGCGGAAGCTGCACTTGGTAAGCTACTTCCCCAACTCTTCCAATTATCTGAAACGGTCCCACATATCTTGGTGCTAACTTGCCTTTGACTTGAAATCTCTTGACTATTTTGAGCAGGGTGACTTTGATGTAGACATAGTCTCCAACTTCAAACTCAAATCTTTCTGCGATTATCGCATAGTTCTTCTCGCGGTCTTGTGCCATCTTCAGTCTGTCTCTGACAATTCTGATATGTGCTTCTGCATCTTGAGCAATCTGAGGACCAATGAGTTGTCGTTCTCCTATTTCTGTCCAATTCAGTGGAGTCCTGCACTTCCTGCCATAGAGTGCTTCAAACGGTGCCATTTGAATACTGGCTTGATAGCTGTTATTGTATGAGAACTGAGCAAATGGTAAACAGGTGTTCCATGTTGCTCCATACACTATCGCACAAGCTCGCAACATGTCTTCTAAAATTTGATTGGTTCTCTCTGTTTGTCCATCTGTCTGTGGATGATATGCTGAGCTGAAATTCAGGTCGGTGCCCATAGCTTCATGCAACTTTTCCCAGAACTTGGATGTAAACTGTGCTCCTCTATCTGACACAATCTTCTTCGGAACTCCGTGCAATGTCACAATTCTGGTCAAGTATAGCTCGGCAAGTTTATCCTTCCCATAAGTTTGCTTGATCGGGAGGAAATGAGCCACCTTGGTCAATCTATCAACAATGACCCAAATAGCATCGTATCCCTCACGAGTCTTGGGAAGTCCAGTGACGAAGTCCATACCAATGCTATCCCATTTCCATTCAGGAATTGGCAAAGGTTGTAACAATCCTGATGGTTTTTGGTGGTCTATCTTGATCTGCTGACAGACATCACATTTAGCTACATATTCTGCCACTTGTTTCTTCATTTGGTTCCACCAATATCTTTTCTTCAAATCTTGGTACATCTTTGTGCCTCCTGGATGAATTGAGAATTGAGAGGAGTGGGCTTCAGCTAAGATCAACTCTCTCAACTCTTTCTTGTCGGGTATGCAATAGCGATCACGGAAGGTAAGGATCCCATGCTCGTCTATCGCATACTCTGATGAATTTTCTCCTTGAATATCCTTTTTCAGTTTTTGAATCTCTTCATCTTCATCCTGGGCTGCTTTAATCGATCCGCAATGGGTTGAATCTCTAAGGTCGCTTCTTCACCTTGTTCTGTGATTACCAAGTTTAGCCGTAATATATCTCTCTCAGTAGCTCGGTGGGTACTCGATTGATCGCCTTTGCTTGGGCGAGCCTTGCGGCTAAGTGCATCAGCAACTACGTTTGCCTTGCCTGGGTGATACTGGAGATCAACCTCATAATCTTTGATCAATTCTAGCCATCTGCGCTGTCTCATGTTCAATTCTGGTTGTGTGAACAAATACTTCAAACTCTTGTGATCTGAGAATATCTCACAACGATTTCCCAGCAGTAGTGCCGCCAAATTTTGAGGGCATGCACCACACCGCTAGTTCCAAATCATGTGTGGGGTAATTCTCCTCATGCGGCTTCAATCGCCTTGATGCATAGGCAACAACTTTTCCGCCTTGCATAAACACACAACCCAAACCTTGCTTTGAGGCGTCGCAGAGAAATCTGAAACTCCTTCTCTGGATTGGGTAAAATCAACACGGTGTTGTGGTCAACAGTCTTCAACATCTGAAAGCTTTCTTCGCATGCATCACCCAAATGAATGGCTTATCTTTCTTCAACAATTGAGTGAGTGGGCGCGATATTCTTGAGAAACCTTCTATGAATCGCGATAATAACCCGCCAATCCTAGGAAGCTTCTCACTTGATCCTTTATCGTAGGTCGTTTCCATTCCATGATCGCTGAAATCTTTTCGGATCGACCTTCACTCCATCTTCAGATATAATATGACCCAAGAAAGCGACTTCTCTCAACCAAAAACTGCATTTATCAAATTTTGCATACAACTGATGCTCTCTCAATCTGGTTAAAACCATATGCAAATGTTGTTTGTGCTCTTCTTCACTCTTGGAGTATATCAGAATATCATCAATGAAAACAATCACGAATCGATCCAATTGGTCCATATGCACCAGATTCATAAGATTCATGAAATATGCTGGCGCATTGGTCAAACCAAAGGGTACGACCGTGAACTCAAACAATCCATATCTGGTAATGAAGGCTGTCTTCTCTCGATCTTGCTCTCGAATCTTGAGCTGATGATAACCCGAGCGCAAGTCGATTTTGGAGAATACCTTGGCACCTTTGAGTTGGTCAAACAGGTCATCAATTCTTGGGAGGGGATACTTGTTCTTGATTGTGACAGCATTCAAACCTCTGTAGTCGACACACATTCTCAACTCTCCAGTTTTCTTCTTCACAAATAATACTGGGGCTGACCACGGTGAAGTACTGGGTCGAATGAATTCCTTTTCTTGTAGTTCATCTAACTGCTTCTTCAGTTCTTTCAGCTCACTCGCTGACATTCTATACTGGTGTTTGGCAATTGGCTGAGTACCAGGTACCAATTCTATTGCAAGTTCAACTTGCCTGTCAGGGGGTCTTCCTGGTAATTCTTCCGGGAACACATCAGGGTATTCTTGTACTATTGGCACTTGGTCTGGTGTGGCTGCGATCATATTGATCATACGTTTCTTGGCATCTTTCAAAGACTTTCCGATCTGTCTCTACTACCACTTTTTGTCCTTCAGATTGACTAAGGATCTTGTTTTGACTTCACACCACCTTGCCTTTGTTTCAGCTAGCCAATTCATGCCCAAAATGGCATCTAATCTGTCATATCTAGTTGCGAGAAATCGCTTTAAAATCTACCCTTGGATTTTTATGCTAAGTCCCGCACACCCACTGTGGGACTCCATTGTAACCAGGGTCTCAACCACATAAGGTCTTGGTAAAGCAAATGAAGGCAATTGATTTCTTGAAGCAAAACCCTTTGAAATAAATGAATGCGTTGCACGTGGTCAAACAAAATCAATGCGGTATGGAGTTGATTGGGAACATACCAAAGAATGATGTCACTTGCTCTGCGGCGTCCTCTGCGGATACATGGTTTACTCGGCATAAAAGTGGATCCGTGCGACCTCTACCTCTGCACTGCTGATGTGAAATTAGCCGTGCCATTGGAGGCCGGGACCTCGCCGCTTTGATCTGTAGATAACCTCCTTTGGGAGTGCTAGGGCTTGACGTGTCTTGTTTTCTTGTTCTTTGTTGGTTCGGACTGCGGTCTTGCCGCATCGATGGCAAGTTCCTTCGGGACACCGGTCTCAGAGTGCCCTATCTCACCGCAGTGAAAACATGCGTTTGACCTTCGCGGACAGCTGCTGGCCAGGTGATTCCCACCACAAGTGGGGCATTTGAGAGTCAATGGTGGAGAGGAAGCATAATGCTGAGTCTGGTTGGATTGGTTCCTCGGCATCATCACATATTGTCGGGAGGATGGGGATCGATATGAAGAAGATCCCAATGTCTTGGCTCGTTGTGCAGTGTGTGAAGATGACTGCGATCTATGCGCTGCCTTGCGTTTTCTATAGTCTTCCATCTCACTTCTAGCTTCCTCTGAAATGATCAAGCTGTTAACCATATCATTTAAGTCCTTGAACTGCAAAGCTGAAATATGAAACCTCATGGACTGCTGCAATCCTGCACGAAACCTGCTCATTTTCTTGTCTTCGCTGTCAACATCTTCAGGGGCAAATCTGGAGAGGTGGTTGAACTGGTGTAGATACTCCATCACTGTACGACCACCTTGTTTAAGCGCCAGAAATTCCCGGCGCTTTGCTTCCATAATGCCATCCGGGATGTGCGCCTTACGGAAGGCCTTGGAAAAATCTTCCCAACTAATGTCTTGGTTCTGCAGTGTGCGCTGATAGTTGACCCACCAGGTCGCTGCCGCACCCTGTAACTGGTGGGATGCAAATAAAACCTTCTCTTTATCATCGCACCGCACAGTCTGAAGTTTTCTCTCTACATCTGCCAACCAATCTTCAGCAACCATGGGATCAACGGTTGTGGAGAAAGTGGGTGGACGTGTTTTCAGAAAGTCATTCCACCGGGTGGTAAATGGAGCACCATCCCGTGGAACATTTCCTCCACCTGCACTCGAGATCCGGTGGCAACTGCTCAATCAACTTGGCACATTGATCCAACACTCGTAGTATGTTCTCGCTCTCCTTGGTATCGATTCTTTTCTAACATTGCAATAACATCGCCCAATGTGTTCAGTGGTGGCGGTGCACCTGCCACTGGTCTGTCCCGTCTCGCTCTCATCGCTCGCTCTGCGCTCCATCTGTTGATTGGGAACTTGAGTTAGCTTTGCGGCTTTGGCAATTCAAGACAGATAAGTAAGACTTAGAATTTTTCAAGGCAAGTATAGGACGAAAAGATAAGAACGAGGCGAAAGGGGACGGAGAAAGCTTTGAACACAAGAAGAACATACTGATAATTAAACAAGCAACATAAAGGATTAATTAACATAAATTTACAATAAAGCAAGTGGTACGCAGACCACTTAGGGTTCGAGTTTGCACTTGCGCTACATAACAAAAGTACATCTATTACAAAAGGTCAGGCTACCACTAGCGTACAGCGTCTACTCCTCCCTGTCCCCGGGTGCTGGAAGGGCAAGCGGGGCTGCCGGGCGGAACCGGGCACGGTACTGCGCTGCAGTCATCCGGCGCTTGGGCCTAGACTGCACCGAAGCACAAGAGGAGTGAACGCTGGGCGACTCCGCACTGTCTGAACCCTCTGCTGCCTCCTGGGCCTCAAAGCGGGCGAGGGACTCCCGGAGGCGCTGAACCTCCTCACGAGTGTCCCACAACTGCCTCTGCCAGACTCTGGCCTCCTCGATCGCTCTGTCGTGGCGGCGACTGCTGCGACATAAGGGTGGCGATACCGCTAGGCGGGGATCGTCATCCTCACCGAACCTAGGGACTATAAAGTCCCCAAAGTGCGGACGCGGCACCAGGTCGAAAGGTGTCCCTGCTAGCTCCTGGTGGTAGTAGTCTCTGATGTAGAGCGCGGCTTTCAGAGCCACGTCCTGAACAGCATCCTCGTCGTTCACCGCGGGCGATGAACCTCCTCTTCTGTGCAGGCGGACGAGCAACGGATCGAGGACCATCCAAGCCTTGTACTCGTAGAACTGGTCTGGCGGAATCCCTCGGCGTAGATCATCGGGCGTGGTTTCCTCTCGCTCGAGGTAACGTCGCATTTCCCACAACTTGTGGTGCCATCCATCCCTACGGTCGGGCGGGAGAAAACGAGGCGCACCATCCGCCGAAACGAAATTTTGAAGTTAGACAAGCGAGATAATAAACATTTGCAAAAATAAAACTTAGCGAATTAAACTTAAGGCAGTAAAGTAGCAACAGGGGAGGAACAAGACAGCAATAAACCTTATATTTTTAGTAAACCATTTTTATGGCTTAAATTAATTTTTGCGATAAAATCGCTTCCTAGTCCGCTTTAGGTCTCAACCTACGGTCAAAGAGCTGCTCTCGATACCACTTCTTATAACGCCCGTTTCGGTAGCGCTGACGACACTGACACTCCTTAACTATTCACGCATGAACAGCTATGGACTATCGCGCAAGAGTATACCATTGCATGCTTACAACAAAAGACCAGCATATATTTGACATACGGATTAACATCCAGTTTACAATGGGCGTGCAAGCCCAAAGTATGATTACATTCCAAAAGAACTCCAGAATGCGCTCGAGCGCGCGGAGACCTACGACCAAGGGTCCTCGTCGAAGAAAAGATCCTCGGGGACTTCTTCAGCGGGAGACCTTCTCCTTCGCCTTGATCCTCTAAAGAATTGATTAAGCAAGCCGTGAGCCAACCAACTGCTCAAAGAAATCCCAAAGGGATCTTAAGTTACTATATGCACGGAAAGTCAAAGGAAGGGTGTATACTTGGTTTATTACATTTGGTGGATGCAGTTTTATTTGCAATCATTTTATAAAATGGACCCAAAACTACTTCTCAAGAACTCAGGGGTTTTCATCAAGAGTTCATTAACCAACTAACCAAATTAAAGTATTTACAAATCTACTTAAGCTTTGTCTGGAATCACCAGATGACACACTCAATAACAGGAGCACGGCGTATTCGAATACCATTTATTTGACTCTGCAGAGTTTGCTCAGCTTTACCCACACGATCCCTTAACTCCCGCTAAAGAGTTAAGAAAGCCAGGTCGTTTCACTGCTCAGCTCTTTATAAAGGCTCTACCCGGTAGAATTCACTCGGGTCTGGCTCGCTCACACACACTCACACAAAGAAAAGAAAACGGTGCCGCTTCGAGTGAACCCTACCGTTGTTAGGCACCCAATCACGGCTTGCCTAACCTTACTGCTAAACCTCCTCCACCGCCACACCTGTAGAGTTTCAATCGAGTTGAGCAGCTACTAGACCAGTGTTGATAAATCAACTCCTGTGGTTGAGCGATTACTGTGACACTTACTCGGCGTAAGGGTTTCAGTCCTTATATTTTCACATGGTCCGCAACCTCACCAGGCCCGCGACCCAAACTAGGATAAGCGGTGGGCGAAAACCGTCTAGTGGCGCACCACAACCCGCCTTACCCTAACCTCAAACCTAGGGTAAGAGTGGGCGATAACCGTCTCGCGGCGCACCACAAACCCCTTACCCTACCTTGTGCCCGCAAGCACTCTCCGCTCTAGGGCACGGTGTCCCATACCACCCTACCCTAGAGTCGGGTTTGCAAATCCTATTGGCCCACTGCCACAGCCTTATTAGTGTAACATTTTGCATGATAGTAATAACCTACAATTATCTAGATTAATGATAATTATTTCTAGGGTTACAAAGGCATGGCAACAAGTTTAACAGAGCATTTGTCGGTGGTAGGTTTAACTACATAACATGTCATTCCAAACATTTTATTTTACTTTGAATTAACATTTCACAAATAGCATAATGCAAATAGCATAATAACATATTTTAAATAACATGGGATACAACATGATCAAAGGATTTGGGACTTGCCGTCAATCCGAATGATTTCCGCTAGCTCGAACGAAGAACCTCCTGGCTCCTGCGACTGCACTTGAACTTCCGGAGACTCCGACACTAGCGCAAACATACAAAACAAATTAAATCCAGCTTGAGACTAATCAAGCGAGGGAAAATAAACTATTTAAAAAGGAGTAAATGCATAAATCTCCAAATGAGGGATTTTAGGAATTTAATTGGGATGAATCTGTGGAAAAGGAGGTCACCACTAGGTCTGGAATAATATTTGGAGCAAAGTGGTGAAATTTGGGAATTTTTGGGATTTTCTGTGATTTTCTGGGATTTATTTGGAATTTCTGGGATTTTACAAATTAATAAATCCGGGGAAAAATCTTTGAACAGTGCGGCCATTGCTGGCTCTGATCATGCCCAGCGCGCGAATTCAAACGCGCAAGCACGCCGCTGGGAGAGAAGTGGGCCGGGGAAAAAGGCGGCCCAGGGGAGCACGCCCGCGTGGCCTGGATGGCCGACGCATGGTGCGGCGGGTGGCGGAGATGGCGAGGGGGGACGGGCCGGATGTGTTCGGGAGAAGATCAGACGGCGAAGATTTAACGGCGGCCGGCGGTATGGGGAATCGGACGAACGAGAGGTGGGATCTTTAGTGGGATCGGACGGCGGCGGTGAGACTTCATCCGATGGTTGGCGTTAGACGGCAACGAAAGGATCGCGGACGGAAAGGGCCACGTGCGGGAGGGGTCTTATTCCTCCTCTCGCCGCTCACACTCCCCAAGATCGCGATGCAGGTGAGGACGGCACCCGGCGCCGAGAGCTTCGCGGCGCGCCAAGGGCATAGGCGGTGCAGCTTGGCGTGGAGATCTCATTTTGGAGCTTGGGAGGCGCGGGAACGACCGGGGTGGTCGGAGGCCGAAGGGGAGATTCGGGGCCATGGTGGCGCTAGGCTCACCGGAGAAATGGCCCGATTGCCGGTGATTTCACGGGAGGGAGTTAGGGAGTACACCGTGGCGGTGGGTGCGGCCGGGAGCGTCGAGGATGGCTAGCCACGGGAGTCTGTCGAGGTCGGCGGCGAGCTTCGGTGGCGAGGTCGTACCGGCGGTCACCTGGCCAAGGGAGTGCGCTAAAAACAGTTAATACACCAAGGGGAAGCTAGGGGCGAAAGGGATTGGGAAACGGAGGGAGGGAGAGGGAGATTGGGCTACGGGGTCGCGGCGCGGGAGAGGCGGCGGCAAGTGGGGCGATGAGAGCTCAACTGGGCTCGGGAGCTTCTGGAGTGTTGGGAGGCGAGTGGAGACAGCGGGAGGACTCGGGGAGCAAAGGAGGTAGGGGAGCAGCGGGGAGAGGTTTTTAAGCTCGGTGGAGGGGGAATCCGAGGGAGGGAGGAGGGCAATGGCGCCGGGGTCAAGGGGGAAGGACGAGGAGCAGCTGGCGCATCCCCTCTGCGGCGTGGGACGACGTCCGGGCGCTGAGCGGCAGTAAATGCGACGGGAGAGGGGCAGTTGACCGGAGCGGCGTGGGAGAGGAGTGCGTCCGCGCGGGGAAGGAAGAGCGAGGGAGTCTGGCAGGCGGGACCAGGGCGAAGGAGGAGGCGACAACGCGCGCGGGAGAGGGGCGGCCGGACCGGAGGGCGCGGGTGGCGCAGCGGTCCGAGGTGCGGCGCCGCGCGAGGGAGGGCGGAGCCGGGCGTCCGCGCGAGGAAGGAGAAGGCGGGAGGCGCAGGCGCCCGGGCGAGAGCCGAGGAGGCGCTGGCGCGGGAGGAAGCGGGAAGAGGAGGCGCGCGAGAAAGGGAAACGCCCGGCCAAAAGAGGAAAGCGGGGAAGAGGGAAAACTTTCCCGAAAAGGAAAGTTTCGAAATTTCACTCAAGATTTGCAGAAAAATTCAAGAAAAAATTCCTTTTGAATTTTGGGGACTTTTCAAATATTCTTTTGGTTGATGATTTTCCATGGCAACGTGGGTATTCATGCTGAAGAAGGGAAATGCAAAAGGTGCATTCTAGAAATTTGTGGTATAGGTTAAGAACGAATCTTATCACCATGTGAAGGCTATCAGGGTGGTGATCGGTTGGGTTTAAAATCTTATGGCTGAAAACACTGTAGCTGACTGAAAAAAAGCTGACAGAGGCTTATTTAGCATAATTAAATTTAAAAAAATTTTAAAATATAAAAAATATGTTAGACCATTACGTATAATACAAACAAATACGGGAAAAAAAGAACCGGCAAAAAAGCTCAACAAAAAGCCAAAAGTTCAGAAAAAGACGAAACTTATTAATAGTGAAAAATAAGCTGAAAGCCAGAAGCTTAAGCCCAACCGATCGGGGCAGATCAGACCGTGAAGTGGGATTCCTGTCCAAAGAATTTGAGGCGATATGTGAAGCGAATGGGATCAAGCGCTATTTCACAGCTTCATATTCACTACAGCAATACGGAGTTGTAGAGCGACAAAATCGCACAATGGTGGCAATAACACGCAATCTTTTGAAGACTCCCTCTCAGGAAGATTTTGGGATGAAGCAGTACGACATGCAATTTATATCCTCAATAGAGTTACAACAAAGGTGTTGGATGATGTCACCCTATGTGGAACATGGTAAAAAAAAAAGGACAAGTTCGAGCACCTATCGTGTGTTTGGTTGCATTGCACATGCAAAAGTTAACATCTGCACTATGGAACTTGATGATCGGAGTAGGTGGATGATTAATCTGGGTGTAAACACGGCAACAAAGCTTATCGTCTCTTTTCCTCTGAAATCCAGAAAATTCAGATCAGCGAAGACGTTGTCTTTGAAGATGGAGAGTGGAACTGGAGAAACAAGTCAAGAATAAAGCAACACAAAATATTGGCATGCTCAAGGTGAAGAAACGAGGTTAAGAGGGTGATTGATGACTTAATTTTGTTTTAATAGGTTCTATTATTCTGGGAGAGTTTATGTTTCGTATTTAGGTACTAGAGTTAGTTTGGATTTTCTTCTGGATATAGTCTTTATCGTGTCCGACTAGTCAAACAGGTTTAATGTGAGACAAATAATAGAAAATAACGGCACCGCTTTGCTCCGGAAAAGATATACCTGTTCTCTCTCGGCTATGTTTATGTGGTATTCTCTCCAGTAGCAAGCACGGAAGGAAAGCCTCTCCATCAACGTCAACAGAGAGCAAAGAGCCGGGGCGCATCACGCGTGTTCTTTAGGGTACAGGAACGAGAAGGCGCATCATGTGGTGTAACGTCCTGCATGCACGTCACGTCCACAGGCCTTGCTGCTGTTGATCTTCACGTCAAAGGCCAAGTCAAGGACCAGCGGGTCCGACGGAGAAAAGCAAGGGGCATCCTCTGGACCGAGCGGCGACAGATCAAAGGTTCGGACAAAAATATCAAGCGCTCCGATTTCTATTAAGAGAAACCAACAGTTTACAAAGTCTAAGAATTTCTTAGTAGCTGCATTTCAAACTGGCGATACAAAGGTTACTGAAGCAATGCTCTGTTACGACTTACGAATTGCTTTGCAATCCCAATTCTGACAACCTATTTCTCGCCCCGTTGGCCCAGCGAAGAACGTGTAGGCCTACATCGCCCTCCGTGAGGACGACGGCTGTAGCAAAGCGCTATCCTGTCACAAGCGCTGCAAGGAAAAGTGGTAGTGAGAGATAAGTGACAATCGAGTGGATAAACAAATAGTTGGCAACTATCGTACCGCTAGCCCGATGCACGTGGAGGACGAGCAAGTGTAACTGGGTCGACTGCTGGACTGCGATGGACGTGAGGATGATGGTGCTGTTGGCGGTGCTGAGGGGGGTGAAGCTGCTTGCTGTACTCCGTGACCGCGTCGTACAACAGCGTCATCTCTGTGCCGACCACAACTCATGATCCTAATCGCAGACCTTGCGTCATCTAAGATGTTGCGTATCGAAGCAAGTATGCAATCAATCGAGTTCGCACTCCCACGGTGCAGAATCTGAGCAGCCTCGTCGTGGATACGAAGCAGGAGGTCGTACTACAGAGAAACAAATAATGAGTTAAAAGCGTGATCCTACACAGGTTAAATGCAAAGTAATCTCGTACCACCGCTCGATGACGGTCTGGATCTGCCCATATAGCTTCGTCATCTTCGTGCTCTCCAGAACTGCCTGTTTCTACATCCTCCTCCTCGCTGCGCACTTCTTCCACCTGGTCCGTAAAGTACTCGTGACAATCATCAGCCTCGTCGTGGATACGAAGCAGGTGGTTGAACTACAGCGAAACAAATAATGAGTTAAAAGCGTGATCCTACACAGGGTAAACGCAAAGTAATCTCGTACCACCGCTCGATGACGGTCTGGATCTGCCCATATAGCTTTGCATTCTTCGTCCTCTCCAAAACTGGTTGTTTCTACATCCTCCTCCTCCTCGCTGCGCACTTCTTCCACCTGGTCCGCAAGGTACTTGTGGCAATCAACACGAGCGGCCCACCACCTTTCCATACCTTCATTGGCCTGAAAATTCTCCACAGGTCTCCTAAGGTCTCCATCGCCCACTTCCTCGCCGACACGTTCTCTCGCACCAACGTCCTCATGAGCGTCGGAGAACAACTCAAGCACTTCATCTCCACCAGCGGCACCAGAACTAGCCATGGAAGATGATTCTGTCCTCTCCACGGAACTCAACAAACTACATTATAATATGTATTTTCACAAAAAACAAAAGTACAACATTGTATACACTACACTACACTACATCATGTGTTATATATAGAAGTTTAGCTACAAATACACAGCGTATGAAAGATTGGCATATAACAACATTAATAAAAGACGGTTTGACTAATTACGGGCTAATGACATTGATAGAGATATAGTTGCACACGCACAAAAAAATACCTCTTTTTGAAGCTCACGAGACGATTTATAACTTTCGTAATTACAAAATCTGCTGATTCCAAATGAAAATAACTCAAAACTCTATGTTTCCACTCTTTACTTTTCTCGCTTCACTCCCTCTCTCGGCTTCAACTGCAAACTAAAACAAGGCTCTGACTTATTGTGAATGTGAAGCCATATGTATGAATGTATCTGCTCACCGAGTGACCTTCAAGCCATTTTATTGCGCAGCCTCACCAGACATGCCAAACATTAGGGGGCCATATGCATATGCTGCAGACACGTGTGTGCTAGCGGCATGGAAAAAGCGCAGTGCAAGCGCTTTCGGCGGGCGGATTTGACAGGAGGCAGACGTGCGGCCGGGAATCTCTCGGTGAAATCGTGCGCTCCGGTAGCATTTCTCCGGCCAGATCATGTGCTCGTGAACCGCACCGTACTGTGCTACAGCATTACTCGTGCGATGCTGAACCGCACGGCTAGCTCCCTCGCCGGACGGTCATGCATTTGTCGCCGTCCCGTAGGCGTGTCGTTCACCATCTCTGCTGCAATAAAACAGTCAAAAACACCCGTTGAGTGTTGTCCTGCAGGTACCTGTACCTCTATTTTCTCCTTAGGTGCAAGTTCTTTATGTCCCGTCTGCTGCAGTGGTGGGCTATCATTTCCGAGGAGAGCTCCCTCCACTAGCACTTTGCAGTTTGTCAGGAAATAATCAAAATCTACCAAATATTATGTAGTGTCCATGACTTACTTGGTTTGTTAGATGATAGAGTTTCCATATAAATTTGTATCAAAAGTTTGTTTTTAATTTAGTTATTTTATAGGTAGATCTATATACATCCAATAAATATTAAAAACGTACAGAGAAAAAATTGTTTTAAAAATTCTATATCCTCGTACGTACATACGTTCCTAGCGTTAAAACCATCAAATAGTACCGGAGCACAGACGAGATCCCACCGGGAAGAAAAGTCATCGGGGCGCGTCTACCTCGCGCAGCGCTCCCGAGGCCAGCGTCGGCTTCGGTCCATCGTGCGCGCGTCGTCTCCGTCCTCGCCCCACGCACGACAGAAGCCGGCGCATCGTCCCGAGGTCTTCGCGTATCGTCCCGAGGCAGCGGAGCCTTCGGTCTTTTTTATTTCCTTGTCCGGCGCACGGCACGAGAAAGCAATAGTCTGCAGGCTCGTCTCGTTCAGCCTAGCACGGCACGAGCGCGCGCAGATAGTGCGGTTCGATAGGCCGGTCCGCGGTCCGTCATGTAGATCCGATTTAAAGACTGCACGGTCTAACCGGACTGTACCGTACCTGAGCTAAAGAGAGAGACTGCACGACACGGCCCGGTCAGGTCAGGCTCTAATCGGAGAAATTAAAACCTGCTATTGTTTTCTCGCACCACAGAGTTTTGGACGACGTGTAGGCAGCGGCAGGTCGACACGTTCACGTGTGCTCAGCCCGCGTGGGTCACTCGAATGGAGGGGTAGTTTTGTCTTTTCGGACCTATCGCGGTCTCGCGCGTACGCAGGCGCCCGTGCCGCCTCCCCCTCCTCCCCCGCTCCCCCGCCGCGGCCCCCTCCTCCCCCGCCGTCTCCCCCGCTCACCCGCCGGCCGCCACTTCCCCCCTCCCCCTTCCTACCCCGCCGCCTCCTCCTCCCCCGCCGCCCCCTCCTCCCCCCTTCCCCGCCGCCCCGTCGCGCATCCTCGCCAACTGCCCAGCAGTCTCACTCCATTGTGTCACCCTGCCACAGAGACCGACCTTTTTGACCAAAAGCAGTCGCGTCGGTCAGGCGCCGATTACACCACCACCAGCCCGCCTGATCGCCTCCGTCAGCTACAGTGCACTCCTGCTCCTGTCGTTTCCCCTGCTCCGAGCGTCACCATGCCTGTGCCCTCTGCAGCCCGGCGTCGACCGCCCTGTAGTCGTGAGACTGCGCCTATCGACCTCGCGTCTACCCCCGCACGGCCCTGCCACCCCGACTCCATCCCCATACGCTGCGTCGCCCACGCCTTGACCCGAGGTCAAATCCTGAGCGTTGTAGCAGCTCCACCGCCACACCACCGAGACAACCGCTCAACTGCCCCCATGCCGCCACTGCTTTTCCGTGGCTATAAAGCCTCACCCGGGGCTTCCGACCGCATCGCACCACCCCACTGAGCCTCCCACTTCACCGAATCAGTCTCTCGAGCACCATAGCCTGCCAGCGACTTCTTCTTCCCCAATCCGGCCAAGAAAGCAATCGGCCGATTGCCACCGCCCGAGTTTGATTCTTCTCCACCAAGACACCCCCGGAGCATCACGACGTCGTCCCTATCCTCGTCCATACTTGCCACCTAAACCACGCCTGCACCGTGCGACCCCTTCGACCGCCGCCATCGTCCGTCGCCAGACCACCACCGCCACTCCCAAGCCGTACCAACCGCCATGGTACACTCCCCAGCCCACCTTGATGCTCTCCTGTTGTTTAATTGAACGTAGGTGCCGTAAATCGCCGTAGCCGTAGTCCTCTATTTCGCCGCTTGTCCGCCTCGCTGCCGACCGGACGTGATCGAGGTAGCAGCGGCCGTGGTCGAAATATTGACCACGGTAGAAGTCGTAAGGCCTAAGTAGTGGTCGAAGAACTACTTTAGTAGCCATAGTCGAAGAACCAGTGGTCGTAAAAGAGACCAAGGCGTAAGATAGTCATTTACGACCACATGGTCGAATCTAAAACCGCGCGGTCGAAGTTACGACCACGTGGACGTTCATGATCTAGGGATCAATCTCCACGGATATACGACCACGTAGTCGTCCCGACAATCGGCTATGGGTCCCGCCTGTCAGATTCTTCGCCATTTCTCGAATTTATTCAAACAGAGAAGTTCACATGGTCATAACTATGTCATTTTAACTCTGAATTGAGTGAAACAAACTTCTAAATTCATCTAAAATCAAAATCTAACCAATGGAACCGAGATCATGAATTTTAGAGTTCATTTGAATTTTTCTTTGAGTATTTGTTTGCCACCCAAACCTGTTTACGACCACTCACTGCCAAGCTACGACCATGCAGTCGACTCCCAACCACGCGGTCGAATTTACGACCACACGGTCGAAGCTATGGCGACGTAGTCGTTTATGACTGTGCGGTCGAACGGATATACGACCACGTAGTCGTCCCGACAATCGGCTATGGGTCCCGCCTGTCAGATTCTTCGCCATTTCTCGAATTTATTCAAACAGAGAAGTTCACATGGTCATAACTAAGTCATTTTAACTCTGAATTGAGTAAAACAAACTTCTAAATTCATCTAAAATCAAAATCTAACCAATGGAACCGAGATCATGAATTTTAGAGTTCATTTGAATTTTTCTTTAAGGACTTGTTTGCCACCCAAACATGTTTACGATCACACACTGCCAAGTTACGACCATGTAGTTGAACTCCCGACCACACGGTCAAATGTACGACCACACGGTCGAAGCTATGACCACGTAGTCGTTTATGACCGTGCGGTCGAACGGATATACGACCACGTAGTCGTCCCGACAATTGGCTATGGGTCCCGCCTGTCAGATTCTTCGCCATTTTTTGAATTTATTCAAACAGAGAAGTTCACATGGTCATAACTAAGTCATTTTAACTCTGAATTGAGTGAAGCAAACTTCTAAATTCATCTAAAATCAAAATCTAACCAATGGACCCGAGATCATGAATTTTAGAGTTCATTTGAATTTTTCTTTGAGGATTTGTTTGCCACCCAAACCTGTTTACGACCACACACTACCAAGCTACGACCATGCAGTCGAACTCCCGACCACGCGGTCGAATTTACGACCACACGGTCGAAGCTATGACCACGTAGTCGTTTATGACCGTGCGGTCAAACGGATATACGACCACGTAGTCGTCCCGACAATCGGCTATGGGTCCCGCCTGTCAGATTCTTCACCATTTTTTGAATTTATTCAAACAGAGAAGTTCACATGGTCATAACTAAGTCATTTTAACTCTGAATTGAGTGAAACAAACTTCTAAATTCATCTAAAATCAAAATCTAACCAATGGAACCGAGATCATGAATTTTAGAGTTCATTTGAATTTTTCTTTGAGGATTTGTTTACCACCCAAACCTGTTTACGACCACACACTGCCAAGCTACGACCATGCAGTCGAACTCCCGACCACGCGGTCGAATTTACGACCACGTGGTCGAAACTATGACCACGTAGTCGTTTATGACCGTGCGGTCGAACGGATATACGACCACGTAGTCGTCTCGACAATCGGCTATGGGTCCCGCCTGTCAGATTCTTCGCCATTTCTTGAATTTATTCAAACAGAGAAGTTCACATGGTCATAACTAAGTCATTTTAACTCTGAATTGAGTGAAACAAACTTCTAAATTCATCTAAAATCAAAATCTAACCAATGGAACCGAGATCATGAAGTTCAATTACTCATCACAAACATAGGGTCACGACCACATGGTCTCTCAGTTCCTCTACATGCACTTTGTACTATTATTTTATGATCTCCCTTCAACAACATTGTAGGGCGCCGCGAAGCGCGCTTCCTTTTCTAGTGGGTGTAAAAGGCCATACCGTGCACCGTGAAGAGAGCTGTTTTTGACTGTTAGAGAGTAAAAAAAATCAGAAAATAGCAAAAAAAGAGAGAAAAATATCGAGTTTTTTTATAAATAGTGAGTCATCCGGTCTCTATTCTCACACCTCAAACCTCATCCTCATATCTCTGTTTAGTTGTAAAAAATTCAGTTGTGTTTGCGCAAATTTGGCAAAATTAGTGAGAAATTCGTGTGAAATTCAGAAAATTGAAAAAACTTCGAAGAATCCTCGGAGATCTTGAGAAGAGGTAGTGACTAATAGTTCTACAATTATTTTAATTTTTTTGTTATTATTTGTTGATTCAATAATAAGTTAATTGTACTTTACAATATGAATTTATAGTTGAATCAACAGAGAACTACGATTTCCAACTCTTCGAATTTGGCCTCACGGCGGAGGATGTGCAATTCCTTCAAGAGGCACATCCATCCGAGGAAGATGGACATCCATAACAAACTGTACAGATAGAAGAAGTGCCGCTGGGTCCATCTTCTGCTGTCTAGACAAGTGCGTCCACAACCTAGAGCATGGGTGCAAAAAGAACAACAGCTACTACATCAGGAGTGTAGAATGATTTTGACAAAAAGTTCAAAACCGATGATGATGGGAATTTGGTAAGGTATACTATTTGTAAAATTTGTGATAATAAATTATCTGTAAAATCTTCAGGTGGGACAGATCACTTGCAACGGCACGCTGTAAGCTGCAAAAGAAGGCAAGGAATACAAATACGTCAGACGCAGCTACAGTATAACCCCGACGGATCGGTACGTACTTGTGACTACAACTCGGAGGTAATTCCAAAGAATAACCACAGATAAAAGCTTTTGCGTAGCAATGAACATCTGTTTTAGAAAATTTGGTTTAGACATGCTTGTTTGATGAAACTCTACTTACCTTATGCTTAAACATATATAGCCATATAAGAACACCTTATCTGTTTTTGTTTATAACCAAGTTCATCAATCTCGTTGCTCCTCTAGTAGGACCCAAGTTAGAGGCTTCGAACTTACTAAGGCAGATTAGGTTGTTGGTGACAAAAAGTATTTTTTACAACTTTTTCATAAAGTTACACTGTCTTTCTAGAGTATACTACCCTACCTCTCTTCTGTAATTGTTTATAATATTTTTCAAATTGCCACTCACCTAAAGGCTTTTGAAAGTGATATTGTACTACGGGATGCTGTTGCCATGCAAACTAAGTTTTTAAAATATTGGAGGGAAATTTCTATTATTTATGCATTCGCCTTTATTTTAGATTCTAGGGTCAAGCTCCAAGAATTTACAAATATAGTACAACTTTTTAGTGATACTACTGGTTTAGATTATTGTACATATTATAGAATAGTTAATGATAAGTTATATGAGATATACAAGAAATACAAAAATAAGTTTGGATCCGTGCGTTTGGAAAGACCCCTATAGCCCTTAGCACCTCTGTGGGGACTATGCACTGGGCATGATTTTTTGTTCTTCCTTTAGAGATTTTTGAGGTTCTCTTGCAGGTAGAAATCAGTCAGGAGGAGGAACGCGGCAAAGCACCAGAGACTTATCAGGTTATCTCAACAACGATAGCATCAGCTTCAAGCAAGAGTTGAACATCCTCTCATGGTGGCAAACTCAGAAAGTAACATATCCAGTGCTATCCATATTTGCACGGGATGTGTTGACTATTCATGTCTGGACGGTCTCCTCGGAGTCAGCCTTCAGTCTGTCTCGAAGAATAATCGAGGAGCGGCGAACAAGTCTCTCGAACAAAATGGGCAAAATCCTTCTGACCGTCAAATACTGGGAACAAGCTAAAGGAAGAATCCAACATACTGCGGAGAATAGAGCCTTAGAAATTTTTTTTGGAGAATTCGTATCTAGATATTAATGAATAAGATTTTCAATATTTTTTCTTCAGATGTAGTCATTAATGAGCTTTATAGGTTGTATTCTTTTTTCTTTACTAAGATTTTCTCAAGTTGAGTTTTTACTTAGTAAAGTTTTTGACAAAGCAATCACGCCATGTAATGTAATAAATTAATAAAATTCATTATATCATTGATAATAAGTATCTTGATGATTAATAATGTCTATAGTTTTTACAATTTTTTTTTTCTAATTTTCCATAATTTTTTGATTTTTTTCTCGTTTTCCCGGTTTAACGGGCGAACCGTGCTGGCAAGGCCTTTTAAGGCCTAACCGTGCCCGCGCCGGCACGACACTGTCGTGGACTGACCGTGCATGGGCTCGAACTTTGAGCTGTGGGCCAATACGGTACGATCAGTTTTATTTGCTATGCCTAAACGAACTATTGTTGGACCAGACCTATACCGTATCGGTTCGGCACGGCCACTGGACAACACTGCACGCAGACAGCAGCAGCCGGCCAACGCCAGGACACGACACAAAAAAAGGGCATGCAACCCGAGGGGAGAGATTAGAAAAGTTAATTTTATGTTTCCTTGCACAGGAGACAGATAAAAGGAGGATGGCTAAGGGCATCTCCAATGGTCTGAGTCAGCTAGCTATATGCATGTACACATCAGCATATATCCTATGTGGAGGAAAGAGAGCATGAAAAAAAATCGAGCCAGCTCTTCCTTAGAGCAAGTCTTATAATCTGACCTTGGATGGTCAGTATGGATACTCTGACCCACTTATCACCTACTCATATAGTAGTTACACCACCAAGGTCGTATGATCTACCCTTCCTCTCACAAAGTTTCTTGGTTCTTGTGCTTCAGCTGGCTGTAAGCTTACAGCCCACCTCTCTTCTCTCTCCTCCTCTCTCTCCTCCACCTCAGCATACAGCCAGCTTACAGCCTCTTATAATACTTGCTCTTAAGCACTTGTCTATAACGCTAAACGAGGCAGCCTCTATAAATTCTGTGTGTGCATGTAAGTATCAAATAGCTATCCTTATAGATAGTTCTTTACAATGCTAGCTTTAGTGTGTACTGTATAGATGATGTGGAAGTCTTATAGTTAGTTGCAAGTTATAACCATTGGAGATGCCCTAATGCGCGCGTTCAGCAGCTCGACGCTTGAATGAAGGTGTGATCCCTGGGTGATGGTAAAAGAAATAGCAGTATTTCACTGTCCTAGTGGTCACTGAAGATGCATGATCCGCTAGACATTAGAGATATCGCGTAACTAAGTCTTGTTTAGAGGGAAATTTGTTAGAAAATAGTCAAGATTTAACAAAAGTTTCGTGGTGTTCATGACTTACAGCAAGTTAGATATAAATCCGCATCAAAATAATTTGTTTTCTTATTTAGTTATTTTATAGATAGATCGGCTACAGTTATGCTCAGTTGAGCTTTTTTTTTTTGTGTGTCTTTTGTCTTTTCGCTGTAGTTAGTTTATTTTACACTATAAGTTGGTAGTTTTTTAGCGTAATTAAATTAAAAAAACTAAAAATAGATTATCCCGTTAGGACAATGAAAAAACACGAAAAAAGAAAAAATCCGAAAAAACTAAAAAAATCCAAAAAAGATAAAAATTAACAAATAGTGTATTAGAAGTCAGAAGGTAGAAGCTGAAATCAAAACGAGCTAGATTTATAAGTAGTAAAGAAATACATAAAAAAATTGCCTTAAAAATTGCTGTATCCTCTTTCTACGGTTGAAATCATCACAGTAGTCTCACGGACTCTAGATTGTTCACTTTCCTCTTTGCCAACTTACCATCCAACTTCTATCAAAAAAAAAACTTACCATCCAACTTGAACATGCTGTGCTCCTCTGATTAACACACCCCTTACATACTTGCAATGCCGGCCTCGGCGTCACCCGTCAGCGGCAATGGCGGATCGTCGGAGTCGTCCTCCTCCATCACCGCGGTCACGACCACCGGGTACCACCTGCTCAAGATCGACGGGTATTCGCTGACCAAGGTGGTCCCCCACCCTGGCCACATCAAATCCTCCACTTTCCATGTAGCAGGCTACAACTGGCACATCAAGTACTACCCCAACGGCAGCGGCAGCGGCCGTCGGGATGGCGTCATTCTGGGGACTCCCCAGGAGTACGTCTCCCTGCACCTCGTCCTCGACGATGCTGTCAGCTCAGCCGTGAAGGGGCAGTTCAAGTTCAGCCTACTCGACCACGCCGGCGAGCCGGTGCCGGCCACCACCCGCACCATCCCGATGCACATTCTCGGGGTCGCGGCCCAGAGGCCCCAGACGGGCTGGTGCTGCTGGAACTTCATCAAGAGGGAGGCCCTGGAGCAGCCGCAGTTTCTCAGGAACGACTGCTTCACCGTCCGGTGCGACATCGCAGTCGTCAACGGGTTCCGCACGGTGGAGGCCCAGGCTAAAGCTCCATTCGTGGTGGTGCCGCCGTCCGACCTGCACCGGCACCTCGGGGAGCTGCTCTTGAGTGAGGAAGGCGGGGACGTGACGTTCCAGGTCGGTGGGGAGACGTTCAAGGCGCACAGGTACGTGCTCGCTGCCCGGTCGTCGGTCTTCAAGGCGAAGCTCCTCGGGTCCATGAAGGAGAGTTCCAGCAAGGACAACATCGTACACATCGAGGACATGGAAGCACAGGTATTCAAGGCTGTGCTACATTTCATGTACACTGACTTGCTTTCAGAGATGGACGGGCAAGAAGAAGCTGCCATGTGCCAGCATTTGCTTGAAGCGGCCGACAGGTTTAACCTTGAGAGGCTGAAGTTGATGTGTGAAGGTAAGTTATGCGAGCACATTGACGCAAGCTCGGTGGCGACTACCCTGGTGCTGGCCAAGCAGCACAACTGCCATGGGCTCAAGAAGGCATGCCTGGAGTTCCTGAGATCTCCTGCCAATCTGAATGCGGCCATGGCAACCGATGGCTTCGAGCATCTGACTACTAGCTGCCCCGCTGTTCTGAAGGAGCTCATGTCCAAGCTTGGCGCAGAAGCATAGGTTATCAACGTCCGGTTTCAGTAACTGCATCTGTATGTTTCTAGAGTTGCAATTAAAGTCTGTTATCAAATAGCTAGCCCCGTGTATCATTATCATCAAGAGGTTGTGATGTACCTCTATGTCTTTTTGTGGTGATCGGTTCGGCTGAAAGCCTCATGGCATTTGGCTGAAAACACTGTAACTGGTTGAAAAAAGCATTGTAGCTGACAGAGGCTTATTTACCATAATTAAATTTAAAAAAATTTAAAAATAGAAAAATATATTAGCCTATCACGTATAATGTAAACAAATACGAGGAAAAAAAGAACCAGTAAAAAAACTAAAAAAAAGCCAAAAGTTCAGAAAAAGATGAAATTTATGAATAGTACAAAAATAAGCTGAAGCCAGAAGTTGAAGCTATATTGATCAGGAATGGTGTGCGCTCATGGTCTGGATGCTTCCTAGCTAGTTGTGTTCTTTTGTACTATGCCTGGCTCCATGCAGATATTGCTAGGCACTCTGTTCAGTTTCAGAATTCCTGTACTTGTGAGGGAAGTGCCTAAAAATTGTCTGGAGAGAGCATGGTGGTTTTAGTGAAAATGATAACCGATTTAGTTTTGGTTGCTGATTACTGATTGATACTATAGAGGATTGATGATAAATTTCATGCTGGCTGCAGTTAGAAGTGGTGATATAAAAGTTGTTAGGAAGTAATTAAGATTTGTCAAAGTTTTGCCAAAGTTTATGGTGGTGATCGGTTCGGCTGAAAAGCTCATGGCTTATGGCTGAAAACACTGTAGCTGGCTGAAAAAAGCACTGTAGCTGACACAGGTTTATTTAGCATAATTAAATTTAAAAAAAATTTAAAAATATAAAAAATATGTTAGCCTATTACGTATAATACAAACAAATACGGAAAAAAGAACCGGCAAAAAAGCTCAACAAAAAGCCAAAAGTTCAGAAAAAGACGAAACTTATGAATAGTGAAAAATAAGCCAGAAACCGAAGCCGAGTTGATCAGGGCCATATGTAGTGCCTGTGTCTTCTACGGTAAGTTAGACTATAGAGTTTAGATTAAATTTGTATCAACTAGGTTTTTTACTTATTTAGTTATTTTATAGATAGTTCTATGTGTATATTATAAATTATAGATAAATACAGAGAAAATTGTTCTTAAAAATTTATGTGTTCTCTCATGTATGATCTTAGAGTTGAAACCAAGTCATATAAGAGGGTCTAAGGTGGTGTTTCGAAGGATTTATAAGTTTAGTCTATTGACTTTTTTTAGCTGAAGCTGTATTGTCGATGTTGTTATATTTTTATGTAATTAAAATTTAAAAATAAAAGGTTATACCATCAAGATAATACAAAGAAATAAGAAGGAAAAAACTCAAAAAAATAAAATCGAAGGCGTAAAATCGATCTCCGGCGGAACGCACGAAAAAAATAAATCAAAGGCGTGTCCCAAAGCCATCGCGCATTATCCCGAGGCGCCAGAGAAAGCAGTAGTTCGCAGAGAGAGAGCGCTAGCTCCCGAGGCAGCGCACGTCGTCCCGAGAAAGCAAGCAGTAGGCCACAGCATGCCTAGAGTCCCTTGGTCAAAAGGCATCGAATGACCTTCGATCCAATCTGCTCAAGGCACGACACAAAAAAGGCGGCGCTTTTGTCTTTTCTTCGGTTCATTAGGGCTGTGTATTTTTTCACCGAACCGAAATAACCGAATCGGAAAAACTAAACCGTACTGGTCAACTCGGTTTGACCGGTATTCGCTATTCAGTTTGATATCTGAAAATTGGCATCTCATCTATTCGGTATTTCGGTATAAACCGAGTGCAAACCGAAAAACCGAGTCTACCGAGTCTTCGCCAATTCCGCTTCGCCGCTTTTTGGACTTCAACCCAACTCCGACTCGCCTGACCCACCAATTGACGCTGCGGCACATACAACCATACATGCGCACACCGCTCACCGACACCGTAGTTGCCACTCACCAAATTTGTTCCTCTTGACGTCTCGTCTTCAACCCTAGCCCTAGGCGCTCGGCGCTCCGAGCCTCCGACCTCCGGTGCTCCTCCAGCCCCGTGCTCGGCGGCGGCCACTCCAGCTCGGTGCTCGCCTCCTTCGGTGCTCGAGACTCGGTCCGAGTCCCAGCCTCCCGTGCCCGCACGCGCCCTCCTCGCAAGTCCCAACTCCCAAGACCCGTCGGGCTCCTCTCCCAAGACACTGGCGCCAAGCCCTCACCGCGTGGAGCCACCGACATCACCGCCGACTACCAAGTCTTCTCCATTCACCACTAGATCTAAAATTCTAAATGCTCCAAAGAGAGTAATCCGACCTCGGTGCTCCCCAGTCCTAGGCTCGGCCATGGCTGCTCGGGCTCGGTGCTCCACCCCGTCGGTGCTCCTGCACTCGGTCCGAGTCCTAGCCTCCCAGCCCGAACGCCGACCTCCTCCCAAGTCCCAACTTCCAAGACTCGCCGAGGCTCCCTCTCCCAAGACGCCGCGCCAAGCCCTCACCAAGCCACCGACGGGTTTAACCTTGAGAGGCTGAAGTTGATGTGTGAAGGTAAGTTATGCGAGCACATTGACGCAAGCTCGGTGGCGACTACCCTGGTGTGGCCAAGCAGCACAACTGCCATGGGCTCAAGAAGGCATGCCTGGAGTTCCCGAGATCTCCTGCCAATCTGAATGCGGCCATGGCAACCGATGGCTTCGAGCATCGACTACCACCGCCCCATTGCTCAAGGAGCTCATGTCAAGCTTGGCGCAGAAGCATAGGTTATCAACGTCCGGTTTCATGAATCGCATCTGTATGTTTCTAGAGTTGCAATTAAAGTCTGTTATCAAATAGCTAGCCCGTGTATCATTATCATCAAGAGGTTGTGATGTACCTCTATGTCTTTTGTGGTGATCGGTTCGGCTGAAAGCCTCATGGCATTTGGTGAAAACATCAGAATCGGTTGAAAAAGCATTGTAGCCGATGAGAGGCTTATTTACCATAATTAAATTTAAAAAATTTAAAAATAGAAAAATATATTAGCCTATCACGTATAATGTAAACAAATACGAGGAAAAAAGAACCAGTAAAAAACTAAAAAAGCCAAAAGTTCGAAAAAGATGAAATTTATGAATAGTGCAAAAATAAGTGAAGCTTGAAGTTGAAGCTATATTGATCGTGAATGGTGTGCGCTCATGGTCCGGATGCTTCCTAGCTAGTTGTGTTCTTTTGTACTATGCCTGGCTCCATGCAGATATTGCTAGGCACTCTGTTCAGATTCAGAATTCTGTACTTGTGAGGAAGTGCCTAAAAATTGTCCGGAGAGAGCATGGTGGTTTTAGTGAAAATGATAACCGATTTAGTTTTGGTTGCTGATTCTGATTGATACTATAGAGGATTGATGATAAATTTCATGCTGGCTGCAGTTAGAAGTGGTGATATAAAGTTGTTAGGAAGTAATTAAGATTTGTCAAAGTTTTGCCAAAGTTTATGGTGGTGATCGGTTAATTTGAAAAGCTCATGGCTTATGGTCAAAACACTGTAGTGGTGAAAAAAATCATGTAGTGACACGAGTTTATTTAGCATAATTAAATTTAAAAAAATTTAAAAATATAAAAATATGTTAGCCTATTACGTATAATACAAACAAATACGGAAAAAGAACCGCAAAAAGCTCAACAAAAAGCCAAAAGTTCAGAAAAAGACGAAACTTATGAATAGTGAAAAATAAGCCAGAAACCGAAGCCGAGTTGATCAGGGCCATATGTAGTGCCTGTGTCTTCTACGGTAAGTTAGACTATAGAGTTTAGATTAAATTTGTATCAACTAGGTTTTTACTTATTTAGTTATTTTATAGATAGTTCTATGTGTATATTATAAATTATAGATAAATCTGAGAGAAAATTGTTCTTAAAAATTTATGTGTTCTCTCATGTATGATCTTAGAGTTGAAACCAAGTCATATAAGAGGGTCTAAGGTGGTGTTTGAAGGATTTATAAGTTTAGTCTATTGACTTTTTAGTGAAGTTTGTATTATCGATGTTGTTATATTTTTATGTAATTAAAATTTAAAAATAAAAGGTTATACCATCAAGATAATACAAAGAAATAAGAAGGAAAAAACTCAAAAAAATAAAATCGAAGGCGTAAAATCGATCTCCGGCGGAACGCACGAAAAAAATAAATCAAAGGCGTGTCCCAAAGCCATCGCGCATTATCGGCGCGCCAGAGAAAGCGATGTTCGCGAGAGAGAGCGCTAGCTCCGAGGCGCGCGCCGTCGTCCCGAGAAAGCAAGCGATGAGCCACGGCATGCCTAGAGTCCCTTGGTCAAAAGGCATCGAACGACCTTCGATCCAATCTGTTCAAGGCACGACACAAAAAGGCGGCAGTTTTGTCTTTTCTTCGGTTCATTAGGGCTGTGTATTTTTTCACCGAACCGAAATAACCGAATCGGAAAAACTAAACCGTACTGGTCAACTCGGTTTGACCGGTATTCGCTATTCAGTTTGATATCTGAAAAATTGGCATCTCATCTATTCGGTATTTCCGGTATAAACCGAGTGCAAACCGAAAAAACCGAGTCTACCGAGTCTTCGCCAATTCCGCTTCGTCTGTTTTTCAGACTTCAACCCAACTCCGACTCCGCCCAGACCCACCAATTGACGCACACGGCACATACAACCATACATGCGCACACCGTTCACCGACACCGTAGTTGCCACTCACCAAATTTGTTCCTCTTGACGTCTCGTCTTCAACCCTAGCCCTAGGCGCTCGGCGCTCCGAGCCTCCGACCTCCGGTGCTCCTCCAGTCCCGAGCTCGGCGGCGGCCGCCTCGAGCTCGGTGCTCGCCTCCTTCGGTGCTCTGAGACTCCAGTCCGAGTCCCAGCCTCCCAGGCCCAGACGCTGGCCTCCTCGCAAGTCCCAACTCCCAAGACCCGTCGGGGCTCCCTCTCCCAAGACACTGGCGCCAAGCCCTCACCGCGTGGAGCCACCGACATCACCGCCGACTACCAAGTCTTCTCCATTCACCACTAGATCTAAAATTCTAAATGCTCCAGTAGAGTAATCCGACCTCGGGTGCTCCCCCAGTCCTAGGCTCGGCCAGCGGCTGCTCGGGCTCCGGTGCTCCACCCCCGTCGGTGCTCCTGACTCGATCCGAGTCCTAGCCTCCCAGGCCCGAACGCCGACCTCCTCCCAAGTCCCAACTTCCAAGACTCGTCGAGGCTCCCTCTCCCAAGACGCCGGCGCCAAGCCCTCACCAAGCCACCAACAGCACCGCCGACTACCAGGTCTTCTCCATTCACCACTAGATCTAAAATTCGAAATGCTCTAGTAGAGTAGTAGACAACAGTCAAGTCCACCTCTAGATCTAAATGCTCCAGTAGTCCAGTCATCCTAACTCTTAATTTCTAAACCTTTAGATCTACCAAATTTGTTATACATTATCTTGATTCATTTGTTTGTTTGATGAATGCAACCTTGAAGCTAGATAGGTGAATGGTGAATTGGTGATTGACTGATATAGCGATACAACATCGGAGTTACGGAGTCAATAGGATCTTGCAAAGTAATTCCTTTCTCTATGTTTCATCTAGCAAATAATATTTGGTAGAATGCCAGATTGCTAGTTGCCTAGTCTGTTGTGAACTTGTAATGTTGTTGCATACTTGCATTGGTTAATGATTATCTATCTTTGCATTTTTGTATTATTAGATGTCTGAGTTGGATGATATTACAAATATTCATGTTGCTGCTGCTGGGTCAGTGGGTATGGGTATGAATGTGGGCAGTGATGAAACTGTTGGTCCCAATGAATCTCAAGATGGAAAGAAACAAATGAATCCCAAATCAGAGATATGGAAGCATTACACACGACTACCAGATGACCGGAATAAGGCTAAATGCAAGTATTGTTTTTGGATCCTTGCCTGTGATTCACAAAAAAATGGTACCTCCTCACTAGTCTCATGCAAAATGTTGTAAGAAGCATCCTGCCAGGATCAACAATCAAACTCAACTAAGCTTCCAACGTAGTGTAGATGGCCAAAGTAGTTGCGTGGTACCTGGGCAATACAATGCAGAGGAGGTTAGGGCATCATTTACTCGCATGATAATAGTTGATGAGTTACCTTTTATCTTCTCAGAACATGAGAGTTTTAGGGACTTTATGTCGAAAGCTTGTCCTCGGTTCAATCCACCATCTAGGACAATAATGTATAGAAACATTCTTCGCCTTTATGAAGATGAGAAAAGAAAGTTAAAAATCTTTTGAAGGATTCTCGTCAAACAGTTAGCCTCACAACAAACACATGGACTTCTTCAACCCTTCAAAACTACATGGTTCTCATTGCACATTACATTGATAGCAATTGGTGACTTAACAAAAAAATCCTTAACTTTTGTTTGGTAGACAGTCATAAAGGGGAAGATATTGGAAAAGCACTAGATAAATGCTTGCTTAAGTGGGGCATTGAGAATGTGTGCACTATTACAGTAGATAATGCTAGTTCAAATGATGGAGCTATAGGCTACATGAGGAGTGCTTTGAAAAATTGTGGTGGTACATTTGCGAAAGGTAATCATCTTCACATGAGATGCGTAGCTCACATTATTAATCTTGTGGTTCAAGATGGGTTAAAGACAATGGCTACTGCTATTTCCCATATTCGTAATGCTATCAAATATGTGAGAAGCTCCACTTTAAGAATGAATACCTTTAAAAAGTGTGTGCAAATAAGTAAGGTTGAAGAAAAAGGTTTGGTGTCTCTTGATGTGCACTAGATGGAACTCAACTTATCTTATGTTAGAGACTGCCGTGGGTTTTGAGATGGCACTTGAGCGGCTTGAACTTCAGGACCCTTCCTATAAGGCTGAGTTGGGTGTGGATGGGGTTCCAACATATGATGATTGGGTGTATGCGAAAGATTTCAAAGACTTCTTGAAACATTTCTTTGACCTCACAAAAAAGTTTCTGGCACTCAGTATATTACTTCCAACACTTTCTTTGAAGATATTGCTGGTGTAAATTATTTGTTATCTGGTTGGAGTCAACGTGATGATGGTGATGACACTACCTGCAAACACATGACTATTAAGATGAAGGAAAAAATAATAAATATTTGGGGGATCCTGAGAAGATGAACAACTAAAATTTTATTGCTGCAATTCTTGATCCTAGGTACAAGTAATTCTTAATCTGAGTCAAAGGATGGATGTTATTATTAACCAATGATCACTCACTTTGTTTTTTTAATGTTTTATTAAATATGATCACTCACTTTGTTTTTTTTAATGTTTGTGCAAGGACTAAGCAATCTGATTTCTTCAAGTACGCGATTACCTCGACTTATAGGCATATTAAACGTGCAAAGATCTGGGATAAGGTAAATAGGGCATTCGTAGATCTTTTTGAAGAATTCAAGAAGATGTACTCTCCTGATGAAAACTAAGGTGATAGACAAGTAACATTAGATACAAAGTTTCTAGTGGAGGTGGCGGCAAATCTGAATTAGATAAGTACCTTGCTGAAGATATAGAAGATGATGATCATGGTTTTAATATTCTCTCTTGGTAGAAATACAACTCACCTCGTTTTCCAATCCTCTCACGGATGGCCCATGATATATTAGCAATCCCTATATCAACTGTTGCTTCTGAATCAGCTTTTAGTACTAGTGGTCGTGTTCTTGATGATTTTAGAAGCTCCTTGACTCCATTCACACTCCAATGCTTGATATGTGCACAAGATAGGTTGCGTTCTTCAAAGCGCATTAATATGGAAGCTGATTTAGCGGATTTGTTTAAATTTCAAGAAGGTACTATAATATATGCAATATATTTCTATTTATAAGTGAAAGCAAATTGGCAATTACAGCTGCTTCAACTAATTAGCTTATTTATCATGTCATGAAGGTATTGAAATGTCGGGCCTAGATCCAACTCCAACAGCAAATGTCTACTCCTCAGATCGAGTTTGATGCTTTAAACTAAAGATATGTTGCCATGTTGGGGCTTTTGTTATTATTTCAAAATTATACTGCCTATTGTAATGTGTTACCGGGACTTCTGATTAGTGTCTGCAAAAGGGAATCATGAGATCATGCATGGTATCTTGGCCGACTGGAATAGATTGTGGGAATTCTTAGTGAGTGTTCTTCCACAAAGTTTGCCCTTTGTAATGTGTCTAATCAGAAGTCGGGCTGGACACTGGTCTGCAGTCTCCACTCTACTGCTTGCTGCCATGCTTGTTTATCAGTTTATGTGGTATTGCGGTTATAACTTGTCAGCTTGAGTCTGCTACTCTGTAGTCTGTTGTGGCATTAGCCAATAGCCATTAGATTTTTCATTTGTTCTGTGACTTCTGTGTTCTGTTTGCAGTCTGCTGCCTACTCTGCTTATTTCTGAATTCTGATGATGAGCTTGTTGTAGCTATGATCTGGGCTGTGGCTTTTTGTAATTCTGATGATGATTGATGAGGTTTCTGTCATTCTGTGATTGATGAGTGAGTGATGAGCTTGCTGTAGACCTGAGTTGTCTTTGTGATGAAGTGATGACTGATGAGTGAGTGACGAACTGATGATGAATTGAATTGATGAGCTTTTGAATTTTGATGTCATGATGTGTGCGGTGTGCGGTACGCCGGCCATCGCGATGCGGAATGGAGATTAAGTGATTAATGTTTAGCAATTCGCGCAAACTTTGGTAAAATTGGTATTTACTGATACCGTACCGAAATAAGATGGTATTTACCGATACCACACTGTATTCTGTAAAGTACCATATTTCCCGAATTACTAAAACCGTATTAACCGAGCAAACCGTATTTACCAAACCGTATAAACCGAAAAACCGAACGAACTGTCCTAGTTCCATCGGTCCAGGTGAACTCATTTCGATCGCCAACAGAAGTAGCATAGCCAACGACAGGAAAAGGCACGCCGCGGAGGAGAGAAGCACAACCTAGCTAGGTTCAAATTGAGCACTCAACTAGTCCTCTAGCAATTTTTTTAGTTTTGGTAGTCAAATGTCCATTTTTTTAAAAAGATAGCCTCTTACATAAATCTATTGTACTCGGCAGAAACCTACTTAGCTAGGGAAGCTCAGCAGATGACCCGACGAGCTACAGTAGCTCACAACAGTGTAGTTACAGTAGCGCTACCGAGCTACTGTGGCTTGGTAACTCACTTGCCAAGCAAGCTCCCTTGGTTCGACAGGTGTGTGCCAAGCGCAGTAGTTCCATGTAGGAGGCAATTTTTGAAAAAAAAATATACGTTTGGATGTCAAAATTGAAAAAAGCGTGACTAAGGGCTATTTTAACATTGACTTCACTCGGTTCTTCTTTTCCTCGGTTTGTTGTCTTTCATCGGCAACAGACAGCAACAATAGCTTTGCTTCCTCAATTCTAGCAGCAGGCAACAGTGCATTAGAGCCAGAGGAGCATGCCTAAGTAGATGTCAAGGCATATACAATCTGAGACATCAACTCGACACTTCGATAGAGGTGTTGTCGATGGAGTGATGGCGAAAAATGATAGTAGTATTTCACTGCAATATTCGTTGCTCACATAGAGCAACTATGTCTTATGGTCGTTGAAGACGCGTGTCAACCTGCAAGCACAAAGTGTGTGGGATGCCGTAACGAAAGATGACATCAACGAACGGAGGGATAGAATGGCCTTTGCCGCCATCTATCAAAGCATATCGAAGGATGTGCTCCTGACATTTGCTGAGAAGGACTCTGCCAAGGATGTGTGAGAGACGCTTAAGATGATGCACATGGGTACATATCGCATCAAGAAGGCGAAGATTCAAACATTTAGGAGTGACTTTGAGATGATTCGCATGAAAGAAAGTGAAGTAGTAGATGATTTCACCATGAAGCTGACGACGATCGCCAAAAGCATCTGAGCGCTGGTCGAGCAAGTGGTGGAGAACATCATCGTCCGTAAATTTGTCCAAGCTATTCTAGCAAAATTCTTGTCAATTGTAATGTCGATCGAGCAATTCAGTGACCTAAAGACCATGTCCGTTGAAGAGGTGGTTGGTCGTCTTAAAGACTTTAAGGATAGGGTTCGAAGCTACGGTGACAAGGAGGAGGAGCAGCATCTGTTGCTCACACACTTGGGGTGGATGGCACACATGAAGAAGAACGGAGGAGGGGAATCTTCCTTCAATTCAAAATGCCACGACGGTATCGGCAGCAAAAGTTGTCTTCGCCAAAGAGGAACGATCATGGCCATGGTTCCGGCAAGGATGGCCATGATGACTCCTCACCATCTACTGATGCCAAACGTGGCTCTGGAGGTGGCAAAGACAAAAGCAAGATTAAGTGCTTTTAACTATGATGTTTACAGCCACTGTGCATCTAAGTGTCGTATGTCTCGCTGCAATCGTGATTGAGATGAGGGGGCTAATCTCACCCAAGCATAAGATGATTATCCTTCCTTGCTCCTTTCCGTGCACGCACAGGAGCCGCATAACATGGTTATGATGAATAAGTAGAAGGTGACGTCAAGATTGCGCATAGATGGCAAGACGTATCTCGTGTCCAACAAGTGGTACTTGGACAATGGTGCCAACAACCACATAATGGGTCAATAGTCTATGTTCAATGAGCTAGATGAATGCCTCTATGGATAGGCTCGATTCGGTGATAGATCCATAGTGGATATCAAGGAGAAGGGGTCAATCCTTCTCTAGTGCAAAAATAGAGAACAACGTGTACTCTTTGAGGTATATTTCATACCAACCTTTGCAACATCATTAGCCTTGGGCGGCTTGCAGAAGATGGTGGCAGGGTGGTTTTGTACAATGCACGGCTGTGGGTCTATGAGTGCAGTGGAAGACTTCTCATGAACATAAAAAGATCTAATAGCCAGCTATATATGATTCTACTGGAGACAAGAAACCAGTGTGTCTGACAACCAGTTTGGAGGAGCCTGTATGGCAGTGGCACGCACGACTAGGGCACATGAACTTTCATGCCCTAAATTGGATAGTAAAGAAGGAAATGGTGCTAAGCTTGCCCATGATTGACTATCCAATGCAATTGTGTGAAGGTTGATTGGTGGCCAAGTAAACCAGAAGTCAGCTCCTGTCATAGACACACCATCAACGGAGAAGTCACTGGAACTTATACACTTGGATTTATGTGGGTCCATAACTCCACATACACATACTAGTAACAAGTATTTCATACTCTTTGTTGATGTTTTTAGAAGATATATATGGGTATATATGTTGAAATCCAAGGATGAGTCTCTCGGCACATTCAAGATGTACAAAGCACTTGTTGAGAATGAGCGTGGGCTCAAGGTGAAAGTCCTTAAATGAGATCGTGGAGGCGAGTTCCTATCACACGAATATGATGCGTTTTGTGATGCTGAATGGATAGCGTGGCACTTTATGGTACCATATTCACCACAATAGAACGGTGTTGTGGAACGTCGTAACCGTACCATGTTGTCCATGACGAGGAGTTTACTCAAGAGCAAGCATATATCTGCAGTAATGTCATGGGAGGCAATATGACATGTGGTATACCTTCTTAACTGTGTGTTAACCAAGGCCCTAATTGGGGTTATGCTGTATGAAGCTTGGACAGGAAATATGCCACTCGTCGAGCACTTGCGAGTGTTCTGGTGTGTTGTGCATGTTAAGGTGGTAAAGCCACACTCAAAGAAGCTCGACGACTGTAGTTGCAGAAGAGCCAGCAGTTTATCATAGGGCTGCATGAGAGTAGCATTGGCAGGAGGCAATGAAGAGCAAGCTTGAGGCCATTGACAAGGACAAGATCTTATTATAAGTTGGGATGAGCGAGTGCAATCCAACAAGGTATCCCATGGAGCCAATGCTTAAGCTTTGGGAAGGATGAAGACATAGTTCGAGTTGATGTGACCAAGTATAGAAGAATCCGGAAGTCTTCGGTACCTGAGTCATACCCAACTGGACATTATGTATGTAGTTGGATGGTGAGCCGGTACATGGAGAGGCCAACTCAGCTACACATGCAAGCTGTGAAACAAATCCTCAGATATGTAAAGGGGACAACCAATTTTGGTTTGGTATATTCCAAAGGAGGAGGTACGGAGAAGATAGTAGGCTACAGAGATAGCAACTTGGCCACGATGTGAATGACAGGAAAAGCACGAGTAGCATGTTGTTCTACTTCAATGGGAACATAGTCATTTGGGAATCTCAAAAATAGAAAAAGCATCACCCTGTCATCATGTGAAGCCGAGTTCATGGCTACCACAATAGTAGCATGTTAAGGCATATAGTTGCGAAGTGTACTAAGTGAGATAATGGGAGAAGCCCCAGTCTAATCATTTTAGTGTGTGCGGAGAAGGGACTGATTGTTGTCAAGTATGTGTGTACAGGGGAGCAACATGCGGATATCCTCACGAAGACACTTCCTCAAGTCAAATTCAAAGAGATGCATCATCTATTAGACATCAGAAATCTCGCACAACCAAGCCTAGATTAGGGGAGAAATTGTTAGGAAATAATGAAACTTGCTAAAGTTTATGTAGTGTCCATACCTTGCACAACAAGTTAGATGATAGAGTTCAAATGCAAATCCGCATCAAATAGTTTGTTTACATTTTTGTTATTCTATAGATAGGTCTATGTATGTACTATAAATTGTGGAGAAATATAGAGAGAAAATTGCCCCTGAAAATTTATGTGTTTTTTCACGTGCTTTCCTAGGGTTGAAACTAACAAAGGTGAGCTCCAAATTGACCAATCATTCCCTACTACACTCAGTGCTAAACCCTATGCTAGAGTAGTAACATCAAGAAACGATCAAGCCATGCCGAAGAGAGGGTGACATTGCTAGTGTCGTATGCATGATGACATGGAAGCACATGTGTTCAAGGCTTTGCTCTGTTTCGTGTACACTGACTCACTGCCAGAGTTGAAAAGAAAAGAGGATGATGTCGTGTCACATCATCTGCTTGTCGTGGTGGACAGGTATGGCTCGGAGAGGCTAAAGTTGGTCTATGAAGATAAGTATGCACACACCAGGGGATCTACCTTAGGCAGAGTCCATGGATCAACCTCGGCAAAGTTAACGAGTCAACCTCAGCCGGAGTCTGGAGCCAACCCTGAAGGGAGTCTAGGGCCAACATCAGAGAATGTCTAGGGCCAACCCTAGAGGGAGTCCGAAGCCAACCTCAGAGAGGGTCTGGGGCCAACCGTGGAGGGAGTCTAGAGCCAATCTCGGAGAGGGTTCAGGGCCAACCATGGACAAGGTCTGGGGTTGACCCCAGACAAGGTTCAGAGCCAGCTGTAGACTGACCCCCGGGGTCTCTCGAACATGGCGGTGCTGCGTGGGGGCAAAGGATGAAGATACCCTTAGGAGTAAGCTAGGTCTTGAGGGTAAACTTGTAACTTCACTTGCCTCCCTCCCCACTTTATAAATAGGACCCCTTATAAAAGGAGAGGGGAGGCCATTTGTAACCCTAGACACCCATATTGAATACACTTGGTCATTCGTGTGCGATTCTCATTGAGTCCCTCTGCATCCTCGACGGTCCTCGAATATGACAGGGGGTGCTTACAAGTTTACTATCCTATCTCATATCGACAGTAAGTCTAGACTCTCTTGCTAAGTCTTATCTCCTTTTTGACTTTTTCTCAATTCTCAGTTCTCCACTCCGTTGGTATTGCTTCCATCTCCTCCACCACCTCCGCTAGTTTCACCTTTGGCACCTTCCCCGTCTGGTCCCATTGCCTCCCCACCGGAGGGTTCCACCATCTCTTTTATTCAAGTCTCCCCTCCTTTCCATTTCACTACACTCGTCATCCTCGTGCTGATCCTCCTCTGCCAGCTCTCTCACTCTCTACCTATACTTCTCCCTCCTGGTTGAGTCCTGCTCTAGCATCTTTGAGGTACACTCTTCGTGATCGGAGTGTGATTCCGCGTCCTTATCGCTATGGCTTTGCACTTCTGCTACTTCTCTTTCTGAGCCTACCTCTTATCGTGATGATGCATCTCATCCTAAGTGGTAGCTCGCTATGGCCGAGGAGATTGCTGCTTTGGAGTAAATTAGCACTTAGGACCTATTCCCCTTCCTGCTTTTGTTACTCCCGTCACGTGCAAGTGGGTCTATAAGATCAGTACTCATTTCTGATGATACCATTGAGCGCTACAAGGTGTGTCTCATTGCATGTGGTTTCTAGCAGGAGTATGGGTGTGACTATGATGACACTTTTGCCTCTATTGCTTATATGACCATTGCTTGCACTCTTATTGCTGTTGCCTCTATTTGACACTAGTTGCCTCTATTTGACACTGACTATCATGCCTTTATTAATGGCGAGCTACAAGAGGAGGTTTACGTGCTTCCGCCTCCTAGGTATTTTGTCCCCGACGGTCAAGTTTGTCGCTTGCGTCGTTCTCTTTATGGGCTCAACAAGCTCCTCATGCTTGATTTGAGTGTTTTACCTCTATTGTCACTATGGCCGTCTTCTGCACCAGCGATCATGACTTTGCTCTCTTTGTTCACACCTCCTTTCATGGTCGAACACTTCTTATTCTCTGTGTGGATGGCATGCTTATCACTAGAGACGACCATCAGTATATTGACTTTGTGAAGACACATCTCAATGAGCAGTAATAGATATCTGATTTGGGTCCTCTTCACTATTTTCTTGGGATTGAGGTCATATCTATGTCTGATAGCTACTACCTCTCTCAACAGAAGTACATCCAGTATCTTCTTGATCGCGCTTATCTCACCGATCAACGCATGGTGGACACTCCTATGGATTTCCACCTTCAGCTTCATCCTACTGATGGTATCATCTCGAGGATCCTACTTGATCTCACCACCTTGTTGGGAGCTTGGTTTACCTTAGTGTCACTCATATTGACATCTCTCATATTGTTCACATTTTGATTTAGTTCATTTATGCTCCTACCCAGTTCCACTACAGTCACCTCCTTCGTGTTCTATGATATCTTCGTGGGACCATCACTCGACACCTTTTCTTCCCTCGCTCCAGCTCTGCTTTTTAAGTCTTCCTTGGTTCTACCTTGATTGCCTAAAAGACTAAGAAGCAGACTACAACTTCCCGTTCAAGTGCTGAGACTGACTTGAGGACTTTGGTGCCTATGATAGTTGAGATCACCTGGCTACAGTGGCTCTTTGAGGACTTTGGTGTTTTGGTTTATACGCCAACTATGTTATTATCAAACGACACTAGTGCGATCAGCATTGCTCGAGATGCAATAAAGCATGAGCTCACAAAACACATTGATGCTTCCTACATGTGGTCACAAGTGCAACAACAGGTTGTCACTCTTCAGTATGTACCTTCAGAGCTTCAGCTAGCTAACTTCTTAATAAAGTGGCAGACTAGGGTACAATATAGCTTCTATCTCTCCAAACTCAGTGTTGTTGATCCACCATTGAAGCATCTAGGCCCCTAAAAATGATTTTGGTAATTAATGACGATAATGTTTAAGGTACTAACATATTTGTTAAGATGATTAAAAGGTTTAGTCCTAGTGTTTGATGATATATTGGAAAAGGCACGCAAAGATGACTATAGATTGATATAGATCAAGACCTAGCTCAAGGCAAAGATATAATGTACTATAAGGACATCTTTCATAGCTTTTATCGGTCGTGATGTTTGATGAAAATAACGACTATGTTGGTAGAATAGATGTCGTACTATAAAGAGAGATCATGGTTAGTAGTTTGAAGTTAATTTTGCCACTTTGATCAAATATGGTTCATACATGTATTTGGAATTTTATTTTGGAACCCTCTTTGATTTTCATTTGACTAGTGGCTCTAGTTGCTCAACGGTTTGGCGACTTGCCCAGGTCGCCCAACCATGGGGTGACTACTTGCTGCCAGCTCGTCCTTTTCTCTTTGACTCGACCCTCATGGGCACTCTCACTATTCTGTTGCAAGAAAAATGAGAGGAGCTCGAGATAGGAGAAAAAATGGAGAAGGGAAGTGAAGAGGAGGAGAAGTTCGCAAAGATGCTCGGGAGAGGAAGAGAAAGAGAGAGGGAGAAGTAGAGGAGCTCAGGAGAGTGAGTGAAAGAGAGGAGAGGAGCTTCGGAAAGAGAGTGAAGGAGAGGAGAATAGCTCTTGAGAAGAAGAGAAGAAGAGGAGAGGAGCTCGTGAGATTAGAGAGAAAGAAGAAGGAATCTTGTTGATAAGAAGAAAAGATCTTCGCGTGAAGATAATAGTCTCATTTGTTCTTATTGTCATCTGATTGTAGGTAACGTGTAGCTACGTATTTGTTTAGCACGTATTTAGTGAATGTATGTTGACAAATAGTAATATTTACAGTAAAAAATCAATCATGTCGGAACCCCCAACATTGAAAGTGCATTACGGTGTTGATACCATTCACGATGGTTTATACGGTGTTGACCTGAGCAGTTTTTTGCGAGTCCGTATGGTACTTCCGGACGTGGAGAATGCTCGAATCAGAGTTGTCCTAGACTGGCTCACACGCAGTTTCTCCTTGGAACTCGAGGTGTGTAATGTCGTCCTACATGTGCTTTAGAGTCGGTCTGCCACGGACATTCGGTGGGAGTTGAAGAGATTGTTATGTACGGTTGCATGGAAGGGCTTTGTGGAAGACTGCCAGATCGATGTAGTTACGATTGTGTGCTACTCATGCAATCATGTCCGAAGGAAGTCACAGGAGGTCCGTTTGCTGGGAGCAGCTCTGGTGCGTAGCACGCGGTTCATCAAGCGGACATGGTGGCGATGTTGCGTTGGCAGAAGTGGATTATCGTCCAACTGTTGGGTGACTTGGAGTCTTGTTGCTCTACGGTTGGCGACATGGTCTAGTCGCTCAACAGTTGGGCAACTTGACCACATGTTGCCCAACGGTTGGACGACTAGCCTAAGTCGTCAAACCGTGGAGCGACATATAGTCAAAACTGCAAATAAAAAATAAAAAACAGATATAATATTACCCTTTAGAATTAAATAATGATTATTTAAAAAAATTCTACTTATGTTACTATTGGAATTCAGACTGGCATAGGTGCATCTGCACCAATTTTGGTTTGCACATAGTATGCCCAGCAAAAAAAAAACTCCTAGCAATTCCTGGAGCAGGGCATGCATCCTAAAGCCGCATACACTTTATAAAGTGTATATAAAGTGTTTATATGTAAAGTGTCCGAACAAGTCCTTACAGACCAAGTAATTACTCTGCGAAATGTTCTGCTGAACATAGGTCAGCTGCTCCACCTTCCCTCACCGCACATCGTCTTTGAGATGCTTGCTTCCATAGCAGGAATAAACAATTCTCTTGATCATTTGTAGAAAACTGAAAACGGTCGGAAAACTCCTCAACCGTTTTCTACTTCTACATTTGAATACGAAAACGAAAGCGAAAGCGGTAAAGCCGGACACGAAAACGAACGCGAACTTACGGAATATCGAGAATTTCGAAAACGAACCAATTCGAGCGGAATTATGTCGAACACGGTCGGTATACGAAAATTCAATACGGAATACCGACCTGTAGGACCAAGTGCATAACAATTAACAAGTGACCAAGTACATAACAATTACCAAGTGCATGATCAAGTTCAAGTGCATATAATCTATGTTACCCAGATACCCCGATACGGATACGGATACGCGATACGACGATACCGCGATTCGCCATTTTCCTAAAAACACCGATACGGCGATACGTGTATATATATATAATAAAAATAAAAATAAAAAATCAATGAATTCTTATAAAGAATTGAGAAACCGAGAATACCTTAATATTGATGTAGGCATGTAGCAACTTGCTTGGTACTTCAGTTCTCCTTCCTGGCCCCTACTGAGTCATCCAATACATTCAGACTGTTGAATGTCTCCCTGAGTGATCCCAATATTCTGTGGTCATCTGCACAGTTTGAGAGCTACATCATTTTCTGCTCAGTTCAAGAAGGCCGTGGAAGAAGAAATATAACACACGGAGACGTTCAGATGGCTCACGGAATTTGTAGGAGATCCTATTTCAGCACTTCTGCTCCTGCTAAGCACATTCATGTGATCCATTTGAAGCTAAGCACATGCAATCGAGAAACTAACATTAGTACTTTGTAATTCATTTGTCATAAAACTTTAAGAACTACGCTCAAGAAAATATGCGTTTATCCTAATATCCTTCACTCAATCCTAATCAATTAGCCCTAAAAAATCCTACTCTCAACACATGCATCAGGAATAATAAAATAGTACAGAGCTAGACATACTGAAGCTGATGTCCTATAACTTGTTACTGAAGCTGATGCTCTAATTGCGGGCAGCTTGATCTTCAAAGCCCCCCAAGCCCAATAATTCTGCCTTACTACCACTCTTCTTGACCTTTTCCTGCAACCCTCGCTCCCACAGTGTGCACAGAGCATGCACAAACTATCTCATTACGGTAAACCATTTTCCAATTCCTACCTACTCTGTATATCTGTGGTTGTAGAACAAAGGAATACAGAATGAAAATTAACACCCAAAGGAAACCATATCCTTTTTCTTAAAAAAAGGAAACCCATAAGCATGTAAATTCATACGCCAATGATCAAGCAGGCAGCAATTGAGAACAAACAAGATAGTACTAGATTAAGAGCTCCCAGCTTTACTAATATCAGAATATTATGAAACCAAATGTAACTAGAAGAAAATAATGCGTTCTACCTCACTGAAATCTTCCATGTGCAAGATCCGCTCTACAGATATTAAATAAAAAAGATCTTGATCTATGTCCTCCCCAAATTTCTTTTGCCACCTAGTAGAAAGCTTCTGCATAATTTAATTCAGCACATTACAAACCATTAGTCCAACTTTGCACAAGAACTGAATGAACTGGTGGCTCAAAATGAATTAAATTATGAGAGAATAAAGCAGAAAAAAATTCAAAAAATTATCTTAGTTTGTTTGGAGGAAGAGACAGGAATTATGACCAAGCAATGTAGTTTAATTTACTGAGTCCAATAACATAATCATGCTCAAGATAGTATATTAAGTCATACTTCTAGATCAGACAATTTCCCCTTGTAATCTAGACAATTCCCCCGTGTAATAAACTGATAATTCAGAAGCCGGAGACGGACGGGCCGTGCGCGGCAGCGAGCCGAGGAGCCGGCCGGCGGAGGCGGCCGGCGGAGGCGATGGCGGGCGCCGTCGCGCGGCGAAGCGCAGGCGGGCGAGCGCCGAGCCGAGGACGGGCGGCGTGGCGCGCGAAGCGGCGGCAGCGAGCCGAGGAGCGGCGAGCGGAGGCGATGGCGGAGGTGCGTGGCGCGCGACGGCGCGGCAGCGGCGGAGCAGCGGCCGGAGGACGACGTCGGCCTCGAGGGGAGGGCGGGAACTCGGCGAACTGGTGGGGGTGAGGCGGAAGAGGGCAGGGTGGGATAGGATGACGGAGTCGGCGAATCGTCGGGGAGGCCGAGGTCGCGCGGAGGAGGTGGATGTGCTCGAGGCGGAGGCGGTGGTGCGGGGCGCGAGGAGGAGGAGCTGCGGATGCGGAGGACGGAGGCGGGAGCGAGAGGCCACGGCGCCGGCCTCGAGGGGAGGGCAGAACTCGGCGAACTGGTCGGGGTGAGGCGGAAGAGGGCGGGTGGGATAGGATGACGGAGTCGCGAAATCGTCGGGAGGCCGAGGTCGCGAGGAGGAGGTGGATTTGCTCGAGGCGAGGCGGTGGTGCGGGGCGTGAGGAGGAGGAGCTGCGGATGCGGAGGACGGAGGCGGGAGCGAGGAGGCCACGGCGTCGGCCTCGAGGCGGAGGCGGAGGCGGCACGCGGGTGAGGCGGGCGTGGAGGACGCGGCGGGAGCAGCGGGACTGCGGGGTGCGGCGCCGCGCCGATAGGAAGGGAAGGGGAGGAGGAGTAGGGCTGGGGCGCTGGGAGTGGGATCCACCCATACAAGCCCCCTCCAAAAAAAATGACCCCCTCCAAAAAAATGATTTAGGGCGTTGGATCTCCATCTAACGGCTCAAAATCTGACTGTTTTTTGTTCTAAAAAACAGTCGAATGTTGTATAGACACTCCCTAATTTCTACCTTAACTCCTTTTTGATCATGGATTGTTTTGCTTTTGGGTACTACTGTTTATTTCACGCTTCCGACTTCAGCATATCTAGTTTTTTTTTTCTGGATCTGCCACTGGATTACGTCCTACCTAGATTTTTTTCCTGGGTCCGCTATTGTCCTAACCCATTTCACCACTAGTCAGAACTCAAAATCAAACGAACTGATTTTTTTTTAAAAAAAACACTACCCAGAAGAAGCAGTTGATGTAGTAAAAATTCTAATTTAATAGATTTTCCTCCGGCAGATCGATGTACTCCGCAAAACGGATGATCAAATGAGCAGATTCCTTGTATTATTCATGCCCTAAATTAGAGGCATTTAAAATGGTTTTTGGTGATGATTTTTTATCGAGACTTTCTGACTTTTGTTGATGGTTTTTAGTTAAGATATGACCCCATTCAAAATGTTTTTTTTTGCTTCTCCAACAGCTAAGCTGAAAACCAGAAACCGTTTTGAACCTAATATACTAAGCTTAACTGGTTACAAATCTCTTGGCTGAATGAAACGGCTTCAGTAGGCGGTGCAGCTGCACGTAGGTTAAGAAAATACATACTCTACTCGTTACTCTGGAGTGTAAGCGGAGAGTGGGAAACAGAATCTCAAAAAAGGAGTGGGGGAAACAGTGTCCCCCACGCACCGGTGTCCTTTCCAATTTATATAGGCACTGGATCTAGATCACCACTGCTCGTCGCACTTCCCACCGCCTCCTTGTGTTCGATTCGCTACTCCAGCTGCAGCGAAGAGGCCACTCCACTCCAGTTAGCCTTGTGCGCGCCATGGGCTCATCACCGTTCGGATTTGGCGGCTTGACGAGCTTTGCCGGCGCGTCGAGCAGCCCGAGCTTTGCGGCCAGTTCATTTGTCGGCTCGACGAGGGTTGCCGGCGCGTCGAGCTGTGCGGCCAGTTCATTTGGCGGCTCGTCGGGCTCTGCGGTCAGTTCATTTGGCGGCTCTGTCTCGCCGATCGAGGCCAGCTTCGTGAGCGGGTGCTTCCTGTTCAGGATCGCTGGCTACTCGCGAACCAAGCATCGTCGAGGCCCCGCCGGCAACGGCATAGAGTCTCAGCGTTTCAGCGTGGGAGGCTACACCTGGCACATCACCTACCATCGCAAAGGTGACTGCGACAAACTTAGGCCTGACGCCCCTAGTAGCATATCCTTCTGCCTCGTTCTTGATGACAGAGTAGCTCAGCCCCTGCGCGCGCGGTGCAAGTTCAGCCTGCTGGACCGTACAGGAAAGCTGGTGACGTCCTGCGCTCGAGCCAGCCCGGTTCTCGACTGGTCCACCGAGTGGACCTGGTGCTGCCCGGATCTCATCGCCGCGGAAGACTTGGAGGCCGGATCGGATTATCTCGTGGACGACTGCTTCACCGTCCGGTGCGACATCACCTTCGCCGACAGGCTCGCCGGCGCGGCGGAGGCCCGGGCGTTCGTGTCGGTGCCACCGTCTGACCTGCACCGGCATCTCGGCGAGCTGCTGTTGCGGGAAGAGGGCGCAGACGTGACCTTCGAGGTCAGCGGGGAGACGTTCGCCGCGCACAGATGCGTGCTCGCGGCACGTTCCCCGGTCTTCCGAGCCCAGCTCTTCGGCCCGATGAAGGAGGGCGCGGCCACAGGCGTCATTCGTGTGGACGACATGGAAGCGCAGGTGTTCGGCGCCCTGCTTACTTTCGTGTACACCGACTCGCTGCCGGAGACCGGCGACGAGCAGGGCGAAGACGCGATGGCTCAGCATATGCTCGCGGCGGCCGACAGGTACGGCCTCGAGAGGATGAAGCTGATCTGCGAGGAGAAGCTGTGCGAGCACATACGTGCGAGCTCGGTGGCAACCGTGCTGGCGCTGGCGGAGCAGCACCACTGCCGTGTGCTCAAGGAGGCGTGCTTCGAGTTCCTCAGCTCCGGCGCCAACCTGGAAGCGTTCACTGAGATGGACGGTTTCGAGCAGCTAGTCAGTAGCTGCCCTGCTGTGATGAAGGAGCTTCTTGCCAAGCTTGCAACCCTTCTGATGCCTGTGTAGAAAATCAGTAGTACTGTGTTTCAGTAATCAGAAGTAGTTCTATTTGTATGCACTTTTTATTAGAGAATCTGTACCGACCTACCCTTAAAACCTCACCAAAGCGAAAAAGATGGCTTGAGCTGGGGCCCTTAGTGTTTGCTGCCATCAGCGCCCAGGCATGAATTTTTTTTTGAGATTATGAGTAACGCATGTACACGTAATACCACACCTCTAAACATATTCAATGCACATGTTTAAGACGGAACAGAGACTGAAGTATCTGAAGCGTGGGCATATATTTTGATCACTGAATATATCTATATATCTCTCTATATATATATTTAGAAGATACTATTCACATGAATAATACCGAAGCGATAATGCTCACATAAACAAAGTATCCAAAAAATACGCACGCCACAAACTTCGAAGCCGGGTGGCTTTCCACTCGAGCAAACGCCGGGTCGCCCCAGGCATGAATTGCAAGAAATTTTTGTATGGATGACCCATTTTTTATTCGAAAATACAGAAATATACCCGTGACAAATTTTTTACACAAATAGGCTCCAGTCGCTTAACCATTGGGCGACTAGAGCTTGTCGCCCAACCAAAAAGTGGCTGACGAAGAATCTGATAACCGTTGGGCGATTAAATGCGATCGCCTTCCCGTTCGGCGATTAAATGAAATCGCCCCCCCGTTGGGCGACAGAGAGCGAGTCGCCCAACGGGGGGGCGACTGCATGTGAATACAGCCCGACGGCTAAGGCCTCTTTTCTTCCCCACGCCTGCTCGCCAATCTACTCTCGGCAGTAGAAATAATTTTCTATACGAAAAGAAGAGATAATAGCATTGTTTGAATTTAAATGAACTTTATAATATAACGCAATAACATGTCGCGTATTTATCCATTACATGCATGACATACATCCCTCACTCCCCACCCTAAGGTGCTCCGTCACCGCGCGCGCGTCCTCCCATACGGCCCCGCTTGGCCGTCCTCCGGTGCAACGGATTACGAGGCGGGTGACGAGGGTCCAAAAAAGTAAAACGATCAGGTGGGTTTCGCACCGCGGCTGCGCCGGTGGAGTCATTGCACCTCTGGGTGTGGCCTCCGGTGCCGGGAGGCCATCGCGGAGAGAACCTCCGGTCTTTGCGTCGGGACGGCCCGAGCGATCCCGCAAAAACGGTTCACCTCGATGTGGCCCGGGGAGAAGTCTCCCTGCTGCTGGTAAGGACCTGCAATAGTAATATCGTTAGTTCGTTGCATATCGTCTTAGGATAAAAATAAGATCGGACGATGCGTACCCGTACATGGCGCCATGAAATCATCCGTGGGGAAGCCGGGGATGTACGTAGGAGGTGTATGAGGCCGTGACCAAGCAGAACTCCCTGGCTGCTCCGGGGGAGGTGGACGTGTCCACATACTACCTCGGAGTAGTGCCACGGTCCAGTCGGGGGTGGCACGGTGGTCGGGTGCACCGGGCGTAGGTGTGGAGACCACCGGTAGCCTCGTGCGGACAAGAGGGGCGATGATACGTCTACACCCGGCCTCCATCCGTCGCGCAAAGTCGACGGCCTCCTCGCGGGTCAACTCCCAACCTGTGCCCCACCTCTGCACTAGTGCGGAGGACTCCGACCACATCGCAACACCGACGTCAGCCTGGACAAAAAGACATAGAATGGTCCATCATCGAAACGATATTGCCATTTGAGAATTTTGAAATTACAAGTTACGCATCGCGATGTGGCGTTGCGTCGCGGCGCGCAGGTGCGCGTCTGTCGGTGCGGCGGCGACGTGGGGCGGTGGGTCAACGACATGTACCACCTGCACGAGTCCGCCCGGTACGGATGAGGTACTCGCGTAGTCGGCTATGTCGTATGCCCGGTCCTCCTCCACGCGGTCATCCAACGCACCCTCCCACTGCGCAATCCGGTGCATCCTCTGGACCGGTCCGTGCCTTTTGGCGCCTTCGTGTTGTGCTGTTTATGGAACCATTACGTAATGTAAGTACTTGCGATCACAATAGTAAGTACGCATAAAAATATCGAAGCGATCACTCACGCGTGCGCGCGCGGAATCGGCGGACCGACCGGTACAGAAGTGTGCGCGCAGCTTGCCGCCGCATGACTCGCTGCGGTGCGTAGTCCTCAACGTAGATGCCGTACACGAGCTTCCGGCGGTTAGCGAAAGCTCGGTCACTCGGACGCGGTCGCGATGGCCGTCGAGAGCACGGGCCTGCACCGCCTTCTCTCGCGTAAGGCTCCCGCGCGCGTCCGGAATCTGCGAGGCGGTCGAATCGCTCCACGAAGGGTGGTACGCCCGCGTGACTCGCGTCGCGCGAATCGTACTGCAAGAAAGGCAAATTGTTTAGTACGGCGATCGTTAATAAGTTGACTATGATAAAATAAAACTCACTCATCGACGACACCAAATAGAACCCATTGTCGGCCGGTCGATGTCTCCCCCCGGGTACATCTCGGCCCCGTAGGGACCCATGTCGTCTAGTACAGGTCGTCCGAGACTGAAGCGCTCAAACGACCACAACTGCAGCAGCAGGGGACATCCCGTGAGGATCGAGTTCGCCTTAATCCTTGTGCACGCATCGCACAGGCCGCGGTACGTCGCAGCAAGTGCGGCCGATCCCCAGCTGATCTGGTGGGCCTCGCCGTCGGCAATCGCCCTCGCATAAGCGATAAGGCGCGTCAACGATGTTGCGTGGCTGGTGGTGAAGAGCACCCAACCAAACAGCCACAAAGACGTAAGCCTCCAGGTGGCGCGCGACCTGGTAATCGTCAGCATCTGCAACCATGCGCTCAACCTGAATGCGAACAAGTTCCTATTAGTATGTAATTGCATAAATAAGAGTTTCGAAGACGCGATCGACTTGAAACACCACGTACCCGGTACTGTGCCAGCCACCTCAGCGTCGGTCCATGCTTCTGCCTCTCGTCGAAGATGTGGTGGTGACCGGCCGGTGGAAGGACCCCCTGGAATCTGCCGAGCGAGTCATCGCGCCACTCGGCGGGAGTCTTCGGTAGGAAGGCAGCGTCTCCCGCGACCGGAAGGCCTAGGAGTAGGGCCACGTCCTGCAGGGTCAGCGCCATCTCCCCGACTGGTAGGTGGAAAGTGTGCGTCTCGGGCCGCCAACGGTCCACCAAAGCCGTCAGCAGGGAACGGTCGAACGGGAAGCGTCGTGATCGCTCCACGCCCGCCTTGTCCCCCTCCCCGGCCAAGGCACCTCCATCCTCATCCGTGGCCTGCACCATCCGGGCAAGAGGGAGAAGTCCGGCATCCCGCAGCCTGCAAATAAAGTGAAGGTCAGCATGAAATGTTCTTATGGTAATACTAAAACATTGGCGTAGTGCAAACCTGGCAGTCCAACGGGGGTCGAGTCCCCAGGCCACACGAGGTGTGCGTGTCCGGACCACTCCCAGCTTAGTCGACTCGTCCGTGCTCCCCGGTGGCGGCGCACGACGGGAAGCGTGGTGCACGCGGTCCAAGTGCTCGTCCAACAGCGGGTACCGCCAGTCACCCGTCATAACTGCAAAATTATCTAAATGTAAATTTGTACACTACATTTTCTACAATAATACATGAAAAATAGTATACAAAATTTCGACACAACAATTTTCTACATTTAAATTTTCTTCATTTAAATTTTGTAAACTGCATCTACATTTGTACATTGAATGATCTACAATAAATTTCTAAAGTAAATTTTCCACAATAATGCATTACAAATATTATACAAAAAACTATATTTTTCTTCATTTACATTTGTACATCTAAATTTGTAAACTGCATCTACATTTCTAAATTTAATGTTCTAAACTAAAATTTCTAAACTAAATATCTAAACTAATTTTCTAAACTAAATATCTATACTAAGTATCTAAACTAAATTTCTAAACTAATTTTCTAAACTAAATTTTCTAAACTAAATATCTCAACTAAATATCTAAACTAAATATCTACACTAAATTTTCTAAACTAAATTTATCTAAACAAATTTTCTAAAATATTTTTTCTAAAATTAGAAAAATACCTGCAAATCCCGCGGCTTCTTCTCCTCTCTCTCTCCTTCTCTTCTTCCCTCTCCTCCCCCTCTCCTCCTCTTCCCTCTCCTCCCCCTCTCCCCCTCTCCCTCTCTTCTTCCCTCTCCTCCCCCTCTCCTTCTCTTCTTCCCTCTCCTCCCCCTCTCCTTCTCTTCTTCCCCTCTCCTCCTCCTCTTCCTTCCTCTCTTCTGCTTCTCTCTTCCTCGCGCGGCCGAGAGTAGATTGGCGAGCAGGCGTGGGGAAGAAAAGAGGCCTTGGCCGTCGGGCTGTATTCACATGCAGTCGCCCCCCCGTTGGGCGACTCGCTCTCTGTCGCCTAACCGGGGGGGGGGGGCGATTGCATTTAAATCGCCCAACGGGGAAGCGATCGCATTTAATCACCCAACGGTTACCAGATTCTTCATAAGTCGCTTTTTGGTTTGGCGACAAGCTCTAGTCGCCCAATGGTTGGGCGACTGGAGCCTATTTGTGTAAAAATTTTTGTCGCGGGTATATTTCTGTATTTTCGAATAAAAAATGGGTTATCCGTACAAAAATTTCTGAATTGCGAGGCTCTATGTCACGGTTCCGTTTTTTACTCTATCCGTTCTTCTTCCATATGGTTTTAGAATGCATGAAGCGAATCAAATTTTTTAAACTTTGATCATAAACATGCATAAAATTATTTTGATTTGCCAAACAAAAATTACACTAACAGATTCATCATAAAAAACTTTCATGTTATCTTAATATTTTTTTCTAATATATAATCAGGAAAAGTAGTGGTCAAATGGATATATTGAAGACTGTAGATATTGAAAACGATAAGTAACAAAGAAGACAATATATCTTTGCTTATTCTTACTTTTTTTTATGTTAGCACGTAATCTTGCCCATTGCCGGATCGGCAATAGTGCCGTAAGTCTCGGCCAGTTAGCTATATTTAGCATGACTAGGATTCCAGCTTTGTTTCCAATTCGGTTATGATCCGTTTCCTATTCAGTTGTAATCCAACCATAAATATCCTTAACTGGCCAATGGAAACATTATTGCGTGAGTTATTTCCGCTTTCATGGTATCAGGCCGGTCGCCCAATGGAAACAAGTCTCTCTACGGGCTCAAGCAGGCTCCACGTGCCTGGTACAGTCGCTTTGCTACACATCTTCTCTCTCTGGGTTTTGTTGAAGCCAAGTCAGATACATCATTATTCATTTTTCTCCGAGGCACAGACACGGTCTATTTGTTACTCTATGTGGATGACATCGTCCTCACAGCCTCCTCTACTGCTCTTCTTTGTCGGACTATCATTGCCCTACAACAAGAGTTCTCTATGAAAGACCTTGGATCGCTCCATCACTTCCTCGGATTATCAGTGACCAGACAGCATGGCTCCATGCATCTTTCTCAGCGTCACTATATTCTTGAGATTCCTGAGCGAGCTAGTATGTCAGAGTGTAAGCCGTGCAGTACTCCAGTTGACACGCACTCGAAGCTTTCTAGTGGTGGTGATCCTGTTGATGACGCCACCCACTACCACAGTCTCGCTAGTGCCTTGCAATTTTACCTTCACTTGCCCCGACATTGCATATGCTGTCCAGCAGGTTTATCTGTTTATGCATGATCCCAGAATGCCTCATCTTGCGCTAGTGAAGCGTATTCTTCGCTACCTTCGTGGCACGCTAGACCACGGTCTTCTGCTGCACCGGACTTCTCCAGAAAATTTGGTCGTCTACACTGATGCTGACTGGGCAAGATGCCCCGATACACGGAAGTCAACGTCCGACTATGGTGTTTTCCTCGGTGACAACCTCATCTCCTGGTCCTCTAAGCGGCAGCACACCGTCTCGCGGTCTAGTGCAGAGGCTGAGTACCGTTACGCCAACTCCTGGCCGAGCTCCACTCTCCCCTTCATCGGGCTACACTTGTTTACTGCAACAACATCAGTGCTGTTTATCTCTCCACCAATCCGGTTCAGCATCAACGGACCAAGCACGTGGAGATTGATCTACACTTCGTTCGCGAGCGCGTTGCACTTGGCCAGGTCCGTGTCCTCTATGTGCCTACATCTTCACAGTATGCGGACATCTTCACCAAGGGTCTACCGACGTCTGTCTTTGCTGAGTTTCGGTCTAGCCTCAACGTCCGTCCTCCTCCTGTTTCGACTGCGGGGGATTGTTAGCACGTAATCTTGCCCATTGCCGGATTGGCAATAGTGCCGCAAGTCTCGTCCAGTTAGCTATATTTAGCATGACTAGGATTCCTGCTTTGTTTCCAATTCGGTTGTGATCCGTTTCCTATTCAGTTGTAATCCAACCATAAATATCCTTAACTGGCCAATGGAAACATTATTGCGTGAGTTATTTCCGCTTTCATTTTAATATATCTTTGCTTAGTCTTGCTTTTTTATGAAACGAAGGGTAGGAGCCCTGCCAATGCAAATGCAATAAATGGGAAACGAGAAGTCATACAATACCAAACGCCGAAACAAAAAAATCTCATCGACACAGATGCTTCTTAGGCATCTCCAATGATAGAAATCATGTATTATCTCTTATGTAAGAGACAAGTTGAGTATATAAGAGCGAGCCACATCGGTAGAAGGTGACATGGAGATGAATTAGAGAAAAAGACGGATTTGGTACTGTTGCGCACAATATTTACAAAACTAGCCGTATGCGGGGTGTCTTTGCAGAAATGTCATTTTTGCTGTCTGATGGGCGGGCAGCAGCGTCGGCGAGGTGACATGTGGTGGGGCCACCGGTGATAGGTGCCTGCCGCCATGCCAGCAAATGGCAGGCAGCCTGCCACACGGTGGGGGACGGCAGGTGATGCCGGCTTAATTACCTACCCTAATTTTTTTTATTTAGTGTTTGTTTCAATTTTTAAATATACCAATGAGCTCACAAAATTACAAAAATTTATGTACATCCTCTTAACTCAACGTACTTCGTAGTGTAATTTTTGGGTAATTTTATCCATTGTGAATGTTGCTAAAAAATCGTACAATTTTGATATTTGTGCGAGTTTTTACACATAGCAAACGAGCTCCAAAAATTACAAAATTTTATGTGAAGCCTCCCGACACAGTCATAGTTATTGTTTAATTTTTTTGAAAATTTTATATTTTTAAAATTTGTAACGTTTATTCAGGTTAATTTAATCATAAATTTACAAATATTTCACGATTTTTTTACAATTTTATACATTAGAAATACTTGTACAAGTAAAAATAATTATAGTAGTACAAAAAATGCATCACACTGGATGCGATATGGCTCATCCATCTGAGCCAATGTTACCTCCTCGCCGCTCTGCCTCCCTATACGTGGTCTTGTCTTCCGTTGAGCACGAATATGTCCCGTATGGTACGTCAGTCAGTCTGGAGGTTGTGTCTCGGATCAGAGGAGGTATGAAGACCGTTCTGTTTGCTTAGTGGCCAGCGGTGGTCCGGTAGGCTCAGGTACAGTAAGCTGGGTTTGGTAAGGGTCGAAGTCCTCCAGTTGAGACATGCCGAACTGCGAGCTACCTGCAATAATGTCGTAAACGAAGGACTCTAGAAATCCCCCTCGCGGTGTGAAGGAGCTCTCGCTTTGACCGTACAACGTGGCAGCGAAATCGGAGGAATATATTACATATCGTTGCACTTGCACGCATCTAAAAACAATCTAAATGCAGAAAGGTTTGGTACCTATACATCATAGTACCCCATTTCAACGTCATATATATATATATATATATATATATATATATATATATATATATATATATAGTATATATATATATATATATATATATATATATATATATATATATATATATATAGAAATACTAAACCTAGCACCTTGCTACGGATTTAAAAAAATTAGAACACATTTGTATACACGTTCCAATAAATTTTACCATCGTTAGTTTTAGAACATGTAGTTTGATAAAAATTTTAAAATCGTAGCAACGCATTTAGTATTCAGCTAGTTAGAGATTATGAGGATGTTTTGGCTCGGCTTTCTCTCAATGAATTGGCGAGAAAATCACCATCCTGATTAAACGCTATCCATCCCTTTTCCATTTGAATGCTTAGACACGGGCATGCTAATCATGGATTAGTCACTAATTCATTAGGAAAATCATATAGTAAACCAAGGTATCGGTTCCCAAACACGCACTCAAGCGTAAGTCGTTCTCTGAATAGAAAAAGATATCCTCGTTGAGTTTTGGCTCCCGTCCTCCTCCGCCTGTCTCGCATTGCGAGCCGAGAAGAGAGGAAGAGACGAGGAGGGAGATGGCGGCTACAAGAACGGCGACCGCCGCGCCGCCGCGGGGAGGGTGGCGTGATCTGGGCGTGGACGGCGGCACCACCAACACCGTCTCACGTCGCCGCCGGCCGCAATGCCGCCGCCGAGTCGCTCGGCGCCGTCGCCGTGCTCTCCGCGCCGTCGCGGATGCTCCAACCGCAACTCCGTCGGAGGTAGTGTCGTTCTAGGTCGCCTAGTTCGGGTTCTTGATGATTGGTCCCGGGTTAAATCTCGATGAATGAGCGGCGGAGAACGGCGGAGCGGGGGGAGGAGGAGGCGGGGAGACGTGGAGAACGGGGGAGAAGATTCGGCGTAGGTATTCTGGGGCCACATATCAGCGCTTCCTTTTGTGAGAACGGGTGAGAGAGACCGGACCAACCACCAACTCCTTCTTTTATAATAGTATAGATATAGATATAGTATAAATAACAGGGACACCATGGTGCTCAGGCTCCATGATTGAGATTTTCCATCTATGATTAAGACTTTCAATCCATGATTAAGACTTTTCATCCTAGATATATTACATATCGTTGCACTTGCACGCATCTAAAAACAATCTAAATGCAGAGAGGTTTGGTACCTATACATCATAGTACCCATTTCAGCATATATATATATATATATATATATATATATATGTTGAAATGGACACCTAGGTGCCTGCACACCTAGGCTCCCTGCACACCTGCTCCCGCCGTTAGATTGCTTTTAGATACGTGCTGAAAGCAATGGTATGTATGGTATGTAATATATTAGGCATGCTAAATCAATCATAGAAGGAAAGTCTTAATCATGGATGGAAAGTCTCAATCACATTAGCACGCATCTAAAAGCAATCCAAAGGTAGGGAGACTAGGTGTCCGGACACCTAGGTGCCCCTCGTTATTTATACTATATATATATATATATATATATATATATATATATATATATATATATATATATATATATATATATATATATATATATATATAATTGCAGATTTACTAATTAATTGAAAATATTTTCAGTGTGAATTCATGTTTCTTTAGGTGAAGTAAATGAATTAGAATAATTAAACGTGATAGTACGAAGATAAAATATCATTAATATCTTCATACTACATAAGTTTTAAGGATATCTGGATCCAACTGAATTAAGTAGATATTTAATTCAAATTTGTTATAATATTTGATTATAAATATGGATACGAGTATGGTAAAGAAGCTATTTTTTATACGGAAATATTTGATCCGTTTCCACCCTTATATGTGAGTAGTAAGTATAGGCTCTTCCATATATAGTGTTGAGAAACCGTCGCTGGCGACCAGTCCGAACGATTTCTCTGCTTAGAACAAGAACGAATCAATCACAGAATCACAGAGAGAATAGATTGAACACAGAGAGGTAGAGAGAACTCCTGGTCTTTCTTTATTGCTTTAGATTGCATCGGGTACATAATGAGGGGGGTCTAGGTCCCTATTTATAGTCCATGGTGGGGTGCCCAATTAGATCAGGACTCTTGGATAGAGTCCAGGTTTCCTAACACTCCCCCTTGGGCACTCACCCAACATGCTCATGCCTCATCAAAACTCCATAAAAACCCAGTGGGAAAAATTTGGAGAAAGAGTACATGATACATGTGATGCTACGATGCACGAATTGCCTCATTAAAAACCTTGATCGAGAAACTTCATAGAAAACTCGTCAAGGGAAAAAGAGTACAATTCACCCAAATTCATTTAGTCTGCAAGACTTTATTTTTTGGGTACTTAATCTTCATGATCAAGATTTATTAGCGGGCTTGTGAGAATTCTCCCCCTGAATTCTGCACTTCTTTAAGTCTCATCATTCCAATTCCACGCACGCACCTTTCAAAGCTAGTTGCGGGAGTGACTTAGTGAATAAATCTGCGAGATTTTCACATGACTTAGTATGCGAGATTTTAATCTCGTCCATTCTTTGCAATTCATGTGCATAGAAGAACTTGGGGTTGATATGCTTTGTGAGATGACTCTTCACATAGCCCGTTTGCACTTGTGCAACGCATAGCGGCATTATCTTCATAGATAATTGTGGGGTTCTCAGTACAATGTTCATCCCACATGATCGCTGGATGTGGTGAACCATTCGGCGGAGCCAAGCGCACTCGTGCGGTTTCATACTGATGCTATAATTTACGAGTGGTTCGTCAAGTAGCTACGGGCTTTGCTTAGACGATTTCCATGAAATTGCGGTTCCACCACACAGAATACATAGCCTGTTTGTGACTTAGCGGTATGCGGGTCTGACAGATACCCAACATCTGCATAGCCAATCAAGTTCAAATCTTGATTCTTTCTTTAAAACAATCCGAGGTCCTTGCTACTTTGGAGGTATCGGAAAATGTCCTTTATGCCCTGCCAATGCTTTTTGGTGGGCTCTGCCTTGTACCTTGCTAAGAGGTTCACGGCAAATGCAATGTCCGGTCTAGTGCAATTTGCTAAATACATGAGTGCTCCCACTTGCACTCAAGTATGGGAATTCGGTCCCGTGACTTCCTCCCCTCTTCCCTAGGTCGGAAAGGATCTTTTCTTGCTGTAAAGACCTCACCGATCATCGGTACTTTCGAGGAAATGCCTTCTCAAAGCCAAACCTTTCGAGCACCTTCTCGGTGTAGGTCGATGATGTACCAAGACTCCTTCGAGGACATGCTCAAGCTGCAAGGCTAAGCAAAACTTGGTCTTGCCCAAATCTTTCATTTCAAATTCGACTCCAAGTAGGAGCTTGCTTCTTTTATGTCTTGGTGTCCCGATGATATTCAGATCATCTACATACACCGAGATTATACGAATCCATTCTGGGATCGTCGTATAAATACACAAGGACAGTCTTCATTGTTCGTGTAGCCTTTCTTGCAGAGAAAGTCACTCAAGCAATTATACCACATTCTTCAGATTGTTTCATCTATACAGTGACTTTCTGAGTTTCACATCTGCATGATTTCTATTTGCTCTGTCTTGGTTGGAAAGGAATTCCTTGAGGACTTTCATGTAAATCTCGAATCCAAGTTACCGTAAGGTATGCGATTACAACATCCATCAATTTCATTTCCAAATTCAAGTTTATCGCCATTGAGATCAAATATCTAAAGGTAATTCCACTCATGACTGGGAATAGGTTTCTTCATAATCAACTCCGGGACGTTGAGTGAAACATTGGGCTACCAAATTGCTTTGTATCTCACTACTTCATTTCTTTCATTTCTCTTTCGAACAAATACCCACTTGTGCCCAACGGGTGTATGTGGGGAGGTGTGCGACATCTGCCCAAACACCTCTCTTTATTCAGAGATAGCAATTCGGTTGCTATTGCCTTCTTCCAATCTTCCCAATCTGATCTTTTCTTACATTCAGCAAGCGATGCAGGCTCGGGATCAAGATCGATGATGGTGGCAATTTTCTTTGCGAAGTAGATATCGATATTAGCTGTTGTCCTAGTCAGGGACTCTCCCATGTGCACATAATTTATAGCTATTTCTTCATGAGTTGCTTCTGCTGGAGCTTCACCTTGCGCATCGCTTCTTTCAATTGCGGTGGCAATTCCTTTTAGTTTTTCGGCTCCGATGTGTGCGCACACATCCATGCCGATGGGGATATTCAGATCCGATATGCCCTTTTCTGAAGGTGTCATACTCGTGCCAGGTCTCAACTGGCTCCCCTTCTCATTCTGGGGGACTTCAATGATCGGCTGTGATAAATCCCGCTTATCCTTTTTCGCCAGGCGTCCCCGGTTACTAAGGATTCGAGGAACCAGAGTTCTCATCCTTTATTATTTTTTCTGAGGCCTCTGGACGAGATTAGGGATACCTTCTGCTTTATTTGGTATTTCAACCCTCTTCGGTGCAGTGCGTGCAGGCACATGCGACTTAGTCACGCTCTTCAAATCACTAAAGTGATCGAGCGCTTGATTTGCTAATGCTTGCAAATCTATTTTGTCTTCTGGACTTCTATTGTCTTCTAGACTTCTCTTGTCTTCTGGACTTCTCTAGTGCGCGAGTCATCTGCATGGATTCTCCAGGCTTGCAACGTAATTTCCCGACATTCTTCATCAAGTGGTTGATTTCCTCCCCCTAATGTTGGGAAATTTTCGGTGGTGACACTTGCGCTAGTTGCATAGGTGAATGGATGTTGTAGGCCGAAGGTCTAAAGTTGATGAGATTCGCTGCATGCAGGACTGCGTGTCCCCAACATGTAGCTGCTAGATTTCAATTATGCAAGAGGGTTGGGCAATAATTCTTTTAATTAAAGCCTCTGCCAAACCATTCTGGGTATGGACATGCGGTACCGAATGCTCAACTGCAATTCCCATCGCCATGCAATAATCATCAGATGCCTTTGAAGTAAATTCGTCGGCGTTGTCCATTCTAACGGACTTGATGTGATGTTCAGGAAACACATTTCTGATGCGAATGATCTGCGAGATCAATTTTGCAAAGGCGTGGTTCCTTGTGGACAACAAAACCCACATATGACCACTTCAATAGCGCCAATGAGCACCATGAGATACTTAAATGGCCCGAGATCGGGTTGAATGGGACCGCAAATGTCTCCTGGATGCATTCCAGAATGCAGGACTTTATCCTTCACTTCGAGTGGAGGGTCTAGTTATTAGTTTCCCGGTGGCACATGCAGGGCACACAAAATCTTCATGATTCGGGAAATTCATCTCATTAATATTATGCCCATGCGAGTTATTTATTATGTTTCTCATCATCCTAAGACTTGGGTGGCCTAATCTGTCATGCCAGAGACAGAAGAGTTCAGAGCTTCTAAATACCGTCTTTAGGACAGTGCACGCTGCAGGCGTCTTAATGTTGGTATAATATAGCCCATTTTCTAATGAAGGAAGTTTTTCTAATTCTCTTTCATTCTCTTCGCGCTTCGTAATGAGCAGGTATTCCTTACCGTACTCTTTTTTAGTCTCACCGTGGAAACCATTTGCGCGGATATTCTTAAAACTTAGGAGAGTTCTAGTCGATTCTGGGTACAATAAGGCTTCTTCAATGACCAAAGTTGTGCCCATTGTGGCTCTTCCCGAACCAATTATACATACATCGCTTCCGGCGATTATCGTAAGGCTTCTAGTGCTCTTACGGATCGACTGAAAATATTAGTCTCTCTTAAGATGGTATGCATTGTGCCGCTGCTAGCTAAGCACACTTCCTTCATAGGGCGCTACACATATTCTAATATAGGGTATTTATTAACATGTATGAGAAGGCAATCAACACATAAATAAAATACTCCAATATCAGAACATATCATGCCATCATAAACTGAATAAATGAATGAATTCTTCAAATATCATCTAACCATCACGAGAAAAGAACAATTCTTAAGTACCATCCATGCAAATTCTAACATATTCTTCCACACAAAATAAATGACAACTAAAGTCAAAATGCATTCAGTGCACTAGACTTCTCCTGCTATTTTCTCGGGGTGACATTCTCTTCACGAGAAATCATGACGGTGGCTGCTTCTAGGTCGAGAGGGGTGCTGCTGTCGTAATGGTCTCAAACACCATCAGCGCAGGCAGCTGCTCAGAACGCTCCCCCTCAACCGATGCATAGTGGGCTTCATGTGCCCTTTGCCATCCCGTTTTGGCTTGACAGCCTTATTCTCATGTGGAGCGTCTGATTCGCCTTTCTGGGCTGCGGTCTTACCCTTCCTTCCCCTTTTCTCTATCAAGGGCTTTCGCACCTTGTTGCTCCCGGCGTTGGCTTCACGGCCAGTGGAGCTCTCAGATGGCTGAGTGACTTAGTTCTTGCGGAGAACTTCGTCCTGAGCTTCCGCAATTTGCATCATATCAATCAATTCGGCATATTCCTTATAGACGTCTTGACGATAATTGCGTGCGGATTATACTGCATTAGGGTGGAAGGATTTTCTCAATTTTCTGTATTGGGGTACAAATCCTGTGCAAAGCAGAATTGTATTCCTCGACCGTCTTAAATTCGGCAAACCTCAGTCTGATTCACTCTTGCTCTGCTTGGGAAAGAATGATGTACTTTAGCCTCTCAAACCGCTTCTTGGGTGCGGTCCAGAGTGCTAGCGCGCTATTCTCTACCATATACTCATTCTTGAGAGTGAGGCAGATGTAATGCCTGAGAAAACGAAGTGCCTGATCATTCTCTTTAGGCGTGGGTTGGGCGTCATTCAGTCCGCCAATCCCAATAGTCGCGCGGAGCTTCTTGGCTCCAAGCATAATCTTGACATCGGATGCCTCGTCAGATAGTTTTTGACCATGCCGGGCGGCTCCTCGAATTCCCTTCGTGATGCTAGTCATCTAAATGTGTATAAGTCTCTTCACTTGGTAGACATGCACGAATAATTCATCTGCGGTAAATAAATGGTACAAAAGGTTCTCATAATGTTTCATAATTTTCTGTGCATTTTCTATAATTTTACTGCTAATTTCAGTGATTAAAAGCAATTAAAACAATTACAATTAACCAAAAACAGAAAATAAATACAGAAAATACATAAAACAGAAATGGCATAAATAAATAAGCTTCAAATGCTGAGAATAATGCAAAATTCGGATTCCCGAGGCCCTTTTATGCTAAAATATGAAATTTCAGCAAATTCTGCAATTTCTGGGGGTTTTTACGCAAAATTTCAGTTCAGAGAAAAATTTGCGCAATTTTCTGATTTACAGAGGGGTTTTCTGCAAAATTCTGGACCCGCTCGTAAATTTGAGGGCTTATTCGCAATTTTCGGAACTACGAAGCCTTTTATGCAAAATTTGGGACTCAGATTAAATAATTAAGGGCCAATCGGAATATTCAGGACTTCGGGTCTTTTTTTTGCAAAATCCGGCGTCGGCCCACTCCCCCGCTTTTTTTTTCGCCCGGCCCACTGATTTCCACCCCCAGCCGGCCCATGCGGTCCGCCCCCCGTTTTTTTTTCGCCCGAATTGGCCCATCGGTTAGAAAGCCCGTTAGGCTCAATGGCCCACCCGGCCACTTTCATCCGGCCGTTTAGGGTTTCCCGCTAGCCTTGCGTGGTGGCGGCGCAATCCGAGCCGCAGCGGGTAGAGATGAGGCGGCCGGGCGGCGATCGGCGCAGTGGCGCCAACCGCGGCGAGCGGCGCGTGAGGAACACCATGCGGGTGCGGCAGCGAGGCGGAGGCGAGACGGCCGGCGCCGCGCGCGTGGTGGGAGTTTAGCGGCGCGGGCCATGGTGTGGGGCCGCGGGAACCCGAGACGAGGCGGCGCGGCGGCGGCGGGTTGGCGGCGCATGCGGCGCAAGGTGGGGCGGCACCGCACGGCGCGCAAGCGCGAGGTCGACTTCGAGCCAAGGTGGAGGAAGCCGGCTTCTGCGGGACCGAGGCGGAGGAGGCCGGTGGCTGAGGGACCGGGAAGGCGCACGGCCGCATCGCCGGTGGGCCATGCGGGGCACGGCGGCGCTTCGGGCGCAGTCCCCTCAAGCGGCGGTTGCGGTACCTCGTGCGGGAGGTGGTGGCCCGTGCGAGGGCGCTCCGTCCGAGGTTAGGTTCCGGCGGCTGTGGCGTCGAGGCGGTGCACATGGTCGGCGTGCCGGCGCAGCTACTTCGGGCAGCGGGTCGGCGCGGCCGGTCTCCGGTCGTCGTGGGATTCGCGCATGCGGGCGCGGTGTATGAGCTACGGCGACTGGACTTCGGGCCCATGGTCGGCTGCTGGCCGGTTGTCGTGCATGCTGGCACGGCGATCACGCCTGTTTTTTTTTTGTGCAATGGCTAAACAGAGATCTTGCAGGATCAAATTAGACATGCAAAAATTTCAAGCCATCCAGGGCGAGCTCTGGCGACCGGCGGTGCTGTTACATGCGGCGGCCATGCAGGGCCGAATCATGCAATTTTTTTCGTGCCATGGTCATGCAGGACCGAACAGAGGAGGATGAAAATTCCCCCCTTTTTTTTATGCAATGATTGTGCAGAAACTGAACAGGAAAACAATGCATAAATTTTTCGTTTCCAATTTACGATGCAATCAACATCTACCCCGTTTCCAAATCTACCGATCGACATTGTGCCGGCGATTTCAGATCTGCTCACGGTAGATTTAGGGCGGATTTGCATCGTTCTACAGTGCAATCAACATCTACCTTGTTTCACAATCTACCGATCGACATTGTGCCGGCGACTGCAAGTCTGCTCGCGGTAGATTAGGGCGGATTTGCACAATAGAAATTCAATCTAGAACGCGAAAAGAAAATACAGATTCAAAAGCGATCTAGAAAATTCAATCTGTGCTTCGATGATTACCTTGTTCACCGGAGCGAAGTCATGCTGATAACGTGTTGAGAAACCGTCGCGGCGACTCATCCAACGATTTCTGCTAGAACAAGAACGAATCAATCACGTAATCACGAGAGAATAGATTGAACACGAGAGGTAGAGAGAACTCCTGGTCTTTCTTTATTGCTTTAGATTGCATCGGTACATAATGAGGGGTCTAGGTCCCTATTTATAGTCCATGGTGGGGTGCCCAATTAGATCGTGACTCTTGGATAGAGTCCAGGTTTCCTAACATATAGGTCTTGCCTTCCTCTCTGCCCAAGTGCATGCCATCCGACAGACACAGATAACATCGCACGCGGCACGCATATATGCAGCAGATTCAGGGGTGAGTAGCACTCGATTCGTCATGCCTTTTGCCGGTGTGTCCCTCGTCGGCGACGTCAAGCCATCGCATTCTGCCTCGGCCATCAAAGCCGGCACGGCCAGCGGTTACCACCTGCTTGTGGTCGACGGCTACTCGCGTACCAAATGCACCCCCAATGGCATGTGCATCAAGTCTCGCCCTTTCACAGTTGGAGGCCATCGCTGGCGCATCAACTACTACCCTAATGGCGACCTCGCTGCTAATGCTCTTGATGAATATGTTGCAGAGCCTGTGAAGGTGCAGTTTGAGTTTAGTTTTATTGACCAGATAGAGGAGCAAGAGTCAACACATGTTCGTGCAACCAAGACATGCGACGTCTCCAGCCATGAACAGAGGGGCTACACAAGTTTCATAAGAAGGAAGGCGCTGGAGCGATCTAAACATGTCAAGGACGATTGCTTCACGATCAGGTGTGACCTCATTGTCACCAAGGACATCAACACTGAGACCAAGGGGCCGCTGTCTGACATATGTCAGCACTTCAAAGCAGGAGAGGAAGGAGAAGCAGTAGGAAAAGAATTGGTGTGGCTGAAAAACTTGCTCTTTGGCCCCATGGAGGAGGGCATCACAGCAAGTGTCATACAGATAAACGACATGGAAGCACAGGTGTTCAGGGGCTTGCTTAGTTTCGTTTACACTGACTCATTGCCCGAGATGGAGATAGACGACATGGAGGAGGACAAAGCAGGAGAGGAAGGAGAAGCAGTAGTTAAAGAATTGGTGTGGCTGAAAAACTTGCTTGTAGCGGCGGATAGATATGATCTCCAAAGGCTGAAAATAATATGTGAACGGGAAGTTGTACGGTGGCTACTATCCTTGCGATAGCTGAGCAACACCATTGCCGTGTGTCGAAGGAGGCATGCTTGGAGTTCCTCAAATCTACTACAAATTTGCAAGAAGTACTGGCGGCAGATGGCTTGGATCATATAACTAGAACATGCCCTCTGTTCTGAAGGAGCTCCTTTCCAAGTTTGCTTCATAGGTTTAATTATAATGGCAAATTTGTAGGTTTGTAGTTCCTATATTTCTACAACTATATCGTATAGTTGTGGTTCCATTAGACCCTAGAGAGAGGCGGAAATCTGCATGTCTTGCGCTCGTGCTTCCATTTGGTCATTGGATGTTCCTACATGTAGATTATCGTAGGTTCTGTATGGTCAAAATTTTCAAGTTTTAATCATTAATATATATTAAAGCATATAAATTAGCTATATAAAAATAATACTATTAGATTTATCTTAAACTTTTTCATTATATATATATATTATTTTTACTAGTATGTCATGATAATAAATCATACTCAAAGTCTTGCATTGAAAACTGTAAAAAAAACAAAAAAACAACCTATATTTGTGGATGGTGAGAGTATAATTTTGGAGGGGCGATCTAATAATCAATTTTGGTAGACTTTATAGTCAAATGACTTAATTGTGCCCTTCACCCTTTTTTAGTAAAAAAGAGACTGTCTTAACATCAATTCCCATTCCTTAAGCCAAACTACTACATATTAGCTACAAGATTCCTAACATTTTTCTTTCACGCAGTCTCCTCCCCTTATCACCTCAACCAGCCTACTGACAGGTGGGCCCTACCTATCTCTCTCTTCTTTTTTTCCCTTTTCAATTGGAAAAATTACTGGAACACCCTTGTAGAAACCAACATTAATTAGTACTCCTAGATCATGTAGTGTTTGCAGGTGAGGAACATATTCGGAGTTCGTGATATATCGCAAATCCTAAAACTTAAACCTAGCCATATGGTCGTTCGTAGTTGTTTCGTAGTTGTAAACCCAAAACCAAAAAAAGGGGGAAAATGAAATGCCAGGAGCCGATCATGCCCAAACCTTATTCCAACCAAAAGGCATGTTTTGAACACAGAAATTTCACAGAAATCAAGTTATTTTTTCACATAAACACAAAAAATCTCCGGGCCCCGCTCAATTGGGCTGAAAAGCTGTGGCTTATGGCTGAAATTGCACTGTAGCGGCTGAAATTTTATTGTAGCTGAATGTGGCTTATTTAGTTCAATTAAATTTAAAAAAATTTAAAAATAGAAAAAAATATGTTAGCTCATTACAGACAACGCGAACAAATACGGGGAAAAAAGAACCAATAGAAAAGCTCAAAAAAGCCAAAAGTTAGGAAAAAGACGAAATTTATGAATACTGAAAAATAAACCAGAATTCAGAAGCTGAGCTGAAATAAGCAGGCCTAAATAGTGAGTAGTAGTATTACAGCAGGCAAAAGGGCTCGAGGCCCATATCGCGCTCAAACCACGACTCCCGGGACTAAGGCGCAAATTCCAACCCAAGCCTTGTCCCAGAAACAGTGGCGCGCCTAGCTGCTGCTGCTACAGCAAACGTAATGCAATATGTGCATTCGTGTTCACGGTCTCATGTCGGCTTTAGTTGCTCGGCGGTACATGCACGATGCATGAGCTAAAGCGCAAATATAGGCCCGGCTCAAAAGAGTTTTTTTAGTGATTTATGATTGAAAAGTATTGTAGTTAGTTGAAAAAAATATTGTAGTTGATGAAGGCTTATTTAGCATAATTAAATTTTTAAAAATTTAAAAATAGTAAAAACCCATCACGTATAATGCAAATAAATACGAGAAAAAAAGGCAAAAAAGCTCAAAAAAAAATCAAAAATATAAAAAAAATGAAATTTATGAATAGTATAAAATAAGCAAGAAGCTAGAACTAGTATCCACTCGAGGAGTTATATCTCAACTTGTCGTCACTTCATCGGGAAATTTAACTATTTGCCACCCTTAAGAATGCCACCTGTTGAAATGCCATCTTCTTCGTTGCAATTAATATTTTGCCACTCTTAAGATGTGCTTGACTAATTTATTGCCACTTTTGAGCCCACGAGGTGCCAAATCATGCCATGTCACACGCCCGCGCCCCGCGCGCCGCCCGCTGCGCCTCGCGCGGCGCCGTGCCGCCGCTGCGCCTCCCGCGGCGCTCCCCGCTGCTCCTCCGCGCGCCGCTGCGCCTCCCCTCGCGCACACGCCCGCGCCCGAATAAGGCGGGACCGACCTAAATTCCAGAAGTCCGAATAAGGCGCGGCGGGAGCGCGGCGCGGCGGGAGGCGCGGCGGGCGGCGCGGCGCGCGCGCGGCGCAGACATGGCGATGACATGACATAATTTGGCGCCTCGTGGGCTCAAAAGTGGCGATAAATTAGTTAAGCACATCTTTAAAAGTGGCAAAATATTAATTGCAATGAAGAAGATAGTATTTGAATATGTGATATTCTTAAGGATGGCAAATAGTTAAATTTCCCCACTTCATGGCCCTCGAGTGTCGATCGAAGCCATTACATTTTCGGCTCTCGAGGAGACGGAGACCGACCTGTCCTTTTTTCCAAACCGCGTGCAGCTATGAAGATATGAATCTTAAACCGTGCTTCGTGTTACGAAAATGCGAGCTGAAGAAGACGAGGAGTTGTCACGACGCATCCTCTTACGGCACAGGTATATGTGTCAGTATGAACTATGATTTGGATTTCCTCTCTGCATGCCCAAAGTGCCAGCCTACAAATAACACCGTACATATACACAGCAGATTCATGATTGACTAGCGGTCGATCCGTCATGTCTTTTGCCGGTGTGTCTTTCGCCGGCGACGGCAAGCCGTCGCATTCTGCCTTGGCTATCAACGCCGGTACGTCCAGCGGGTACCACCTGCTTGTGGTCAGCGGCTGCTCGCATACCAAAGACACTCCCAATGGCGGGAGCATCAGCTGACGACCTTTCAGCGTTGAGGCCATCGCCGGCGCATCCGCTACTACCCTGATGGCCTATCCTTCCAGAGTTCCGACTCCATACCTCTTTGGGCTTGTTCTTTTTAGCTGCGGCTTATAGCTTTTAGCTGAAATTTTTAAATTTTAGCTGTTTACGATACAGATTACGAGAGATCGATACTCATTTGCGATTTTGGCTGGTACAGATATTGGGCTTTTAACGTGTAATACGTTTAACTTGTAGACCTTGTCTTAAGAAAATACTCCGTTTAAAAGTTAGGTACTGTAACAGCTACGATAAACCGGCTGGCTTCCTCACTGTCGAACAGACCCTTTATCTCGTCCTTGACGAAGGCGTCACAGAGCCTGTGAAGGTGCATTTCGTGTTTAGTTTCACTGATGGGATCGACATGCAAGAGCCATCACACATTCGTGCACAGACACCACGCAACTTCCATAGAGGAATAGACAGAGTAGTGTTTGGGGCTACTCCAATTTCATTAGAAGGGAGGCGTTGGAGCGATCAAAACATCTAAGGACGATTGCTTCACGGTCAGGTATGACCTGTTAGTAACCCTGTTAAGCATGTTGGTTAATTTAGCACTTGCATTATTCGTTAACTGGCATGAGTCCACAACGTGTGTGAGAGCCATGCAGTCATCTTGCATGGCACTGTGCACATCTGCATGGTACTGTGCATTGCGGCCGTGCCGAGAATAGCTCGTACGTGCCCACTAGTTTTCAGTCATTACTAGTATTGCGGCACGACCAGAGTATTTGCTTGGTGTGGCGCATTTGTAGGATTAGTTGTTTCCTGCTGCATAATAAAAGGAAGCGAAAACAATCAGAAAAGCGGTGGCTTCATCGCAGCACAAAGATCCTGCTCTCCATTGTCTCTCGTTTTTCAGGCTGCTTTCAGTCTTCAGTTCACAGTTGAAAACAATCAGAAAAGCGGTGGCTTCATCGCAGCACAAAGATCCTGCTCTCCATTGTCTCGTTTTTCAGGCTACTTTCAGTCTTCAGTTCTCAGTTGGTATTAGAGCCTCTACGATCCGCGACGATGTCTGCTTCGACTGGCGACCACTCGAGGACTCCACCGCGTCGCCGTGGGCACCCTCGTTCGTCATCATTGGTCCTCCCGCGCCGTGGCCGCACTCATGGCCACGAGGTCGTGGTGGAGAAAACAGTGCGCGAAGTCGGGGTGCGTCATGGTCAACACTGACACACGCGAACTACTGCGACTGGGCGTTGATCATGAAGGTTATGCTGCAAACGCGAGGGCTCTGGGACGCAGTAGAGCATGGCGACGCCGAGCTCCAGGAAGACCGGATGGCCCTTGAGGCCGTCCTCAGGGCAGTGCCTGACGACATGAAGTCGACCCTCATCGTCAAGCCAACCGCCAAGGCAGCTTGGGACGCAATCATGACGATGTACGTCGGGAGTGATCGTGTCCGCAAGGCCAAGGCACAGTCGCTGCGCCGGGATTTTGACGACATCGAGTTCCGTGATGGCGAGACCATCAACCAATTCGCGATGCGGACCACGGGGCTTGCCAATCAGCTGAGCACCCTTGGTGATCTGCACAGCGAGGAGACAGTGGTTCGGAAGATCCTCCATGTCGTACCGGCCAACGGGCCAAGTACTCGCAGATGGCGTTGTCGATCGAGACGATGCTTGATCTGGACACGATGTCCATCGAGGAGCTAACCGGCCAACTAAAAGCAGTCGAGGATCGGGAAGAAGCCAACACCCTGGTGGTGGTCAGGAGTGGTAGCAGCGGAAAGCTGCTCCTCTCGGAGCTGGAGGACATGTTGACGCGCTTGAAGACCGGGCAGTCCGGCGAGGGTGCGTCGGGCTCGTCCAAGGGAGGCAGACGCAAGCGTCGCCACGGCAGGGGCGGGACGTGCTCTAATGGTGACGGCGCGGGGCGTGACGGGAAGCCGCTCGCACCGCACCAATGTCGCAACTGCGGAAGGAGCGGAGCATTGGGCAAAGGACTGTCGCGCGCCAAAGCGGCAGGAGTATGCGCACCTCACCCAAGCCAACGACGACAAACCGAGCCTCCTCATGGCGCAGGTCTGTGAATCATTCACGCCTAAATCCTAATGCTTCGGGCAGCACGGAGGTGCACCTGGAGGAACCGCGCGCACACGCCCTCCTCGGAGCGGCCAGTGACACACGCCTTGACGGGTGGTACCTGGACACCGGGGCCACAAATCATATGACTAGCCAGAGGGATATCTTCACCAAGCTCGACACCAACATCGGCGGCACGGTGAGATTTGGCGATGGATTAGTCGCAGACATACAGGGCTGCGGCAACATGATCTTCAAGAGCAGGAACAGTGAGCACCGCGTCCTGACCAGCGTCTACTTCTTGCCGCGCCTACGCAACAACATTGTTAGCGTGGGGTAGCTGGATGAGAACGGCGCAAAGGTGTTGATCGAGGACGGTGTGATGCACATATGGGATCGGAAGCGCCAACTGCTCGCCAGGGTCAGTCGTGGATGGAATCGGCTCTATGTGCTCGACCTCAACCGCGCGACAATCGGTTTGTCTCGCTGCTCAGCGTGATGACAGCGCATGGCGGTGGCACGCCGCGCTCGACCATCTGCGCCGGCGCGCCCGACGACTTGCTGCACATGACATGGTTTGCGGCCTACCCTCGATTGGCCACGTCAACCAGCTCTGTGACAGCTGCGTCACCACCAAGCTCAAGCGCACGCCGTTCCCTGGAGAGGCGCGGTTTCGCGTCGAGGGCGTTCTGGACCTTGTCCATGGCGACTTGTGCGGGCTGATCACGCCGCCGACCCCCGGTGCAAGAAGTATTTCCTACTCCTCGTCGATGACTACAGCCGCTACATGTGGCTTGTTCTGCTGGTCAACAAGAGCGACGCGCCGGTCGCCATCAGAAGGTTTCAAGCAGCAGCTGAGACGGAGTCGAGCCGGAAACTGTGAGCGCTGCACACTGATAATGGTGGTGAGTTCACGTCCGCGGACTTCTCTGATTATTGCACAGATGCAGGGGCGGAGCCAGGAATTGGATATAGGGGGGACAACATAGACAACAAGTAGAGTAGAACCAATGAACCATGTCGGATTTACCGATCCAATAATCACATATTAGAGTAATATGTTTCACAAATTACAATGCAAAAAAATTACATCTTTATTAACTTACACTTAGCTCTACGACTAAGGCCCTGTTTGGCACAGCTTCACCAACAGCTTCATGAGCTGTTGTGAGCTGTTTTTTGCCAAACACCCTTTTTGCAAATAGCTTCACCCATGAAGCTCCTTTTTTTGTGCTCTCACAAAGGAATAGAGAGAGGTGAAGCTGAAAAAAGTAGCTTTTCACAGCTCTCTCCCTCAGGCCCATATTCCAAGGAAGTGAATGCCCCTCTAATTCACAAAAATTTACACGTATTTGCCACTCCCTCCCTCAAGCGTACGCACAAAGTCCGACTCCTCACTCCCCTGAAACATTCGCCGGAAACGCTCAGCCCATCGTTGACCACAACAGAGCAATCGTTGACCATTTAACAAACTTGAAACAACATTTTGAATGCTTGTTGACTGACATCTCAACAAGCATCTCTCCGATATATCTGGAATGCTCTCTCCCTCAGGCGTATTTTAATTTTTTTATTATTTTATTATTTTAATTTTTTAATTCATACTCATTCAAATATATTATTTTTTAATTCATATGACCATATACAAATATACAACTCCAAATGTTAGAACAAGTCAAGTAGACAGGGGCATCTTGGACAATTGACCTCTCTCAACCATGCATGAAGTCATGGTGAAGTTGTTTTGCAAACAGTTTTCTAAAACAGCTTTAGCTTCACCGGTGAAGCTGCTCGTGAAGCTGAATCTAAAAAAACAGCTTCACTAGTGAAGCTGAGCTGTGCCAAACGGGGCCTAAAACAGGGTTTAAGCCGATTAAAACAGGGTCTCTAGATGTGATGTGAGAGCAACTACTGAAGTACGTACTTATGATTTTTGTTTACGTTTTTTGATACCACAGTGAACGGTAAAGATATTGACATGAATGGCTCATATATTTTTAGACTCGAGAAGTCATTTAAAAAAACTGCTTTAAAAAACACTCTATTTATTTTGATTTTCGAAGAAATCAAAAGACAAATCCACGAGAACATGTCCACTGTATTGCTTTAAATATACTTTACATTTGGACTAAAGGTGGGAGGGGCCAAATCACTAATTAAACACATATAATTAATTACATAATAAAGGATTAGTAGAAGCCTTCTCTCCGCCACTGGCTACATTCCACGCTATCTCAACAGAAGGCGCATATGCAGATGGAATAGGATTGACAGCACACATTCGTTCATTGTATTGTCTGAATATATATACACATACACATACAAGATTGGGGGGTGCCAGGCCCCTCCCAGTCCCCCCTCTCTCCGCCACTGCACAGATGCAGGGGTGCGGCGCCAATTCTCGGCGCCGTACAGTCCGCAGCAGAACGGGGTTGTGGAGAGGCGAAATCAGACTGTGGTGGCGATGGCTCGCAGTCTGTTGAAGGTGAGGAGCTTGCCGGCCATATTTTGGGGCAAGGATGTGACGACCGCCGTTTACCTCCTCAATCACGCGCCGACAAAGAGCGTCGCCGGCATGACACCGTACGAGGCGTGGACTGGCAGCAAGCCTGTGGTGCACCACCTTCGCGTGTTTGGGTGCGTGGCCTACGTGAAGAATTTTCAGCCACACTTGAGCAAGCTAGAAGACCGAGGTGTGCCGATGATCTTCATCGGGTACGCACCGGATGCCATGGCCTACCGTGTTTACAACCCGGTGACAAAGCGTGTGCACATCACGCGCGACATCATCTTCGACGAGGATGCCGCATGGGATTGGAGCAAGAACGCCAGCGACGAGCAACCCCAGCTGAGTGACTTCACCATTGAGTACGTGATCACTCGCGCTGCTCGAGCTCCAGAGGACGCTGCTCCACCACCCGCAGCTGCACCACCTGCGACGCCGCCGCCCCTGAACCAAGGTGGTGTCGAGCATGCCACTCCGCCGCCGGATGTCGCCGAGCTGGTGGATGACGATCACGACGACGACGCACCGGTCCAGTTCCGCACCATCGATAACCTCATCGGGGATGCTTCTCCTGGTTTGGCTAACCGTGACTTACAGTCCGGAGAGTTGAATTTGGTAGATGGAGAGGAGCCCTCCACGTTTGCTACTGCGGAGAAGGAGGAGGCGTGGCGTGCGGCCATGCGTGAGGAGATCTGGTCCATAGAAGATAACAAGACTTGGTGTCTTGTCGATCTTCCGGCCGGCCAGCGCCCAATTGACCTCAAGTGGGTGTTCAAATTGAAGGACCCTAGCGGCGCGGTGATGAAGCACAAGGCACGAATGGTAGCAAAGGGGTATGTCTAGCAGCCCGGGATCAATTTCGATGAGGTATTCGCTCCTGTTGCACGCCTGGACTCCGTGCGGCTATTGCTTGCTCTCGCTACCCATGAGAGTTGGCCGGTTCATCATATGGATGTTAGATCGGCTTTTCTCGATGGCGAGCTGAAAGAGGAAGTCTACGTCACACAACCACCGGGCTTCATCGTCGAGGGACATGAGGACAAGGTGTTGAGGCTGGACAAGGCTCTTTACGGGCTCCGGCAGGCACCCCGTGCGTGGAACGTGAAGCTGGACAAGACCCTGACATCGATCGGATTCCAGCGCAGTAGCTCTGAGCACGCCGTGTACGCCCGCGGTGTCGGTATCACTTGTCTTGTGGTGGGCATCTATGTCGACGATCTGATCATCACCGGCAACAATCCACAAGAGATCGACAAGTTCAAGACCGAGATGAAGCGGCTATTCAAGATTAGCGACCTCGGCTTGTTGCACTTCTACCTTGGTATCGAAGTGCAGCAGGGCGTCCACGGCATCAACTTTTGTCAAGCCGGCTATGCTCGACAGATCCTGAATAAGGCGGGCATGGAGGATTGCAACCTGTGCCATACACCCCTGGAGGAGCGGTGCAAACTCAGCCGGGAGAGCACTGCGCTGGCTGTGGACGCCACCGAGTACCGGAGCCTCGTTGGAAGCCTGAGGTACTTGTAAATACTCGCCCAGACCTCGCTTTTTTGGTCGGATATGTCAGCAGGTTCATGGAAAAATCGACTACCGAACACTTGGCGGCGGTGAAGCGGATCCTACGCTACATCGCCGGCACGATCAACGTTGGCTGCTGCTACCTAAGGGCGTCAGGCAAGCATCTAACCGGCTACAGTGACAGCGACCTTGCCGGGGACGTTGACACTCGCCGAAGCACCAGTGGAGCTCTGTTTTTTCTCGGAAGATCGTTGGTGAGTTGGTTTTCGTAGAAGCAAAGAGTCGTTGCACTCTCCTCCTGCGGAGCCGAATACATAGCGGCGACATCTGCCGCCAGTCAGGGTGTTTGGCTGGCGCAACTTCTTGCCGAGTTGACAAGAGAAGAGTAGCACGCCGTCACTCTGAAGATCAACAACAAATCGGCGATTGCCCTCAGCAAGAATCCAGTATTCCACGACATTAGCAAACACATAGACACAAGGCTACATTTCATCAGAGATTGCGTGGAACAAGGGAAAATTGGCGTCAAATTCATCGGCACTGAGGGACAACTCGCAGACATCCTTACCAAGCCGCTCGGACGCCTGAATTTCACTGAACAGCGTGCCCTGATTGGAGTTAAGGACATGGCCAAGACCGAAGAGCCAATGTTCAACCTTATGCAAATATCCAGTGACAAGTATGCTCAACTCTGTCATCCCAACCAATTCGAGAATCAGCAAGCTCGATGGATCCTCGCTTCCACACTAAATTCCAAGAAAAAGTGTTCAATCAAATATACACCCTTCAATGCTTTGCCGATGCATACAAACTTTTTCATGGGTCTACAATACATTGTGGCTTTGAAGTACAACTATCAAGAAGATATGATTCACCAATTCTACGCCATAGTGTATGTGTCATACAACTTCAACCTTTTGGCATGGATGACCAGAAGTCAAAGGTATGAGGCTTTACAGGCAGACTTTAAACAAGCTCTTGGAACTTATTCAAGCCAATACGAGAAGGTGTACTCCCGTGGAGCACTCCAAATTCTGGGATGGTGTGAGTTCTACGACGCCAATGTAAGATACACCCTCAGAAAGCTGGCGGAGCTTCTCCCTCTTTGGAGCTTGATCAATAGGATTATCAACCATACCTTCTTCCAAAAAAAGTGAAAACTTCAATGCAATTCATGAACACACTTGGAACATAATCGACTACATCATTTAAGAAAGAAAGTTTGATGTAGTTGACTTAATCAAAAGAGAAATTGCATTATCAAAGAATGATAGGGTGAAGTGTATCTACTATGCTCTCTATATTATGGCTCTTATCATGAGAAGGTTGAGCTTCCAAGGGGCTAGACCGTTAGTGCATAAGTTGTACAACCCCGTGAAGGCCCTCCAATACTGACTGCTGCTTCTCCATTGGCTCAAGTTGAAGAAGAGCACGCTCCATAGCACGCTCAAGAGCAAGCTCAAGCATTCGATCCCATTCTCCTCACACTTACTCAAATCAACAATACTCTCATGGAGATCCGTGATACTCAATTTGACACTAACCATTAGTTAGCAGCCTTAACACGTGAGAGTGCTTGAGCACCATCCTTCGACATCCTTGCAGCCGGCACAGCCGTCATCGTCACTTCATTATCGTCGTCGCCATCATCGTGATCCATCCCTCAACTAGATGGCTTTATGATATTTGATGCCAAATGGGGAGAGATGAAGATGAGTATGATAAATGAAGAATCAATTATGTCGAGATAAGCAACAAGAAGTCAAGCAACTATCTACTATCTATATTGCAAACTATTAGTAATTTGGATCTTTTGCTTGTGTGAACGTCGTTTATTATTTGTCTTTTGCTTGTATAAACTCGTGTGATGAACTTGTAATAGTTGCTATGCTACATTATTATGTTTTAAATGCTTATGCTACATTGCTAATATTATGCAATGTCATATTACAAGGTTTATCTCATATTCTTGTGCTCATATTGAATATTCTTGATTATTACTTGATATGCTTCCTCAAGATCAATACATAAAGGAAACTCAACCAAAATTTTCTAAAAAAAAATCCACAAATGTGGATGAAAATCACTTCATAAATCTACATACACATATTTAGGGAGGGTTTTGTTTATTTGTTGTAGACTTTGAGAGCATTTAATTCTTTATCTCCTTTGAGCTCATCTCAAGAATTGCTTGCTATCAAAAGTTGAAAAATCTAGAATATGCAACTTGTTCTTAAACTAGATGTACAGTCAAAACTTTTAATTTATTCATATTGTCTAGGTTGTCATCAATTACCAAAAAGGAGGAGATTGAAGCATCTGGTCCCCTAAAAATAATTTTAGTAATTAATAACGACAATATTTAAGGGACTAACATGTTTGTTAAAATGATTGAAAGGTGTAGTCTCAATGTTTGATGATATCTTGGAAAAGGAAGGCAAAGATGACCCAAGATTAACATGAATCAAGACATGGCTTAAGGCAAAGGTATAATATAGCCTAAGGACTTCTTTTTATAGATTTTACCAGTCTCGGTGTTTGGTTAAGAAAATACCAGATTGGTAGAATAGATGCCGTACTATAAAGAGGGGGTCATGGCTAGTAGTTTGAAGTTAATTTTGTGCCACTTTGATCAAATATGGTTCATGCATGCATTTGGAATTTTATTTTGGAACCCTCTTTGATTTTCATTTGAAATCCAGTATGACCACAGTGTTGTTGCATTGGTACTACCGGCCTTTACATTCTGGTACATTATTTCTAGAGAGGTGTTTTTTGGTCTTTACCTAGAATGGTACTACCGCTGTTGTTGGCCGATAGTGTCGCAGCGGTATGACCGCACTTAGTGTCCGATACTACCGAAGTGTGTTATGACCATACTTTGCGGTAGCTAATTTCTAGAAAGATATATTTTGAGCATTTTCTCTCCTCTAAAAATCGGTACTCATCAGAAATGAGGTGCGGTACTATCACATAATTGGTACTACCGGGGGTATGTGAGTGTGGTACCACTGATATTTGTATTAACGGTTAGTTTCTGTGCATTTAATGAACCTTAAATAGCTATTGAGCAGTAGGTATGGTAGTATGGGCTCTTACATGGTGGTAGTACCGTATTCCACTGGTTTTTGGGGATTTCACCCCAACAATCATCTTGGTGGGTAGAGGCTGTAAATACCTCCCACCAAGTAGTAAGCAAGAACATTTGGATGTCGTTGAATACTCTTGAGTTCTTACCACTCTCGCTTCAACTCATTTGCTTTATTTTCGCATTTTAAGGTTGTTGAGAGTATTTAAGCACATTGCATCATCTAGTTAATCATGTGGCACTTAAGAACCTTCAAGTAAGCATCATTGGTTTATTACTCTTGTTGGTTGCCGATACATAGATAGTTTGGAGGAGTTTGCGTCTTGACTTGTGCAAAATAATTTTAGTTAGTTCACATTTGCTCTAAAATTGTGTTTTAGCCAAAATAATTTAAAAACTTTCTATTTACCCTCTCTAGTCGATTATCCTTGATCCTACCACCATGAGTTTAAGGAGGATGTTAGAAGTATATATATTTACTACTTTCTATAGGTGATTTTCTATAATTTGGCTTATGTCTTGTACATGCTTATAGTAGCCTTTTGGCCCATTGAATGAAACCGAGCTCATTCGAAACAGTTATAACTTAGAAGTGGTGATATAAAGGTGAGCGCCAGCTTTTTTTTTTCTTTTCTTTTCTTTTTTGAAGCAAAGCCATAGATTTTACTGATTAAAGCACCTTTGCATCGTCAGCTAGAGGATTAAAGCACATGTAAAGTAAAGAGCGACAGGATTAAAGCACATTTGGTCCTTACTGATTAAATCACTTTTGCCCCCCTCTTTTTTTCTGTTTGTGGAGGGAATGCACGGGTGGAAAAAAACTATGTTAAAAAGGTAAAATTAATTGTGATGTTGAGCTATAAAAGTACTAAGCAAATGTGCTGAGGACAAATCCATCTAGGGTTTAGAGATTATCTTGTTTGCGTTTAACAGTGATGTATTTTTTTTATGATAGTAATGAATGGGCGATGGTGAGAAGGTTATGAAGCTTGGCCAAGAATTTGCCCTACAAGGCTATATATGCGGTCCTACTCGTTTGTTACAGTTTCTGTTACCTCACCTGAAGGCTGAAGTAATTTGTGTCTTGTAATTCTTGTTTGTGATGATCACTTTGGTAGCAACGGGGTCATTTCCCATATGCCATTCCAGGGGCGGATCTAGGACTAAAATTGAGTGGGGGTATGCATATCAGCGCAGGGTTACGCATAGCTGAGAAGGCACTGCTGGCCTACCGGCCTGCCGGCTGCCTCACTGGGCCAGGGCCTGATGAGTTGTGGACTGGGGGCCTATATGGATTAAATCCAGAGAGTATAAGTGATTAACGAAATTGACTGGGGGCCAAGGCCCCCACTGATTATGCTTTGGGTCCGCCTCTGCCATTCCATCCCATCCTTATTTAGGCCCCATTTGAAATGCATAAATTTTACAGTACTTCTATAGAAATCAAAAAAAAATCTCGCGTTCTGAATAAGGCCTTAGCTATTTGTAGCGACTTTCCTTCTATCCCCGTCCCCACAGGAGATATTCCTAATCATAGAAGATTGTAGAATTTGCCATGTCTTAATAGCAAGTGCCGGTGAAAACTTGCTTTTCCAGCTTATCCAACAGCGTCGGCATGCCTCTGTAGCATGACCATTCTTGATTTCTATGATCGCCTACTCAACTGAAATTGTATCTATATGAGCACTTACGTTGAATTTTTTTGAATAATCATTTTTTAACTCCGAATGATAATATTATACCTATGATTTTTTATTTTGCAAAAATAGCCATCTGTCGTCCCACAGTTAGACAACCTGGACAAATGCCAAACCGTTGGACGACTAGAGCCACTAGTCACCCCACAGTTGGACAACTAGAGCCACTAGTCACCCCACGGTTGGGTGACATGGACAAGTCGTGCAATCATGGGGTGACTAGTGGCTCTAGTCGCCGAATGGTTGGACGACTTGCCCAAGTCGCCCAACTGTGGGGGTTATTACTTGCTGCTAGCTCGTCCTTTTCTTTTTGACCTGACTCTCTCATGGGCACTCTCACCATTTGTCTTGCAAGAAAATGAGAGGAGCTCGAGATAGGAGAAAAAAAGGAGAGGGGAAGTGAAGAGGAGGAAAAGTTCGCAAAGAAGCTTGGGAGAGGAAGAGAAGGAGAGAGAGAGAGGGAGAAATAGAGGAGCTTGGGAGAGTGAGTGAAAGAGAGGAGAGGAGCTTCAGAGAGGAAGTGACGGAGAGGATAGCGGCTCGGGAGAAGAAGAGGAGAGGAGCTTGTGAGATTAGAGAGGAAGAAGGAAGCTCGTTGATAAGAAGAAAAAATCTTTGTGTGACATTAATAGCCTCATTTATTCTTGTTATCATCTGATTGTAGGCAACGTGTAACTACATATTTGTTTAGCACGTATTTAGTGAATGCATGTTAACAAATAATAATATTTGTAGTGCACAATCAGTCATGTCGGAACCCACAACTTTGAAAGTGCATTACGGTGTTAGTACCATTCGTGATGGTCTATACGGTGTTGACCTGAGTAGTTTCCCGCAAATCAATATGGTACTTCCGAACGTGGAGAATGTTCGAATATGAGATGTCCTAGACTGGCTCACACGCAATTTCTCCTTGGACCCCGAGGTGTATAGTGTCGTCTTACATGGGCTTTGGAGTCGATCTGCCATGGACATTCGGTGGGAGTTGAGGAGACTGATGCGCATGGTTGCATGGAAGGGCAATGTTGCACCAGCAGAACCGGATTATTGCCCAACCGTTGCGCAACTTGGGGTCTCGTCGCTCTACAGTTGGGCGACATGGTCTAGTCGTCCAACAGTTGGGTGACTTGACCACGTGTCGCCCAACGGTTGGGCGAGCGATATATGGTTAAAATTGCAAAGAAAATATAAAAAAGATATAATACTGTCATTTATAATTGAAAATTAATTATTTAAAAAATTCTACTTATGTCACTATTGAAATTTCAGACTGGCACGGGTGCATCTGCACCTATTTTGGTTTGCACATAAGTATGGCCCAGAAAAAAACTCCTAGCAATTCCTGGAGCAGGGCATAATGCATCCTAAAGCTGCATACACTTTATAAAGTGTATATAAAGTGTTTATATGTAAAGTGTCCGAGCAAGTCCTTAGAGACCAAGTAATTACTCTGCGAAATGTTCTGCTGAACCTAGGTCAGCTGCTCCACCTTCCCTCACCACACATCGTCTTTGAGATGCTTGCTTTCCTTGCGGAATATACAATTCTCTTGATCATTCGTAGAAAACTGAATACTGTCCATGCATGCATACGTGCCAGCCGTGTATTTAGTTAGCGTACGTTAGAAATTATTACACACCAAATGTAGTATGTTTGTCAAAGCTAGTGTGGAAATGGGATGAATATTTTTGGATACTGATATTTTATATCCTACGCCATATTTTTTTCTCAAATACGAATACAAATTTTTTCTGATATGAATTCTATAACAAATCAGAGAGTTGTTGATCATACTTAATTAATAACATGAATATAATTATATGCATTATCATACTTTGTAAATTTACATTATAAACGAGTGAACGACTGAAGTTGGCATCTACGCTCTACGGTACATATTGTGCGCGTACAAGCTGTATACAGCGTCCGAAAAAATATTTCTTAAATTAAGATGGAAATAGTTGAGTATTTCACTGTTCTCATACCCATTGTTATGTTTTACTGGACATCCATACTTTATTGTTTTATCTAATATATTTCGAAAATCCCATCGAATACAAATATGTGGTTTGTAATGTTAATCACATATCCTAATCCATTTCACCCCTAGTCAGAACTCAAAATCAAACGAACTGATTAAAAAAACACTACCCAGAAGAAGCAATTGGTGTAGTAAAAAAAAATCTAATTTATTAGTTTTTTCCTCCGGCAGATCGATGCACTTGGAATAATAAACATATGCTGGGCCCCAAAACGGATGCTCAAATGAGCAAATTCCTTGTACTGTTTATGCCCTAGGCATTTAAAACGGCTTTTGCTGATGATTTTTTGTTGAGACTTTCTGGCTCTCGTTGAGGAATGGGGCTTCCCTATCCCCCTCTCCCTATTTCCCTTCCTATTCCCTCAATCTAAACCACTTAAATCTCATCCAATGGCTAGTTTTTTTAATATATTTTCACCATTTGCCCATCCATTATAAATAATAAAAAATACAGAAAAAATAAAATTTATTTTTTTATTAGAATTTTTTACATAAATTATAATTTTATTTTTTTTGTAAAAAAATTATAGTAAAAAATAAATTTTATTTTTTTCTGTATTTTTTTTATTATTTATGATGGATGGGCAAATGGTGAAAATATAAAAAAAAAACTAGCCATTGAATGAAATGTAAGTGGTTTAGATTGAGGAAATAGAGAGAAGGGGATAGGGAAGCCCCATTCCTCGTTGAGAGCTAACCCTATTCAAAAGAGAAAATTGAGAATATGCCCTCCAACTAGATGGAAATCTAGGATATACCCTCTTTTAGATTCTAATTGATAATATACCCTCCTTTAGAGTGTTTTGTTGAGAAAATGCTCTTTTTATACTATTTAGCACCTCTTAAGTATACTAATCTGTATTGTACTGTATTTTGACATTAGGATGACCATTTTGCCCCCATGTACGGCTGTGAAGAAGATAAGTCTCGATTGGGCAGTGCTTGGCTAGGGTTTCCCGAACCAAACGGCGACGCGGCAGAGGGTGTGGGGCGGAGGTCTGGCGGCCGTATATGGGGGCAAAATGGTCATCCTAATGTCAAAATACAGTACAATGTGGATTATTATACTTAAGAGGTACTAAATAGATAAAAAGGGCATTTTCTCAACAAATCACTCTAAAAGAGGGTATATTATCAATTAGAATCTAAAGGAGGGTATATCCTAGATTTCCATCTAGTTGGAGGGCATATTCTCAATTTTCTCTATTCAAAATCTCTTGGCTGAATCAAACGGCTACAGTTGGCGGTGCAGTAGGTTTAGAAAATACGTAAGCGGAGAGTGTAAGCGGAGAGTGCGGCTACATACTCCTTACTCTGTAGTGTAAAGAGGAGAGTGGGAAACAGAATCTCAAAAAAGGAGTGGGGGAAACAGTCGTCGCACCGGTGTCCTTTCCAATTTATATAAGCACTAGATGTAGATCACCACTGCTCGTCGCACTTCCCACCGCCTCCTTTCCTTGTGTTCGATTCGCTGTTCCAGCTGCAGCGAAGAGGCCACTCCACTCGAGTTAGCCTTGTGCGCGCCATGGCCTCGTCGAGCTCTGCCTCGCCGATCGAGACCAGCTTCGTGAGCGGGTGCTTCCTGTTCAGGATCGCTGGCTACTCGCGAACCAAGCAGCATATAGGCTGCAAAATGGGCGAAGGAATTGAGTCTCAGCGTTTCAGCGTGGGAGGCTACACCCGGCACATCATCTACTATACCCAAGAAGCACAACCTTCTGCCTCCGCCTTGATGACAGAGTAGCTCAGCCCCTGCGCGCGCGGTGCAAGTTCAGCCTGCTCGACCGTACAGGAAAGCTGGTGACGTCCTGCGTTCGAGCCAGCCCGGTTCTCGACTGGTCCACCGAGCAGACCTGGTGCTGCCCGGATTTCATCGCCGCGGACTTGGAGGCCAGATCGGATTATCTCGTGGACGACTGCTTGACCGTCCGGTGCGACATCACCTTCGACGACGGGGCGTTCGTGTCGGTGCCACCGTCTGACCTGCACCAGCATCTCGGCGAGCTGCTGTTGCGGGAAGAGGGCGCGGACGTGACCTTCGAGGTCAGCGGGGAGACGTTCGCCGCGCACAGATGCGTGCTCGCGGCGCGGTCCCCGGTCTTCCGAGCCCAGCTCTTCGGCCCGATGAAGGAGGGCGCGGCCACAGGTGTCATTCGTGTGGACGACATGGTCGGCGCCCTGCTTACATTCGTGTACACCGACTCGCTGCCGGAGACCGGCGACGAGCAGGGCGAAGGCGCGATGGCTCAGCATATGCTCGCGGCGGCCGACAGGTACGGCCTCGAGAGGATGAAGCTGCTCTGCGAGGAGAAGCTGTGCAAGCACATACGTTTGAGCTCGGTGGCAACCGTGCTGGCGCTGGCAGAGCAGCACCACTGCCGTGGGCTCAAGGAGGCGTGCTTCGAGTTCCTCAGCTCCGGCACCAACCTGGAAGCGTTCACTGAAATGGATGGTTTCGAGCAGCTAGTCAGTACCTGCCCTGCTGTGCTGAAGGAGTTTCTTGCCAAGCTTGCAACCCTTCTGAAAATCCACCGAAAGAGTTATCTAGCCTCAATTATCCCGCACATCGCATTTGAATAATCCAACCAACTGTATTAGCTCTTAATATTACTAGAAACTTCTTGATAAGATTAAAAAGATTATATACAACCAGTGGCGGAGCTAGAGTAAAATGGAGGGGATACAACAGATCACGCGTGGGAGCATAGGACGGTGGGAAAATGGGCTGAACAGGGCGAGTGAGGGTGTTTGTTGGACTAGGGGTACACCATATTGGACAAGGGGTGCACAAAGGATGAATGTTTACTAGTAATAACTAAAAATTTTTTTAGACCCGGGTTCCTGGGAACCCCCTCTGGCCTATTGGGCTCCGCCCCTGTATACAACAACACTTGCTCCCGGCCACCAAATCCTGTGCCACCACCACCGTTTTGTGCCACACGCGGGCCAAGCTGCACACCGCTGGCAACCTTGCTCCGTATGTGCGAGCCAGCGCTTGGCCACCGTTGCCAAAGTTGCGTCGCTTCAAGCCATTGCTGCTGTCGGCGTTCACGTCGCATCCGGGCCCAGCGTCGCCACCGCTCTACGCTCTGTCAAGGTAGCTCACCTCCTGCGATGCCCCGCGTGCCGACCTCATAGCGCTCGCTCTCCGATGCGTGTCATGCGCACTCACCACGCCACATGCTGGCCACGCCACGCATCCACGGCCCCTGCATTGCTCGTGGCCACAACCGAGCTCTTCGCCATGCCTCCTGTCCGTCACGCTCACGGGGGGTGCCGCCGCCGTAGGGAGGTGAGGTTTGAGCCTTACTAAGTCTCCCCGCTAGCTACGCTCCTGCTTCTGATGGCTATAGAAAATCAGTAATATTGTGTTTCAGTAATCAAAAGTAGTTCTATTTGTATGCACTTTTTATTAGAGAATCTGTACCGACCTACCCTTAAAACCTCACCAAAGCAAAAAAAACGATGGCTTGAGCTGGGGCCCTTGGAGTTTGCTGCCATCAGCGCCCAAGCATAAATTATTTCTGAGATTACGAATACAACAAAGACATACATACACACACATAACACCAATATCAAAGCCAGTTTTAGTACTGTTTCACATCATATTTACAAAAATGGTAGTATACAAGACGTATTGACAAAAATATCATTTTTACCATTGGCGGACCGGGCAGTAGCGCCCGCAAGGCGACGCGTGGCGCTGTCGCCTAGCGGTAGTGCCTATCGCATGGGGGTTGAGCGGCATGTCACCCACCCCGCAGACGGCAGGTAAGTAAGCTGGCTGATTAGTCGGCCTAATTACCTGCCTAATTTTTTTCTAGATTAGTGTTTGTTTGAATTTTTAAATATATCAAATCGGCTCAAAAAATTACAAAAATTTATATACAGCCTCCTGACATAGCATTCCTCGTAATGTAATTTTTAGGGAATTCAATCCATGGCGAATGTTACTCAAAAATTCATACAATTTTGATAATTGCACGAGTTTTTATATATAGCAAACGAGCTCCAAAAATTACGAAATTTTATGTGAAGGCCCGATGCAGTAATAGTTATTATGTAATTTTTGGGAATTTTATATGGTCTGAATTAGCCTGCCTGTCGCCTTGGGGGGCGACAGGCGCCACGCGTAGCCTCACGGGCACTGCCGCTCGGCCCGCTGACGGCAAAAATGATATTTTTATCAACACGTCTCGCATACTACTATTTTTGTAAATACGGTACAAAACAATGTCAAAACTGGCTTTAATTCCATAACACCACAGGTGTGTCTAGGCATCATCCGGATGTTTTCTTCCTAACAATCATCTAAATTTAAGACCGTTGGATTAGAGATCGAACGACCCTTTTTTTTGGAGGGGGAGATTTTTTTTTGAGGAGGGAGGATTTTTTATAGGGGTGGAGGAGAATTCATAGCCGTTGGATGTCTAATTCAATAGTCATAAATCTAGATAATAGTTAGATAAGGATATCTTAATGATGTTTTATCAACACCCTGTTACCACACCCTCAAACACACACTTAGAGGTACTATTTATATACACAGTATCAGCACATAAACAGTGTACCCGAAAATGCGCACGCCGGGGAGAGTGTGTGTGTGAAGAGTTCCCAACTCCCCATTTCCCAGAGTAGGTTTGCCATGTCGTCCACCGGCGGCGGCGGCAAGCCGTCGAGGTCGGCCTCCGCCATTGTCGTCGACACGGCCAGCGGGTACCAACCTTCTCAAGATCGACGGCTACTCCGGCACCAAGGGCATCCCCACCGGAGAGCAGCTCAAGTCCCGCCAGTTCACCGTGGGCGGCCATCGCTGGCGCATCTCCTATTACCCCAACGGCGACAGCTCCGACTCCGCGGATTACATATCACTTTACCTCGTGCTCCACGAAAATGTCCCCAAGGATGTGAAGGCGCAGATCCAGTTTTCGCCGACCGGGCTGAGAAGCAACCGTCGTTCACATCGGCAAATGTGAGTAATTTTACTAGCCAGGGTGCTTGGGGGCGTCCGAAGTTCATCAAAAGGGAAATCTTGGAGGAATCAGAGCATCTCAAGGACGATTCCTTCACCGTTCGGTGCGACATCGTCGTCATCGATGAGTACCGCACCGAGGAGATGGCCGAGCCCGCCGCTCCAACCTTGTCTCTGTGCCCCCGCCCGATCTGAACCAACATCTTGGCGATCTCCTTAAGATGGAGAAGGGTGCCGACGTGGTGTTCGAGGTCGGCGGCGAGACGTTCGCCGCGCACGGTGGTTGCTGGCGGCCCGATCGCCGGTCTTCAGCGCGGAGCTCTTTGGCTTGATGAAGGAGAGCGACACCGCAGGTGTCGTCCGCATAGACGACATGGAGGCGCTGGTGCTCAAGTCTTTGCTCTGTTTCCTGTACACCGACTCGTTGCCTGAGACGAAAGAAGAGGAAGATGTCATGTACCAGCGTCTGCTTGTTGCGGCGGGCAGTATAACATGGAGAGGTTCAAAGTTATACAAAAAAATTTTAGTATAAAATATAAAGATCTATAGTAGTAATAGTTAACATATAATTATTCGTACTAGGGATAATATATCAAATAATATAAAGAAATTACAAAACAATTGCAAAAGTTTACAAATTAACTCGGCGATGCTTCATGCCTATTGTTGTTTTGAGTTTGAAGCAAAAGATTCCTCAATTGATGCTTTAGGTTTAATGAATAAATTGTATTGCTCTTGAACTTCATTGTGGGCACTAGTAATTGCTCCAACATGTTTGTCAAACCTATTTTTATGGTTTCAATGTCTAAATCCCCCGTTCACAAATCTATCTCCACCAGCACAATTAGTTTTATCCTTAAACAGATAACAAACGAAGCAGAAAGTAGCATCTCGTTCCACACTATACTCAAGGCAATTATATTGGTCAAATCAACTAGCTAAGAAACGACGCATACCTCCAATATTTCTTTTTGGAAAATCATGCGGTCGCAGGTGGAGTGGAGACGCCAGAGGGCGGTCGCGCGGTCCGGTCGTGTGGCGTGGAGCCGGCGAAGCGGATGACCAAAGGCGCGGTCGCCGGTCGTGCGGCGTGGAGCCGGAGGTGGAGGTGACGCGGTCTGCGGTGGTGGCAGAGCAGAGGGCCAGAGACTAGAGGCGTGGTCGCCGGTCGTGCGGCGCGTCGGCGCGGAGCTGGACTGCCGGAGCCCAGATCCACCCTCCAGGTGGTGTCGCGGACTCGCGGAGCCTGACTGCTGGAGCCCAGATGGCGGTCGCGCGGCGCTGGACCGCGTAGTCGACGCGGGGTCGCGGGCTACTGCTCGCCTGCTCAGGCAGCTCGGCTAGGGTTAGGGATTGGGCAGGATGGGGATCGGATGGACCGGGCCATCGGGGAGACGGGGATGCCGTTTCTATCGCGCGAATTAACGAGCTGGGCCGCAGGCCGCTGTGCGTTTCCGGTCGGGCCAGCCGGCTGGTTGAATAGTGATGGACTGGAGGCTAGAAATAATTATTTTGGCCCAATTAAATATATGTATATGTATTATATCTTATATATACTAAGTTTTTTATCAAAAAATTTGGGTGTTCAGCTGAACATCCATGACCAACATTAGATCCGCCACTAATATGACTACATCTATCGGAAGGTGCTAAAGTAGTCTCGTTTCGTTAGTTCATGGCATCTTCACAACTCTACGAATTAATCAATGTCAGGAATGACTTTGTTATCAGATAGCTTGGTTAATTGAATCTGCCTTTCTTTACATAGAATTCTTTGTATCTCTTGATGATCACTGCAATTGTGCTTTGTATTTTTGCTAAGGAGAGGTGGAACTAGTTGCGTCTGCTTTGATGTTAGCTAGTCCAATGCTTCTCTACCTACAAGATATACTTTGTTATACGATAATGTGATGTTAGCTCATTTCGTCTCCACTGGGCCTGCAAGTTCTCTGCTATGTGTTGTCTAATGCCTATGCATGAAAACTCATAATTTACGCATGCCGGAATTGAAGAGAACTAAAGAACACATCTTGTTATCATGAAATCTCATGGTATTTGTAAGTTTAGTAGTGCTCGTTGCCGGCGTAGGCGCAGCTCACGTTGTGCCCCATGGCTCCGCCTCTTGCTCTGGAAGCAGCGGCAAGGTGGCGGCACAAGCCTCCGGCTAGGTCGTCGGGTGCCATTTCTTGATCCCACCACCGTTCCTTTCCTTGCCAAGGTGGGTAATGGGTGCCATTGGTTGGTCAAGCAAAGCATTATATCTAGATTTTTTTTTCCTTCAGAAACCAAAACATACCAAACCACAACGCAGGACTTATGAGTGATCTGCTTGCAGACATTGCTGCATTTCTACAAATTCTGTTACATCTACACTTGTTTTTTTCCAAGGAGAAATTTTGCAGCGTCTATCAACAAATATGGCCAATGTACTCTTTGCTCTTGTAGCCTTGTGCATAACGTCCTTTTGTACTAGTGCTAATTTGATTGTTGTACCAGCTCCGCCTGGTCTGCTACTTCAAAAATGTTAAAACCTGTCGTCAAACCAATGGTTTTCCCTTTGGTTCGCATACTCATTGTGTTGGCGTTGTTGCATGTGTGGTGGTGTCAACGACTCAACCTTTGAAAGCGCCTTTTGGGTAATGAATATTGCCAAGCCTAAGTTGTGCAACAAGATAGCTAATGATCGGTTCAATGACTAATGAAGTGCTACATTGACCTGGAAATATTTAAAGCACTTTGATTATGGAGTACGTGACATCTCCTTAGGCCCCGTTCTGACTTATTTTTTACTATTTATAAATTTCATCTTTTTCTAATTTTTTTGGTTTTTTAAACTTTTTTGCTAGTTTTTTTTATTGTATTCGTTTATATTATTAGTGATGGGCTAACATGTTTTTTTTTCTATTTTTAATTTTTTTAAAATTTAATTAGGTCAAATAAACCACAATCAACTACAGTATTTCAGCCATAAGTCACTTTTTCAGCTCAATCGAGCGGTACCTCAAGATCATGTGGTAGTTACCCAATAGTTTCAACGCATTGAAAGTCAACATGAATTTACCTTGTGAGTGGGATTAGCCCATGAGTGGTATGTTTCATGCTTTTTCATTGTCAAAATATTTTTAAGTTATATGTTTGTTGCATCATGGATAAAAACTAATGTGATCGTCAACTTTTGAGTATTACACCCTACTTTAGATTAAAACTAATGTGATTGTAACTTTGCATCAAGATGTATATACGGTAGTGTTCCAATCGGCTTATGGCTGTGTTTTTGGCTTATGACTGAAATTGCATTATAGCGACTGTTAATTCTTTCTAAGGAAAAAAAGAAGAAAAATTGAAAAAAAAGTAAACTTGAAAAAAACTGTTATATCGCCACAGACAATGCAGAAGAATAAAGTGAGAAAAAGAGAGAAGCCAAAAAACACAAAAAGCCAAAATAAGCAAAATTAAAAGCAGATATATTCCAAATGACTTCTGGTTTAAAAGACCAAAAACGAAAATAAATCAGAAGCCCAAACCATCTAAAACGGGAATACGTCAAGGTACTAACTAGTGTAGAGTGTTGCGGAATGAAGCGAGATGCCACAAAGGAGAAACTAGCTCCCGAGTCAAACAATGCAAGAGCAGGGCGTGAATTTAAGAAAACAATACCCTAAAGGTCAGGGAGAGAGGAAAATTAAATGATAAGATGAGTAGCAATAGGGAGGTAAGACGCGATAAACTACACCGCTCTTAAGTCGACAATGCGTAGAGACGCACATCGGTACCCTTTGGGTACGGTAGCAAGAACTGGAACCGCGTTATGATTGCCAGCAGGTGAAGGTGGAAGCATGCTAGGTTGCATTGCCAGCTGTCCTACGCTGCTAAAGCAACCCACGCGGAAGAATGGAATCAGAATTTAGGGAAACGCAGGATTGAAACAATGTCACAGGATAGCAATGGAATTAAAGAGATGGTAATTAAATATGAAACCATGGTAATATGCCAGTGACTGGATATGCATGCATGAATGAGTTAACCCGAAGCCTCGTGTATGTGCAATTTTTTTTTCCAGAAACTACAGCCTGGGCTCTGATACCAACTGTAGCACCTCACATATAGCCAAATTGGGATACGACTATGGAACGTTATTGCCAAAGTAAAGAGGAAATAATAATAAAAGCAACAATAAAAATCATAAGAAAATTAAAACCATTAAGGTACTTTTATTTAAATAATCAACGAAAGCTAAAATAAATGTTTGAAACATGGGATCGGTCCACTTCTAACCAAGTAAAGAACAAATAGAACAACCAATAGTGGCAAGCCAACAGGTTATATGATAATAGTTAGAACCGCCGACGGGGTGTAATATCCTAAGTAACGAGAGTGTACGGCCACCCGTATGTTACCAGGTGGATGGTAATCTCCCCTATATGTGGATGACCCTAGGCCAGGTAACCGCCATCTGGTCAACCGAGATAATTGTTATTTAGTAAGTTGTGGCAAAGGCATTGGCGATTACTCCCCACATACCAGGTTATACGAGAATAGTTAGAACTGCCGACGGGGTGTAATATCCTAATTAACGAGAGTGTACAGCCCCCCGTACGTTACCAATTGATGGAAATCTCCCCTATATGTGGATAATCCCAGGCCAGGTAACCGTTACATTATTAACATGTTATATTGTGTGAAATTAAGGAACTAAGAGAAAGTTAAGATAAAATTTGGAAAAGTGAGGGGATTTGCTAAGGTTGGAAATGAAGACACATAATTCCTGATATGAGGATGATAGAGGATGATAATATGGTGATAAGGTAACTGATACGTCATAGATAGATTATATAGTATGAATTTAAGGAAGCTAAGAGATAGCGAGGATAAGGCTATGATAAAGTTATGAAAAGTGAAAAGAGGTGCTAGGGTTGAAAATGGAGAGACATAGTTCCTGACATGAGGGCGATGTGGAATAATGATTAGGTGATAGTGATATAGGAATTCTCCTAAAGAGGTATTATAATAAAGCTCACGCGTTATCAACCAATCAAGTTTTATTATGTGATAAGTGATTATTAGCCAGATTAATAGGTTTAATACATACAGCCTTCATGGCTCAATTACAACATTATACAATTATTGGAACATATTATTAGGAAACTAAAACATGGCAGCCCTAATAGCAGAAGAGTGTTAATAATTTAAACCTAAGTTAAAACATGTTCATATACTACACCCCCATTAACGATTTAAGCATAAAGTCTAAAACACTAATTAAAAGCATGAATTCTAGAACATTTTAACTAAGCATCCGAATAAACATAAAAGCAGAGGAAATAAAATAATCTACAACATCATGGCATGAATACAATATTAAAGTCTATAAATAGTCAAACAAAAATGGTATGATAATAACCAGACAACATTAGTGATATGATATTGACCAGATAAGTTTTAGTGATATGCTAGTAGCCAGGTAACTGTAACGATATAATATTAGCTAGGTAACCTTAATGATGTGATTTTAGCGATATGATATTAGCCAGCTAATTGTAGTGATGTGATATTTGCAAGGTAATTGTAGTGATATGATATTAGCTAAACGATATGATATTAGCCCGTGACCTTAATGGTATGATTTTAGTCAAGCAAGCATGAGTGACAAGATAATTATACTCAATGACAAGGTAACAAGTAAACTGGAAATATGTGATTTGCGAAATGGAAAGGTCACAATCGCGAGGTACTTGCCTTGCGCACGCTTGACGGACACGCTGCACGATGGATCCAAAATGCGCAACTGCCTAGCTGCTCTCTCAACAGCTGCGTGCGAACCTACAGGGTAGTAAGGAAGGCAACCGATTAGATAAAGATGAATTTAATAAAGGAACGACAGAAGGTGAATTTGAATGAAAAGAAATGGGTTCGCTAGCTCCCATAGCCGTGCGAAACCCGGTTCGGCTAAGCGAAACGACGTTCAGCCGAGCGAAACGCTATTCGGCCGAACGAACAGCCGTTCGGCCGTGCGAAACAACGTTCGTCCGCGCGAACGGCTGTTCGGCCGTGTCTTTGTCCTCGTCCACTGCCGGCCACCGCCGCCCTGGGGTGCGGCTGCGTGCATGCGGCACGTGCGTGTGTGGGCACGGGCACCGCCGTGCGTGCCGCCACTACCGCCGGGATGACCACCAGCCGCCGCCACCGCTGCACCCCGCGCCGCCGCTGCCGCCAACCGCCGTTGTGCATGCAAACAAGAGAGAGAGAGAGATTAGATTGGTTAGATTAAGAGAGAGAGGGAGAGGTTTAAATGGGGAGAGATATATTAGGGATAATTTTTTTCATTTTTTCTTTCCTTTTTTTGGGTGCGACAGGTTTGCTCAATTTTGCTTCGTGGTAAGTGTTTAGATAAGATTGTTCTGGTCTTTCTTGATGAAGATTAATTTGATGGAATTTTGGCATACAAGGTGTTTATTCTGATTTAATTGGAGGGGTTTATTGTGTTTTTCGACTACTGGAGGGAATTCGGCTCAAGATGGAGATGGTTGAAATTGATCCAAATTTATAATGTATCTGTGTAGGATACTGCATCGGCTCATGCCAGACATGGCATGACTGGTGTCAGGACATGCGCATGTTGTGTTAGGCATGGTGTCAACCTGTAGCAATTGACTCTAATTCAGTTTTCTCTCTGTATATATCTCTTTTCTTTTGCCTTATATATGTAACCTGCAGTTCATAGAAAGAGCAAATGGTTTATTGTAATATCTTCACATGTAGTGAATTTTGTTTTATACGTTTGTGATTTTTTTGTAATATTTTTATGTTAAATTTATGTTTTTATTCTTCTAATCTTCTATTTATGTGATATATTTTATAACAACCGATTCGATATCCTTTGATCTCTTTCTTGATGGTAATGTCGCCGAGGCCGTGAAAGGCCGAAGGCACAGGCTCAGTTTAGTATGCTCGGTCACAGTAGGGTGCCGGTGCCAACCTGCTCCCATACCACCACAGTGTGTAACTTCTTTGAAAACGGTTGGGGATTTGAGAGTTTCATCGAAAGGGAAGACTGAGCGATCGGAACATATCAAGGAATGACTGCTTCGTCGTCAGGTGCGATGTAACTGTCATGGAGGAGTGTCGCGTCGAGGAGACTAGCCCCGGTCCGCCGTTCGTCGTGGTGCCGCCGCCTGACATAGACATACCCAGCATTTTGGTGACCTCCTCGCAGCCAAACAGGGTGCAGATGTGACGTTCCAAGTTGCCGGTTAGACGATTTGTGCGCACAGATGTGTTCTTGCGGCCCGATCACCGGTCTTCAAGGTGGAGCTCTTTGGTCAGATGAAAGAGAGCACCACCACACCGGAGCAACGGCCATACGCATAGAATGACATGGAGGCACCTGTGTTCAGGGATTTGCTCACTTTCATCTACACTGTTGTAAATAATCTTGTTTTAGAGTCATGTGCACAATTTGGGTGTAATCGAAGTCGAATTGCAACCGCAATTCAAAGTCGTAGGTGGAAACCTAGTCGAAGTCGTATTAGAATCAGAATCGGAGTAGGTGTTGAGAACCCGTGTTGAAGTCGAACAGCCGGGTATAAAAGGAGGCTTAGAGCCATGTATTCGTTGTACCAAGCAATTGAGAAAAGACCAAAAAGAGGGATAAACACAGAGCATTGTTTTGTCGTGTGTTTGTGCAAGACGTGGTCGGAAGGACTCACGATCATCGCTAGCGTGATCGGGAGGAGTTACGACCATGGCAAAGTTCCAGCAGGCGTAGTCGGGAGGCGCTACGACCACGGCAAAGGAACAGTGTTTTTACGACTACGGCTAAGGAGCGAACAACGTGGTCGTAAGGGGATCGACTACGCAGGGAAGGCTATGACCACGGTGAATGTGGTCGTAAGGAGTCGAAGGTGGTCGTAACGAGCTACGACTATACCGGGAAGGCCAGAACGTGGTCGGAAGCGACTCCGACCACGTTGAAGGAAGTGAACGTGGTCGTACGGGTGTTCGACCACGGTGAACAGTGATCGCCAGCATCACTGCGTGATCGTAGAAGGCTTCGATCACGGTATCTTGAGCGGCTGAAGGAAGGCAGCGGCAGCGAGATCGCGGAGCGGTCGTAAATTGCTACAGTAAATTTACGACCACGTTGAAAAGGCGATCGGAGGGGAATTGAGGCGATCGGAACTGGTCGTAAGCATCCAGGTAAGGTCATACTCAATTCTATCTGGTCGTAAACGACTCTAACCGGTCGTAAAAGGTCCTGGGAGGTCGTAAGATTTCCAACATACACTGACACATTGCCGGAGATGAAGAAACAAGAAGAAGCTGGGGAATGGCTCAGCACTTGCCTGTCGCGGCGGACAGGTATAACCTGGAGAGGCTGAAACTGATCTGTGAAGGTAAGTTGTGCGAGCACGTTGATACGGGTTCCGTTGCGGCCATGTTAGAATTAGCTGAGCAGAACCACTGCCGTGGGCTTAAGCAGGCGTGCTTAGAGTTCCTCAGCTCCCCGACGAATCTGAATGCGGTCATGGCAACTGATGGTGGCTTCGAGTATTTAGGCAGGAGCTGTCCCAGTGTTCTGATGGAGCTAATGTCCAAGGTTGTTCCTCGTTGACTTGGGAGGAGCAAATCAAGGGCATGCGAATGAGGTTTCGGTCATGACATTAAGGCAATTGTCCACAAAGTTAAGCTATAGAATTCTATCAAATACTAGTAGCGATAGTTTTACACGTAGTCTTATCCTCAAGAGGATGCGATGGAATTTTTATACGAATAATCTATTTTTAATCAAAATTACAAAAATATACCCGCGGAAAATTTTTTACAAAAATAGACTCCAGTTGCCCCCCATAGACGACTGAAGCCAATCGACCAACCGGGAGGCGACACGTGAGCAGTTTGGTAACGGTTGGGCGAATTATTGTTATCGCCCGGCTGTTGGACGACAGGAGGTGCAGTCGCCGTACGGATGGGTGACTGGACCTCCAGTCGCCCCACGCCTGGGCGACAGGGGGTTAAAAAGGCAGCACGCTCGGCCGCCGCCGCCCTGCCTCATTTGTTTCGATCGTTCGGTGCCGCGAGAGAAGAAAGGAAAGGAGAAAGAAGAGAAAGGAGAGAAGAGGAGGAAGGAGGGGAAGAAGAGGAGGGGGAGAAGAGGAGAGGGAGAGGAGGAGAGGAAAGGGAGAAAGGAGGATCTTTAGATCTTCAGATTCAGGTATTTTTTTTTAGTATATTGCATTTGTAGTATATTTTGTATGAAATGTTAGTGATAGTAAAAATTGTAGATGTAGAAAATTTAGTATGTAAATTTTAGTACAATTTTTAGTATAGAAATTTTAGTATAAAAATTTGTAATATACATTTTTTAGTATGGAACATTTTTAGTACAGAGATTTTAGTACAATTTTTAGTATATAAATTTTTGTATAGAAAATTTGTAGTATACAATTTTTAGTATAGAAAATTTAGTTAACGTAATTATAGGAAATTAGCAGGCGTAGAAACGGAGAGGAGACGAAGAAGCAACCGTAGATGTAGATCTAGATGGAAATAGTTAAATATTTGTTATACTAAATTTATTAAATGTGTAGTTTTACAAAATTAACAGCAGTAGAAGCGTGTAGTTATGTATAATTTAGGGAACATAGTTTTAAAAATTAGCATCAGTACTAAATCTGCATGCGTACGAAACTATAGTTTAGAAATTTCATTCACAGTAATGTACAAATTAATCGTCCGGTAACATCTACGGATAAGGCACAGGCTGCCAAGTGCCAAGTCAGCAGCATATAAACATCTTTTTTTAAAGGTACAAAACAAACGCATATGTGTGTGGTGTGTGTTGTGTGCCACACTAGTGATCAAAATAATGTGACGTTTGGAAATAGAAGGGATCTTTTTTTGAAATCGAAAACAGAAGGGACTTAGAATGATGAAACTATATTTGGCAATCGGAACTACATCGCACGCCACAGACTCAGCTACGGAGTACAATTTTTTCTCCATCCCGTCTTCCTTTCCCCGGGACCCTAGCAAAACCCTCGTCGTCACCTCCCTCCCTCCCCGACCGCCGGAAGCTATCGCCGCCGCTCCCCACCAGCAACCGACCCACACAAACACGTCATACCCTACATTATCCATCCCATACATGTTGGCCATCCCGTCCACCACAATCGACAGGCTCTCCTTAGGATCCGCCTACGCTATCATCGCCGGTGCCGTGAGGCCCGTGAGCGGCTACCATGTGCTCAAGATCGACTGCTACTCCCGCCCTAAGAACATCCCGAATAATGGCTAGTGCATCAAGTCTTGTGCATTCTGTGTGGGAGGCCGCACTTGGCATGTGGAGTAGCAGCCTAACAGGCGTCGCTCCGACAACACCGATGTTGAAGTTGATTCGAATTCATACCATATTTGTATAGGATACTGCACCGCCTCATGCCGGATGTGGCAGGGGCATCTCAGACGTGGTGTCAAGTTGTAGCAACCATCTTTGATTCGGTTTCCTATCCATATAAGATTCATTTTCCTCGCCTGATATATGTACCATGCAATCCATAGGAAGAGCAAGAGTTCCATTGTAATATCTCATCATATAATGAATTATGTCTTCGTGTGTTTGTCATTTTTCTGCAAGAATTTTTTTACGCTAAATCCGTATCTCCAATTTTTTTATCTTTTATTTCTGTCATGTGTTTTTACAACAAATGATATCAGATCACTTGGTTTATGGTTTATGGCTTTCTTCACTTGTAGCTGGCTTATTTTCACTGTATCTGCTAGTGGTTTATTTGGTATAATTAAATTTAAAAAATTAAAAATAGAAAAAAAAGACTAATCTATCACGACAATACAAAGAAATAAAAAACTAAGAAAAACCTAAAAAAAAGCTAAAAGCTAAAGAAACAAAATAAAGAAATTATGAATTAAAAGGCAGAAGTTGTAGCTTGAAACAACCAGAAAGCAATCCCCGACTCCCGGATGGCACGCACGGCTCGACTTCCGCGCGGCATCCGCTGGCATCCACGGCATCCTTGCATTGTGGCTGCACAGCGACTGGCGACCATTGTTTTTGTTGGAGGTGGAGTTCATTACAATCTAAACCATTGTGTCTATTATTGACAGCATTTATACGAGATTAATAATTGATGATTTCTTCGACAATCTATTGTCCTCTAATGGTTAGGGTGGCACAATCTGCAGATGGAGTCTATGATGGAGTTAGAATTTCAACACAATTTGGGCTAGTTTGATTGAGGAGGCTTTAAAAAAACAACATCGATTATGGGGGACGACTGAATTTGGTATTTTATTCACTGTTTGATAACACGCTGTTGGCAGCTATCATAATGTTCTTTAGAGTTTTGCTGTTTGAAAGTGAAATTTTGCTCCAATTTTAATTTGAGATGAAGAATTTAAGTGCAATAAGGAGTTTGTTTTTGTGTAGATATTACAACGTTTTCCATGATCATAGCTCGATATGAAGAGTCTAATGTAGTTTATTCTCTATTGATAGCATAAGAGTTCCTTTCATCTAGATAATTTTACAGGAGCAATTTTACAACTATGGCATGAAATTCAATTACCTTTGAAACCGACAGTTTGCTATACGTAATGGCCACACATGCAAGTTGCTTTTTCAATGAGCGTTATTTACCAAGTTTTGTGTTACAAGTGGAGCATACCAGATTTCATAATATGAGTTATTCACCATCTATCTAGCGTCACATGTGATGTTTTAATTTATGTCGTTTTGATGATTAAGCAATTGTTTCAGGAGGTCTGTTATTTTATTGAGGTTATGAATTGTTGAAGATCTAGATTTGTTCATCTACTTTTGTTGATAGCTTTTCGTTTAGATCTACTGATGGTTTGCTCAATTTTGCTTCGCGGGAAGAGTTTAGATAAACTTTTCCAATTTTTCTTGTTGAAAATTAATCCGATGGAATTTTGGCATACAAGATGTTTATTCTGATTTAATTGGAGGGGCTTATTGTTTTTTTACTACTGGAGGGAATTCGGTTCAAGGTGAAAATTGTTAAAATTGATCCGAATTTATAATATATTCATGTAGAACACTACATCAGCTTATGCCAGATATGGCATGGCCGGTGTCAGGACATGCATAGGTTGTATTAGTCATGGTGTCAACCCTGTAGCAATTGACTATAATTCATTTTCCTCTCTGTATATGTCTCGTTTCTCTCGCCTTATATATGTATCCTGCAATCCATAGAAAAAAGCAATAGCTTTATTGTAATATCTTCTCATATAGCGAATTTTGTTTTTATGCGTTTGATTTTTTCGTAAGATTTTTTTACTTTTAATTCATGTTTCCATTCTTTTATCCTTCTACTTCTGTCAAATGTTTTATAACAACTGATTCCACATCTTTGACCTCATTCTTGATGGTAAATGTCACCGAGGCCGTGAATGGCCGAAGGCACAGGCTAAGCTTAGTATACTCGGTCACAATAGGGTGCCGGTGCCAACCTACTCCCATACAACCACGGTGTGTAACTTCTCTGAAAAGGGTTGGGGATTTGATTATTTGAGAGTTTCAACGAGAGGGAAGACTGGGCGATCGGAACAACTCAAGGATGACTGCTTCGTCGTCAGGTGCAATGTAACTGTCATGGAGGAGCGCCGCGTTGAGGAGACCAGCCCCGGTCCGCCGTTCGCCGTGGTGCCGCTGCCTGACATAGACATACCCAGCATTTTGGTGACCCCCTCGCGGCCAAAGAGGGCGCAGATGTGACGTTCCAAGTTGCCGGTTAGACGATTTGTGCGCACAGATGTGTTCTTGCTAGGGATGCAAACGGATCGGATACGGACGGATATTGCTCATCCGTATCATTTTTCATATTTTTTGTTGGAGTCGGAGTTGGATACGGATAGTGCTGGATACGAATACGAATGCGGATATTCTCGGTCATGGACACTGTTGGTGCCGGCAATACCAAAATAGCCCCCAGCGCAGCGAAATTCCCGATCTGGCCCCCTGCCGACCGCACGATTCACCCGACGACGACGCGTGGCAATCGTGCGGCCGCGGAATGCACGACACGGAGATCGTGTGGTCCCCGACCGCACGGCTATTGTGCAGGCTGAACGTGCGGTTGGCGAGCGCACCACCACTGTAGCATGCAGGTGGTGCGGCGTCCGACCGCACGATTCGGTTGATGAACAGTGTTAGGGTTAGGGTTTTTACCGAGAGCTTCGGGTTTGCGCAAAATGAGTTTATAATTTTATTGGAGTATGCAGCAATTTTATAATATAGAAGAGGAGATGCAAGAAAATATGAAATATATTTTGAAAATTCATTATGTATTGCAGATGATACATGTAGGAATTATTTTTGTAGATTGTTATTTTTCGAAATATTTTTGTATGTTCTTAACGGTACGATCGTCGTGCCTTGTTATAGTGCGGTTAATTTTCGAAAGAATTTTGTAGGGACGATTGAGCCCGAAATAACGCGTACATACAGAGGTAATTTGTAATGCGGTGTAATGGTTGATGTGTTCTTGTTTTTTGCACATTGTGAACGGTAAAAGTATATTCGATTCGCCAAAACATTTTGCGATCATGGTACGTTGTTGTAGTGTAAGAAATTTCATGAAAACTTTTCTGTGCATGACTAGGATAGGAACGCCTGGTTACAACACAATGCACACGATTTGGTTACAACAAACTGAAGTAGCCGTACGGTACATATGCGCCTTCTTGGAATTGAAATAAATTAGACATTTACGCGAGTAGTGCGGAATGGCCCAACCTACTGCGTAGACCGGGGCCATTTTCCCTTTCATGCGAGCTCGGCATTGTAATCGTCAGTTTCCTGTTTGGCCTTGGCCACCATTTCTCTTTTTTTTCTCGCACTCCCTCTCGCGAGACTCGCGCTCCCTGCGCGTGCACGCCTCAAGATGAGCTTGTGTCTCCCGACGTATACGTTCGGTTTGCTCGTCTTGGCGACGCTCCTCACGGATCTCGCGTGCCCTTTTGTTGTTCCACTCGTCAAAGTCCAGAGTCCACTGGTCGTATGGGTGGATCTCTAGGTCGATCCACTTGCGGTAGCCACATAGCGGCTCTGGGGACTGTGGGCAGACGAGAGAGTTTGTTATTACGAACTGTTAGTTACAAATAGTGGGGGAACACATTGTAAGTAGTTCTTACCGGCTGCCGATAGCTGATGGTGTCGAAACGGCAGTCAGGATAGTCAGATAAGTAGTTCCCACAACCCCAATAATGCATGCTGATGCTAAGGCAGTGCTTTGACTTGAAGAATTTACATAGGTCTCTGTACTAGTAGAGGGGCGGCGTCTCCCCCTCGGGGTGATGTTGTGGCGAACATTCAGTTGGAACGTTTGGTATGGACATGCTCCTACGGGGGCGTCGTTAGGTGGCTGTGACCTCGTGGCACTCTCCCCTTGTTTGGCCCTAGCCGCAGCAGCTCTTGTTTGTTCCTCGCGAGCCGCAACAGCCCTTGCTATTTTGCGGGTCTCCTCCCGATTCTTCTTGAATATCTCCGATAGCTTGTTATGGAATTTCTTGAATTCCTTTAGCTGCTTGTTGTCCATCCCGATGATGTAGTGTTAGATTGTGTAGTGTTCTCTTGTAGATGCATTGCATCTGCCAAAGGGTAGGCATGTGATTTATTTTTGGTTGCTGCGCAAAGCTGGCTTCTTTTGTCATGTCAACTGGCAAAGGTACTCTCTTTTGTGATGTCTCTGCACAAAGCCGTCCTCTTTTGTCACGTCTCTGCGCAAAGCTGCCCACTTTTGTCATGTCACTGCGTATAGCTGGTTTCTTTTGTCACTGCACAAAGCTGGCCACTTTTGTCATTCTTTATGCAAAGTTGCCCTCTTTTGTCATGTCACTGCGTAAAGCTGACCTCTTTTGTCATGTCTCTGGGCAAAGCTGCCCTCTTTTGTCATTTCTCTGGGCAAAGCTGACCTCTTTGGTCATGTCACTGCGCAAAGCTGACTGCTTATGTCATGTGTCTGTGCAAAACTGACCTCTTTTGTCATGTCACTGCGCAAAGCTGGTTTCTTTTATCATGTCACTGTGCAAAGCTGGCCTGTTTTATCATATCACTGCGCAAAGCTGCCCATTTTTGTTATTTCTCTGCACAAAGCTGGCCTCTTTTGTCATGTCACTACGCAAAGCTGACAGCTTTTGTCAATGCTCTGCGCAAAGCTGGCCTCTTTGGCCATGTCACTGCGCAAAGCTGACTGCTTATGTCAATTCTCTGCGCAAAGCTGCCCGCTTTTGTCATTTCTTTGCGCGAACCCTAGCTGCATATGTGCGTGCCACTACCACAACGGCCAGCCACGTCCGAGGCGGCCCCCTCAAGAATACTCCATGTGGGTGCCACGAGGCTCGTTTAGCATTGTTGGACCGAAATGGCGACAGAGGGGGGGTGAATGTCGACTTTAAAAACTTGCTCCCCAAAACGAAACCTCGAAAATTACTTCTCCAATAGCAAGGAATGCCATGAAGAAGGGACTTGACTCAATGGAAAACACAGAGGAGCACAAACAACAGAAGGTAAAAACCCTGAAGAAGAGCAACTGAAATCAGCACAAAAGACCACAGCCGATCAGACCTAGTAAGCCCGGCCAGTCAGACCGCTACATGTGGGCCTGTCTGACCGCCACATGCTGGCCGGTCTGACCGCCACATACTGGCCAGTCTGACCGCCTGTAATACACCGGTCTGACCGGGTGTCGGGTTCAGACAACAGAAGTGCAGATTTTCAGACAGCAGGACTTGGAAATTCACACAAATGCAAAATTGAAGAGTTTCCTCTAGATTTCTCTGTCCAGAACTGAGGGGAAACAACCAAAATAGCTAGAGGGACCAAAAGCACCAAGAGAAAACAACTCAAGACAAAGTAATTTCAGATTTGAGCCTAAATCTGAAAATTACAGAGAGCATCGACAAAAACTTAAATTCCCACCAAATCTTTGATCCTTTGGCCCTGAAACTTTGAGGATAGCTACTTAATAACCACAGGACTTATCATGTCAAATTTCAGGCCATCTCATTAAGGGAAACAAGAAATTCACCAAAACCCTAGGAGAGAAAAGATGAACAAAGGAGCCCAAAGTGCCAAATTTGAAATCAAACACTTGTCTCTGGGATTTTGGCTAACCAAATGGTCTAGAATCATAACCCCATCATTGAACAACCCATTTTGGCACTTCTCAGCAAGAATCAACAAGAAACTCAAAAAGTCAAGAAATCACCCATAGAGAGTATCGAAGGAAAACTGAACAGAGAAGCAAGAACTCAAATGATTTCTTGAAGGCATTCATTTCCATAACCACAAAGATCACAGGGGAGTCCCCATACATGATTGAATATAGAGGAATGATTACATGGTGGCTCAACTCATCTCCTCTACCTCTCCCAAGCTCAAGAACCCAACTTAAGAACCACACACAAAGGAGGAGTCTATGAGGGAGACACCCTCTGCTGCCTACACCAACTCTCCAACCACTAAATCCTAAAGCCAAAACAAACTCTCAAAGCTTCTTTTGACTCTAGCAAACCCTAACTCTCTCCCAAAGCCATGGGAATACATGCAGCCACCAACACCTATTTATAGCCCTTGTCTAACGGGTTTCCAACCCGTTACGCCCGCTAAACCCGAACGGAATCGTCTCCCGCTTGTGCAGCCTTGCGAAATTACCAATTCGTCCCTCCTGCACCTTCCGGGAAGCTTCCGCGTTCCTTGTCATCCACGACTCGCAACCACATCGAATCTCTGCCGTCTTCGACACATCCTACCGTTCTGACCTCGACACCGCCTGTGTCTAGTCCGGTCACCTCGTGTCTCACCACGATTCCACCTCGACGTCCTGCAGCCATCACAGACAAGAAACACATCAAATAGCACTGCTCGACACATATAAGCATAAATGCATTAATGAAACCATATTAAACATGAAATAGCCCAAACCTGACAAGTCAACATAATATGCATCCTAACCACCTTGACCAGATTTGACCAAGTCTGACCGAGCCCGATTGCACCACGCATCGTCAAGGTCCGAACCATCCAAATCAAACTCGACTTTCCTAAACCGATGTTAATTACTCATCACACACATAGGATGACCTCCACATGGTCTCTCAAGCATATAGGCAACGAGGTGTATGGTTGTACCTTTTAGCAGAACGCACGCTTTCTACGATATGGAGTAGAGAGTGATTAAGTTAGTGATGTGTCGTATTTTATTTCTTGTGTTCGTTGTTGTGTTGATGGTGTGGCGCTGGGACTGTTGTTTTGATTTATTTTCTTGCCTGTAGTACTTGCTATATTTTCTGTATGTGCAATATATGTGTTGTTAGTGTGTGACGCCTTCTTATTGTGTGGTATCTACGAGTGAGGCCCCCCACTGAGCCTATAAGAGGGAGCCATTCCTCTCCTAGTCCCTTGCATTGTTCTCCCTCACCTCCTGAAATAGTTATTCCCAATCTGTGTACGTTTCTATCGTGCTCACTCTCCCGGACGCTGATATGAGTCAGCTCAGCACCTCTTCATTGGCACCTACGGTGATTTGCCCAAAATGCAACATGGTTGTTAGACGTAAGACCTCATACACGGCCGTGAATCCTAGCCGCCACTACTACAAGTGCCCCTTTCACTCGGTGAGTAAGATTGTTTCGGGTCTTTCAAATCGTGCTGCTTTGTTTCAAAACTTCTTCTCATGGAAACGCAGTAAGCCCCCGGCGGGTGCCGATTCTGGGTGTGGGAGGATGAAATGGGCACTAGAACAGACATTGTTCGCCATGAGAGATTTGTCGTGGGGGGTTGCGACCCCGTCCAGGTGTGGCATCATTTCGATAGACTGGAGTGGAAGATAAATTTAATGTTGTGTACTATTTTCTTTCTTGTGTTTATTGTTATCGTGAAGTTGTAGTGCTGGAGGTTGTTCTCGTCTATGTTGGTAATGTTTTATGCTATGTTGTATCTTGCGCTTGTTGTTATCGTGTCTTCCCCTGCTAGAGAGTTAATCTATGTATGTGTAATGCATGCTGTGAGCTACAGTGCCCACATGCGTGCATACTTGTCATATTAGAATGATGCCTTAATTGTAGTTAAAATAATTTCGTAAGTACATTGCAGTACGAACACAAGAATCTTCGTAAATGATTGCAGGAAACCATGCGACGTTACAACAGCTCAATTACAAAAATTCATTGTGCATCTCGTCGTCGCCTCCTCGGACGGCGTATGTGATCCTCTGAGAATATGAACCTGCTAGGGGAGTGCGGTGCATCTCGAAGGTTGTACTGCGAGGCTTGCGTCCGAGGCGGTGGTGGGTACAACTCCGTGGAGAGTTGCGACGGATGGCTGAAAATAGAGCTGGGCCATTCGGAGGAGGGGTCTACGTCCTGCTCAGATGGTACAGCTGAATTAGGCAATGGGAAATATAAAATGTTTATATTGAGTAGTAATATCATAAGGCATTTACCTGGGAAGTCTGAAACGCAGATAGCCCATCGTGAACTTCGTGGCCCTGTTGCTCGTGACTCTATGCAATTTTTTTGCGATGCGATTAGATGGCATTGAAATACACATGTCATATTTACTATGTTAGTACATACCGGTGCATGCGGCTGTCTGAATGACGATGACGTGGGGAAATCACGCATGTACTCCTGCGCTGTGTAACCTTGGTAAGTCTGCCCGAACCACTCGTCCCGCCTGCAGGTGGATCGACCGACATCGCGAATGTGGGAACGCCACCGTCGGTTGCTTGCTGCGAGTCGGTCGTCGCCGCAGAGCTTCCGTCGCCCTGCAGAGAATGTTCAGTCCACCACTACCCTCCATGATGACGATGCCTGTAGCAACGTGCTATCCTGTCGCAAGTGCTGCACGAAAAAACTGGGGTTAGACATAACTGGCAATCGAGTGGATGAACAAACTGTTAGCAAATGTCGTACCACTGGTCCGAAGCGCTGGGAGGACGAGCGAGCGCAGCTGGGACAACCGCCGGACTGCGATGGACATGTCGACGGTGGTGCTGACGGCGGTGTTGACGGGAGTGGTGCTGCCTGCTGTCCTCTGTGGAGGCGTCGTACATGTACATCATCCCTAAGCCGACTACAGCTCATGGTCCTGATCGCAGACCTTGCATCATCGTAGATGGTACACACCGAAACTAACAACCGATCCATGGAGCCGCCCCTCCCACGCTGGAGAATCTGAGCAGCCTCGTCTGGATACGATGCATGCACTCGTACTGCAGGTAAACAAACAATGAGTTAAAACGTACTACAGGTAAACAAAGAATGAGTTAAAACGTCTTGCCGCACAAGGTACACGAGACTAGTCTCGTACCGCCTCGTCGTGCCATGCTGCTCAATGACGGTCCGGCGCTGCCCATATGGCAGCTTCGTGCGCGACCTCTGCAGGAAGGTGTGGGGCAGGCCCAGTAAGCCTGCTGCGGGTGCGTGGAACCTACCACTCTAGGTATGTACTGTATGTGTCGAGGTTGTATGGCCGAGTCTCGTCCACAACCTCCATGCTCGCCGAGTCATGCCACAGTGCATCGTTCACGCCGCCGTGCCCCTCGATCGTCACCGGTGCTCTCTTCTTGTTTGCACGCAAGTTAGTACACATTACACAATTAGTACTAACGACACATTACTACATTGCGTCGCGTTACCGTGCAATGACTTCATCGTAGGCCTTCGGTGGTAGTGGCCATCACGGGAGGGTGGCACGTGTTGGTGGAGGCCAAGCGCCTCATGACTCTCTGCGGGTTGTATGGCTCGGCGAAGTGGGAGAAGGCGGTGGCGGCTCGTCAGCGATGCGTGTGATCTTGGTGGCACCGAGATGACAACCCGTTGGGGCTATGCTCGAATGAACTCTGCGAGCCATTTCCACCGGACTATGTCGCCCTCATGAAGAGTCGAATCGGTTATGGAACTCGGGTACACGCCTCGGTCTCTCCCTAGCCCACGCGACTAACCATGTGTCAACGCGTCCCCATAGTCGCCCATTAATGGGGACATCTCCATCGCTGATCGTAGAACTGCAGGCTGAGCTCGTGAGTGCGGCACTCCGGTAAGGCCTCCCAGCCGGAAGTGCTCCCAAGACCAAGATCGTAGGAGCACATAGCACCTCGCTAAGATCGGCTCGCCGCGCGATGCGCTGCGAGGCATCACACAAGCCTCGATGCGGGCGTTAGGATTGCAGATCCCGGTGTCTTTGCGGCACTTGGCGGGCAGGCATCGCCAGGACTCGCAAGGTGTATGTAGCTAGGGCACGGAGACTCCGGTGGTGGTAGGAAATAAGACCCACCGAACAAAAACAGGAGGTATGCGATGAGGTGCGTCCGCACGACCTCCTCAGGAGCGTGCACGAAGCAGGTCATGAACTGTCGTAGCCACGAATGTGGCACACGGACACGTTATGCGGGATCGGGTGACGAACCGACACCGGGTGACCTTCAGCTTCGCCCGGGGTGGCACTCTCGCTGCACCACGGAGGGGTAGACCTATTAGCATGGATACGTCTAGAAGTGTAACAGTCATCTCACCCACCGGAAGTGGAAGGTGTGAGTTTTCGATCTCCAACGATCCACGAGTGCGGACAGCAACGCCTTCTCCTGAGCGTGGATCGTTGGAGACCGAAACTCACACCTTCCACTTCGATGGGCGAGATGATCGTTACACTTCGTGACGTGTCCTTGTTGATGTGTCTACCCTCCGTGGTGCAGCAAGAGTGCCACCCCCGTGGCGGCAACCGAAGGTCGACCGTGTCCGGTTGTCACCCGATCCTGCATAACGTGTCCCGTGTGCCACATTCGTGGCTACGGCGCTCATGACCTGCTTCGCACGCCTCGAGGAGGTCGTGAGACGCACTCATCGCATACCTCCTGCTTTTGTTCGGTGGGTCTTATTTCCTACCACCACTGGAGTCTCCGTGCACCCTAGCTACATACACCTTACGGAGTCCTGGCGATGCCTGCCCGCCAAGTGCCGCAGATACCGGGATCAGAATCCCAGCGCCGCATCGAGGCTTGTGTGATGCCTCGCAGCGCATCGCGCCACGAGCCGATCTTAGCAGCAGTGCTATGTGCTCCTACAAGATCGGTCTTGGGAGCACTTCCCGCTGGGAGGCCTTACGGGAGTGCCGTGCACTTACGAGCTCACCCGCAGTTCACGATCAGCCGATGGAGATGTCCCCATTAATGGGCCGACTATGGGGACGCGTTGGACACATGGTTAGCTGCGGTGGGCTAGGGAGAGACCGAGGCGTGTGTACCCAGAGTTCCATAACCAGTTCGAGACTCTTCATGAGGGTGACATAGTCTGGTGGAAATGGACTGCAGAGTTCATTCAGAGCATAGCCCCCAACGGGTTGTCATCTCAGTGCCACCAAGATCACACGTACTGGTTGACGACCTGCCACCTCGTCTTCTCCCACTTCGTCGAGCCATACAACCCGCAGAGAGTCATGAGGCAGTTTGGCCTCCACCAACACGTGCCACCCCTCCCAGGATGGCCACTACCACCGAAGGCCTACCAGTAAGTCATTGCACGCGAGAATCGACGCAATGTAGTAATGTGTCGTTAGTACTAATTGTGTAATGTGTGTACTAACTTGCGTGCAAACAAGAAGAGGGCACCGGGTGACGATCGAGGGGCACACAATGCCGTGGATGACACGTGGCGTGACTCGCGAGCACGGAGGTTGTGGACGAGACTCGCCATACAACCTCGACACATACAAGACATACCTAGAGTGGTACGCCCACGCACCGCAGCAGCTTATCGGGCCTGCCCCACACCGTCCTGCAGAGGTCGCGCACGAGGCGCCATACGGCAGGCTGCATCGCCATCGAGCAAAGACGGCACGACGAGGCGGTACGAGACTAGTCTCGTGTACCCTGTGCGGCAAGACGTTTTAACTCATTCTTTGTTTACCTACAGTACATTTTAACTCATTGTTTGTTTACCTGCAGTACGAGTGCATGCATCGTATCCGTGACGAGGTCGCCGATTCTCCAACAGGAGGGGTGGCTCCATGGATCGGCTGCTAGCTTCGGTGTGTACCATCTACGATGACGCAAGGTCTGTGATCAGGACCATGAGATGTAGTCGGCACAGGGATGATGTACATGTACGACGCCTCCACAGAGGACAGCAGGCAGCACCACTCCCGTCAACACTGCCGTCAGCACCACCGTCAGCACGTCCGTCGCAGTCCGGCGGTCGTCCCAGCTGTGCTCGCTCGTCCTCCCAGCGCTTCGGACCAGCGGTACGACATTTGCCAACAGTTTGTTCATCCACTCGATTGCCAGTTATGTCTAAACCCAGTTTTTTCGTGCAGCACTTACGACAGGATAGCACGTTGCTACAGGCATCATCATCACGGAGGGCGGCGGTGCACCAAACATTCTCTGCAGGGCGACGGAAGCTCTCTGCAAAGCGACCACAGTAGCAACCGGCGGTGACGCACATTCGGCATGTCGGTCCACCCACCTGCAGGGGGCGAGTGGTTCGGGCAGACCTAGCAAGGTTACACAGCGCAGGAGTACATGCGTAATTTCCCAACGTCATCGTCATTCGGACAGCCGCATGCACCGGTATGTACTAACGTAGTAAACATGACATGTGTATTTCAATGCCATCTAATCGCATCGCAAAAACATTGCAGAGAGTCACGAGCAACAGTGCCACGAAGTTCACAGTGGGCCATCTGCGTTTCAAACTTCCCAGGTAAATGCCTTATGATATTACTACTCATTATAAACATTTTATATTTCCCATGGCCTAATTCAGCTGTACCATCTGAGCAGGACGTAGTCCTCTCCTCCGAATGGCTCAGCTCTATTTTCGGCCATCCGTCGCAACTCTCCACGGAGTTGTACCCACCACCGCCTCGGACGCAGGCCTCGCAGTACGACCTTCGAGATGCACCGCACTCCCCTAGCAGGTTCACATTCTCAGAGGATCACATACGCCGTCCGAGGAGGCGACGACGAGATGCACAATGAATTTTTGTAATTGAGCTGTGGTAACGTCGCATGGTTTCCTGCAATCATTTACGAAGATTCTTGTGTTCGTACTGCAATATGCTTACGAAATTATTTTAACTACAATTAAGACATCATTTTAATGTGACAAGTATGCACACATGTTGGCACTGTAGCTCACAGCATGCGTTACACATACATAGATTAACTCTCCAGCGGGAGAAGACACGATAACAACAAACGCAAGATACAACATAGCATAAAACATTACCAACATAGACGAGAACAACCTCCAGCACTACAACTTCACGATAACAATAAAAACAAGAAAGAAAATAGCATACAACATTAAATTTATCTTCCACTCCAGTCTATCGAAATGATACCGCATCTGGACGGGGTCGCAACCCCCCCACGATAACTCTCTCATGGCGAACAATGTCTATCCTAGTGTCCATTTCATCCTCCCACACCCAGAATCGGCAACCACCGGGGGCTTCCTGCGATTCCATGAGAAGAAGATTTTGAAACATACCAGCACAATTTGAAAGAACCCGAAATAATCTTACTCACCGAGTGAAAGGGGCACTTGTAGTAGTGGCGGCCAGGATTCGCTGCCGTGTGTGAGGTCTTACGTCTAACAACCGTGTTGTATTTTGGGCAAATCACTGTGGGTGCCGATGAAGAGGTGCTGAGCTGACTCATATCGGCGTCCGAGGGAGTGAGCACGAAAGAAACATACACAGATTGGGAACAACTATTTCAGGAGGTGAGGGAGAACAATGCAAGGAACTATGTGAGGAATGGCTCCCTCTTATAGGCTCAGTGGGGGGCCTCACTCACAGATACCACACAATAAGAAGGCGTTAGGCACTAACAACACGAAACAACACATACATTGCACATACAGAACATATAGAAAGTACCACAGGCAAGAAAATAAATCAAAACAACAGTCCCAGCGCCACACCATTAACACAACAACGAACACAACAAATAAAATACGACACATTACTAACTTAATCACTCTCTCTACTCCATATCGTAGAAAGCATGCGTACTGCTACAAGGTACAACCATACACCTCGTTACCTATATGCCAAACGAGCCTCGTGGCACCCACATGGAGTATTCCTAAGGGGGCCGCCTCGGACGTGGCTGGCCGTCGTGGTAGTGGCACGCGCATATGCAGCTAGGGTTCGCGTAGAGAAATGACAAAAGAGGGCAGCTTTGCCCAGAGACATGACAAAAGAGGGCAGCTTTGCCCAGAGACATTACAAAAGAGGCCAGCTTTGCCCAGAGACATTACAAAAGAGGCCAGCTTTGCCAAGAGATATTACAAAAGAGGCCAGCTTTGCGCAGTGACATGATAGAAGAGGCCAGCTTTGTGCAGAGAAATGACAAAAGTGGGCAGATTTGCGCAGTGACATCACAAAACAGGCCAGCTTTGCGCAGTGATATGACAAAAGAAACCAACTTTGCGCAATGACATGACAAAAGAGGCCAACTTTGCACAGAGACATGACATAAGCAGACAGCTTTGCGCAGTGACATGACCAAAGAGGCCAGCTTTGCCCAGACAAATGACAAAAGAGGGTAGCTTTGCCAGAGACATGACAAAAGAGGCCAGCTTTAGCAGTGACATGACAAAAGAGAGCAGCTTTGCATAAAGAATGACAAAAGAGGCCAGCTTTGCGCAGTGACATGACAAAAGAAACTATTTTTACGCAGTGACATGACAAAAGTGGGCAGCTTTGCGCAGAGACGTGACAAAAGAGGACGGCTTTGTGCAGAGACATGACAAAAGAGAGTACCTTTGCTAAGTGACATGACAAAAGAGGCCAGCTTTGCGTAGCGACCAAAAATAAATCACATGCCTACCCTTTGGCTTATAAAATGAGGTGCAATGCATCTGCAAGAGAACACTACACAATCTAACACTACATCATACCTTCCTTCTCCACGTCGGGATGGACAACAAGCAGCTAAAGGTATTCCAGAAATTCCATAACAAGCTATCGGAGATATTCAAGAAGAATCGGGAGGAGACCCGCAAGAAGGCACAATGAGAGGAGACCCGCAAGATAGCAAGGGATGTTGCGGCTCGCGAGGAGCAAGCAAGGGCTGCTGTGGCCAGGGCCAAACAAGGGGAGAGAGCCACGAGGTCACAGCCACCTAACGACGCCCCCCGTAAGAGCATGTACATACCAAACGTTCCAACTGAATGTTCGCCACAACACCCCCCGAGGGGGAGACGCCGCCCCTATGCTGGTGCAGAGACCCATGTAAAGTCTTCAAGTCAAAGCACTGCCTTAGCCTCGGCATGCGTTATTGGAGTTGTGGGAACTACTCATCTGACTATCCTGACCGCCGTTTCGACACCATCAGCTATCGGCAGCCGGTAAGAACTACTTACAATGTGTTCCCCCACTATTGTAACTAACAGTTTGTAATAACAAATTCTCTCGTCTGCCCGTAGTCCCCGGAGCCGCTATGTGGCTACCGCAAGTGGATTGACCTAGAGATCCACCCATACGATCAGTGGACTCTAGACTTTGATGCGTGGAACAACAAAAGGGCACGCGAGAACCGCGAGGAGGAGAGTCGCCAAGACGAGCAAATCGAACGTATACGCGCAGGGAGCGCGAAGCTCACGAGAGGGAGCACGAGAAAAAAAAGAGAAATGGGGGCCAAGGCCAAACAGGAAACTGACGATTACAACGCCGAGCTCGCACGGAAGGGAAAATGGCTCCGGTCTACGCAGTAGGTTGGGCCATTCCGCACTACTCGCCTAAATGTCTAACTTATTTCAATTCCAAGAAGGCGCATATGTACCGTACAGCTACTTCAGTTTGTTGTAACCAAATCGTGTGCGTCGTGTTATTCCCATGTTTATTATGAAATCTATTTTAACTACCAACATAAAATGTCGTAGTTCTTTTGCATTCAATTCTTCGCGTGCTCCACATCACTTTCCTTCCTACAGACCAAGCGTTCCTATCCTAGTCACGCACAGAAAAGTTTTCATGAAATTTCTTGCACTACAACAACGTATCATGATCGCAAAATGTTTTGGCGAATCGAACATACTTTTACCGTTCACAATGTGCAAAATACAAGAACGCATCAACCATTACACCGCATTACAAATTACCTCTGCATGTACATGTTATTTCGGACTCAATCGTCCATACAAAATTCTTCCGAAAATTAACCGCACTATAACAAGGCACGACGATCGTACCATTAAGAACGTATGAAAATATTTCAAAAAATAACAATCTACAAAAATATTTCCTACATGTATCATCTGCAATACATAACGAATTTTCAAAATATGTTTCATATTTTCTTGCATCTCCTCTTCTATATTATAAAATTGCTGCATACTCCAATAAAATTATAAACTCATTTTGCTCAAACCCGAAGCTCTCGGTAAAACCCTAACCCTAACATTGTTCACCAACCGAATCGTGCGGTCGGGCGCCGCACCACCTGCATGCTACAGTGGTGGTGCACTCGCCGACCGCACGTTCAGCCTGCACAGTAGCCGTGCGGTCAGGGACCGCACGATCTCCGTGTCGTGCACTCCGCGGCCGCACGATTGCCACGCGTCGTCCTCGGGTGAATCGTGCGGTCGGCAGGGGGCCAGATCGGGAATTTCGCTGCGCTGGGGTTATTTTTGGTATTGCCGGCACCAACAATGTCAATAGTGTCCAACATTCCAAAGCAAGCAGCAAAGCTACGGATGGAGGTGCTTTCAGCGGGTCGATGTGACAACGGAGGGAATCATGCGGTCGGCTACCGCACCATTTGCACTGTACACGTTTAAACGTGCGGTGGGCGAGCGCACCACTAGCCTGCACAGTAGACGTGCGGTCGGCAACAGCACGATCACGTGGTCGTGCGGTCGGTGACCGCATGATATAACACGTGTCAGCTCTAGCGAAAACATGCAGTCGGGAGGGGACTATAAACGGAAATAAATCTCTCTGAGAACTAAATTTGGAATTTAAATGGTCTATAGTGCTAATAGTGTCCAAAATTCCAACGTCGACAGAGAGCAAAGAGCCGGGCGCATCACGCGTGTCCTTTAGGGTACAAGGAACGTGAAGCCGCATCATGTGGTGTCACGTCCCGCACATTCATCTTTTGGCGTATGTTGATCTTCACGTCAAAGGCCAAGGACTAGTGGGTCCGACGGAGAAAAGCAAGGGGCATCCTCCGGGAAATTTGGACACTGTTGGACCCTTGGACCCCGAAAATTCCGCTTTTGGCCCCCCGACGCAAAAATTTCCAAAACGGGACCCCTCTCGAGCGCGGAATTGCCAACGTCGCCACGCGTCGATCGTGCGATGCAGTACCGCCCGCGACGGATCGATCGTTCACCGGTCGTCGCGGTACCAAACCGCACGACCGCTGCGTCGCGCGCGCGCGTCGCGCGCTGCGCTTCCGCCGCTTCGACCGCATTTAACGACGGCCGAGCGCGAGCGATTTCTGACACGCATCGCTGGCTCGAGCGCGTGATTGAACCCCAACGACATGATCCATTTTCCGGACCGCGATTGAACTGTGGGTTTTTTTAGAGTTTGGTCTGTTTCGGGTTTGAAATACTCGTGAAAATTTGTATGGTTTCTCAATTTTGTAGTTGTAAACTGAGAAAAAAATAGATAAAGTTGCAATAATAGTTTATGTTCATTGTTAGTTGCAGATGTATAAAAAGTTGGATAAATTTTTTAAAAAAACGATTAATCATAGAACGATCGTTTCATAAAGTGGTAAGTGATATTTAGGGTTTCGTATGGTTTTAAGGTTTGCAATCACCATGTTTTTTATATGTTTTATCAATTTTGCAGATGTAAACTCGGAAAGAATCTGAGCAAGTTGTAATAAAAGTTTATATTCATTGTAGATGCCGAAAAAATTTTGGTAAATTTTTTTAGGAACAATTGACCATAGAATGATCGATACAAATAGTGGTAAGTGACTTTTAAGGTTTGGTGTGTTTTTAGGGTTTGCAAACCCTGTGATTTTTTTAAGTTTTGTCAATTTTGTAGTTGTAAACTGGAAAAAAATCTGACGATGTTGTAATAGGAATTCGTGTACGGTGAATAGAAATAAACTTCATACCAGAATTGGGAGCAACATGTCGCGTACATTTTTATTGCATGCATAACATATAGCATGATATGCGACTAACCCACCCAACTGCTCACATGACCTACTGTGTGGACCGGTGCCACTTTCCCTTCCTTGCCCGCTCGCGCCCTAGGTGTAGCGTGGTCTATTACATGCATAACTTGCTGGGTCTATTACATTTTGTCTACTGGGTGTAGCGTCGTTGTTTCCCCTTTTTCTCGCGCCCTGAAGATGGCTCCGCTGCATCCTTCTTCCTGTCACTCTTGGTCTTGAGAGCTGCCTCACGAGCTTGAAGCTCTTCCTCCTGACGCTTGATGGCTGCTTCACGCAGACTTAGCTGCTCCCGCCTCCTTTGCAGCTCATCCTCCTTGCCCTTCAGACGGATTTGGTCCACCCTCACGCGGCGCTCTTGCTCAAGCCGCATCTGTCGTTCCACCTCGCGAGCCTGAGTCATCTTGACAAAGTATTGTCCTTTGTTTTCCACCTCTGTTGGCCGGTTCCGTGCCCATGCCGGTGGCACCCGATCCACCCATTCGATGAACCCGCAAGGCTATGTGTGCCATGGTAGATGTCATGGATCAAGTTGAAAAACGATAACGAGAAACAAAGGATTTAGTTGTCGTCGTTACCACGAAGTCGTCATCCAGGTCTGGACACTTGAAGAACCTGCGGCCGTAGTTTGCTCGTAGTACTGCATCCGTCCATACGCACAACATCGTCCTAAAGCCGTAATGGCACTTCGGACGCTCATACCACTCCGGCACTCCAAATGGGTCGGATCTCCAGGAAGACATTGTTGTGTAGTAGTATTGTGATGCCTTGAAGAAGAGATGTGGTATGGAAGACATAGGAGGGATTCCTTTATGTAGGCAGGTTATCTGGTGCAGTAGGCATAGTCCATGGAGAGGACGACATGGGAATCTTTTGAGCATAGTCAGGATTCCAGTGTAGCAATAAATGTCCATATGAAGGCTTTTCAGAGGCTGTTGTCTCGTAATAAATTCATAGCTTTGATCATTCAATGTATGTGGTACAACGTAGCCTTTTCAGTCGTTTGCAGGAAACAGTCCCTATGAAGGTTTTTCACTACGCAAAGCTGACATCTATTGACATCTCACTGCGAAAAGCTGGCATATTTTGTCATGTCACTGAGCAAAGCTGCCCTCTTTTGTCATCTCACTGAGCAAAAGCTGACCTCTTTTGTCATGTCACTGAGCAAAGCTGCCCTCTTTTGTCATCTCACTGAGCAAAAGCTGACCTCTATTGTCATGTCAATGAGCAAAGCTGCCCTCTTTTGTCATCTCACTGAGCAAAAGCTGACCTCTTTGGTCATGTCACTGAGCAGCCCTCTTTTGTCATCTCACTGAGGAAAAGCTGACCTCTTTTGTCATCCCACTGAGCAAAGCTGCCCTCTTTTGTCATCTCACTGAGCAAAAGCTGACCTCTGTTGTCATGTCAATGAGCAAAGCTGCCCTCTTTTGTCATCTCACTGAGCAAAAGCTGGCCTCTTTGGTCATGTCACTGAGCAAAGCTGCCCTCTTTTGTCATCTTACTGAGCAAAAGCTGACCTCTTTTGTCATGTCACTGAGCAAAGCTGGGCTGTGTTGTCATGTCCCTGAGCAAATCTACGCTCTATTGACATCTCACTGAGCAAAGCTGCCTTTTTTTCACGTCTCTGTGCAAACCTGGCCTCTATTGTCACATCCCAGTGCAAAGATGGCCTCTTTTGTCAAGTATGTACTGTGAAGCGTCATCTTTTTGTAGTCACTGCATTAAGCTGCCCCGTTTTGCTATAAGTAGCACGGTTGGGGTCCCATGACATTGTAAATCGAACAAAGAAGTACCATCTCTTTCATGGTGAAACATACCATGTCGGGCGAGGGCCGGTGGGATTTGGGTCACGAAGGGCGACATTCCCTTAGAAAGGAGGATATGTTAGGTCCACGCATCGATTGATACCAAGTCGGCGTGCTCAACCAGCGTGGCGAAATGCGAACACAATGAGTGCAGCGATCGTCCAGATCTTGGATTCCCCAACGATGGCGGCGATATTTCTTCCGATGCTCACGCTCCGGGTACAAATTAGTAATATTACATTTTTATTGCTTATGGACCGCGAAGTTTCCGATCCTTTTTTGCGGATGGCAAAATCGACTTCTCGGCTGGATCGACCCTCCTCATAAGCAAGATGTTGATCGTTATGTGGATACATTATGGGCTCGAATATGGGACTTGGAGTGCACGAATGGAGAGTCTCATCGAGAGAACAACGACCTCCGCGAGCAGATGCAGCGAGAGGGCAACGAGGAGGTCGTGAATATAGAAGCTCTTATGATCCCACATGTTGCTGCGTGAACCCGAGCTGCATATGTGCATGCCACTACGCGACGGCTAGCCACGTCGGCGGCCCCTCGGCAATTCTCCATGTGGGTGCCACGAGGCTCGTTTGGCATGTAGGTAACGAGGTTATGGTTGTTTCGTATTGTAGTTCATGTATTTGTTGATGTGTTGATCTTTGTGGCGGTAGGATCGTTGTGTTCAATAAAATTGTTGGGTGTACTACTTTCCATAAAGTCTGTATGTGCAACGTATGTGTTGTTTCGTGTTGTAAGTGCGTGATGCAAAGATGCTCCGTTTTGTCATCTCACTGGGCAAAGCTGTCCTCTTTTGTCATCTCACTGAGCAAAGCTTCCCCGTTTAGTCATGTCACTTTGCAAAGCTGGCCTCGTTTGTCATGTCACTGCGGAAAGCTGGTCCGCGTGGTCGTAGCAGTGAGTAAAGATGGGAGTGCTGTCCTCTCCTTTTCATGTCACGGAGCACAGCTGTCCTCTTTAGTAATGTCACTGCCCGAAAGCTGGCATCTTTTGTCATCCCACTGAGAAAAGCTGCCCCATTTCGTCATGTCACTGCGCAAAGCTGCCATCTTTTATCATCTCACTGAGCATAGCTGGCCCGTTTCGTCATGTCCCTCGTTTGGTATAAATAGCACGGTTGGGGTCCTAGCACTTTGTAGACAGAGAACCGTGTTGTTTCGTGTTGTCATGTCACTGAGCAAAGCTGGCATCTTTTGTCTTCTCACTGAGCAAAGATGCCCCATTTTATGATGTCACGACGCAAAGCTGTTCTCTTTTGTCTGCTCACTGCCCCTTTATGTGTGTGTCTGGTTTGTGTTGTCTGTGGTCTTTGTGCGTGAGGCTGCCCCCCAACAGAGCCTATAAAACGGAGCCACCCCTCACATACTCCCTTGCCTTGTTATCAGTCACCTCACGAGTTAGTTGTTACATGTCTGTGTAGTTTTCTTTCGTGCTCACTCCCCCAGACTAGGCAATGAGTCAGCTCAGCACGTCTTCATGGGCACCTACGGTGATTTGCCCAAATTGCAACACGGTGGTTAGACGTAAGACATCACAGACGGCCGCGAATCCTGGACGACACTACTACAAGTGCCCCTATCACTCGGTGAGTCAGATCGTTTCGGGTTCATGCAAATTATGGTGGTATGTTTAAAAGTCTTCTTGTCATGGACTCCTGCGATGTCATGCCTTGATACGTCTGCCCAAACCACCTGTCCCGGTCATCTAGGTTGGCCTATCGGGTGAGGTGAGCGAGGCATCGCCCCTCGGTTGGTCCGGCAAGTCGGCGGCGCAGAGTGGGCCCCGTCGTCTGGAGGCGCGGTCGCTCCTCGTCGCCCTCGTGATGGCGTCGCCCTCCGTAGCGGCGTGCTATCACATCGCAATTGCTGCAAGGCGAACATGTGCTTACACATAAATGGTAAATAATCCGATCAAAAATAGTTGGCAATTGTCGAACCGCCGGTCGAAGCGCGTGGAGGCGGCGGCGTAAGCTGAGCGGCTCGGTTCGGGATGGGATGGACGCCGCGCCGATGGCGTCTTGATGGTGGTCTTGACGCGGCGCGAGGAGGTGGTGGTCCACTGGACACGTCGCCACGCGTGTAGCAACAACGTCGTCTCGGTGGCGACCACAACTCAAGGCCGTATCTCACCTTGCGTCATCGATGATGAGTGCGCATATAACCTACCCACGAGATTGGTATTTGACTTCCCTCGTCGTATAGCATCATCGGCCTGCGTCCTCGATATGATGTGGCGGTCCACTGCGATGAAACAAGCGATCGGTTCAAGCGTAATCACGCGCTGCGTAATGACATAGTAATCTCGTTCCTCTGAGTGCGACCCGTGCGCTAGATGACGGTGCGGACCTTCTGTATAGCGGCCTCGTGAGCGACTGAAGTGGAGGATGTGGCGGCTCCTGTAAGCCTCTGCGGTGCGTGGAGTGTACCACTCAAGGTATGCCCTATACGTCGCGGGGTCGTCCGGCCGTGTCTCATCCACAACCGTCGTATCCGCATGGTCACGCCACATGTCTGTCCACATCCGCTGTGTGGCTCTCCAGTCTTCTGTCGCTCGCCCTCTCCTCGATTGCCTGCAAGTTCATTGAGACATTACACAATTAGTAGGGTAGTGACATTGAGACTAATGCAGTAATTAAATTTGGGGTGTAGTGACATACCGGTGGGTGATATCCGCAAGAGGGCATCCTAGCATGGGAGGGACATGCTGGTACAGCCCGAACTGTCTCATGACTCGGTGTGGGCTGTATGGCTCGACACATTGCGCGAACACCAAGTGGCAGGTCGTCATCCAGTACCTGTGATCCTGCTCGCACTAAGATGACAACCCGTGGGGGGCCGTGTTTGCAATGAACCATTGAGACCATGGCCACCAGACTACGTCGCCAAATCGCAGAAGCTCGAACCTCTGGTGGAAATCCGTGTACGAATTTGGCGACGGATTTCCACCAAATTTCCACCAGAGGTTCAAGCTTCTGCGGTTTGGCGACGTAGTCTGGTGGCCATGGTCTCAACGGTTCATTGCGAACACGGCCCCCCACGGGTTGTCATCTCAGTGCGAGGAGGATCACAGGTACTGGATGACGACCTGCCACTTGGTGTTCGCGCACTGCGTCGAGCCATACAGCCCACACCGAGTCATGAGACGCTTTGGGCTGTACCAAAGATGTCCCTCCCATGCTAGGACGCCTCTTGCGGATATCACCCACCGGTATGTCACTACACCCCAAATTTAATTACTGCATTAGTCTCAATGTCACTACCCTACTAATTGTGTAATGTCTCAATGAACTTGCAGGCAATCGAGGAGAGGGCGAGCGACAGAAGACTGGAGAGCCACACAGCGGATGTGGACAGACATGTGGCGTGACCATGCGGATACGACGGTTGTGGATGAGACACGGCCGGACGACCCCGCGACGTATAGGGCATACCTTGAGTGGTACACTCCACGCACCCGCAGTAGGCTTACAGGGGAGCCGCCACATCCTCCACTTCAGGCTGTTCACGAGGCCGCTATACAGGAAGGTCCAGACCGTCATCTAGCGGCACGGGTCGACCAGGCGGTACGAGATTACTATGTCATTACGGTGCGGATTACGCTTGAACCGACCGCTTGTTTCATCGCAGTGGACCGCTACATCATATCGAGGACGCAGGCCGATGATGCTATACGACGTAGGAAGTCAAATACCGAATCTCGGTGGGTAGGTTATATGCGCACCATCATCGATGACGCAAGGGGTGCGATACGGGCCTTGAGTTGTGGTCGCCACCGAGACGACGTTGTTGCTACACGCGGTGGCGACGTGGCCGGGACCACCACCTCCTCCGCCGCCGGCACCACCATCGGCCACGCCATCGGCGTCGCGCCCATCCCATCCGGCGATCGGCCCAGCTATGCTCGCCCGGCCTCCACGCGCTTCGGACCGGCGGTTCGATAATTGCCAACTATTTTTGCTCGGCTTATTTACCATTTATGTGTAAGCACATGTTCGTCTTGCAGCAATTGCGACAGGATAGCACGCTGCTACGGAGGGCGACGTCATCACGGAGGGCGACGGAGGAGCGACCGCGCTCTCCAGGACAACGGGGGCCCACTCCAAACAGCGCCCCTGACTCGCCGGACCAACCAGAGGGGCGATGCCCTCGTTCACCTCTACCGTATAGGCCAACCTAGATGACCGGGACAGGTGGTTTGGGCAGACGTATCAAGGCATGACATCGCAGGAGTCCATGACAAGAAGACTTTTAAACATACCACCACGATTTGCATGAACCCGAAACGATCTGACTCACCGAGTGATAGGGGCACTTGTAGTAGTGTCGCCCAGGATTCGCGGCCGTCTGTGATGTCCTACGTCTAACCACCGTGTTGCAATTTGGGCAAATCACCGTAGGTGCCCATGAAGACATGCTGAGCTGACTCATTGCCTAGTCTGGGGGAGTGAGCACGAAAGAAAACTACACAGATTGTGAACAACTAACTCAGGAGGTGACTGATAACAAGGCAAGGGAGTATGTGAGGGGTGGCTCCGTTTTATAGGCTATGTTGGGGGGGCAGCCTCACGCACAAAGACCACAAACAACACAAACCAGACACGCACATAAAGGGGCAGTGAGCAGACAAAAGAGAACAGCTTTGCGTCGTGACATCATAAAATGGGGCATCTTTGCTCAGTGAGAAGACAAAAGATGCCAGCTTTGCTCAGTGACATGACAACACGAAACAACACGGTTCTCTGTCTACAAAGTGCTAGGACCCCAACCGTGCTATTTATACCAAACGAGGGACATGACGAAACGGGCCAGCTATGCTCAGTGAGATGATAAAAGATGGCAGCTTTGCGCAGTGACATGACGAAATGGGGCAGCTTTTCTCAGTGGGATGACAAAAGATGCCGACTTTGGCAAAGGACATTACTAAAGAGGACAGTGCGTGTCGTGACATGAAAAGGAGAGGACAGCACTCCCATCTTTACTCACTGCTACGACCACGCGGACCAGCTTTCCGCAGTGACATGACAAACGAGGCCAGCTTTGCAAAATGACATGACTAAACGGGGAAGCTTTGCTCAGTGAGATGACAAAAGAGGACAGCTTTGCCCAATGAGATGACAAAACGGAGCATCTTTGCGTCACGCACTTACAACACGAAACAACACATACGTTGCACATACAGACTTTATGGAAAGTAGTACACCCAACAATTTTATTGAACACAACAGTCCTACCGCCACAGCATCAACATATCAACAAATACATGAACTACAATACGAAACAACCATAACCCTCGTTACCTACATGCCAAACGAGTCTCGTGGCACCCACATGGAGAATTGCCGAGGCCGCCTGACGTGGCGTGGCGTCGTGGTAGTGGCATGCACATATGCAGCTTCGGGTTCGCAGCAACATGTGGGATCATAAGAGCTTCCTATATTCACGACCTCCTCGTTGCCCCTCTCGCGTTGCATCCGTTCGCGGAGGTCGTTGTTCTCCTCGATGAGACTCTCCATTCGGTACTCCAAGTCCCATATTCGAGCCCATAATGTATCCACATAACGATTAACATACCGTTCATGAGGAGGGTCGATCCAGCGGGAGAAGTCGTATTTTGCCATCTGTAAAAAAAGGACGGTAAACTTCGCGGGTCCATAAGCAATAAAAAAAAATGTAATATTACTAATTTGTACCCCGGAGCGTGAGCATCGGAAGAAACGTCGCCCGTCATCGTTCGGGGAATCCAAGATCTGGACGACCGCGTACTCATTGTGTCTGTATTTCGGCCACGCTGGTTGAGCATGTCGACTTGGTATCAATCGGTACTGTGGACCGAACATATCCCTCCTTTCTAAGGGAATGTCGTCCTTCTATGACCCAAATCCCACCGGCCCTCGGCCCGACATGGTATGTTTCACCACGAAAGAGATGGTACTTCTTTGTTCGATTTACAATGTCATGGGACCCCAACCGTGCTACTTATAGCAAAACGGGGCAGCTTAATGCAGTGACCACAAAAAAAAGATGACAGTTCTGCGTACATACTTGACAAAAGAGGTCATCTTTGCACTGGGATGTGAAAATAGAGGCCAGGTTTGCACAGAGACGTGAAAAAAAGGGCAGCTTTGCTCAGTGAGATGTCAATAGAGTGCAGCTTTGCTCAGGGACATGACAACACGGCCCAGCTTTGCTCAGTGACATGACAAAAGAGGTCAGCTTTTGCTCAGTAAGATGACAAAAGAAGGCAGCTTTGCTCAGTGACATGACCAAAGAGGCCAGCTTTTGCTCAGTGAGATGACAAAAGAGGGCAGCTTTGCTCATTGACATGACAACAGAGGTCAGTTTTTGCTCAGTGAGATGACAAAAGAGGGCAGCTTTGCTCAGTGGGATGACAAAAGAGGTCAGCTTTTCCTCAGTGAGATGACAAAAGAGGGCAGCTTTGCTCAGTGGCATGACAAAAGAGGTCAGCTTTTCCTCAGTGAGATGACAAAAGAGGGCAGCTTTGCTCAGTGACATGACAAAATATGCCAGCTTTTCGCAGTGAGATGTCAATAGATGCCAGCTTTGCGTAGTGAAAAGCCTTCATAGGGACTGTTTCCTGCAAACGACTTAAAAGGCTACGTTGTACCACATACATTGAATGATCAAAGCTCTGAATTTATTACGAGACAACAGCCTCTGAAAAGCCTTCATATGGACCTTTATTGCTACACTGGAATCCTGACTATGCTCAAAAGATTCCCATGTCGTCCTCTCTATGGACTATGCCTACTGCACCAGATAACCTGCCTACATAAAGGCATACCTCCTATGTCTTCCATACCACATCTCCTCCTCAAGGCATCACAATACTACTACACAACAATGTCTTCCTGGAGGTCCGACCCATTTGGAGTGCCGGAGTGGCATGAGCGTCCGAAGTGCCATTGCGGCTTTAGGACGATGTTGTGCGTATGGACGGATGCAGTACAACGAGCCAACTACGACCGCAGGTTCTTCAAGTGTCCAGACCTGGATGACGACTTCGTGGTAACGACGACAACTAAATCCTTTGTTTCTCGTTATCGTTTTTCAACTTGATCCATGACATCTACCACGCCACACATAGCCTTGCGGGTTCATCGAATGGGTGGATCGGGTGCCACCGGCATGGGCACGGAACCGGCCAACAGAGGTGGAAAACAAAGGACAATACTTTGTCAAGATGACTCGAGCTCGCGAGTGGAGCGGCGGATGCGGCTTGAGCAAGAGCGCCGCGTGAGGTGGACCAAATCCGTCAAGGGCAAGGAGGATGAGCTGCAAAGGAGGCGGGAGCAGCTAAGTCTGCGTGAAGCAGCCATCAAGCGTCAGGAGGAAGAGCTTCAAGCTCGTGAGGCAGCTCTCAAGACCAAGAGTGACAGGAAGAATGATGCGGCGAGCCATCTTCGAGCGCGAGAAAAGGGGAAACAACGACGCTACACCCAAAGAGACAAAATGTAATAGACCCAGCAAGTTATGCATGTAATAGACCACGCTACACCCAGGGCGCGAGCGGGCAAGGAAGGGAAAGTGGCACCGGTCCACACAGTAGGTCATGTGAGCAGTTGGGTGGGTTAGTCGCATATCATGCTATATGTTATGCATGTAATAAAAATGTACGCGGCATGTTGCTCCCAATTCGTATGAAGTTTATTTCTATTCACCGTACAATTCCTATTACAACATCGTCGATTTTTTTCCAGTTTACAACTACAAAATTGACAAAACTTAAAAAAATCACAGGGTTTGCAAACCCTAAAAACACACCAAACCTTAAAAGTCACTTACCACTATTTGTATCGATCATTCTATGGTCAATTGTTCCTAAAAAATTTACCAAAAGTTTTTCGGCATCTACAAGTTATAATGAATATAAATTTTTATTACAACTTGCTCAGATTCTTTCCGAGTTTACATCTACAAAATTGACAAAACATATAAAAAACATGGTGATTGCAAAACCTTAAAACCATACGAAACCCTAAATATCACTTATCACTTTATGAAACGATTGTTCTATGATTAATCATTTTTAAAAAAAATTTATCGAAATTTTTTATATATCTACAACTAACAATGAACATAAACTATTATTGCAACTTTATCTATTTTTTTCTCAGTTTACAACTACAAAATTGAGAAACCATACAAATATTCACCAGTATTTCAAACCTAAATAGACCAAACCTTAAAAAAACCCACAGTTCAATCGCGGTCCGGAAAATGGATCATGCCGTCGGGGTTCAATCGCGCGCTCGAGCCAGCAGTCGCGCGGTCGAGAAATTGCTCGTGCGCTCGGCCGGTCGAGAAATTGCTCGCGCGCTCGGCCGATTGTTCGTGCGGTCGAGGCGGCAGACGCTACCGGGCGGCGACGACGCAGCGCTTCGGTGCGACCGCGGCGGTCGTCGCGATGCAGTACCGCCGCGACCGGTGAATAGTCGGTCGTCGCGGTACCGCATCGCCTGACCGGGACGCGTGGCAGCCGCTGGCGATTCCGCGCTCGAGAGGGGTCCAGTTTTGGAAATTTTTGCGTCGGGGGGCCAAAAGCGGAATTTTCGGGGTCCAAGGGTCCAATAGTGTCCAAATTTCTCCTCCGGACCGAGCGGTTGCTGTACTTGCTGAGGGCAAGCACTTACAGGGTTTAAAATTTTTTGTGGTTGCATTTACTAGCGACAATGTTTTTTATGAAATGATAGTGCAAGAGTGATGACAGGAAGGTTTGTAATTTTTGGCCTCCAAGTACTGCTGCCCTATTTGTTTTACAGTTTTTGTTACCTGAAGGTAATTTTTCAGTTGTTTTTTCAAGTTTTTGTCCATGATGGTCAATGGTCATTCATGTAACCATTGCTCATCTTCGATAACAAAAGTTTCCAAGGACTCAATTTGTTGGAGTTGTCTTGTTGTTTTTCTTATGCACTGATGGGGTATGTCGTTAACGTTCTAGGTTAACATCGGAGGAGGCCTGGAGTGCAGGCTTCAAGCAGATATCTACCCAGTCGTTCACCATCTCTACTGCAGTGAACACCCTACCAATTTTGTTGTTTTGTTAGTCTCTCTCTCCTTGCCTAAACAGTAAAAAAAATAATGTTCTTTTTCGGATTAATAATCATAAAATGCTATCGTATTATATATCATAGATGTACAATGTAATTATGGATATCCTGGATAGTTTGGCTGGATGGGGCAAACAAATTCGGCTTCTGGCTTTTTCTAGTTTTCGTTCTATTTAAGGAAGAAGTAACTTAAAACGCATCGTGTTCTACTTTCGGTTCTTTTGTTTTTGTTTTTTTTTCTTTTCATTGTCCGTGAAAATATAACAGTATTTTCAATTTTTTTTCATTCATTGAATGACTGAGGAAAAAACTAACAGTCGCTATAATACAATTTCAGACAAAAAACCAACAGTTACGGCCGAAAGCCATAATCTATAGCCCTTTGTAGCGGCCTCTAATTTCTTAGTAGCCTTTTCTTTTGAAAAACATCAAGCGCTCCGATTTCTATTAAGTGAAACCAACAGTTTACAAAGTCTGAGAATTTCTTAGTAGCTGCATTTCAAACTGGCAATACAAAGATTACTGAACGTTGCTTGTTACGAATTGCTTTGCAGTCCCAACTCTGACAACCTATTTCTCTCCTACTAATTCATTATCTTTTTCAGTGGTTACTGTCCTATAATTTGGTCTACTTTTAGTCAATGAGATTCATACTCTAATCTATCCTTGTCCAAGATCGCCAAGAACCTGATTCTAGTTTGTCTTAGGCCTGCAAATTCCATTTGAGCTTCTGGCTTATTTCTTACTGTTCGTAAATTTCATTTTTTTTCTTTTCTTTTTTTTTTTTTTGCTTTTTTGCCTGTTCCTTTTTTCCGTATTCATTTATATTGTCCGTGGTGAGCTAATCTGTTTTTTCCATTTTTAAAATTTTTAATTTTAATTACGTCAAATAAATTATTATTAGTTATAATGTAATTTCAGTCATAAGTCAACTTATTTCAATCTACCTGAGCGGGCACCGGCACCTTATTCCCTTGTTTGTTGTTTTCATTTTGCGCTCACGTGGTATGTTAATTGGTAATTAACCTGGTTGGTTGCGATGAGCTGCTTTGGGTATGATCATGCATGACTGGAGTGACCTTGTTGGTTGCGATGATCATGCATGACTAGAGTGTCCGGCTTGAGGCGTCCAAGCAGATATATGAGATTTGGATATTTTTGACACTATTGCTCACGTTAATACCAAATATAGCTCTCTACTTACCACAATACTATATGTAGCTCCCTCCCGACCGTACGATTATGGAAGCCTGACACGTTGCAGTCGTACGGTCCAGGACCACAAGATTACGTGCTATAGTGGTCGTGCGGTCTCCAACCGCACGATTAAGCTAGCTACAGTGATCGTGTGGTCCTCGGCCGCACGATTAAGCCAAGTATAGTGTTTTTTCTGCTATGTGTGATTGTTCTACGGTGTTAAATACAAATTTTATATTTATTTATAGAAATATATTTAAAGTATAATAATTTTTCACTACTATTTTGTATTATTCTTGTTCCAATTAATGCAAAAATCCAATTACTAATTTTTTCTTCATTTCTTTCCTAAAATTTTACTCAATGTGGGCTTCCACTTACGAATTCGTGTGAAAATTAAATTACAATTTCTTTTATTTTCACTCCCAATTTGTATTGCATTTTTGTTCCAATTAATGCAAAAATCCAATTACTTATTTTTCTTCATTTCTTTTCTAAATTTTACTTAATGCGGGCTTTCACTTACAAATACGTACATAAATAAAAATAATAATCTTTGTAATTTTATGTCCTCATTTTATTTAATTTTACTATACTTTTGTATTACTTTTGTTGTATTTTTATTCTAATAATCCAAATTTATTTTCAATTTTAATTCTACCCGTTGTCTCCTATGGTTCACCAAGCCTACTAATTGTAACATTCTTGTTTCTAATCCAACTACTGTTGTTATCATCTACAAATGTTCTAACATGAATATTTAGTTTTTAAATGCCTACACAACTATAAGTACATATATTCACAAAAAAACAAACTACATTATAATATGTATTTTCACAAAAAAAAAACAAAGTACAACATTATGTACACTACGATACATCAAGTGTCATATATGGAAGTTGAGCTACAAATACACATCGTATGAAAGATTGGCATATAACAACATTAACAAAAGACGGTTTGGCTAATTACGGGCTAATAATATTGATAAAAATATAGTTGCACGGGCACAAAAATTACCTCTTTTTGAAGCTCACAAGGTGATCTACAACTTTCGTAATTGCAAAATCTGCTGATTTGAAATGAAAATAACTCAAAATCTTGTGTTTCGACTTCTTATTTTACTCCCTTCACTCCCTCTCTCGCTGTCTTCGCTCCAACTGCAAACGATGCTCTGTTTTGCTATGAAACCGTATGCATCTGCTCACCGAGTGACCTTCAAGCTATTTTATTGCGCAGACTCATCAGACATACCAAACATTCGCGGGCGGGCGGGGGCATATGATCTGTAATAGACGCGTGTGCGAGCGGCATAAAAAAACGCAGGCGCAAGCGCTTTCGGCGGATGGATTGGACAGAAGGCAGAAGTGCGGTCGGGAATCTCTCAGTGAAATCGTGCGCTCGGGCAGTATTTCTCCTATCAGATCACGCGCTCGTAGACCGCACCACATCGTGCTACAGTACTAAACAGTGCTAGCCGGAGCAAAAATAGAATATTTGCGGACAGCTTATTATATTTGCATTTTAAGGGCGTACAAATGTCCAAACTTCCGGATATATCTGACCGACTGACCTGTCGTTCACCATATCTGCTGCATAAAACAGTCAAAACACCCGTTGAGTGTTGTCCTGCAGGTACCTTTAATCTATCAAATATTATGTAGTGTCCATGACTTACTTGGTAGGTTAGATGTTAGAGTTTCGATATAAAATCTATATCAAAAGTTTGTTTTTTATTTAGTTATTTTATAGGTAGATTTATCTATATCCTATAAATATTAAAAACGTAAAGAGAAAAAATTATTTTAAAAATTATATATCCTCGTACGTACACACGTTCCTAGTGTTAGAATCTTAAATTAAGAGCAAGACTAATAATGCAGTCTTCAGCTGGCTGTATAGACATTTACAGCCCACTTATCACCCATTTATATAGTAGTTTACAGCCAACTGAAGGCTGTATGACCCACCCTTTTTTCTCACAAAGTTTCTTGGTTCTTGTGCTTCAGCTGGCTGTAAACTTACAGCCCACCTCTCTTCTCTCTTCTCTTCTCTCTCCTCTACCTCAGCATACAGTCTACTAAGGGCATGTACAATGGTATGAGCTAATTACTATCTCTAAGATAACTTCTCCAATGATATTAACTTTTAGCACATAGCTCATAACATGAATAGTCCCACATGACATCCTCATATAATCTTGGAATATGTGTATGAGACTAGGGGCATGTTTGGTTGGTGCCACAGAAAGTGTGGCTAACAAAATCGAAGCCACACTTGTGGCAAAGTTTGGCAAGAAACTGAGTCTATGACGTGTGAGACCGGGTGCTAAGAAAGTGTGGCATGTCACAGTTACGTCAGTGAACCAAACAGCTACATAAAAACTGTGGCATGTCTAACTTGTGGCTAGGCAATTTCTGGTCATGAACCAAACATGCCCTAGCTCTTGATCAAGAGCTAGCTTTTCTCTCTTCTATTAAAATATGAAATAATATGTTTAGAGTTAGCTCATAAGTCACCATTGGACATGCCCTAACAGTCTCTTATTATACTTGCTCTTAACTAGTAACGCAGCACAGACGAGATCCCACGGGAAGAAAAGTCGTCACCGCGTCTACCTCGCGTAGCGCTCTCGAGGCAAGCGTCGGCATCGGTCCATCGTGCGCGCGTCGTCTCCGTCCTCGGCCCACGTGCGACAGAAGCCGGGGCATCGTCCCGTAGTCTTCGCGTATCGTCCCGAGGCAGCGGAGACTTCGGTCTTTTTTATTTCCTTGTCCGACGCACGGCACGAGAAAGCAGCAGTCTGCAGGCTCGTCTCGTTCTGACGCGGATACGCATGTATCTTACACTTTTCGATGAAATATATTATTAAATTAGAAAAAAAATTGTTGAGCCGTATCATCCTAAGTAAAATAAATTTTAACTTCAGAACTGATAACTATCTAATGCTAGTATTTTAATTATTTTAATATTTATGTGTGAGAAGATTTTGGGACCCAAAAAGAACCAACTCGATTATTGTTTTCTCGGTTTGCTTTGCATCAAGCTAACAACTTTTGGCTTTTACTACAGTATCTAACTTTCAAACGAAGTATTTTCTCAAAACGGAATCTACAAGTTAAACGATGTACACATTAAAAACTCAACATATATACCATCTAAAATTACAAACTGTAAACAGCGAAAATTCAAATGCAGCCAAATGCGAGAGGACAAATGAATGCAGGATTTAACTATGGTTTACATGCATGGGCAACACTTGGAGGGTCCCACCTTGTCCCACACGTGCAAGGTGCACAGCTAGCTCAAGGATTTGCATACAGCATTGGCCGTGTCCAGTCAAAGACATAAATGCCATTAATGCGACGAGTTTAGAGCCGTGTGTTATTTTGTTGAGTCCGGGTTGTGTGTCCTTTTCCCCGGCCGAATAAGTTTAGTTGGACTTTGCGTGCGGACGTGCTAAATAGCTGCACCTCTTTTTGTAAGGGATCACAGAAAATAAATTTATTATTTTTTCAGAGAGTTATATATTTGTTCTTCCTTGAATTTGACATATAATTACAATCTAAAGGAAAATCGAACGTTATTCCCTATCGTTCTTGTGTTTCCTTGTAATTGGGCGGAGCGACGACACGTCTACTTAGTGGTCGGGTAGACGGGATCACGAGCGTGTGGTAGAATGAATTCTTTTGTTGCAAGTTACTGTTCTAACAGTGGTTGGTGCCATCGATTCATCAGGTTACACGGATCCAAATTATCTCCATCGATCCTAAGCCATAAAGATCAGACAATCCTCCGCATTATCTTCGTATTAGAGCGCGGTTGACACGATATGATCAATTTACCCATATTTATATTTATTTTTTCCTATACACAAAAGGCCAAAAAAAATTAAACCCAAAATTTAAACCCTACTTTTTGCATCTATTATTTTTTCGTGAGTTTTGTTAAGTTTTCATCCATTAAAATTTTGTTATGTGCTGATCGTCGTGTTCCTTTGCGTTGCTTGATTCAACAGAGAATTACGATTTCCAACTCTTCGAATTTGGCCTCACTACGGAGGATATGCAATTCTTTCAAAAGGCACATCCATCCTAGAAAGACGGACATCCATAACAAACTGTACATATGGAAGAAGCACTGATGGGTCCATCTTCTGCTGTATGGACGAGTGCGTCCACAACCTAGAGCATGGGTGCAAAAAGAATAAGCGGTACTTCATCAGGAGTCTGGAACGATTCTGACAAAAAATTCAAAACCGATGATGATGGAAATTTCTAGTAACGAATTATCTGCAAAATCTTCAGATGGGACAGATCACTTTCCACGGCACACTGTAAACTGCAAAAGAAGGCAAGGAATACAAATGCGCCAGACGCAGCTGCAGTATAACCCCGACTGATTGGTACGTACTTGGGAGTAACACTCAGAGGTAGCTTGGGAATCCCTTTAACAGGCCAGCTGTGCTGGCACGACCCGTTAAGGCCTAACCGTGCTCGCGCTGGCACGACACTGTCGTGGACCGTGTATGGGCTCGAACTTTGGGTTGTGGGCCAATACGGTACGATCAATTTAGGGTGTGTTTGGTTGGAGGGATGAGGTGGGATGGGATGGGATAGGCATGGGATGAGATAGTTCCACAAAGAAAGTGGAACCAAATGGTCCAGCATCTAAGAAGAATATTCTCTAAATTTGCATAGACTCATCCCACTTTGGACCATTCCATCCCACCCCATCCCTCCAATCAAACACATCCTTATTTGCTATGCCTAAACTGGTTATGTCTAGATTGGACCTATACCATATCGGTTTGGCTCGGCCCACTGGACAACACTGCAGACAAACAGCAGCAGCCGGCCAATGCCAGGACACGACACAAAAAAGGGCATGCAGCCCGAGGGGAGAGATTAGAAAAGTAAATTTTATGTTTCCTTGCACAGCAGACAGATAAAAAGGAGGATGGCTAAGAGCAAGGCTAATAATACAGCCAGCAAGCGGGCTGTAAGGTTTTTTGGAGCCTTCTCCTAGCCCACCCATATAGTAGTTAGCTCTTCATCATTAATACATGGCCCACCTGTCTCTCTCACAAAATTTCTTGGTTCTTGTGTCCAAGCCGGCTGTAAGCTTGCAGCCCGCTCATCCTCTCTCTCCTCCCTTCTCTCCTACACGTCAGCATTTAGCCAGCTTACAGCCGATTATTATACTTGCTCTTGCGCGCGTTCACCAGCTCGACGCTTGAATGAAGGTGTGATCCATGGGTGATGGTAAAAGAAATAGCAGTATTTCACTGCCCTAGTGGTTACTGAAGATGCATGATCCGCTAGACGTTAGAGATATCGCGTAACTAAGTCTAGTTTAGAGGGAAATGTAGGACCGAAATGGCAACAGAGGGGGGGTGAATGGTGCCTTCTAAAAACTCCCCAAGTACTCACACGACAAATCGGGCGAAAGAACTAGCTTCTTCGATCGAACACACGTGGTCGTAAGCCAACTGATGGTCGAACACCACGTGGTCGAACACTTGCCTGAGCCGACAAAAGAAATCAGCGTTGATAATCGAGAGGATGAACCAAGAACAGAAGGACTCGAGGCGCACAATCATCCAGGTAAAGTGAACTTCTCTAATTCGACTCCTGCTCTCGGGAATGAATCGGCCAAGTGGCCTTGAGACGATTCCCGCCTGAGCTAATCAAAGCACACAAGGACAAAGCGGACTCACGAAGAAGAGAGGAGAGAAAAGGATAGCAAGAAGTCCAAGTTCTCAAAACAGATCGCAAACAAGTCAATCACAACATCTCAAGACGATGAGAAAACAAATAGAGGAAGAGAGATGAATGATTGATAATGGAGGTTTCTCTGACCACTCCAGCTGGGAGATACATGAGCACACTTGCTCCATCCCGAGAACCCACATACTCACAAATAACAAAGGAAGAACAGAGCAACTCGGGGATCAGAATCTCACTAGTACCCGAGCTCTACCCTCTCTATTTATAGCCACACACTCACACACCAAAGAGGGGGAACCCGCAAACCCTCACCTAACACCGGGTTTTCAACTCACTTTACCCACTAGCGAGAACGAGCTCCAGTGCTTTACCCGTTACACCCAACGGCTCCACTGCTTTGCCCGTTAGCGCCAACAACTCCTGTGCATTGGCAGAGACACAGCTTCCCTTTGCAGCTTTCCGCATTTCTCCAAAATGCCACTCCACTGCCTTCCCGGAAGCTTCCTCCTGCCTTGTCGTCCAAGCTTGCAACCACCTCGCAAGACTAGGTCTCCTTCGGCTTCCCCTGGTCGTTCTGGACCTCGACATCCCCCATGTCTAGTCCCGACCACTCCAAGCCTCATCAAGACTTGTCTCCAAGGTCCTGCAAACATTACAGACAAGCAAACCATTACATAGCACCGCACAACACAATGTGTCTGACATCTGCATAAAAGGAACTCAAAACATGCTTCACAAGGTCGTACATTCACTACGATCGGTCAAAAATACTTAAACATTAATTCTCAAGACCTACGATCGTTACCATAGACCATACGACCACCCCAGTGGTCCTTACGACCGCCTTAAAGCTAGCTACGACCATCACAAGTTTCAGTTCCAACTTACCCGACCAAGTTGTACCAACTTATGACTGGTCGAAACCATAGATCAAGACTTTCTTAAGTCCTACGACCACATCTCAAGATGATACGACTATCTCAGAAGTCCATACGACCGATTCCCAGAGACTATGACCAAAACCAGAGATTCCATCGTGGTCGAACCACTTTCCGACCACGTTCATCGCTTTCCACCGTGGTCGAAACCCTTCTCGATCACGCATTCGACTTGGATCATCGTGGTGAAACCCTTCCAACAACGCTTGAACACTTCCGACCGCATCGCCACTTGCGACCACGCCCAAGCTCGCTCGACCGCATCCGACCGAAGCTACGACCATGTTCGCCATAACGTGGTCGAAACCCGCTTCGTTCTTAGGAAGAGAAATCTGCGACAACGTGGTCGTATGATCGCTTTCGACCACCGACTACGCCTTACGATCGCGTTCTCGTCGGTGTGGTCGTGGCGCGCCGACCACGACCAAACGTGGTCGTACTAGGCTTCGACCACGCCAACGTGGTCGAATAGATTTTCGACCACGGCAAAACCGATCGTAGACTTCCTCGTGACCTACGACCAAGGTCGAGTGGTCGTAAATGCCATGTGGTCGTCTGACCTTCCGACCACGGCGGAAAAAGTAAAACATTGTTTTCCGACTTTATTCGCGATAGAGTGGTCGTAAACAACCCGGCCGCTCTCGATTGACGACAATAAGTTCATAACCTGCCCGACAAAGCTTCCGACCACAACCAATGTGGTCGTAAGAGCCTCGACCACGATCGAAGCTACGACTTTGCATGTAAGGCGATTCCGATCACTTCTAAGGCTATGACTTGGCAGAAGTGCCCAACCCAAACTAAACTTTCTAAAACAAGAGTCAATTACTCATCACAAACATGTGGTCACCTCCACATGGACTCTCAATCTCCCTTGATGAGTATATTGACAAACCCGAAAAAACATGAAGATGAGTTTGAGTTTTAAGAAACCAACATGGTCCAAAGAAAGAGAATGGAGCTAATGACCATGTCGATGTAAGGAACACTAGAGCAACAATCGAAAGAGCAAATTGTTCTCCAAAGCTCTAAAAAGATCCCGACTAGCTTTTTCTACCACTATTCTCCCCTTTTTGGCAATAAACACATCAAGGAGAGAATATGACATGTCGAGAATGAATATGGTGAAGCTTGTTTATTTAACCATTTAGAGCCATGAGAATTATCCATATTGACCATAATGGAATACACCAAGCCATAACTCAATAAAACACTATCTAGATCATGACAAAGATATGTATAAGCCAGCTAGAGCACATAGATAACAATCTGAAATGTAATGCATTTTGTGAGCAAGTCACGCCATCAATGAGTAAAGTCTAGCTAGAGACATCCAAGGATGATGCATGCCATGTCAATAAGCTAAGCGGAACAAAGAAGCTAACATTGAGTCCAAATAGAGTGCTATAAGCTCAAGATTGAAACATTGGTTAAAGTACGTGGTTCTGATTGTAGATTAAGCAAATTGAGCACATTAAACATTGTCTTTGAAAGCATATGGTTGTTTTCAACCCAATTTTTGTTTATGTGCTAGATCTCAAGCCTTATGCGACTACTCCAAGCAATAAGCTTAAGAAGATAGTCTGGGTCATCCAAAACTCCCCCTGAGTTCATGCTTAGTGCAATGGCAAGCTGTCTCATGAGAAAGAATTGGTGAAATCAGTTTTTCGCACAAAGAGATCTTTTGCTTTGTAAACATGTTGTACTACCTCATGCTACAACAAGAGACTAAAATAGCTCAATCTAAGGCTCAATAAAAGATTCAACGCTCACCTAAGCCTAGTTGACATGGCATGAATCATAAAGAGATAGCTCCAAAAGACTAAACTCAAATGCTAGCATGACAAGTTTTACTTCAAGTTTGGCAATTTTAATTAACTTATCATGGTAAAAGCTAGTCCGCACATATGAAGTCATGATCAATCTAGCATATACAAAGACAAGACATGGCAAGGTGTAAAGCATTGAAGCATGTCATAACAGATAATAATCAAGGCTCAATGCGTAATGATTATAATGCTAGAATGCTGAAAATGCAAGAAAGTCCAGCTCCCCTCAACATTAGATGCAACTTTTAGTTCAAGTTGAGTTATGTCAAAATTAAGCTTCGTAAGCTCCCAAATGAACTCCCACCGAACCAAAGCAATAAAAACGAGAAGTCAAAAGAAAACCAAACAGCAAATTCTTAAAGCATAGAAAAGATATAGAAGCAACTATGGCTTAAACCGACTCTCATCTACCCCATATGACTCAGGACAATCGGCTAACAAGAAATCACACACTAGAGAGCAAACACGCACTGCTGTCCGAGGGTGGCCCAACCTCGCTAGAACCTACAAGAAGTGAGTGAGCTCGACCTAGTGAGATAAGAAGCGCTAATCCCGAAGCACAAGATAAGAGTTAGAAGTCTAAGCATCTCGGCAAGAGAAGCACTCTATCCTATGCTTGGAAGGACTAAAACCAAATGCACCCCGAGTGCAATGCAACGTAAATGAGACAAGCATAAACAATAGTAAAGCAAGAAAGCCCAAAGCTCCCCTCACTACAATCCGTAAGGACACACCACCCCAAGCTCTCCCGCAGAGTGAAAACCTCGAGCTATCCAAAGGCTTGGTGAAGATGTCACCAACCGGTGGTCACTTCCACAAACCGAGCACTATATCGCCCTTCTCTACATGGTCTCTAAGGAAGTGAAAACGGATATCGATGTGCTTGGTCCGAGAGTGTTGCACTGGTTCTTAGCAATGTTAATCGCAGAAGTGTTATCACAAAAGAGTGGAACACTGCCGATAACTAACCCAAAGTCCCGCAGGTCGAAGCCATCCAGAGTACTCGATCGCAGCAATGGCTGTAGCAACATACTCGCCTCTGCGGTGATCGCGCAATCTGGGATCGCTTCTCAAGACCAGAAACGAGAGAAGTGCCAATGAATTGGCAGTGCCGAAGTGCTCTTCCTATCTATCCTACAACCAGCCAAGTCTCGCATCCGAGAAAGCTCTCAAGGAAAGACAGATGATGAAGAGTACCGATACCATAGTCAATGGTAGCTCGCAGTACCGAAGATGCGCTTCACCGCTGGCGGTGAGAAACGCGAGAGAAGCTCGAACGAGCGCACGCACACACCGAGAAGTGTATGTCCGGTCTCGAGGCGTTGAGGTAAAGAAGGGAGCCGATCATACTTCGTATTCTTTCGATCAATCGCTCGCCATCCTCATCCGGGTCAAGATAGGCCGAGAAGCCATCGAGTTGACACCGCTTCCCATCACTCATATCGGTTGTCTCGTAAGGTCACGAGTGTACTTGCCCGATGTAGAAAAGTACCCCCGAGACCGCTTGATTTGGAAGCCAAGGAAGAAAGTCAACTCACCCATCATGCTCATCTCAAACTCGGTGCTCATGACATCCGAGAACCGAGAAACCAGAGCATGGGAAGAGCCGCCAAAGATGATGTCATCGACATAGATTTGGACGAGCGAAGGTCATTGCCATGACGGCGGATGAACAAGGTCTTGTCTACTTTACCCATGTCAAACCCATGACTCAACAAGTAGGACTTAAACCTCTCATACCAAGCTCGGGGCCTCTTAAGTCCATACAACGCTTGGAAAGCTTGAAGACATGGTGTGGGTATTTGGGGTTCTCAAAACTGGAGGTCAGTCGACGTAAACTTCTTCCTCAATGACTCCATTAAGGAAGGCACTCTTGACGTCCATCTGGTAGAGCTTGAAACCCTTAGAAGCCGCAAAGGCAAGCAGATTCTAATGGCCTCAAGTCGAGCTACAGGGGCAAAGGTCTCCTCAAGTCTAGACCTCAACCTCAGGAAAACCCCGAGCTACCAGTCTAGCCTTGTTTCAATAACCACTCCATCCTCGCTCTGCTTATTCTTGAACACCCACTTAGTCCCAATAATATTGTGACTCGCGGGGCTCGACAAGCGACCAAACCTTGTTTCTCTCAAAATTTTCTAGCTCCTCGGGCATGGCATTAACCCAAGACTCATCGGAAGAGCATGAGAAACATCTTTGGGCTCAAAGGAGGCAATGAAAGCGAATGGAGACAGAATTGAGATAAGCGATTTTGAGCGGGTAACACGCTCGAACAGTCTCCAATCATCCGCCGTAAGGATGCCTTTTCGGATATGTCCGGGAGGTCCTGGATGAGATGAAGAAGTGGCCTCTAGTGGCCTCTACCTGGGTGATGGAGTGCGGTGCGGCACCTCAAGGTAGGAATCAGAGCCACTAGCTAAAGAACCGAGAGGCCTAGTCCCTGAGGCCTCGTCAAAGGTCAAGGCATGGACTCGCAGCCTGCGATCACCCATCACAAGGAGGTGCGGTGGAAGAGAGGCGGCACTCAACTCATAGGGCGTTGTGGATATTTGGATATGGCACGGATCGGTTGTAGACAACCGTCATCTCCATCGGGGCCTCGTCGTCTCTCACTTGAACTCCGATGGTCTCGAGCTCAACGAAAGCTCTAAATGAACTCATCCTTCGAGATATCGAGAAGTCATCGACCTAGTCCTCGAGCCGGTCCCACCGGCCTGCATCGGTCAAATGCTTGTCACTTCACGGAGCGCAAAACAAGATCTCTACCATTTTGCTAGACTCTCCTATGCGAGTCGATCGCGGGACTCGAAGCACCAAACACCGAGAGGATCACTATAAGCACGAAAGATCCTCCCATAACGCCCGAAGAGTCAAGAATTTTGCGCAGTCAACCTAGAAAGATCCCATCACAAGAACGTGACTCGAACTTATCTAGGTTCTCGGTCATGTGTCGTGACTCTACAAGCCAAACCTAAAGCACTTGCAACCAAACACACGAAAATGAGAGACTAACCTCTATCTACCCTACGCTCTCTGTCACCCGAAAGCGGATGGTCTACGAGTAGACCTCGAATCGCTGGCGGGTCCGGTTACTCTGAGCAAGCGAGTGAACGCACCGCAACAAGTGAACACGTCGCGTAGTTGTCTCGGCGGGGAAACGAGAATACCCTCGGCGGCGGAAGTCACGACCAAGAACAAAGATGAGGACGAAAACCGTAAGACTCGGAAAACCAAGTCCTCGATGCTGCCCAAACCCATCACCAAACAACCCTAGACCTCGTGTTGGTCTTAGGTGAACTCAAGGTGCAGGTGACCACGAATACGCCAAGAGCTGCAACACGGTCTCTCGCGCGATCCTCGTGCGCTGAAGCATCGGTCGATCAGTGTCCATCCTTCGGCGTAAGGTGCAATGATACTTCGCCTTCCGAGAGGCGGAAGCGAGTGGAATCACCTTGGTGTCGATATCCCTTGGACAAAGCCCGCTGATTTGAATTTGACTTCATCGGTTTGGGCTCAACCTCGATCGCACCTCCTACGATGGGTGCGAGAATAGCAGTGGATGCTTCCTAATGTCCTCATAGAAATCATATCCTAGACCTTGATTGAACTTGCAAATCTTGGACTGGTCTAGAATAAGATTCAGCTTCTTCTTGCCATTTAATCTCTCGAGTGTTCATAAGATACCGACACTCCCGAAAGAGAGAGGTGCAAGAGGAGCAGGAGAAGAGGGAACAGCAAGGGTAAGGGAGCAAGAAGAACCAGCAAGAGAGGAAAGAATGGCTTGTGCACGCACACCAAGACCGAGGGGGCAGTCCTACTACTAGCCGGTTGGTTTACGTCGCTAAGCGTCTCCACCTTACCTCGGGCTTCTCCGCCGATCACTTCTAAGGCTATGACTTGGCAGGAAGTGCCCAACCCAAACTAAACTTTCTAAAACAAGAGTCAATTACTCATCACAAACATGTGGTCACCTCCACATGGACTCTCAGGAAATTTGTTAGAAAATAGTCAAGATTTATCAAAAGTTACGTAGTGTTCATGACTTACAACAAGTTAGATATAAATCCGCATCAAAATAATTTGTTTTCTTATTTATTTATTTTATAGATAGATCGGCTACAGTTATGCTCAGTTGAGCTTTTTTTGTCTTTTGCTTTTTCGCTGTAGTTAGTTTATTTTACACTGTAACAGTCGATAGTTTTTTAGCGTAATTAAATTTAAAAAAAATAAAAAATAAAAATAGATCATCCCGTTAGGACAATGAAAAAAAGAAAAAAAAGCAAAAAAACTAAAAAATTCAAAAAAGATGAAATTAACGAATAGTGTATTAGAAGTCACAAAGTAGAAGTTGAAACCAAAACAAGCTAGATTTATAAGTAGTAGAGAAATACATTAAAAAAAATTGCCTTCAAAATTGCTGTATCCTCTTTCTACGGTTGAAATCATCACAGTTGTCTCACGGACTCTAGATTGTTCACTTTCCTCTTTGCCAACTTACCATCCAACTTGAACATGCTGTGCTCCTCTGAATAACACACCCCTTACATACTTGCAATGCCGGCCTCGGCGTCACCCGTCAGCGGCAATGGCGGATCGTCGGCGTCGTCGTCCTCCATCACCGCGGTCACGACCACCGGGTACCACCTGCTCAAGATCGACGGGTATTCGCTGACCAAGGTGGTCCCCCACCCTGGCCACATCAAATCCTCCACTTTCCATGTAGCAGCCAGCAGGCTACAAGCCTACAACTCGCACATCAAGTACTACCCCAACGGCAGCGGCCGTCGGGATGGCGTCATTCTGGGGACTCCCCAGGAGTACGTCTCCCTGCACCTCGTCCTCGACGATGCTGTCAGCTCAGCCGTGAAGGGGCAGTTCAAGTTCAGTCTACTCGACCACGCCGGCGAGCCGGTGCCGGCCACCACCCGCACCATCCCGATGCACATTCTCGGGGTCCCGATGCACATTCTCGGGGTCGCGGCCCAGAGGCCCCAGACGGGCTGGTGCTGCTGGAACTTCATCAAGAGGGAGGCCCTGGAGCAGCCGCAGTTTCTCAGGAACGACTGCTTCACCGTCCGGTGCGACATCGCAGTCGTCAACGGGTTCCGCACGGTGGAGGCCCTGGCTAAAGCTCCGTTCGTGGTGGTGCCGCCGTCCGACCTGCACCGGCACCTCGGGGAGATGCTTTTGAGCGAGGAAGGCGGGGACGTGACATTCCAGGTTGGTGGGGAGACGTTCAAGGCGCACAGGTACGTGCTCGCTGCCCGGTCGTCGGTCTTCAAGGCGAAGCTCCTCGGGTCCATGAAGGAGAGTTCCAGCAAGGACAACATCGTACACATCGAGGACATGGAAGCACAGGTATTCAAGGCTGTGCTACATTTCATGTACACTGACTTGCTTTCAGAGATGGACGGGCAAGAAGAAGCTGCCATGTGCCAGCATTTGCTTGAAGCGGCCGACAGGTTTAACCTTGAGAGGCTGAAGTTGATGTGTGAAGGTAAGTTATGCGAGCACATTGACGCAAGCTCGGTGGCGACTACCCTGGTGCTGGCCAAGCAGCACAACTGCCATGGGCTCAAGAAGGCATGCCTGGAGTTCCTGAGATCTCCTGCCAATCTGAATGCGGCCATGGCAACCGATGGCTTCGAGCATCTGACTACCAGCTGCCCCGCTGTTCTGAAGGAGCTCATGTCCAAGCTTGGCGCAGAAGCATAGGTTATCAACGTCCGGTTTCAGTAACTGCATCTGTATGTTTCTAGAGTTGCAATTAAAGTCTGTTATCAAATAGCTAGCCCCTTGTATCATTATCATCAAGAGGTTGTGATGTACCTCTAAGTCTTTTTATCTTGTTTTATGGCTGCCATGTTACGGACTTATGCACGAATGGTGTGCGCTCATGGCCTGGATGCTTCTAGCTAGTTGTGTTCTTTTGTACTATGCCTGATTCCATGCAGATATTGCAAGGCACTCTGTTCAGTTTCAGAATTCCTGTACTTGTGAGGGAAGTGCCTAAAAATTGTCTGGAGAGAGCATGGTGGTTTTAGTGAAAATGATAACCGATTTAGTTTTGGTTGCTGATTACTGATTGATACTATAGAGGATTGATGATAAATTTCATGCTGGCGAAGTTCGAAGTGGTGATATAAAAGTTGTTAGGAAGTAATTAAGATTTGTCAAAGTTTAGCCAAAGTTTATGTAGTGTCTATGTCTTCTACGGTAAGTTAGACCATAGAGTTTAGATTAAATTTGTATCAAATAGGTTATTTACTTATTTACTTATTTTATAGATAGTTCTATATGTATATTATAAATTATAGATAAATACAGAGAAAATTGTTCTTAAAAATTTATGTGTTCTCTCATGTACGATCTTAGAGTTGAAACCAAGTCATATAAGAGGGTCTAAGGTGGTGTTTCAAAGGACTTATAAGTTTAGTCTATTGACTTTTTTAGCTGAAGCTGTATTGTCGATGTTGTTATATTTTTATGTAATTAAAATTTAAAAATAAAAGGTTATATCATCAAGATAATACAAAGAAATAAGAAGGAAAAAACTCAAAAATAAAATAAAATAAAATCGAAGGCGTAAAACCGATCTCCGGCGGAACGCACGAAAAAAATAAATCAAAGATGTGTCCCAAAGCCATCGCGCATTATCCCGAGGCGCCAGAGAAAGCAGCAGTTCGCAAAAGAGAGAGCGCTAGCTCCCGAGGCAGCGCACGTCGTCCCGAGAAAGCAAGCAGTAGGCCACAGCATGCCTAGAGTCCCTTGGTCAAAAGGCATCGAACAGCCTTCGATCCAATCTGTTCAAGGGGCACGACACAAAAAAAGGCCGAAGCAGTTTTTGTCTTTTCTTCGGTTTCATTAGGGCTGTGTATTTTTTCATCGAACCGAAAAAACCGAGTCGGAAAAACTAAACCGTACTGGTCAACTCGGTTTGACCGGTATTCGCTATTCGGTTTGATATCTGAAAAATTGGCATCTCATCTATTCGGTATTTCCGGTATAAACCGAGTGCAAACTGAAAAAACCGAGTCTATCGAGTCTTCGCCAATCCCGCTTCGTATGTTGTTCAGACTTCAACCCAACTCCGACTCGGCCCAGACCCACCAATTGACGCACACGGCACATACAACCATACATGCGCACACCGTTCACCGACACCGCAGTTGCCACTCACCAAATCTGTTCCTCTTGACGTCTCGTCTTCAACCCTAGCCCTAGGCGCTCGGCGCTCCGAGCCTCCGACCTCCGGTGCTCCTCCAGTCCCAGGCTCGGCCGGAGGCCGCTCAGGCTCCGGTGCTCCGCCTCCTTCGGTGCTCTGAGACTCTAGTCCGAATCCCAGCCTCCCAGGTCCAGACGCTGGCCTCCTCGCAAGTCCCAACTCCCAAGACCCGTCGGGGCTCCCTCTCCCAAGACGCTGGCGCCAAGCCCTCACCGTGTGGAGCCACCGACATCACCGCCAACCACCAAGTCTTCTCCATTCACCACTAGATCTAAAATTCTAAATGCTCCAGTAGAGTAATCCGACCTCGGGTGCTCCCCCAGTCCTAGGCTCGGCCAGTGGCTGCTCGGGCTCCGGTGCTCCACCCCCGTCGGTGCTCCCAGACTCCAGTCCGAGTCCTAGCCTCCCAGGCCCGAACGCCGACCTCCTCCCAAGTCCCAACTTCCAAGACTCGTCGAGGCTCCCTCTCCCAAGACGCCGGCGCCAAGCCCTCACCAAGCCACCGACGGGTTTAACCTTGAGAGGCTGAAGTTGATGTGTGAAGGTAAGTTATGCGAGCACATTGACGCAAGCTCGGTGGCGACTACCCTGGTGCTGGCCAAGCAGCACAACTGCCATGGGCTCAAGAAGGCATGCCTGGAGTTCCTGAGATCTCCTGCCAATCTGAATGCGGCCATGGCAACCGATGGCTTCGAGCATCTGACTACCAGCTGCCCCGCTGTTCTGAAGGAGCTCATGTCCAAGCTTGGCGCAGAAGCATAGGTTATCAACGTCCGGTTTCAGTAACTGCATCTGTATGTTTCTAGAGTTGCAATTAAAGTCTGTTATCAAATAGCTAGCCCCTTGTATCATTATCATCAAGAGGTTGTGATGTACCTCTAAGTCTTTTTATCTTGTTTTATGGCTGCCATGTTACGGACTTATGCACGAATGGTGTGCGCTCATGGCCTGGATGCTTCTAGCTAGTTGTGTTCTTTTGTACTATGCCTGATTCCATGCAGATATTGCAAGGCACTCTGTTCAGTTTCAGAATTCCTGTACTTGTGAGGGAAGTGCCTAAAAATTGTCTGGAGAGAGCATGGTGGTTTTAGTGAAAATGATAACCGATTTAGTTTTGGTTGCTGATTACTGATTGATACTATAGAGGATTGATGATAAATTTCATGCTGGCGAAGTTAGAAGTGGTGATATAAAAGTTGTTAGGAAGTAATTAGGATTTGTCAAAGTTTATGTAGTGTCTATGTCTTCCACGGTAAGTTAGACCATAGAGTTTAGATGTAAATTTGTATCAAATAGGTTTTTTTTACTTATTTAGTTATTTTATAAATAGATCTATACATATATTATAAATTATAGATAATACAGAGAAAATTGTTCTTAAAAATTTATGTGTTCTCTCTCATGTACGTGTCTAGAGTTGAAACCAACAAGTCATATAAAGAGGGTCTAAGGTGGTGTTTCAAAGGACTTATAAGGTTAGTCTATTGACTTTTTTTAACTGAAGCAGTTGAAGCTGTATTGTCGCTGTTGTTATATTTTTATATAATTAAATTTAAAAATAAAAGTTTATATCATCAAGATAATACAAAAAAAAATAAGAAGGAAAAAAACTCAAAAAAAAAAAACGAAGGCGTAAAACCGATCTCCGGCGGAACGCACGAAAACAAAAATCAAAGGCGTGTCCCAAAGCCATCACGCATTATCCCGAGGCGCCAGAGAAAGCAGCAGTTCGCAAAGAGGGAGCGCTAGCTCCGGAGGCCAAGGAGTAGGCCACAGCATGCCTTTGGTCCCTTGGTCAAAAGGCATCGAACAGCTTTCGATCCAATCTTTTTTTTATAAGGAAGAGCTTGTCTTCCCTTAACCATTGGCTCTAGTCAAGTCGCTAGAGATCAGGGTAATAACAAATTCGGGGACTTGGTTTATGAACACCGCTGAACCCGAGCGGACAGCGCTCGCCCCATGCTTAGCTAGGCAATCAGCCACTTTGTTGCATGATCTCGGACAAACCCGGATCACACAATGCTCAAACGACTCCGTAACAAACTTTCTGATCTGGCGAAATAAGCACCCATCCACACTCCTATCCATCTCTGTTGAGGTCAGGCCTTTCTGCAGAATTGTTGCATCCGTTTCAAGGATAATACGACTCATTCCCAGTTCCGCAACTCGGTATAGACTCAATAGCGCTGCCTGGGCTTCGGCTTGCAGAGGACTCGAGACTCTTTCTAGCTTCCCACAACCCCCCTCCAGGAATTCCCCATCCTTGTTACGAGCAACAAAGCCCCATCCACCTTCTTGTATACTGGCCCTGAAAGATGCATCCACATTGATCTTGTACATGTCCTCCGGTGGGGGCTCCCACTTCAAGGTGCTCTTTCCTCCCTTCGGGCCCTTTATTTTTTTGAGCTTGTCAAAGTCCTTCACATAGTAGTCGATTAGTGAAGCAATTTCTGGACCCGAGGCTCTTCTTTCTCCTGCACTGACCTTGTTTCTAGCTGACCACCATCGCCACAGCAAAACCCAGATCCGCACCTGGGTGTCTGCATCAAGGCTCCAGATGGCCTTCACTGTTTCCTTTGCCGTCCTACAAACAACAAGCTTGGATCGTACCTGCTCCAAATTCATCAAACGCCAACCCTCCTTTGCTCCTTTGCACTTCAGAAACAGGTGCCCACAGTCCTCATCGGCTCTATTGCACATCGGGCATAGAGTTTCACGCTTAAAGCCCCTTCGTGCTATATTCCTCCCAACTGGCAAACTATTATGTGCAAAGCGCCATGTAAACATCCTGACTTTATTTGGCACTTCAAGCCGCCATATCCTCTTCCAGTCGAAACTAGCATCATCTTCCTGATTTAGCCCAGACCCAGAGGCATCTCTTGCTTTTTCATGCTCCCTCTTTCTCACTGCCACCTTATAGGCTGACTTGACCGAGAACACCCCTTTTGGGTCAAATTGCCAAGCTGGCCAGTCATCACTATCTGCATCGGTTTGTAGGGCTAGAATGGATCTCGCATCCGACTCCCAGAAGATGTCATTCACCAAAGCCTCATCCCAGAAACCAGTAGCCGGGTTCATGAGCTCAGAAACCCGTGTCAAAACAGAGGCCCCTCTGGGGGTCGCAGTTCTGCGGGTCATTCCAACGGGGATCCAAGGGTCCGACCAAATATGAAGCGAGTTACCATTACCTACTCGCCAGACCACTCCCTCTTTAAGCAGAAGAGCTCCCTGCAGAATACTTCTCCAAGTATAAGAGATACCCTCTCTTGCAGTGCATTGCAGAATATTGCAATTTGGGAAATATTTGGCATTTAGAACTTGACTGCAAAGAGATTCCGGATTTGTTAGGATTCTCCACGCCTGACGAGCGAGCATGGCTAGGTTAAAAAGATGCAGATCACGAAAACCTAGGCCCCCCTCCTTCTTTGATAAGGTCAGCTTATCCCAGCTCAGCCAGTGAATTTTGTTTTCTTTATCATTCTGGTTCCACCACCACCTTCCTATCATGGAGTTTAGCTCATCACAAAGACCCTTCGTCAGATCAAAACACGACATGGCATATGTTGGAATTGCTTGGGCCACCGCCTTGATTAGTACCTCCTTCCCCGCCTTTGATAGAAGCTTCTCTTGCCACCCCTGTATCCGCCCCCACACCTTCCTTTTAATATACCCAAAGGCCGTCTTGCGAGATTTACCAATAGAAACGGGAAGCCCTAGGTACTTCTCATTTTTTGCTTCCTGAGAGATACAGAGTTCACTCCGAACTTGGTTTCTGTCTGTTTGGCTTGTGTTAGGACTGAACAGGACAGATGATTTATCTATATTTATCTCTTGACCTGATGCTCTCTCATACACATCTAGGATCCTCTGTAATTCTTCTGCATCCTCCTTTTGTGCCCGCATCAAGATAAGGGAGTCATCAGCAAAAAACAAGTGATTTATTCGTGGCGCCTCCCTACAAACTCTTATCCCCTCAATCTTTCCATCCTCCTCCGCTTTCTGAAGCATGGCCGACAAAGCCTCAGCACAACGAATGAAAAGGTAGGGACTCAGCGGATCACCTTGACGTAGCCCCCTTTGAGGAGTCACTCTGTTCGTGTAGTCATCATTCACTTTGATCCGGTAGGACACGGTAGTGACACACAGCATGATCCGCTCTACCCAGCTATCATGAAAACCCATCTTCTGCATCACTTGTTTCAAGAAGCCCCACTCGACCCGGTCATATGCCTTGCTCATATCAAGCTTTATGGCTGCAACTCCCCTTTTTCCACTCTTGCGCTGGTATAAATAGTGGGTGAACTCGTAGGCCAGCAGCACAGTGTCAGTGATCAAGCGGTTTGGATAAAGGCACTTTGTGAAGGTGAGATGATCTCCGGCACTTTCGATCCAATCTGTTCCAGGGGCACGGCACAAAAAAAGGCCGAGGCAGTTTTTGTCTTTTCTTCGGTTCCATAGGTCCAGGAGAACTCATTTCGATCGCCAGCAGAAGCAACATAGCCAACGACAGGAAAAGGCACGCAGCGGAGGAGAGAAGCACAGCCTAGCTAGGTTTAAATTGAGCACTCAAATAGACCTCTAGATTTTTTTTAAATTTTGGTATTCAAATGTCCATTTTTTTAAAAAGATAGCCTCTTACATAAATCTACTGTGCTCGGCAGAAACCTTCTTAGCTAGGGAAGCTCAGCAGGTGACCTGATGAGCTACAGTAGCTCACAACAGTGTAGTTACAGTAGCGCTACTGAGCTATTGTGGCTTGGCAACTCACCTGCCAAGCAAGCTCCCCTGGTTCGACAGGTGTGTACCAAGCACAGTAGTTCCATGTAGGAGGCAATTTTTGAAAAAAATAGATGTTTGGATGTCAAAATTGAAAAAAAGTGTGACTAAGGGTTATTTTAACATTGACTTCGCTCGGTTCTTCTTTTCCTCGGTCTGTTGTCTTTTATCGGCAACAGACAGCAGCAATAGCTTTTGCTTCCTCGATTCTAGTAGCAGGCAACAACGCATTAGAGCCAGAGGAGCATGCCGAAGTAGATGTCAAGGCATATATAATCTGAGACATCAACTCGACACTTCGACAGAGGTGTCGTCGATGGAGTGATGGCGAAAAATGATAGTAGTATTTCAATGCAATATCCGTTGCTCACATAGAGCAACTATGTTTTGTGGTCGTTGAAGACGCGTGTCAACCTGCAAGCACAAGGTGTGTGGGACGCCGTAGCGAAAGATGACATCAACGAACGGAGGGATCGAATGGCCTTTGCCGCCATCTATCAAAGCGTATCGAAGGATGTGCTCCTGACTTTTGCTGAGAAGGACTCTGCCAAGGATGCGTGAGAGATGCTTAAGATGTGCACATGGGTACAGATCGTGTCAAGAAGGTGAAGATCCAAACATTGAGGAGTGACTTTGAGGTGATTCGCATGAAAGAAACTGAATCAGTAGATGATTTCACCATGAAGCTGACGACGATCACCAAAAGCATCTGAGCGTTGGTTGAGCAAGTGGTGGAGACCATCATCGCCCATAAATTTGTCCAAGCTAGTCTAGCAAAATTCTTATCAATTGTAATGTCGATCGAGCAATTCAGTGACCTAAAGACCATGTCCGTTGAAGAGATGGTCGGTCGTCTTAAAGAATTTAAGGATAGGGTTCGAAGCTACAGTGACAAGGAGGAGCAGCAACATCTGTTGCTCACACACTTAGAGTGGATGGCACACATGAAGAACGGAGGAGGGGAATCTTCCTTCAATTCGAAAGGCCACGAAGGTATCAGAGATCCATAGTGGACAGGCTCGACTTGGCGACAGATCCATAGTGGAGATCAAGGAGAAGGGGTCAATCCTTCTCTAGTGTAAAAATAGAGAACAACATGTACTCTCTAAGTTATATTTCATACCAACCTTTCCAACATCATTAGCCTTGGGCAGCTTGCAGAAGATGGTTGCAGGGTGGTTTTGTACAATGCACGGCTGTGGGTCTATGAGTGTAGTGGAAGACCCCTCATGAACATAAAAAGATCCAATAGCTAGCTATATATGATTATACTGGAGACAAGAAACCAGTGTGTCTGACGGCCAGTTTGGAGGAGTCTGTATGGCGGTGGCACGCATGGCTAGGGCACGTGAACTTTCATGCCCTAAATTGGATAGTAAAGAAGGAAATGGTGCTAAGCTTGCTCATGATTGACTATCCAATGCAATTGTGTGAAGGTTGTTTGGTGGCCAAGCAAACCAGAAGTTAGTTCCTGTCATTGACACACCATCAAGCGGAGAAGTCACTGGAACTTATACACTTGGATTTATGTGGGTCCATAACTCCACATACACATGCTGGTAACAAATATTTCATACTCTTCATTGTGATTTTAGAAGATATATATGGGTGTATATGTTGAAATCCAATTATGAGTCTCTCAGCACATTTAAGATGTACAAAGCACTTGTTGAGAATGAGCGTGGGCTCAAGGTGAAAGTCCTTAAATGAGATCATGGAGGCGAGTTCCTATCACACGAATACGATGTGTTTTGCAATGCTGAAGGGATAGCACGGTACTTTATGGTACCATATTCACCACAATAGAACGATGTTGTGGAAGACGAGGAGTTTACTCAAGAGCAAGCATGTACCTACAGTAATGTCAAGAGAGGCAATATGACTTGTGGTATACCTTCTTAACTGTGTGTTAACCAAGGCCCTAGTTGGGGTTACGCTGTATGAAGCTTGGACAGGGAATATGCCACTCATCGAGCACTTGTGAGTGTTCTGGTGTGTTGTGCATGCTAAGGTGGTAAAGCCACACTCAAAGAAGCTCGACGACTGTAGTTGCAGAAGAGCTAGTGGTTTATCATAGGGCTGCATGAGAGTAGCATTGGTAGGAGGCAATGAAGAGCGAGCTTAAGGCCATTGACAAGGACAAGATCTTGTTACAAGTTGGGATGAGCGAGTGCGACCCAACAAGGTATCCCATGGAGCCAATGCTTAAGCTTGGGAAGGATGAAGACATAGTTCGAGTTAATGTGACCAAGTACAGAAGCATTCAGAAGTCTTCAGTACCTGATTCATACCCAACTGGACATTATGTATGTAGTTGGGATGGTGAGCCGATACATGGAGAGACCAACTCAGGCTCAGCTACACATGTAAGCCGTGAAACAAATCCTCAGGTATGTAAAGGAGACAACCAATTTTGGTTTGGTATATTCCAAAGGAGGAGGTACCGAGAAGATTGTAGGTTACAGAGATAGCAACTTGGTCATGATATGAATGACAGGAAAAGCACGAGTAGCATGCCATTCTACTTTAATGGGAACATAGTCATTTGGGCATCTCAAAAATAGAAAAGCATCACCCTGTCATCATGTGAAGCCGAGTTCATGGCTAGCACAATAGTAGCATGTTAAGACATATAGTTGCGAAGTGTGCTAAGTGAGATAATAGGAGAAGCCCTAAGTCTAGTCATTTTAGTGTGTGCGGAGAAGGGACTGATTGTTGTCAAGTATGTGTGTATAGGGGAGCAACATGCGGATATCCTCACGAAGGCACTTCCTCAAGTCAAGTTCAAAGAGATGCGTGATCTATCAGACATCAGAAATCTCACACAACCAAGCCTAGATTAGGGGAGAAATTGTTAGGAAATAATGAAACTTGCCAAAGTTTATGTAGTGTCCATGCCTTGCATAGCAAGTTAGATGATAGAGTTCAAATGCAAATCCACATCAAATAGTTTGTTTACATTTTTAGTTATTCTATAGATAGGTCTATGTATGTACTATAAATTGTGGAGAAATATAGAGAGAAAATTGCCCTCGAAAATTTATGTGTTCTTTCACTTGCGTTCCTAGGGTTGAAACTAACAAAGGTGAGCTCCAAATTGACTAATCATTCCCCACTACACTCAGTGATAAACCCTAGCTAGATTAGTAACATCAAGCGGCAATCAAGCCATGCCGAAGAGAGGGTGACATTGTTGGTGTCGTATGCATCGATGACATGGAAGCACAGGTGTTCAAGGCTTTGCTCTATTTCATGTACATTGACTCACTACCAGAGTTGAAAAGAAAAGAGGATGATGTCATGTCACAGCATCTGCTTGTCGTGGTGGACAGGTATGGCACAGAGAGGCTAAAGTTGGTCTATGAAGATAAGTATGGCATGGAGAGGCTAAAGTTGGTCTAGGCTGAGGCCATTGCTACCATTGTTTACCTTGTCAAGCTACAACCCTCCACTGCTCTTTAGGGTTCTACACCTATTGAGCATCTCTACGATAGGTCTCCTTAGTACAATCACTTTCGCGCCTTTGGTTGTGTTTGTTTTATTCTTCTTCCACCCCGTGAGTGCACGAAGCTGACTGCTCAGGCAGTTGAGTGTGTTTATCTTGGTGACAGTGCTGAGTACAAGGGTTACTACTGCTATAACCCTATTGCTCGTCTGATGCACATTTCATGCAATATCACCTTCAATGAGTCTCGATCTTACTATCCTCATGACACCATTTCCAGTCATGTTGTGGGAGAATCCCTGTGCCACCTCGGTCCCATGTCAACTCTGGCATGGTGGCACACACCAAGGGATCTACCTTAGGCAGAGTCCATGGATCAACCTCGGCAAAGTTAATGAGTCAACCTCGGCGGGAGTCTAGAGCCAACCCTGAAGGGAGTCTAGGGCCAACCTCGAAGAATGTCTGGGGCCAACCCTAGAGGGAGTATGTAACATCCTGAAAAATTCGAATTTGAAAATATAGCATTCTTAAAATATTTTGCAATATGTTCTGTTCAAATTTGGATTTTATGGTGATTTTCTGAATTTTGGTGGAGGATTCAAAAATTCAAGAAGACTTTGAAAAATAAAACTACTATGAATAATACCAAAATGAGAATATGTAGATAATAGAAAACTAAAGTTTTAAATACGAATTTGAAAAGACGATCCAGTATAAGGAGAGAGAAATTTTAGTTAAAATATAAAAATCTCATTTTGTAAATAATGGCATAAATAGCAATAAAAGTAAATAAATAAAATACAAACACATATACATAAATACATATATATATATATATATATATATATATATATATATATATATATATATATATATATATATATATATATATATGTATGTATGTATGTATGTATGTATGTATGTATGTATGTATGTAATATAAACAAATTGTGCAAAGAGGAGTTTAACGATACAGGAAATAATAATAAAAATGTATATATACAACAATACATATGCAGTTATGAAGGAAAAGGATACATATATATAAGAATTAATGTGCAAATAAATATATATAAATATATAAATAAAATAAATGTATATGTGCATACACAAAAATAGAAATATATATATACACACACTATATATATGTGTGTATATACTTGTATATACACATGTATATATATATATATATATATATATATATATATATATTAATATAAAATATATATATAAATATATAATAATGGGGATGAAGCCGGTGGCCGCGGCCCGGCCCAGCTCCACCCGCGCCCCTGCGCATATTTCCTTCTCTGCCGCTGGGCCCCGCTCCCAGCGCCTCCCCTCCTTTCCTCTCTTCCTCCCCCGAGCGCCTGCTCCTTCTCTGTCTCTTCCTCCTTTCTTCTCCCGTGGCGGAGCAACCTCCACGTCGCCCCACCTTTCTCCTCTTCTTCGCTTCGGTCAAAAGCCGTGGGACATGCGCCCCAGAATCTCGCTGCAGCGCCGCCCTGCCTCCCTCGCGCCGCACGCCACACGTCGCCTCCGCCCACTCCCTGCCGTCGCCGCGCGAATTCTGTCGGCTTCCGTCCCCGGGTGCCCATGCCTCGCACACTCCCGACCACCCCGCCTCATCTCTCTCTTCCTCCCACCACGGCGAATCGTCCCCAAAAGCTTTCATCTCTCCGGAATTTTCCTTTCCCCAATTCCCGGCCGCCGCCGCCAAATCCACCGCCACCTCCTCCCCGGGCACTCTTCCCTCGATTCCTTGGGATGGGAGTGACCTCTCACTACCACGAAGCTGCCCCAAGCGTCGCCCCTCTCGCCTACTCGCCGTAGCCCGCCGGCACCGAGAGCCTCCTCGCCGCCGCCCCAGGCTCATGCCGCCGGCCCGCCTTGAGCCCCCTCCGGCCCGGACCACCGCATGGTAAGCATCCCCACGCCCCCCTACCGCTCATGCGCCGGCCAAATTTCCCCTCCCTTCACCACGCTGCCGTCGCGCCATGACTACCCGTGGCCGGCCGCCGCACGACGTTGCCGCCCACTCACCGGCGCCGCTCCGACCGCCGCGCCACCTCCCAGGGCTCCCTCTCCCTTCCCAGGTCCCATTTTAGTGGTCGCCGACGTCTCCCCGGCCGCTTCCCGCCGGCGGCGCCGCCATCCCCTCTGTGTGCCCACCTCCTCTGTTTTGGCCGATGCTTTTTCCTGTGAAGTCCTCAGCCCCTTTGCGTTATTAGTTTTTCATTTCCACAGAGAGACAGGAAACACCGGTCGGACATTTGGTTAGCAGCGCGCGTGTTAAATCCCCTTTACCCTAAGTCCCGAGTTCGATCCCGAACCGCACCCATTTTCAGTCTCTTTTAATTTTTGATTTTTCCTCCACCCATTTTAACTAAGAAAATTTAAAGGAGATTTAGGAACAATTTAGGGGATGCAGAAAAATTTAATGAGGATGTAAAATAAGATACTCAGCATTTGATAACTGATTATACACTATATGAATAGCTAAATAGTTTGAATAGCTAAAATAGAAATAAAGTTAAGCGTAATTGTAACCAAAGCATAAATAAAATAATAATGGTACCATTAAATAAATCTTAATACTAGATTTCATAAATAACAATGGTGAGTATGAAATAACATGATATGGACTAATTCAAGTAAAAATAGGCTTAATGAAAACTGAGGCTACATAAAATGTCACTCTATAAAATGCTATACATTTAGACTCTAAAAATTAATTCGGTAAGCCAAAATGCCCTGAAAAGTAACGCTCGACAAAATGATACCTACTCATATGTCCACCCTAACTCATGGAACTTCCTTCATAAATAAAAAAATAATAAAAGAAACTGTTAATAAAAGATCGATTCATCATTCTCTACCACCGGCCTTGCCTCAAATCACCCATTAACTCATAATAAAACCAAAATTGAGTTTATTTGGATCTTTTGAGTTATTTGCTTTCATTTGGATTCAGTCGATTGTCGCGTAATTAGAAAATGGAAGTCATGAAGATTCAGTGGACCAGCGAGACTAAGCTCGAAGTAAAGACAGAGACCAGAAGTTCAAGAAAAAAACATTGTGCGAGCTCAAGACTACGGTAAACCGCGCCAGACGAGTCAATACTTTGATCATGTTGCACCTACATTTTCTGCAAATTACTTTTGTTTAAATTATCAAATTGCATGCTGTTAATTTATATGCAAATACATGATTAATTTAAGATTCTAGTTATATTCCATTGCGTACCTTGATTAATATCACACCCCCCTTTTGGAATATTTGAATTTGTGAACCTTGTCGCCCTAGCAAAAATTACAATAGTAACCTTTCGAAAATAAGTCCATAATTATATGTCATGCTTAGTATTGCTTAGTTACTCATGGGCGCGAGCGCCCAAGCATCACTCTTAATCCTGAGAAAAATTGGTTTGGGCAGTCATGATGGTAATGACTGGTGTATGTTGGATATGGTTATTTTAAAATCCCAAAAACCTCAAATTGCTTATTTATCTGGGCGGATGGTTCGGGGGTATGGTGCAGGGGTGCACGAGAGTGTGGTTTGTGGTAGAACCGTCCAGATACCACTAAGGACTGAATCTTGTCATGACCTCCTGTGTAAAACAGTACAACCACAAGTCTGTAAAATACAACTTGGCTAAGTAGATTTATCGAAATCCCCAGACTCATCTTACCGGTAGTGGATGGGGAGTGGATACGCGTGGGCAAGGGGGCCCTAAGGGACACCAGTGGAGGGTGAAGTTTTCCCAGTTGTTCTAAGCGTTGTGGGGAGTTGAGAAGTCCAGCTGCGTTAGTAACTATGGGGAAACATCCTGTGCATAGATGGGACCCATCGCAAGTGGGAGAAGCCCATAAAGTGAGATGAGAAAAGGGACTAGATACTTTGAAAAGTCACTGTGATGGTCTGCTCAACCACACTTCTAAGGAATCGTGTGGGGCAATGAGTTGATTGTCTCTTGTGGTGAAAGTGTACAAACTCTGCAGAGTCAAAACTATTCGAATAGCCGTGCCCACGGTCAAGGGCAGACATGGGAACTTAACCAGATATAGTTCTATTTCAAAATGCTTTATGGGTGGGATTGGAAAAGTGAAGGGTAGTGGAAAGCCCTGGTTTGAATTGTCCTGGGTGTCGTCCCAGTGGTAAGTTAAGCGGCTATAATGCTGAAAGATGCTATATGGTGCAGATACCATGTAACGGTGGATGGAATCTGGATCGCTATTATTATTGCATTCTCTACACATTATGTTTTCGTTCAAAACTGCTAGGTCTCAGGAAATTTTTATGTATCATATTTCAAAAGTAAAATATTTTCCCTTCATACAAAATAAAATGCCAGGAAGAATAAATAGAGTCGTGAGTAAAAGAAGATGGATGTTTGTGGTAAATACATATGAAGTTGTGGTGGATTCATGTCGATCATAAAAAGGAAACGATAGTGTGGATTTTGGGAGAAATAAGTTAGCAGAATCTAAATGAGTAGATAGGCTAGATAGATGATTTAAATAATTTTTTGGAGAATTATGGAGTGCAAAGGTAATTACTGGACTAATTTTTGGGAGATAGTGGCGATAATGGGATTAATAGGATTTGATCGATTACTAGATGAGTCAATTGAATTTTTGGGAATTTAGAGATATGATAATTGGAGTATAGATTGGATTAATGATATTCTTGGTGGATGTATACTAGTGAATCGTAAACTTGATCAATGATATTCTTGGTGGAGGTATACCAGTGGATTAGTTAGAGGTAAATAATGAAAAATAAGGTTGATTATTGTAAGAGCAAATTGTGGTTGTGGATCAATAGCAAAAGGAATGGGTTGTTAGGAATTTGGAATACAAAAGATATTGATGGATTGTATAATTGATGATATTCGCTGTTTGGAGTCTTAGACAGCAATCAATCTAGAAAAAGTATATTTGGTGGACTAAGTCGATTATAGTAGTCGCTAGGTGGAGTTTAGGCAGCAACAATAACACTATGGTTAAATAATAATAATAATGCTTCTAAAAAGCGATTTTTGCAAATAAAATAACCCGAGCCTCTCCTTTGATAAGCCATGCATACTATTTATTTGCATTCTGTGTATTGGCTCGCGGAGCACGGTGGTTTGTGCTCACACTCGCTTTCACAACAAATCCAGAATCAGGAATCAGATTGATACGCTTCAGCAACACTATTGGCAAAGAAGATGAAGATGTTGAGAGCTAGGTCGCGAACCTCCAGTTGGCTGCCTGTGGGCATGTCCTGAAGGTCCCACTTGCGTGCTTCGTTCTTCCGCTTAGGGGTGGCAAAATACCCGATACCCATTACCCGTGCCGAATTACGAACCCGAACCCGAAATACCCAACCCGAGGTACCCGATCCCAAATTGGATAGCGATTCGATTACCGAAATTAGTTTGGGTAGTTCGGTAATATCCCCTGCACCGAACTACCCGAACTACCCGTAATCATGTCACTTTATTAGTAATTTAGTATATGATTCTCTCTATTTGAACAATCGCACGTGATATATTATTCTATGCAAATTGCTGCTGAAATTTATGACTTTGCCTAATCGTGCCCATGTGTAAGTTTACTATTATAAATACGCTCCCGCATGATATGTACGTTGATATTCAGATCTGTAATCTATGAGCACTATCTACTGCTGCATTTTATTGATCCTAATCGCCCAGTGAATAGTGCATGATATGGAATCATCTAGAGCATTATCTACCGATTGTAAATAGTGCGGTGGAATCTAGAGGACTACGATTGTAAAATCTGAGTATGAAGCCAACCTCAGAGAGGGTCTGGGCCAACCATGGAGGGAGTCTGGAGCCAACCTCGGAGAGGGTCTGGGCCAACCATGGAGGGAGTCTGGAGCCAACCTCGGAGAGGGTCCAGGGCCAACCATGGACAAGGTCCAGGGTTGACCCTAGACGAGGTTCAGAACCAGCTGTAGACTGACCCCCAGGGTCTCTCGAACATGGCAGTGCTGTGTGGGGCAAAGGATGAAGATACCCTTAGGAGTAAGCTAGGTCTTGAGGGAAGACTTATAACTTCACTTGCCTCCCTCCCCACTTTATAAGTAGGACCCCTTATAAGAGGAGAGGGGAGGCCATTTGTAACCCTAGACACCCATATTGAATACACTTGGTTATTCGTGTGTGATTTTCGTTGAGTCCCTCCGCATCCTCGACAGTCCTCGAATATGACCGGGGGTGCTTACAAGTTTGCTGTCCTATCTTGTATCGATAGTAAGTCCAAACTCTCTTGCTAAGTCTATCTCCTTTTTGACTTTTCTCAATTCTCAGCTCTCTACTCCGTTGGTTTCACTTCCATCTCCTCCACCACCTCTGCTGGTTTCACCTTTGGCACCTTCCCTGTCAGGTCCCATTGCCTCCCCACCGGTGGGTTCCACCATCTCTTTTATTCAGGTCTCCCCCTTTCCATTCCACTACACTCGTCATCCTCGTGCTGATCCTTCTCTGCCAGCTCTCTCACTCTCTACCTATACTTCTCCCTCGTGGTTGAGTCCTGCTCCAGCATCTTCGAGGTACGCTCTTCGTGATCGGAGTGTGATTCCGCGTCCTGATCGCTATGGCTTTGCAGCTTCTGCTACTTCTCTTTCTGAGCCTATCTCTTATCGTGATGATGCATCTCATCCTAAGTGGTAGCTCGCTATGGCTGAGGAGATTGCTACTTTGGAATAAATTAGCACTTAGGACCTTGTTCCCCTTCCTGCTTTTGTTACTCCCATCACGTGCAAGTGGGTCTATAAGATCAGTACTCATTTCTGAAGGTACCATTGAGCGCTACAAGGTGTGTCTCATTTCATGTGGTTTGTAGCAGGAGTATGGGTGTGACTATGATGACACTTTTGCCTCTATTACTTATATGACCACTGCTTGCACTCTTATTGCTGTTGCCTCTATTTGACACTATACTATCTCATAGCTTGATGTTAATAACGCCTTTATTAATGGTAAGCTGTGAGAGAGGTCTACATGCTCTGCCTCCTGGGTATTTTGTCCCTGACAGTCAAGTTTGTTGCTTGCGTTGTTCTCTCTATGGGCTCAAACAAGCCCCTCATGCTTGATTTGAGAGTTTTACCTCTATTGTCACTGTGGCCATCTTCCGCACCAGTGATCATGACTATGCTCTCTTTGTTCACACCTCCTCTCATGGTCGAACACTTTTTATTCTCTATGTGGATGACATGTTTATCACTAGAGACGACCATCAGTATATTGACTTTGTGAAGACACATCTCAATGAGCAGTAATAGATATCTGATTTGGGTCCTCTTCACTATTTCCTTGGGATTGAGGTCATATCTATGTCTGATAGCTATTACCTCTCTCAACAGAAGTACATCCAGTATCTTCTTGATCGCGGTTGTCTCACCGATCAACGCATGGTGGACACTCCTATGGATTTTCACCTTCAGCTTCATCCTACTGATGGTATCGTCTCGAGGATCCTACTCGATCTCACCACCTTGTTGGGAGCTTGGTTTACCTTGGTGTCACTCATATTGACATCTCTCATATTGTTCACATTTTGAGTTAGTTCATTTATGCTCCTACTAAGCTCCACTACAGTCACCTCCTTCGTGTTCTGTGATATCTTAGTGGGACCATCACTCGACACCTTTTCTTCCCTCGCTCCAGCTCTGCTTTTTAAGTCTTCCTTGGCTCTACCTTGATTGCCTGAAAGACTAAGAAGCAGACTACAATTTCCTGTTCAAGTGTTGAGACTGACTTGAGGACTTTGGTGTCTATGATAGTTGAGATCATCTGGCTACGGTGGCTCTTTGAGGACTTTGGTGTTTTGGTTTCTATGCCGGCTTGTTATTATCAAACAACACTAGTGCGATTAGCATTGCTCGAGATCCAATAAAGCATGAGCTCACCAAACACATTGATGCTTCCTACATGTGGTCACAAGTGCAACAATAGGTTGTTACTTCTCAATATGTATCTTCAGAGCTTCAGTTAGCTAACTTCTTCATGAAGTGGCAGACTAGGGTACAATATAGCTTATATCTCTCCAAACTCACTGTTGTTGATCTACTATTGAGGCATCTAGGCCCTTAAAAATGATTTTGGTAATTAACGACGATAATATTTAAGGTACTAACATATTTATTAAGATAATTGAGAGGTTTAGTCCTAGTGTTTGATGATATCTTGGAAAAGGCACGCAAAGATGACTAAAGATTGATATAGATCAAGACCTGGCTCAAGGCAAAGGTATAATGTACCCTAAGGATATCTTTTATAGCTTTTACTGGTCTCGATGTTTGGTGAATAAAAGGACTATGTTGGTAGAACAGATGACGTACTATAAAGAGGGATCATGGTTAGTAGTTTGAAGTTAATCTTGTGCCACTTTGATCAAATATGGTTCATGCATGTATTTGGAATTTCATTTTGGAACCCTCTTTGATTTTCATTTGAAATCCAGTACAACCACAGTGTTATTAGTGGTAATACCGTTGCATCGATGCTACCAGCCTTTACATGCTGATACGTTATTTCTATAGAGGTGTTTTTGGTCTTTACCTGGAATAGTACTACTGTAGTTGTTAGCCGGTAGTACCGTAACGCAGTGTTCAAGTAGGTGCTTGGCGGGTGGCAAGCAGGGGCCTAGCGCCTAGGCTGCCTAGGCGGGGCCTAGGCGGCCGACTTTGGCATGGTGCGCTATGGGCGATATAAAGACATGTGATGTTTGGAGGAAGAATATTATTACCTGGAGTAACTTGTAATATTGTAAATTTGATAGATGATGATGGACATTTCATCACTTGACGTAAATGCTTCATGTAATTGTGAACCTGTACATTAAGAATTACGCAATACATAAGATTCTTTGTATATGGATAATACGATACATAAGTATAAAAGAAAGAAAGAAATAAGAAATGACTGCAAGACAATAAGACATAGTCACATAGTGATATAGATAAAATAAAAATATAAAACAAGTTCACAATCACATATAGTCATCGTTCACAACATCTCACGCATAGCAAATTTCTCACAAATGATAAGTCACAAGCAAGATAGCAAAATAGTTCTTAAAGAAACTTCAACAAGGTAGCAAGCATAGATCAATCTTCGTCCTCTTGACTGTAATCCTTTGTTGGAATCACTTCATCTTATTCAGATTCGAATCCAACATCCTTAAGTTCCTCATTCGCCTCCTCTTCCTCTTCCTCTTCACTTTCAGATTCAAAATCATCCTCGTGAAGTTCTCTCACTTTTGTGCTTCTACGAGGTTGTGTGGCTTCATTAACCCCACTTGCTTTTTCAATAAGTTTCCAAGAAAGACCCATCTTGAGAGACCATGTGGAGGTGTCCTCATATTTGTGATAAGTAATTGACTCGGTTTCTAGAAAGTTTGAGTTTGATTTGGTCGGTTCGCGCCGAGTCGATGCATGGCACGGTCCGGTTCAGTTGGACTTGGTCGATCGCGGTCAGGAGTGCTTAGGACGCTTGTTTTCCTTCTCGATCAGTCGATTTGAGTATTTCATGCGTGAGTACCTTTTTGTTAATGTTAATATTGTTTATACTATTTCATGCGGTGCTATGTGACAGTTTGCTTGTCTGTGTGACTACAGGACTTCGGAGCTAGATCATGGTGAGGCATGGGAGGATCAAGACTAGTCACAGGAGGTGTTGAGGTCCAGACGGTTGGAGACGTCGAAGATGATCGAGGCTGCTGAGGTGGTTATGAGTCGGGAGACGAGGAACCGGAGCGAGAGCTACCGGCGGTGGACACGACGGGCGACGGCGAGGTAGACCGGGACTAGGCTCAGGAAGGAATTGAGGTCCAGACAGTCGGAGGCCGGGTGCGGTCGTGTGAGGACAGGAAGCTTCCAGGAAGTTGCGGCAGGGGCATTTCAGTAAAATGCTCAGGGTTGCAAAATGGAAGCGGACTCGGTTGAAGATAATGGGTTGGAGACCCGTTAGTGGTTGTGAAGGTCAAATAGAAAGGGTTTGGGGTTTGGAGTGAAAAGGGTTGTTTTTCCCTCCAAGTCTCCTGATGCTTTGACCTTTGCCTTTTGTGTGTATGTGTTTTGGGAGTGGAAGAGGGCTGCCTCTTCTTGATTTCCCATTTGTGGGTGTGAGCTCTTCTATTTGAGGAGAGGAGCTGAAGAGTGTGGGGATTCTGGATATATGAGCTGAAGCTTACGAGAGAGTGGTTCTAGTGTGTTTGCCTAGTGTGTTCTGTAGGGAGTTGGCAAACACTTCTTGTATTCAATTGCGTATGGGTCTGTATGGAATAGGGTAGACACTCAATCATGTAATCATTCATCGCAATGAATCAATTTGAGAAGTTCTGGTTCTGAGCCTTTTTGAGTTATTGCTATGTTCTTTCTGCTGCTCTCTACTGTCTTTGCTTTTGAGCTAATTCTTTGAGCAAGGAGTTGCAAAATGGGTTGCTTTGAACTGGAAATAATCTCAAGATCACTTGGCTAGCACATTCCCGAAAGCATTCATTTTATCTTTGCATATTGAATATTCTTGTGCTCATATTGAATACTCTTGATTATTACTTGATATGCTTCCTCAAGATCAATAAATAAAGGAAACTCAACCAAAATTTTCTAAAAAAATCCACAAATGTGGATGAAAATAACTTCATGAATCTACATACAAATATTTAGGGAGGGTTTTGTTTATTTGTTTTAGACTTTGAGAGCATTTAATTCTTTATCTCCTTTGAGCTCATCTCAAAAATTGTTTGCTATCAAAAGTTGAAAAATCTAGAATATGCAACTCATTCTTAAACTAGATGTACAGTCAAAACTTTTAATTTATTCATATTGTCTAGGTTGTCATCAATTACCAAAAAGGAGGAGATTAAAGCATCTAGTCCCCTAAAAATAATTTTGGTAATTAATAACGACAATATTTAAGGGACTAACATGTTTGTTAAAATGATTGAAAGGCGTAGTCCTAGTGTTTGATGATATCTTGGAAAAGGAAGGCAAAGATGACCAAAGATTGACATGAATCAAGACATGGCTTAAGGCAAAGGTATAATATAGCCTAAGGACTTCTTTTATAGATTTTACCAGTCTCGGTGTTTGGTTAAAAAAATACCAGATTGGTAGAATAGATGCCGTACTATAAAGAGGGGTCATGACTAGTAGTTTGAAGTTAATTTTGTGCCACTTTATCAAATATGGTTCATGCATGCATTTGGAATTTTATTTTGGAACCCTCTTTGATTTTCATTTGAAATCCAGTATGACCGCAGTGTTGTTGCATTGGTACTACTGGCCTTTACATTCTGGTACGTTATTTCTAGAGAGGTGCTTTTTGGTCTTTACCTGGAATGGTACTACCTCTGTTGTTGGCCGATAGTGTCGGAGCGGTATGACCGCACTTAGTGTTCGGTACTACTGGAGTGTGTTATGACCATACTTTGCGGTAGCTAATTTCTAGAGAGGTATATTTTAAAGCATTTTCTCTCCTCTAAAAATTGGTACTATTATAGCTGAGTTGCGGTACTATCACATAATTGGTACTACCGGGGTATGTGAGTGTGGTACCACCGATATTTGTATTAACAGCTAGTTTCTGTGCATTTAATGAACCTTAAATAGCTATTGAACAGTAGGTATGGTAGTATGGCCTCTTACATGGTGGTAGTACCGTGTTCCCTAGATTTTTGGGGATTTCGATCCCAACGATCATCTTGGTGGGTAGAGGTTGTAAATATCTCCCCACCAGTAGTAAGCAAGAACATTTGAATCTCATTGAATACTCTTTAGTTCTTACCACTCTCGCTTCAACTCATTTGCTTTATTTTCTCATTTTAAGATTGTTGAGAGCATTTAAGTACATAGCATCATCTAGTTGATCATTGTGGCACTTAAGAACCTTCAGGTAAGCATCATTGGTTTATTACTCTTGTTGGTTGCCGATACATAGATCGTTTGGAGGAGTTTGCACCTTGACTTGTGCAAAATAATTTTAATTAGTTCATATTTGCTCTAAAATTGTATTTTAGCCAAAATAATTTAAAAACTTTCTATTTACCCTCTCTAATCGATTATCCTTGATCCTACCACCATGAGTTTAAGGAGGATGTTAGAAGTATAGGTGATTTTCTATAATTTGGATTATGGGCCTGTTTGGGACTGCTCTGCTCCAGTTTTTTCAGCTCTGCTCCACTAACTCCACCATGGAGCAGCTCCACTGTGGAGTTTCTGGAGCAGGTGATCCTGTTTGGCACGCAGCTAGCTCCAGCTCCAGGAATGTGAGGTTTCCCTGAGAAAGGTCCAATGTGCCCCTGAATGATGTTTGGTGTATGTTTTGATGTCTGCGGAGCATATGTAACTGATTTTTTTGTTGCCAATTGAAATATGATGTAAAATATTATAATCGCAATTAATTTATTCGAGAAAACAAGAAAACAAATTTTTTGGTCAAATAATTCCATCCTTTTGTCCCATAATTCCATCCAAGCTAGAGAATTGAATTGCTAATGTTTGCTGCAGATACATATACAGCTTGTGCCTCATACTTCAGTGTTGCAGCCTTCCAGGTAATGGCTAGGTTGCTGCACTGCATTGCCAAAGTTTTCTCAAATGTTCAGAATTTTCTGAACTCATTCATGTCAAGCTTTTAAATCTACTGTGAACAAAATCTACTCTTTGCCAGCATGCTCATTTGCATTGCTACCCATACTTGAGATCTGTATTTTATTTGATATGATTAGAAGTTCAGAACAGAGCTCAACTTAACACAAAGTACAAGTTCAGAAATTCATAGTACACAGTTGTCCATCCCAAAAACATGTGCTGATGTGCATTACTGCTCAACTTCATCCCAAAAATTGTTCCTGCATTGTATAGCTGTACACACTCCTACCATTTCACCTAGAATTGTAAACAGCAGCTGCATGCAAATCAAATCTTTGTAGCACGCAATCAACCACCTATGTATATTTATCAAGCTACTAACCAATCACATATGGCCATCGTTAAGAACATCTGAACCACCAAGGTGGTAGACATTATCTCATTACCAACGCTAAGGAACAAGCAGACTGATACAAACCAACACAAGATTCTTGAAATGACGCATCAAAGAAATAGCTTGTATGCTACCGTGCAGAGCTTCCCGGATCCAAGCATTTGAACCAAGGAACCAAGGATCTAAGCGGGTGGGGCGGAGGAGAGCGGCGCGCGGGTGGGGCGGGAGAGCGGCGCGGTGGGGGCGGAGGAGAGCGCGCGCGGGTGGGGCGGAGGAGAGCGGCGCGGCTGGCGGAGGAGAGCGGCACGCGGGAGGAGCGCGCGGGTGGCGAGCGAGCGCGCGGGGGGCAGAGGCGCGCGCGCGGTGGGGCGGCGGAGAGAGAGCGCGCGCGTGGTGAGAGGAGAGGAGCGGGGGGTGGAGACGAGCGGCGCGGGTGGGGGCAGAGGAGGCGCGCGCGGGGGGCGGAGGAGAGCGCGCGCGGGGGGCGGAGAGGAGCGGCGCGGGTGGGGCGGAGCGGGCGGCGCGGGTGGGGGGCGGAGGAGAGCGGCGCGCGGGTGGGGGGAGGAGAGGAGCCACGCGTGGGTGGGTGTGGAGGAGAAGGCCGCATGGGTGGGTGTGGAGGAGAAGAAAAGAAATCGAATCGGTATGGAGGAGAGGAATTGTGTAATGGCAGTGGTGGGTAATTTTCCCCCAACTCCATGAGGAGATACAAAACTTCAGTTTCTGGAGTACCCTTTGAGGAGCTCCAGAAAAAACGTGGAGTAGGCCTTCAACTCCATCTTTTTCTTGGAGCAGAGTTCTTGGAGTTGGACCCGTTTGGCTACACAAGTTTGGAGCATTGTTGAAAAAGCTGGAGCAGATCAGTCCCAAACAGGCCCTATGTCTTGGAAATTTTTGTACGGATAACCCATTTTTTATTCGAAAATACAGAAATATACCCGCGACAAATTTTTTTACACAAATAGGCTCGAGTCGCCAAACCATTGGGCGATTTACGCTTGTCGCCCCACCAACAAGTGACTTATAAAGAATCCGGTAACCGTTGGGCGATTAAATGTAATCACCTCCCCATTAAGCGATTAAATTGAATCGCCCCGCTCGCGACATAAAGAGAGTCGCCCAACGAAGCGATCGCATGTGACTACAGCCCGACGGCCAAGCCCTCTTTTCTTCCCCATTTGTCACATTACTTGATATAGAAATAATTTTCTATACGAAAAGAAGAGATAATAGCATTGTTTGAATTTAAATAAACTTTATAATATAACGCAAGAACATGCGCGTATTTATCCATTACATGCATGACATACACCCCTCACTCCCCACCCTAAGGTGCTCCGTCACCGCGCCCGCGTCCTGCCATACGGCCCCGCTTGGCCGTCCTCCGGTGCAACGGATTACGAGGTGGGTGACGAGGTCCAAAAGTAAAACGATCGGTGGGTTTCGCACTGCGCGCTGCGCGCCGGTGGAGTCACCTGCACCTCCGGCTGTGTGGCCTCCGGTGCACCGGGGAGGCCACTGCCGGAGAGAACCTCCGGTGCTGCGTCGGAGGACGGCCCAGGCCAGTCCGCAAAAAACTGGTCCACCTCGATGTGGCCCGGGGAGAAGCGTCCCTGCTGCTGGTAAGGACCTGCAATAGTAATATCGTTAGTTCGTTGCATGTCGTCTTAGGATAAAAATAAGATCGGGATCATGCGTACCCGTACATGGCGCCATGAAATCATCCGTGTGGAAGCCGGGGATGTACGTAGGAGGTGTATGAGGCCGTGACCAAGCAGAACTCCCTGGCTGGTCCGGGGGAGGTGGACGTGTCCACGTAGAACTCCCTGGCCGCTCCGAGGGAGGTGGACGTGTCCACGTACTACCTCCGGAGTAGTGCCACACTGGTCGGGTGGCACTGGTGGTCGGGGTGCACTGGGCTTAGGTGTGGAGACCGCCGGTAGCCTCGCGGGGCGATGAGGTGACGATACGTCTACACCCGGCCTCCATCCATCGCGCAAAGCTGACGGCCTCCTCGCGGGTCAACTCCCCACCTGTGCCCCACCTCTGCACTAGTGCGGAGGACTCCGACCACAGCGCGGCACCGACGTCAGCCTGGACAAAAAGACATAGAATGGTCCATCATCGAAACGATATTGCGATTTGAGAATTTTTGAAATTACAAGTTACGTACCGCGATGTGAGCGTCGCGTGCGAAGTGCGCAGGGTACGCGTCTGTCGGTGCGGCGACGTGTGGGGCAGGTGGGTCAACGACATGTACCAGCCTGGTACGAGTCCGCCCCTGGTACCAGATGAGGTACTCCGCGTAGTCGGCTATGTCGTATGGCCGGTCCTCCTCCACGCGGTCATCCAGCGCACCCTCCCACTGCGCAATCCAGGGCTGCATCCTCCTGGACCAGTCCGTGCCTTTCTTGACGCCCTTCGTGTTGTGCCTGTTTATGGAACCATTACGTAATGTAAGTACTGGCGATCACTTCTAGTAAGTACGTACAAAAATATCAGAAGCGATCACTCACGCGTGCACGCGCGGCGGAATCGGCGGCCCGACTGGTACAGGAAGTGCCTGCCGCAGCCCAAACTGCCGCATGACTCGCTGCGGTGCGTAGTCCTCCACGTAGATGCCGTACCACGAAGCTTCGCGGGTTACCTGAAAGCCCGATCACGCCAAAGACAGCCCGTCGAACCCGCGAGCACGGCGCATCGCCCGCGCGTAAGGCTCCCGCCGCACGTCGGAGTTCGCGAGGCGGTCCAACTGCTCCACGAAGGGGTGGTACGCCCGCGTGACCTGCACGTGCGCGAACTGTACCTGCAAGAAAGGCAAATTGTTTAGTACGACGATCGTTAATAAGTTGACTACGATAAAATAAAACTCACTCGTCGACGACACCAAATAGAACCTATCGTCGGCCGGTCGATGTCTCCCCCCGGGTACATCTCGGCCCCGTAGGGGCCCATGTCGTCTAGTACAGGTCGTCCGAGATTGAAGCGCTCGAACGACCACAACTGCAGCAGCAGGGGACATCCCGTGAGGATCGAGTTCGCCTTAATCCTCGTGCATGCATCGCACAGGCCGTGGTACGTCGCGGCAAGTGCGGCCGATCCCCAGCCGATCTGAACGGCCTCGCCGTCGGCAATCGCCCTCGCATAAGCGATAAGGCGCGCGTCAACGGTGTTGCCGTGGCTGGTGGTGAAGAGCACCCAACCAAACAGCCACAGCACGTAAGCCTCCAGGTGGCGTGCGACCTGGAAATCGTCAGCATATGCAACGATGCGCTCAACCTGAATGCGAACAAGTTTTATTAGTATGTAATTGCACAAATAAGAGTTTCAAAGACGCGATCGACTTGAAACACCACGTACCCAGTACTGTGCCAGCCACCTCAGCGTCGGTCCATGCTTCTGCCTCTCGTCGAAGATGTGGTGGTGATCGGCCGATGGAAGGACCCCCTGGAATCTGCCGAGCAGGTCATCGCGCCACTCGACGGGAGCCTCCGGTAGGAAGGCAGCGTCTCCCGCGACCGGAAGGCCAAGGAGTAGGGACACGTCCTGCAGGGTCGGCGCCATCTCCCGATCGTAGATGGAAAGTGTGCATCTCGGGCGCCAACGGTCCACCAAAGCCGCCGGCAGGAACGGTCGAGCGGGAAGCGTCGTGATCGCTCCACACCCGCCGCGTCCCCTCCCGGCCAAGGCACCTCCGTCCTCATCCGTGGCCTGCACCATCCGGGCAAGAGGGAGAAGTCCGGCATCCCGCAGCCTGCAAATAAAGTGAAGGTCAGCATTAAATGTTTTTATGGTAATACTAAAACGTTGGAGTAGTGCAAACCTGGCAGTCCAACGGGGGTCGAGTCCCCACTCCACACGAGGTGTGCGTGTCCGGACCACTCCCAGCTCGATCGACTCGTCCGTGCTCCCGGTGGCGGCGCCTGACGACGGAAGCGCGTGCACGCGGTCCAAGTGCTCGCCCAACAATGGTACCGCCACCATCCGCCATAACTGCAAAATTATCTAAATGTAAATTTGTACACTACATTTTCTACAATAATACATGAAAAATAGTATACAAAATTTGTACATCTAAATTTGTAAACTGCATCTACATTTCTAAATTTAATGTTCTAAACTAGATTTTATAAACTAAATATCTAAGCTAATTTTCTAAACTAAATTTTCTAAACTAAATATCTCAACTAAATATCTAAACTAAATTTGTAAACTAAATATCTACACTACATTTTCTAAACTAAATTAATCTAAACAAATTTTCTAAAGTAAATTTTCCACAATAATGCATTACAAATATTATACAAAAAAACTAAATTTTTCTACATTTAAATTTGTACATCTAAATTTGTAAACTGCATCTACATTTCTAAATTTAATGTTCTAAACTAGATTTTATAAACTAAATATCTAAGCTAATTTTCTAAACTAAATATCTCAACTAAATATCTAAACTAAATTTGTAAACTAAATATCTACACTACATTTTCTAAACTAAATTTATCTAAACAAATTTTCTAAAATAAATTTTCTAAAATTAGGAAAAATACCTGCAAATCCCGCGGCTTCTCCTCCTCTCTCTCTCCTTCTCTTCTTCCCTCTCCTCTCCCTTTTTTTTTCTCGAACACGCAGGAGAGCTGCGTATCATTGTATTAAGAAGAAGAAGAACAACCCTTACAAACACACTCAACAATAGCCAAGACCAATCCCCACTAGGGAGACCAAGACCAACCCCAACAACCCTGACCTAGCCTTCCTCGGGTGCTAGGGCGGTGAGGTAAGAAATACCACGCGCCTGACCAAACCCCAAAGTTTCAGCTCATCTCTAACCTGGACCATTATCAAGGAAAGACTTGGTGAGACTCCATCAAAAACACAACGGTTGCGGAGGTTCCAAATAGACCAAGCACCCAGGATTATCAGTGAATTGAGGCCCTTCCTGACCTCCCCTTCAACCCTAGAATTTGCAATAGACCACCAATCATCAAAGGTTGCGACTGTAGGCTGCGGAGAAAGACTATGCAACCCAACCCCCCGGAGTAATAAGAACCAGAATTCCCGGGCAAACACACAACCCACCAGCAAATGGTTGATTGTTTCAGGCTCCTGATCACAGAGGGGGCAGCAGGTTGGGTGAGGTAATCCTTTCTTTTCAAGTCTATCAGCTGTCCAACATTTGTTGTGAGCCACCAACCACATAAAGAATTGGCATTTGCCCGGAGCCCAAGATCTCCAAATTCTCTCCTGGGACCAAAGAGGACAGCCCCTTGAAACAACTCGGAATAAACAGATTTATTGAATAAAGACCAGAGCTGGAAAACGCCAAGAATGCATGTCCTCAACTCACGGACGAAGAACCACTTCTGAAATAACATCCCAAAGCTCCAGAATTCAGCAAAGACTCCCACGAAAGAGCCCCTTGAATGTCGAAATCCAAGTTTGATCCATAAGAGCCTCAAGAACAGTACACTTGTTGGCTCTAAGATTGGGTACTAAGGCAAATAACCGTGGCGCAAGATCCACAATCCTTTGTCCATGGATCCATCTGTCCATCCAGAATAAAGTCCTTGCACCATCCCCAACCTCAGTCACCACCGCAATGGAAAAGAAAGCCTGCACACATGGGTGTACTTTAAGAGGGAATGCAGACCAAGGCTTGTTTGGCTCGGTTTTTTGCAGCCACAACCACCTCATACGAAGCGCCCAATTCATCCTTTGGAGATCTGAAATGCCCAAGCCCCCCAGCTTAGTAGGACGGCAAGTTTTTACCCAAGCAATCAAGCAATGGCCACCCTTGACTTCTTTCCTTCCCCTCCACAAAAAACGTCTTCGGATTTTATCAATGGCCTTAATTGCCCAAGATGGAAGGTCGATTGCCATGGCCAAATAAACAAGCATTGAAGTAAGCACAAATTGCACTAGGACCTTCCTACCGCCTTGGTGAGGAGATCACCTTCCAACTAGGCGATGGTCCGCAATTTATCAATGAAAGGCTGAATTTGCGCCTTGTCGCCTTCTTTAGTGAGAGAGGTAAACCAAGATACTTACAAGGGAAATCCAGGACTTCACAAGGAGATGGTTCGGATAGTTGCAATGTCCAACTCAAGTGCAATGAATGGGAAAAACATTACTTTTCGCAAATTTGTTCTCGGCCCGAGGCATCCCCAAAGAGTTGAAGCATTTCAAGAGTGAGGTCCAGATCAGCAGCGGTGGGCGGAGAAAATAACCACATCATCAAGATAAATTGAGATCCGGTCTTTGCACCTATTGGACAGAGGCTGCAGCAAGCCCTCCTCCAAAGCTTTAGAGACCATAAGAGACAAAACATCCATCACAAGGATAAAGAGCATTGGTGAAAGTGGATCACCTTGACGCAACCCACGACGGTGCAAGATGGTAACTCGGGGATCCCATTAAGAAGTATCTCGAGTAGATGAAGATGAAAGAAGCCCACGACGATGTCGCACCAAATTGGCCCAAAACCCATCTTTTCATCACTTCAACTAGGAAAGGCCAAGAGACGAATCAAAGGCCTTGGAAATGTCCAGCTTTAGGAGGAGCCGAGCTTGTTTTTGCCGGCTCAAAAACGAGCGATTGTTGAACTAGCATGAAATTATCTGAATGAAGCGCCCTTTAATGAACGCACTGGTTGAGAGACACTAACTCATCAAGCCGCCACCACTGTTAGCAAGAATTTTGGTGACAAGTTTTGCAAAGCTATGCACAAGGCTAATAGGCCGAAAATCCTTGATCATTTCAACCCCATCTTTCTTTGGTCAAGACCGATAAAGCTGAATTTACCAACCCCAAATTGGAGAATTTCTGCCCAAATCTGCGGAGAGTGCATTCATGATATCTGTTTGATAATTGGCCAAAGACACCTTGTAAAAACTTCCTGTAAAGCCATCCAGCCCAGGGGCTTTGTCGGATGGCAGAAGGCTAATAGTCTTCCAAACTTCATTTTCAGAAAAAGGAGAGTCAAGAAATGCAAGATCACGGACTGGGACATTCAATTCATCAAGATTAATAGAGAAGTCTCGGTGAAAATGAGATCCCAGAAGACCATTATAGAATTCATGAATCAGCTTGGCCTTGTCATCATGGCTAGAGAACACCTGGTCTTCCGAAACAAGCTTAGCAATAAAATTCTTTCTCTTGCGATGGCGAGCATGGAGCTGGAACAGCTTGGAGTTGGCGTCACCGTCACTAAGCCAATTTATTCTTGAACGGCTTCTCGCAATGGTACGCTTGAGAGAGGCTAGGGCGAGACAGTGCTTCTTGAGGCTCCTCCTCAGCCAATCTTCTCCACGAGCGAGTATACGAAAATCTTGTGCAATTTCTAGTTGATGGAGGATCTCTCTGGCAAGCTCAATCTGGGAATTAACATGCCCAACTGTTTTATGACTCCAACTCTGCAGCTTCCTGGTTGTGGCCTTTAATTTACAAGACAGCATGTGGAAGGGACAGGAAGAAGCCGGGACAGAGTTCCAGGCCTCCTCAACTGCCGAAAGGAAACCATCAACTTTTGGCCAATAAGATTCAAAGTGAAATCTCCTTTTACCAGGCAAATTATCATTAAGACCGAGAAGAAGTGGGCAATGATCTGAATCTTCAGAAGCAGCACTAAGCAGCAGGCAATTAGGGAACAATTGCTCCCAATCCACTGAGCACAATACTCTGTCCAGCTTGACTAAAATTGGCGCATCTTGCAAGTTTGACCAAGTAAATTTGCGACCATGGAGAGGAATCTCTTTTAGAGCCAAATCATTAATCAGCCGACGAAATCTTCCCATCAAGGCCCGGTTGAAATTGTTGTTGTTCTTATCTTCATCCTTGTAAATGAGATTAAAATCCCCAAGAATAGTCCATGGACCGAAGCAAGCAGCACGGACATTCCTCAGCTCTTGCAAGAACTGAATTTTTTCATCACTACCTTGAGGTCCATAGACACAGGTCAGCCACCAGCTTTGCCCACCGACTGGACAGAATTGGACCGAAGCACAGAACGAATCAACTCTATGAGCAAGGCGAGACCCAACCAGTGGCGCCAAGCAATGAGCAAACCCCCACTAGCACCAACTGAAGGAAGGTCAATGAAGTTGTCAAAGTCTGAACCCAGCACGGATAAAATTGTTTGCAAAGAAACTTCAGCCATTTTAGTCTCCTGAATGCACACAATATCGACCTGATTCTTTTCTACTAAGCTGCGGACAGAGTCTTGACGAGCACGAGAATTAAGCCCTCTCACATTCCAAGACAAAATTTTTGAAGGATTCATAAAGAACAAGGAAATAGCTAGACCAAGGAGCACCAGCATCAAGGAATCAGGAGAGAGCAGCCTCTTCCTCCCCTGGGGCTACCCAACCAAACAGGGCAGCCAAAGCTTGCACATGAGATGATGACAGAGGTTGGCTGAAAAGCTTGCTGAACTCATCCAAAGCCTCCTGACTAATACCTTCATGAACCCCAACGATGTTCAGAGACCTCATGACTTTTTTCTTTGTTCGAGTTGGAGAATCCATCAGAAGCTCAACCCCGACACCAGCAAGCCGACGGCTGCGACGTGGGGGAGCTGCCGGCGGAAGAGTCTTCCCTTTGGCCTTCGAAACACGAGTGGCTAGGAGTCTGGTCGTCTTTCTAGCAAGTCTACCCATGAAGCACTTGCCAGGACGACGTGGCGAAGGAGTTCGCGCTGAGGGCGATGCCCTAGAAGGTGTCGCCGGCGATGAAGGAGAGGCTGGCTGGCCCCCGCGATGACGTCTGGAGTACTTCAAGCAGAAGAACCCAGGAGATCGCACGGGGTAAGATGGTGGAGGTGGCAAGATTGAATGCTTGACGACATCTGGAGCAGGGATCTGAACATCAGACGCAGGAGCAGACAAGAAGCCGGTCGGGGCAGCAGGCATAGCCTCAGGCACAAGGGAGGGCGCCAAACTGGAAGGAGAATCTTCCGGGCGCGCAACAGCTGTGGGGGCCCCTCCAGAAGAAAAACCAGACATCAGGCCCACAAGATCTTCAATTAACTCAGGGGGGCAGGGGAGGGGACAGGAGGATCCAAGCCAGACACATGACCCAAGGCGCCAATCCTCGATCCCACTCCCGCCACGCTGGATATGCAGATGTCAGAAGCCAAAGCGTTGCCGCCATCACGCTGGCCAGGAGACGAGGCGGAAGCTGGACCGTTGTCTTCGTTGATTGCAAATAATCCAAACGCCACGTGGCACGCCTCAGCAGCCCTGGGACCCAGCCTCGAATGCACCGGAGCTCGAGGAGGACCCCTTGCCGCCGAAGAGCTTCCTGGCGCCATCTGCGTTGACGGAGGCGATGAGGCGCGCCGCTGCCGTCGGCGTCTCTTACGGTGTCCATGCCCGTTGTCAGCCGAAGGCGGGGGAGGAGGGTGATCCGCCTCCAACGGCTGGTCAAACGGAGACACGGCAACTTCAATTGGGTAAGACAGAGCACGTTTCACCGGACGAGGACCATCGGCGGCCACCGCCGGCTCCATTACCAGAAGATCCATCTCGGTGGGGATGCGACTCGGATCAGAGCACCAAGCCGCCACCCGAAAGACATCGCGCCGGCTAGCAGTGTCCGGAAGGATGTCGTTGATCCAGCAGAACTCGCTGAGGAGCACCTCCGCTGTGGCATTCTCCCAGGCGTGGGCGGGAATACCCCTCAGCTCAACGCTGACGGCGAAAGGAAGCTTTGACGCCGAGGCATGAATGAACCGCGACCAACGCATGACGTGAAGTCGACAGGGAGGGGAGAAGATCGGCCGTCCTCCATTGAAGACCCTCTCTGCCAACTCGTCCGTCGGCAAGATCAAAAGAAAACTTGCTGGTCCAAAGAGGTGGAGAACCAGCAGAGACTCCTCAATCTCGAACCGACGCGCAAACAACCCCTTGATGCTTTCCACTGAACCCTCCTGACTATCGCCAACGATTGAAACCACCAGGGCACGAACGAGCTCATCCTCCCGATGAGAAATCCTGTCCGAGCGATCGAGAACTCGCTGGGGCCTCTGGGAACGGACGATGTCGGCAGACGAAGGAACCATGTCACTTGAAAACAGAGGAGAGGATCCCCCCGAGCCACCCTCAATTGCATCGTCAGGGGGCGGGGCCGGGGCACGATCGGAGTCCCGGGCTATATCGGAATCCCGCCCGCCAGCACCCCGCCTGCGCGCCTGACGTCGTCGCCGCCGCCCCTCACCTGCACCTTCACCAGAGTTCGGAGTCTCTATCCCAGCACTTGCCGCCGAAGGGAGCGGGATGACAGGGCGCCAGACAAACTTCTGATCGGGCTGGGACAAAGCCGGGCGCAAGGAAGATCGACGACGTGGGCAAACGTTGGAGCGATGACCCAAGGTCCGGCAGTGGAAGCAACGGGGGCTCACCCGGCAGTTGAGAGCACGATGGTGCGGGGAGAAGCAGTTGAAGCACTTTCCCCGAAGGTCCACCAAAGACCGCCGCCGGGGGAGCTCGCCTGCGACGCTCACGTCGAGCACGGCGTCCCTCAACCGTCCACCAACCTTCTGCGTCGGGGCGCTTCGCCTTCCGCGAGCTCCGCCCGCAGCAGGCCGAGGGGCCGAACGAGGCAACGCCGAACCGGCAGGGGCCTGCAAGGCCGCGGCAGAAACCACCGGGAGAGGAGCCGAGACCTGGACCTCCGATAGCCCGGCAGAGGGTACTCCCCCCAGCAAAGCTTCCTTGAAAGAGGAAGGAGAGGACGAGGAGCTGCCACCAGAGCCGCAGGGGGAGCAGCCGTCGCGCCACCGCAGGGCTTTGGAGCGACCAGAAAGGATAGGGGGTGGCCCCGGCGCCGGGGAGGGGGGAGGGGAAGGGGAGGTGGCCACCGGACCTGGAGTAGGAGCCGGCGTGGGGCTGCTGGAAGGTGAGGCGTCGGGTGGAGGGAGGGGAGGGGAGGGGGCGCGAAACATTTCACCCAACTAACACCTCATAGACATTCATTCATTTGTCAGGCCTCTCCCTCTCCTTCTCTTCTTCCCCTCTCCTCTCCCTCTCCTTCTCTTCTTCCCCTCTCCTCCTCCTCCTCCTCCTCTTCCTTCCTCTCTTCTGCTTCTGTCTTCCTCGCGCGGCGGAGAGTGAATGGCGAGCAGGCGTGGGGAAGAAAAGGGGCCTGGCCGTCGGGCTGTATTCACATGCAGTCGCCCCCCTGTTGGGCGACTCTTCTTTATGTTGCCGAACGGGGGGGCGATTCAATTGAATCGCTTAACGGGGAGGCGATTGCATTTAATCTCCCAACGGTTACCAGATTATTTATAAGTCGCTTTTTGGTGGGGCGACAAGCGTAAATCGCCCAATGGTTTGGCGACTCGAGCCTATTTGTGTAAAAAATTTTATCGCGGGTATATTTCTGTATTTTCGAATAAAAAATGGGTTATCCGTACAAAAATTTCCTATGTCTTGTACATGCTTATAGTAGCTTATTGGCCCATTGAATGAAACCGAGCTCATTCGAAACAATTATTACTTAGGGGGTGTTTGGGACTGCTCCACAAACTCTGCTCCACGAATTCTACCGTGGAGCAGCTCCACAAAAAACCTAGAGTTTGTGGAGCACCCCTTTAGGTGCTCTCACAACTCCACCTTTTTTCCTCAAACAGAGTGCGTGGAGCTGAACCTGTTTGGCTAAAAAACATATAGCGGAGCTGAAAAATGTGGAGTGGAGCAGTCCCAAACACCCCCTTAGAAGTGGTGATATAAAGGTGAGCGCCAGCGTTTTCTTTTCTTTTCTTTTTTGAAGCAAAGCCATAGATTGTACTGATTAAAGCACCTTTGCATCGTCGGCTAGAGGATTAAAGCACATGTAAAGTAAAAAGCTACAGGATTAAAGCACATTTGGTCCTTACTGATTAAATCACCTTAATGTGCTGAGGACAAATCCATCTAGGGTTTAGAGATTATCTTGTTTGCGTTTAACAGCGATGTTTTTTTATGATAGTAATGAATGGGTGATGGTGAGAAGGTTATGAAGCTTGGCCAAGAATTTGCCCTACAATATGCGGTCCTACTCGTTCGTTACGGTTTATGTTACCTCACCTGAAGGCTGAGGTAATGTGTCTTGTAATTCCTGTTTGTGATGATCACTTTGGTAGCAACGGGGCCATTTCCCATATGCCATTCCATCCCATCCTTATTTAGGCCCCATTTGAAACGCATAAATTTTAAAGTACATCTACAGAAATAAAAAAAATTCTCGCGGTTTAAATGAGGCCTTAGCTATTTGTAGCAACTTTCCTTCTATCCCCGTCCCAACAGGAGATATTCCTAATCATAGCGAGTGCCGGTGAAAACTTGCTTTTCCAGCAGATCCAACAGCGTCGGCATGCCTCTGTCGCATGACAATTCTTGATTCTATGATCGCCTACTCAACTGAAATTGTATATATATGAGAAATTGTATCTATATGGGCACTTATGTTGAATTTTTTTAATAATCATTTTTTAATTCCGAATAATAATATTATACCCGCAATTTTTTATTTTGCATGAATGGCTATCTGTCACTCCACGGTTGGGCAATCCGGGCAAGTCGTCCAACCGTTGGGCAACTAGAGCCACTAGTCACCCCACGGTTGGGTGACATGGACAAGTCGTCCAACCGTAGGGTGATTAATGGCTCTAGTTATCCAACGGTTGGGCCACTTGCTCAGGTCACCCAACTGTGGGGTGATTACTTGCTGCCAACTCGTCCTTTTTTTCTTCGACCCAACCTTTTCACAGACACTCTCACCATTTCTCTTGCAAGAAAATGAGAGGGGCTCGAGATAGGAGACAAAAAGGAGAGGGGAAGTGAAGAAGAGGAGAAATTCGCAAAGAAGCTTGGGAGAGGAAGAGGAGAGAGGGAGAAGTAAAGGAGCTCGGGAGAGTGAGCGAAAGAGAGGAGAGAAGCTTCAGAGAGGGAGTGAAGGAGAGGAGAGCAGCTCGGGAGAAGAAGAGAAGAGGAGAGGAGCTCATGAGGTTAGAGAGGAAGAAGAAGGAAGCTCGTTGATAAGAAGAAAAAGTCTTCGCATGAAGGTAAGTCTCATTCGTTCTTGTTGTCATCCGATTGTAGGCAATGTGTAGCTACGTATTTAGTGAATGCATGTTGACAAATAGTAATATTTGCAGTGCAAAATCAGTCATGTTGGAACCCACAACATTAAAAGTGCATTACGGTATTGGTACCATTCGTGATGGTTTATATGATGTTGACCTGAGCAGTTTTCCGTAAGTCAGTATGGTACGTTCAGACGCAGAGAATGTTCGAATCGGAGATGTCCTAGACTGGCTCACACGCAATTTCTCCTTGTACCCCGAAGTGTGCAGTGTCGTCCTACATGGGCTTTAGGGTCAGTCTGCCACGGACATTCGGTGGGAGTTGAGGAGACTAATTCGCACTGTTGCATAGAAGGGTTTTGTGGAAGGCTGCCGGTGACGTAGTTACGAGTGTGTACTACTCGTGCAATCATGTCCAAAGGAAGTCACAGGAGGTCCAGTTGCTGGGAGCAGCTTGGGCGCGTAGCACGCGGTTCATCAAGAGAACGCGGTGGGCAATGTTGCACCGGATTATCGCCCAACCATTGGGGGACTTAGGGTCTTATCGCTCTACAGTTGGGCGACATGGTGTAGTCACCCAACAGTTGGGCGACTTTACCACGTGTCGCCGAACAGTTGGGTGACTAGTCTAAGTCGCCCAACCGTGGAGCGACATATGGTCAAAATTGCAAAAAAAATAACAAATATAATATTGTCATTTGGAATTAAAATTGATTATTTTAAAAAAAATTCTACTTATGTCATCTGCACCTATTTTGGTTTGCACATAAGTATGGCCCAGGAAAAAAAAAACTCCTAGCAATTCCTGGAGCAGGGCATGCATCCTAAAGCTGCATACACTTTATGAAGTGTATATAAAGTGTTTATATGTAAAGTGTCCGAAGAAGTCCTTAGAGACCAAGTAATTACTCGCTGCATACACTTTATAAAGTGTTTATGTGTAAAGTGTCCGAACAAGTCCGTAGAGACCAAGTAATTACTCGCTGCATACACTTTATAAAGTGTATATAAAGTGTTTATATGTAAAGTGTCCGAACAAGTCCTTAGAGCAGGTACAATAAGACTTAGTCAGCAGGCTATAGCAAATATAATATCAACAAAATCTTACATGGCAGAGAGAGAAAGGAAGAGAGAGAAGGAAGCTGGCTACTAAATTACAGCTAGCTATAGCACGTAAAAATATGCATTTCACTCTCTTACACGTGGGACCAAATAATTATTGTAATAGCTACCTTATTGTATGAACTATTTTTTTGAAGACTATAGATGAAATGGACAAGTGTTATAATCACTAGTTGACTATACTATTGTACTTGCTCTTAGAGACCAAGTAATCACTCTGCGAAATGTTCTGCTGCTCCACCTTCCCTCACCGCAAATCGTCTTTGAGATGCTTGCTTCCATAGCAGGAATAAACAATTCTCTTGATCATTTGTAGAAAACTGAATACTGTCCATGCAGTGGCGGACCCAGAAAAAAAATTTAGGTAGGGCGAAGTCCAGTGGCGGACCCAGGAAAAAAAACTAGGTAGGCTGAAGTCGGAAGCGTGAAATAAACAGTAGTACCAACAAGCAAAACAATCTATGATCAAACTATGTTGCAATCACACTAATAAAAGCATATGATACGAAATAGAAACAACAACTACAATTCGCATGTTAACATATGTAGATAACAGAAGAACAATAAAAAATACCTCACTAATGGCCCTGCCCACTAAAAATACAAGCGATGGCAACACACCTGCCCAGGCAAATGACATGATGGGTGTGCTGATCATAAGCTACTAGCAACCATATGGTTCTCATCCACTGTTTCATCAATTGTTGCACCTGATAGATGTTCTACTCAACTTTTATGCAGGTGCCTGCAGACCTGTGTGTTGATCCTAGTGCCTTCTATGGAAGACCTTTTGTTCTTATGCTAATGCTATGTTCCTGTAGGCCTACTGGTTCTATTAATAGCTACAAAAACAGCTCTCTCGTGCTTATAAACTTTGGAAAACTTTTAGCTTCTATTGTTCTTTGGCTGTGATCTCACCGCTTCAAGTTAGTCCTAATCATCTAAGTCATTTTGTTATTAGCTGTACAGTAAATTGGGCAGGATCGGCTCCTCCATGATGGACTGGTGAAACCTTATTTTGTTCATATATGCTCAAATTTCTTTCTGATTGTGAAACTCTTTTGTTGTTGTTCATATGTGCTCAGATATTAGCTATACAATGTGAAGGCCATACTTTAATTGCCGGTCCAACTCATATTTTGCTTCGCCTTGCCTCATCGAAACCTGATCGCTTTCTACTTCCACCGGGGGGTCCGGCCGCGAGGGGAGCTCGGGCGGCCGCCCGGGCTCGCCCGAAGGGCAGGTCCGCCCCTGTGTCCATGCATGCATATGTGCCAGCCGTGTATTTAGTTAGCGTACGTTAGAAATTATTACACACCAAATGTAATATGTTTGTCATAGCTAGCGTGGAAATGGGATGAATATTTTTGGATACTGATATTTTATATCCTACGTCATATTTTTTTCTCGAATATGAGTACAATTTTTTTCTGATATGAATTCTATAACAAATCAGAGAGTTATCGATCATACTTAATTAATAACATGAATATAATTGTATGCATTATCATACTTTGTAAATTTACATTATAAACGAGTGAACGACTGAAAGTTGTCATCTACGCTCTACGGTACATATTGTGCTTTTTTTGTGCGTACAAGCTGTATACAGCGTCCAAAAAAATATTTCTTACATTAAGATGGAAATAGTTGAGTATTACACTGTTCTCATATTCATTTTTATGTTTTATCTAATATATTTCGAAAATTCCATCGAATACAAATATGTGGTTTGTAATGTTAATCACATATCCTAATCCATTTCACCCCTAGTCAGAACTCAAAATCAAACGAACTGATTAAAAAAACACTACCCAGAAGAAGCAATTGGTGTAGTAAAGAAAATCTAAGTTATTAGTTTTTTTCCTCCGGCAGATCGATGCACTTGGAATAATAAACATATGCTGGGCCCCAAAACGGATGCTCAAATGAGCAAATTCCTTGTACTGTTTATGCCCTAGGCATTTAAAACGGCTTTTGCTGATGATTTTACGTTGAGACTTTTTGGCTCTCGTTGAGAGCTAACCCTATTCAAAATGTTTTTTTGGCTTGCTTCTCCAACAGCTAAGCTGAAAACCAGAAACCGTTTTGAATCTAATATACTGAGCTTAACTGGTTACAAATCTCTTGGCTGAATCAAACGCCTACAGTTGGCGGTGCAGCTGCACGTAGGTTTAGAAAATCAGTTTTGCTATTGCACAGACGACTGAAATTTTTTTATGTTTCAGTCACCTGAAATTGCACTTTCAATGAACTAAAATTGCAGCCCCCTCCAAAAAAAAACAGCTGCAACTTTAGGTGATTCAGAGTGCAACTTCAGGTGACCTAAAATTGCACTATCAATCAACTAAAATTGTAGTTCCCCTCCAAAAAAATATGTGCAACTTCAGGTGATTTAAAGTACAACTTTAGATGACTGAAAGATAAAAAAATTTCAATCGCCTGTGCAATAGTTTATCCGCTAGAAAATACGTAAGCGGAGAGTGGGAAACAAATCTCAAAAAAGGAGTGGGGGAAACAGTGTTGCCCACGCACCGGTGTCCTTTCCAATTTATATAAGCACTAGATGCAGATCACCACTGCTCGTCGCACTTCCCGCTGCCTCCTTGTGTTCGATTCGCTACTCCAGCTGCAGCGAAGAGGCCACTCCACTCCAGTTAGCCTTGTGCGCGCCATGGGCTCATCACCATTCGCATCTGGCGGCTCGTCGAGCTTTGGGCTACTTGGCGGCTCGTCGGGCTCTGCGGACAGTTCATTTCGCGGCTCGTCGAGCTCTGCCTCGCCGATCAAGGCCAGCTTCGTGAGCGGGGGCTTCCTGTTCAGGATCGCTGGCTACTTGCGAACCAAGCATCGTCGCGCTGTTGTAAGGTCTTACGACCTCCCAGGATCTTTTACGACCGGTTAGAGTCGTTTCGACCGAATAGAATTGTTTACGACCAGTTCTGGATACTTACTGCCAGTTCCGACCGCTTCAATCTCTTCCGATCTTTTTTCAACGTGGTCGTAAAGTTACTGTAGCAACTTACGACCACTCTGCGATATCGAGTGCTGTCTTCCTCCAGCCGCTCTCCTTAATACCGTGATCGTAAATCTTTACGAACACGCAGTGATGCTGGCGATCACCGTTCACCGTAGTCGAACACCCTTTCGACTATGTTCACTTCCTTCAACGTGATCGAAGTCGCTTCCGTTCACGTACTGATCTTCTCGGTGTAGTCGCTGCTCCTTACGACCACCTTCACCGTGGTCGTAGCCTTCCCTGCGTAGTCGAAACTCGCCTGCGAGAATTTTGCCGTGGTCGTAACTCCTCCCGATCACGCTTGCGGTGACCGTGAGTCCTTCCGACCACGTCTTGCACAACCACACAACAAAACAATGCTTTGTGTAATTCCCTCTTTTTGGTATTTTCTCAATGGCTTGGTACATCGAATACATGGCTCTAAGCCTCTTTTTATACCCGGCTGTTCTACTTTAACACGGGTTCTCAACCTACTCCGACTCCGAGTCTCATACGACTTCGACTCGGATTCCAACTACGACTTTGACTCGTTTTCTAACTTCGACTTTGAATTTCTCCTCCGTCTTGACTTCGATTACTTCCAAACTTTGTATCGTCTTCTAAAACTAGATTATTTCCAACATTCTCTCCTAATCTTGTTTTAGTAACTTCCATCATGTCGACCTTCTTCCTTGATCACTTTGACGCTTCTCCTACTACGCTTCTTCCTTGACCGGTCTTTACGGGTGGAGCACCTGCCACGACCTTTGCTCGCCGTTTTCTTCCTGCAACTCGTTCGCGCTTCCTCCACCAAAGAACTTGTTTCAGCGATGTGTGGCCTTGCTTTCGACCATCGTCCTTCACGCTGTGCTTTCTCCCGCCACCTCGGGATCCAAACTCCAGGTTTTTGACTGCCTTCTTTTGGTCTCGTGGGAGCTCCTCCTGAGCTTTTGATTTTCATGATTATGCTTGCATCATGTGGTTTGCCCCGACCACTCATGCTCTCATTGCTTTGACCTCCTTTGCGCCGATTGCGCTGTACGACTTCACCTTGCTTCCCTCCATCTGCATGCGAGTAAGCACCTCCTGTCTCGTTTGCTACGACTTCGCCTGCTGTGTGTGGTCGATGTCGACCACCTGGGCCACCCCTTCTTTTCTCGGCTGCGGTTGCTACATGTGGTCTGTGTCGACCACTCGGGCCGATGCTTCGACCGCTCAGGCCGATCCTGGGACCTGTTCGTGCAGGTAGTCGTTCGAAATCGACTACTCGCGCACCCCTGGTTTGATGTGGTCGTATGATTTCTCGACCACCTCCAGTCTTCATTTGCCATGGTCGTGACACTTCCCGACCACGTTCAATCACCGTTTGCCGTAGTCGATTGTCCTCTCGACCACGTCCAATCACTTCAGCCGACTTGTTCGTTACGACTTCAGCTTTTTCGCGTCCGCCACGACTTGCTTTTCTCCGACTTGCTTGTTATGACTTCAGTTGGCCTTCGACTACCGATGGATGAAGTCGTTCACATTCTCGTTCCTCCGAACCCTTTGCATGCCATCTGGTTTCCAGATTTTCAATGGTAGCTTGTACAACCGATTTGCTGACTTTTGCACCTTCATTAGCAGTCGCTCTCTGTTGTCGAAAACTCTCAGGTAAACATCTTTGAGTTCGATTCGACAACCATCTTCAGTCAGTTGTCCAAGACTTATGACATTGCTGCAAAGACTTGGTATGTAATACACATCTGACAATCTTCTCTGGCTACCATCCTTGCACTGCATCAGGATCGTACCTCTCCCTTTTATCTGAACGGTCGAGCCATCTCCGAATTGTACTTTTCCGAGCACACTCTCGTTTAAGTCGTGAAACATCGAGTGTATGCCCGTCATGTGGTTACTGGCTCCGTTGTCGAGATACCACTCTCCCGTCTGCTCCATCAGACTTGGAAATACCTTCTCCTCGTTTAACAGAACCATTGTCGGTTCGTCTACAGTGCAGAGCGACAACAGAAGTGTTGGTTCTTTGTGCTCAGTCGTTTGAGCCAAATTGACCTCCTCTCCCTTCTTTTTGCTCCGGCAATTCACAGCATAGTGACCATATTTCTTGCAGTTATGGCACTGGATGTGGCTCCGACATTCGGCTGCGTAGTGCCCAAACTTCTCGCACGTGTAGCACTGGACATCAGACTTGTCGGTCTGACGGTAGCCGCCTCCACGACCACCTCCTCGACCACTTCGTCCACGACCTCTGTGGTCGTAGCCTCGACCTCGTCCATGAGATGCACCGCGGCCGGTCGATGTGCCGCGACCACGACCACGACCACGACCGCCCCTCGATGACGAGTCTCCTCGGTCTTTCACATCTTCTCTTACGAGCAGCACTTGCTGACCGTTGTCTTCTTGATAACTCTTTAGGAGCTGCTCGTGTGCTTTGAGTGCTCTGGTTACCTCCTCAATCTTCATCTTCGAGAGGTCTTGCGAGTACATAAGCGTGGTTACGACCGGAAGGAACTTCTCTGGTAGCACTCTCAAATACTTCTTCACTGCCACCTCTTCTTTTAAGTCGTCGCCGAGAGATTTGATCTCGTTTACGACTTCATTGAATCGACTAGAGAACTCTTCCACGGTCTGACTTTTCCCCATCTTCATGGCTTCAAACTCACTTCTTAAGGTTTGAAGTCGAACTTCCTTCACTCGATCTACTCCTTCATGCATAGTTTTCAGAGTAGTCCAGACATCTCGAGCAGTCTCCTTCCCAATCAATTGTCGCATCATTGAATCGGGAACGGCTTGATAGATCGCCGCCATAGCCATCTTGTCTAGTCGTTCATCAACGACCTTGTCTTTCTCTTTCGGTTCAACTGGACCCCAGACTCCCTGTGCGATCATGTTGACCTTCATCTTCATCGCCCAGATCGGGTAATTGTCCGAACTGAGGATCGGGTACTGCAGCGACACGCTTTCCTTTACCTTTGAAGCCTCCGCCATGGTTCACCGAGGCTCTGATACCAACTGTTGTAAGGTCTTACGACCTCCCAGGATCTTTTACGACCGGTTAGAGTCGTTTACGACCGAATAGAATTGTTTACGACCAGTTCTGGATACTTACTGCCAGTTCCGACCGCTTCAATCTCTTCCGATCTTTTTCAACGTGGTCGTAAAGTTATCAGAGCAACTTACGACCACTCTGCGATATCGAGTCTTGTCTTCCTCCACCGCTCTCCTTAATACCGTGATCGTAAATCTTTACGAACACGCAGCGATGATCTTGGCGATCACCGTTCACCGTAGTCGAACACCCTTTCGACTATGTTCACTTCCTTCAACATGATCGAAGTCGCCTCGTTCACGCATCGATCTTCTCGGTGTAGTCGCTGCTCCTTCGACCACCTTCACCGTGGTCGTAGCCTTCCTGCGTGAGTCGAAACTCGCTGCGAGAATTTTGCGTGGTCGTAACTCCTCCGATCACGCTTGCGGTGACCGTGAGTCCTTCCGACCACGTCTTGCACAACCACACAACAAAACAATGCTTTGTGTAATTCCCTCTTTTGGTATTTTCTCAATGGCTTGGTACATCGAATACATGGCTCTAAGCCTCTTTTTATACCCTTGTTCTACTTTAACACGGGTTCTCAACCTACTCGACTCAGAGTCTCATACGACTTCGACTGGATTCCAACTACGACTTTGACTCGTTTTCTAACTTCGACTTTGAATTTCTCCTCCGTCTTGACTTCGATTACTTCCAAACTTTGTATGCGTCTTCTAAAACTAGATTATTTCCAACACGCGCGTCTCAGCGTTTCATCGTGAGAGGCTACACCTGGCACATCACCTACCATCGCAAAGGTGACTGCAACGAACTTAGGCCTGACGCCCCTAGTAGCATATCCTTCTGCCTCGTTCTTAATGAGAGAGTATATATCGGCCCCTGCGCGCGCGGTGCAAGTTCAGCCTGCTCGACCGTACAGGAAGGCTGGTGACAGGTGACGTCCTGCGCTCGAACCAGCCCGGTTCTCGATTGGTCCACCGAGCAGACCTGGTGCTGCCTGGATTTCATCACCGCGGAAGACTTGGAGGCCGGATCGGATTATCTCGTGGACGACGGCTTCACCATCCGGTGCGACATCACCTTCGACGACGAGCTCGCGCCGGCGGCGAGGCCCGGCGTTCGTGTCGGTGCCGCCGTCGACCTGCACCGGCGTCTCGGCGAGCTGCATTGCGGGAAGAGGGCGGGCGTGACCTTCGAGGTCAGCGAGAGACGTTCGCGCGCCAGATGCGTGCTCGCGGCGCGTCCCGGTCTTCCGAGCCCGGCTCTTGGCCCGATGAAGGAGGGCGCCCACAGCGTCATTCGTGTGGGCGACATGGAAGCGCAGTGTTCGGCGCCACGCATTGCGTGTACACCGACTCGCTGCCGAGACCGGCGACGAGCGATGCGGCGCGATGGCTCAGCATATGCTCGCGGCGGCGGCAGTGCGACCTCGAGAGGATGAAGCGATCTGCGAGGAGAAGCGTGCGAGCACATACGTGCGAGCTCGGTGGCAACCGTCTTTGGCGCCGGGCGGAGCAGCACCACTGCTGTGGGCTCAGGAGGCGTGCTTGAGTTCCTCGGCTCGCGCCACACAGAAGCGTTCACTGAGATGGACGGTTTCGAGCAGCTAGTCAGTAGCTGCCCTGCTGTGATGAAGGAGCTTCTTGCCAAGCTTGCAACTCTTCTGAAGCGTAGCACATGTTTTAATCACTAAATATAGGGAGTGTCTATACAACATTCGACTGTTTTTTAGGACAAAGTTAAATTTTGAGCCGTTGGATGAAGATCCAACGCCCTAGATCATTTTTTTGGAGGGGGTCATTTTTTTTGGAGGGGGGCTTGTATGGGTGGATCCGTTGGATGGAGAGCTAACGTCCCAGATCAATTTGACTGTTTTTGTGCTCAAAAACAGTCGAAGTTGTATAGCAATACTCATATTGTAATCATTGAATACACACACACACACACACACACACACACACACACACACACACACACACACACACACACACATATATATATATATATATATATATATATATATATATATATATATATATATATATATATATATATATCAAAAAGTAGTTCAAACTAGTTTGAACTGAGTTCAAAACTTACTTACCATAAATATATCAAGGTATAAAACATTTTCATACCCAAACTCAAAAAAATATCAATAATACACGTGTATCGGATGTGGTGCCTAGCACCATGGTGCCTTACGTAATTTTCCTATATAGGGCGAGTGTTTCATGCACCATGGTGCCTAGGCACCAATATCAATACCGTTGATTTGCTTTGAGATTACTAACGTTTGATGTGTGTATCTTCATATACCCATAAAAAGTATATTTGAGATGTCAAACTCAAAAAAATTAAATTCAACTTCAGTTTAATTAGTTTGAACTATTTTATGGTATATACTCACACAGTCGCATTGAACTCAAAAGTAGTTCAAACTAGTTTGACAAAACTTACTTACATAAATATATCAAGGGTATAAAACATTTTCATACCCAAACTCAAAAAAATATCAATATATATATATATATATATATATATATATATATATATATATATATATATATATATATATATATATATATATATATATATATATATATATATATATATATATATACTTAGAAGAGACTATGCACATAAATAATACCGAAGAGATAATATTCACATAAACAGCATATCCAAAACATACGCACGCCACAAACTTCGAAGCCGGGTGGCTTTCACCCGAGCAAACGCCGGGTCGCCCGAGGCATGAATTGCGAGGCTCTGTGTCACGGTTCCGTTTTCCTATTACTCTATCCATTCTTCTTCCATATGGTTTTAGAATGCATGAAGCGAATCAAAATTTTTAAACTTTGATCATAAACATGCATAAAATTATTTTGATTTGCCAAACAAAAATTACACTAGTAGATTCATCATCAAAAAACTTCTTAATAATTTTTTCTAATATATAATCAGGAAAAGTAGTGGTCAAATGGATATATTGAAGACTGTAGATATTGAAAACAATAAGTAACAAAGAACTGACACAATACATGTTTGCTTATTCTTACTTTTGGGTTTTGTTAAACGTCATCCGGATGTTTTCTTTCTAACTATCATCCAGATTTAGAACCATTAGATTAGAGATCCAATGGCTATGAATTCTCCCCTCTCCTCTTACCCCCTCATCTTTGAAAAAAAAATCTCCCCCCTTTAAAAACAAGGGACCCATTGATCTCTAATCCAAAGATCACAAATTTAGATGATAATTAGAAAGAAATCATCCGGGTGATACCTACACAAATATATCTTTGCTTAGTCTTACTTTTTTTTTAAGAAACGAAGGGTAGGAGCCCTGCCAATGCAAATGCAATAAATGGGAAACGAGAAGTCATACAATACCAAACGCCGAAAGAAAAAAAAATCTCATCGACACAAATGCTTATTAGGCATCTCCAATGATAGAAATCATATTTATTTATAAAATAAGAAAGAAACTATTCGTTTTACATTCGATCCATTTCCACCCTTATATGTGAGTAGAAAGTATAGGCTCTTCCATATATAGATCTTGCCTTCCTCTCTACCCAAGTGCATGCCATCCCACAGACACAGATAACATCGCACGCGGCACGCATATACACAGCAGATTTAGGGGTGAGTAGCACTCGATTCGTCATGCCTTTTGCCGGTGTGTCCGTCGTCGGCGACGTCAAGCCATCGCATTCTGCCTCGGCCATCAAAGCCGGCACGGCCAGCGGTTACCACCTGCTTGTGGTCGACGGCTACTCGCGTACCAAATGCACCCCCAATGGCATGTGCATCAAGTCTGTTGGAAAGTCTTACGACCTCCCAAGACCGTTTACGATTGGTTAGAGTCGTTTACGACCGATTCCAAGTGCTTACGATGCCGTACGACCACTCTAACTCGCTACCGATCGCTTTGAGTCGTGGTCGTAACTTCACTGTAGTAGTTTACGACCACTCCGCTATATTGCTGCGCTGTCTTCCTTCAGCCACTCGAAATACCGTGATCGAAACCTTCTACTATCACGCAGTGATGCTGGCGATCACTGTTCACCGTGGTCGAACACCCTTTCGACCACGTTCACTTCCTTCAACGTGGTCGGAGTCGCTTCCGACCACGTACTGGTCTTCTCGGCGTAGTCGTAACTCCTTACGACCACCTTCACCGTGGTCATAGCCTTCTCTACGTGGTCGAACTCTTTACGACCACGTTCTACGCTCCTTTAATGTGGTCGTACAAACACTGCTCCTTTGCCGTGGTCGTAAGAGCTTACGACCACGTCTGCGAATTGCCCAAAAAGAAACAGTGACACAGAGTTTTGCTCTTTTCTCTTCTTTACTTCTCACAATGACTCGGTACTTCTTCGCACACCTTCGGCAAATCGGTGAGTTCCCAAGTGTTATTGTCTTCAATCAATTTTAGTTCTTCCTGCATAACAGCTCTCCAGTATGCATCGCCCTTTGCTTCTTCATAATTTTCAGGCTCTTCGGCCGTTGTGTAAAGCAACAACTCATCCATCTGCATCGGCTCAGTTTGAGCATAGATCTCACTAATGCTCCTCATTTTCGGTATTCTTCCAGTCAAATCTTCTTCATCAGTCTCTTCTGCATCAAGTGAAGCTTCCTGATCATTGGAACCAATCGAATTTGAGCTTTGAGGTGTGGTCGTAACTCCTTCTTCTTCTGTATTGTCGGCATCGACTGCTTCGACATCGAAGGTTACCCATTTCGACATGTCTTTCTCAATGTCCTAGTGTTCTTCCCACTCCCAGTGTTTGTCTTCTTGAAAGACCACATCTCTGCTCACATGAATCTTCTTTTCGACCGGATCAAAACACCTGTACGCCTTGGTGCCTGGCTCAGAGCCGAGGTAGATCATTCTTCTACTCCGGTCGTTCAGCTTCTTCAGGTAAGTAGACGGCTTCACGTGAGCTAAACAGCCGAAAACTTTTAAATGCTCAACGTTCGGCTTTCTTCCCGACCATTGTTCATATGGAGTGGTCCCATCGAGCGATCTTGTGGTCGTGCGGTTGAGAAGGTAGACCGCATGCCTTACTGCTTCTCCCCAGAACCGCCCGGGGAGAAATCAACTTTTCAGGAGGCTTCGGGCTGTGGCCATCACAGTCCGGTTTCTCCTTTCTACGACTCCGTTTTGTTGAGGTGAGTGCAGAGCTGTGAAGTATCTAGTAATGCCCTTCTCCTCGCATATCGAGTCGAATTCTTTTGAGAGAAATTCTCCCCCTCAATCTGATCTGACAGCCATCACCGTACAGTCAACCTCGTTTTCGGCAAGAGCAATGAGTTTCTGGAAGTTGAACTTTGCCTCGTCTTTGCTCTTCTGCATGTACACCCACATTGCTCGTGAGTAATCATCAACGATCAACATGAAGTATTGATTGCCAGCGTTTGTTCTTGGTGTAATTGGTCCGAACAGGTTGACGTGAACTAGCTCGAGTGGTCGAGAAGCTCTGAACAGTGCCTGCGATGGGAAGCTGCTACGGGTTTGTTTTGCCGTCAGACAGCCCTCACAGACTTGCTCCTGGTGGTCGATCATCGGTAATCCGACCACCATCTTTTTTTCGCCATCGTGTTGAGACTCTGGAAGTTCAAGTGTCTGAATCTTGCGTGCCACAACCAGGCTGCATCATCGGTCATAGTCTTCAGACACCTTGGTTTGCACGCTTCAATCTGAATCTTGTACAGACGGTTCACTGTCCTTTGTACCTTCATCAGTAGTCGTTCACTGCGGTCGAACACTTTCAGAAAGCTGTCTTTGAGCTCGATCCGACAGCCCTCTTCTGTTAATTGTCCAAGATTTATTATATTACTCTGAAGGCTCGGTGTGTAATACACATCCGACAGCCTTTTCTGGCTTCCATCTTTACACTGCATCAGGATCGAGCCTCTCCCTTTTATCTGAACCGATGACCCATCTCCGAACTGGACTTTTCCGAGCACATTCTCGTTCAACTCAAGGAACATCGAGTGTGTGCCCGTCATATGGTTACTCGCTCCGTTTTCGAGGTACCAGTCGGTTTGTGTCTGCTCTCCCTGCTTCAACAGACTTGGAAAGACTTTCTCCTCGTTCAACAGAACCATTGTCGGTTCATCTACAGTGCAGAGCGACAACAGCAGTGTCGGCTCTCTGTGCTCGTTCGTTTGAGCCATGTTGACTTCCTCCACCTTCTTCTTACTCTGGCAATTCGCAGCATAGTGACCATACTTCTTGTAGTTATGGCACTGGATGTGACTCCGACATTCGGCAGCGTAGTGTCCGAATTTCTCGCACGTGTAGCACTAGACGTCAGACTTGTCTGTCTGATAATCGCCGCCTCCACGACCAGCACGACCACCTTATCTGCCTCGACCAGACTGGAAACCTCGACCCTGCTGGCTGCTTCCACGTCCTTGTCCGTGACCGTGCGACGTACCGCGGCCATGACCGTGACCACGACCTCCTTTGGAAGAAAACTCTCCGCCTTGGTTCGAGTCTTCTTTTACGAGTAGAGCCTGCTCTCCGTTGTCAGTTTGGTAACTCTTCAGGAGCTGCTCATGGGCTTTGAGTGCCCAGTCACCTCTTCAATCCTCATCTTCGAGAGGTCTTGCGAGTACATAAGTGTGGTTACGACCAGAAGAAACTTCTCCGGCAGAACTCTCAAGTACTTCTTCACTGCCACCTCATCCTTTAGATCATCGCCGAGAGATTTGATCTCGTTTACGACCTCATTGAATCGACCAGAGAATTCTTCCACGGTCTGACTCTTCCCCATCTTCATGGTTTCAAATTTGCTTCTCAATGTTTGGAGTCGAACTTCCTTCACTCGGTCTACTCCTTCATGCATGGTTTGCAGAGTAGTCCAGACTTCCCTCGCCGTCTCCTTGCCGACTAGCTGCCGCATCATCGAGTCGGGCACGGCTTGATATATGACTGCCATTGCCATCTTGTCCAGTCGATCATCGAGGACCTTGTCCTTCTCTTTTGGTTCAACTGCGCCCCAGACACCTTGAGCGATCATGTTGACCTTCATCTTCATCGCCCAGACCGGATAATTATCCGACCTGAGGATCAGGTACTGCAGCGACACGCTTTCCTTCACCTTCTCTGCCATGGCCCTGATACCAAATGTTGGAAAGTCTTACGACCTCCCAGGACTGTTTACGACTGGTTAGAGTCATTTACGACCGATTCTGAGTGCTTACGATGCCGTACGACCACTCTAACTCGCTACTGATCACTTTGAGTCGTGGTCGTAACTTCACTGTAGCAGTTTACGACCACTCCGCTGTATCGCTGCGCTGTCTTCCTTCAGTCACTCGAACTACCGTGATCGAAACCTTCTACGATCACGCAGTGATGCTGGCGATCACTGTTCTCCGTGGTTGAACACCCTTTCGACCATGTTCACTTCCTTCAACGTGGTCGGAGTCGCTTCCGACCACGTACTGGTCTTCTCGGCGTAGTTGCAACTCCTTACGACCACCTTCACCGTGGTCGTAGCCTTCTCTGTGTGGTCGAAGTCTTTACGACCACGTTCTACGCTCCTTCAACGTGGTCGTACAAACACTGCTCCTTTGTCGTGGTCGTAAGAGCTTATGACCATGTCTGCGGAATTGCCCAAAAAGAAACAATGACACGGAGTTTTGCTCTTTTTCACTTCTTTACTTCTCACAATGACTCGGTACTTCTTCGTACACCTTGGTTATAAGACTACTCCTCCTTTTATATCCGGTTCTACGACTTTAACACGGGTTCGACTACGATTACAACTCTGACTCTGACTCCGCTTCCGATACGACTTCTACTCTGTTTCCGGCTATGACTTCTAATTGCGGCTGCAATTCGACTTCGATTACAATCAAATTTTGCACATGACTTCTAAACAAGATTACTTACTACAAAGTCTCACCCTTTCACAGTTGGAGGCCATCGTTGGCACATCAACTACTACCCTAATGGCGACCTCGCCGCTTATGCCGACTCTATAAGCGTCCATCTCGCCCTTGATGAATATGTTGCAGAGCCTGTGAAGGTGCAGTTTGAGTTTAGTTTTATTGACCAGATAGAGGAGCAAGAGTCAACACATGTTCGTGCAACCAAGACATGCGACGTCTCCAGCTATGAACAATGGGGCTACACAAGTTTCATAAGAAGGGAGGAGCTGGAGCGATCTAAACATCTCAAGGACGATTGCTTCACGATCAGGTGTGACCTCATTGTCACCAAGGACATCAACACTGAGACCAAGGTGCCGCAGTCTGACATATGTCGGCACTTCGGCCATCTCCTTGAAACCAAGGTGGGTACTGACGTGACATTCGAGGTCGGCGGCGAGACGTTCGCCGCGCACCGGTGTGTGCTCGCAGCCCGATCTACGGTCTTCAAGGCGATGCTCTTTGGCCCCGTGGAGGAGGGCACGACGGCAAGTGTCATACAGATAAACGACATGGAAGCACAGGTGTTCAGGGGCTTGCTTAGTTTCGTTTACACTGACTCATTGCCCGAGATGGAGATAGATGACATGGAGGAGGACAAACCAGGAGAGGAAGGAGAAGCAGTAGGTAAAGACTTGGTGTGGCTGAAAAACTTGCTTGTAGCGGCGGATAGATATAATCTACAAAGGCTGAAAATAATATGTGAACGGAAGTTGTACGGTGGCTACTATCCTTGCGATAGCTGAGCAACACCATTGCCGTGTGTCGAAGGAGGCATGCTTGGAGTTCCTCAAATCTACTACAAATTTGCAAGAAGTACTGGCGGCAGATGGCTTGGATCATATAACTAGAACATGCCCTCTGTTCTGAAGGAGCTCCTTTCCAAGTTTGCTTCATAGATTTAATTATAATGGCAAATTTGTAGGTTTGTAGTTCCTATATTTCTACAACTATATCGTATAGTTGTGGTTCCATTAGACCCTAGAGAGAGGCGGAAATCTGCATGTCTTGCGCTCGTGCTTCCATTTGGTCATTGGATGTTCCTACATGTAGATTATCGTAGGTTCTGTATGGTCAAAATTTTCAAGTTTTAATCATTAATATATATTAAAGCATATAAATTAGCTATATAAAAATAATACTATTAGATTTATCTTAAACTTTTTCATTATATATATATATATATATATATATATATTATTTTTACTACTATGTCATGATAATAAATCATACTCAAAGTCTTGCATTGAAAACCGTAAAAAAAACAAAAAACAACCTATATTTGTGGATGGTGAGAGTATAATTTTGGAGGGGCGATCTAATAATCAATTTTGGTAGACTTTATAGTCAAATGACTTAATTGTGCCCTTCACCCTTTTTTAGTAAAAAAGAGACCGTCTTAACATCAATTCCCATTCCTTAAGCCAAACTACTACATATTAGCTACAAGATTCCTAACATTTTTCTTTCACGCAGTCTCCTCCCCTTATCACCTCAGCCAGCCTACTGACAGGTGGGCCCTACCTATCTCTCTCTTCTTTTTTCCTTTTTCAATTGGAAAAATTACTGGAATACCCTTGTAGAAACCAACATTAATTAGTACTCCTAGATCATGTAGTGTTTGCAGGTGAGGAACATATTCGGAGTTCGTGATATATCGCAAATCCTAAAACTTAAACCTAGCCATATGGTCGTTCGTAGTTGTAAACCCAAAACGAAAAAAAGGGGGAAAATGAAATGCCAGGAGCCGATCATGCCCAAACCTTATTCCAACGAAAGGCATGTTTTGAACACAGAAATTTCACAGAAATCAAGTTATTTTTTCACATAAACACAAAAAATCTCCGGGCCCCGCTCAATTGGGCTGAAAAGCTGTGGCTTATGGCTGAAATTGCACTGTAGCGGCTGAAATTTTATTGTAGCTGAATGTGGCTTATTTAGTTCGATTAAATTTAAAAAAATTTAAAAATAGAAAAAAAATATGTTAGCTCATTACAGACAACGCGAACAAATACGGGGAAAAAAGAACCAATAGAAAAGCTCAAAAAAGCCAAAAGTTAGGAAAAAGACGAAATTTATGAATAGTGAAAAATAAACCAGAATTCAGAAGCTGAAGCTGAAATAAGCAGGCCTAAATAGTGAGTAGTAGTATTACAGCAGGCAAAAGGGCTCGAGGCCCATACTGCTGCTCAAACCACAGCTCCCAGGACTAAGGCGCAAATTCCAACCCAAGCCTTGTCCCAGAAACAGTGGCGCGCCCAGCTGCTGCTGCTACAGCAAACGTAATGCAATATGTGCATTCGTGTTCACGGTCTCATGTCGGCTTTAGTTGCTCGGCGGTACATGCACGATGCATGAGCTAAAGCGCAAATATAGGCCCGGCTCAAAAGAGTTTTTTTAGTGATTTATAGTTGAAAAGTATTGTAGTTGGTTGAAAAAATATTGTAAGTTGATGAAGGCTTATTTAGCATAATTAAATTTTAAAAAATTTAAAAATAGTAAAAACCCATCACGTATAATGCAAATAAATATGAGAAAAAAAAGGCAAAAAAGCTCAAAAAAAATCAAAAATATAAAAAAGATGAAATTTATGAATAGTATAAAATAAGCGAGAAGCTAGAACTAGTATCCACTCGAGGAGTTATATCTCAACTTGTCGTCACTTCATCGGGAAATTTAACTATTTGCCACCCTTAAGAATGCCACCTATTGAAATGCCATCTTCTTCGTTGCAATTAATATTTTGCCACTCTTAAGATGTGCTTGACTAATTTATTGCCACTTTTGAGCCCACGAGGCGCCAAATCATGCATGTCACACGCCCGCGCCGCCGCGCCCTCCCTCAAGGCCTCCCGCGCCGCGCCGCGCGCTGCGCCTCCCGCCGCGCGCCGCCGCTGCGCCTCCCGCCGCGCTCCGCCTCGCTGCACACGCCGCGCCCGAATAAGGCGGGACCGACCTAGAATTCCGTCCGAATAAGGCGCGGCGGGAGGCGCGGGCGCGGCGGGCGGGAGGCGCAGCGGGCGGGCGCGCGGGGCGCGGGTGTGATAAATTAGTCAAGCACATCTTTAAGAGTGGCAAAATATTAATTGCAATGAAGAAGATAGCATTTGAATATATGGCATTCTTAAAGGTAGCAAATAGTTAAATTTCCCCACTTCATGACCCTCGAGTGTCGATCGAAGCCATTACATTTTCGGCTCTCGAGGAGACGGAGACCGACCTGTCCTTTTTTCCAAACCGCGTGCAGCTATGAAGATATGAATCTTAAACCGTGCTTCGTGTTACGAAAATGCGAGCTGAAGAAGACGAGGAGTTGTCACGACGCATCCTCTTACGGCACAGGTATATGTGTCAGTATGAACTATGATTTGGATTTCCTCTCTGCATGCCCAAAGTGCCAGCCTACAAATAACACCGTACATATACACAGCAGATTCATGATTGACTAGCGGTCGATCCGTCATGTCTTTTGCCGGTGTGTCTTTCGCCGGCGACGGCAAGCCGCACTACTACAGAAAAAGTCATCACAGACAGTTCGAAATCGTCATCACAGACGGTTATCTGAACCGTCTGTGATTATAGGTCAGTGATAATCCAAGTTATCACAGACGGTTTTCAAACCGCTCGTGATTATCAATATCACGACGGTTTTTATTACAAACCGCTCGTGATTATTCGATATCACGACGGTTTTATATAAAAACCGTCGTGATATTGATAATCGCGACGGTTTGTAATGAAAAACCGTCTGTGATATCCGATAATCAGAGACGGTTTTTTATAAAAAACCGTCTGTGATATCGGATAATCACAGACGGTTTTTAATGAAAAACCGTCTGTGATATTCCTCCCCCCTAACAGAATCTATTTCTGTTTATTGGCTAGCCTCAGGAAATGCTAGCCATGCCCTCTGAAACAAGCAGATAAACAAGTATAGATACAATTCACATCTCAATTCATTTGACAAACATCCAATTCACATCTCAATTCATTTGACAAACATCCAATTCACATCACATTTCATTCACAGACATAAGGCATCCATTTCGCAAATGAATTAATTGAAATGAAATAAAATATCCATTTACAAATTCAGAATTACAGAGTGATAAGAGCAATAAAAAATCAATCTGCGCAGTGGAACTCTCCATCTGATTTGATGACTTTAGCCCACAAAAACCAAAGCAACTCTCCTCGAATTTTTGCTAAGTCCGGCTTGCTCCAATGCAGATTTAGAGATGGGCGCAACTGTAGATAGGAATATCAACGCGCACATATAACACGTGACATGTATGAAATAATTGTGGGAAGATTGACAAACCTTAGCATTAGTGATCTTGGTGGAATCGAGGAGTAGTCTCATATGGTGGCACACGTAGTATCCACACGTGTTGCCCGGCTCCTGCTGGTGGCACTGCAAAAAATAGAATGTGTTAAATCAAGTGGCATTACTACTATGTGTTGTATATGATTAATTAATATGTAGCTAGGGAATACCGAAACTTGCGATCATGTTTCAAGGGCTTGGCACCGTCGTCGAGTCACGTGTTTGTTTAACGTATGTAGCGAGCGACCTTCGTTATTCAAAAGTTAGATTAGTCATTCGAAAGAAAAGAAAGAGTACAATGTACAATGTACGCACCTATCGAGTATTCGGGCGATAGTCATGTACTTGGATTTGTTCTTACTTAGAGAATCAAGGTATATAGCCTTGTTCCATTTTGGTATAATTACAATTAAAATCCAATGGAATTCCTCATTGTATGGCATAAGAACAAATTCCTTATCTTGGTGAGCCACCGTGCTTTTACAATATAGTCCTCGACGAAGGATGCATTCTCGATGATGGTATCAATGGCGACCAAGCGTGGGTCAAGGAAACCAATTCGTGATTTCGATGATCTACCTTCGGTCAAGATGAATCTATATATAGCACGTAAAAGCAACAAATTGTGACATATATCGGTATTACGTGAATAGAGACGTGATTATGCGGACTTACGGCGTCGAAGATCGAACGAGTGAGGCGTCGAGAGCGTTGAGCGTGAAAAGTTCAAATATATCGTCGAAGGTCACCGCGAAGACACATTCCCGAACCGTGAATGAAATGTTCTGCTTGAATTTGATGATACCGAGCGCCGTTCTCCCTCCGCTTATTGGACTGCTCCATATACCAAGTGTGGAATCTTTGGCAACCAAGTCCTAGTTCTAGGAGCTCTTTCTTGAGTACCATCGGTCGCCTAGCACGAATTTGCGGGCCAATGGCATGTACGGGATATCGCCATCGCCCTTCATCTTTGATTTGCCCCGCCATCGCCTCGATTGTCGCCGACTTTATGCTAGTCGATCAGAATGGTATAGACGGTGCAAGTTGCTCTCGCGAATAGCTCCGTGGAGATAGCACCGTGCAGTAGTTGTGGTTCGCCTCGCCGGTGTGGAGATGTCACCAGTGCAAGTTGCTCTGCGAGAATAGCACCGTGGAGATAGCACCGTGTATGTTGCCGTGGTTCGCACCGCACTTCAGTCCCGCCACCGGTGAAGAAGCCTCCGAGGAGATGTCGCTTTTGGGCCACCGGATGAATGTTCCAATAGCTCTGTCCTAAAGTCACGATCTCGTCGTTGGGGGCTTCGATGGCGGGACCACCTCAAAATTGACATACACACCATCCACATTAACTTTTGCGGCTCGGCGCTAAAGCTTGACCGCACCACGGCCCCGATATGAGACGAATATGCTCGGCCCCAAGCAGCGTACAAGGGAATGGAGCCATATCTCACTTGGAGCCTGCAGTTCGTAGGCTCCTACATAACGATACAAAATTAGCTATTCGAATAGGCCTACCAATGGAACAAGCATTCGAGAGGTAATAATTATTACCAGGATGTCGTCCACAGGAAATTTGGACTGGGTACGCGTCGGATTGGACGAGCAGCTACTCGGACGGTTGTGCGGGCTAGCTAGCATAACAGCGGCGGTGGTGGCCTGATAACTTTCTGTCTGTTTCCGCACCTCTTCTCTGATTACATCACCCATCTGAGCTAATATCTCCTCTTTAAGAGATTCCTTGATCTCTTCTCGTAGCTGTGCGTCACGCTCGGCTTTGTTTCTCTTCCTACGCCGATACATTCCGGAGTCATCTTCGAAACCATATTTCCAAGGAACATAAAGCCCAAGGCCTCTCGTACGACCCGGGTGCTCCTTATTTCCCAGGGCCACGGAGAGCATATCATTCTCCCTTGTTCCCTGGAATGATCCCAGGGTAGATTCAAAACTCAGCTCTTCCTGCAAGAGCACGAAATGTTATTTCAACTCATACGAGTTGTGGAGTAATTACAAGCTCGTAGTTCTATCGATATCTTATCGAACCTGGACACTTGCTGGTCGCGGGTTTTGAAGGAGACGCCCCGATGTCGTTGTAGATGACCTTGCTCTAATCCAATTTCGTGCGCGGTCATCCGGATATTGGAAAACGGCGGGCGATGTCTGTGCAGCTGCCGTGTCATCCTCCTTCATCCATCATGCGGATTTTACCCGCATACCCACTGTGCCAAGTCCGTGGGGTGTGTGTTTTTGCTGGAGGGCCTTGTGCGCCGTATTTGTACTTTTGAACTCTTCGGACGCCTTCATTGCCTTGAACTCTTCCCATTGTGGTTCCGGGAATGGGTATATATGAAAAGGCGTTTCGTCCGTCTCCACGTATTTCTTGACAAGCGTGCTCTTGAAGTTCTTCCATGCTTTGCACGCCCTAGGTAGGTTTGTCGTTGCACAGTGTAGGTGTTCTTCGGGAACTCGAACGATGCCAAAATTTCGGTCCACACTCACGCTTCCGAGTGTTAGCACGTTCTTCCACGAATTGTATGTGATCTCAATTGTTCTCGTGCAACTATTCCGACCATGCTTCGAATGCGCTACCGCTTTTTTAGGAAGGATAGGGACCCCGGATGCGTTTACATGTGATGGTCTGTCGGTCCTCGAGCTTCTTCGATAGCCCTCTTCCTTGGCGCCTTGATGTTGGAGCGACACCTCCGCGATGATGTTGAAGAATGCGCGGGTGACGTGTTGCTCATTTTGTGGGTCTATTAAGATAAGATGAGAAAGTGATCATATTGAATTGGAAGACAAGAGAGGAGTAGAGGAGGGGAGAAGGGAGGGTGATATGGACATAGAGAGGGGTGATGTGCCTATCTTAGCACCTACTTTAGTTGCTAATACTATAAACCAAATAGCAAAGTCCCTAAACAAAGTTCTATGAAGCAAATGGAACAAACCAAAGTATCAAGTTCATTGAACCGATACACCGGAGTGTCCCACTTGCTTCATGCCCTTTGAATGTCTATGTGGCATATACACACCGCAGCTGCACCAATGTATCAAGTCCTTCGTTTTCAAGAAAATTCAAGTCAATTTTATTACAAAAGTGCAAAAAAGACATTCAGATTCTTGGTGAGCGGCTGACCTCGCCGACTTCTTCGGTGGCGACTATCCATCTGCTTCTTCCCACTCCTTTTCTTCATCTCGGTCTCGGATCACGTGCGCCGATGGCGATGATTCGAGACCGAGACCGAGATGAAGAAAAGGAGTGGAAGAAGCAGATGGATAGTCGCCACCAAGAAGTCGGCAGGCCTACCGCCACCAAGAATCTGGGAATTTCTTTTGAACTTCTGACTAAAATTTCCTTGAATTTTGTAATACTATTACTACAAGGTCTCTAAACAAAGTGCCTTTCCTAACACCTACTTTAGTTGCTAATACTATAAACCAAATACTATTACTACAAGGTCTCTAAACGAAGTTCTATGAAGCAAATGACACAAACTAGTGTATCTGGTTCATTGAACCTGATACACTAGAGTGTGTCACTTGCTTCATGCCCTTGAAGGTCTGTGTGGCAATACTCTTCCTTGATTGGTGCTCTCAAATTGTAGGGTTGCACATGATAAGATGAGGAAGCAAGAAAAGTGAAACATGATGCTCAATGTTACGAAGAGAGGAGAGGAGTAGAGGGAAGGGGGAGAAGGGAGGAGGTGATGTGGACAGAGAGAGGGGGTGATGTGCCTATCTTAGTCCCTAAACAAAGTTCTATGAAGCAAATGACACAAACTAGAGCATCCCGTTCATTGAACGGGAATTCTAGAATGTGTCACTTGCTTCATGCGCTTTGATCATATAATCTTCCTTGATTGGTTAATTTGTGCTCTCAAATTGTAGGGTTGCACAAGATTAATCTTGGCCGTCCCGCTACTAAATCATATACTCTTCCTTGATTGGTTATGCCAAATAACAACATCAAGCATCAAGCATAACAATATGAAGCATCAAGCATCAATGTAAGATGTACCAACGTAGACTAATCAACCTGCAATATCAAGCATAAATATGTACTATGTACCAATGTATCAAGCATAAAGCATAACAAAGATCAAGCATCAAGCATAACGATTTAAGCATCAAGCATCAATGTAATATGTACCAATGTAAACTAAGCAATCGATAGTAAACAATGTACCAATGTAGTATGTACCAAATAGCATATCATTAACAGTATGGCATCAACCCTAAACACTAACAGTAAGCATCAACCATAACACTAACAGTAAGCATCAACCCTAAATATGTACTATGTACCAATGTATCAAGCATAAAGCATAACAGCATCAAGCATCAAGCATAACAGTATGAAGCATCAAGCATCAATGTAATATGTACCAATGTAAACTAAGCAACAGCAGTAAACAATGTACCAATGTAGTATGTACCAAATAGCATATCATTAACAGTATGGCATCAACCCTAAACACTAACAGTAAGCATCAACCCTAAACACTAACAGGAGGCGACGACGACGGAGGACGAGGAGGCGACGGGCTCGGCGAGGCGGCGACGGAGGAGGAGGAGGCGGCGACGCAGGAGGAGGCGGCGGCAACGGGGGACGAGGAGGCGACGGGCTCGGCGAGGCGGCGACGGAGGAGGAGGAGGCGACGGCTCGGGGAGGCGGCGACGGAGGAGGAGGAGGCTGCGCGACGCCTTCGTCGGGAGGCGGCCGCCGAGGGCTGCGGGAGGCACGGCGAGGGCTCGGGAGGCGGCGCGACGACGGGCTCGGGATTTAGATCGAATCGAATAACTACAGCGCACACAAAAACCCTTGGGAGAGGGTATATATGTAGGCAGATTATCACAGCCGGTTCTACACTTAGAACCGTCTGTGATAAGCCTTTGCCGACTGTCGCAATTAAGACAGCACCAATAACTACACAGCTGCATTCATATCAACCACCAAACAAATGCATTCATATACAACACCAACCAGTTGATACATTTTGACAAGGTCTCAAATACATCACACATATACATTTTCACATATACATCTCAAAATTGATACATCACACATTTTCACATATACATCTCAAAATTGACTACATCACACATTTTCACATATACATCTCAAAATTGACTACATCACACATTTTCACATATACATCTCAAAATTGACTACATCACACATTTTCACATATACATCTCAAAATTGTCTACATCACACATTTTCACATATACATCTCAAAATTGTCTACATCACACATTTTCACATATACATCTCAAAATTGTCTACATCACACATTTTCACATATACATCTCAAAATTGTCTACATCACACATTTTCACATATACATCTCAAAATTGTCGCACATTTTCACATATACATTCTTATTGTACTTGCTTATTTCCTTTAAAAATTAGCCCTTCATCATGATCAATGCGTGCGTGAATCGGTTTCACACGTTGTTCATCGTCGACCATATGCCATTTCCAAAAGGAGGTAACTCGTCAAATTGATTGTATTCCTCCTCGTCCACTACATTCTCCACTCCGACAATTCTCCTTTTTCCATGAAGAACTACATGGCGTTTCTTATTTGCCGGGTCGGTTACATAGAAAACTTGAACAACTTGATTGGCGAGTACGAATGGTTCGTCTTTGTACCCGACACGTTGGAGGTCCACGGTCGTGACACCGCATTTGTCAACCTTCACTGTGGAGATGCACCCAACGGCAAATAAATAAGGGGATCTTGAAAACCACATAGTCGAGCTCCCCAATCTCTTCTATGAAGCCATAGTACGAGTTTCTCGACCCATCGGTCTGAATGCATCTATGCGGACACCGCTGTTCGTTAGTGCTCTTGACATCCCGAGATCACGATAGAATGTGTACCCATTGATGTCATATCCTTGCCATGTCACAATCAGTAAATGTCGGCCCTTTGCCAACCATGTCGGCGTCTCACTCGGCGAGCTCCTAGCGATTTGCTCCTTCAACCATTGGTTGAACCGACGGTTGTGTTGCCTCATGATCCAAACATCCGCCGCTCGGATTCGCTGCGAAGCACATCCTTGTGCTGGTCCACATAAGGCGCCACTTCACCATATGTTGCAACACCGTGAAATGGGCTTGAGTATACGTGTCCATATCTGGAGTGATTGCTTTCCTTCCGATAGTTCCGAGACCCTTCACCTCCCCTCATGACGAGATTGAGGACACCTATCGGTTGAATCGAGCTATATAATCGACACAAAACTCAATGACCTCTTCGCTTGCATAACCTTCGACGATGCTGCCCTCCGCCGAGAACGATTCCGTCGTAGGACTTGAGAATTCCATGAACCTCTCAAATGGGTACATGCTACGTGGAATACGGGCCCGCACATTTTTATCTCCCACACAACGTGAACAATGAGATGGACCATGATATCAAAAAACGAAGGAGGGAAATACATTTCAAGGTGACATAGAGTCATCACCACCTCGTCCTGCAGAGCATCTAGTCCTTCGGGATCGATGACCTTCTGAGCAATTGTGTTAAAGAAATAACATAGCCTCATGATTGTCTCTCGTACTTTGATCGGCAAAATATTTCTAATTGCAATAGGGAGCATCTGTGTCATCAGCACATGACAATCATGAGACTTCATGCCATTTAACTTCAAATCTTGCATCGAAACAAGTTTCTTCACGTTGCCGGAGTAACCAGACGGAACTTTGACACCATGCAAGCAGCGCACGCTTCTGTTTTCTCAGCCTTGGACAGAGTGTAACACGCAGGGGAAGGTACGTTCGTCCATTATCGCTGCTTGTCGGTGCTAACTCCGGCCGATGTCCATGTCACCAAGTCAAGCGTGCGTTGACACCGCCCTTTGTTTTATCACGGATGTTCAAGAAGAGACCAATCAAGCCGCCGCACACATTCTTTTCTACGTGCATGACGTCGATGCAAAGGTCGTACATCTAGGTACTCCCAATAAGGTAAGTCCCAAAATATTGATCTCTTCTTCCGGTGTTCTTCTCATGAGCCCTCAATTTACGTCCATTTCCGAGGACAACATCTAAATCCTAACCGTATCATAAACCTCGTGTCCCCTTAAATGCCTTGGAGCTGAACCGTCTTCCTTCTCTCCACAAATTGTTTCTTCATCTTGCGGTATGGGTGAGCCCTCCAAGGAACCGGCGGTGACGCATGTAGACGGTTTTGCGTGAGTGTCTCAACCACACACTCTCGGTACCATCTAAACAGTGAGTACAAACTTTGGCACCTTTTGTACTATGGCCCGATAGGTTACCAAGGGCAGGATAATCATTTATGGTGCGAAACAATAAGGAGCGCAGAGTGAAGTTCTCTCGCTTGTATGCATCCCATACCTGTACCCCTTCGTTCCACAAGATTTTAGATCTTCCACCAACGGTGCTAGGAACACATCGATATCATTCCTGTGTTGTTTTGGCCCTTGAATAAGTATCGACAAAGAAAATGTACTTTCGCTTCATACACAACCAAGGAGGAAGGTTATAGATGCAGAGAGTCACGGGCCATGTGCTATGTCTCACGCTCATGCTCTCGAAAGGATTCATTCCATCTGTACTTAGTCCAAACCTTATATTCCTTTGTTCTGAACCGAACTCGCAAACCTCCTATCGATGTTTCTCCACCGCGCGGAATCAGCAAGGTGTCTTATCATTCCATCCTTCTTGCGCTCCTCCGAGTGCCAACGCAGCAGCTTTGCCTCCTTTGGATTTGCAAAAACCTTTTCAAACGGGAATTATAGCAAAATACCATGCCACCTTAGCAGAGGTCCTTTCTTCGCCTCTGTTCCTCGCCATCATCTCGATTGATTGTTACGTTTGTATCGGGATGCGTTGCACACCGGACATACATGCATGTTTGCATACCCTTTACGGTAGAGGATACAATCGTTTGGGCATGCATGTATTCTTTCTACTTCCATTCCCAACGGACAAAGAACCTTCTTAGCTTTATACGTGGTTTTAGGCAACTCATTTCCCTCCGGAAGCATGTCCGCTAAAAGACCTAGCAGCGCCGTGAAACTCTTGTCGGACCAACCGTTGGTTGCCTTCAATTTCAACAGTTCAAGCACGGCCGACAACCTCGTGTACTTGCAGCCCGTGTACAAAGGTTTCTCTGAGTCCTCCATCAAGCCACGGAATTTAACATACTCTCTCTCATCATAGTTCTCTTCTACATCGCGAAGCATCTGATCCAGATTATCATCGTGCAACCTATCCGAATCCGAGCCACAATCGACATCACCGGCGGCATGTCGCTCACTTCAAAGCGATGTCATCCGGGGCATATCATTCACTTCACCGCGATGTCATCCGCGGCATATGATCATTCACTTCGCCATGACTGGTCCAACACGTATAATCCTTTTGAAACCCCTCCGAATCAAGTGCGCTTCAATTTGCCTCGATTCTTAAACATCTTCAAATTCTCGCAGTCAGTGCATGGACAGCACATATATTCCACCCTTATTCAACATATCCTCCTCGCGGCTCTTATAAAGCGAAACGCCATTAATGTACTCTTCACTCACACGGCTCGCGGCATACATCCAGCTTCGGTCCTACGTTACGTACATATGTAACAACTTAGTATTAAAATCTAGATTAACTAATTATATATAACTACATATATACCGGCCACATTTATTATATTGAGACTTAATTTGCTAGCTCAATTCATATTACAAACACAACATCTATTATATAACCAACAATTTTGCAAAATAACCATCTTCAATAACCACTCATGGATTACTTAGAACTAAATTGTAATGCAATTAAAGAAAAATAATTTTCATTACTAACCATATCTCTACAAAGAACCAGAAAGTCTGAATCTTAATTCAAAGCTCAATCTCGCCTCTTCCCACCAAATTAAGCGGCTCAAATCGCCTAGCTTCCTCTCGAGTGAAAAAGTGCGCAGCAGATCCGGATCGAAATGAAGATGATGAGGTCCGAGCAGCGCAATAAATGCCCTAGTTATCACAGACGGTTTTTCATTAAAACCGTCAGTGATATGATTATCACAGCGTTTTTTCTAAAAACCGTCGCGATAAATATTATCACTGACGGTTTTAATGAAAAACCGTCATCCTAAGCTTCATACGTAATCGCCGCGCGTGTTTGATGCGAACGCCGTGTTTCGATCGCCTAATTAACGCCTCTCGATCGTTATACGGCGCCTATATCATTAATGTTTGGGTATACGAACCGCTTGTGCTAAAGGTTAAATATGCGCCCTAATCCAGTCTCTTCTACGTCGTACAATATTACAATATACAATATACAACATGGCTTCTACTCATCGTTCTTGTGATCATCTCCTTCCTCTCATCTGCTCATCACGAATTGTTCGCCGAACCTTACACAGCGCCAGCAATTTGCATCCGAGCGGCTTCTCCGCACCGCCCGCGCTCTCCTTCCCGACTTTCTTGCATCTGTCGCGCTTGACTGATCCTCCGCCGTCGACGGAGGCGTCTCGCCGCCGCTCATGAAAGGGAAACGCCCTCACCCCGGTTCTTCTCCACAATGTGCGCAATGCGGAAGAATCTCTACACGCATTGCGAGACCGATGGATAGCCTTGCCGATCAAGCGGCGGCAGATTCGAGGAATCTTTTCATGCTATCCTCACGACATTATGGATGTGCTGATCATTTGCCCAGCTGCACGAGGAAGTGCTAAGGACAAGGGCAATCTTAACGGCGTTCGAGAATTTAGCGGCTGATCCTCCAAGTCCCCAAGTTGAAGAAGAAGCTACGGCCCAAAAGAATACAACTGGGAAACTCTGTACTGCATGCGACTTTTGTAATAAATTTGCCTCTAATTGAAATTAATAAATTTGCCTTTAATTTGTGATCTCTTGTCTCGATAGTTCTCGTAGTTAAGTTATTAGAAGCAATGTGTACTTATATATTAACCTCTCGATCTAGAATATGACAGAGAAAGGGACATCACAATGGTTCTTGTAAAAACCGTCAGGAACATTCCTGACATTTCTTAACAACAACCGCTGTGATAGTCGACACAACACGCATAGCTTTTAATAAAAATCGCTGCGTGATAATCTCAGATTATCACGCACGGTTTTAATAAAACCGTCGTGATATTCTAGTATCACGAGCGGTTCGACGTAAGAACCGCTCGTGATACTCCTTTTCCTCCACAAATACGCGAGCATGCCTTCAAATTAAAACCGCTCGTAATAGTTTACATTACAGCGGTTTCACAAAACCGTCTGTGATTTGCCGTCTACTATTAGCCTTCGGCGCCGCATTCGCCTTGGCTATCAACGCCAGACGCCCAGCGGGTACCACTCGCTTGTGGTCGTGCTACTCGCATACCAAAGACACTCCCAATGGCGGAGCATCACCGACGACCTTTCAGCGTTCACTACTACAGAAATCATCATCACGAGCGGTTCCAAAACGTCATCACGACGGTTTTTTGAACCGTCCAATTTATGGGTCAGTGATAATCGAAGGTTATCACAGACGGTTTGTGAGCCGTCTGTGATAAATACAATACAGACGGTTCTAAACTTAGAACCGTCTGTGATACTCACACATCACAGACGGTTCTAAGTTTAGAACCGTCTGTGATGTGTCTGTGTCACGCATGACGGTTCTAAGTTTAGAATCGTCGTGATGTGTCTGTGTCACGATTTATTTATACTACAAAGCAGTCTATTATAGTTCATTCTATACCTAATTTTTTTTTCTATTTTTCAATTAGCCTCGGGAAACGTTAGCTATGCTTTTTGAAAACAAGTAAATACGATATCAAACATAGCAGAGAACATTTTATTTCCATTATAATCCACCATTACAACATCACAAGATTACAATCCACCATTACAACATCACAAGATTACAATCCACCATTATAACATCACAATATTACAATCTACTATTACAACATCACAAGATTACAATCCCACATTATAATAGCAGATAACATAGCAGAAAAAATCTACCAAAACTCAGAGAGAAAAAATCCACCATCAATGGAGAGAACAATGAAAGCAACATAGCAGAGAACAATCCACCATCACAAGCTCTGGGTAGGCCTTCTTAGCGGCCGCCTCATCAGTAAGCTCCCGGCAACCTAAATCCAACAAAGTAGCAACAATGGAGGCTACGATGGAAACCTAAACCCACAGAATCAAATACTAGAAGAAACAATGGAGGGAGGTAACTTAAGATGCATTTGAAGGGAGGGGGTGGATGGGTTCGGGTGAGTATTTATAGAGGAGGGAGAGCTACGATCCGTGGGGTGTGGGTTGGGCGGTTTCTATTGGCTGGAATTGGGTTGAGGAGGATTGACGGGCCCACTCTGACAAATTATCACAGACGGTTCTTGGTAAGAACCGTCTGTAAAAGTATCACAGACGGCTCTTTGGTAAGAACCGTCTGTGATATTGGCTATTATATATACCGATACGATATAAACAACTAGTCTCAAAATATAAAATAATAAAGTTCTATATAGATTATATATACTCATTTGAAAGGTTTCGACGAGATCTACAACTTTGCAGTTGAGGCAAAATCCAAATTCCAAAGGGAAGATTGAAAATTTTGGCAAAATTAGAAACCAAAAACTTGCAACGCAAATTTGGGGCTAAAGAAGGCCGATTTTGAGGGTCTTGGAGGTCGACTGGCTTCTGCCAGTCGTTTTTTTTTGGATCGGGCTCGTCGTTAGCTTTCCAACGAGTACAAGAACATCGCAAACGGACACCGTATGCAAAAGTTATGCCCGTTTTAGTGAAGGTATGTCAAAACGGAATACTACTCGAACTCAGGCGGGAAATTTTGAAATTTTAGAGATGCGCGAAGCGGGAAACATATCACGAGCGGTTCTTAATCAAGAGCCGTCAGCGATATTAACATATCACGAGCGGTTCTTGATTAAGAACCGCTCGTGATATTCGCAATATCACGAGCGGTTTTTAATCAAGAACCGCTCATGATATTCGAAATATCACAGACGGCTCTAGTTTAGAACCGTCTGTGATAATATCCCAGACGGTTCTTGATAAGAACCGTCTGTGATTGCATTTAACACAGACGGTTTTTATGAACCGTCTGTGATGAGGCGTCTAATATAAGCGTTTTTGTAGTAGTGGTTGAGGCCATCGCCGGCGCATCCGCTACTACCCTGATGGCCTATCCTTCCAGAGTTCCGACTCCATACCCTTTGGGCTTGTTCTTTTTAGCTACGGCTTATAGCTTTTAGCTGAAATTTTTAAATTTTAGCTGTTTACGATACAGATTACGGAGAGATCGATACTCACTTGCGATTTTGGCTGGTACAGATATTGGGCTTTTAACGTGTAATACGTTTAACTTGTAGACCCTGTCTTAAGAAAATATTCCGTTTAAAAGTTAGGTACTGTAACAGCTACGATAAACCGGCTGGCTTCCTCACTGTCGAACAGACCCTTTATCTCGTCCTTGACGAAGGCGTCACAGAGCCTGTGAAGGTGCATTTCGTGTTTAGTTTCACTGATGGGATCGACATGCAAGAGCCATCACACATTCGTGCAGACACCACGCAACTTCCATAGAGGAATAGACAGAGTAGTGTTTGGGGCTACTCCAATTTCATTAGAAGGGAGGCGTTGGAGCGATCAAAACATCTAAGGACGATTGCTTCACGGTCAGGTATGACCTGTTAGTAACCCTGTTAAGCATGTTGGTTAATTTAGCACTTGCATTATTCGTTAACTGGCATGAGTCCACAACGTGTGTGAGAGCCATGCAGTCATCTTGCATGGCACTGTGCACATCTGCATGGTACTGTGCATTGCGGCCGTGCCGAGAATAGCTCGTACGTGCCCACTAGTTTTCAGTCATTACTAGTATTGCGGCACGACCAGAGTATTTGCTTGGTGTGGCGCATTTGTAGGATTAGTTGTTTCCCTGCTGCATAATAAAAGGAAGCGAAAACAATCAGAAAAGCGGTGGCTTCATCGCAGCACAAAGATCCTGCTCTCCATTGTCTCTCGTTTTTCAGGCTGCTTTCAGTCTTCAGTTCACAGTTGAAAACAATCAGAAAAGCGGTGGCTTCATCGCAGCACAAAGATCCTGCTCTCCATTGTCTCGTTTTTCAGGCTACTTTCAGTCTTCAGTTCTCAGTTGGTATTAGAGCCTCTACGATCCGCGACGATGTCTGCTTCGACTGGCGACCACTCGAGGACTCCACCGCGTCGCCGTGGGCACCCTCGTTCGTCATCATTGGTCCTCCCGCGCCGTGGCCGCACTCATGGCCACGAGGTCGTGGTGGAGAAAACAGTGCGCGAAGTCGGGGTGCGTCATGCTGCGACTGGGCGTTGATCATGAAGGTTATGCTGCAAACGCGAGGGCTCTGGGACGCAGTAGAGCATGGCGACGCCGAGCTCCAGGAAGACCGGATGGCCCTTGAGGCCGTCCTCAGGGCAGTGCCTGACGACATGAAGTCGACCCTCATCGTCAAGCCAACCGCCAAGGCAGCAGGACGCAATCATGACGATGTACGTCGGGAGTGATCGTGTCCGCAAGGCCAAGGCACAGTCGCTGCGCCGGGATTTTGACGACATCGAGTTCCGTGATGGCGAGACCATCAACCAATTCGCGATGCGGACCACGGGGCTTGCCAATCAGCTGAGCACCCTTGGTGATCTGCACAGCGAGGAGACAGTGGTTCGGAAGATCCTCCATGTCGTACCGGCCAACGGGCCAAGTACTCGCAGATGGCGTTGTCGATCGAGACGATGCTTGATCTGGACACGATGTCCATCGAGGAGCTAACCGGCCAACTAAAAGCAGTCGAGGATCGGGAAGAAGCCAACACCCTGGTGGTGGTCAGGAGTGGTAGCAGCGGAAAGCTGCTCCTCTCGGAGCTGGAGGACATGTTGACGCGCTTGAAGACCGGGCAGTCCGGCGAGGGTGCGTCGGGCTCGTCAAGGAGGCAGACGCAAGCGTCGCCACGGCAGGAGCGGGACGTGCTCTAATGGTGACGGCGCGGGGCGTGACGTGAAGCCGCTCGCACCGCACCAATGTCGCAACTGCGGAAGGAGCGGAGCATTGGGCAAAGGACTGTCGCGCGCCAAAGCGGCAGGAGTATGCGCACCTCACCCAAGCCAACGACGACAAACCGAGCCTCCTCATGGCGCAGGTCTGTGAATCATTCACGCCTAAATCCTAATGCTTCGGGCAGCACGGAGGTGCACCTGGAGGAACCGCGCGCACACGCCCTCCTCGGAGCGGCCAGTGACACACGCCTTGACGGGTGGTACCTGGACACCGGGGCCACAAATCATATGACTAGCCAGAGGGATATCTTCGCCAAGCTCGACACCAACATCGGCGGCACGGTGAGATTTGGCGATGGATTAGTCGCAGACATACAGGGCTGCGGCAACATGATCTTCAAGAGCAGGAACGGTGAGCACCGCGTCCTGACCAGCGTCTACTTCTTGCCGCGCCTACGCAACAACATTGTTAGCGTGGGGCAGCTGGATGAGAACGGCGCAAAGGTGTTGATCGAGGACGGTGTGATGCACATATGGGATCGGAAGCGCCAACTGCTCGCCAGGGTCAGTCGTGGATGGAATCGGCTCTATGTGCTCGACCTCAACTTCGCACAGTCGGTTTGTCTCGCTGCTCAGCGTGATGACAGCGCATGGCGGTGGCACGCACGCTACGGCCATCTGCACTTCGACGCGCTCCGACGACTTGCTGCACATGACATGGTCTGCGGCCTACCCTCGATTGGCCACGTCAACCAGCTCTGTGACAGCTGCGTCACCACCAAGCTCAAGCGCACGCCGTTCCCTGGAGAGGCGCGGTTTCGCGTCGAGGGCGTTCTGGACCTTGTCCATGGCGACTGTGCGGGCTGATCACGCCGCCGACCCCCGGTGCAAGAAGTATTTCCTACTCCTCGTCGATGACTACAACCGCTACATGTGGCTTGTTCTGCTGGTCAACAAGAGCGACGCGCCGGTCGCCATCAGAAGGTTTCAAGCAGCAGCTGAGACGGAGTCGAGCCGGAAACTGTGAGCGCTGCACACTGATAATGGTGGTGAGTTCACGTCCGCGGACTTCTCTGATTATTGCACAGATGCAGGGGCGGAGCCAGGAATTGGATATAGGGGGGACAACATAGACAACAAGTAGAGTAGAACCAATGAACCATGTCGGATTTACCGATCCAATAATCACATATTAGAGTAATATGTTTCACAAATTACAATGCAAAAAAATTACATCTTTATTAACTTACACTTAGCTCTACAACTAAAACAGGGTTTAAGCCGATTAAAACAGGGTCTCTAGATGTGATGTGAGAGCAACTACTGAAGTACGTACTTATGATTTTTGTTTACGTTTTTTGATACCACAGTGAACGGTAAAGATATTGACATGAACGGCTCATATATTTTTAGACTCGAGAAGTCATTTAAAAAAACTGCTTTAAAAAACACTCTATTTATTTTGATTTTCGAAGAAATCAAAAGACAAATCCACGAGAACATGTCCATTGTATTGCTTTAAATATACTTTACATTTGGACTAAAGGTGGGAGGGGCCAAATCACTAATTAAACACATATAATTAATTACATAATAAAGGATTAGTAGAAGCCTTCTCTCATACATCGCTACATTCCACGCTATCTCAACAGAAGGCACATATGCAGATGGAATAGGATTGACAACACACATTCGTTCATTGTATTGTCTGAATATATATACACATACACATACAAGATTGGGGGGTGCCAGGCCCCTCCCAGTCCCCCCTCTCTCCGCCACTGCACAGATGCAGGGGTGCGGCGCCAATTCTCGGCGCCGTACAGTCCGCAGCAGAACGGGGTTGTGGAGAGGCGAAATCAGACTGTGGTGGCGATGGCTCGCAGTCTGTTGAAGGTGAGGAGCTTGCCGGCCATATTTTGGGGCAAGGATGTGACGACCGCCGTTTACCTCCTCAATCACGCGCGACAAAGAGCGTCGCGGCATGACACCGTCAGGCGTGGGTGGCGGCAAGCTTCGTGGTGCACCACCTTCGCGTGTTTGGGTGCGTGGCCTACGTGAAGAATTTTCAACCACACTTGAGCAAGCTAGAAGACCGAGGTGTGCCGATGATCTTCATCGGGTACGCACCGGATGCCAAGGCCTACCGTGTTTACAACCCGGTGACAAAGCGTGTGCACATCACGCGCGACATCATCTTCGACGAGGATGCCGCATGGGATTGGAGCAAGAACGCCAGCGACGAGCAACCCCAGCTGAGTGACTTCACCATTGAGTACGTGATCGATCACTCGCGCTGCTCGAGCTCCAGAGGACGCTGCTCCACCACCCGCAGCTGCACCACCTGCGACGCCGCCGCCCCTGAACCAAGGTGGTGTCGAGCATGCCACTCCGCCGCCGGATGTCGCCGAGCTGGTGGATGACGATCACGACGACGACACACCGGTCCGGTTCCGCACCATCGATAACCTCATCGGGGATGCTTCTCCTGGTTTGGCTAACCGTGACTTACAGTCCGGAGAGTTGAATTTGGTAGATGGAGAGGAGCCCTCCACGTTTGCTACTGCGGAGAAGGAGGAGGCGTGGCGTGCGGCCATGCGTGAGGAGATCTGGTCCATAGAAGATAACAAGACTTGGTGTCTTGTCGATCTTCCGGCCGGCCAGCGCCCAATTGGCCTCAAGTGGGTGCTCAAATTGAAGGACCCTAGCGGCGCGGTGATGAAGCACAAGGCACGAATGGTAGCAAAGGGGTATGTCTAGCAGCCCGGGATCAATTTCGATGAGGTATTCGCTCCTGTTGCACGCCTGGACTCCGTGCGGCTATTGCTTGCTCTCGCTACCCATGAGAGTTGGCCGGTTCATCATATGGATGTTAGATCGGCTTTTCTCAATGGCGAGCTGAAAGAGGAAGTCTACGTCACACAACCACCGGGCTTCATCGTCGAGGGACATGAGGACAAGGTGTTGAGGCTGGACAAGGCTCTTTACGGGCTCCGGCAGGCACCCCGTGCGTGGAACGTGAAGCTGGACAAGACCCTAACATCGATCGGATTCCAGCGCAGTAGCTCCGAGCACGCCGTGTACGCCCGCGGTGTCGGTATCACTTGTCTTGTGGTGGGCATCTATGTCGACGATCTGATCATCACCGGCAACAATCCACAAGAGATCGACAAGTTCAAGACCGAGATGAAGCGGCTATTCAAGATTAGCGACCTCGGCTTGTTGCACTTCTACCTTGGTATCGAAGTGCAGCAGGGCATCCACGGCATCAACTTTTGTCAAGCCGGCTATGCTCGACAGATCCTGAATAAGGCGGCCATGGAGGATTGCAACCTGTGCCATACACCCCTGGAGGAGCGGTGCAAACTCAGCCGGGAGAGCACTACGCTAGCTGTGGACGCCACCGAGTACCGGAGCCTCGTTGGAAGCCTGAGGTACTTGTAAATACTCGCCCAGACCTCGCTTTTTTGGTCGGATATGTCAGCAGGTTCATGGAAAAATCGACTACCGAACACTTGGCGGCGGTGAAGCGGATCCTATGCTACATCGCCGGCACGATCAACGTTGGCTGCTGCTACCTAAGGGCGTCGAGCAAGCATCTAACCGCTCTGATGATGCGACCTTGCCGGGGACGTTGACACTCGCCGAAGCACCAGTGGAGCTCTGTTTTTTCTCGGAAGATCGTTGGTGAGTTGGTTTTCGCAGAAGCAAAGAGTCATTGCACTCTCCTCCTGCGGAGCCGAATACATAGCGGCGACATCTGCCGCCAGTCAGGGTGTTTGGCTGGCGCAACTTCTTGCCGAGCTGACAAGAGAAGAGTAGCACACCGTCACTCTGAAGATCAACAACAAATCGGCGATTGCCCTCAGCAAGAATCCAGTATTCCACGACATGAGCAAACACATAGACACAAGGCTACATTTCATCAGAGATTGCGTGGAACAAGGGAAAATTGGCGTCGAATTCATCAGCACTGAGGGACAACTCGCAGACATCCTTACCAAGCTGCTCGGACGCCTGAATTTCACTGAACAGCATGCCCTGATTGGAGTTAAGGACATGGCCAAGACCGAAGAGCCAATGTTCAACCTTATGCAAATATCCAGTGACAAGTATGCTCAACTCTGTCATCCCAACCAATTCGAGAATCAGCAAGCTCGATGGATCCTCGCTTCCACACTAAATTCCAAGAAAAAGTGTTCAATCAAATATACAACCACCACAAGCATTTTTACTATCATAAGTACATAGATTGAAGCCACTTGAACACCCTTCAATGCTTTGCCGATGCATACAAACTTTTTCATGGGTCTACAAGACATTGTGGCTTTGAAGTACAACTATCAAGAAGATATGATTCACCAATTCTACGCCATAGTGTATGTGTCATACAACTTCAACCTTTTGGCATGGATGACCAGAAGTCAAAGGTATGAGGCTTTACAGGCAGACTTTAAACAAGCTCTTGGAACTTATTCAAGCCAATACGAGAAGGTGTACTCCCGTGGAGCACTCCAAATTCTGGGATGGTGTGAGTTCTACGACGCCAATGTAAGATACACCCTCAGAAAGCTGGCGGAGCTTCTCCCTCTTTGGAGCTTGATCAATAGGATTATCAACCATACCTTCTTCCAAAAAAAGTGAAAACTTCAATGCAATTCATGAACACACTTGGAACATAATCGACTACATCATTTAAGAAAGAAAGTTTGATGTAGTTGACTTAATCAAAAGAGAAATTGCATTATCAAAGAATGATAGGGTGAAGTGTATCTACTATGCTCTCTATATTATGGCTCTTATCATGAGAAGGTTGAGCTTCCAAGGGGCTAGACCATTAGTGCATAAGTTGTACAACCCCGTGAAGGCCCTCCAATACTGACTGCTGCTTCTCCATTGGCTCAAGTTGAAGAAGAGCACGCTCCATAGCACGCTCAAGAGCAAGCTCAAGCATTCGATCCCATTCTCCTCGCACTTACTCAAATCAACAATACTCTCATGGAGATCCGTGATACTCAATTTGACACTAACTATTAGTTAGCAGCCTTAACACGTGAGAGTGCTTGAGCACCATCCTTCGACATCCTTGCAGCCGGCACAGCCGTCATCGTCACTTCATTATCGTCGTCGCCATCATCGTGATCCATCCCTCAACTAGATGGCTTTATGATATTTGATGCCAAATGGGGAGAGATGAAGATGAGTATGATAAATGAAGAATCAATTATGTCGAGATAAGCAACAAGAAGTCAAGCAACTATCTACTATCTATATTGCAAACTATTAGTAATTTGGATCTTTTGCTTGTGTGAACGTCGTTTATTATTTGTCTTTTGCTTGTATAAACTCGTGTGATGAACTTGTAATAGTTGCTATGCTACATTATTATGTTTTAAATGCTTATGCTACATTGCTCATATTATGCAATGTCATATTACAAGGTTTATCTCATATTCTTGTGCTCATATTGAATATTCTTGATTATTACTTGATATGCTTCCTCAAGATCAATAAATAAAGGAAACTCAACCAAAATTTTCTAAAAAAAAAATCCACAAATGTGGATGAAAATCACTTCATAAATCTACATACACATATTTAGGGAGGGTTTTGTTTATTTGTTGTAGACTTTGAGAGCATTTAATTCGTTATCTCCTTTGAGCTCATCTCAAGAATTGCTTGCTATCAAAAGTTGAAAAATCTAGAATATGCAACTTATTCTTAAACTAGATGTACAGTCAAAACTTTTAATTTATTCATATTGTCTAGGTTGTCATCAATTACCAAAAAGGAGGAGATTGAAGCATCTGGTCCCCTAAAAATAATTTTAGTAATTAATAACGACAATATTTAAGGGACTAACATGTTTGTTAAAATGATTGAAAGGTGTAGTCTCAATGTTTGATGATATCTTGGAAAAGGAAGGCAAAGATGACCCAAGATTAACATGAATCAAGACATGGCTTAAGGCAAAGGTATAATATAGCCTAAGGACTTCTTTTTATAGATTTTACCAGTCTCGGTGTTTGGTTAAGAAAATACCAGATTGGTAGAATAGATGCCGTACTATAAAGAGGGGTCATGGCTAGTAGTTCGAAGTTAATTTTGTGCCACTTTGATCAAATATGGTTCATGCATGCATTTGGAATTTTATTTTGGAACCCTCTTTGATTTTCATTTGAAATCCAGTATGACCACAGTGTTGTTGCATTGGTACTACCGGCCTTTACATTCTGGTACATTATTTCTAGAGAGGTGTTTTTTGGTCTTTACCTAGAATGGTACTACCGCTGTTGTTGGCCGATAGTGTCGCAGCGGTATGACCGCACTTAGTGTCCGATACTACCGAAGTGTGTTATGACCATACTTTGCGGTAGCTAATTTCTAGAAAGATATATTTTTGAGCATTTTCTCTCCTCTAAAAATCGGTACTACTGTAGCTGAGGTGCGGTACTATCACATAATTGGTACTACCGGGGGTATGTGAGTGTGGTACCACTGATATTTGTATTAACGGTTAGTTTCTGTGCATTTAATGAACCTTAAATAGCTATTGAGCAGTAGGTATGGTAGTATGGGCTCTTACATGGTGGTAGTACCGTATTCCCTGGTTTTTTGGGGATTTCGACCCCAACAATCATCTTGGTGGGTAGAGGCTGTAAATACCTCCCCACCAGTAGTAAGCAAGAACATTTGGATGTCGTTGAATACTCTTGAGTTCTTACCACTCTCGCTTCAACTCATTTGCTTTATTTTCGCATTTTAAGGTTGTTGAGAGTATTTAAGCACATTGCATCATCTAGTTAATCATGTGGCACTTAAGAACCTTCAAGTAAGCATCATTGGTTTATTACTCTTGTTGGTTGCCGATACATAGATAGTTTGGAGGAGTTTGCGTCTTGACTTGTGCAAAATAATTTTAGTTAGTTCACATTTGCTCTAAAATTGTGTTTTAGCCAAAATAATTTAAAAACTTTCTATTTACCCTCTCTAGTCGATTATCCTTGATCCTACCACCATGAGTTTAAGGAGGATGTTAGAAGTATATATATTTACTACTTTCTATAGGTGATTTTCTATAATTTGGCTTATATCTTGTACATGCTTATAGTAGCCTTTTGGCCCATTGAATGAAACCGAGCTCATTCGAAACAGTTATAACTTAGAAGTGGTGATATAAAGGTGAGCGCCAGCTTTTTTTTTCTTTTCTTTTTTGAAGCAAAGCCATAGATTTTACCGATTAAAGCACCTTTGCTTCGTCAGCTAGAGGATTAAAGCACATGTAAAGTAAAGAGCGACAGGATTAAAGCACATTTGGTCCTTACTGATTAAGGGTGTCTTTGGTTGAGTTTTTGGGAGCTACTTTTGCTTCCAAAAAGCCAAAAGCCAACCAAAAGGGTGGAAACCAGAAGCTGCTTTTTCAGAAGCAGCTACTTTTGGATAGTACAGTTTTGAAAGCACTTTGGACCCTGCTTTTGGCTTTCTGCTTTTTGAAATGGTGAAAATAGAGAGCTGTTTCACAGTTGTTTTAAGGAAAATAGAGATAGGAGGTAAGTTTTATACTTGTTTGAACCAAACAGCTTACAGCTTTTCCACACCCACAACCTCAAACAGATTTTCCACACCCACACACACAGAGCTTTTGAAGCCACAGCTCAACCAAACACGCCCTAAATCACTTTTGCCCCCCTCTTTTTTTCTGTTTGTGGAGGGAATGCACGGGTGGAAAAAAAACTATGTTAAAAAGGTAAAATTAATTGTGATGTTGAGCTATAAAAGTACTAAGCAAATGTGCTGAGGACAAATCCATCTAGGGTTTAGAGATTATCTTGTTTGCGTTTAACAGTGATGTATTTTTTTTATGATAGTAATGAATGGGCGATGGTGAGAAGGTTATGAAGCTTGGCCAAGAATTTGCCCTACAAGGCTATATATGCGGTCCTACTCGTTTGTTACAGTTTCTGTTACCTCACCTGAAGGCTGAAGTAATTTGTGTCTTGTAATTCTTGTTTGTGATGATCACTTTGGTAGCAACGGGGTCATTTCCCATATGCCATTCCATCCCATCCTTATTTAGGCCCCATTTGAAATGCATAAATTTTACAGTACTTCTATAGAAATAAAAAAAAATTCTCGCGTTCTGAATAAGGCCTTAGCTATTTGTAGCGACTTTCCTTCTATCCCCGTCCCCACAGGAGATATTCCTAATCATAGAAGATTGTAGAATTTGCCATGTCTTAATAGCAAGTGCCGGTGAAAACTTGCTTTTCCAGCAGATCCAACAGCGTTGGCATGCCTCTGTAGCATGACCATTCTTGATTTCTATGATCGCCTACTCAACTGAAATTGTATCTATATGAGCACTTATGTTGAATTTTTTTTTGAATAATCATTTTTTAACTCCGAATGATAATATTATACCTATGATTTTTTATTTTGCAAAAATAGCCATCTGTTGTCCCACAGTTAGATAATCTGGACAAATCGCCAAACCGTTGGACGACTAGAGCCACTAGTCACCCCACAGTTGGACAACTAGAGCCACTAGTCACCCCACGGTTGGGCGACATGGACAAGTCGTGCAATCATGGGGTGACTAGTGGCTCTAGTCGCCGAATGGTTGGACGACTTGCCCAAGTCGCCCAACTGTGGGGGTTATTACTTACTGCCAGCTCGTCCTTTTCTTTTTGACCTGACTCTCTCATGGGCACTCTCACCATTTCTCTTGCAAGAAATGAGAGGAGCTCGAGATAGGAGAAAAAAGGAGAGGGGAAGTGAAGAGGAGGAAAAGTTCGCAAAGAAGCTTGGGAGAGTGAGTGAAAGAGAGGAGAGGAGCTTCAGAGAGGAAGTGACGGAGAGGATAGCGGCTCGGGAGAAGAAGAGGAGAGGAGCTTGTGAGATTAGAGAGGAAGAAGGAAGCTCGTTGATAAGAAGAAAAAAATCTTTGTGTGACGTTAATAGCCTCATTTATTCTTGTTATCATCCGATTGTAGGCAACGTGTAACTACGTATTTGTTTAGCACGTATTTAGTGAATGCATGTTGACAAATAATCATATTTGTAGTGCACAATCAGTCATGTCGGAACCCACAACTTTGAAAGTGCATTACGGTGTTAGTACCATTCGTGATGGTCTATACGGTGTTGACCTGAGCAGTTTCCCGCAAATCAATATGGTACTTCCGAACGTGGAGAATGTTCGAATATGAGATGTCCTAGACTGGCTCACACGCAATTTCTCCTTGGACCCCGAGGTGTGTAGTGTCGTCTTACATGGGCTTTGGAGTCGATCTGCCATGGACATTCGGTGGGAGTTGAGGAGACTGATGCGCATGGTTGCATGGAAGGGCAATGTTGCACCAGCAGAACCGGATTATTGCCCAACCGTTGCGCAACTTGGGGTCTCGTCGCTCTACAGTTGGGCGACATGGTCTAGTCGCCCAACAGTTGGGTGACTTGACCACGTGTCGCCCAACGGTTGGGCGAGCCATATATGGTTAAAATTGCAAAGAAAATATAAAAAAAAGATATAATACTGTCATTTATAATTGAAAATTAATTATTTAAAAAAATTCTACTTATGTCACTATTGAAATTTCAGACTGGCACGGGTGCATCTGCACCTATTTTGGTTTGCACATAAGTATGGCCCAGAAAAAAAACTCCTAGCAATTCCTGGAGCAGGGCATAATGCATCCTAAAGCTGCATACACTTTATAAAGTGTTTATATGTAAAGTGTCCGAGCAAGTCCTTAGAGACCAAGTAATTACTCTGCGAAATGTTCTGCTGAACCTAGGTCAGCTGCTCCACCTTCCCTCACTACACATCGTCTTTGAGATGCTTGCTTTCCTTGCGGAATATACAATTCTCTTGATCATTTGTAGAAAACTGAATACTGTCCATGCATGCATACGTGCCAGCCGTGTATTTAGTTAGCGTACGTTAGAAATTATTACACACCAAATGTAGTATGTTTGTCAAAGCTAGCGTGGAAATGGGATGAATATTTTTGGATACTGATATTTTATATCCTACGTCATATTTTTTTTCTCAAATACGAATACAATTTTTTTCTGATATGAATTCTATAACAAATCAGAGAGTTGTCGATCATACTTAATTAATAACATGAATATAATTATATGCATTATCATACTTTGTAAATTTACATTATAAACGAGTGAACGACTGAAGTTGGCATCTACGCTCTACGGTACATATGGTGCGCGTACAAGCTGTATACAGCGTCCGAAAAAATATTTCTTAAATTAAGATGGAAATAGTTGAGTATTTCACTGTTCTCATACCCATTGTTATGTTTTACTGGACATCCATACTTTATTGTTTTATCTAATATATTTCGAAAATCCCATCGAATACAAATATGTGGTTTGTAATGTTAATCACATATCCTAATCCATTTCACCCCTAGTCAGAACTCAAAATCAAACGAACTGATTAAAAAAACACTACCCAGAAGAAGCAATTGGTGTAGTAAAAAAAAATCTAATTTATTAGTTTTTTCCTCCGGCAGATCGATGCACTTGGAATAATAAACATATGCTGGGCCCCAAAACGGATGCTCAAATGAGCAAATTCCTTGTACTGTTTATGCCCTAGGCATTTAAAACGGCTTTTGCTGATGATTTTTCGTTGAGACTTTCTGGCTCTCGTTGAGAGCTAACCCTATTCAAAATGTTTTTTTTGGCTTGCTTCTCCAACATCTAAGCTGAAAACCAGAAACCGTTTTGAACCTAATATACTGAGCTTAACTGGTTACAAATCTCTTGGCTGAATCAAACGGCTACAGTTGGCGGTGCAGCTGCACGTAGGTTTAGAAAATACGTAAGCGGAGAGTGTAAGCGGAGAGTGCGGCTACATACTCCTTACTCTGTAGTGTAAGAGGAGAGTGGGAAACAGAATCTCAAAAAAGGAGTGGGGGAAACAGTCGTCGCACTAGATGCAGATCACCACTGCTCGTCGCACTTCCCACCGCCTCCTTTCCTTGTGTTCGATTCGCTGTTCCAGCTGCAGCGAAGAGGCCACTCCACTCCAGTTAGCCTTGTGCGCGCCATGGCCTCGTCGAGCTCTGCCTCGCCGATCGAGACCAGCTTCGTGAGCGGGTGCTTCCTGTTCAGGATCGCTGGCTACTCGCGAACCAAGCAGCATATAGGCTGCAAAATGGGCGAAGGAATTGAGTCTCAGCGTTTCAGCGTGGGAGGCTACACCCGGCACATCATCTACTATCCCCATCATCTACTATACCCAAGTAGCTCAGCCCCTGCGCGCGCGGTGCAAGTTCAGCCTGCTCGACCGTACAGGAAAGCTGGTGACGTCCTGCGTTCGAGCCAGCCCGGTTCTCGACTGGTCCACCGAGCAGACCTGGTGCTGCCCGGATTTCATCGCCGCGGACTTGGAGGCCAGATCGGATTATCTCGTGGACGACTGCTTGACCGTCCGGTGCGACATCACCTTCGACGACGGGGCGTTCGTGTCGGTGCCACCGTCTGACCTGCACCAGCATCTCGGCGAGCTGCTGTTGCGGGAAGACGGCGCGGACGTGACCTTCGAGGTCAGCGGGGAGACGTTCGCCGCGCACAGATGCGTGCTCGCGGCGCGGTCCCCGGTCTTCCGAGCCCAGCTCTTCGGCCCGATGAAGGAGGGCGCGGCCACAGGTGTCATTCGTGTGGACGACATGGAAGCGCAGGTGTTCGGCGCCCTGCTTACATTTGTGTACACCGACTCGCTGCCGGAGACCGGCGACGAGCAGGGCGAAGGCGCGATGGCTCAGCATATGCTCGCGGCGGCCGCCAGGTACGGCCTCGAGAGGATGAAGCTGCTCTGCGAGGAGAAGCTGTGCAAGCACATACGTTTGAGCTCGGTGGCAACCGTGCTGGCGCTGGCAGAGCAGCACCACTGCCGTGGGCTCAAGGAGGCGTGCTTCGAGTTCCTCAGCTCCGGCACCAACCTGGAAGCGTTCACTGAAATGGATGGTTTCGAGCAGCTAGTCAGTACCTGCCCTGCTGTGCTGAAGGAGTTTCTTGCCAAGCTTGCAACCCTTCTGAAAATCCACCGAAAGAGTTATCTAGCCTCAATTATCCCGCACATCGCATTTGAATAATCCAACCAACTGTATTAGCTCTTAATATTACTAAAAACTTCTTGATAAGATTAAAAAGATTATATACAACATCACTTGCTCCCGGCCACCAAATCCTGTGCCACCACCACCGTTTTGTGCCACACGCGGGCCAAGCTGCACACCGCTGGCAACCTTGCTCCGTATGCGCGAGCCAGCGCTTGGCCACCGTTGCCAAAGTTGCGCCGCTTCAAGCCATTGCTGCTGTCGACGTTCACGTCGCATCCGGGCCCAGCGTCGCCACCGCTCTACGCTCTGTCAAGGTAGCTCACCTCCTGCGATGCCCCGCGCGCCGACCTCATAGCGCTCGCTCTCCGATGCGTGTCATGCGCACTCACCACGCCACATGCTGGCCACACCACGCATCCACGGCCCCTGCATTGCTCGTGGCCACAACCGAGCTCGTCGCCATGCCTCCTGTCCGTCGCGCTCACGGGGTGCCCCGCGGAGGTGAGGCTTGAGTCTTACTAAGCCTCCCCGCTAGTTACGCCCCTGCTTCTGATGGCTATAGAAAATCAGTAATATTGTGTTTCAGTAATCAAAAGTAGTTCTATTTGTATGCACTTTTTATTAGAGAATCTGTACCGACCTACCCTTAAAACCTCACCAAAGCAAAAAAAAAAAAACCATGGCTTGAGCTGGGGCCCTTGGAGTTTGCTGCCATCAGCGCCCAAGCATAAATTATTTCTGAGATTACGAATACAACAAAGACATACATACGCACACATAACACCAATATCAAAGTCAGTTTTAGTACTGTTTCGCACCATATTTATCAAAAGGGAAATCTGGGAGGAATCAGAGCATCTCAAGGACGATTCCTTCACCGTTCGGTGCGACATCGTCGTCATCGACGAGTACCGCACCGAGGAGATGGCCGAGCCCGCCGCTCCAACCTTGTCTCTGTGCCCCCGCCCGATCTGAACCAACATCTTGGCGATCTCCTTAAGATGGAGAAGGGCGCCGACGTGGTGTTCGAGGTCGGCGGCGAGGCGAGACGTTCGCCGCGCACGGTGGTTGCTCGCGGCCCGATCGCCGGTCTTCAGCGCGGAGCTCTTTGGCTTGATGAAGGAGAGCGACACCGCAGGTGTCGTCCGCATAGACGACATGGAGGCGCTGGTGCTCAGGTCTTTGCTCTGTTTCCTGTACACCGACTCGTTGCCTGAGACGAAAGAAGAGGAAGATGTCATGTACCAGCATCTGCTTGTTGCGGCGGGCAGGTATAACATGGAGAGGTTGAAGTCGATCTGTGAAGACAAGTTGTGCAAATACATTGATGTGGGCTCGGCAGGGACCATCCTGGCGCTAGCTGAGCAGCACCGCTGTGATGGGCTGAAGAAGTTATGCTTCAATTTTCTCAGCTCCCTGGAAAATCTGAGGGCAGTCGTGAACGGTGACGGCTTCGATCATCTGAGTAGGAGCTGCCCCGCTCTCATGAAGGAGATGATTGGTTGTTGCTGTTTTCTATACTTTTGTCATCAGGTACTCTTAGCAATGGTATGGCACTCTTCATTTCTAGACTTTTGCTATCAGGTATACGACTACATCTATCGGAAGGTGCTAAAGTAGTCTCGTTTCGTTAGTTCATGGCATCTTCACAACTCTACGAATTAATCAATGTCAGGAATGACTTTGTTATCAGATAGCTTGGTTAATTGAATCTGCCTTTCTTTACATAGAATTCTTTGTATCTCTTGATGATCACTGCAATTGTGCTTTGTATTTTTGCTAAGGAGAGGTGGAACTAGTTGCGTCTGCTTTGATGTTAGCTAGTCCAATGCTTCTCTACCTACAAGATATACTTTGTTATACGATAATGTGATGTTAGCTCATTTCGTCTCCACTGGGCCTGCAAGTTCTCTGCTTTGTGTTGTCTAATGCCTATGCATGAAAACTCATAATTTACGCATGCCGGAATTGAAGAAAACTAAAGAACACATCTTGTTATCATGAAATCTCATGGTAAGTTTAGTAGTGCTCGTTGCCGGCGTAGGCGCAGCTCACGTCGTGCCCCATGGCTCCGCCTCTTGCTCTGGAAGCAGCGGCAACGGTGGCGGCACTAGCCTTCCGGCTAGGTCGTCGAGTGCCGTTTCTCGATCCCACCACCGTTCCTTTCCTTGCCAAGGTGGGTAATGGGTGCCATTGGTTAGTCAAGCAAAGCATTATATATCTAGATTTTTTTTCTTCAGAAACCAAAACATACCAAACCACTACGCAGGACTTACGAGTGATCTGCTTGCATACATTGCAGCATTTCTACAAATTCTGTTACATCTATACTTGTTTTTTTTCCAAGGGGAAATTTTGCAGCGTCTATCAACAAATCTGGCCAATGTACTCTTTGCTCTTGTAGCCTTGTGCATAACGTCCTTCTGTACTTGTGCTAATTTGATTGTTGTACCAGCTCCGCCTGGTCTGCTACTTACAAAATGTTAACACCTGTCGTCAAACCAATGGTTTTCCCTTTGGTTCGCAAACTCATTGTGTTGGCGTTGTTGCATGTGTGGTGTCAACGCCTCAACGACTCAACCTTTGAAAGCGCCTTTTTGGTAATGAATATTGCCAAGCCTAAGTTGTGCAACAAGATAGCTAATGATCGGTTCAATGACTAATGAAGTGCTACATTGACCTGGAAATATTTAAAGCACTTTGATTATGGAGTACGTGACATCTCCTTAGGCTCCGTTCTGACTTATTTTTTACTATTTATAAATTTCATCTTTTTCTAATTTTTTTAGTTTTTTAAGTTTTTTGCTGGTTTTTTATTGTATTCGTTTATATTATTAGTGATGAGCTAACCTGTTTTTTCTATTTTTAATTTTTTTTAAAATTTAGTTAGATCAAATAAACCACAATTAACTACAGTATAATTTCAGCCATAAGCCACTTTTCCAATGGTTTCAACGCATTGAAAGTCAACATGAATTTACCTCGTGAGTGGGCTTAGCCCATGAGTGGTATGTTTCATGCTTTTTCATTGTCAAAATATTTTTAAATTATATGTTTGTTGCATCATGGATAAAAACTAATGTGATCGTCAACTTTTGAGTATTACACCCTACTTTAGATTAAAACTAATGTGATCGTAACTTTGCATCTAAGATGTATATACGGTGGTGTTCCAATCGGCTTATGGCTGTGTTTTTGGCTTATGACTAAAATTGCATTATAGCGACTGTTAATTCTTTCTAAGGAAAAAAGAAGAAAAATTGAAAAAAAAAGTAAACTTAAAAAAAACTGTTATATCGCCACAGACAATGCAAAAGAATAAGGAGAGAAAAAGAGAAAAGCCAAAAAACACAAAAAAAAAGCCAAAATAAGTAAAATTAAAAGCAGATATATTCCAAATGACTTCTGGTTTAAAAGACCAAAAACCAAAATAAATCAGAAGCCCAAACCATCTAAAACGGGAATACGTCAAGGTACTAACTAGTGTAGAGTGTTGCGGAATGAAGCGAGATGCCAAAAAGGAGAAACTAGCTCCCAAGTCAAACAATGCAAGAGCAGGGCGTGAATTTAAGAAAACAATACCCTAAAGGTTAGGGAGAGAGGAAAATTAAATGATAAGATGGGTAGCAATAGGGAGGTAAGACGCGATAAACTACACCACTCTTAAGTCGACAATGCGTAGAGACGCACATCAGTACCCTTTGGGTACGGTAGCAGGAACTGGAACCGTGTTCTGATTGCCAGCAGGTGAAGGTGGAAGCATGCTAGGTTGCATTGCCAGCTGTCCTACGCTGCTAAAGCAACCCACGCGGAAGAATGGAATCAGAATTCAGGGAAACGCAGGATTGAAACAATGTCACATGATAGCAATGGAATAAAAGAGATGGTAATTAAATATGAAACCATGGTAATATGCCAGTGACTGGATATGCATGCATGAATGAGTTAATCTGAAGCCTCGTGTATGTGCAATTTTTTTCCAGAAACTACAGCCTGGGCTCTGATACCAACTGTAGCACCTCACATATAGCCAAATTGGGATATGACTATGGAACGTCATTGCCAAAGAGGAAATAATAATAAAAGCAACAATAAAAATCATAAGAAAATTAAAACCATTAAGGTACTTTTATTTAGATAATCAACGAAAGCTAAAATAAATGTTTGAAACATGGGATCGGTCCACTTCTAACCAAGTAAAGAACAAATAGAACAACCAATAGTGGCAAGCCAACAGGTTATATGAGAATAGTTAGAACCGCCGACGGGGTGTAATATCCTAAGTAACGAGAGTGTACGGCCACCCGTACGTTACTAGGTGGATGGTAATCTCCCCTATATGTGGATGACCCTAGGCCAGGTAACCGCCATGTGGTCAACCGGGATAATTGTTATTTAGCAAGTTGTGGCAAAGGCATTGGCGATTACTCCCCACATACCAGTTTATACGAGAATAGTTAGAACTGCCAACGGGGTGTAATATCCTGATTAACGAGAGTGTACAGCCCCCCGTACGTTACCAAGTGGATGAAAATCTCTCCTATATGTGGATAATCCCAGGCCAGGTAACCGTTACATTATTAACATGTTATATTGTGTGAAATTAAGGAACTAAGAGAAAGTTAAGATAAAATTTGGAAAAGTGAGGGGATTTGCTAAGGTTGGAAATGAAGACACATAATTCCCGATATGAGGATGATAGAGGATGATAATATGGTGATAAGGTAACTGATACATCATGGATAGATTATATAGTATGAATTTAAGAAAGCTAAGAGATAGCGAGGATAAGGCTATGATAAAGTTATGAAAAGTGAAAAGAGGTGCTAGGGTTGAAAATGGAGAGACATAGTTCCTGGCATGAGGGCGATGTGGAATAATGATAAGGTGATAGTGATATAGGAATTCTCCTAAAGAGGTATTATAATAAAGATCACGCAAGGTTATCAACCAATCAAGTTTTATTATGTGATAAGTGATTATTAGCCAGATTAATATGTTTAATACATACATCCTTCATGGCTTAATTACAACATTATACAATTATTGGAACATATTATTAGGAAACTAAAACATGGCAGCCCTAATAGCAAAAGAGTGTTAATAATTTAAGCCTAAGTTAAAACATGTTCATATACTACACCCCCATTAACGATTTAAGCATAAAGTCTAAAACACTAATTAAAAGCATGAATTCTAGAACATTTTAACTAAACATCTGAATAAACATAAAAGCAGAGGAAATAAAATAATCTACAACATCATGGCTTGAATACAATATTAAAGTCTATAAACAGTCAAACAAAAATGGTATGATAGTAACCAGACAACATTAGTGATATGATATTGACCATATAAGTTTTAGTGATATGCTAGTAGCCAGGTAATTGTAACAACATAATATTAGCTAGGTAACCTTAATGATGTGATTTTAGCGATATGATATTAGCCAGCTAATTGTAGTGATGTGATATTTGCAAGGTAATTGTAGTGATATGATATTAGCTAAATGATATGATATTAGCCCGTGACCTTAATGGTATGATTTTAGTCAAGCAAGCATGAGTGACAAGATAATTATACTCAATGACAAGGTAACAAGTAAACTGGAAATATGTGATTTGCGAAATGGAAAGGTCACGGTTGCGAGGTACTTGCCTTGCGCACGCTTGACGGACACGCTGCACGATGGATCCAAAATGCGCAACTACCCAGCTGCTCCCTCAACAGCTTACTGCGGCCACGTACCGAGGCTTGTGTGATGCCTCGCATCGTACTGCGGCCAGCGAGCCGATCTTAGCAGTGTGCTACGTGCTCCTACAGTACTGATCTTGGGAGCACTTCCCGGTTGGGAGGCCTTACTTCGGGAGTGCCGTGCACCCTTACGAGCTCAGCCTAGAGTTCTATGATCAGGCTGATGGTGATGACTCCATCACTGGGCCGACTATGGGGACGCGTTGGACACATGGTTAGCTGCGGTGGGCAAGGGAGAGACCGAGGCGTGTGTACCCAGAGTTCCATAACCAGTTCGAGACTCTTCATGAGGGCGACATAGTCTGGTGGAAATGGACTGCAGAGTTCATTCAGAGCATAGCCCCCAACGGGTTGTCATCTCAGTGCCACCAAGATCACACGTACTGGTTGACGACCTGCCACCTCATCTTCTCCCACTTCGTCAAGCCATACAACCCGTAGAGAGTCATGAGGCAGTTTAGCCTCCACCAACACGTGCCACCCCTCCCAGGATGGCCACTACCACCGAAGGCCCACCAGTAAGTCATTGCACGGTAACTGTACGCAATGTAGTAATGTGGCGTTAGTACTAATTGTGTAATGTGTGTACTAACTTGCAGGCAAACAAGAAGAGGGCACTGGGGTGACGACTAGAGGGGCACACAGTGGCCGTGGACAGACCTGTGGCGTGACTCGGCGAGCACAGAGGTTGTGGACGAGACTCGGCCATACGACCTCGACACATACAGTACATACCTAGAGTGGTACGTTCCACGCACCCGCAGCAGGCTTACTGGGCCTACCCCATACCGTCCTGCAGAGGTCGCGCACGAGGCTGCCATACGGGCAAGGCTGAACCGTCATCGAGTAGCACGGCACGACGAGGCGGTATGAGACTAGTCTTAGTGTACCCTATGCGGCAAGATGTTTTAACTCATTCTTTGTTTACCTGCAGTACGTTTTAACGCATTGTTTGTTTACCTGCAGTACGAGTGCATGCATCGTATCCAGGACGAGGCTGCTCAGATTCTCCAGCGTGGGTGGGGCGGCTCCATGGATCGGCTGCTAGCTTCAGTGTGTACCATCTACGATGACGCAAGGTCTGCGATCAGGACCATGAGCTGTAGTCGGCACAGGGATGATGTACATGTACGACACCTCCACAGAGGACAGCAGGCAGCACCACTCCCGTCAACACCGCCGTCAGCACCACCGTCAACACGTCCGTCGTAGTCTGGTGGTCGTCCCAGCTGCGCTCGCTCGTCCTCCCAGCGGTACGACATTTGCCAACAGTTTGTTCGTCCACTCGATTGCCAGTTATGTCTAACCACAGTTTTTTCATGCAGCACTTGCGACAGGATAGCACGTTGCTACAGCCATCGTCATCACGGAGGGCAGCGATGGACCGAACATTCTCTGCGAGCGACGAAGCTCTGCGGCGACGACCCGACTCGCAGCAAGCAACCGCGGTGGCGTTCCCCACATTCGCGCATATGCATGCCCCACCTGCGGGCGGGGCGAGTGGTTCGGCGATCCACCTGCGAGGCGAGACGAGTGGTTCGGGCAGACCTACCAAGGTTACACAGCGCAGGAGTACATGCGCGATTTCCCAATGTCATCGTCATTCGGACAGCCGCATGCACCGGTATGTACTAACGTAGTAAACATGACATGTGTATTTCAATGCCATCTAATCACATCGCAAAAAAATTGCAAAGAGTCACGAGCAACAGGGCCACGAAGTTCACGGTGGGCCATCTGCGTTTCAGACTTCCTAGGTAAATGCCTTATGATATTACTACTCATTATAAACATTTTATATTTCCCATGGCCTAATTCAGCTGTACCATCTGAGCAGGACGTAGACCCCTCCTCCGAATGGCTCAGCTCTATTTTCGGCCATCCATCGCAACTCTCCACGGAGTTGTACCCACCACCGCCTCGGACGCAGGCCTCGCAGTACGACCTTCGAGATGCACCGCACTCCCCTAGCAGGTTCACATTCTCAGAGGATCACATACGCCGTCCGAGGAGGCGACGACGAGATGCACAATGAATTTTTGTAATTGAGCTGTTGTAACGTCGCATGATTTCCTGCAATCATTTACGAAGATTCTTGTGTTCGTACTGCAATGTACTTACGAAATTATTTTAACTACAATTAAGGCATCATTCTAATGTGACAAGTATGCACGCATGTGGGCACTGTAGCTCACAGCATGCATTACACACACATAGATTAACTCTCCAGCGGGAGAAGACACGATAACAACAAACGCAAGATACAACATAGCATAAAACATTACCAACATAGACGAGAACAACCTCCAGCACTACAACTTCATGATAACAATAAACACAAGAAAGAAAATAACATACAACATTAAATTTATCTTCCACTCCAGTCTATCGAAACGATGCCGCATCTGGACGGGGTCGCAACCCGCCACGACAACTCTCTCATGGCGAACAATGTCTGTCCTAGTGCCCATTTCATCCTCCCACACTCAGACTCGGCAACCGCCGGGGGCTTCATGCGATTCCATGAGAAGAAGATTTTGAAACATACCAGCACAATTTGAAAGAACCCGAAACAATCTTACTCACCGAGTGAAAGGGGCACTTGTAGTAGTGGCGGCCAGGATTCACTGCCGTGTGTGAGGTCTTACGTGTAATAACTGTGTTGCATTTTGGGTAAATCACCGTGGGTGCCGATGAAGAGATGCTGAGCTGACTCATATCGGTGTCCGGGGGAGTGAGCACGAAAGAGACGTACACATATTGGGAACAACTATTTCAGGAGGTGAGGGAGAACAATGCAAGGGACTATGTGAGGATTGGCTCCCTCTTATAGGCTCAGTGGGGGGCCTCACTCACAGATACCACACAATAAGAAGACGTCATGCACTAACAACACGAAACAACGCATACATTGCACATACAGAAAATATAGAAAGTACTACAGGTAAGAAAATAAATCAAAACAACAGTCCCAGCGCCACACCATTAACACAACAACGAACACAAGAAATAAAATACGACACATTACTAACTTAATCACTCTCTCTACTCCATATCGTAGAAAGCGTGAGTACTGCTATAAGGTACAACCATACACCTTGTTACCTATATGCCAAACGAGCCACATGGCACCCACATGGAGTATTCCTGAGGGGGCCGCCTCGGACGTGGCTGGCCGTCGTGGTAGTGGCACGCGCATATGCAGCTAGGGTTCGCGTAGAGAAATGACAAAAGCGGGCAGCTTTGCGCAGTGACATGACAAAAGAGGGCAACTTTGCCCAGAGACATGACAAAAGAGGTCAGCTTTGCGCAGAGAATTGACAAAAGCGGCCAGCTTTGCACAGTGACATGACAAAAGAGGCTAGCTTTGTGCAAAGAAATGACAAAAGCGGGCAGCTTTGCGCAGTGACATGACAAAACAGGCCAGTTTTGCGCAGTGACATGACAAAAGAAACCAGCTTTGCGCTGTGACAAAAGGGCACACGAGATCCGCGAGGAGGAGCGTCGCCAAGATGAGCAAACCGAACGTATACGTCGGGAGACACAAAATCATCTCGAGGCATGCACGCGCAAGGAGCGCGAGGCTCACGAGAGGGAGCGCGAGAAAAAAAGAGAAATGGCGGCCAAGGCCAAACAGGAAACTGACGATTACAACGCCGAGCTCGCACGGAAGGGAAAATGGCTCCGGTCTACACAGTAGGTTGGGCCATTTCGCACTACTCGCCTAAATGTCTAATTTATTTCAATTCCAAGAAGGCGCATATGTACCGTACGACTACTTCAGTTTGTTGTAACCAAATCGTGTGCATCGTGTTATTCCCAAGTTTATTATGAAATTTATTTTAAGTACCAACACAAAATGTCGTAGTCCTTTTGCATTCAATTCTTCGCGTGCTCCACATCACTTTCCTTCCTACAGACCAGGCATTCCTATCCTAGTCATGCACAGAAAAGTTTTCATGAAATTTCTTGCACTACAACAACGTACCATGATCGCAAAATGTTTTGGCCAATCGAACATATTTTTACCGTTCACAATGTGCAAAATACAAGAACGCATCAACCATTACACCGCATTACAAATTACCTCTACATGTACGCGTTATTTCGGGCTCAATCGTCCCTACAAAATTCTTCCGAAAATTAACCGCACAATAACAAGGCACGACGATAGTACCGTTAAGAAAGTACAAAAATATTTCAAAAAATAACAATCTACAAAAATATTTCCTACATGTATCATCTGCAATACATAACGAATTTTCAAAATATATTTCATATTTTTTTGCATCTCCTCTTCTATATTATAAAATTGTTGCATACTCCAATAAAATTATAAACTCATTTTGCGCAAACCCGAAGCCCTCGGTAAAACCCTAACCCTAACACTGTTCACCAACCGAATCGTGCAGTCGGGCGCCGCACCACCTGCATGCTACAATGGTGGTGCGCTCGCCGACCGCACGTTCAGCCCGCACAGTAGCCGTGCGGTCGGGGACCGCACGATCTCCGTGTCGTGCGCTCCCCGGTCGCACGATTGCCACGCGTCGTCCTCGGGTGAATCGTGCGGTCGGCGAGGGCGGATCGGGAATTTATTTGCTTGGGGGTTATTTTGGTATTGCCGGCACCAACAGTGTCAATAGTGTCCAAAATTCCAAAGCAAGCAGCAAAGCCACGGACGGAGGTGCTTTCGGCGGGTCGACATGACAGCAGAGGGAATCATGCGGTCAGCTACCGCACCATTTGCACTGTACACGTTTAAACGTGCGGTGGGTGAGCGCACCACTAGCCTGCACAATAGACGTGCGCATCATGTGGTGTCACGTCCCGCACATTCATCTTTTGGTGTCTGTTGATCTTCACGTCAAAGGCTAAGGACTAGTGGGTCTGACGGAGAAAAGCAAGGGGCATCCTCCGGACCGAGCGGTTGCTGTATTCTATTGTTTTGCTTGCACATGCATCTTCTGTTCAGTACAGGGTGCCGTGTGTTTGGGAATTTTGGACACATGTGGACCCCTAGACATCCGAAATTTTGTTTTTGGCCCTCAAACCAAAAAATTTCTGTTTCTGGACCCCTCCCGACCGCGCGTCCTCCGTGTGCCGCCACGTGTCCCGGTCGTGCGATGCAGGTACCGCCGACGATCGCCTTGTTCACCGGTCGTGCGGTACAAGACCGCACGACCCGCCTGCCAACCGCGCCACCGTCCGCCCGAGCACACCACCTCCCCTCTGACCGCACGACAGGTCTCCCGACCGCATAACTGCCCCTCCGACCGCGTGAGAATCTCCCCTCCGACTGCACGTCTCTTTGATGTCTCATCCATCCGCCGAAAGCGTTGCGCGTTGGCTTTTTTTGATGGCGGTGGCACACGCGTCTGCAGCCCGGTTGCATGGCCCCTCCGCTTGACTGATGAATGCGTGTTTAAATGGCTGGAACAACAATGCATACGATACAGGAACCTCATTTGCATCTGGAGTGAAGACCGAGCGAGCGCGAGGAAGGCAGTGAAGGAAAGTAAGGAGTGAAAACACGTAGCTTTGAGTTGTTTTCGTTTGGAATCAGCGGATTTGGCAAGTACAAAAGTTGTAGATCGTCTCGTGAGCATCAAGAAGAGGTAAGTTTTGTGCTCGTGCAACTATCATTTTATGTATGTCATTAGGCTATAATTAAGCAAACCATCTTTTGTTACTATTATTTTATGTCAATCTTTTATACGCTATGTATGTATAGCAAATCTTGCATATGTTAGACATGATGTATTGTAGTGTATGTAGTGTTTTCCTTTTTTTTTGAACATACGCACTGTAAAGTAGTTTCAGTTAGGAGGAAAATATGAAGTTGTAGTGTGTAGACGTTGAGAAAATACATATTTATATTAGAGCAATTGTAGGTGATAACAATAGTACTAGGACTAGAAGCATATGATTAGTACGCTTAGGGAAGAACTACATACAGTGCAGTAGGTGGTAAAAATAAATTAGAAATAAAATTGGTAGATCAGAATTAAAATATAATAACAGCCATAGAAAGTTATAGTAGAGCTACATAAAAACTATATTAAGTAAATGTTAGAAAAGATTGTAGTGTAAATAATGTGTAGGTGTTGAAAGGGTAAATATTTATGTTGGAGCATTTGTGGTGCTAAATTTATAGTAGTTAGATTAGAGACAATTTGTATAATTAGTATGCTTAGTGAATGACCGTAGTACGAAGGTCATTTGATGGAAATAAAAATGATATGAATATTTAATTTGATGTATGTTACAATTTGAAAGTAAAATAGTTACAAATAAATCGTAGATTTATAAATACAAAACATATACTAATCGAAACTGTTAATTAGATGGTACGATTGTTACATGCTGTGTACTAAAATGGTTGATTATGCACTTATGTTAGGTACGCAATGGCTGGCATTCAATAATTGTTCGTGTTTTATGGGAGTGGTCAAATGCAGCGATGGGGTGTGCGGGCGGACTGTCAAATGCGACGATCGGTGATCCGGGCACCGATCTGAATGCCATGAGCTTATGCGAGCTACGGAGGTGTGTCCGTTCGGCGTTCGATCGGCACACCGCAAGGAAGAAGTTACGGATCGAGGCAGTCTATGCCTCAATGGTGGGTGATGGAAGGGAGAGCATATGGCAACTTCTGAAGGTGACCAATGACGCCTCATGGGCGAACTACATGGAGGTCGTGTGCAACCCTAATGCTACGATATATGCCAGGCCAATGGTGTATGTCGAGTTCGTGGAGAGGGCAGAATCATCCGCCATGGTTGGTTCTGATGCCGCTGGTGGAGATGTAGAGCCTAGGTTCATCTCCGGAGGTCATGAAGACTCTTCTGCGGGAGAACATGTGGGCGAGGAAGTGGGTGACGAAGACCTCAGGAGGCGTGCGGAGAATTTCCAGGCCAACGAAGGTGTGGACCAGAGGTGGTGGGCCGCCCGTATTGATTGTCATGAGTATCATGGGGACCAGGTGGAAGAAGAGGCAGCGAGGAGGACAAGGAGGTGGAAACATGCGATTACGGAGAGGGCGAGGATGGCGAAGGTGCAAGCGGGAGGGTGGTAGGTCGTGTTGTGACCACGGACGGTGCGTGCGTGTCGTCGGTGGATGACAACGCAGCGGCAGCCCTAGTTCTGCCACGAGCGGAGGGGGAGAATGGGGTTCAGCGGCGCACTCTTTTTGGGCGGTGCTTCCGTAATAAGAGTGCTGTCCAGCAGCTATTGCTAGACATGCCGTCAACATAAGCGGACATATCGGGTCCACAAGTCAAAGCGGACACGTGCGTTGTGAAGTGTGTCGATGGGTCTGTCTGGCAAAGTTAGTGCACAGCGGTACAAGGCGTTGGCACGGAGTTCGGATAACGGTGCTGCAAGATCACGATTGCGAGCTTGCGGGGCGATACATAGACATCGCAACATGACATCATCGTATGTTGCGGGCTGGTCACGCACCTCATCGGCGGATGTGTCCATTGCCCGAAGGTTCTAATGGCGAAGTAGCGAACATGGCGGGCTTAGTGAGCTACAAGAAGGTATGGCGGGCGGCGAAAGGTCTGCACCGTATGTATGGGGCGTGCGAGGAGGCGTGCGACTTGGTCCCAAGAATGCTGCAGCAAATTGCACAATCAAACCGAACACGTACATAAACAAGCGGAGAGGTTCATCCTACGGAGGGCGAATTGTTTCATTCTTGACAGTGTTACGGGCCTTCCATCGAGCGATACAAGGTTTGGTGGTGCCATCGGTGCTAACCATAGATGGGGCGTTCCTATCCGGAAGTACAAGGTACTATTCTCACGCGATTGCAGCCGATGCAAATGACGATTACTCGATGGCATTTGCAATTGTGGAGAAACGAGAATGCGGATAGTCGGCTTTGGTTCCTTTGCAATTTGAAGCATGTCGTAGTGCAAGAAGCATACGAAGTGTGCCTTATCTCCGACCGCAATGCGAGGCTTCTTTGTCTGCGTTGCGACGATGCAGAATGGGATGCAGCCCCTTCTAACGGAATGATGTGAAGAACGTTGGTGCATGAGGCATATTGCAGCGAACTTCCACGAAGGTTCGTAGCAAGAAACTAATGAAGATGTTAAAGAAGCTATGCATGCGAGAACCGAGCGAAGTTCGACACCTTGTGGAGGCGGCTCGTCGAGGCTACCATGCATGTGCATACGAGCGAGGGCGTGGAGGGGGCTCCACAAGAGTCGGGTATTCACACAATGGGTTCAGTCAATGCACGACTTGAAAATGTGGTCTTTGTTGCACGACACGGTGGGGCAAGGTATGGGATCATGACAACCAACATATCCGAGGTTTACAATGGTGTCTTGAAGGGGGTCAGATCTCTGCGATCACGGCAATCGTGGGCGAGACTTGGAACCGTACCGTCGGGTACTTTGTGAATAGAGCTATGATGGCAAAGAAGCACCTGGATGAAAACAAGCAATACTACGAGGTCATGCGGCCTTCATGGACAGAAGATGGAGAAGGTCGATCCCACATTGCTCGGCCCATTGATGGCTTAAGGAGATAGTTTGAGGTCCACCTCGGGCGAAGTATGTCATGGGTCATAATACGAGGGGCGCAGCGGTATGCACGATTGATGAAAGCATCTTGCACACGCAACAAGCAAGCTCCCATGCTCCCATATGTCTGCGGCTTTGTCTTTGTATGGCACTAGGCGTCGGCACATTACATCTCCAAGTACTCGACATGCGGCACTTGTATGCAGCACGGAGTGCGAGTTCAATTCCTACGGGGTAGACATGCACTACGAGGAATTATGGCGAGGAGATAAAGTGGGTGCCCAACGGCGCACTAAAGCATGTCGGTCATGGAAGGCGACAAAGCGTCACATCCGCAATGACATGGATGACGGCCGGCGAGGATCGTGTTGGCGCTGAAGTGTAGGCTATGCAAGGCGATTGACCACTCCCTCGGCGGTGCCCAAGCAGTAGGCATCAAGCAACGCTCTGTAGTACCAACCACAATGTTTTCTTGTACCCATTGTTTGCTTCCATGTGTTACGTGCGTTGCGATGTACCTGCATTATTCGGAGGTGTACGCTTCATTGTTGGCTCCATGTATCTGTGTCGTGCACATTACCATGTTATGTATGTTTTCGTACATTCCATATGTTTCCTAGTCGTGTGGGTCATATTCGTGTGCACATTTTATGTATGTTTTGGTACATTTTGTACGTTTCCCTGTTGTTACATTTGTTGTTAATTATGTTATCATTTGTTGTACATTTTGTTATAAATTTAGACTCACTTGTTATTCTTCTTTGGCAAGGCATGGCGTTCGAGTTGCTAGACCCCCGTTGGGATGAGCACCACCGATGCCATGCGTGGTCGTCGGGGGACGCGCGAGGGCCTCCTTGCTTCGTCCTTAGGGCCCCAGAAGGCGGCGTCTCGACCGCGGTACACCCCACTACTACGGGACACGGTGCTGTGTCCGTTGCCGCATGTTGGATCTACGCATGCGTTCGGTATGATCGCCGCTGCTGTCCGCTCGTTGATCGATGGAGGCGAGACTCACACCTTCCACTTCGGTGGGGAGATGATGATTACTCTGCGGGGCGTGGCGATGCTTACGGTCTACCGTCGTGGTGATCTTTGTAGTGCCACCCCAAAGCGGCGATTGGAAGATGCAGGTCACGGTTCGGTCATCGATCCCGAACAACGCAGGCGGTGTGCCACATGGATGGCCGTCGGTACATGACTTTGTCTTGCACACGCACATGAGGAGGAGGTGCGGACGCACTTCGTTGCGTACCTGCTATATCAGTTCGGGTGAGTCTTGTTCCCTAGCACCACTGGAGACTCTGTGCAGCCTAGTTACATACACCTAGCGGAGTCATTGGCGGATGGTGGGCACGTCAGTGTCACAAGTATAGTGAGGATCGCGATTCTTAACGCCACATACCGAGGCTTGTGTGACGCCTCGCAGCGTACCGTGGCCAGCGAGCCGGTCCTAGCCATCTGCTACCTTCTCCTTCAGTTGTGGTCGTGAGAACACTTCCCCGTTGGCAGGCCTTCCTTTGGCAGACCGGGTGCACAACACGACCAAAACTGAAGGAGAAGGTAGCAGACGGCTAGGACCGCTCGCCGCCACGCAGACGCGCGGCGCCACACAAGCCTCGTATGTGGCGCTAAGAACTGCTGATCTCCAGCTATCTTGTGGCTTTGACGACGACCATCCACCAATGACTCGCTAGGTGTATGTAGTTAGGCTGCACGGAGTCTCCGGTGGTGCTAGGGAACAAGACCCACCCGAATCGATATAGCAGTACATGCAACGGCGCGCCCGCACCTCCTCCTCATGTGCGTGTGTAGGACAGGTCATGTACCGGCGGCCACCCATGTGGCACACCGCTGCGTTGTCTAGGATCCGATGACCGAACCGTGACCTGCACGACCTTCCAATCGCTGCATTTGGGGTGGCACTACAAAGATCACCACGGGCGGTAGACCTGTAAGCATCGCCACGCCCCGCAGAGTAATCGCCATCTCCCCATCGAAGTGGAAGGTGTGTCTCGCCTCCATCGATCAACGAGCGGACAGCAATGGCGCATCATACCGAACGCATGTGGTAGATCCAACATGCGGGCAACGGACAGCAGCCTGGTGTCCCGTAGTAGTGGGATGTACCGCTCGTCGAGACGCCAGTTCTCTCGAGGACCCCTAAGGACGAAGCAAGGAGACCCTCGCGCGTCCCCCGACGACCACGCATGGCATCGGTGGTGCTCATCCCAACGGGGGTCTAGCAACTCGAACGCCATGTCTTGCCAAAGAAGGATAACAAGTGAGTCTAAATTTATAACAAAATGTGCAACAAATGATAACATAATTAACAACAAATGTAACGACAGGGAAACGTACAAAATGTACCAAAACATACATAAAATGTGCACACGAATATGACCCACACGACTAGGAAACATATGGAATGTACGAAAACATACATAACATGGTAATGTGCACGACACAGATACATGGAGCCAACAATGAAGCGTACACCTCCTGAATAATGCAGGGTACATCGCAACGCACAGAACACATGGAAGCAACAATGGGTACAAGAAAACATTGTGGTTGCTACTACAGAGCGTTGCTTGATGCCGGCCTGTTTGGGCACTGGCTGAGGGAGTGGTCAATCGTCTTGCATAGCCTACACTTCAGGCGCCGAACACGATCCCCTCGCTGGCTGTCATCCATGTCATTGCGGATGTGACGGCTTTGTCGTCTTCCACGACCGACATGCTTCAGTGCGTCGTTGGGCACCCACTTTATCTCCCCTGGCCATAATTCCCTGTAGTGCATGTCTACCCCCGTAGGAATTGAACTCTGCACTCCAGGTTGCATACAAGTGCTGCATGTCGTAGTACTTGGAGATGTATCTTGTCGACGCGCTTTGGCGCCATACAGCGCAGCCGCGCACACATGGGAGCATGGCTTATGCGGCTGGGGCTTGTTGCGGTGCAAGATGCTTTCTCATCAATCGTGCATACTGCTGCGCCCCTAATATGACCCATGACATACTTCGCTCGAGGCGGACCTCAAACTCCTCCTTAAACCATCAATGGGCTGAGCAACGTGGGATCGACCCTTCTCCATCTTCCTGTCCATGAAGGCCTGCATGACATCAGAGTATTGCTTGTTTTCATCCAGGTGCTTCTTCGCCATCATGGCTCTATTCACAAAGTACCCGATGGTACGGTTCCAAGTCTCGCCCACGATTGCCGTGATCGCAGAGATCTGACCCCCTTCAAGACACCATTGTAAACCTCGGACATGTTGGTCGTCATGATCCCATACCTTGCCCCACCGGTGTCGTACAACAAAGACCATATTTTCAAGTCAGGTGCATTGGACTGAATCCATTGTGTGAATACCCGACTCTTGTGGAGCCCTCCACGGCCCTCGCTCAGTATGCACATGCTTGGTAGCCTCTCGATCGAGCCGCTTCCACAAGGTGTCGAACTTCCGCTTCTGGTTCTGCATGCATAGCTTCTTTAACATCTTCATTAGTTTCTTGCTACGGAACATTCTGTGGAAGTTCGCTACAATATGCCTCATGCACCAACGGTTCTTCACATCATTCCACCGAAGGGGGCGCGCCCCATTCGCATCGTTACTGCAACGCAGACAAGAAGCTTTGCATTGCGATCGGAGATAAGGCACACTTCGTATGTTCTTGCACTACGGCATGCTTCAAATTGCAAAGGAACCAAAGCCAGCTATCCGCATTCTCGTTCTCCACAATTGCAAATGCCACTGGGAGTAACTGGTCATTTGCATCGGCTGCAACTGCGGTGAGAATAGTACCCTTGTACTTCCCGGATAGGAACGTCCCTTCTATGGTTAACACTGGATGGCACCACCTAAAACCTTGTATCGCCTGATGGAAGGCCCAGAACACTCTGTCAAGAATGAAACAATTCGGACCCTCCGTAGGATGAACCCTCTCCTGTTTGTTTATGTACGTGCCTGGGTTTGATTGTGCAATTTGCTGCAGCATTCTTGGGACCAAGTCGTACGCCTCCTCGTACGTCCCATACATACGGTGCAGCACCTTTCGCTTCGCCCGCCATACCTTCTTGTAGCTCACTTCGAAGCCCGCCATGTTCGCTACTTCTGCCATTAGAACCTTCGGGGCAATGGACACATCCGCCTGGATGAGGTGCGTGACCAGCTCCGCAACATACGATGATGTCATGTTGCGATGTCTATGTACTGGCCCCGCAAGCTCGCAACTGTGATCTTGCAGCATCGTTATCCGAACTCGTGCCAACGCCTTGTACCGCTGTGCACGAACTTGCCAGACAGACCCATCGACACACTTCACAACGTCGTGTCCGCTTTGACTTGTGGACCCGATATGTCCGGCTTATGTTGACGGCATGTCTAGCAATAGCCTGCTGGACAGCACTCTTATTACGGAAGCACTGCCCCAAAAAGAGTGTGCCCTCGCTGAACCCCCATTCTCCCCCCTCCGCCTGTGGCGTAACTAGGGCTGCCGCTGCGTTGTCATCGATGCGACGCACGCGTGCACCGCCCGTGGTCACAACACGACCTACCACCCTCTCCAGCTTGCACCTTCGCCATCCTCGCCTCTCCGGCTCGCATGTTTCCACCTCCTCGCCCTCCTCGCCTCTCTTCTTCCACCGGTCCCCATGATACTCATGACAATCAATACGCGCGCCCACCACCTCCGTCCACACCTTCGTTGGCTCGAAATTCTCCGCAAGCCTCTTGAGGTCTTCATCACCCACTTCCTCGCCCACATGTTCTCCCGCGGCGCCTTCATGACCTCCGAGATGAACCCATGCTCTACATCTCCACCAATGCATCGTAACCAACCATGGCGGATGATTCGCCTCTCCACGAACTCGACATACACCATTGGCTCGGCATATATCGTAGCATTAGGTTGCACACGACCTCCATGTAGTTCGCCCATGAGGCGTCATTGGTCACCTTCGGTTGCCATATGCTCTCCTTCCATCACCCACCATTGAGGCATAGATCGCCTCGATCCGTAACTCTTCCTGCGATGTGCCGATCGAACGCCGAACGGACACACCTCCGTAGCTCGAACAAGCTCATGGCGTTCAGACGGTGCCCGGATCACGGTCCGTCGCACTTGACAGTCCGCCTCAGACACCCCATCGCGCATTTGAGACCACTCCCATAAAACACGAACAATTCTTGAATGCCAGCCATTGCGTACCTAACATACGTGCATAATCAACCATTTTAGTACACAGCATGTAACAATCGTACCATCTAATTAACAGTTTCAATTAGTATATATTTTGTATTTCTAAATCTACGATTTATTTGTAACTATTTTACTTTCAAATTGTAACATACATCAAATTAAATATTCATATCATTTTTATTTCCATCAAATGACCTTCGTACTACGGTCATTCACTAAGTATACTAATTATACAAATTGTCTCTAATCTAACTACTATAAATTTAGCACCTACAAATGCTCCAACATAAATATTTACCTTTTCAACACCTACACATTATTTACACTACAATCTTTTCTAACATTTACTTAATATAGTCTTTATGTAGCTCTACTATAACTTTCTATGACTGTTATTATATTTTAATTCTAATCTACCAATTTTATTTCTAATTTATTTTTACCACCTACCGTGATCAGTGTAGTTCTTCCCTAAGCGTACTAATCATATGCTTCTAATCCTAGTACTATTGTTATCACCTACAATTGCTCTAACATAAATATGTATTTTCTCAACGTCTACACACTACAACTTCAGATTTTTCACCTAACTGAAACTACTTTACAGTGCGTATGTTCAAAAAAAAGGGAAACACTACATACACTACAATACATCATGCCTAACATATGCAAAATTTGCTATACATACATAGCGTATAAAAGATTGACATAAAATAACAGTAACATAAGATGGTTTGCTTAATTATAGCCTAATGACATACATAAAATGATAGTTGCACGGGCACAAAACTTACCTCTTCTTGATGCTCACGAGACGATCTACAACTTTTGTACTTGCCAAATCCGCTGATTCCAAACGAAAACAACTCAAAGCTACGTGTTTTCACTCCTTACTTTCCTTCACTGCCTTCCTCGCGCTTGCTCGGTCTTCACTCCAGATGCAAATGAGGTTCCTGTATCGTATGCATTGTTGTTCCAGCCATTTAAACATGCATTCATCAGTCAAGCGGAGGGGCCATACAACCGGGCTGCAGACGCGTGTGCCACCGCCATCAAAAAAAGCCAACGCGCGACGCTTTCGGCGGATGGATGAGACATCAAAGAGACGTGCGGTCGGAGGGGAGATTCTCGCGGTCGGCAGAGCACTCGCGCGGTCGGAGGGGCAGTCATGCGGTCGGAGGGGAGGTGGCGCGCTCGGGCAGACGGTGGCGCGGTCGGCGCGGTCGTGCGATGCAGTACCGCACGCACGGCCGTGAACAATCTTGATCGTCGCGGTACTGCATCGCACGACCGGGACACGTGGCGGCACACGGAGGACGCGCGGTCGGGAGGGGTCCAGAAACGGAAATTTTTTGGTTTGGGGGCCAAAAACAGAATTTCGGGTGTCTAGGGGTCCACATGTGTCCAAAATTCTGTGTTTGGCAGTGCCGTAGAGTATGACTTGGAAATTGGAATCTTTGGATCCGGACGGTGGTGTTTTATCCATCGAGAAACAATGTTTGCTTTACTTGCCGAGGCAAGCACTTACGTGGTTTAAAATTTTTGTGGTTGCATTTACTAGCGACAATGTTTTTATGAAATGATAGTGCAAGATTGATGACACAAAGGTTTGTAAATTTTGGCCTCCAAGTCTCGCTGCCCTATTTGTTTCTGCTTTTGTTACACAAGCTAATTTTTCGTTGTTTTTTCAAGTTTTTGTCCATGATGGTCAATGGTCATTCATGTAACCATTGCTCATCTTCGATAACAAAAGTTTCCAAGGACTCAATTTGTTGGAGTTGTCTTGTTGTTTTTCTTATGCACTGATGGGGTATGTCGTTAACGTTCTAGGTTAACATCGGAGGAGGCCTGGAGTGCAGGCTACAAGCAGATATCTACCCAGTCGTTCACCATCTCTGCTGCAGTGAACACCCTACCAATTTTGTTGTTTTGTTAGTCTGTCTCTCCTTGCCTAAATAGTAAAAAATCATGTTCTTTTTCGGATTAATAATCATAAAATGCTATCGTATTATATATCACAGATGTACAATGTAATTATGGATATCCTAGATAGTTTGGCTGGATGGAGCAAACAAATTCGGCTTCTGGCTTTTTCTAATTTTTGTTCTATTTAAGGAAGAAGTAACTTAAAACGCATCGTGTTCTACTTTCGGTTCTTTTGTTTTTGTTTTTTTATTTTTTTCTTTTCATTGTCCGTAAAAATATAACAATATTTTCAATTTTTCATTAATTGAATGACTGAGGAAAAAACTAACAGTCACTATAATACAATTTCAGACAAAAACCAACCGTTACAGCCGAAAACCATAAACCATAGCCCTTTGTAGCGGCCTCTAATTTCTTAGTAGCCTTTTCTTTTGAAAAACATCAAGCGCTCCGATTTAAATTTACTATACCTTTGTGTTACTCTTGTTGTATTTTTATTCTAATCATCCAAATTTATTTCCAATTTTAATTCTACATATTGTCTCTGGTGGTTCACTAAGCCTACTAATTGTAACATTCTTATTTCTAATCCAACTACTATTGTACATATATTCACAAAAAACAAACTACATTATAATATGTATCTTCACAAAAAACAAAGTACAACATTATCTGCACTACAATACATCATGCGTCATATATGGAAGTTTAGCTACAAATACACATCGTATGAAAGATTGGCATATAACAACATTAACATAAGGTGGTTTGCCTAATTACGTGCTAATAACATTGATAGAGATATAGTTGCACAGGTACAAAAATTACCTCTTCTTGAAGCTCATAAGGTGATCTACAACTTTCGTAATTACAAAATCTACTGATTCGAAATGAAAATGACTCAAAATTCTGTGTTTTAACTCCTTACTTTCCTCCCATCACTCCCTCTCTCGCTGTCTTCCCTCCAACTGCAAATGAGGCTCTGTCTTGCTATGAAACCGTATGCATCCGCTCATCAAGTGACCTTCAAGCTATTTTATTGCGCAGACTCATCAGACATACCAAAACATTAGGGGGGCCATATGTATCTGCAATAGACGCGTGTGCGAGCGGCTTGAAAAAAAACGCAGGCGCAAGCGCTTTCGGCGGATGGATTGGACAGAAGGCAGAAGTGCGGTCGGGAATCTCTCAGTGAAATCGTGCGCTCGGGCAGTATTTCTCCTATCAGATCACGCGCTCGTAGGCCGCGCCACATAGTGCTACAGTATTAAACAGTGCTAGCCTGCGGACAGCATATTATATTTGTATTTTTAGGGCGTACAAATGTCCAAACCTCCGGATATATCTGACCGACTGACCTGTCGTTCACCATATCTGCTGCATAAAACAGTCAAAACACCCGTTGAGTGTTGTCCTGCAGGACCTTTACCTCTCTTTTCTCCATAGGTTCAAGTTCTTTATGTCCCGTCTGCTGCAGAGGTGGGCTATCATTTCGGAGGAGAGCTCCCTCCACTAGCACTGCAGTTTGTCAGGAAACTAGTATAGTGCCTGTGCTAACGCCACGCGGTATTTTAGGGATGCACATGAAATCAATCAAACGAAGACATCCAAATGGCAAAAGTTCAGTTACAAGTCAATGAACGCTGAAATATAGATGATCACATGTGTATGATATGGTGCTTCCACATAATACGTGCAACTCAGGGCAGCATCCAATGATGACAGCAGTCTAAGTGTCTAACCCAGTGCAGCCAGAAGCATATTAGTAGAAGGAAGATGGTTTGATACAAAAGACTTCATCCACTCCAATCCTCCAAATCAGGATGGGGACCAAATCCTGCAACCGAATGGATGAAGTTATTAGAACGTTAAAACCACCATTGCAAAAAGAAAATGCATCCTAAAATTTTATGAGATATGAGATTCCAAATTTATAAGAATAGGCAGAAGCACATTATAACTTAAAGGTCTGTGTAGCTGCTACTTGATTCAGTTTAAATTTAGCTGCAGATTTATTAAGAAAAAAAGAAATAGTCATTTAGGACAATATTACCACCTTTTCACCAGTCGAGGACGTCTTTATACACAATATTTTTGGTGCTCTTCCCTGTTGGATCTAATTCCTTCTTTGGTTTTGCCAAAATTCTTGTTATTTGCCTGGACACACCCCTCGACAATGCAACATAGAGCTGCCCATGTGAGAACACTGGCTCTGGAAGATAGATCCCAACATTTGGGATGGTTTGCCCCTGCGCTTTATTTATGGTCATTGCAAAACTTAGGCGAATTGGGAATTGTTTCCTCTTGAACTTGAAAGGAAGTGAAATATTATCTGATGGAGACATAGAGATCCTAGGTATGAACACCCTTCTGCCTGCATGATGCCCACCAACTATTTCTGTATCAATTGCATTGTCTTGGAATGCTCTAACCATTAATCTTGTTCCAGAGATCCTAGGTATGAACACCCTTCTGCCTGCATGATGCCCACCAACTATTTCTGTATCAATTGCATTGTCTTGGAATGCTCTAACCATTAGTCTTGTTCCATTGCACAAACCATTGTTAGGATCAAGATTGCGGAGAAGGATTACAGGGCAGTTGGTTTTTACTTTGAGCTCATGTGGGGGGAGACCATTTGGAGTGATGGAGTTCAGGAAGTTAATAGGGTAGTTATTTCTTGTATCGTCATCGACAGAGTCGAAGCTATGATAAACCTTTTCCTCACCTGGAAACTTGTCAATCATACTTGCATTTAGCTGATCTACATGTTCATTTTTGGTAGAAAGGATGGCGCGTGTGCTCACATAAGCTGATGATCTAGCATTTTTCTTAAGTGATGGGAAGACTTCTTGAATGAGTTTGTTTATTGAATCTTCGTTGTCTGTATAGCCAATCAAAATATCATCTGGAAGGCGTACATAATCATCTCCAATCGTCTCTTCAGTTCCATTCCCAATTCTAAGGAGGTAATCTGCAAACCATGGGTCGGATTGAGCCCTCATGTTATGTGACAACCGTATCTTCCTTATACCCTCCCACAAATAAGATCTCTGCAATGTAGCATCTGTTACCTGTGCTCTTGTCCCACGTGTTACCACAGGTAGCACCTGTCTAAAATCTCCCTATATGTGACCACTTGTACATTGTGGGAGGGATACTATTATCCCTATACGTGATGCAAAATTGTGAAATTGAAATATGTAAAGAGGGTGAATGGAAATTGATTAGCGAGACAGGTTGTCATGATACAAAGATTAAGGATTGAAATTGACTAACACAGTGTACCATTAGGTGGTAGGGATAATATTTGATATGTAACAGGGAGATCGAAATTTGGCATTTATAATGGTAGTGATACAAGAAACTAATGCACTATGGTTTGAAATTAACAACCCAAAGTACCATTATGCTTGCTACTATAATTAATGACTGATGATCGAATGGCCACATTAGTAATTTCCAGAGTTAAATAGTTTGCTAAATCCAATTTAAACATCTATGTCCCCCGTCAAGGCACCACGTGAACCATATGCTAGTATCCGATAATCCATGTACAGCTAATTCTCAGGTTTAGTATTGTTAAACCAACCATCAATCAATTATCAAATAACCATCACAGATAATCTATAGTAATAAACAGTAGGTAACATACCTTTAATAACTTAAATGAGTGTAAGTAAGTTGAAGAGCATTCCAATGTAGGTAACAGACGGAAGTCGTGAGCGCCAAGCGCTCGAAGAGGAACCACACCGCCGTGGCGCCACCACAGTGCCGCGAGGCGTTCCTCCGCCGCCACACCAAAGACGTCGGCGATCGGAGGAGGAGCGGCAGGAAGAGTCGAGATCGAAGGAACGGGCGGGGATGAGAATACATTGGGAGAGGAGGGAGAGCGTGTGCGTGCTGCGCGCGCCGCCGAGAGGTGCGGCCCACCTCACTTGGTGCGCGTCGGCGACGACCGAGGTCGGCGCGGCGGCCTCGCCGACGCGAGCGACGGTGGCCTCGCTAGGCGCGTGCGCGCGGCGGCCTCGCTAGGCGCGCGCGCGGCGGCGGCTCGCTAGCGCGCGCGGCGCACCTCAAGGAACCCTAGAAGCCCCGGCGCCCACCTCGCTTAGCGCGCGCGGCGGCGACCACCAGGTCGAGCGGCGGCGGCTCGCCGACGCGAGCGACGGTGGCCTCGCTAGGCGCGCGCGGCGGCGGCGGCACCTCCAGGAACCCTAGAAGCCCCGGCGGCCCACCTCGCTTGGCGCCGGAGCCCATCTACCTCCTCGTCACCCTCAAGCGCGCCCCCGTCCGCCGCTTCGAGCACTGCCTCCGCCTCCCGCGCTCCCCCTTCCCCTCCATCTCCCTCATCTCCAATTTGTTTTATTATAAGGCTTTTGTTTCATTGACCTTGAAGATATTTCATTCCTAGTCTACCCCAATTTGTTTGGGACAAAACGTTTTGTTGTTGTTATTGTTGTTTAACATAAGGCAACTAATGCTAAACAAGAATGCAAGGGCATCTTTATCATGAAAATGGCAATAATATGCAAAACAGCCAGAATTGCAAGTACATAAGATGAGCAACAAAGTGCCAAAGACAAAATAGATAGAAGCATATCTCAAGAATATCAGAAAATACCTGAATGGACTCCTTGTAGTGAGGGCAAACAGAATACACTGGAGCTTCATGACCTTCAAATGTGTACTGTTTTTGCCCTGATTGAGCATCCCATACCTGCCAATCAAATGTGCAAGCATGCTCAAGATGTTCTCTTCTGTTTTAAAAACAGCGATACATTATACGAGTAACCTCACCTTAATGAGTTTGTCATCACCACATGTAATAATTGACAGTGTCTTGTTGGGGTGAGAGAAGGCAATGTCATTAACCCCACCAATGTGAGCATCAATCTATGTCATTTACAAGAGTTAGAAAACTTTAAGGGGTAGTTTGGATGATGGGGAATTGAGGATTGAAATAAATCCCCCAAAAAAATTCCCCCTATCCAAACATGCCAAAGGCATTTGATATTCATTCTCAATCGGTATGCATTTACCTCTGCTTGCTGCCGTAACTCTCCATTGGGAACGAATGTATAAGTCTGAACAATATGCTTTGAAAAAGCAACACCTAGGGATCAAATTAAGCTTAATCAATCTTGCAGATGAGCATAATTCAATATCCTCACTAAGAAAAGGTTAAAAAGAAATAAAACTTGCAATTATAAAGCAATGCCAAATGTGAATAGTAGCACAATGTCATTTTTTCCTTTTTGCAAAGCTACTGCCAGTTGCAAATTTGTTGAAGCATGATATGGATGGGAAATTACAGGTCAGAACAACATGTTCTGAAGGGGCATTTAATAGGTAAGGCATTTGAAATTATGTCAAGAAGACCTTTACAAGAATGGTATAAAATAAATATTCTGGTTCCATTCACCTATAAATGAGTATGATTTATTTGTTCTGGTCAGCAAAACAGTTGGATAAAAATTAGCAATCCGGTTCGTGGTGAATGAGAAGGCTATCCAAAGGCATCAAAATACAACAGCAGCGCTTGCAAAACACACATCAACATAACCTGATGGATAAATTCAAAAAAAAATCGAAAACAAGGCCATATGCCTATTCAATTACAAAAAATAAAAAGAGTTAAGTGCAGATGATTAGAGACTTACTCGAATAAAAACTTAACATTGTTAATCACATAGCTTGTCAATGGATGCACTGTTCCATCAGTATGAATATTCTTTGTTGCATCCTTTTCAACAGCTTCCTCAAAATCACTGAAAGTCTTCTGCGCAGTTTGTGCTAAGCATTTCGTCAAGCTCAGTGCAGATTCACGCATTTGAGAGCATAATTCTCCAACAAAGATGGTGTCAATCTAAACAATCAATTCAACAAGATGAACCTTTCAGTTCTTTCCAAACAAAAATGACCGCAATATCTAAAATAAATTTGCATTCAGTTGAAAGTCTACAACTCTCCACATTTCCTATGAGATTTGTCTAGTGAAAACTCATTATATATATATATATATATATATATAAACAGAAACAAGAAAGTCCAAACTCCAAAGGCCATGGTGGAAATTGATTTTTGATCAAAGGTGAGCCCTCAAATACAGATGGCCCAATGAATGATGGAAAATATGGTATCGAACTGTGACATATGACTGCCCCTCGTACTTGTATAATCGCAGTGAGAAATTGGTATTTTTAGCTTAGCATACGCAACATCACTTTTTAGTTTTAACAATTAATCAGCTAAAATGTCGTCAAAGTATCAAACCCAAGCAGACCAAGCTGTTCAGAAAGGTACCGCAGGATTTCTGGCAAGCACAAGTCGTGAGACGGTATAAGGGGTCTAGAATTCGGGTCAACCACAAACTGAATTTAACTGTTCAGTTCAGTATGCATAGGTGTCGTTATCATTATGCACACAAGAATGGTGGTTGACCAGTAAAACAAGTTGCAGGTAGCTATGGTCTGAATCAGAAATTTACCTCTGTTTGAAGTTCACACATTATCTCGTACATGTCTAGAAGAACAAACAGCTTTTCTGGTGATCTTTTACTCATAGCAATTGCCTCTCCAAAGCTGAGTAGAGTAGCCAAACTGTTCTTAGTTATTGCAGCAAAGCACTTATCCCTCAAAGATTGGCTGCATTCAAAAACTTGGTCACAAAGCTGACGTTCCCCAGCAAATAGAAGCTTGACCTGTTTCAAGCAATGGTAAATGTCACCAGAGTCATATTATGGCATACAGTAAATCCGAGGAAAACAATACCTACAGCAATTCGCATGAAATGAATCCAGTTCCCTATTTTAGACTCCAATATTTCCCAAGGCATTTTCTGCACTTCATCTTTGCTCAGTTTTTCGACACCCAAGTTCTTCAAACTTGATTCTAAAGCTGAAGCACGAGCTTCGCTGCACAAAAGAGGATAATATGCTTCAGCGAGTGACTCTCTACGGTACAACTATATCTCATGTATGCATAGGAGGAATTTGGCACTAATCCCCTTGCCTTCATCTCCATGCAGGCCGCATTAGCCTCATCCATCCGTCCAGCCTTTGCATATCCATCAATCAAAACATTGAAGGTGATTGTATTTGCTTCAATCCCCACCTTCACCATCTCATTGAACAGCTTCCTCGCCTCCACCATATTCCCATCACGGCACAGCACATTCACCAATATGTTATACGTCACGACCGTTGGCTCGCACCCAGACTTGCACATTTCGTCAAACAGCTTGAAAGCATCATCGCCCGCCCAAACACACAAAGCCCCTTGATCAAAATGTTATAGCTGCACGGGTCCGGACAATGCGGAACCTCCCCATGACCGCGAGCAGCCCGGCCCAACGCGACGAGCCCCTATGGCGAAGCCAAGGATCATGGCGTTGAAGGTGGCGAGGCTCGCCGCGGACCCCTCGTGGCCATTTCCTCGAACACCTTCCATGCGGTGTGGACCTCCCGCCGCGAACAGAGGCGCAGCAGATGATGCCAGCGGACAGGCTGGCGTCTTCCGCCGCGGCGGGCGCGGCGAGCACGTCGAACGCCTCGGATGCCATGCCGCGGCGAGGAAGGCGTGGAGCGCGAGGCGGGCGCGGCGTACCTCACGCTGCCCCGCGGAGCCGCACCAGCGAGGAGGTCCGGGAGGCGCCGGGAGAGAGCCGCGAGGAGGATGGAGGCGAAGGGGCGGAGGGCCGGGACGACGCAGCGAGGCGAGAGGCAGCGGCGGCGGACTGGGTGCGGGAGGGGAGGTGAGGCGTGGGAGAGGAGACGGTGGTGATGGGAGTGGGAGGGGAGGAACTGCGCGGTAGGGTCGTAGGAGGAGCAGTGCTGGGAGGAGGAGGTGGAGGTGGTCGTGGTGGTGGAGAGGTGGTAGGGGGCAGGGAAACAGCGGGTTGTACGGGGTGGTTTCGCCGCGGCGGCGAGGATTCGCATCGGGCGCGGCGGCGGCGGCGGGGAGGAGATGGGGGGAGGGAAACGGAGGCAATGGGTGTTTTTTAAGCGAAGAAGTTTGGGGAGGCAAGGAGGAGGGGTACTGCAGATCCATTGATGGATGACCGTCGGATATGGTTGAGTAAGGAGAGAGAATAGAGGAGAGTTAATCTGGTGCGGATGTTTTTAGGATAGTGTAATTATGGGTGCATATTGTGGTGTGGACGTAGTTAAGGTCATGACTGTGGAGCAGTTAATTGTTGGGTGGATGTAGGATAATTTTAACTGGTGCTTTATAGGGGTAGAGATAGAGATAATCAAAATCTACCACATATTATGTAGTTTCCACGACTTACTTGGTAGGTTAGATGTTAGAGTTTTGATATAAATTTATATCGAAAGTTTAGTTTTTTATTTAGTTATTTTATAGGTAGATCCATATGTATCCTATAAATATTAAAAACGTACAGAGAAAAAATTGTTTTAAAAATTCTATATCCTCGTACATGCGTTCCGAGTCCATTTCCTTGTCCTCGTACAGAGGCAGCGGAGACTTCGGTCTTTTTTATTTCCTTGTCCGGCGCACGGTACGAGAAAGCAGCAGTCTGCAGGCTCGTCTCGTTTAGCCCAGCACGGCACGAGCGCACGTAGAGACCAAGTCTTCATATTTTTTTTCTAGAATACGAATACAATTTTTTCTGATATGAATTGTATAACAAATCAGAGAGTTATCGATCATACTTAATTAATAACATGAATATAATTGTATGCTTTATCATACTTTGTAAATTTACATTATAAACGAGTGAACGACTGAAAGTTGTCATCTACGCTATACGGTACATATTGTGCTTTTTTTTGTGCGTGCAAGCCGTATACAGCGTCCGAAAAAATATTTCTTAAATTAAGATGGAAATAGTTGAGTATTTCACTGTTCTCGTACCCATTTTTATATTTTACTGGACATCCATACTTTATTGTTTTATCTAATATATTTCGAAAATCCCATCGAATACAAATATGTGGTTTGCAATGTTAATCACATATCCTAACCCATTTCACCCCTCGTCAGAACTAGGACTGTTCGTTCGGTTTTTTCGGTTTATACGGTTCGGTAAATACGATGTTAGTTATTCGGGAAATACGGGACTTAATAAAATATGGTTCGGTACTGGTAAATACCATTTTATTTCGGTACGGTATCGGTAAATACCAATTTTACCAAAGTTTGCGCGAATTGGTAAACGATAATCTCATCTCCAACTCCAATTCTCCATTCCAGTCTTCCAGAATCACTGAAGCAGAAATGCAGAATGGCAGTGAGGCGTGAGCTACCGCTAAACAGTACGCACTACTTCACTAGCACTTACTGCCTTGTGCCTTACCACCGGTGCTAGCAGTCCTAGCACACGCCGCCGCCCCACACCGAAGGCGAAGTCCGAGCAGAGCGGGAATACGGATCTGAGACACACGAGTTATCGATTCTGCATACCAAACACCCAGAGAGTCCAAGACTTGAAGTACACTGTACACATACACAAACCAATTGATATTTGATTTTTAGGGTAGTGTAAGTGTTTAGCACTTGATTTTTAGTTGATCCAAACATCAACAGCATCGGTACCCTTGTCCATTAGATCGATTTTTGTGAGCACACCAAAGGTCCTTTCACCTGAATCAACAATAGCAGAATTCAAGCTCATACTGTCATACATAATTTAAGATAACCAAAGAGCATAGATATATGAAACACAATTATTTTCTGCGACCTTTTGATCTATGAAATTAATAGAATCAGACAAAGATAGAGTTCATACTCAACAAAGGATTACTATTTGGGATCAAAGGAATTGGCTGATACAATTGGGCTGAAAAACACCAAAAAGTTTACTAAAAAAGATTACTATTTGTGTAAGTCTTGCAACATTACAGACACAATGCATGGCAAGATAATTCTAGCTCAAAGATGCTACAATATGGCTGATAACAGAAGCATGTCAGACCAAATATGGATTAAGTATGTTTGATAATGAACCTCTTAAACAGGAACAAAGAAAAGAACAACAGCTCATAATTGATAATAACTTACCGACATCAACTTTAGTAAGCCCAGGAAGATCAATAAGAGTCAGATTCACAACTGCAATGATTAAAAGTGTTAAGGCACTAAACAAAACAATATCTGAAAATTCATATAAAGCAACAAATACAGTATGACTAAGGACTACCCTATCTATGACGGAGATCTCAGATCTGAGTCAGTAGTCAACTAATACCGGGACAAGCTTAAGGTAAACCACAACTGTACCGGAGCCCGAGCTGGTAGAGTGGTAGTCGACCACTCGACCGAAGGAGGTGGAGGCGAGGAGCACCGGAGCCCGAGCAGCCGCCGGCCGAGCCTGGGACTGGGGGGGGCGCCGGGGGGGAGCACCGGAGGTCGGAGAGAGTGAGCTGCCGGCTGCGGAAGTGCGGATCTGGCGAGGCGAGTGGCCGTCTACGGCGCCGCCGACCGGCGACCGCCGAGCGCCTGCCGCCTGGGGTAGAAGACCGAGAGAGTGAGCTGCGACGCAGCGGCGGATCTGCGGTTGGCGGAAGTGCGGATCTGGCGAGGCGCCGAGTCGCCGAGGCGAGTGGGAGACTGGGAGAGACAGAGAGGGAGTGGCGTCTGCGCTCTGCGGCTAGGGTTGAGTCTTCTGCGTGCGTCCCGCCGTCCCGCGTGCGTCGCGCCTGGTGGGCCAAGGCCGGAGTCGGGAGACGCCGAGTTGGGCTTTTCGGTTTTTTCGGAAATTTCGGTTTTTCCTCGGTTTTTACCGAAAAAACCGAATCATTCAAATACCCCTTTTCTAGCTACCGAACCGAATACCAAAAACCGGTCAAACCGAGTTGACCGGTTCGGTTCGGTACGGTTTTTTCGGTTTGGTCTTTTTTTGCACAGCCCTAGTCAGAACTCAAAATCAAACGAACTGATTAAAAAATACTACCCAGAAGAAGCCATTGGTTGTAGTAAAAAATCTAATTCATTAGTTTTTTCCTCCGGTAGATCGATGCACTTGGAATAATAGACATGCTGGGCCGCAAAACGGATGCTCAAATGAGCAGATTCCTTGTAGTGTTCATGCCCTAAATCAGAGGCATTTAAAACGGTTTTTGCTGGTGATTTTTCGTTGAGACTTTCTTACTTTTGTTGATGGTTTTTGTTTTAAAAACTACTCCATTCAAAATGTTTTTTTGGCTTGCTTCTCCAACAGCTAAGCTGTAAACTAGAAACCGTTTTGAACCTAATATACTGAGCTTAAGGGTCTGTTTAGGAGAGCTTCACCAGCTCCAAATCCACGAAAAACAGCTCCACTCCCCGAAATTTTACCCAAACGCTTTAGCTCCGCGAAATCTGGATCCACCAAAATCCTGGATCTGAGGGCCAGATCCATGGATTTCATAGAGCTCCTCAAGGGGTGCTCCACCGTGGAGTTGGGTGGTAATTACCCACCAATGCCACTGGTTACACACCCCATCCCACCAAAAGTGACCATTCCCACCAAAACCTCAATTTCGTGGATCTAGAGCTGCTGTACAAGCCAAACACTCCATGGTGGGATCCCAAATCCACGGTGGAGCTGCTGCTCTAGATCCACGTTTTCAGTGGTGGAGCTCTCCCAAACAGGCCCTAACTGGTTACAAATCTCTTGGCTGAATCAAACGGCTACAGTAGGCGGTGCAGCTGCACGTAGGTTTAGAAACAGTGTCCCCCACGCACCCGTGTCCTTTCCAATTTATATAGGCACTGGATGTAGATCACCACTGCTCGTCGCACTTCCCACCGCCTCCTTGTGTTCGATTCGCTACTTCAGCTGCAGCGAAGAGGCCACTCCACTCCAATTAGCCTTGTGCGCGCCATGGCCTCATTCGCATTTGGCCGCTCGTCGATCTCTGCCTCGCCGATCGAGGCCAGCTGCGTGAGCGGGTGCTTCCTGTTCAGGATCGCTGGCTACTCGGGAACCAAGCATCGTCGAGGCCCCGCCGGCAACGGCATAGAGTCTCAGCGTTTCAGCGTGGGAGGCTACACCTGGTACATCACCTACCATCCCAATGGTGACTGCAACAACTTTAGGCCTGACGACCCTAGTAGCATATCCTTCTGCCTCGTTCTTGATGACAGAGTAGCTCCGCCCCTGCGCGCGGTGCAAGTTCAGCCTGCTCGACCGTACAGGAAAGCTGGTGACGTCCTGCGCTCGAACCAGCCCGGTTCTCGACTGGTCCACCGAGCAGACCTGGTGCTGCCCGGGTCTCATCGCCGCGGAAGACTTGGAGGCCGGATCGGATTATCTCGTGGACGACTGCCGAGCCCAGCTCTTCGGCCCGATGAAGGAGGGCGCGGCCACAGGCGTCATTCGTGTGGACGACATGGAAGCGCAGGTGTTCGGCGCCCTGCTTACTTTCGTGTACACCGATTCGCTGCCGAAGACCGACGACGAGCAGGGCGACGGCGCGATGGCTAAGCATATGCTCGCGGCGGCCGACAGGTACTGTTACACGTGATGGCGGAGGAACGACGAAGTAAACAAAATCAATCGCAGAGAGACACGAGATTTAACGTGGAAAACCCTCTCAATACGAGAGGGAAAAAACCACATGCGTCAGCCAGCAACAAACTTCACTATATCGGGGTGAGGTTACAACATGCGAGATTTACAGCGGCTTACAGGATATATATATCAGGGAAACCCTAATTCGACTAGGATCCATACCGCGGGGGGGCTTCGCCCCCCCCCCCCGCACCCCAGGCGTCCCTAGGTGCACGGGCCTAAACCTCCGGCGACGGGCCTCCGCTACGCTCCGTCCAGAAGCTGGCCTAATTGATGTATAGAATTTGGATCACAAATCAACAGGTACGGCCTCGAGAGGATGAAGCTGATCTGCGAGGAGAAGCTGTGCGAGCACATATGTGCGAGCTCGGTGGCAACCGTGCTGGCGCTGGCGGAGCAGCACCACTGCCGTGTGCTCAAGGAGGCGTGCTTCGAGTTCCTCAGCTCCAGCACCAACCTGGAAGCGTTCACTGAGATGGACGGTTTCGAGCAGCTAGTCAGTAGCTGCCCTGCTGTGATGAAGGAGCTTCTTGCCAAGCTTGCAACTCTCCTGATGCCTGTGTAGAAAATCAGTAGTACTGTGTTTCAGTAATAAAAAATAGTTCTATTTGTATGCACTTTTTATTAGAGAATCTGTACCGACCTACCCTTAAAACCTCACCAAAGCGAAAAAGATGGCTTGAGCTGGGGCCCTTAGTGTTTGCTGCCATCAGCGCCCTAGCATGATTTTTTTTGTTGAGATTATGAGCACCTGCACCATAGGGACGCATGTACACGCAATACCACACCTCTAAACATATGTGAGTGTATTCGATGTACATGTTTGAGACGGGATGGAGACTGAAGTCTCTGAAGCATAGGTATATATTTTAATCACTAAATATACCTACATATATATATTTAGAGAAAATTGATGATTTGCCACCTTCAAGAATGGGCTTCGCATTTTTGCCACTCTCAACATTGGCTTCGCAAAAATGCCATGTAGTACATTAATCCCTTGATTAGTATGTCATTTTATCCCTTTAATTCATTCTCTTTTTCTTTTTCTAATTTTAGAGACTGGAAAAGACCTTTCTACCCCTAGCTAATTAGCCAACCTTGCTACCCTAATGCCCCTTGCTAAACCCCCTCCTAATCCACCGCTAATCCTGGTCGGCTGGTCCTAATCCTCTGGGGTTTGGAGGTTGGTCGCTTAGAGGAAGAGGAGCCGGAGGAGGAGGAGGAGCGGCGGCGGCGGGATGGACCTCGCGTCGTTCTTGACGTCGCTGTTGACGTGGTTCGTTATCTTCGTGGCGCTAGTGTTCACGTGGCTGTCGCGCCGCCCCGGCAATGCGCCGGTGTACTACCCGAGCCTCCTGCTGCGGGGGCTCGACCCCTGGGAGGGGCGCGGGCGTGGGACGCGCAGCCCTGTGGGGTGGGTCCAGCAGGCGCTCGCCGCGTCCAAGGCTGACATCGTCGCCGCCGGCGGAGTCGACGCCGCCGTCTACCTCATCTTCCTCTCCTCCGGTACGGCCAACCACTCGTTTTCCCAGTTGAGTTGGGACATTTTTTGCTTCAAAATGTTTTTGGCAAGATTTTTGAAGCCCATTGCTGTTGTGCAGTGTGATTTCTCTCCTGATAGCCGCTAGATGCTTCTATAGTGAATCTTCTTTTGTAATTTTTTTCAAAGATGTTTTCTCTTTTCCTTTATCTTTCCCCCCCTAAGGAATACTTTATTAATGTCTTAAAAGAGGGAAGAAATTAGCCAGGGATAGAAAGGTCTTTTCCAGTCCCTGAAATTAGAAAAAGAAAAAAAAATAAATTAAAGGGATGAAATGGCATACTAATCAAGGGATTAATGTACTACATGGCATTTTTGCGAAGCCAATATTGAGAGTGGCAAAAATGCGAAGCCCATTCTTGAAGATGGCAAATCATCAATTTTCTCATATATTTAGAAGATACTATTCACATAAATAATACCGAAGAGATAATATTCACGTGAACAGCATATCCAAAAAATACGCACGCCACAAACTTCGAAGCCGGGTGGCTTTCCACCCGAGCAAACGCCGGGTCGCCCCAGGCATGAATTGCTAGGCTCTATGTCACGGTTCCGTTTTCCTATTGCTCTATCCGTTCTTCTTCCATATGGTTTTAGAATGCATGAAGCGAATCAAATTTTTTAAACTTTGATCATAAACATGCATAAAATTATTTTGATTTGCCAAACAAATATTACAGTAGTAGATTCATCATCAAAAAACTTTCATGTTATCTTAATAATTTTTTCTAATATAAAATCAGGAAAAGTAGTGGTCAAATGGATATATTGAAGACTGTAGATATTGAAAACGATAAGTAACAAAGAACAGAGACAATATATCTTTGCTTATTCTTATTTTTTTTATGTTAGCACGTAATCTTGCCCATTGCCGGATCGGCAATAGTGCCGCAAGTCTCGGCCAGTTAGCTATATTTAGGCCCTGTTTGGATCCCTTGGGCTAATAACTAGTTGCTAAACTTTAGCCCTTGAGGATCCAAACAGGAGGGCTAATGGGTGGGCTAAAGTTTAGCCAAAGCTCTAACTAGTTGTTAGCCAACTAGTCCATCAAACCCAGCTAATGAGGGCTAAAGGACCAGCAGGATGGAAAAAAGACGCTGATACCCACGCCAACCCTCCCAGACCGCCATGCATAGGGGTATAACAGACTTTGTACTGAGATAGTAGTACATATTAGTCCTTGGATCCAAACAGGACTAGGCTAATCTTTAGCCAACTAACTACTAGTCAGCTAACAACTAGTTCTAGCTAACAACTAGTCCTAGTCCATCCAAACAGGCCCTTAGCATGACTAGGATTCCTACTTTGTTTCCAATTCGGTTGTGATCCGTTTCCTATTTAGTTGTAATCCAACCATAAATATCCTTAACTGGCCAATGGAAACATTATTGCGTGAGTTATTTTCGCTTTCATGGTATCAAGCCGGTCGCCCCTGTGACCTCCCTCTGCCGCTTCTGCTCTTTCCTCTCATCTTAGTCGCCGCCCCTGCGTTGTCCCCCGTCCGCACCCCATGGCCGGTGATCTCACCCCGGAGGAGCAGGACCGTGTCCGCAAGGATACGGAGGACCGCCAGGCGGAGGCTCGCCGCCGCGGACGCCGAGCAGCAGCGCGCTGACGCCGAGCAACGCTGCCGCGCCGAGGAAGCCAACGCCCTCATCGTCGCCAACCTCCACGCCCAAGCCGTCGCTGTCCAGAACATCCGGGCATTGATCCCGATTGTTCTTGACGTCGGCTTGACGTCCTACTCCAAGTGTCGTGGTTTGCATCTCATCACGCTCGGCATCTCCGATGACGTCTTCCCCACCATCCCGGCATGGCATCGCATAGATTGCGTCGTGATCTCGTGGTTGTATGGCACCATCTCTGCCAACCTCTTCGAGCCCGTCATGACCCCCAGCGCTACCAGCCGCCAGGTTTGGCTTGCGCTTGAAGATCAGTTCGTCGGCAACAAAGAAACTCGTGCCATGATTCTTGACACAGAGTTTCGCAATTTCATTCAAGGTGATCTCAATATCTCAGATTATTGTCGCAAATTGAAGACTATGGCAGATCAACTCGGCGATTTGGATGAGTCGGTTCTTGATCGTACCCTCGTGCTGGCTGTTTTGCGCGGCCTCAATGAACGATATGCACATATGGCCGCCCTACTAAAACGTTAGAAGCCCTTCCCGTCGTTCCTCAACGTTCGCAACAACCTCCTTCTCGAAGAGATCACCCTTGCCGACAAGTCCCGGTCGTCTTCCACTGCCCTGCTCGCCGCCGGCCAGGGGTCCCGCGCTCCTGCCCCTGGCATGCCTACACGGTGCCATGCAGTCCACCGGTGGTGGGACTTTGGTCATTGCCAGCGGCAACCGTCCGAAAAACCGTCGCCTCCGCAACAACCGCTACAACAGTGGTGGCAACAGTCAGTCCAGCCCCCAACATGGCCCCTTGGTGGCGGTTGGCCGCCGTCCTTCTTCAACCCCTGGACGGGTACCGTCTAGGTCTGGCCCATCAACGCCCCGCGTCCTCCGACCGGCGGTACTACCCCACACCAGCAACATGCGCCTTCTCATGCGCTCACTGCGCACGTCGGGCATGTCGGGCTAGGGCCCGTCGATCTCACCGGCTTGCCGCTCGGTTACGGCGCCCCTTCCAGCATGGGCGTCACCCTGCCTGGCTATGTGCCGGGGCTACCCAGCGTCCCTCAGTTCTAGCAGTCGTCCCCCGTTCTTGGTGGCCACGGGACTTGGAACCAGGCTTCCCTCTCGAACGCCTTCAGCACGATGCAGCTAACACCACCGCCATCCACTGATTGGTATATGGATTTTGGGCCAGCAACCATATGACATCGGACGTCGGTAACCTCTCCTCCACTCCACATTCTCCTTCTCTTCCTTCCAGTATAGTTGTTGGCAATGGCTCCTTGATTCCTATCACATCTGTTGGTTCTACACACATCCCCACTGCCCACTGTCAGTTTACCACTCACAATGTGTTAGTCATACCACAGATCATTAAGAATCTCATTTCTGTTCGTCGTTTTACTATCGATAACAATTGCTCAGTCGAGTTTGACCTCTATGGTCTTTCTGTGAAGGACCTTCGCACTAGGAGCGTGATCGCCAGGTGCAATAGCACTGGAGACCTCTACCCGCTGTTGTCCTCCCAGCCCCGTCCTCATGCCATGGTCGCCACCACTTCCACCCTTTGGCATCGTCGTCTCGGTCATCTTGGCGCCGACGCAATGCATCACCTAGTCAGCTCCACAGCTTTTCCTTGTTCTAAAAACACTCGTGATACTCTTTGTCATGCCTGTCATTTGGGTCAACATGTTTGTTTACGTTTTACTCATTCATCTTCGCGAGCTAGTCATGTTTTTGATTTAATACATTGTGATCTTTGGGCCTCCCCTGTGGCTAGCGTCTCCGGTTGCAAGTACTATCTAGTCATCCTTGACGACTATTCTCATTTTTTCTGGACGTTTCCTTTACGCTCAAAGTCGGACACATTCCCCACGCTCTCCACCTTTTTTGCGTACGTCCACACCCAGTTCGGCAAAACCATCAAATCCATCCAGTGCGACAATGGCCGCGAGTTTGATAATTCCTCTACTCGCACGTTCCTTCTCACTCATAGCGCAGCACTCTGTATGTCGTGTGCTTACACCTCTCAGCAAAATGGCAAAGCCAAGCGCTCCATTCGCACAATTAACAATGTTGTTCGCACACTTCTTATTGAAGCTAGCATGCCCCCTCAGTACTGGGTTGAGGCTCTCCATACAGCCACCTACCTCATCAACCGACATCCCACCAAAACCTTGCACTTCTCCACCCCATATCATGCTTTGTATGGCTCTCCATCCACATATGATCATCTTCGGGTTTTCGGATGTCGTTGTTATCCCAACCTTTCTGCCACCGTTGCCAACAAACTCTCCCCACGTTCCACGTTGTGTGTCTTTCTTGGCTATTCCCCTGAGCACAAAGGTTACCGGTGTCTGGATATGAGCTCCAATCGGGTCATTGTCTCCCGCCATGTTACTGTTGATGAGGACTCTTTCCCGTTCACTGATATGGTTGCTGCACCTTGTCGACTGACTTTGATTTTTTCTTCGACATGGATTACTTGCCGCTGCCCGCCTTATCTTGCAGGTTGATCACTGTCCTCCAGCTCTGCTGCCCCCAGTGGCTCTTTGCCCAGGGTCGTTGCCAGTGGAGCCGGCGGTCCTTCAGGTGTGCCTGTGACCCCTCCAGCTGGTCACACGCTCCCCTGGCCCCTGCCTGCGGCTGTGGCCGGCGCCCAGCCAGCCCCCGCCTATGGGCACTCGATCTCAGCCGGCGCAGCTAGCACCCAGCCGGCCCTGGCCAGCCCTACATCGGTCACTGCTGGCTCCTCCGTTGCCGGCCAGGCTATAGTACCCGCTGCACAGGAGCCTTGTTCGGCTGCCCCTACTGCTCCTTTAGCACAGGCTGCTGCCAGCCGAACTACACAGGAGCCTTGTTCGGCTGCCCCTGCTGCTCCCTTGGCACAGGCTGCTGCCAGCCGAACCACGGCTCCTCCCCCGTCGTCCCTATTGCCCCTGTACAAACTACACGGGGCAAGTCCAGTTTTCGCCTTCCAGTGGATCGACTGAACCTGCAAGCTACTGTTCTCTCTGCGCTCCTGAAAACCTATCGTGGTGCTCTTGCTGATCCCAATTGGCGTGCCACGATGCAGGAAGAGTTTGATGTGCTTCAGGCCAATGGCACTTGGGATCTTACTCCTCGACCACCCGCAGTTAATGTTGTGACTAGTAAATGGGTCTTCCGACACAAGTTCCATCCAGATGGCACACTTGATCGCTACAAGGCTCGTTGGGTTCTTCGGGGTTTCACTCAGCGTCCTGGCATTGATTTTGATGAGACTTTCAGTCCTGTGGTGAAACCGGCTACTATCCGGACTGTTCTGACTCTGGCTCTCTCACGTGACTGGCCCGTCCACCAGCTTGACGTTAAGAATGCTTTCCTCCATGGGACTCTCTCTGAGACAGTCTACTGTGTGCAGCCCTCTGGATTTGTTGACCCGACTCATCTTGATTATGCATGCCGCCTCAACAAGTCTCTCTACGGGCTCAAGCAGGCTCCACGTGCCTGGTACAGGCGCTTTGCTACACATCTTCTCTCTCTGGGTTTTGTTGAAGCCAAGTCAGATACATCATTACTCATTTTTCGCCGAGGCACAGACACGATCTATTTGTTACTCTATGTGGATGACATCATCCTCACAGCCTCCTCTACTGCTCTTCTTCGTCGGACTATCATTGCCCTACAACAAGAGTTCTCTATGAAAGACCTTGGATCGCTCCATCACTCCCTCGGATTATCAGTGGCCAGACAGCATGGCTCCATGCATCTTTCTCAGCGTCACTATATTCTTGAGATTCTTGAGCGAGCTGGAATGTCAGAGTGTAAGCTGTGCAGTACTCCAGTTGACACGCACTCGAAGCTTTCTAGTGATGGCGATCCTGTTGATGACGCCACCCACTACCGCAGCCTCGCTGGTGCCTTGCAGTACTTGATCTTCACTCGCCCCGACATTGCATATGCTATCCAGTAGGTTTGTCTGTTTATGCATGATCCCAGAATGCCTCATCTTGCGCTAGTGAAGCGTATTCTTCGCTACCTTCGTGGCATGCTAGACCACAGTCTTCTGCTGCACCGGACTTCTCCAGAAAATTTGATCGTCTACACTGATGCTAACTGGGCAGGATGCCCCAATACATGGAAGTCAACGTCCGGCTATGGTGTTTTCCTCGGTGACAACCTCATCTCCTGGTCCTCTAAGCGGCAGCACACCGTCTCGCAGTCCAGTGCAGAGGCTGAGTACCGTGTTGTGGCCAATGGCGTTGCAGAGATGAGCTGGTTATGCCAACTCCTGGCCGAGCTCCACTCTTCCCTTCATCGGGCTACACTTGTTTACTGCGACAACATCAGTGTTGTTTATCTCTCCACCAATCCGGTTCAGCATCAATGGACCAAGCACGTGGAGATCGATCTACACTTCGTTCGCGAGCGCGTCGCACTTGGCCAGGTCCGCATCCTCCATGTGCCTACATCTTCACAGTATGCGGATATCTTCACCAAGGGCCTACCGATGTCTGTCTTTGCTGAGTTTCGGTCCAGCCTCAACGTCCGTCCTCCTCCCGTTTCAACTGCGGGGGAGTGTTAGCACGTAATCTTGCCCATTGCCGGATCGGCAATAGTGCCGCAAGTCTTGGCCAGTTAGCTATATTTAGCATGACTAGGATTCCTGCTTTGTTTCCAATTCAGTTGTGATCCGTTTCCTATTCAGTTGTAATCCAACCATAAATATCCTTAACTGGCCAATGGAAACATTATTGCGTGAGTTATTTCCACTTTCATTTTAATATATCTTTGCTTAGTCTTACTTTTTTTATGAAACGAAGGGTAGGAGCCCTGCCAATGCAAATTGCAATACGACTAATTAATTGAAAATATTTTCAATGTGAATTCGTGTTTCTTTAGGTGAAGTAAATGAATTAGAATAATTAAACGTGATAGTATGAGGATAAAATATCATTAATATCTTCATACTACATAAGTTTTAAGGATATTTAGATCCAACCAAATTAAGTAGATATTTAATTCAAATTTGTTATAATATTTTATTATAAATATGGATATGAATATGGTAAAGAAACTATTTTTTTATATTTGATCCGTTTCCACCCATATATCTCTACTCCTTAAAAGGAGGAGTTTAAGGTGATGGTGCATCCTACATTTTCTTCTCTTTTCACTGCCTTTTTTTACTGTGCTCGCGCGGGCTCCACTTCAAAAGTTCCACCCTCTCTCCCTCTCACCGGTTGGATTTTCTAAAAAGAAACACCCTCTCTCTCTCCCTCTCACCGGTTGGAGGCGGAGGCGCGGCTGCGGCGGCGGTTGGCTCAGAGAGGAAGGGGGCGGAGGAAGGAGGAGGCGCGGCTGCGGCGGGGGAGAGGAAGGAGGCTGTGGCGGGGGAGAGGAAGGAGGCGACGGCGGGGGCGGCGCCGGTTGGGGGCAGGGGGGCCCATTTAAGCGGCGCCGGCGCCGACGCGTTCACCAACTACGGATCCGGCGTCGGGGACTCCTTCCGCCGCTACGGCCGGGACTCGTTGGCCTGGGCCGACACATTCGCCAGCTACAAGGCTGACGGCAACGTCGTCACCGCCAACTTCACCTCCTACGCCGGCAGCGCCACCGGCGGGTAGGGCTCCTTCACCGCCTACGCCGTAGAGACCAACGTGCCGAACTCCACCTTCACCAACTACGACGCCGAGGCCAATGGCCGGGTCCGCGGGTCCACCTCCTACTCCCAGGAGGCCAACCACGGGGAGAAAAACTTCGCCGGCTAGGGCAAGAGCGGCAACGGCGTCAGGGGGACCTTGACCTCCTACGGCAACGAGAGCAACGTCATCGGCTCCGGCTTCGCCAACTTTGGCGAGTCAGGCAACGGCGCCACAGACACCTTCACGGGCTATGGCAAGGAGAGGAACATCCCAGAGAACACCTTCCGGAGCTACAGCGCCAGCGGCAATGCCGGCGTCGACACCTTCAAGGGGTACCGCGACGAATCCAACGTCGGCGATGACAACTTCGCCTCGTACGCCAAGGGCGCCAACAACGGCGCCGCCGAGTTCCAGAGCTACGGTGGCTCGCTCAACCAGGGCAGCACCACCTTCAAAGGCTATGGCGAGGGCACCAACCCAACCACCACATTGGGTTCAAGGAGTACGCCGGTGACAACAGCACCTTCAAGGGGTACACCAAGATCGGCGTCGATTTCAAGGAGTATCACAACACGTCGAGCAAGGCGGCGGCGGCAACGACGTCAGTGGAGGCAGCGGCATCTGGGCATCAGCATTGGAAGTGGTCGCCTGAGCCAGGGAAGTTCTTCAGGGAGCGGGAGCTCGTGGCCAAGAACCGAATGCCAATGCCGGACATCAGAGACAAGATGCCACCAAGGGCATTCCTGCCGAGGGACATTGCCAGGAAGATACCATTCGAGCCCAATGCCGTGTCTGAGGTGTTTGGGGTGCCGCTGGACACAGCCATGGGGAAGGCGGTGGCATCCATGGTAGCGGAGTGCGAGCGCGCCCCCAGTCGGGGTGAGACCAAGCGGTGCGCCACCTCGGCCGACAGTGGTCACAGATGTGGTTTCAAAATTGGACTACGATGTTTCTATATTTAGTTAATCCTCAGTAAGTGAATGAATCTGACAGGTTGATTTAATGGTTTAAATTTTGGGCTCTACTCAACTGTTTGCAGTATCAAGGATACTAGCACTCTTAGTGTCAAGAGTGTGAAATTACGATAGCCTTGCTCTCCTGCAGTTTATATTTCATTTGCTTGAATTGATGTGTGATGGTTACTTTTGGCGTTGTACAATTGCATTGATGATGCCTATTCCCTCCCATTTTGGCCAACATACATTCAGGTCTGACTAATACAATGACATCTGATAAGAGGTTTTCTGAAATCACATAGGAAAAAGGAAGTCCATTGCCCAAGTTTGGGGAATGGGATCTCAATGATCCCGCTTCAGCTGATGGATTCACGGTAATCTTTAACAAAGCTAGAGATGAGAAAAAGACTGGTGGCAATTCACAAGGACAAGATGTGCCCACAAAAAGTGAACAGCCATCTCGGCAAGGGATGTATGTTGAATATATAAGCACATGTAGGTTCAATTTATTCCATAAATTAATCATGACATCATGCACGCACAATAACAGAACCATCACAGGCATAAAAGATCTAGACATGTAAACCAGGAAACTGTACATGAACAGATCTAATATGGAGAACATGATCATATGCATCGATGGTTCTGTTCGATCGGTTTGCCGATGTAGACGACGCAGTACGTGAGGATGACACGGTCGATGACGATTCGCGGCCGAACGACGAGGAAGACGAGCGAGCTACAGCGGCGATCGCGCAGAGCGCTTCCCAAAACCTTATTCGCCTCTCCGGTGCAGGACTTGGCGGCGGTTCCCGAGACTGCTCTCCCGAACGACAGCGGTGCACCGCGGGCGGGGCGGAGTAGACTACGTGGGACGGCGCAGCACAATGGATGGAGGAGGCAAAACCTAGATTGATTTTCGCGTTATGTTGTATGGAGGCGGCGGCTCGTATTTATAGAAGACCGGGACGCGTGATCAAGACGCCGCACGTTCTCCATAACTCGAATCAACCGGATTCACCACCACTCAAAACAAAGAAAATAAAACGCAAAAGGAAGCTGCGTCTGCGCAAGCACCTGGAGCGGATTTTGGCGGACCATTCACGCAGGTGCCGTGCGCCCGCGCCGCCTCCCCCACCAAGCCAGCCCGCCCGGCCCGGCCCGGCGAGGCGAGCGAGCGCGCGCGTGTTATCCTCTAGTTCTCTCCCACACATGCCTCAAGTGGCTAGGAGTGCACCATCCCTTTTAAGGTGGTCTTCCTCTCCTAGAACTAGCAATATGGTACTAAAGGTCACATGCATGCCTCCTTTGCATGAGTGGGCCTTTGAGATTTAATAGGAATTATTCTTATTATATGGGCTTGGCCCACATAATCCAACAATCCCCACCGATCTCAAAGTCCCACAGAGATTTGCCTCAATTCCAATGTACTTGTTTATATATCGATTTCGATGGAGACCGATTAAGGTTGAACATCCACCTAGAACTCCAAGCTACACTTACTCACAACTTGAACAATGGACTATGCCTTGAATTGCAAGTTTGGTGCAAGCAAGCTTCACTTAAAGACTTAACTGATACTAGGCCGCGATGAGGCTACCCCTCGGTTGGAGCGTATAAGTCATACTCCTTGGTCTCTTCATGAGCTTAGTAGGAGATTACCCAAGATCTCCATAGACTGCGACTAACGATCGGGCTCATATAGGTGTGTTCTTTCAAGAACGCTCTGCAGATAGCGTCTTCGCTTCTAAAAGCCAATGGAACACATTAAAACCTTAGTCAACCCGCCTTGCGCTTTAGAGTATTGCATCTTCACATAGAGAGGGTTGAAATTACTCTCCTTGATTAACTAATGGCTTGTTTTTCCTGATCCTAATTCACGGGATCTCCGATCACATAGGTTGAGTTACTACCATAGATAACTCACATGGGTCTCATACCCATCTCCTTCGATGCACTATCTATCACATTCCGTGATAGTCCCTTTGTAAAGGATCCGCGAGTTTTTATCTGCTTGGATGTAATCCAAGGTTATAACTCGGAGTTTCTCAATTTCCTGACAGACTTCAATCGTCTCTTAACATGCCTGGACGATTTCATATTATCCTTAGAACTGTTCACTTTAGCGATAACGGTTTGATTATCACAGTTCATAAGGATAGCTGGCACTGGCTTTTCCACCGTAGGTAGATCCATCAATAGATCTCGTAGCCATTATGCCTCAACAATAGCAGTGTCTAGTGCCGCAAGCTCTGCTTCCATGGTTGACCTCGTCAAAATGGTCTGTTTGCAAGACCTCCATGAAACAGCACCACCACCAATAGTGAAAACATATCCACTAGTGGCTTTGATCTCATCAGCATCAGAGATCCAGTTGGAATCACTATAACCCTCCAGCACCGACGGGTACCCAGTATAATGAAGTCCAAAGTTCGAGGTACCTTTCAGATAGCGCAACACTCGCTCAAGCGCCTTCCAGTGATCATCTCCTGGGTTAGATGTAAACCGACTCAATTTGCTCACAGCAAAGGAGATGTCTGGCCTTGTTGCACTAGCTAGGTACATTAGTGAGCCAATTATCTGGGAGTATTCCAGCTGATTCCTAGCAATTTTCTTATTCTTACGAAGTAACACGCTAGGATCATAAGGTGTTGGAGAAGGCTTGTTGTCAGAAAAGCCAAAACGGCTCAAGACCTTTTCCACATAATGAGATTGCAAAAGTGTAATCCCATCCTCACCTCTAACCAATTTAATGTTTAGAATAACATCACCACTCCCGGATCTTTCATATCAAAATTTTGAGACAAGTATGATTTGACCTCATTTATCACACTAATGTTTGTCCCAAAATCAAGATGTCATCCACATACAAACATAGAATAACTCCTCACCCCCACCATAACGATAGTATACACATTTATCTGCCTCATTGACAAAAAGCTGCAGATGTCGTTGTTCTATCGAACTTCTCATGCCACCGCTTAGGGGCTTGTTTGAACCATACAAAGATTTCAACAGCTTTAACACCTTGCCTTTTTGACCTTCTACTACAAATCCATCAGTCGTTCCATGTAAATTTCCTCATCCAGCTCTCCGTTAAGAAAAGCTGTCTTAACGCCCATTTGATGAACGAGAAGACCATGTGAGGCAGCCAAAGCAAGTAGTACTCGAATTGTGGTCAGTCTAGCAACAGGTGAGTAAGTGTCAAAGAAATCTTCGCCTTCTTTCTGAGTATAGCCCTTGGCAACAAGCCGAGCCTTATATTTTTCAATAGTACCATCGGCCTAAGCTTCTTTTGAACACCCACTTGCACCCTACAGGTTTGCACCCATAAGGTTTATCTGTCAGCTCCCAGGTTCCATTAGCGATAATGGAATCCATTTCACTACGGATAGCCTCCTTCCAGTAGTCTGCATCAGGGGATGCATACGCTTCTGAAATAGACTTGGGAGTGTCGTCCACAAGGTACACAGTGAAATCATCACCAAAGGATTTGAATATCCTTTGTCTCTTGCTCCTTCTAGGAGCTCCACTGTCATCCTCCTCATTGACAAGTTCATGTGTATGTTCAAAAGGTTCTGTGATGTGATTGAACTGGGAATTATTTCTAAGATTGACTAGTAGTGTTATGTGTATCCTTCATAGGAAAAATATTCTCAAAGAATGTTGCATCTCGAGACTCCATAATTGTACCAACATGCATGTCAGGTACCTCAGTTTTAACTATCAAAAATCTATAGGCAATGCTATGATTAGCATATCCCAGAAAAACGCAGTCCACAGTTTTAGGTCCAAGCTTGCATTTCTTAGTTATTGGCACATTAACTTTCGCCAAGCACCCCATGTACGCAAGTAAGAAAGTGATGGTTTTCTCCCAATCCATACCTCGTATGGTGTTTTGTCCTTATTTCTGTTAGGAACTCTATTTAATACGTGATTAGACGTTAGCAAAGCCTCCCCACCATGCCTTAGGTAATCCCGCATATCTAACATGGCATTCACCAAGTCGATCCAACGTGCGGTTTTTCCTTTCGGCAATCCCATTTGACTCGGGGAATAAGGAGGCGTCCTCTCATGTATAATGCCATGTTCCTCACAAAATAAGTCAAATTCGTTGAGAAATACTCTCCACCACGATCGACCTAAGTCTTTTATCTTTCTATTTAATCGGTTTTCAACTTCGCCTTATAGATTTTAAAATAGTCTAAAGCCTCATCTTTCGTTTTCAATAAATACACATAATGAACCTAGTTGCATCATCAATCAATGTCATGAAATATCGCTTTCCACCCTTCGTCAACACGCCATTCATCTCGAAAGATCTGAATGCATGAGTTCTAGTGGTGCCAAGTTTCTCTCCTCGGCGACCTTGTGAGGCTTACGAGGTTGCTTTGATTGCACACGCCTATGGCATTTAGAACCTTTGGTGATGGAAACGTTTGGAATTAAATTCATCTTCGAAAGCCGAGACATCAAACCAAAATTAATATGACATAGACGTGAGTGCCAAACATTAGCCTCATCATCCACACCGCCACAAATATGGTTTACTGCCTTATTGCAGAAATCGATAGGAAAAGCGGAACAAGCCTCCGCACTCATAGCATTTACCAATAAAATGTCCATGTTTAGACACGACTACTTTATTAGACTCAAATACCAACTTAAGCCCGTCTCTACATAAACGGAGCCACTAACGAGATTCTTGTCTATAGAAGGACATGCTGCACGTTCTTCACCGCACGATCTTTCCGAAGTAAACTTCAGATCTACCGTGCCAACACCATGAACAGTAGCATGTGACCCATTCCCCATTAGGACGGAGGAATCTCGGGCGACTGATAAGAAGAAAACAACGAAATATCAGCACACACATGTACATTAGCTCTGTATCAATCCACCAATTGGTAGATTGACTAACTGAAAGAACGATGAGGTAAATTACCATACCCATCCCATCTCCGCCTTGCCAATGGTCACGTTGATGGACTTAGAAGTCCGTCTGCGCAGTGCCTTCTTTCCTTTGCGTTGTGGGCACTTCTTGGCCATGTGACCGGCTCACCGCACACAAAGCAAGTTCTATCATCCCGATTGTTGTTGTTCTTCTTCTTCTTGAAGTTGGTTGTCCGTTGGGCTTTAACAAATTTCCCTTTGTTCTTGCTTGAGGGTTTCGTACCACATTGGCACTAGATCGCCTCCATCACCCTTAGACACAGCGTCCTTTTCCCGAGCTTTCTCCTCAATTTCAAGAGACCCAATCAGATTCTCAACGAGTATTCTTGTCTCTTGTGTTTGAGTCTTGTTCAAATTCCTCCATGAAGAAGGTAATTTCGCAATAATACATCCACCACAAACTTGTCGGGTAAGGCACACTTCAGAGTTCGAGTTCCTTGGCAATGGCCTGTATCTCATGAGCCCGATCTACTACTGAGCGGTTATCAACCATCTTGTAGTCATGAAATTGCTCCATGACATACATGTCATTGCTTGGCATCGATAGCACCGTATTTGGAATTCATGCATCCCATAACTCCTTCGCGTCTGTCATGTGCATATACACCTCGCACTGACGGTCGGTCAGAAGAACACTAAGAATGCATCCAACAAAGAGAGTAGTGGCGATCTCGAATTCTTTCGCTTTTCAGCATCAAGAACACCTTCAGACTTGCCATTCGACCTGAATACATTCATAGCAATAAGCCACGAGTGACCCCGATCGCCATCTCTTAAAGTGCACACCGGAGAATTTATCCGCCTCGGTGCATCGGCAAATCCAGCCATAGTAAAACCACAATGCCTACAATAAGGTTTTGGATTGTTGAATATATAAGCACATGTAGGTTCAATTTATTCCATAAATTAATCATGACATCATGCACGCACAATAACGAACCATCACGGCATAAAAGATCTAGACATGTAAACCAGAAACGTACATGAACAGATCTAATATGGAGAACATGATCATTACGTCTCGATGATTACATTACGATCGGTTTGCCGATGTAGACGACGCAGCTCGGTGAGGATGACACGAAGTCGATGACGATTCGCGGCCGAACGACGAGGAAGACGAGCGAGATCTACAGCGGCGATCGCGCGAGCGCTTCCAAAAACCTTATTCGCCTCTCCGGTGCAGACTTGGCGGCGGTTCCCGAGACTGCTCTCGAACGACGGCACGCCGGCGGACGGGACGGAGTAGACTACGTGGGACGGCGCAGCACAATGGATGGAGGAGGCAAAACCCTAGATTGATTTTCGCGTTATGCTGTATGGAGGCGGCGGCTCCGTATTTATAGAAGACCAGGACGCGTGATCAAGACGCCTGCACGTTCTCCATAACTCGTAACCGAACCGGATTCACCGCCACTCAAAACAGCAAAAGGAAGCTGCGTCTGCGCAAGCACCTGGAGCGGATTTTGGCGGACCATTCACGCAGGTGCCGTGCGCCCGCGCCGCCCGCCCAGCCCAGCCCGCAGGCGAGGCGAGGCGAGCGAGCGCGCGCGTGTTATCCTCTAGTTCTCTCCCACACATGCCTCAAGTGGCTAGGAGTGCACCATCCCTTTTAAGGTGGTCTTCCTCTCCTAGAACTAGCAATATGATACTAAAGGTCACATGCATGCCTCCTTTGCATGAGTGGGCCTTTGAGATTTAATAGGAATTATTCTTATTATATGGGCTTGGCCCACATAATCCAACAATGTATGCAGCAAAGGGGAACAGTTCTGTAAGCACCCTGATATTTCTATTCGGGTTTCCTTTTTCATGGGATTTACAACTCTTTCGTATTTAAATAATAGTTTGTGATGGCCTAGAATAATAAAATGGAGTGCCAAACTTCTTATTAAGATGGATATGTTCGTTTCACCAGTCACTATCATTCTGTGCAATTATTCTGGTCAATGTTTTTTCCTTTGATAAAGAACTTTATTTCAATCTAATTCTGGCCATGAACCAACCAAATACTGTTGTATCTGTAGTTGTACACATAACGACAGTAGTAATGTACCTTTTGTATGGTGGTGTATGGTTTGCTTGAGCCGTTGAGACTTACATAAGGCCATCATTGCTGGTCCTGAGGGTCTACCATGTTTAAGGGTCAGGAGGATGATAATACCACGGTTAACACATGAAAGATATTAGTTTGACTTTCTTGGAGTGACTGAAAATCAGAGATGAGTTAACATACATGGTTGCAATATAATTGGACTCGTTATTGCACATTCCAGTGATTCCACAAGCCCCTCATTACGCTAACCAAAGAACACAACCATGTTTGCATATGTTGTTTCTTCTTTAATACTTTATCAACAATGGTTGTTTGTGTAGATAATGAATAGACGGTATAGTCATGTCATTGGCATCTACCATGGTTAGGCAATGCAAGAACAACAATGTTTGGTTGATAGGAAGTCTTGAGCGCATATGTAATAGGTAGCAAAGATTTCAGATAATGATGTGTTTAAAAATTCAGCGAGCACTCCTACCACTTGGTTTATATTGTAGAGGGATAGGTGTCTAGAACATGATTATTAGTAATGGTAACTCTTGCTTGCAAACATCCTACCTTTTTTAAGGTAATGGTTTGATGTTTTCATCATGATCTATTTTTATGTTTTCATCATGATCTATTTTTACTTGCAGAAGAAATGGTTCTACTGCTTGCAGCCTACTGCTGCTGAATCTTGAAGATCGTGGGCTCAAGTGGATGTGGAACTGCGGCTACCTTGTTAAATTCTTAAAAGACTCCACGATATCCATGGGAACTTGTTTGTGAGAGGTTTACAGTTGTGTGGTGAAGATGTTCTGGGAAAACAAGTTATGCTACTATGTAAAGGAATGCGCGTAGGCTACGATAGCAGAAAACAAAACTTTTCTACCGCGCACACCAGGACATCATGCTAAGGAGGGATCATGGATCGTTACCACTAGACGCGCAGCGCAGCGGAAGAAGAGTTGGAGAAGCCGATCCAACCACGTGCGTCGAGGAAGTAGTGGAATTAGTCGATCGTCCCGAACAGATCGTCTCCTCCACGCGATCAACCACACCACGTGCAAGATCCAATCTGTAGATTGTTGATGTCGATCAACGCCGCAACGAGCAGCGCCTCCACCGGTATCCACACGTCCGGGGCTGGAACGCCGATCGCGAGTGTACCAAAGACTCGCGAGCGGCTAGGGTTTGGCTCGGGAGGTGGCGGATAGGGTTTGGCTCGGGATTAACGAAGCATGCACCCTCACCCCGCCTCCATATATATACCTCCTCACTTGGGCCTCATGGACCGAGGCCCAATAGGAGTCTATCCGGATCTCTATCCGAACTGAGCCCACATCCGAATCACATTCAAATTAGTGTTCCAACATGTTAAGTGTGCGACCCTGTAGGTTCACGTATACTTGGTCGCGACCCGGAAACGTCTTTCCGGTCATCCTGTTAATAGCGGCCTCTAGTAAGACATATTAACCCCAAAGTATACGTAAAGATCATATCGGCTGAACCTGTAATGTTCTCATATACAAATCTCTTTGCCTCACGATATAGATTGAGCTCAAGACGAGACCTGTGTCATCCTCTTAATAGCTCAATCACTCTCTCGATTCCGTGATGGATTATAAACTCGTGATTGACTCCTCAATCACCTTGGCATGGCCATGCACTTTCATAATCCATTACATCGAGGGGCCCAGAGATATCTCTCCCATAAGAAGGGGCAAATTCTATCTTGATCATTCACATCCCACTACATGTTTCATAGCAAACCCGAAGACTACTTTTATGACTACCCAGTTACGGAGTAGTGGTTAGTAATCCCAAAATAGGCTACTACGTATGTTGGGAACCATGATGATCTCAAGTCTAAGGACTCTACATAAACACTACTTGAGACCAACTGATGACACATGGAATCTCTGCAGTGTCTCATGGCGGGTCTATCCAACATATGTTCACTAACACATGTCTATTTTATTGATTTGGTATATCCATACCATGATCCATGAGACATGATTATCAATCAATACATATGCTGATCTTTGAATCATATTTGTTCCTCATATGATATATAATCAGGGATCATTTAGAAATAGCAACATTTTGGCATTAAGAGTCTCATGAATAAGTCACATACTCATTGATCAATAATGATAATGTCTATTTCAAGGAACAAAGCAATGTATCATAAACATAGTATGTGATATATATAACATCTCCATGTTGCCTCTAGGGTATATCACTAACACTATGGTGTGTATATTATTTACAATTTACTAGCTGAATGTCTGTGCATTGTTACGGATTTAAAAAAATTTAGAACATATTTATATGCATGTTCTAAAAAATTTTACCACCCGTTAGTTTCAGAACATATGGTATGATAAAATTTTAAAATCCGTAGCAACGCACGGGCATTCAGCTAGTGTGAGTAGAAAGTATAGGCTCTTCCGTATATAGTTCTTGCCTTCCTCTCTGCCCAAGTGCATGCCATCCCACAGACACAGATAACATCGCACGCGGCACGCATATATGCAGCAGATTCAGGGGTGAGTAGCACTCGATTCGTCATGCCTTTTGCCGGTGTGTCCGTCGTCGGCGACGTCAAGCCATCGCATTCTGCCTCGGCCATCAAAGCCGGCACGGCCAGCGGTTACCACCTGCTTGTGGTCGACGGCTACTCGCGTACCAAATGCACCCCCAATGGCATGTGCATCAAGTCTCGCCCTTTCACAGTTGGAGGCCATCGCTGGCGCATCAACTACTACCCTAATGGCGACCTCGCCTCTAATGCCGACTTTGTAAGCGTCTATCTCGCCCTTGATGAATATGTTGCAGAGCCTGTGAAGGTGCAGTTTGAGATTAGTTTTATTGACCAGATAGAGGAGCAAGGGTCAACACATGTTCGTGCAACCAAGACATGCGACGTCTCCGGCTATGAACAATGGGGCTACACAAGTTTCATAAGAAGGGAGGAGCTGGAGCGATCTAAACATCTCAAGGACGATTGCTTCACGATCAGGTGTGACCTCATTGTCACCAAGGACATCAACACTGAGACCAAGGTGCCGCCGTCTGACATATGATATGTCGGCACTTCAGCCATCTCCTTGAAACCAAGGTGGGTACTGATGTGACATTCGAGGTCGGCGGCGAGACGTTCGCCGCGCACCGGTGTGTGCTCGCAGCCCGATCTACGGTCTTCAAGGCGATGCTCTTTGGCCCCATGGAGGAGGGCATCACAGCAAGTGCCATACAGATAAACGACATGGAAGCACAGGTGTTCAAGGCCTTGCTTAAATTCATTTACACTGACTCATTGCCCGAGATGGAGATAGACGACATGGAGGAGGACAAAGCAGGAGAGGAAGAAGAAGTAGGAAAAGAATTGGAGTGGATGAAAAACTTGCTTGTAGCGGCGGGTAGATATAATCTCCAAAGGCTGAAAATAATATGTGAACGGAAGTTGTACGGTGGCTACTATCCTTGCGATAGCTGAGCAACACCATTGCCGTGTGTCGAAGGAGGCATGCTTGGAGTTACTCAAATCTACTACAAATTTGCAAGAAGTACTGGCGGCAGATGGCTTGGATCATATAACTAGAACATGCCCTCTGTTCTGAAGGAGCTCCTTTCCAAGTTTGCTTCATAGGTTTAATTATAATGGCAAATTTGTAGGTTTGTAGTTCCTATATTTCTACAACTATATCGTCTAGTTGTGATTCCATTAGACCCTAGAAAGAGGCGGAAATCTGCATGTCTTGCGCTCTTGCTTCCATTTGGTCACTGGATGTTCCTACATGTTTTGCCAGAAAGATGTGTTAATTGCATGCATTATGTCCATGTTTCCTAGCTTTTGTTTCTTTTCATGATCAGTCACACGAATCCTTTCTAGAGGTTATTAATGGTTTGTTTGGTTTGAGGGATGATCCCATCCAGGATGAGATGATCCATCATGGGATCATTGATGGGTGATCCTTTGTTTGGTTAGAGGAATAGGATGATTGTGTTCATTGTTTGGTTGTTTGGTTAAGAGGAATGGGATGGATTGGTCTCTGACAATTTCTGATTTTTGCAATCTATATACAGTATATGTTTCCTGAAGCTTTATGCAGCTTGATTGAGAAGCATAAATCGAGATTCTGAAGAGCAACAAGCTGATCAAATCATAAATCCATGTCAAAAGCACGAGACTACAATTCAGATATCGCTTGTTCAGATTCCAGTGGTGGAGGTCTGACTCTGAGCTAGGTGACGAAACTCCCCTGTTCCTTACGAAAGCAGAACATGAATATATATGTCTGTTTCGAGGAAACATCTAGATGTTGTTGAGAGACAAAAGATAAATCTACATGGTCTATTGTCTGCATGCACAGTTGCTCTTTGATGCATTGAAATCTTGCTTCGCTTAATTTTGGTACGTAAGTTGTTCCTAAAGCTTGACATGTAAACTGTTACACTCATCATATATGTCATAGTTATTACATCTAGTGACATATTCTGTCCTCATGAGGTGCAGAACGTAGTTTACTAGTCTTTCTTTCGTAGTCATTACATCTACAGCATTGTTTTTGTTTGGTCGTGACATGTAAACTGTTACACTCATCATATATGTCATAGTTAAGAGGTTGTTTGTTGTAAGGAACGTCTCACTTTAAATGAACACCTGTGCTAGTCTATTATACCATCATCCTATAATTTTAGAAGGAACATATGGGTTGATCTATTATGCGATCGAACTTATTACTTACTATATCCACAAATGTAGGTCATCGTAGGTTCTGTACAGTCAAAATTTTCAAGTTTTAACCATTAATATATATTAAAGCATATAAATTGGTTATATAAAAATAATACTATTAGATTTATCTTGAAAATTTTCAATATATATATATATATATATATATATATATATATATATATATATATATATATATATATATATATATATATATATATATATATATATATATATATATATATATATATATATATATATATATATATATATATATACACTAGTATGTCATGATAATAAATCATACTCAAAGTCTTGCATTGAAAACCGTAAAAAAAAATAAAAAAACGACCTATATTTGTGGATGATGAGAGTATAATTTTGGAGGGGCGATCTAATAATCAATTTTGGTAGACTTTATAGTCAAATGACTTAATTGTGCCCTTCACCCCTTTTTTTAGTAAAAAAGAGACTGTCTTAACATCAATTCCCATTCCTTAAGCCAAACTACTACATATTAGCTACAAGATTCCTAACATTTTTCTTTCACGCAGTCTCCTCCCCTTATCACCTCAGCCAGCCTACTGACAGGTGGGCCCCACCTCTCTCTTCTTTTTTTTCCTTTTTCAATTGGAAAAATTACTGGAATACCCTTGTAGAAACCAACATTAATTAGTACTCCTAGATCATGTAGTGTTTGCAGGTGAGGAAAATATTCGGAGTTCGTGATATATCGCAAATCCTAAAACTTAAACCTAGACATATGGTTGTTCGTAGTTGTAAACCCAAAAAGAAAAAAAAAGGGGGGATGAAATGCCAGGAGCCGATCATCCCCAAACCGTATTCCAACCAAAGGGCCTATTTTGAACACAGAAATTTCACAGAAATCAAGTTATTTTTTCCAATGAACACAAAAAATCTCCGGCCGCCCCGCTCAATTGGGCTGAAAAGCTATGGCTTATGGCTGAAATTGCACTGTAGCGGCTGAAATTTTACTGTAGCTGAAGGTGACTTATTTAGTGTAATTAAATTTAAAAAATTTAAAAATAGAAAAAATATGTTAGCTCATTACGGACAACGCAAACAAATACGGGAAAAAAGAACCGACAGAAAAGCTCAAAAAAGCCAAATGTTAGAAAAAAGACGAAATTTATAAATAGTAAAAAATAAACCAGAAGTCAGAAGTTGAAACTGAAATAAGCAGGCCTAAATAGTGAGTAGTAGTATTACAGCAGGCAAAAGGGCTCGAGGCCCATAATGCCGCTCAAACCACAGCTCGCAGGACCAAGGCGCAAAATCCAACCCAAGCCTTGTCCCAGAAACAGTGGCGCGCCCAGCTGCTGCTGCTGCTGCAAACGTAATGCAATGATCAGTGCATTCGTGTTCACGGTCTCATGTCGCTATGAAGATATGAATCTTAAACCGTGCTTCGTGTTACGAAAATGCGAGCTGAAGAAGACGAGGAGTTGCCACGACGCATCCTCTTACGGCACAGGTATATGTATTAGTGTGTCAGGACGAACTATGATTTGGATTTCCTCTCTGCATGCCCAAAGTGCCAGCCTACAAATAACACCGTACATATACACAGCAGATTCATGATTAACTTTTGCCGGTGTGTCTTTCGCCGGCGACGGCAAGCCGTCGCATTCTGCCTTGGCTATCAACGCCGGCACGGCCAGCGGGTACCACCTGCTTGTGGCCAGCGGCTACTCGCATACCAAAGACATTCCCAATGGCGGGAGCATCAGGTCACGACCTTTCAGCATACCATATGTAATATATGATTTATCACAGACGGTTTCAATCATAAACTGTCTGTGATATATAAATATCACAAACAATTTCTACTACAAATATATCCTCATCGGCAGCTCTTGTAAAAACAGAAATATCATTAATGTACTCTCCACTCACACGGTTGCCAGCGTACATCCAGTTTCAGTCCTATGTTACGCATATAACAATTTAGTATAACATATTCAATTAATTAATTACGATACTATATATGTACGATCTAAATTAATTAGCTATATGTTGCAATAATAATTAATTGAATTGAATTAAGTACAAACAGACTATGAATTGACTAAACTCTAAACTATGCTAGATGTAAAATAATATTCTTTCTATATCAAGTTAGCTAGTTCAATCATCTTCAATTCCCCTTTCATCAAAAGTAACAAATATAAATTATAAAGCAATTAGGAACAAATTAGTAACCATAGGTAATTAAAAACTTAGCGAATCTATAATTACTCTTATCAAATAGTCTTATTTCACCAAATAACCTCAAAGCCTTGCCTTCAGCTCAAAACAGCAGCATAGATCTAGAATTTAAGACAGAGTGTCGACGGGTCTGCGCGCAATTAATATAGTGAAATTATTACAGATGATTTTTTATACAAACCATTTGTGATGACTTAATTATTACAGACGTTTTTTTAATACAAACCGTCTGTGATACTTCACAGATGGTTAAAATAAAAAACCGTCTGTGATATTTGGTAACATCACAGACGGTTTTTGTTAAGAACTATCTGTGATACTTCACAGATGGTTTTCACCATTAATCATTTGTGATATTCTCTCTTTACAAACGGTTTTTAGTCTGACAGCAACAAAGACGGTTTTTAAATTAAAACCGTCTGCGATTATATTTAATATAGAAGATTTTAAGAAACTGTCTGTGATATCACGTCTAATATTATGCTGGACATCAACACTAAGACCAAGGTTGATGACAAAACTACTCCGTTCATCGAGGTGCCGCCGTCTGACATATGTCGGCACTTCAGCCATCTCCTTGAAATGTACTGATGTGACATTCGAGGTCGGCGGCGAGACGTTCGCCGCGCACCGGTGTGTGCTCGCAGCCCGATCTACGGTCTTCAAGTATGCTCTTTGGCCCCATGGAGAAGGGCACGATGGCAGGTGTCATACAGATAAACGACATGGAAGCACAAGTGTTCAAGGCCTTGCTTAAATTCATTTACACCGACTCATTGCCCAAGATGGAGATAGACGACACGGAGGAGGACAAAGCGAAAGAAGCAGTAGAAAAAGAAGTGATGTGTGCTCATAAAACCACGAGAATCAGAATAGTAAGTCATAGCCTTAATAAGTACCTATATCAATCAACCTACAAGAATGGATACGAAAAAACGCAAAAGAGATAAATAACTAGGGAAAGGGTTAGGGATTAGCAATATATCACAAATATGAACAAAGACGAAAAGAAAAGACAAGTCAGCACAAACACAAAACAAGCAAAAGAAAAAAACGACCTAGTCTATAGTCTAACACTGTCGCTCTAAGCTAATCCCCGGCAACGGCGCCAAAATGCTTGATCGTGCAAAAATAGCACACCCGCAAGTGCACGGGTTGCCACTGAAGTAGCGGCAAGTGTCGTGTTCTCCACAGGGACTAGACTAAGGCTACCAGTGCTCAACTAAAGCTAGGTCAATCAAAACGGAGGAGAAAACTAAACCTAAAACAGCTACTAAAATGACCGAAGGAACTAACTAAATGAACGAACCAATGACAACTGAAAGAACGACCGTACGAATTGATGTTGTACGATCGAACGAACAAAACGGCAATGAACTAAAAGAACGACAACGACGCACGAGAACGAACGACACGACAAGACTAAACGAACGAACACACACACGAACTACGACGACGACTACACGACGAAAACAACTACCGACCGACGACCTAAATAACTATCGACCGCAAGAAAGAAAGAGGTAGTCGAGAAGCACTGAGGGAGGGTTAGAAGCACGGAGGGAGTCGAGAGAGAAGGGGGAAAGACGGTCGACGGCTAACTAGACGACGACGGCACACGAACAAAACACAGCTACGAACGCTCGCACGACTTAACGATCGAACGACCGCTGAGAGAAGCAAAGGGGGAGGTTGAGAAGCACAAGGGAGGATCTAGAAGCACTAGACGGGTTGGGATAGCAAGGGGGAGAAAACGATCGCCGACTCGCTAAATCGCGCAACACAAGCACACATATATACTAACAGACAACAGCACAAGCACTGGCTATAAGCACGGACTAACATATCACAATTAACACTACTAAAAATACTACTAACATAACACATTGCACAGTTATCTCACAGAGCATTAATCTCTATAATGAACTCAACCTAACACAAAGACAAGATATGAACATGCATCACAATAACAGGACTCAGATTTACAGGTCACAATAACATAACCACAGATCATACATCCAGTCACAGGAAATAATCCACCATTTATCATCACAGTGCGCAATTAAGAGGAAACAGAGGAAGAATTAAACCTAAATGAAGATGAAGCGTAAGAGCAGCAGATGAATTGAGGCTCGGTGAAGTGGATGCAGCAGGGAAGCAGATGTCGCAGTCGCCGGTGTCAGTGATGTAGTGGCGGCCGGCGACAGTGGTGAAGAAGAGGGCCCGGTCGCCGAGGTTGATGAAGACGTGGCGGTGTGGAAGAAGACGGCGTCGGTGTCGATGAAGGGAGTCAGCCGAGTGAGGGCGGCGCCGGAGGGAGCTGGTGCGGTGGCGCACGGGAAGAGGAATGGTGGAGGAGCGGCGGGAGTTGATGGAGAAGGAGAAGGCGCGGTGGAGGAGCAGATGCGGCTCTCGTCGACGCCGTCGGTGGAGAAGAAGGGGCGCGGTGGCGTGGTGGTGAGTGGCGGCGTCAATGGAAGATGGGGGTTACCGGAGAAGCAGTGGGGGAAAAAAGGAGCTGCGGTTGGCCGGATGGAGAGAAAGCAGCCCGGCGGCGGGTAGAGGCGGAATAGATGAGGCGAAGAAGGAAGTGATGGGGGCGCGGGCGAGGAGCAGGAGAAGCGGCGGCGGTGAAGAAGGGGAAGTGGAGAGGCGCACCGGAGGATGGCGCGGGTAGATTGGCGAGCGAGGAAGATGGGTGGTGCTGTGAGGAAGAGGGGCGGCAGTAGAGGCGCTAGGAGGAGAAGCAATAGGGACGGGAGGCGCGGTGAAGGAAATGAGAAGCTGCGGCAGTGGAGAAGGGAGCAAGGGTGGCGGCCGAAGGCGGAAAAGTGAGGCGGTCGCCGACGAGATGGCCCGGCCTCGCCAGCGCCGTGACTGGAGAAGATGGGGGAGGAAGCAAAAAAGGGGGCTAAGGGAGAAGAAGCCAGGCTCCAGCCGAATCAAAATTGTGGCTAGGGTTTTGATGGGATTGGGGTTTGTGGCATTTTGCGCTTTAGCCATCGAGGTTTCTGGAATTTACAAATAGATCCTTCCTCCATTAGATTTCTTCTGTTCTGGCCCTCCGGAACTCCGTTTTCAGCGCGAAAAAATCCCACGCGTTCGTGGCGACGCGTACATCTGTACGGAACGGTCCGAAGGTCCAGATTTGTCGTTTATGCGCCTAGATCGCGCCGGCCTGCGGAAAAGTACAAAAAAATGTAAAATGGTCCATTTTGAGCACTTAAATATGGAAAAACGTGTAAATGATGATTAATGATCTTGAAATGCGAAAAATAATGGGGTAAAATGATAGCTAAATATGTGTAAAAATGACGCATGTCAATGTGGCATCAACACTTGCTTGTAGCGGCGGATAGATATGGAGCCTGTTCTTTAGTCAAAAGCTTACGGCTTTTGACTTTTGCTACAGAACCTAACTTTTAAACGGGGTCTACAAGTTAAACAATCTACACGTTAAAAGCCTAACATCTGTAGCAACCAAAACCGTGAGTATCTGTCTCTCCGTAATCTGTACCGTAAACAGTTAAAATTTAAAAATTTCAGCTAAAAATTATAAATCGCTGCCGAAAAGAACACGCCCATGATCTCGAAAAGCTGGAACTGATGTCAAGAGACAGTGGCTACTATCCTCGCGATATCTGAGCAGCACCATCGCATCGCGTTGAAGGAGGCGTGCTTGGAGTTCCTCAAATCTCCTACAAATTTGCGAAAGGTACTGGCGGCTGATGGCTTGGGCCATATAATTAGAACCTGCCCCTCCGTTCTCAAGGAGCTGCTCTCCAAGTTTGCTTCGTAAGTTTAATACATAACTTTACATTTGTATGTCGTCAGGGCATCTATGTGTCCTGGATTCTCTAGCCATCGTTTGGTCATTTGATGTGCCTAGCTATATGTTGAGCCAGAGACGCGTTAGTTGCATGCATTATGTGAAAGTTGGCAACTTTTTTTTTCTTCTCCGATCAGAGGCAAACGCAGTGTGTCTTTTCTTAATCAATCACATGAACCCTATTTAAAGGTTATGAATTAAGCAGACCAATCTAGATGTTTTTTTTTCTCGAGGAAACAATCTTACGATGTCTTTGAGAGGCAGAACACATGAATCTGCATGTTCTATTGTTTACATGGACAGTTGCTCTTTGTACACAATAAAAGTAAAAAAAAAACACCCCCAGCCCATCAGCCCTAGACCGTCTTTCAGCCCAAACAGTAGGCTCGCGGTCCTACGAGATAACTAGTTGACTTAGGCCCATATAATACAGTGACAACAATCTAGATGCCCCGCAAAGAGAGAGAGAGAGAGAGAGAGAGAGAGAGAGAGAAGGAAACTGCCATTGTAGATGCATGGAGAAGGTATCTTTGGATCTGCTTTTTTGTCAACGGCCGATAATTTTTAGTTATATTTTTTATAATACAAGGATGATAGAAATATTGAATTGGACTATCTACACGATTTTGAGCTTGAAATTTGTTTAAAGAATCCACTTTAATAAAGTATCATATTTATTTTGATTTTAAGAGAAGAGAAATGCTATCGCAAGGAATAGGCGGACGTCCCATCAGGGCACTACCTCCGGACGTTTGACTGCAATATTTTTCGCCTATATTTACAACATTTTTCGTTCATGTTTTGTTACAATATTTTTTATTTTGTGTATGCAATATCGACTTTTGTATCACCCATTTTTGTTGCATACGGTGCTTAAAACTATTGCACATATTATCTAAGAATGTTGCATCATAGCGTATGATGCGAATACTCACATTGTTCTTTTTTTTTTGTTGCATACATAGTCGACAAATATTGCAGACATGAACGAGAAATGTTGCGGATGGGAATACTCGCATCATTCTTTAATTTTTTTTTTGTTACAAATATGGAAAAAAAATATTATATACATGAACAAAAAATATTATATATATGAACGATAAATATTGTAGTCGAGCATCCAAAGCTAGCACCCAGATTGAATGTTTGGGCACTAGCATTACCCAAGAGAAACCAAAAAAGAAAAGAAAAAAGAACATGGCCTTTATCCATTAGCGAGCTGAAAGGCCCACACAAAAAAAAAAAAACTAACCAATTTACGACGTATCAGTATTTCGTATAGGCACACCGGCTACCAAGGCCCATCAGAGGAAGCCATCGCTTTTCTACAAGAGCAGCAGATAGACTAGGTTTGTCATGTCGTCCACCACCGGCGGCGGCAAGCCGTCGCGGTCCTCCTCCGCCATTGTCGCTGCCACGGCGAGCGGGTACCATCTTCTCAAGATCGACGGCTACTCGCGCACCAAGGGCCTCCCCACCGGAGAGCGCCTCGAATCTTGCCCTTTCACCGTGGGAGGCCATCGCTGGCGAATCCGTTACCACCCCAACGGCGACCGCTTGGAGAGCGCGGATTACATATCTCTTTACCTTGTTCTTGACGAAAAGGCCGACATAGCGGTGAAGGCGCAGCTCCAATTCCTTTTCGTCGACGAGGTGGAGGAGCATGCGCCGTCGCTGACATCGAAAGAAGTGCACAGCTTCAGTACCCAGCAGGGTTGGGGGCAACGAGAGTTCATCAAAAGGGAAGCCTTGGAGAAATCGAAGCATCTCAAGAACGATTCGTTCACCGTCCGGTGCGACGTCGTCGTCATCAATGGGTTCCGCGCGGAGGAGACGCCCAAGGCTGCCCGTCCGATGGCAACCTTCGTCACCGTGCCCCCGTCCGATCTGCACCAGCAACTCGGAGAGCTCCTCCACACCGAGAAGGGCGCCGACGTGGTGTTCGAGGTCGGCGGCGAGACGTTCGCCGCGCACCGGTGCGTGCTCGCTGCCCGATCGCCGGTCTTCAGCGCGGAGCTCCTTGGCACGATGAAGGAGAGCGACACCACAGGTGTCGTCCGCATAGACGACATGGAGGCGCAGGTGTTCAAGGCGTTGCTCTGTTTTGCGTACACCGACTCGTTGGCTGAGACGCAGGAAGAAGAGGAAGATGTCCTGTGCCAGCATCTGCTTGTCGCAGCGGACAGGTACAACATGGAGAGGCTGAAACTGATCTACGAGGACAAGCTATGCATGCACATTGATGTGGGCACGGTGGCGACCATCCTGGCGCTAGCCGAGCAGCACCACTGCGACGGGCTGAAGAAGGCATGCTTCGATTTCCTCAGCTCTCCGGCAAATCTGAGGTCAGTGGTGGCCGGTGACGGCTTCGATCATCTGAGTAGGAGCTGCCCCTCTGTTGTGAAGGAGTTGATCGCCATGCTCAGCACCTTGGTTGAGTGATAATCGGTGACAATGGCAGCTGTGGCCGGTGACGGCTTCGATCATCTGAGCAGGAGCTGCCCCTCTGTTGTGGAGTTGATCGCCATGCTCGACACCTTGGTCGAGTGATAATCAGTGACAATGTTCTAGCAATGGCTGTCTGTCATCAGGTAGTTTTAGCAATTGTACTTGTAGTTCCTGTTTTCCAGACTTCTGCTATCAGGTTGGTATCTGATCACATATATCGTAAGGAGGTGCAAAATTAGTCTCATTTTTGTCTCTGTTTTGTTAGTTCATTGCATCTCTATAACTCTTACAAATTAGTCAGCAATGACTTTTGAAATGAAACCGATTTTTGCAAAAGAATTGAAATTGCGTTTTGAGTTTGATTTCTCTTGATCCTTAGCCTATCCTCACGAATCTTAACCACTCAAACCTCCCAATCCACCCAGACATGCTTGAACGGAGGAGAATTCGCGCGGTACTATTCACAAACCGAAAATCCGCCGCTGCCGCTGATTTTTGTCGCCACTGGCTTCTCCCACGCCTTCTTGCGCCTGCCCGCTGCTGCCAGCCCTGCTCCACTTGTCAGCAACCATACGCCACCCTTAATTACCCCTGAACTCGTGTCAGACCCACCGGCCACGGCCGCCGTCACCGCGCCCCCTGTTTTCCTCTCTCGGCTCTCTCGGCTCACTCTGCCGACCTGACGTCGCCGACCACCTTTTGACCGCCGCTTTGAGTCGCTCGAGGCAGCCATGATGACCCTCTCTGCCAGCCGCACCACGCCTCCTCAAGCCTTCCCGGCCACGCCACGCGCTGCCGTCGCCTTGGCCGGACCACTGTGCCGAATCGCCTTAGCTGCTCTATTTAAACGCCTGAGCTCCTCTAAACGAAGCCATCAGCACCCAGAGCCAGGCAGCCACCCCCCAAAGCTCCACTCACCCTCCCCATTGCCCGTAATCGTCGGAACCCCCAAATGTAAGCCCTAGCTCGATTTCACCTCCCCGAGCTCCCACTTTCCGATTGCTCCCGCCTATAGCCTCCTCTAGCCTCTAGAAACCCTTCCGAACCACCGCCCTAGCTCCCCGAGCCCCCTTCTTCCCCGGCACCAAGAGCCACCGCACGGCCGAACCACCTCGCCGTGGCCAGCCCAACTCCGGCCTCCTCGACCCAAATCGCCACTTCCACAAGCTCACCCTAGCCTCACTGATGCTCAAACACCGGCCTGATTGCCCGATTAAGCCCCTATTCACCCCCCACATTATCCAAATTTCCCGCGGAAGCAAAAAGCTCGCCGCTGGTGATCGCCGACTCCGTTAACCCGGCCGACCTCAAAATGGAGTCCCCATTGCCCTAACTACCCGACCATACCCTCCAAAGCCATCTAAATACAATGGGGTAAAATTTTACATGCCATTGCAAAGTTCTCAAATCTCTTATATATTATTTCTTTTGTTACTGACACGTGGGTCATGAAAATTTGTAGTGGCAAATAAGATTGTATAGATATCTATGTAGTTTACGTTTTTAAATTTTGGAAAAAAAGTCTATATAATACCCTGAACTTCGCTCGAAATTCCATTCAGCACCCCCGAACTATGAAATCGGACATTTGATCTCCCAAACTTTGCAATCCATTTCGAATGACACCCTAACTTGGTTTAGGATAGTGATATTGGCGTAATGCGCGTGTGGCGTGATGAGTGACGATTTTACCATGTAGGATGATACGCTGGTCAAATTTACGTAAATGACAGGTGGATCCCACAGTGCTTTCTCTCCCAAATTGAAACAGGGATGGAGGGAACTACAGGGGTGATCGCCATGGAAGCAAGCTTAGGAGATCGGTGGAGGATAAGCCCTTATGGGCCCCACATGATATTAACCCAACTTTGCCAGCATGTCATCCTACATGGCAAAACACATACTCATCGCATCACGAGAGCAATACTATCATACGAAACTGGGCTAATGTGTTATTTGAACCGGATTCTAAGTTCAGGGGTTAAATATCTGGTTTCATAGTTTAGGATACTTGATGGACTTTTAAGCAAAATTTAGGATATTATATAAACTTTTTCCTTAAAATTTTCTTGGTGATGTCTTTCTTTCCATGTTATACTATACTAGGGAACGTAGCGTGCTCCGCTGCGCCATCCTGGGTAGGATGGGTCATACGAAGTATGCGTGTATATGTATAGTTTGTTCGTTTGTATAGCGGAGACTGGTATGCGTAAATGCGAAGAGCATGGAAATTAGGGCTGGCTATGTGGTGTTGTGGCGGTACGTATTGTTCGATGACTGTGATTTTGGCAAACAGAGCAAGTGCAGAAGGAACAGGAATACGGTATACAGCGTAGGTGCCGAAAGCAGATAAGCAAGATGTGAAGCCAAAAGGAGACAACAGTGATAAGCGTTGGTAAGCGATATATTCAGCGATAAACAGTGGTAACGGTAGCAGTAATCTTGCAAGCTACAATAATACATGTCTGTAGCAAAGAAAGGCAGTTGGGAACAAAGCCAGTGACTAAAGTTGCTGCAAGTTTGTGGCAAACGTATAGGTCATCTGTAAATACATATATCTGTAGTGGTAAATAGGACTGTCGATGAGATAAACCATAGTCTAGATTCATGATTTGGATTCTAGGGTACTATATTACATAGCGTTGAGTCGGTGTTAATAATCCACCGGAAACTGATAGTATCTTGTTGAGTTCAGTTGGTAAGTGCCGTAATAAACTAAGCCAGACATTAGGAAGTACAGAACAAATAAGATATGGCAACGGGAGGTCGTCAGGTGGTCGGCTGATAGTCCTATATCAAACAGTAGGTGAGCAAAATACGCCCGTCATAATCTGATTCCATGAGCAAAAGCAAAACCATGCGCTGTTCTGTGTAACTGTTTTTGCCTGTAGGGAGAAAATATGTCAACTGGTTAGTTTTTGATGGAGATACAGGGACTGTAGTGTGTTCGGCGCAGCAATGCAGCTGTGAATTACCTCTCTTGATTCTAATTGGTGGGGCTGTTCTGAAACAAGCGCCTCTTAGCTGAAGGCCTCTCCTGGGGACTGCTGGGAGAACTTGTTGTAATAGAAACACTGAGCGTGTTATCTATTGTAGCCGAAAATGTCAACAATATATTTGTAGATATCTCTGGGGGAACAACCTTACATCGTGTTGAGCAGTAGTAAGGTTTTCATCATCAGTGCACAGCGGTCGTTTTAAGGTAACCCCTGACTTCGGCGATACCTGCAGGTTGTGTAAGACTGCTATAAAATAATCTGTAGCTTGTAAATAGAGAAAGCAATGGTTCAGCTGCTTAGAAAGGTAACCTGTTATGATGGGGGTGTTCGTTTCAGTGGATCCTGTTCAGAAGCAGATGTTTCGCTCGTTATCCACCTAATCTCAACTCTTTCTGGGCAGTAGATTGGTTTCCTTCTACCACAACTGTCCATGACAGCCATAGGACCTTGCAGGCTAATGGCTTTTGCACAAAGACTTAAAAGATCGTAGCTATCGGCTCACTTATTCCTCATTACATGCAATGAATAAGAAAGGATATTACTGATTCAAAAGATAGACACAAGTCTTCTTTCTTCCAGACCAGACCAGGAATGAAATAGCTGGTTCGATAAGGACCAGGAATCCTAGATGGAGAGAATTTGGTCTTATTTTGCTCATAGCTTACGGCATGCAAGCAAGCCAATCAAGAGTAGACCAAGCCAAGCAGATGGCCCTCAACCAGGGGAATCCTTATTGATCAGTAGTCACAGAAAACTGCATACCGAAAGAGCTAGCCTGGGGCATTCCAACATCCAGAACGAAGCCTGTCAAGCCAACCATCCCTCACTGCGACTACAAAAATGTTTCAATATGTTTAGATTTAATGAAAAGCTGGGCGATGCCTGTTATGTACAGAAAATGCGTCAATATCCTAGATAATTACCTACCAGATCAACAGATAACACGCACTCCTTGTCATCTGCTGACCCAAATATCATAGCTGACAATCAGTAGGATCTCGCTTCAAATTTGATGCAGTTCGCAGGGGTGGAGAGACCAATATTACACCATCACCTTGGACAAAAAGGAAGGGGATGGTACATCTAGTGGTCTGGAAAGGTAACAATAATTGGCACATAGTTAGTATACAAACATCTTCATTACAAATTTCACATATTATAAATAGGTAATGCAAATAATTGTCCCATAGCATTAAATTACTCCAAAAACAAGTTGTTATGGTCTTATGGAACTGCAGTCATCTTATGTCACACTAAATCAGGACCATAAAAACCCCAGCAGTCTAAACGATTCAAATAGTTTTGTGCTCTAACAATGTTCAATGGATGTGAATAGCACAATAAACAAGTTGTCACTCTTTCACAGTGTGTGGGCAAGGATGTACGGGCATGCACTCTGCAGAATTAGAAGGTTGATGTAGACACAAAATGAAGTTTACAGTTGCGTTAGAGATGAGTATCGTAGACTAAAGGCAAGCCATAGCAAGGCAGCATAGCATTGTGATTCATCACGACATTCACAACAAATTATTAAAAAAACTCACTATGTTGCCAGGGCAAGTTAAAATGGCAAACACATAAGCCACTAATGCATCCTTTGCTACCATCTACCCTGTTCCCACAGCTTTATGCTATTGAGATGCTTATCCCTATCTATGCTTCCAAATTGCTACCGAGGCATCTTTATGTTGTTGCGCATGAACATATTAGCCTCCGACTCTTCAATTTTCATTAAAACGTTGCAATACACATAAACTGCCACATTTAGTTTGGACCACTTTGGTTATCAAACATAGTGTTAGAGTACAATATATGGTAGGATAGAGTCCATGGGATTACAATCCCTTATACCATCTTGCCCCCCAAGTCTTGTACCTCTATATATACCGCCCGAGAGGCTCAATGCAACACATCCAATTTCACCCAACTCTGTCTTCCTTCATGGTATCAGACGTCTAGGTTTAGATCCTAACCCTAGCCGCCGCTCGCTTCCGCACCGCGCGCCCCCGGGGAGATCTATCTCCGCCGGGGGTAGCGCCACCGTTTAGGCGGCGGATCCTATTGATCTGGCCGCCATTGTCGTCGTCGTCCTCACGCAGCAGATCGGACCTACCTCCTCGCAATCATCCTCGCCGCTGGGCGTCGCGCCACCCCCCTCCAGATCGTCCCGCCGTGGAGGCGCTGGCCGCGCCGCCCCGCGCCGTGGTGGCGGCCGGGCTAGGCCGCGCCGTCCGTCGCCGCCGTGGTGGCGGCCGGCTAAACCACGCCCGTCTGCCGTCCGCGCCGGTCTCGCGCTGCCGCCGGCGTGCCGGTCGCTCGGACCGTGCCGCCGCCAACCGTCGATCCGCCTCCTTGTCGCCGGATCCAGGCCTCCCGCCACCAGATCCGGCGGTTGCGCCCGCGTCGCCACCCTTGGAGCCCTCGTGGCGAAGGAGGGAGTCGCCAAGACTGCAGTTCTCGTAGTCGCCGCCTCCCGCCTTGGTTTCCTCCGCAGGATGGTGCTTCGTCAGATCCGCCGCCTGAGGAGATCCTCTACCTGGGGCCGCCGCTTGGAGCCCGCCTCACCCCTCCGCACGCGCCCCTCGCGCCGGCCTCGCCCCATCGGGACGCGGCCTCGGTGGCGCCGGTCGCGACGCTGAGTGATCGCCACCGCATCGACTACACTGCCGCCGATCCGTGTGGGAGATCCCGCCGGAAGTACCGCCGACGCCTGAGCGGTCTCCGCCCGGAGATTCGCCTCTGGTTCGATTGGGCATCGGTGCCCACGGCCGGTGTCTAGCCCGTGAACTCCTCCAGTCACCTGGTTCTTTTAACCGGCTCTCCTCCTGTGGTTCTATCGGCGCCAGGCCTGTATCTCGCCCGTGTACCTGGTGAGTTGCACATGGAGGATCCCACTGCTGTTGTTGTATCTTTTCTTTTTCCCGATCACTGATCGGGATTGAGTCGCCCACCGCCCGTTGACCTCACACGTGTCTACTCCGACATCGGCGTCGACCACATCGGCCTCTACCCCTTCGACTGTGCGGCCAGGCCGGGCACGCGATGTCGAGGGGACGCCTTCACACGTCGCGTCTCGGTCATCCCGTCCGCACGTCTTCATCGCCGGTTCGTCATCGCCACCACAGATCGGGACGCCTCCACCGACTTCTTCCATCGTCGTCCTGCCTCGCGCGTACTCGGTTTGATCAGCCGATTGTGTGCGATCCACCGGCTCCTGTGACGTTCGTCATCGAGTACTATGCGCATCTTCTCCGAGCAACAGGGTTGCTGCTGTGTCGCCTCCTCGGGCCGCAGCACCGCCGCACGTGTGTCCCCTCGCCGTTGCATCTACATCGCCGTCCCTCGTGCATCGGCGGCCGTCTTGCGCAACCTCTTGTCGCCATCCGCTCGCACTTGGTCTTCGTCATGCTGATCGGGCCTTCATCGCCGACATCGAGCGCTACCGCCTCCGCCGTACCTTGCGTCAGGACTGCTCACCTTCGTGCAAGAGCGTCCGCCCAGACTGCTCGCCTTCGGGTAGGAGCGTCCGCTCCCACATTGCTTCTTCTTCGTCCAGCACAACCACGCCTGGTTGGGGCCCTCTCCCTTGTACGTCCGGTCCCGCAACACCGGGCGTGCTTCGTCCCGACGTGTTGCCGGTCCGCAAACTCGCACACGCCTCGGCTCTAGTGGCTTGACTGCATCGACCCTCTCGTTCCGTCCCGTCGGCCTCGATTGCATCGCCGCTGCCGTCTACATCTCGACGCCGCCACGATGCGTCGACCTCGGCATCGCCCCACGACGCATCGCCTCGACTCGTCTCCATCATCACCATGTCGCCTCTTTTGCGCCCGCGGTTTCATGAGCGACCGCCTCGACATCGGTAACCCGACCACGACTACGTCGACCACGGCCATCTCCAGCACGGCATCCTCGACCACGACTACTCCGCCCTCGCGCTCGGCTACCTCGACATCGGCACAAAGGGCTACCGCCTTGCTTGAGCTACTCGTCGGTTCCTGCTCCAGTCACAGCATACGCGCCGCATCAACAGTTATGACTGCGGGGAGATGTTAGCTCTTCGGCTTCTTCTCCAGTCTCACCGTTTGCGACGCTCCTGTTGTGACTGCGGGGGGATGTTAGAGTACAATATATGGTAGGATAGAGTCCATGGGATTACAATCCCTTGTACCATCTTGCCCCCCAAGTCTTGTACCTCTATATATACCGCCCGAGAGGCTCAATGCAACACATCCAATTTCACCCAACTCTGTCTTCCTTCACATAGTGAGGATATTGGCCAGTGGTGGCCCCGAACTAAAATCTAGCTATGGCGGACTCGCAAATGTAAAGCAAACACTATTACCCAAAAGTAATCGACCGGCAATATATGCCTTGTGAGGAGAAGGCAGACTTATTCAAAGGTGATGTATAATACCAAGTTCAGCAGGACCTGAGAGCCCAACGACAAAGGTAAGAGGCAGTATTTGAGACTGCACTGAGCACAAACTCAATCGTGTCGATCAGCTGGTGAACAAAAACTACACTAAACTCAAACTCCTCATGGTGATGTGAGTCTTCATGATGATGTTCTTCTAACTCCATGACTGATTTATCTGTAGCCTGAAGTATAGGGTATGTTTGGTTGCCTGCATGCGGGTGGCTCGCACCAGCGTATACAGGGAGATGGTGTTTGGTTGGCTGCGGAGAGGAGAGAGCTTGCACGAGCGGATGCAAAAAAAACAACTGGAGCCATGCTGAGGAGGAACGCGGCTGAGGAGCTTCCCTCCTCAGCCTGGCCACGCTCATGCAGCCTACATCAGCTCATGCAGGTAACCAAACAGACCCGTAGTGTACCGCTGGCCTGGGTACCTCTGATGGAGCAGAAAACAAAAGTTTGACATGCAGGTATATAAATTACAGTGGGAAGGAGTTCAGAAAAGTATACAAAGATATACCTGCTCATGTTGCTTCTTCAAGAGCAATGGCTTCGGAATCAGCATCCAAGGCACAGATACCAGAGCAAGCAGAAGTAGAACAAGCTATAAGAAAACAAATGTTACGAATAAGCCTTACACTTACTACACAAAATCAACATATATTAGCAACAATGAATATGACCAAACCTGTACTATTTTCTGACCAGGAAATAGCTGGTTCTCCCCAAGATCCTCGGTTGGACTTAGAAACATATATATCATTACATGGTAATGGTCAGCTCTTGGCCAGATGGAACGAGGAGCCGGCAATTCCTTCGTTCTATGATGATTCTCTGTACCTTCTTTGCCAGCTCTTGGCTGGGTTCTTTTATATTTAAAATTAGCTTTTACCATCTACGGTGACTAGTTTTTACACTGTGTGTTTTTTAAGATTGGTTAATAGAAAAAAATTGTAATAAAAAATATATTGAGTTCAGTTATACCAACTAAAATCATATATAACTATTTTTCTTTACGTATTATCTTTCACGAACAGATAGAATTCAAATATTTAAACTACAAGTCATGAGGCCAAAACAATCTTTATGCCATTGGCAGTTCCTTATCCGTACAGCCTGTTTTATTGCGTAGATCAAAGCCCAGTGAGAGGGCCAGATTACTCCTCCACGCACAGCCCGAAACGCAGCCACTCGCGGCCCAACTACTGAGATCCAATAACGCGAGCAACAACTACGGCCCAAATCCTCCATTACGTCTTTCCCCTCTGCCTCTGCCTCTTCCTCTTCTGTCCGCTGCATTTTTCACTCAACCCTACAAGCGAGCGATGGTGGGGATGGTGGCAGGGTTTCTGGTGGAGCTGCGGCATCTTCCCGACGCCCTACGAGGCAAGGTTGGTCCCCTGTCCTTCCCCCAGGAAGCCGCCCTACACTGCTCTTCCCAAGGTCCCGTTCTTCCCCCTCTTTCTTGGTGCGCTTAACCTATGGGATTGATGGTGGCAGGGCAAGGTGCTGCAAGAGCTGGAGGACGCCATGCGGGCCAAGGTTCGCAAGAAGCGCCCCTCGATTGTGTTCTCTGCGGTAGTTCGTTTCTTGGTTGATTTGATGTGGGGGTGTTTGTGTTGCTGATGCTGATGCTGTATGCAGGGCGACGTGACCCGAGAGGAGGAGGCCCTGCTCAAGGCTTGCAGATCGGTCGCGAACGCAGGCCTCACCCTGACCTCCATAGCGTGCGGTCTCTTGGGGTGGATTTCTCTAGGTGGTCCCTCCCTGCCCACTCTCGTCTTGATCTGTGATGCAATCTTTGGGAAAATTGCTCTCATGCCACAAACTTAAGTGACATCCTCTCATTTGCCACATATCATTTGCCACATACTTAAGTGGCTTTGTTATCACAAACTTGAGTGTTTTGTCCTTTGTTTTGCCATTTTCTCCCTTTAATGTCTATTTTAATTTCATTTTGCATTTTCAGGGACTTGAACTGACCCTTTTTTGTATCTTTTTTGCATCGGTCTCTTGCATCTTTTTTTGTACCCATGTTAGGATTGGTCCTCAAAATACAAAAAAAGATACAAAAAAGCGTCAGTTCAAGTCCCTGAAAATGCAAAATGAAATTAAAATAGACATTAAAGGGAGAAAATGACAAAACATTGGACAAAACACTCAAGTTTGTGGCATAATAATAAAACCACTTAAGTATGTGGCAAATGAGAGGATGGCACTTATGTTTGTGGCATGAGAGCAATTTTCCCGCAATCTTTTGATATCGTGCTAATAGCAATTGTTTTATTTGTTTCTATAATCTGTTAGTGTTAACAAAAACTCTATTATTTTCACTAAGTATCTGGAACTAAAGGCCTAAAGGCTAAAAAGAAAGTATAATACGGTAAAAACTAAACACATCTAAGTCTGGTATAATATGTACCCCAGTTCATTGATATCACATCGAATCTGATGATTCAATTTTGATCTCATTGTCCTAAATCTATCAAGACAGATCCTCCTACTATAGTCGTCAATGGCTTGATTCATAGATTCCTGCCATTCTTTATTTTAGCACTCTTAAACCCCAACTAGCATTATCATTATGGATCATTGACTTATCGTGGTATAAAATTTCAGTTTGTGTAGCTTGCGCAAGTAAATAGCTTCCAAAACGTTTGGTAGTGAACCAGGAGAAGTTGAAGTGATAGATAATTGACTCTTTGATTTATTTATTTTTATTCCTTGGATTGAACAACCATGATAACATGGTTCAGTCTGCAATTATAGTTTTAGTCCTTGGACAACCATGATATCATGGTTCTTGCAATTATAATTAGTGTAAATCCATTGATTATTTTTATCTGGGGACTTTTTGGACATTTCACTTTGATGTTAACCCCTCTTTCTTTCTATCCCAACCATTTAGTTGCCCTTCAATTATGATACTAACTGGTCCAAAACTCCCTGTTGATGTTTCTGCAAGGATCAGCACAGGATCAAATTTTGTTCATAAATGGGCATTACTTGCCAGTAATTATTGTGCATAGTAACAAGATTGCTTACTATGCCTATTTTCATTTGCCAATTATGCCAGCATCGTGCAGCCTCATGTCAACTGTAGTATTCATCAACCTTACTTGTGGAAGCCTTCTGGCAGCCCAAAAGGCTACAGTGCTAATGAGTAAAGCCACTCCCAGCAGGCCAGCAGGGCTCGGAAGCAACTCCCACAACCCATATAAGGATTTTGTGGACTCGCATGGCTTTAACGAACTAAAAAATAGGTGCTACGGATTTGGATGGACGCAACGGAATTTCAAAAGGAAAGGATTCAAGATAACTAAGCAACTTGGAACGGGCGGGATTTAATTGTTTGTAAGAATTTTACATATGGCCAATGCAATTGTTGGTCTATATATGAGAGGGAGAAAGAGAAAGGGAAGATTACATTTATGCAATCCATTTTTGTATAAAGCTGCAACGCTACCAATGTTAAAGTTTGTAGGTATCAAACACATGCTTACAAATATTCTGTTGTGCAGGAAATAGATGGACTGGCCGGGCTCTTCAACCTCCATTACTACTAAGGTTCGGGTGGTCCGCTGGTAAATCCCAAGGCTATTGATCCCCTGTATATTACTCCATTATTTTTTCACTTGTCATTTTGGACACTGAAACGGCCTCCAATACATGTGTTTGACCATTGCTTTTTCTAATTATACGTTGCCAGAAGTTATTAAAAAGTATAATGATATCAAAGTATTTTTAAGAAAAATCTACTAATATCATTTTCATGTGACAAATCGAAATACTTTTATGTATATCAGTGCTAAAAAATTTTAAAATGTTGTTGACTGCACGCATTCTAGGGCGACAAGTAAAAATGTACAGAGAGAGTAATAACTATCCCAATTTTGTGTGGAATATATGTTCTAGAAATAGGCAATGATTTGATAATGAAATAAAGAAAATATTAAAAAGAGTTGAGTGGGAGATATTCCGGTACTCGTGTTCTTATTTCTTTTGAACCATGGATTCGTCCTTTTTGCAATAACCAGAGCTTTTTTTTTAATTTTGAAGATAACAAAAGCATCCTGATGTGCAGATGCTCTCCTCTTTTTGTTTTTCTTAGCCATTGAAAACATAACCCGGATGTATAGATCTTTTTCTACACCAATTTAGATTTGTGCACCCGTATTTCTATATTTACACATTGTTCTATTTTATTGCCCCATTTAATTAGTTTACATATTATTATTTAGAAAATTTTGCACTTCTAAGTATAATCTGAGCTTATCAAATGAGCATGCAAATGTTTTATTCTTTCTATTAATGCAACGAATTCTAGCCTGACGCTTCAAAATCAAATTTGACACCAAATAGTTTGGCTTTTGGTATTCTTCGTTAGGCTTTACATGCAGGCGTGGCCAAACATGACCCTTTCTCTCCCTACTAAGTTCGATCATCAAGTTTAAACACAACTTGATCCAGATACTTCTTGGCCTCTACATTGTGGACAGCACATGTCCTTGACCCATCCTTGTCTTTGCTTGAGTTATTTGACTTCCTGGTTTTGAACACAATGGGGTATAGGAAGGCCATCTCCTGTGTGATGTCGGAGGCATGAACTTGTTGGAAACTAATTGCATCTCTCTCAAAGGATTATCAGACTTGTGCACACATGACTTCTTTGCTTGTGTCCTTCAAGTAGAAAATATGTCTCTTGTAATCCTTTTCTTGCTCCTCAGGCTCATAAGGATGTCAATCTTTGCTTAACGATGTGCTTTTACACCATTGGAATCTGGCTGCGAGCCGCAAGTGTGCATGCACCAACGCATGTGCACCATCATCACAGGACAACGATTTCTGTATTCGCATCACCAATCGATTGCTTCTATCTTTTATTCTTCCAAACTCGATTAATCAACGGAGGAGAGTGGGCGACTTGAGCAATTGGGCTTAAGAAAAAGAGGAACAATGATTAGATTAATTCTGTCTCACTTGATATAAGAACTGGTAAAAAGACTTTGTGTTGGACTCAACTAAAGCTAGTTGTATTCATCATGAAACTACCATGTTACTATATGATTATATCTGATCAGTCTGGACCCACAAAATAAGTGGTGTGGGTCTTCTTTCTTTTTTTTTTTGAATTTCGAGCCTCTTAGAGTAAATGTGGTAGCTCCTAACATTGATCCAATAAGATAATAGATGGCATGCAAAGTCACAGCCAAGGTTCATATCACTGGTTCCTGGAAAATAAGTATACAGAGACATACCTGGTTTCTGGCCGATTCTACTGGGAAAATTGAAATTGATGGGAATTTTGTGGGAATCGTCTAACAATATATGTAGAAAGCGGTAACAAATATGAACCAGTTATTGGAGTTTTATAAGGTAGGTTTTACATTCCAAAATTCAAGTTTTGAAGGAAGCAGATTGGCTGCTCCTATTAATAGCTATGCCAAGTTGTGCCTAGATTATGTACCTTCTGTTTTTGCCATCATGCAGGCATGTGTGTAGTACACTTGCAATATATATTGCAAAAATTACATGCCATAGTTGAAAGGTAGTATATAGCCAGTGCTGCTCTCGGCAGTGAAGAAACTTATTAAATTAAATTTAAATTTAACCTGCTAGTATTTTCCTTCTGGTCTGGGACAGGAAAATGGGTCCAGGGATACTGATACCTGGGCGTAACCTTATAAATTGTTGGATGAATTGACTCTTCTTTGTTCATATGGCGTTCATGGATTAAAGATTATCTTTTGCACTCGAAATGCTAATTTTTGAAGCTATATTTCAGGCAGCGCTTTGTTCTTTGGGAAGGTGATGTATTATTGGACCTTGCATTCATGCACTAAAAGTGTTTTTGAGTTGGGAGAAGAACGCGTGAAGATGGAGCTAGCTAACATGTGCGGTTTGTTAAATATTGATTCTTGTTTTTTTTACTATCAGGTGTTCCAACTAACTACTTGTTTTCATTTACAGAATACTTACTAAGCATAGCGATGAAAAATCACTGGTTGAAGCTGTAAAAAGGAAATTCTTTGCTGAGCATCTGTTCAATGATCAGCATCAAGATAGACCAGTTTTCAGGTGGCGCCCACGCCATTCGTATATTGACAGTGCTTTTATGGAAAGGGTGAAGGAGATTGAAGCAAGCAACTCTGACGACGAGGCCAGATCAATTTCTGGACAGACAACTGTAAACATCTTGAGCTACTACTAATTGTTAGAGCCTAGCAGTCTCGTAATCTCCATCCTTGTATACATTTCTTTTAATGTTTATATTTTTGCAGAAATCATTTGGAGACCTCATGGAGGACCCACTGGCTTGCATACTCGGTTCCCCAGGAGGCGACATGGAAAGCAGCAAGCTCCCTGAACACACAGGAACTATCCTGAAGAGAAAGGAGCTGCGTGCCCACAGGAGAAGTCATCGGCACCATCATCGGCATGCTGACAAATTTGCTGCATTGTGAAAAGTTACATTGAAAGTGTGGAGCGGTAGTAAATTGTAGCATTTTTCTTGGAACTTCCGGCTGTGCTTGCAATTAGTCGGCACAGTTCTTCACGAGAAAATTGAACTATTATGTATCTGACCAAGATTCACAGGGATGTATGATGTTTTTCGTTTCATGGCTGTGAAATGATCCATGTCTTTTTCTTGCGAGTTGGAACATGCATTCTGTGCATGCACTGATGTACCCTGACCATTACAGATTGCCTGGAGTATTCATGTACACTTGAGCTAACTTGGGTAGTTTTTCAGATCGGCGTTCTTATGGATGTTTTCCTTTTCTGGTTGCAAAATTGTCCATACTGATAGAATCAGCTTGAACTGCTAATATATTATTACACTCATCACCAAGAGAGTGAGAAAGTGTTAAAAATTACAGTCATGCTTTTTCTGTAAGGGTAGTGCTTTAGAGCTGCTAGTAACATGTCACTACCTCATCTCCGGCTTAAGTGGCGACGGTTAGGGTCCGGGTTCACCATTAGGTTTTAAGAATCAGGTGGGGCAGCAGTGGAGTTGAGGCGACGACAGGGTGCAGAAAGAACTAGCCTCATAGGCGCGGCGACACGCCGTGTCAGCCATCGTGTGTACCGAAGTAAAAGAGCCGACGATCTGTGAGGAGTTCTTAAAAAAAACCGAGGGCATATGCGTATTTCGGAAAAGATAAAGGGTTTTTTCGTAAAAAATCGAGGACCCGTATGTAACGAACCGAGGACCCGTACGCAATTTACAAAATCTCGGGGCGCAATCCTGCAAATTGGAGGGGGTTTTCAGAAGAAAGCACCGCATAAAAACCCGTCAGGGACCTTTTTGTGAGGAAAAAAGGACATTTTCGCGAGGAAAAAGAACCTCTACGTAATTTCTAGAAAACTCAGGGAAATCGCCTTCCCCGACCGTACGCGGATTCGCCCGCCACGCGCCGGCCGAGGGAGGGCTGGGCGGTGACGTGGGGGGCTCTCCTGCGCGGAACCCCCCGGCTTTGTATAGAGGGATGATAACGCCAGAGAGGTGCTGTGCTATGGCAAGAGTGTGTGTGTGTTAGTCGTGGCCTTACTATATAATAGTTGAACAAGCCAGAGGTGCCTGATCACATCATAACTAATATCTAAAAACCTGCACTTGTATGCATACAACATGGCAGTAGATATTCCAAACATGCGACAAAAAACATGAAGTACTGAGCACAGTTTATGACGCGCAACGATAGATTATACCGTGTACATTCATATGAATGTTTGTGAGCGGTGACCCGTGAGCACTCTCTTTTTCTTCGAGGAGGCACCCTTGCAAATCACAAGGCACGCGCACACATGAGTGGACCTCTAGCGCATGCTTAGAATTACGGTGGCCTGGAAAAATCTACTACCTTAGCGCCCCTTAGAATGCGAGATTTCTTCCTCAAATATTGTAGAAAGTAAGCTGCTTCCTATGAAACTCCTGCGAGACTCCTGTAAAACTGCTTCCTTTTAGGCTCCTGCGAGATTCTGTAAAATTAATTATTCTCACGTTGTAAAACGTTTCTTGGAGTATGTACAATAGTATAGACAACAGTAGTCTATAATATACCTTCATATCATTTATATGCTATATTTGCCATTGTTAGTACTTATCAAGGATATTTATATGCCTACCTATATTTTCCCACCACCCACCGTGAGTCTGTTACATATGAAGCATCCTGCATTAGTTTATGACAAATTTGGCTGTGGAATTAATATCAGGGGTCGGTGGAGCTTAACTTGTTAGACATATGTGTGAATTTATATAGTCGTCTTTTTTTACAAGTAAAACCTATTTCCTTTCAGACTTAAAGGAAACAAATGACCTTTAAGGCAATCAAGCCTTGTTTAAAGCAAGGCTGCAAAACTATTATTGTCGACTTTGCCTTGCAGGGGCTCGCTGTTGGTACCAAACACTTGCTTACATATATTCTGTTGTGCAGGAGCTAGATTGGCTGGGGTTCCACCTATGCCTAGATTACTAAGGTTGGGCGTCTGCTGGTAAATCTCAAGGCTATTGAACCCACCCGGTAGTGACCCCTATATATTAATAATTGCATGCAAAGGCACAGGCAAGCACTATGTCACTAGGTTCCTGGAAAATTCCCGTAGTCAGGCCGGTACCAGTTTTGGCTGCTGGGCAATTCAGCTGGGAATTGGGGGGAAGACAGGTGGCTTGCCAATTCAAGTGTGAAAATTGAACTGAAATGTAACACCCCGTCCACCCTCTGGGTCAGAATGTTACCACCACTGCATACTCATACCATTTCAACATCACTAGATGAATTTAAGCCAACGGCCGCCGGCCGTCCCCCTCCGCCGCCCCTCTACAACACCACCTCCTTCGGCTCACCGGCCCCAGGCCGCCGACCCCCCTGCGCCTCCCATTGGCTTCGAGCTCGTCGGCCACGGCCCTTTGCCGGCCGGCCCCTTCCCCTAATTACTACAAGCATGAGCTTTTGCCTAAACGTTTGCGTGCTACTACTCTACAATACACATGGTTGGGGAGGCACACCTCACTTGGCTCGGGTTCCCAGCGGTTGTGGACTTCCCCTTGCCGTCATGGCCAGCTGCTCCCTTGCTTCTCCTCTTCGGGCTCCCTCTTCCCCTCTCTGTGGTGAGCTTGGAGGATGTGCTTGTGTTTTGGGGTTGGCTTCTTGGCTTGGCAGTGAGAAGGCAATGGGAAGAGGGCTCCCTCTGGCTTTACTCTTACCTTGTGGAGAGAAAATGAGGGAAGAAATGAGGGCTTGCTGAAATGTGGTGGCTCTTTAAGAGCATGGTTGGGGGCTGCCCTTTGCATTTGTGAAATGTCTGAATCGCCCTCATTTAAACCCCATGCCCCTCTCACATACTTGACTGCCCAAGGGCATTTTGGTCCAAGGCTATGTTGGCTTGGGGTTTCTACTGCAGCGGTAAGTCGGTAAAAGGTAAGGTGGAATTCGCCGGATGATGAAAAACCTGAAACGCGAGACGATGCCGACTGGCCCTAGGCAGTCTGGGAACCTCTGAGAGCGCTACTCGGCTCTCTAGACGGTGCCGACTACCCCGGGGCGGTCTGGGAACCTCTGCGAGCGTTCAATATTCGGCACTATTAACGCCGATGGGTCTGACGGCAAAATTACACTCTTCCCTTTATTTACTCTTCGCAAATCTGTGGTATTACATGAAAACCAATTACTGCCGGGAATTGTCTAACGATATGTAGAAAACATTAACAAATATGTACCAGTTATTGGAGTTTTATAAGGTAGCTTTTATATTCCAAAATTCAAATTTACAGTTTGTTAGAACCTAGCAGCCTAGTACTCTTCCTAGCAGCCAAGTACTCTGCATCCTTGATTTTATTCCTATACATTTTTCTTACGCCCAAATTTCTGGAATAGCTCACAACAAGATGAATCAACTTTTATATGTTTATGTTTGCAGAGTTCATTTGGAGACCTCATGGAGGACCCACTGACAACATGGAAAGCAACAAGCCCCCTAAGCACACGGGCACTGTCCTGAAGAGAAGTGAGCTGCGAGCCCACAGAAGAAGTCACCGGCATCGTCGTCGGCACGCTGACAAATTTGCTGCATTGTGAAGGCTACACCAGATGTCTGGAGGAATACCGCAGATGCTAGCATTTTGCTTCGACCTTTCCAGCTGCGCATGCAATGTTAGCCAGCGCTGTTTGCTGGGAGGAATTCTCCATGCGCAGTAGCAAAATTGAAGTGTTACGTCCGACTGGAATTCGTAGGGACGCTTGATGCTTCTTCCATGGCTGGAAAACGCACAGGGAGATCGACGTTCTTTGGGATGTTCGCTTATGCGAGCTGTAATAATTTTTCGTAGATCGACGAGTTCTTTGGGATGTTCATTGTTTCCTTTCTGGTTGCGAAATGGGAGACTCTGAGGGTCAACTTAAACCGCTAAGATACGCCTCATGACAGTGATGAGATAGAAAAAATGACAATAAACGTTGGTGCTTTTCTGTAGCAGTTGAATCAGTCAGTCCAGACGCCTGATCACATCGTAACTAACATCTGAAACATGTACGGTGCACATTGCACGACGACAGACTGTACTGTGTGCGTTCATATGAACGGTAAGGCTGTTTTTTTTTTTTTGCATCGCAAGGCGCAGTTAGTTTCATGCATAATTTTGTTAGTGTTCCTTCCAACCAATGCATACAATGACAATTCGTCTAAAAAGCATTAAATGAAAGCAGCTATATTATTTAGAGGAGGAAGCCAATCAACCATTCAATGTACAATGTTCAAGACTGCTATCTTCTTTGTAAGGTAATTGAAATTCTATTAATTCGTCCATGCAGTACACTTTTTTTTGGGGTTTTCCACAATCCACACGACACAGCGGCACGCTGGCTTCCAGCAGGCTCGCATTAGGGGAAAAAGGAATGGAATAAAGGTAACTAACTAACAAGAAGATACAATTTTACCAGCTAAGTTTTTCTCTTCTGTTATATGACCGGCCTATACTGTATTGTACAAACTCCGCTGCCAAGCTTTTTCTTGCAACAGCGGGATGACTGACTGACGGGGGCTGGGGCTCTCAATCGGCAAGCCATGCATTTGCACTATTGAACCCAAATATGGTGACAAAATCATAATCCATCTCTTTATTCACAGTTGGTGCATGACAACCTCAAGGGGCAGCGTTCACCGATATAACGATATTTCTTGCGGGACATGGGGGCTCGGTGTCTCCTGATGAGAAGGGATTACTAGCCTTTGCAATGTCCTCAGATAGCTCGCTAATTGGCCAAAGGAAGGACGCAGGTTTGGATCCCTGGAAAATGAAAATGACAATAGATATAAACCATGTAAGTTTACATGTAACAAAAAGATTAAAAAAAAGTCAATTAACAACGAGTAGAAGATTCTTTGTGCCATTCCTGATCAAAACATTAAAATAATCTTATATCTTTTAAAACTTACTTCTGCCAGCAGTCCCGTATGATTGATGCAACTAGAGGATCAACCTCCTTAGGAATATCGAGCCGTCGGTCCTGGAAGCCAACTGCACCCACAACTTGCATGGGGTTCATCCCATGCCATGGCATTCTTAGCGTTGCTAGTTCCCACAAGATGACACCAAAGCTGTAAACATCGCACCTGCAAAACATTCAGGGAATGAATGAGTGCAACTGTCAATATGTTGCTTGTGGTGTTGTGCTAACAGAAAGAGAAGGCCTGGAAGAAACTGAAGTTGGATTCTTCAGAGAGAAAAATCAAAGATCTGTCAACTCATATGATAGTTCTGATCTCTACAAGATAATCAGGTACTTCACAGTTGATGTTTAGTCGTATAGCTCTGTACCCCGTGCAGCACAATGTATAAAGGAGATCGGATCATGTGCCAGTAACAGCCCTGCTTCTCTCTGTCTCTCAAGAGCCAGCTTATAAAGCGATAGATTCCACTTATAGAGATCTCATATGAGCCAACCAAGCACCCCTCAGGCAATTGTGGCTTATCCATAGTTAGTGCTTGCATTAAGCTATTATAGAATAGTTCCCCTTCAGGTCTTACCTCAAGCTTATTTAGGTGAGAGACAGGTTTAAGCTAGACCAAACATGCACCAAGTAGATGAAATTTGTTGGAATCTAAAGGTGACAAATAAGAGCATTTTACAATGATATAAAACATCACTTACTTCTCGTTTGATTGCTCATTCCGCAATACCTCTGGTGCCATCCACTCAGGCTGGTATAAGGGGAAAACGATAAATTTTGAGAATTGAGTTAATGTTTCTGAAACAATTAAAAGAAAAGAATCATTCTACAGTCTGAATGTCAAGTACTTACAGTTCCAGCAGTGGATTTGGATGACAAAAATGTGCTGTGCTTCAAACGTGAGAGTCCAAAATCACAGACCTATGTATATGTAATTTGTTAGCCAAAGGTACTACAGCAATAAGGGTTCAGGCTTTGCTTCTTGAAAACAGGTAGATACCTTAACAGTCCAATTATTGTCAACCAGCAAGTTTGCTGATTTTAGATCCCGATGAACAATTGTTGGTACACTGGTATGAAGACAGTTCATGCCTCTGGCCTACAGAGAACATTATCATAATATGGACAGACACATGGAAATAAGCATAGAAAATACAATAAAAATCTTTCACCCTTACCACATCAAGGGCCATTCTAATCCTACGCTTCTCGTCAATTTGGCAATTAGGGCGATGTATAATCTTATATAAGCTTCCCCTGAAAAAAGAAAATAAACAATCAGACAAAGGTCAATGTTGAAACAGGAACCATTTAATCCAGCACTGACCAAAATACAGAAGTGTCGCAATGGACTCATGGCAACAGGTTTAAGTTATACCAAATAGAGCACTTTTTTGTAATAAGTTGAGCTGAGCGTATTTATATAGCCCATGGTAGTATGTAAACTAGTATATACATTTATGTAAAGCTGGTCGACAATAGCAATATCACATTTATTACATGTATCATATTCAGCATTGTTTCATTATGACCAAGTTGTTTTGTAAAACACAAACTAGCTATACCTTGGAAGATATTCTGATACAATGGATAAGTGTGGAGGCCGTGTTACCGCACCCATAAACAGAACAATATTTGGATGACGAAGCCGACGCATAATCCTCACCTAAAAGAGGATATATTCGAATTATCAAAGGTTTCAGAAACAAGGAGCTGGAATCACAAGTAGCATTTAAGCACAGCTTATGGGTATCAAAAGCAAAATCTTTCACATACTTCGCAACGAAATTCATCCAGAGCATCACCATAGAACTCTTGATCCAAGAATTTCTTCACAGCCACTTCCTGTGAATAAACAAAATTTCACATTATCACCATAACGATCATTAAATACAATCAGAAGACATAGCAAACATAGACCACAGAGCATGTAAATGAGGTCAGTGCACTAAACTCAATATAAGCTTCTAATGAAGTTAAAAAGGAAAAACTACTTACAGTTCCATTCCAATCAGCATGGTAGACTTCTCCATATGAACCTAAAAATTACAAGGAGACTCATTTAATTGTCATATACATAGAATACAACAACAAATGGCTACTATCGCGCAAGAGATAAAAAGAATATGCATGCTTATGATTGGACATATAGTGCATGAACTTTATGGTATGTTTTTCTACACTGATGCTTGATGAATATTTCTTTCCTTTTGTGTGGAAAGATAAATGACAAGGGACCCTACAACCTATGTTCAATTCAATGTGTGGGAAAATAACTAGAGGATAGATAAAAAGAACATCTGTGCACCTAAGCCAATCCTTTCACCAATTTCAAGATCTTCCCAGAGGATTTCGCATTCAGAAACTTCATCCAACACCATGTCAACCCTGCTTGACCCAACTTGGGATGGAGAAACAGACTCTGTGTTCTGCCTTGGTGTGTCCATGAATCTGTCGAGAGGTGTCATTCTTGGATCAGGATGTAACTTTTTGTGGTCATGCTTGCCATAGTTTTCCTTGTGCTCCTTCGCTTGTGGATCAAGTCCTTGCACATTGTTATAAAGTTGACTGTCAAATCTAGAATATATGGGACCTTTTTCCAGATCATTATGAGGACCCTTTTCTGTAATTTTCCCAATTCCAGATGTAGAAGCTGCATTCACAGACGAGGTGTCGATCATCTTGTTGTCATAATAACAAGCAGGTGCCATGTTTGATCTATCAAGGCGCTCCCCAGAGGTAGAAGCTGTGGTCATAGCTGAGGTACCAACCATCCTATTGTCATAATTACGAACTGGTGCTGAATACAACCTATCGTTATACTCTCCAACATTAGGATTGTAATGCTTTGTAGTTGACCAGGCCAACTGAGATGACGATGCAACGTTGTCGCTGACATTTCTCCAAGGAACTAACCCCTCAGCAAAATTGTATTGTTTGTTGTTGGAAATGTCATTACAAGCAGACCAATTTTTCATCACCAAGGGCTGTTGAGATCTTCCAGGTGCTGGAGCTAAGTTCTCTCTACGCCTTTGGAATTCGTTGTTTCTATTGTCTAGTCCCTTGAACGCCAGCGAACTTTTCCCAGATTCAATACCCCTGAAAGGATCAATCTCCGCAAATAGTTTTTTGGACTCCTCAGTTACTTGAGAGTCTGGAATAAATTTCAAGCCATCTTTCTGCTTTGAAGTTGCACCAACAGAAGTTGATGGTTGATTTAATTGCATCTGAGGTGCCAATGTCCAAGGTTCACTAACGCTACTTCCACCAAACGTTGTCTTCTCATACTCTGACCGATTGTCTGTTATCCAATTACCATTGCTAAACATATGCAATTGGTTGCCTTTATGATCAGATTGTGATGCAATCGGATCGTTATCAACATTACTTGCCGACTCAGTCTTCTGATTCTGCCCCAATGTTTGATTGAAGTTGAACGAAGTACCCTTTGAATTAAAGGCATCAGCTGGAATGAGAGTGCCAGGGGCAGCCATAACATCAACTAAGAACTCCCTACAGAAAAAAATTGAAATGCAAACTAATCAGCAGAAGCGGATAGCAAACAAAATAAGGTATAATGTTCACAGTAACAACAGACGAATAATATTAATATATTCATGGATTATTTTGACAGTGAAAATGTGGTTCTATGAATGACTAATAATTGATTACTAAATATGTAAATACCTTTCATTATCCATCTTTATTATGTTAATAGCGTCATCTTCAACACCAGTGTAATGACTCCCTTTAACTAGCTTGCATGGAATACCAACACTATCAGCAAGAATCTGCATGAATACGTAAAAGCAAGACCTGAGAAGCCATGTGGAAGAGAGTTTATGGTTAAGCAAACACATTTCTACATTAGCTCTCTAGATTTAGTTATCTCATGTTCATTTTTTTTATGCATATCAAAGTGGAAGATGTCAACATATTTCCAAGCTTATCTACTGAAGAAATCTTTAAAAAAATGAGTAAAGTGCATTATAAGTCCTAAAATTGCACAGATGTATGACTTGTAACCTTGAACTTGAGAATTGCACATTTAGATCTCTAAACTAATAAACTTGTATAAGTGTGTCAAGGGAGGTCCAAACCCAACTTAATTAGCAACTACGGATGACATAGCATGTTGATCCTGTGTAAGCTAAAGTTTAAGCATGTGCGTGCTAAATAATGACAATTTAGATAGATCCTAGGTATTATCCCACCTCTAATTACTAATTAAGTAGGTTTTGAACCTTTGTTAACCCACATACTAGTTCAGGGACTTAAATGTGCAGTTCTCAAGTTTAAGGACCCAAGTGACACCCGTTCAAGTTTAGGGGCCTAAGGTGCACTTTACTCTAAAAATAGGTAGTGTTGTAGTACACTATAGTCCTCCATGGGGCAGCCTCTGCAGTCTAATACACTCTACTGGCAGAATACATAAGATGCTTCAAAGGAATAACATGACAGAAGGTCAGACTGCGAACTGTTTACAAGATCCAAACATACTGATTACTGATAAGATACGATATATTGAAAAAAAAATACATATAACATAATGGTCAATATCCTCAATAAATTGCTGACCAGCCTAATGCTCAAAATCTGGTTCAGCTTATTTTCTTAGATGCAACTGTTATATTTTTCTAGTATTTTCATTAGATTGTAGCCAAGCAGCCAAATGAAGAGTTGGTGGTAGCCATTTGAGGAACAAGGTTTTTTTTTAAAAAAAAAGGCACATGTGCGCGCAGAGAGAGAGAGAGAGAGAGAGAGAGAGAGAGAGAGAGAGAGATGACCTTGAAAAGTAAGGCACGATGGCGAGACAAGCCTATCTCAATTTGGCCAATAGGCAGCAGGCTTGTCTGATGTGATGTCCTCTGCTCAATGCTTTTGCCCAACCACCTAGTAAACATCTCATTTGCATCTATCACAGGACCACCCATATGTTCAGCAACAACTTCCGCTATTCGCCGCACCGATACTGTGATATCAGGACAGCCCAACAAGCAGCATTGTGCTACTTCCTTCATCTCCTGCAAGGCACTGTCAAATTTATGGTCGACCACAATCACTTCAAATCCAAGATCCCCAATGCTCATCTGAAGGTCCGCAAGCGATGGAATCTTTCCCTGCCCGGACGACTCAGCGGAGAGGCCAAATATGTCGTAAAATCCATCAATAACTTTCTCATTGTAATCAACAAAGTTATAGTCCTAAAATAATTCGGAATACAAATTGGAGTTAGGAATGGATAGATAAACAAGGGCTAGCGCCAAAACATAAAGAAGTGGACAACATTCATTCAGCAAATACATTATGAATAGGTAGCTGGAAATGAAGATACCCCATAAGCTGGCACTATTGTCTAGTTGTTTGTGACCCTTTTCCAATAACATGAATCACTACACTTCGCTTCTTTCTATATGATAATATCACTTCAGTTTACTGTGCTCCTCATGTGTGATAGGAGGAGAATGAAGACCAAACAAGTTTCCAAAAGGTTAGTAAGAGTCCTACTCAAGTTCATGAGTCAATGGCATGGCAGGAGAGCGAGTTTGCAAACGTTGGTCTGCCTAGCGGGTGAAGGATAATCTATTTATCCATTTGCTCAATGAAGAATGGACAAATGTTTATGCCTGTTGGTCTGCCTCTTGTGCATGTTTATGTCCTTGCGAGTATATTGTGTTTGTCCATGTGTGCATTCATGCACTCATTGTGCAAGCTTCTCGCAAATGAATGTGTGTGGTTTAACCGAACAAAGCTACAAATATTATTTTCTGTATTTTTAAAGACCAGTGTTTCTATATACTCAATTTTCTACTACAAATGCTGGAAACTTGGAATTAACCGATCAGTGTGTTAAAACCATGATAAGGTATCCAACTAGCTGAACTCTATCTTCTATACTTTAGTCTTTAATGATCTGCCTATTAAGCCCTGGTGTTGTGCATCCATCATAGGCCATATCAAAGTGGCTAACTGTACCCACAAAATGCTATGTCCAATACGAAATAGCAGAAGCATTTATAATCTTAAACCCCACTAATGATTCTATTCACCAGCGACTATATGCAGAGAATTGACAGGATTTCTATAGGCTCACCCGGTAGCGGCAGGAGAGCGACTCCGCGGTGTCTCCACCGCCCCGACCACCGGCAGCGACCGGGTCGCCCCTCCCGAGGCTCATCAGCTTCGCCTTCCTGATTTGCTCCCCGTCCGGGTCTCCGGCGCCCTCGCCGCTTGACGCCGAGGCTGATGCCGACAGCGCCATCGCCAGCTGCATCTGGTACTCCTCCTCCTGCGAAATGAAGTCGTCTCCTCCCGCCTCCGTCGCCGCCGCGAGGGGCGACGAAGACGCCGCTGCAGCCGGCGCCGGCGCGGACGCCGCCGGAGACGGCGGCCGCGGCTGCTGCGCCGCAGCCGCGGCCGGATTCGACGGCCCCGTGGGCTCGTTCGATCGGTGCGACCACTTGGTCACGAACGGAATCTTCATGGCGCTCGCCGCGAGCCCTAGGATTTGGGTTTCGAAATTTTTTTCCCCTTCTTTTTTTTTCGTTCGGTTGTGATCGGGAAGCGAAATGGGGGCGGAATGGGGAAGACGCGGAAAGGGAGGGCGGTTTAAGGAAAGTGGTGGGGATTAATGTGCTACGTAGGAGGAGAGTGGCCGCTGCGGATGGGATTAAGCAAGTGATTAGAGGGCTTAGTGGATAATAATTTATTTACGAAACTGCCATTGACGCGGCTGCCGGTGTAGAGGGATTGCGACGGCGGATGACACAGGTTGCGGTTTTACCGATTTCTTAGGGACATGTTATATACTATCGTCACATAATAGTTATTATCTAGAGTTAAACATATATATAGACTAGTTCAAAGGTATGGCTGTATCACCGAAATATAGATTTTTTTTTTGCTTATCTCTTGTGTGGATGGTCACTAGCTCCAAAGCAGGCAGACCATCAACGTGAGTGAGAATGGCGGTGAGGGAAGGATGGTAGCACTTCTTACGTTAGTGACATGTCGATTCATCATTTGATAATAGTTCATATTAGACTTTAGCGAAATGAGACACGCAAGTTATCACAGGACAAATTGTCTCTACTAGATTTAAGCAACATTTATTGGCTAGAATGACATATGGCTACGTCACCTAAGATAGAGAGCTTGCGCGTCTGTTGACGTCCGATACTTCAAAAATGGGCAGTCCATCGATATGCATGATAGTAAAGAAGGGAAGGTAGGATTTTTTTAAATTGGTGATATATATGTTGTATCGTCATCCAATGATAGTTCATACTAGATTTTAGTGAAATAAATAGCACGCAGTAGTACCATCAGACAATCATTTCTTCTGCGGATGGAACACAATGTTATCATCGAATTACAATGATTTCTAGCAAGAGTTAAGCAATGTATACAGACTAGTCCGAGGGCACGATTGCATCACCAAAAATCAATTTTGCTATTTGTTTGATGGACATTTGCTAGTTCTAAAACGGGCAAACAATCAGTGTTAGTGAGAATGACAATGAGAAACGAAAGGTAATATTTTCTTATGCTAGTGACACATGTATCGTCATCCAATGATGGTTCATATTAGACTTTAGCGAAATAGGGCACACAATGTTGTCATCGGGCAATTGTTTCTAGATTTAAGCGACATCAATCAACTAGAATGAGATATGGTTGCGTCGAAAAAGATATAGAGTTTGCTAATCCGTTGACGCCCGCTACTTTGAAAATAGGCAGTCCATCGGTGTGCATAGCATGAGGAAGGAAAAGGTTGGATTTCTTCTGTCACGTTGTAGCGTCACTCAATGATGGTTCATACTAGATTTTAGCGAAATCAATGGCACACAGTATTACCATAAGACAATAGTTTGTTTTGAGGATGGAAGACGGTGTTATCATTGGACTATAGTGATTTCTACTAAGAGTTAAGCCATGTATATAGAATACTCCAAGGCCACGATTGTACCATCGAAAAATGGATTTTGCTTATTTGTTGAGTGGACGCTTGAAAACAAGCAGTCCATCAGTGTGAGTGAGAATGGCGGTGAGGAACGGAAGGTAACATTTCTTCTGCTAGTGACACATCGTATCGTCATCCGATGATGGTTCATATTAGACTTAAGCGAAACGTGGCAAACAATGTAGTCATCGGGCAATTGTTTCTGGATTTAAGTGACATCTATCGGCTAGAATGGCATATGGCTGCATCAGCTAAGATATAGAGTTTTCTAATCGTTGACGCATTCTACTTCGAAAATGGGGAGTCCATCGGTGTGCATGGCATGAGGAAGTAAAAGTAGGGTTTCTTTTTGTCGATGGCATGTTGTAGCGTCACTCGATGATGTTTCATACTAGATTTTAGTGAAATCAGTGGCACACGATATTATCACCAGAAATAGTTTTTATGTGTGATGGAACAGTGTTATCATAGAACTACAATGATTTCTACCAAGAGTTCTGCCATGTATATAGGCCACTACAAGGACATTGCTGCGTCATCGAAAAAATGGTTTTTGCTTATTTGTCACATGGACACTTGCTAATTCCAAAATAGGCAAACCATCGCCATGAGTGAGGAACGAAAGGTAGCAATTCTTCTACTAGTGACACATCGTATCATCATCCGATCATGATTCATATTAAACTTGAGCGAACTTGGCACACAATGTTGTCATCAGACAATTGTTTATAGATTTAAGCGGCATATATGGGCTAGAATGACATAATGGCTATGTCGGCTAAGATGTAGAGTTTTCTAAATTCATGGGCGCTCGCTACTTCGAAATGGGAAGTCCATCAGTGTCCATGGCAGTAAGAAAGGCAATGTAGGATTTCTTCTATCGGTAGATATCGTCTAGGTAGCATGGCTATGTCAGCTAAAAATATAGATTTTGCTACTCTGTTAACACCCACTGCTTCCGAAATGGGCAGTGCATCCGTGTGAATGGCAATAGGTGGATGGTAGCATTTTTTTCTTTTGTGGTTGCATACAGATACAGTAATCATCATCCACGATGGTTTAGCAAAAATGTGGCACTAATCTAAGTGATGTATCGGCTAAGCAATGGTATGGCTGAGGCACCTAAATATGGATGGATTCCTGGTTCAAAACGGGCGGACCATTGATGCACACAGACGGTGAGGAGTGTAGCACTTTTCTCCTCTCAAAAAAATGTAGCCCTTTGCGCGTAGGAGGTTTTTGTTGGAAAATCGGAGTGGGCTGACCTATCTCACTGCACGGGATACAAAAGGGACGCGCTATTGGGCACATGGGTTGGGCTGGAAATTTAACTAGGTAGGGCTTGTTTGATATAGCTACGGTTTATAATTTTTGGTTGAAATTTTTGAATTTTAGCTGTTTACGACAGAGATTACGGAGAGCGATACTCGCTTGCGATTTTGGTTGCTATAGATATTGAACTTTTAACGTGTACTACAATTAACTTGTAGACCTCATCTTGAGAAAATACTCCGTTTGAAGTTAGGTATTGAAGCAAAAACTAAAAGTCGCTTTTAAAAGTCGTTAAAGAACATGCCCATAGGCTGAGAGTATTCATAGCATTTTTCACGAAGGAAGCTTGTCCCACGCAAATAAATAAATAGAGAGCATAGCTCGCTTGGCAGTGAGCTATCTGTCCGGATTTGATCTTGGATCTATCCCGGGTGCTTCATTTACATATGCATATACGTTCAATAGAAAAATAGAAATATGTATTCTGTGAGATACTGGATAAAATCTACTAATATCCGTTTTAATCCTAATGTGTGTTGTGTTTCAGTAGATTGTAATCTAATAAATAAATATATTAACCCGACACCTGTACTGGAAAGAACGTGTTTTGTTCCAGTCTAGCCCTCATGGAAAAAGCCCAAAAATTGTTATGAGTGCTCGAGTCACAGACGAAAAGGGCACAAAAAATAATGGTAGCTTTTGAAATGGGCATGAGCTTGCGTGTGTATGAGATCGTTCTTCAGGGATGAGATGGCACGTCTGTTTTATTTTGGACCGATCCACATTTTCTAGAAGGCAATGTGCATATGCTTCACAAAAGGAAGGGGGGGGCGGCAAGAACTATCACACTGTTCATCTGTTCGAGCATGAGCACCTGGAAAACTATTCATCGATTAATATCGACCGAGAGAAATCGCTTATTACAGATTGAAACATGAGGGTGTTTGCAGTAAATTCTCGTCTCAAAAAAATCATGTGCCTAAGCATCGAGATCTACAACAGGAAGACAAACATATCATGGTCCTATTTGGAGCACAAGAGTTATGTAGATTATTAATATGTCCATTAACCTTTAGCCAATATTTATTTCACAGTTACAGCTGACGCTAGTTTCCCCCTCTGTAATCGAAACTGCCAACATAGCTCTGTATTTTTAATAAAATCAAGAGAATATATTTATCTAGCAACCTTTCTATCTAGTTAATATTAGGATGAATTCCTTATATGCCACCGAAAATTGGTCTCATCTCTTATATGCTACTTATTGTCTCACTGATATGTGTGGGATTTTGCAAAAAAAAATTCAGTGGCGTATAAAGAATTAATCTTTATTATATTACTAAATGTTAAAGCCCACAGTATCCAGGGGAAGGGAAAATAATACAAGTCTAGACTAATCAAGAAGAAAAGGAGAAAACTTACAAGAAATTACCATAATAACCGGGGAAAAACCAAATCATTAATTTGGTAAACCCAAATTATAAATTTTGTAAACTACATTCTTACACCCTAAGAATACAACTCCAGTATCCATCAAAACAATATAATATTATATATATAACTATAAAAAATTTAGGACCCAGGATACTAACTCCAAAAAAATGCCAATACCTATCTATACAAAATTCAGAAATAAAATTTTTCAAAATTAAATAAATATTCATATACTCAGAATCAAAGTTTTTTTATTTTTAGATCTTTGTTTAAAATAAATCTCTAAAATTAGAATATAAGTCAACAGCATTTAAATAGAGTCAAATTTTGATTAGGAACAAAATCTTAACTGGAAAAATTCTATTCTACTAATGGTGAGCTAACATTTTTTTAATTAATGTAATTTAAAATTTAATGTTGATATTTAAATTTGGAAAATAAAAATGTAGCAAAAGATATATTAATTTGGTGAACTAAGAACCATCACAGTTGAGATAAAAAAAATACAAAACATTATAGAAACAATTTTATTCAAATGCTATATTTAGAATTCATTTGATACAAGAAAAAATTTGTATCACTTAAGCTTTCCAACTCTAGTAGTACTAGGGTTGTCCTACTTCTTAACACTAACAAATATTATTAAAAAAATATAGCTTGTGCTAATGCACAGGTTGATGCCTTTTTCCATACCAAATATTGAACATGCATAACTATTAATGTAATCTGAATCGATAGTAAAAGAAATCCCATCTTGTATACTTCCACTAGTTGATTTCCTATCTTTGCTTCTCTAACCGTCTTTCATTATATGACGACCATGCTATTGTTGGCCTCCATGCCACTACTCACCCCACGTCAATGCTTGGACTAGCCCCTCGTTGGTGGTGTTGTCTCGTGCAGTACAAGATGGCAAAGGCGGAGGAAGGGGATAAGCAAATGAACATGGCTTTCCTTTGTTGGGAAGGAAAAGATCGTCCCTAATGGAACATCCACGAGTCTCCACTTGTGCGATCTCCCTCTCTCCTCTCCAAGCTGCCTACCCTCTCGTCTGCCAGATCCAATGGCCACCAAATTCTAGGTGACGTGACCTCCCCTCGTTTGCCCCACCTCATTCGTCCTTGGTGGTTTTAATAAATATCTCCCATCTATCCACTACCTTCAACCTGTCCCCGCAATTGCATAGGTGCCAATCACACTCTACCTTTCTTTCCCAAACCCCACCCTGTTGCCTCTTCCCCATTAGACTTCTCTTCTTTTAGATCAATCCTCCCCTTTTAGTAGACCTCTAATCTGCCACCCCAACACAACCCCTCCCCCTAGTCGACCGTATTCCATTGCTAGATCTACTTCTACTTTCGTTCCCTTTGCCATCCTTCTCACTTCTCATCGATCCACTACTGCCAATCTCACTACTTTGGGATCTCCCCTTATAGTCTAAATCGATCTAGCAAGCTTGCATTTCCCTCCTTCAGCACCTCCATCTTCGTGTGCCAAATAGCCCCTTTGCCCCCCTATGATATCAGTATTGTCTTCTTGATAGGTTATATTATCTTGCCTATCAATTCCTCTTTCTTCGAATGCGATGGTGTATCTTACATCAAATTCTAGTAAGAGGGAACATTTTTCAAGGAAAAATCTACCAAAAAATATTTGTTTTATTTGCAGAGAAGGAACAAAAGTTGTGTTGGGAGAAGTGCACTACATGATTCAAAACTAGCGATGCTACTGGTATGTAAAAAATATACATATTATTTTCTTTATCTTTGATGGTGTAGATAAAATTGATTTAAAATTGGCCATGGTTTAGATGAAGATATGCATATGCACGAAATTAGAGTTTATACTATTTATATATCAAACTTTCCATCGAGTTGTATTGAAGTAGGATGAATTGTACAGTAATTCCATTACTATGCTCATTCAATGCAGATTAGTAAAACCATATGTAAGAAAAAAATTTAGGGGCCATGGGTAACAATCGTGGAAGAAACAAATAATAACAACCTGAGACTAATTTTGTGGGATCGATAAGACTCTTTTTAAAGAAGTGGTCCCATATAGGTTCCTTCCAACCATTCTACTAATCCTTGTCCTTACAATAAGGATAAACTATCCTAACAACACAAACACTTTTCATTTGTACAGGGACAAAACCCAAAACAATAGACACATCTTTATTGTATCCCTTTTAAAATCTAAAAGACACACAAAAACCTATTGTGGCACATAAAAGACATGCACAACTTTTTATATAGAGACACTTTTCACCAATACACTTTTCAAACTAACAAGTAATAGGACAAAGCCAAAACCAACACATACATAAACTCACTACTTAGGAGTAAAACAACAATGGCAACACCCTTTTGTGACCTTACTTGTGCAAATGGAGTTGTAGTCAGAACCATAAAGATGCATGCACTCAAAGAACCTTTCACTATCCTCTCATGCCTTATTTCACCATGGAAAAGGCTAACCCCATCACAGCATACCTTTTTGTCTTCTTGAGTTGGTGCACCCCCACCCTTTGATGTTCCATGCACATAAAAGGATTTCCTATGGTGGACCCTGCCTTCGATGTCCCCGATGCCACAACCTTGTGACACCCTCCTTTCTAACCTCCTATAAATCCCTCCCCTGCATTGCCTTCTTCATTCAAGCCAAGCAGTTTGAAAGATATCAGTTGAAGGAGCCAAGAAAAGCTTTGGTTTCTATAGTTTTTGTGAGGAGGAAGAGGGAAGTAGCTAGCCATGGCAAAGGTGCACCCGTAGTCGGTGCCAGTGGATCTCAAGTCGAAGAAGATGCTACGTCGCCTACAGCAAGTGTTTAGCTGGGTACTGGAGTTGCCTTTGCCGAGGGACACCGACATATGCGTGTACTATGCCCCAAACTCTGACCACTTCATCATGCCCCGCGATGCCACTGGTGAGCCCACTGTAGTTAAGGTGCACACGGTGAGGCTCGAGCCATGGGGGATCACCAGGGTGGTGGTGCACACCGGGTTCGGGGAACCAGACCTAGAGAATGACCTAGTATATGACAAGTGTCGTTCTCGCTTTGTCGGAGACAGCCATACTCTCGATGATCGTGGTAGGGTATGTAAATGGGCATCTTGTAGTGATTGTGCCGAGGGGGTCATTGATGGTGATGACAATAGTGATGAAGGGATTCTGAGGTGCCTCAATGGAGGTAGAAGCGGAGGTGGTGGAGGGAAGTGTGGACCATGTGGCTGTGCAAGCCTTGTGTTTTCCCTGTAACAATAATGCTCCCTGCAGTGGCAGCAATGGCATAATAGTAGTATACTAGTAGTATTTTGCCAATAAAGTCTTGCACCATATCCATCTTGTAGCCCCAAGCGGAATTTTACCTATTGGAATATGCGCAATATTTTAATTTTAGATTTTACTAGGAGGAAAATATTGCAAATAACTAGTGATACATAAATCAGTACTAACTGCAGACAACACATTGCACTTCAAACTATGCTCAAGAACATTATGTAACACAGTTGATCTGTCACACTCAAGCTCGATGATGTGCAGAACGTAGATGAAGTAGCGATGCGACTAGTTGCATAGATGTGTGCTGCTTAGAAATCTTATTGCTGACCCATACAAGTGTTCTCTACGGCAATGGTCTAGAGATCCTACTCTCCTTCCTTCCCGGTGCACGCCGAGAAGAAAGGCCAATGGCTCAACACTCCAAAACTAATTACTAGATGAGGAGGAAGATGTGGGGAGAGGAATGGCGAATTCAGTTGTCCTCAGACCTGGACGTCTCTAGGTCCTTATAAAGATGAGTGACAATTACTCACTAGTAATTGATGGCATTAACTTAATTTAAACTGATTAACCACCTAGTAATGGATGTTTAAATCACATTTAAACAGAACAAACAAGAGATATAATGCATGATTCAACAAAATAAAAGGTGAATTTAATATGCCAGTAGACACGCTATGACACGCGCGGTCGCTCGTCGCAAGTCACACAAAAATTTGCGAATACATCCACACATGTGTTTAGGCAAAGTCCTCGTGCCATCCTTATGCCATGTGTCACATGTAATTTCACCTTATAAATTGCCTTCCCTCCAATTTGCTAGGTAATATGGTACTAAACCATACATGCTTTAGCAATTCTAAAGGAAATGGGCCTCAACTCATGGGCCAATTCCCAACATTGTCATCTTTCTTTTTTGGATAAATATGAGTTGTTTTTCTTGTTTGTTTTGTTGTGTTATGGTTGGGTTCACCTCAATCCTCTCAAGAATGGAATGTTCCATATGCAAGTCATAAGTCAGCATAGTCTTATGTCTTTGGTTTTGTTAGTGTCATGCATGTTTTTAGCTAATCATTGTCATGGAATAAGCAATATGTGATAAAGACAAGATATTACAACTTGCAAGTGTAGTGTGGTTTGCTTATAATAATTTGTTCCATTTGATCTTTGATATATGCAAGTCGGATCGAATGAGATTAGTCACTCAAAATGTTGTGTTAGAGTTGGCATACACTATAAAGTTGAAGATTAGGTCCAAACGGGACCACTCAAATATATCATAAGATGGATTTAGTGGCCCAACATGTTTTTTGTAGGTAGGCTTGTGTTATCTTGTGCCTACCTCCTGCATTAGTACAATCACTATCAGATATACTTCTATGGTATCTTTCAATCTCATTCATCAAGAAACTTTGAGATAAAAATCTGCATTTTGCTAGCTTCCTTATGTTTGATGCTATTTTTAGTGTCAGACCATACTTCTCTAGTTATCTCCCATTGTCAATGGCTAAATACACATGCATACATCTCACTTTCATCTTGATTAGATGTGAAATCTTTGAATAAATACACTGATTTGGACTTCAACTACTAGACAATACCTTGTGCAAAACCTGGACCCTTTGATGTGTGAGATCATATGGAGGTCACTCTATGTTTGTAATAAGTATTTTGACTTTGCTTATGCCTTGCTATTGATATTTGAGTTTGATTTTAAGTATTTGCATCTTTACCTGTTGCTTTCTGTAACTAGTGGTCTGACTGGCCTTGTAATGGTTGTCTGACCGACCGTGGTGGCAGTCTGACCGGTGTGCGGTAGTACCAGCCCGTAGTTGGTGGTAGCTATTTTTTAGAGAAAGTATTTTGAAGGTTTTGGATTGTGACTTGGTGTGTTAGTACCGGCATTAGAGTTGTGGTATGATCGGAGGAAAGTGGTCTAACTAGCTTTGTCACAGTGGTCTGACTGGAGTATGTTGGGCGGTCTGACCGGCATGGGTGCCACGAGCATACTAGCCCCTAGTGTTGAGTGTGCCAAGTTGAAATTGGTTTTGGTTGAGTTAGTCATGGAGAGTCCATGCAAGTATTAATCATGGCGTGAGTCCATGCAAGTGTTAGTCATGGCATGTGTCAATGCATGTGTGTTTACTGATGAGAGTCAAGTGTATGTCATTTATGCTCGGATTGGTTGCTTGTTATTTGATGTGCAGGTGCTTCATGATTATTACGGCTAGCAGCAAAACTGAGGCTACAAAAGGGGTCCTGAGGCCATGGCGTATCACATAAGTTTGAGTGGAGCATCGCTCAAATGGAGAAGTACGAGAGAAAGACAAGGATTGTGAGGAGGTAAGTGTATGCATGTGGTGTGCCAATTGGATTTGTGTGTTTCAAGTAGTCACAATCCTTAGAGCAGAGTACGATCTTGGTGGCAAGTAATTTGGCATCACAAACTATTGTATGATGTGGTGTGCCATAGGATTCAGGTGTTTCAAGTGGTGATGGCCTCAGAGTAGGCATACGATATTGGCGATAAGTTATTAGGCATCACATATTCTTGAAGATAGGGGTGGCAATTGAGAATATTGTCCAATACCAGGTGAAGTGACGATTTACAAAACTACGGCGTTGACCTAAGTGGTTTAGGTCACGTCTTTGAGGATGGAGCGTGTTATCATGCTATTGGAGTCATGTGGAAAGTTGTGCTTTGAAAAATGTGTAAGTGTGTAAAATGTAAAATCCATTTGTGTGTAAGTTACTGGATTTCTCTATTTGTAAGTAGTATGATCCAATAAGGGTATGCAGGTTTCTAGGGTTAAGTGGGAGGTGAGAACCTCCATTATATAAGACCTTGTCTGTATTGAGAGAATTATCAAAAACTCTAGGAGAGATTTTAAAGTTTTCTTTGTGTGGAGCCTTGTGTGTGTGCTCTAGGCTTAGAGATCTACCATCCACAGGGAGTGACTATAAAATATTCATCTTCAAGTGAAATAAACATCAAAGTTTACCAAGGAAGTTTGCCATAGATTCTTCCTCATGCTTTTGATTTGTTTGTCTTTTTTGTTTGTATTTCTCTTTTGTTGATCTTTTTTGTTGATAAGGATGTATAAGAGGTTGAGATATATCTTGGAGATCATATTCCATCCATCTAGGTGTCTTCTAAGGAGAGTTATTGAGTTTGCCCAGTTTTCCGAGAAAGGTGATTTTGGTGTTTTGTTCTTGTGGGCTATTTGGCTTGAGTTCGTATTGTGATCTAACTTTTTATGATATGTGAGAATTCATCCAAGGTCATCTAGATTTTCTAGGGCTCACGAGCAAGAGTAGATTAAGGTTTCTCTCTTTTTCCTGATTTTGGTGCAATGTTCATTGTTTTGGATAAAGGTTGGAAGTTTGGTATTGATCTTCACGATCCATGATTGAAATAAGTTCTTGACATCCTATGGAGGACTTGTGCCAAGTTTCGTTGTATTTAGATCAGTGGTTAAGAAGTTAGCACTTTTTTTTTGGATCATGTGCAGTGTTGTTCTGCACTTTCCCTTAGTGAGCGAGTAGACCACAAGGATCTGAGTGGTCTGAGTTGGAAACAGTTGAACCGGTGCCCGAGCAGTCCAATCACCGATCGGTCCAATCGACAAAGCAAGCAGTTCGACCTGCGCCTGACGATCGGACCACACCTAAGCCAGCGATCAGACTGATTAGGGGAAGAACTCCATCGTGAGTTGTATTCTTTGGCTTTTGGCTTTAGTGAACTTGTGAGTTTATATTTTTTCCATGTGTTGTTGATAATCCTTATGGGAAGATTTTGAAAGAGCCATCCCCCTTTGACCATACTGATCCTACATGATGTCACTTCCAGTGCCAAGTGTGATGATTTTGCTTAGGAGGTGTTCAAAATGGTTTTTCTAGATGGCTTTTGTCTTTGTTTTTTGATTTTTGGCTGATGAATTTTAGTTGAGAAGTCACCCTATTCAAAATAGCTTAGGAAGAACGGCTTTAGGCTTCTAGAAGCCATTTTGAATGGGCCTTAGGCTATGTTTGTATTAGCTTCTGCTTTTGATTTTTGCTTAGAAAAGTCAAAAGCTAATATAAACATTTAGCTTTTTGAAGCGATTTCTCCACTCGTCTTGTTACTGTCTTGCTTTGGGAATAAGACAGGGGGTCACGGGTGTATCACCCACCCCACTCCTCTCACTCCCGTCACGCGCCTCACTTTTTGCATCACTTGCTCCTCCTTCTAAAAGCCACTTTTTTAGTCACTGCTATTCATTTTCAGCCAAAAGCCATCAACAAAAGCCAATACAAACGCCCCATTCATGTACTTATTTTGTCTTTATGCCTACTTATTATGGTCCATGCTCCTTGTAATATTAATAGGAACAAGTTAAATACAGATTCATAACAAACATTAGATAACTTTTCATTCATATGTCATAAGGATTTAAGAATTACTCTTAGTTAACACCACAATTGATAGTACCATCATCTATCATTTGACTATGTCATATGACTATATATCTTTTTCATATTGCTTTATCATTTGACTCTATTACTTTCGCAAACAAGTAGGAACATTTTGGTATCAAAAGAACATCTAGAACAAGTAGAAAACATTTTGAAGAAAAAGAAAAGAGCAAGATAGTTAAGTTTTCAGATAATTGTGCTTAACAAAATTGTGGATAACTAATTTGGCAAAGCTTTTTGTGGCATTGTACACTAGAGTGGAAGGACCCTATCGAGGTTGCATGGGGTCACCAATCTGCAACCACTTTTGTGTGTATGTGTGTGTGTGGATGTGTAGCTTTTTGATACCTAAAACTTTTCTTTTCTAGAACGATGAACTCTGTGGACAGTGACTACTTGTGGAGTTGTAGCTGCATATTTCAGTTTGGAAGCTTTGGCAGTCAGTTTCTTGTGAACATGAGTTTTAGCAATTTAGATAGGGCTAGGATGTATTACAGCTAATATGATCTAGCTCAGTTCTGGTGCAACTCTCCCATGCTCATATTTTTTTTATAAGTGTAATGCAAATTTTGTGGGTAATTAATCGGAAATTAAATGCTTCAGATTGAGCATCTATTGATAAGCTCTATGGTAAGAAACTCCTAGTATGGCACCATTTGGAATGTGTGAAATTTTTGTAGAAATTCCTATACCAATTAGATAGTTTCTTACTCTCCTGTATTTCAAACAAGCTTTTTAGGATTTGTTTGGTTTGTGGAATTGAATTGGGCTCATGGAAATGGAGTCCTATGTGGAAATAGAACTGGGTTGCAATTAAAATTATTTTGTTTGGTTAGTAAGGAAAGTGCTAAATGGAAATTGGATCCAAATCAATTCCAATTCATGTTTGGTTGCACACTATGAGAAATCCAAATGTCATCTGCATACCTATGCGGTGGAGGTGGTGGTCATCGGGGGCCAACCGCGATGACAACAGATCATGACAGCCCTGGCAGTGGGGAGGTCGATGGGGCGGCATATCTCAATGGAGCTAGAGGGGTAGAGGTCGATTGGGCAGTGTTGGAGATGAGGAAGAAGAGGAGACGATAGCGGCGGTGGAGGTTGATGGGCTGACGGCAACATTGTAAGTCGATGGGGCTGGCTCAGATGGGGGTCGATGGAGCTGACTAAATTGCATCGATTTAGATGGAAATGGGAGCTCAATTCCAACTCCAATCCAAAGCCATCCAAACAACATATATTCAAAAGATCCTATTCTAATTCTCCTATTCTAGGCCCAATTTTGCAAACCAAACTGAGTGTTATATTTTTCAATCTAATGGTTAGGGTATCTTGTAGTATTTTCACATTCTCAAATTTCATCCATTGTGCCTGATTTTCACACTAATTTTGTATGAATTTTATAGGAAATACTATAATTAGACTTCTTTTAGAAATATAACAATCCAAACATGGCCTTTAGTCTCCTATCAATCCACAATCCACTCAACGCTTACCAACTACAGCAATCTGGTTAGACTGTTTAAATATCTAGAAGCCTAAGCCATCTGCTAGAACACCCTTGAATTGGTATATGATACAATGTTTTTGCTACAATGATTCACTTTGTGCTGGTCTACATTTGATCTAATAATGCTATTCCAATGGTTACTGCACAATAGTAATCGCATGCAACCTAAACCGCACATTCTCAAATCTAACGGCCTAAGGGGGTGTTCTTTTGGACTGTGGCTAATGGCTTTTGTCTGTACTTTTTGAGATAGCAGTGGATGATGGAGACATCTATACGAACATTGCACACAGTTTTGGACTTGGAAAGCCATTTGGAGAGTCCACTTCGTTTCAATGTTTGGCTTTTCGACTTCTGAAGAAGCCAAAAGCCAAAAAGCATAGGTCCAAATCGGATGCTACAGTAATTACATTGCCTTTTTGCTACAACGCCAGACTACAATGTTTTGTCATAATAGCTGAACGAACGATACCCAAACAGATTTAGGGAGTGTTCATATTAGCTACGGCTGATGGCTTTTGACTGAAATAAATAATAATAGCTGAAAGAAGTGTCTTTTAGAATGAGTGGACGAGTGGTAGGAAAAGTGAGAGAAAGATGCATGAGAGAAATGGGAGTGAGAGGAGTGGGGCGTGTGATACGCCCGTGCCTCTTGCCTTATTCTCGGAGCGAGATGGAAGCGAGAAAAGTGGAGAAGCTACTTTTGGAAAACTGAACGTTCATATTGGATTCCAGCTTCTCCAAATAAAAAAAGAAACAAAAGCCAATATGAACATGCGCTTGGTCCCTCCAATTTGGATCCGTCGGTCGGTAGTGCAACTAATTAAGGTGCAGTCACACTACCGACTAAGTCCTATTCCAATTATGTGTTGTTGTAGCACCATGTGGCACAATACAAAAAAAACTCTAGGTCATCCTTATAGCCCATCTATTTGAGACCAGAACTTATAGCCCATCTATTTGAGACCAGAAGCTGTTTTACTGTCTCATCTTCAAAGCTCAACTAATCTGGCCCAAGAAAAGCCCAAGCCTAAGGCCCCGCTTTCGGTTAAATTGAAAAGCTGTAACTTATGGTGAAATTGCATTTATGTAATTTGAAATTTCATTTGAATTGAAAGTGACTTATTTGACATAATTAATTTAAAAAAATTAAAAATAGAAAAATATATTAGTTCATCACGGATAATGCAAACAAATATATGAAAAAAGAATCGGTAAAAAAGCTAAAAAAAGTCAAAAGTTCAAAAAAAGACAAAATTTATAAATAGTAAAAAATAAGCTAGAAGTCAAAAGCTGAAGCCGAAACGAGCGGAGCCGAGTCCAAAGCTTCTCTTCAGCCTGATTTAGACTCACTCTAAATGGCTTCGAGTTCTGATTTTTAAGATTGACACCTAAAACATGTCAACTTTTAATCTTAACTTTTGTCACTTTTCTTTTTTTCTTTGTAGGAGATATAATGATGTTTTCAATTTTTTTTCTCGTTTAGGTCCCCCTTGTCTCCCCCATGACCTCACCCAAGCCCCCATCTCGACGAAGCGAGGAAGGGATAGAAGAATCCTAGGTGTTCGAAACCCTAGCGCCCCAATCGGAGCCCTGGGGCCGCCGATTCCTCCCCGAATCCGCCGGGACTCCACGCTCGGATCGACCGGCCTAGGGCTCCACCGCTTCCCGGCCTCCTGCAGCGGCAGTTGCGGCGCGCGGAGAGGCGCCTTCTTTCTTCGGGTTCCTGATCTGGAAGGCGTTTCCCCTTCTGATTCTTGGTGTCCGGCGCCCGGATCTGCGGTGATCTGGGAGGGGGCGGCGACGGAGATGGCGATCCCGGCGTGGTAGCGCCCAATTTGGAGGCTTTTCCGGTGGGGGAGAGGCGGAAAGTTCGGGCTTTCGGCGGGTCTCGCCGTGGTGGGCGATCGGGTTGCGCCGGGCGGCGGCTTGGCTTCTTCATCCGCGTCGTTGTAGGAGAGCCGGCGCCGGCAGGGCGGAGGAGATACAAAAGTGCTTGTTTGTACACTTGTTCATGTGTTTACTTGTTTCCTCGATTTGTCCTCGTTTAAAGCATCAATTTTCCGCTCAATTTAAGGGCGAAGACAATTTTTTGTTCTTTCTTGCTGGTTTCTATCGAATAATCTGCATTATTACAGAAGAAGAGGGGGGAAAAGCAACCAAAAAAGAGAAGAAAACAAAATATAAAAAATATAAAATCAGAAGAAAAGAAAGGGGAAAATTTTTTGGGTCAACAAATGGCTGTATATTACAAGTTCAAGAGTGCCAGGGACTATGACTCGATCCCGATTGAGGGGCAATTCATCTCGGTTGCCAACCTGAAGGACAGGATTTTTGAGTCGAAGCATCTTGGCAGAGGCACTGATTTTGACCTCATGATCTCGAATGCGCAGACCGATGAAGGTTGGTTCTTTCTCAGCGAGGGACCTTTGTTTGATTTCTTGTGTGGGTGAATGCATGCAAGATGATAGGGAGGCATAGTATTGTGATAGGCGCAGGTTATAATACTGTTTGCTCTGTATGGTAAACCTGGGGCTGTTTGGTTCATGCATTTGAGGTCTGTATTGCCTCAGTTGTGCATAACGAAAATTAAGGCTTTATTCAGTTGGTATCATTTGTTTTAACCTTGCCTGACTCAAAATTCCTTATATTTTTGAGCCTGCTAAGACATGGTGGACAGGGTTGAATTGTTGATATTGGAGGATTAACTATAAGATGTACTTAGACTCTTAGGGAACATTTTAATATTTTGACAATCTAAAATTTTTTGGCAAAGCTTAGCAATTTGAATGTGCTTTGGGATGTTGGGAACATGAACCAAATATGGCCTTGAAGCTAGTTTCGTTGCAAATGGTACATTGTTTGTTTACATTTGCAAGCAATCATTCCAGATTGTATTGTAGGGCATTGTGATTGAAGTAGTATTATACCTTAATCACTTCGAATTTGGTTACATGTTAGTTTAGTGGATTTAGTTTGAAATATCTTTGACTTTTGGGGGGATTTGGGATGGAGTTATACAGTTGAGGTATTACTTCAATTATTTTCCTGTGACATTTGTCTTCCAGAGTATGCTGATGAAGCTACTATGATACCAAAGAACACGTCGGTATTGATTCGCCGGATACCAGGACGGCCAAGGAAGCCTATTGTCACAGAACCAGAAGAGTACTGTCTTCATCTTTGATTCCATACTTACTCGTCATACCTCATAATTCACATTACTCATGCATGAAGTGTCAAACACATTTTAGTTATCTGAAGGGACAGACCTTCAACTTGTATGTTTGAGTGGATCATGTCATTCAATATGGTCCATGTCAGGGGTTAAGGTTCCTTATTAGTGAGCATAATTTGAGATGCACACCCGTTTCTGCAGGACAAAAGCTGCAGAAGATAGGGTAGAAGAAGTCATGCCTTCTGGTAGTGCTTTTCTTGGTGATTCATCTATGAAATATGTAAGAATAACACTTTCTAGTCTGGGTTACTAGTAATTTATCTCCAGCAAAATCTGCCATTGGAATTGCATTTGGATGTTTGAGCTACTTTTGTTTATTAATCCGGGGAACTGATTCAAGGTATTAAAATTGCAGCCTGAAGAATCTGAGTGGGATGATGAGTTTGGCAATGCCTTATATGTTTCTTCAGTCCCTTCTCAGCCTGCTAGCCAGGCAGCTGATGCTTCTGAAAATATAGTTGATGAGGATAGTAAAATAAAAGCTCTTATTGATACCGCCGCTCTTGACTATAGGTGAGTGATCTGCTGGATTAGATATTCACCATGTGGACTGCCTGAACGACTATTAGTTCTATTATCCATACTACGGGGAGGTAATGCTAATGAAATGTTGGTTTTATAATCATCTAACTGGATGGTCATGTTTTCAGCCAAATCCCAGATGGGTATGGTGTTGGTAGGGGCTATGGCAGAGGGATGGCTGGCCGCGGTTTTGGTAATTCTCCCTACCTTTTCTGTTGCTGTTTTTGCAAGATTTAAATAGACTAATAGAGCTTAGAAGTAGCATTGGTAGCATTGATTTTTGTGAGGGAAGTGCTTGTTATAAGTATGGGTTTAGTATTCCAATGGGCTAAGAGGCCAAATATATACATAAGACAAAAACAATGTGATAACCTTGCAACCTCTACATGTCTAACACCTCTTCTCAAACTCATGGTGGATCAGAAACACTGAGTTTGGAGAGATAAAAACTGTGATGAGAACTTGTTTGTGCCTTGGTGAAAAAATCTGCCAGTTGAATTTTGGAAGGCACATACTGAAGAGCTACCACCTGTGCCTGCACTTGCAATCTCATGTAAGAAGCATCAACACCTATATGCTTTGTGAGCTTATGCTTCATTGGATCACGAGCAATACCGATCGCACCCGTGCTATCTGACAAGAGAGGAGTCGGTGCAGAAACAGAAACACCAAAGTCCGCGAGGAGCCACCGTAACAAGTGATCTCAGCAGTCAGCAACGCCATAGCCCTTAACTCAGCTTTAGCACTTGAACGAGAAACTGCAGTCTGCTTATTAGTCTTCTATGCAATAAGAGAGGAACCAATAAAGACACAGTAAGCAGAAAGAGACTGGCGATCAGAATGATCATTGGCTCAGGTCGCATCAGAGTAGGCATGAAGCTGTAAGGAGCTAGAATTAGGAAAGAAAAGACGATGAGAGAAGGTCCCAAGAAGATATCGCAGAACACGAAGAAGGTGGCTATAGTGGATCTGAGTGGGAACCGAAACAAACTGACTCAAGATGTGGATAGAGTGGGAAATATCCGGTCTAGTGATCCCAAGATAGACTAGACTACCAACAAGGTGACGGTATCGAGTGGGGTCCTCAAGAGGCTCATCATCATTGGGTCAAAGATGGACTCCAAGCTCTATAGGAGTATCCACTGTGTGCTGATCAGTGAGACTAGCACGAGCAAGAAGATCCTGAATGTACTTCTGCCTTCTGGGAGAGGTAGTAGCCCTCAGGTGTATAAGCAACTCAATTCCAAGGAAGTAATGAAGGGGGCCAAGATCAGACATCAAGAAGTGCTCACCAAGACGCTTCTTCACAGATGCAATCTGGTGTGGATCATCCCTAGTGATAATCATATCATTTACATAGAGAAGAAGAAGCGTACGACCACGAGAAGTGTGAACAAAAAGAGCAGGGTTGTGATCGTTAGTGGTGAAATCTGCAACAGTAATGACAAAAGAAAAGCTCGCAAACCAAGCACAAGGGGCTTGCTTGAGCCCATAGAGAGAGCGACAAAGGCGACAAACCATCCCATCATGGACAGAATACCCAGGAGGTGGATGCATATAGACCTCACACAGCTCACCATGGAGAAAAGCATTCTTGACGTCCAACTGAGAAATGGACCACTGATGAACAGAAGCAACAGCAAGGAGAGTGCGAACGGTGGTGATATGAGCAACATGAGCAAAGTTCTCATCATAGTCATAACCATACTCGTGCTGAAAACCATGCGCCACAAGATGAGTCTTGTAGCGCTCAAGGGAACCATCCGAGCAAGTCTTGATCTTGTACACCCACTTACATGTGATAGGAGTGGTACAAGCATGTAGGGGAACAAGATCCCAAGTGCCAGTACACTCCAGAGCAGCAATCTCCTCTGCCATCGCGTGCTGACACTCCAGATGAGCAACAGCCTCACGGTAAGTCGTAGGCTCAGCAAGAGCAATGGCCGCAAAACCATAACACTCAGGAGGCTTCGTCGTCCTGCCACCTCTCATTAGGAGTGAAGCTGAGCTTGGTACACCTCCACGGCCTCCTCAAGGCAGTAATCGCAGCTTTCTGAGTTGCTTAGGGATGTGAGGTGGCAGCTGGCAGCGAAGGGCAAGGTGGACACAACCTATCGCTTGTAAGATGGCCCCCAAAGACGTTGACTCATGTGAATCCGCATGTGCATGGCCCACTCACGATAGTTCATCCCATCGAAGATGATCTTCCGAAGCGGAATAGCAGTGTGGGTGGCCATCACGTGCAAGAGATGACCAGTGAGCCCTAGGTTTTTTTTTGGAGCACCATAGGCCGAGAACATGGGTCTAGAGCAGACACGCGCGTGCCACGGCCAGCTGGCCGGATAGCGGCAGGATCCGCGGCCCAAGATCCGCCGGTGCTGGCGATGGTGGCGTTTGGCGCAGGCGTAGACATCGGGTGTCGGTGCAGGGGCAGGCGTCGGCGCAGGCGAGCAACGATGTCTGGAGGCGCGAGCGACGACACAACTGCGTCGGGCTCGGGCGGCGCGAGCGATAGCCAGAGGCGTAGGCGGCCCAACGCGGCGTGACGGCAGATCCGGCGGCGGGGAAGAACAGCGAAGCTCGGGCGGCGTCGGGGAGATCAGATGCGGATGGATCTGGCGGCGGGGAGCTCCGATCCGGCGACCTGGGGGTGGCGCGCATGGGCGGCGGCCCGCGTCCGGGAGAAGCTGAGGCAAAGCAGAGGCGCGTAGGCGTGGCCGAGAGGCGAAGATACGGCGGTGGCCGGCAGCGGCTAGGGTTGGGAAACCCTAACCCCTAGCCCTCTCCTGGGCTGATACCATGTTATAAGTATGGGCTTAGTATTCCAATGGGCCAAGAGGCCAAATATATACATGAGACAATATGCAAGAAGTCCCCTATACAATGTGATAACCCTGCAACATCTACATGTCTACTAGTGCTATGTCCTCCTATGCAATATGGATGCCTATTGGCATTATTATTGTGAAAGTAACTCTATATTAATTCTACCTAAGAGGTACATAGATTGCGTGCATGGTGACATGCTATGTCGACATTTTTCCTTTTGCCCGCTTAATTTTGTTTCTTATAAATTCTCCCCTTTGCTATTCTCAAGGTCGTGGACCGGAACGCAGGACACCTCCTGCAGGCTATGTTTGTCATAGATGTAAAATACCTGGTATGTTGGTCACTTGTCAAATCTTTGTCAGCGGGATATTACGCTCTGTTTTCACTCAACAAATCTTGTTTTGCAGGTCATTTCATTCAACATTGCCCAACAAATGGTGATACTAGATTTGATATGAAAAGGATGAAACCCCCAACTGGCATTCCAAAATCCATGTTGATGGCAACTCCGGATGGCTCATATGCGCTGCCAAGTGGGGCTGGTGCTGTTTTGAAGCCAAATGAGTGAGTGAAGAAACTGTATTGCATTACTTTTGTAATTGCCAATGCTGCATCTACTTGGGGGGCAAAGATCAATTATCTTCCTTTTGTTTTGTGATAGAGCTGCTTTTGAGAAGGAGATAGAGGGCCTACCCACCACACGCTCTGTTGGCGATCTTCCACCAGAATTACGTTGCCCATTGTGTAAAGAAGTAATGAAGGATGCTGTTCTAACTAGTAAATGCTGCTTTAGGAGTTTCTGTGATAAATGTAAGTTGTGTTTGTAATAACCTATTTGCTTGCACTTCGTTGTCATTGATACTGCTGTCATGTAATAGGGGTGTATTTTTGCTGTATGGATTTACCACATAGCAATTTGTTTCCTCAATATCTTTACTTTCAAGTTTCAAACAAATATGCTTTTCAATGGCTGACATGCTATTGTGTTTTCCTGGCAGGCATTAGGGAATACATAATTGACAAGTCAATGTGTGTCTGTGGTGCCACAAGCATATTGGCAGATGATCTTCTCCCCAATAAAACTCTAAGAGAAACCATTAGCCGCATATTAGAGGCACCACCAACTAGCAGCACAGAAAATGTGGGAAGCATGGTGCAAGTACAGGGTATGTGCATCGGTGCATATATCTATCAGTTATATCAGATAATTCGTCTCTATCACAGTTAGAAACTGATGCTAGTAACTTGCGTAGACATGGAGTCAGCTCTACCTGTACAACCCAAGGTTAGGTCTCCTGCTGTTTCTGCTGCTTCAAAGGAAGAGCCTAAAGCACCCACACCTGTAGAAGAGTCTCTGGATGCTGAGAGACATAGTGGAGTGAAAGCTATTGTTGATGCGAGTTCTTCAGAAAAGAAGGCTACCACAATTCCAGATGTTGCTGAAGGGACATTGGAGTCTAAGAATGTAAAAGCAGAAAAACCACCAGAAGTGACTCCTGTTGCAAAAGAGTTGCAAGAAAAATTGCCTGCAGGCGAACAAGGTGAAAAATCTTTTGGTCCTGTTCGTTTCCAGCTAATCCTTGCTTGTGATGCAGCCTCCCTGCTATTCAGTTGCTATAGAAATACAACATTCCTTTTTGTTCAAATTAGTCAAAAAGTTTATCTTCTTTGTAAATATATGTGAGTACGATATTAAGTCTTGAAGAGTATGAATTAGTTGAATGTGTTACCAGTTGTCTTCTCTCTCTCTCTCTCTCTATGTGTGCGTCTTTCAACTATTTCTGTTCCTCAAAATAAGATTTTTTTTGGTGGCTTCAGCAGTAAAAAAGAAGAAGAAGAAGAAGAAGGCACGTGCACCAGGAAATGGTAACTAGCAGCTTAATTAAATGGAATACTCATATTTTTAGATTGCACCCTACAATTTATTGGGTAAACTTCATTTTACTTGCTATTTTTTCAAACATTGCTTATTCTATCTACAGCTGAGGAGCAATGGAAGAATTATAAAGATTTTGGAGCTGAAAATTTTGCTGGAATGCCTTTGGGTCCGACAGGATGTTTCAACCCTTACTGGGGAGGAGGGGTGCCATTGCCAATGGATTACATGGGTGCACCATTTCCAGGTCCCATGCCTTACATGGGTTATCCACCAGGTCCATTCAACCCTTTTGGTGGGGGAGTTATCCCACAAGAACCATTTATGCCTCCGGGATACATGATGCCAGCAGTTCCTAGGTATATCTTTTAGCACCTTTTGGATTTTCTGGGAAGGAATTTGTAAATGACTAATTGCAGATGTACTAATGTTCTTTTGACCTCTGGAATTTAAGAGGAATGTATAGCCTGTGAACTTTGTGGCTGTATTTCACCAATTTAGCGGGAGATGAGTATTATGCCCTCGTTTTACTTCTTGGCTAACAGCTTCCAATATCCACCCATCTTGTTTTCCCACAGATTGGCTACTACTATGGTCATCGCTAAAATCTCTTGAATAATTCATTTTCAGGGACCTTTCTGAATTAGCAGTTAACAGTATGGGAATGAATATGGGCCCACCAGTTGTAAGCAGGGACGAATTTGAGCCCAGGAAACCTGATCATAGGAGGAGACATGAAATGGATCGATTCAATGAAAGGTGATTAGACACTTCAGATCATTTAATTGTTTTCACTCAATATATCCCACAAAAAAGATATGGATAGCAGTTGCGTTGTACTTCTAGATTTATCTAGTGCATCGGCCTGTAAGTGCTGTTCCTTTTATTCTCAATCTCAATGCGAAGGACTTGATTTTGCAAGCCCACTCTGACCATCCAAACGGAATTTGATGTTTTGAGATGAGGGTGTGAGAAATTCGGCTAAAATGTCCTCGTCACATGAAATTGTGAATTTTTTGCCCTTGATCCTTAAGCTTGTGCCGTTTGAATTGCATGATAGATGATATAATTCTGAAGGACACATATGAACCATGTAGAGTTAATTGCACCCAACGCCCCTAAGCTTGTGGAGTTGTGGTTCTGTAACTTAGGCCCATAACCTTGATAATCTAGCATGTTCGTCAACTTGATCCTGGTAGACACGCTAGTCATTTTGGCTGTCTAACTGGTTGGGTACTTGGGTGATTTTCTTCTTTTGTGTTTACCCTCTGCAGGTGCTTCGTAAATTCTTCTATATGGGGTCATCCCCTAATGTGCTTTGGAAAAAAAGAGAGCTCATTTTGTCTTTTAAGTAGCTTTTAACTTACCACTTGTGTCCCTAAGCGCACGCTTGTCCCATGAAAGTCCATATTCCTGAAAGCTCATCCAAAGTTCCATCCCTAGCTTCTGTGAAAATTACTAGAATGTCTTTAACGGATACTGAGTTCTGGACCTGCTGGACGAATCTTCATGTTTAGGAGCCTAAAGTGGGACAGTAGGTTGTGCAATTCAGTCTGCAACAAGAGTTGATGCCAACGCTTTCTTTTCTCCTTTTTCCATGCTTTTGTTTGCCTTGTTATGCTGGTCTATGTCATGACTGAAAAGAAGAGGGCATTTCATGAAGTACTTTCTATTATCCCAGTACCCTGTTGCCTTGTATGATTTACGTAATCTCTTCAAGTATTGAAGAGTTAGCAGTTGGAATGTTAGTATGGCATGAGTACCTGGGCTATTTATACTAAACTGGATGTTTCAGTTGTCATATATGTGCCGCTTCAGTCGTTTGATTTCATTGAGCTTTCGCAATGCTGATGTCTGTTGTATTGCAGGGAGAGGGAGCGTGAACATTCCCGCGAGAGGGACAGGGACAGGGAGAGGCAGCGGGAGCGAGAGCGAGAGCGGGACAGGGAGCCTCGAAGGGAAGCAAGGGAGTCACCAGGAGCCATTGACGATAGTACCTCGATGAGGCCGAAGGTTGTATGTCTTTTCCTGTCAAATCTATTATCCTGCAAAGTCATGTACTACTTTCAGTTCCATGGTAAACATATTGGCAGCAGCACTAGACAGGACCGAGGAAGAGGAGTAGACGGAGTGATGCCTTTTGCACGGTTGATTCTGATACTACCGAACAAGAAAGGCACTCTGATACATTCCTCTGTGCGCGCGCACTTACGGCGCTGAACGCCGTGCGGTTGCACGGTGTTCTTGGCTGATCCCGGTGAGGCGGATTTGCTCAGTTGCTCGGGGTCACCGGAAGCAGTCGCCGTCCCGAGTTGCGAGGCGATGCCATGTTGCAGTGCCTGTTCGTAGCGTTCCTTCGCTTGCTTTCCATTTTTTTCCCCTTCCCAAGCTGCTTTCCTGGGCTCGTCGTGCTTTGGGTTGCAGGATAGCATCCATATGGGAGAGACTTTTGTTCATATTGAAGGCAATCAGAATAGTAGATTGATCTGGAGGCCAATAGGGTTACATGTATATATAGGCAAGGAAGACCGGGTTGGTTTATAGAAACAGAACCACCGTGGGATATCCTTGCCGTATACAATACCAATCAATCTATAACTAACCATAACAGCCCATGCGCCATATACGGCTGGCTAACACCCCCGGAGTCGTAGCGTCTCCACAGACGTTCAGACTGGACCGGAAATCCTGGAAGATCGTGGAAGGCAAGCCCTTGGTGAAAATGTCGGCATACTGGGATGATGTCGGCACATGAAGAACGTGGACATCACCAATGGCAACACGTTCCCGAACAAAGTGGAGATCGATCTCGATGTGTTTGGTGCGTTGATGCTGGACCGGGTTGGAAGACATGTAGACAGCGCTGATGTTGTCGCAATACACCAAGGTAGCCGTGCTGGGTGGGGAGTGGAGCTCGCAAAGAAGTTGGCGCAGCCATGAAGTCTCAGCTACTGCATTAGCGACACCGCGATACTCGCTTTGCGCGACACGAGACGATGTTATGGCGTTTGGAGGACCAGAGGCGAGGCAATCCCGAGAACACGGCATAGCCCGAGGTGGACTTGCGTGTGTCGGGACAACGGCCCGATCGGCGTCGGAGTAAACTACGAGATCGGTATGTGGCGACGGTCGTGGAGCGGCCCAAGGTGAAGAGTGCCACGAATGTACCGTAGGATGCGCTTGAGCGGCGAGTGAGGCTCCCGAGGATCATGCATGTGGAGACAGACCTGCTGAACAGCGTAGGAGATGTCCGGACGCGTGAAGGTGAGGTACTGGAGAGCACCAGCCAAACTCCGGAAATCTGAAGCATCAGGGACGGGTGCACCATCGAGAGCGGAAACCTTGGAACAGGTATCAACTGGAGTGGAACACGGTTTGCACTCAGCCATGCCTGCGCGGTCGAGGATCTCTTGCATATACTGACGTTGTGATAGGAAGAGACCATCAGGCCGCCTCTGTACTTGCATCCCAAGAAAGTGATGGAGATCATCCAAGTCCTTCATTGAAAACTCGTGCTGCAGGGCAGTGATGGTGCGATGGAGGAGTGCAGTGGACGAGGCAGTGAGGATGATGTCGTCAACGTAGAGCAGCAAGTAGATGAGGTCAGCACCACGGCGAAGCACGAAGAGCGATGTGTCAGACTTGGCTTCCACGAACCCGAGCGAGATCAGGAAGGCTGCAAAGCGACTGTACCAGGCCCGAGGCGCCCGCTTAAGACCGTAGAGCGAGCGGTTCAGACGACAGACATAATCCGGATGGGTGGAATCCTCAAACCCAGAAGGCTGAACGCAGTAGACTGTCTCATCAAGGTTGCCATGGAGGAAGGCATTCTTCACATCAAGTTGCCGAACCGGCCAGTTGCGGGAGAGAGCCAGGGAGAGCACAGTCCGCACGGTGGCAGGTTTGACGACGGGGCTGAAGGTTTCTGCAAAATCCACACCTGGGCGTTGTGTGAAGCCGCGGAGGACCCAGCGAGCTTTATAACGCTCCAGTGAACCATCAGCCTGAAACTTGTGCTTGAAGATCTACTTGCCTGTCACCACATTTGCGCCAGGGGGTCGCGGGACGAGATTCCACGTGCTGTTCTGGAGAAGGGCCGCATGTTCATCGAGCATGGCTGCGCGCCAATTGGGGTCGGCAAGAGCAGCCCGGTATGTCTTCGGGACCGGAGACAGTGACGCAGTCTGAAGCGCAGCAGGAAGCCGAAAGCCACTCTTCGCCCAAGTAGTCATGGGGTGGTGATTGACCACAGGGGGGATAGCGATAGCGCCTTTGGGAAGAGGCGCAGAGGCAACCGGTGGAGCGGATGAAGACACCGAAGGAACTGGGCGAAGATGCCGGCGGTACACCTGAGTGATAGCTGGTACAGGGTACACCGGAGCGGCCGCATGGGGCGCTGGGCGAGGACGCCGGCTGTACGTTTGGGTAATGGTCCGAGCAAGCGGCAGGTGGGCAGTCGGTGCAGGGGATGCTGAGGCAACCGCACGTGGCTGTGCGGCGGATTGTGCGGACGTGGTTGAGACGGTAGTCGGCTCTGGAGGCGGCGAAGGAGCACGAAGTGCCGCCGCGCGTGGCGATCTTGGCGAAACAGCATTTGCGGGCATCGGCGTCAAGATATCCGCAGGAGATGTGGTAACCGGCATTGAAGCTCCTGCAGGAAGCAAAAAACGTGGCGGGCCTATGGGCACCGGAACGGGATTAGTGAAAGAATCAAGAAATTCGAAGTCCGCCGAGGTGGGTGTAGAGTTCTGCTCGGCAAAAGGAAAGGAGGACTCGTCGAAGGTCACATGACGAGAGATGATGACCTTGTTGGAGGTCGTGTCTAGACAGCGGTATCCTTTATGATGAGCAGAATAGCCAAGAAACACACACGAAGCGGAGCGGGGAGCAAGTTTGTGTGCAGCGGTGGCGGACAAGTTGGGGTAACATCGACAACCGAAAACACGCAGATGATCATACGCTGGAGGCGAGCCAAGCAGGGCTTCATGAGGCTATGAGAACGGAGAGTTTTGGTTAGCAGGATGTTGAGTAGAGTGGTGGCGGTGTTTAGAGCCTCGACCCAATAGCGGGGTGGAAGACAGGCCTGGAAGAGTAGGGACCGAACAACATTATTGAGAGAACGGATTGCTCGCTCAGCCTTCCCATTCTGAGCGGAGGTATAGGGACACGACATCCGGTGGTGAGTGCCGTGGGTGAGGAAGAAAGTGCGGGCGCTGGAGTTGTCAAACTCGCGCCCATTGTCGCACTGGATGGATTTGATGGTAATGCCAAACTGTGTGGACACAAAAGCAAAGAAATGAGACAACGTGGGAAAGGTGTCAGATTTAAGGCGTAAAGGAAATGTCCACATGTAGTGTGAGCAATCATCGAGAATGACCAAATAGTATTTGTACCCCGAGACACTAGGAACTGGCGAGGTCCATAAATCACAGTGAATGAGGTCAAATACATGTAAAGTACGTGATGTTGACACAGGAAAAGGAAGGCGAACATGACGCCCGAGCTGACAAGCATGACATGTAGAGTGTCAAATGTCTTTATTACAAGCCATAAGTTTGGATAGAGTCTCGAATCCAGGATGACCGAGACGACGATGCCATAGGATGGACGCGGCAGAGGCGAGGTGTGCAGCTGCAGGAAGGGATGACGAGTCATGGAGACGAAGAGGGTACAACGGCCCGGAGCTATTGCACCTGGTGATCACTCTCTGGGACTGCAGATCCTTCACAGAGCAACCAGCGGGGTCAAATTCAACAGAGCAATTATTGTCGGAAGTGAACTGGCGTACGGAAATTAAGTTCTTAATAAGACCAGGAGAGACAAGGACATTATTAAGAGACAGTGAACCGGGAAGATGAGCTGTGCCAGTGGAGGTAACGGGAAGTAAAGCACCATTACCGACAACAATGGAAGATGGAATAGGGTACCGCTGGGAAGAAGTGTGGGAGAGTGTACCGACGTCAGAAGTCATATGTGAGGTGGCGCCGGTGTCGAAGATCTAGTCATGCTGCTGAGGAGGAGTCAATGACATGGTGTTGAAGGAGGAGGCGAGGCCCTGCGCATCCCAGGACGGCATGCCAGCCGTGGGGTAGTAGTAGCCTGGAGGAGCAGGCCATTGTCCTTGGGCACCGGCCACGAATGCCTGTGGCTGAGGGACAGGAGCTGGCAGGGGAGGCCGAGCAGCAGGCAGTGGAGCCAAAGGAGGGCGATTGCCTGGCCACATGCTGATGGAGCCGGACCATGGCTTGTAGAAGCTGGGCCACGGTCCGGCCGATGAAGCCTGGCCGGTGTGTGGTTGTTGAGTACCAGGAGCAGGTGCACCAGACTGCCGTCCCTTGCCCTTGCCGCCGCGCGTGCCGCGCTTGTCACCTTTGCCGGAGTTCCTTGAGTTGCCGCTGTTGCCAGGAGAGCCGCTGGAAGGCTGCTGTGATGGTGCGGCTGGCTTGCTGGGTTGCTGATGGAAGGAACCAGCAGAGCCGGGTGTACCAGAGGCGACGAGGGCGGTCGGTGACGGCGTCGAACGATGAGCCATGTTGAGCTCTTCAAGCAGGAGATCGGTGCGAGCCTCCAGGAAGGTGGGGAACGGGCGTCCACGCTGGAGGTGCATGCCGATGGAGGCGAAGCACTCGTTGAGGCCGCGGATGAGGTTGAGTACGAGCGTACGATCAGTAACAACCTCGTCCAGGTCACCCAGGGCATCGGCCATGGACTTGAGCTTGCGGCAGTAGTCGGTGATGGAAAGATCGCCCTGGACGAAGTTGCGAAAAGCGGCGTCGAGGTAGAGCGCGTGGTGCTCGCGATTGCCGAGGAACTGGTGCTCCAGGGCGAGCCAGACGGAGCGGGCAGTGGCGTGGTCGTCCCGAACAATCTCCTCGAGATCGGAGAGCGGTGCCAAGCGAGTCATGACGACGCGATCCATACGCTCCCGATCGGGGTAGGTGTGATCGGCGGTGTCGGCGAGACATGGCGCCGAGGAGAATTTCCCAAGGACCAGAAGCATCTGATGTCGCCAGCGGGTGTAGTTGTTGCTCTCCATGTCGAGGACGCGGCGAGAGCGAGCACGGATGTTACGGGCTGCGACGGCCGGGCGTGGAGGTTGATGATGGCGCGCCTCGTGTGCGAGCGTCTCGAGCGGTTGGCGAGAACCACCGTCGGCAACGGCGCCGGCAGAGAAGGCACCATCGTCCTCTGTCTCAAGAGCGGCGTCGGCCGCTTCCGCTTCGGCGCGCGCGGCGAGCGTCACGAGCGCGGTGGCGGCGGCGTCGCGCTCTGGCGGTGGCGGCGGCCTCTGGCGGCGGCGCTGCCGCCTTGCGCTTCCCGCGCCATGGCCGCGCGGATCTTCGCGCGACGGCAAGATCTGCAGCAGAGGGAGCGGAAGGGAGGGAGCCAGGCATGGCAGCAGGGAGAGGTGCGCAGCCACAGGGCGCGCAGATGCGCAGCCACAGGAGGGGCGCGCGGTAGAGCTAGGGCAGCGGAAAAACCTAGGCGGCTGATACCATGAAGGCAATCAGAATAGTAGATTGATTTGGAGGCCAATAGTGTTACATGTATATATAGGCAAGGAAGACCGGGTTGGTTTATAGAAACAGAACCACCGGGGGATATCCTTGCCGTATACAATACCAATCAATCTATAACTAACCATAACAGCCCATGCGCCATATACGGCTGGCTAACACATATGTCTTCATTTATTTTATTTTTCTTTGGGCTGGGATTGTTCTTAAAGGGGGTTTTTATTAGCTTGTTTCCATTTTTTTTGAAAAAGAAGAAATGTTTTTATGATTTTCCTTTTGGCTTTAGTTACTGCACTTCACAATGCCTGATGTAGGTAGGAATTATATATAACTACAATGCAAATGTAAAAGTGCTTGTAGCACCAGCGATGCGATATTAAGCGACGATATATTTTTTTCTAAAAAGAAAAAGATTACGTTGCCAAACTCCCCAGGGCAATCAAAATGTTCATGCGTAGATTCCGCCGTGGCAAAGCTTAGAATAGTCCTTGGACGTACGATTTGGATCCGTTCGTCAGGAAAGGGTCTATGGGGAAGCATTAGTCTGACTTGTGGTCCCATGTTTGGTTCTTTTGCAGAGGTCGAGGTCCCAGCCGGACAGGTCGGAGCGCGCGCCGCCGCCCAGCCCCGACCGGCGGTCGCGGCGCTCCCCGCACCGCTCCTCCAGCTCCGGCAAGAAGCGCTCCTCCTCCGACCGCTATAACGACCTGCCCCTCCCGCCGCCGCCGCCGCCCCCGTCGGGGCACGAGGCCGAGCACGCGAAGCCGGCGGCCGACCCGCGGTCGAAGTCCAAGGGCAGCGTCTTCTCCCGCATCAGCTTCCCGGGCGACGGCAACCCCTCCGATGCCAAGCGCAGCCGCAGGGCCGCCTCCGACAAGCCCCCGGCGTCGTCCTCTTCCTCCAAGAAGAGTGCCGCTGCGGCGGAGGACCACGACCGCCGCCGCCGCCACCACCCCCGGGAGGCGGCCACGGCGGAGGAGGAGAGGCGGAGGCCTGCGGCGAGCGACTACCACGGCGAAGAGTCGAGCGAGGAGGAGCAGCACTTCAAGAGGCGCCCATCGTCGTCCTCCAGGCGGGAGCGGGAGCAGGAGGCGCACGAGGAGCCGCGGAACTCGCGGCGGTCCAGGGAGCGCGGCGACGGCCACCACCACCACGGCGGCCACAAGCGCTGGTGAGGCCGGAAGCAAGCTACTGCTGCTATTGTAAACGGCGACGATGAGTAGAAACTTTTGGGAGGTCGCCGGAAGTGCGCCCCCGAGAGCTGAGCATCTGTGCTGTTTCTTTTCGTGTTCGCCTTCAGTCTTGTACAAATTTTTACTCTATTCAAATGATCACATGAGGATTATAATAAGTATGCTTTTATAGATCATCTTGCTTGTTTTGTTTATGTTGGTCCATTTCTTTTGTTTCATTTTAACATCTACCGTCAGTCCTCACTGCCTTGCTAAGGGCCTCTTTGATTAGTAGGATTCTAAAAATACTTAAATAGAAAAAAAGGTTAGATTAGAAAGATGTGATTTGTTGAATCCTATAGGAAATAAATATTTAGGAATTGTTCAAAAGATACACTTTGTTGCTTCATAGAAAAAATACATAAATTTTGAGATTAAATATTAATTGCCCGGTTGCTATATTTTCGTCTATATTTGTAACATTTTTCGCCTATAGCTACAACATTTTTTGTCCATATTTTTATTGTAACATTTTTTATTTTATGTATACAACATCGACTTTTGTATCACATATTTTGTTGCATAAGGTGATTACAATTGTTACACACATTATCTAAGAATATTGTACCACAGTGTATGATGCGTATACTCACATCATTCTTTGTTTTTTGTTACATATATGGTCGACAAATATTGTAGATATGGATGAGAAATGTTATGGATAGAAACTCATATGTTCTTTTTTTTTATGTAAATATGGACGAAAAATATTGTATACATAGACGAAAAATGTTATAGCCGAGTGTTCATTGCTAACGTCCGGATCGAATGTTCGGACGCTAGTATTACCCTTAAAAAAAAAAGGCTGAGATCAATCCCATATAGCACCGCGGCTATAGCCTATCATCTAAACTATCTTTTTTTTGTCCAGCAGCTGAAAATCTCTCGAAATCACAATTACTGTCCTGCTCCGACTTTGGTTTCAGAATGTCAACCCAGGTGATGCATATCCTGGAGCTTCCATTGCACGCCCGGGAATTGCATCGCGGTGACATCTGACATGGTGGGATGACAGCTGACCACATGAAGATGAAGCCGTGGTGCAACTTTTACAAGTCGTGGGCTTCTGAATATTCTGTACTGCAGTGGTTGTTATTTTTTTTATATAATTAAATAAAAAAATACTATTATAAATAATATAAAAGAATAAAAGGGAAAAAATAAAACAAGACGAAACTAAGAAGACAGTAGCCCGTGTGCAAGCTGCAAAGTCTCTGGCACGCACAAGCCATCTCGCTTTCTTCCTCCGCCTCATCTGTGACTTTGTGTCACTCACTACGTTGTAGGCTTGCAGCAGCTACGCGTGCCAACAGGGATTACTTTCAGGGACGGAACCAGCAAAATGAGAAAGGGGGGGCCAGTGTGGCCAGACAAATCACAAAAGTGTATATATATGAAATCTCAAGATATTGTATATGCATACAATGATACAAAATCAAAAATTTGCACGAATGATCATTGCAAATTATCAATTAAAAATAGAAAGCACATCATTAAATTATACTAACTTAGTAACTTTACTACTGCTTGCATTGCGTTTGCGTATGCATTTGCTCCTTGAATCCTTGCTCCTTGAATGATGATCGGTCATACTGCTGCTCCTCTGCGCTCCGCGTCGGCTGCTCTCGATGGGCAAAGCTGGAATCGCGATGGCCGATGGGGAATGGAAGTGACGCGAGTCGAGTGGATCGATGGACGAGTCCGCGAGTTGCAATCGGGCGGTGACACGCGAGGAGCGAGCGGCGAGTCTTCGACCGTCGTGACCTTTCTCCTTCGTTGTTGGGCTAGCCATCATCGCCGAGGGGTCTAAATTTTTGCGGCATAGGGGCCGTGGCCCCGCTGCCCCGCCCGTCTCGATTACTTTTGGTGTTGATTTTCAGAAGTCATTGACCTATGATTCGTTGGTGTTTGATTTTAACACGAATCGTTTGTATAAATAAGTTAAATATCAATAAATCGTTTTAAAAAAAACTATCTTAATAAACTATTTAAAAAAACTATCTTATTCAGTCGTTCAAGTTCTCGACCAAAAGCTACGGTATTTAGAACAGGACTAACGTGTTCAACGTTGGCGGCGAGCTGGCCGGCACGCCCATCGCGCCGCAGGAGGCGGCCACGATGCAGGTCGCCGAGAGCGCCGTGCTCGGGTGGACGCCCAGAGGCGGGCCCACCGCCGTCATGCAGTCAGCGGCCGTGCGCAACGAGCGGCGAGGCCATCGACGCCGCCGCCGAGCACGGCGTCACCGTGGCCGAGACCCGCGTCCCCGGCGGCCGCATCGTCACCGAGTTCGTCGTCGGCCAGGTAAATATGTTCTTGCGCGCGCCCGCGCTCTAACTTCATGTTTGTGCGTACGTGTGCAGCCTGTGGGCCAGTACATTGCAGCAGGATGAAGCCACCGGCGCCGCAACAATTGGAGGTGGTGGTGGCGGCGGCGGCGGAGTGGTGGACGGCACGAAGATAACCATCGGGGAGGCGCTGGAGGCGGCGGCGTTCTCGGCGGGCGACCAGGCGGTGGAACCGAGCGACGCGGCGGCGATCGAGGCGCGCGCGGCCGGTCTGAACGCCGCGCCGACGCGGACGCGAATGCCCGGGCGGAGCGCGACGAGGACAGGACGAGGCTCCGCGACGTGCTCGCGGTAAGCGCATCGCGTCTCACGAGCAGCTAGCGATCGCTGGCTCGTCACTCCTACTCGGCTTTTACATGTCATGTGCGCGGCGTTTTTCGTAGGACGCGACGGTGAAGGGCAGTAGACAGCACGGCGGTTTTCCTAGTATTATAAGTGATGAGTGATAGTATAGCTAAATCTTAATTAATTTGATTTATTGGATTATAAAAATTGAAAGACTCATATTTATTTTAAGATACCTAAAAGAGCTCTCTTCTAATGATGCCATTGATTTCGCTACCAAGGTAGCGTTTAGTACGGGAATTTAGAGGTTGTAGTTCAGCTCAAACCATTTCGTTTTGACTAAAACGAATTAGTCAAAAGAAAAAAGAAAGTGGAACATTTATTCATTTACAGTTCTCACTATTCTTTGTCAAAAAGTATACTCCTTTTTCCCTTGACTGAATTGATAGCAATCCAAGTCCAGTAATCTGTACGATTTAGCTGATGGGCTCTTTGAGCTGTGAGCTGATGGGATCTTTCAGCTGTGGCTTCTTATTTTTTACTGAATTTTTTGAATTTTGAATTATTTATGAGAGACAGTCGCATATGATTTTAGCCAATATAGTTGAATTTAATATAATTTATACTATAATCTATTTATAAATTTTATTTATTGACTCTATTTATCTTAGAAAATACACCGTTCGAAAATTAGGAACCGAAGCAGGTGGAAGCAAAGGCCAAACAAAAGTCTGGCCGAACAGGCTCTGTCGTTGACTCGGTACTTTCCCTGCTATTTCTTGGACATCACTGTCTCCGTCTCCTTCCTCTTACGTTACTTCTCTCCACAAGCAAAGGCTCTCGTTGATTCGGTAGTTTTCTCGCTATTTCTTGGACATCACTATCTCCATCCCCTTCCTCTACGTTCTACTTCTCTCCGCAACTTTCATGAAGTTCAACCACTGGTACGTTCTTACTACAGCTTCGCTCAGTCTTGGCTTATGATCTTCCAAAAGAAAGATTTTACCAACCCATTACTACAGCTTTGTTCTTGTATCTCTTCTCTAGAGTCCTCATCTAACCCGGTGAAATCCTCCTCCTCGTCTTGCCTATCAAAAACAGCTATTACGCGGTGAGATTTGTCGTACACTCATTAAACCCAAAAATCTCATGCTCATACACCAGCAGTATTACGAGAGGGTGTTTATAGGAAAAACCAAGTGCTCTGTATATATAAATTACTTTCTCCTCTCCAGGAATCCCACAAGTCGTTGAATCCTTATTTATGGCGGAGAGGATCGGCTCTGCGCTTGCCGAGGAGATAGCGAGCCAAATCGTATCCGGTTTGATTAAGAAGCGCGGATGCAAATCAGACGAGGAGAATATAGAGAGATTGGAGATGGCGCACATCAAGCTAGAGGCTGTTCTTGATACATCCGACAAGTGGCAGATCAACGATGCGTCGCTTTTGCGTTGGCGCAAGAAGCTGAAGCGTGCCACTGAAGAGTGTGAGGAGACGCTGCACCAGTACAAACAGCGTGTTGCGGAAGACGAGGAGGAGCAGCAGAAGGTAAGGAACTCCTCTTTCCCTAGACGGCTGGCTCATGCCACCAAGTCATTCGTCTCCTCATTCTTGGAACGCGATAACAAAAACATCTCGAGTAGCTCTGCCGTTCGAAGGTTCGAGTGGTTCGCAGACGGTGCCGGTGAGTTCCTCAGGTTCGTGGAGCTCGGCGGCACACCGCGGCAGTACATGTTCTTCGACCCTCTCATTGGGCACCTTCTAGCCGGCAAAGAGCTACGGTATAGAATTATCCGGGGAAGTCAATACAATGCATTGCGGTCCGGCCCCAATTAGCTTCAAGAGCGTGGGTGGAGGCCAAGCTTGTCTTCGTTTACGAAGACAACAAGGCGCCAGACAAAAATTTGTATCTAGCCTTGACTCTACGGCTTTCGGAAAGCATGGACATAGTTGGAATCACCATCAAGTGCTTAGAGCTGGTCACCCCTCACTTCAAGTCCGCGGCTGAAGCTGTTAGGAGACAACTCACGCACTGCCAACACAGGACTTCACTGGGTGCCATATGTTGATTCTAGTGACAATGAACACTGGGCAGTCTTCATAGCATCTGCGACTCGATGGTTTCTCCCAAACCCACCTTGCTGCAAGCAACATGAGCCCAAGTCTGTGCGACAAGGCAAGCACACTGAAACTATCAAATTTTTCTCTAGAACCAGTTATTTATGTGTCCTTGCAATGCCACATCCCACTGTCAAAGTACAACATGCAGAGGAGTACAATCGTCCAAGGAGAAACGAGTTGTTTAAAAGAATTGCCACATCTTAAACTTGGGCTCGGCATCTCACCGCATGGCTCTTCAGAAGACCTAATGCCTGCTGTTGAGAGTTCTGCGATCGAGGTAATCGACGGGGAAGAGCAGAGTAGCATGCACACAAATATTAGCCTAGAACAACTTGACGAGGTCACGCTGCCAAAGGCAATAGATTGCCTTTACCAAAAGGCTGAAGCAACGGCATATCAGATGCTCTGGAAGTCGAAACATGGCACTGCATACCTTGAGGTTGAGAAGACAGGCTTGATGAAGATGCCGCCGAAGCAGATTAGAGAGGCTGGGAACATGAGGTCAGTAATCCAGCGACGCCACTACCAAACGCAAGAGAGATGGATACAAATGTCCGCAGACTTCCTCGATCTGTGGATTGCACATGCACCTGACAGGCTAAAGGGCTCAATCGTGGAATGGCTCCAGAAGGAGGATGAAATGCAATTAGTACGGCAAAGTGCTCCTTAATATCGTAGTTCTGTAAAATAAAAGCTCCTTACTATATATATTAGCTGGGTGGTCAGTACTGTTTCCCTCCTGGATACATGCGTTTGGAGGAGAAAATTGATCATTTGCCATGTGAAGAGTGGGCTTCGTAAAATTGCCACTTTTAAAATTGGCTTCGCAAAAATGCCATATAGTACATTTACCTCTTGATTACCATGCCATTTGAGCCATTTAACTTATTTAATATCTTTTTTTTTTCTAATTTTAGATGCTGGAAAAGACGTTTCTACCCTTGCTAAGTTTACCCGCTACCCACGAGTCCCTTCGAGGCGATCAGCTCCCAGCGAGCGACTCCCGGACGCGATCAAGTTACCACCGCGGCGGCAAGATGCAGCGACGTCTTTGCCGGGAAGCTGCGAACGTCTGACGACAACACGCGCGAGAATTTTGCGACTTCATGCAGCCTCCAGCCGCAACAGCACCGTCGAATTCATACGTACCCGTATGAGCCTGTGGGAGCCGAGACGATGGCGCCGTTCTCCAGCAGCAGGTGCACGCACTCCGGCCGCCCCTGCCTCGCCGCCAGATGCAGCGGCGTCGCCCCGTGCTCGTCCCTCACGTTCACGAACCGCGCGAAACCCCTGCCATCGCAACCAATCAGCCAATGGGCTTGCATCTTCTCCTCTATTAGCAGTTAATCATAGAATGCACATCATCAGCAAGACCAAGGATCTCACCATGAATCGGCGACCGGCGCGGTCTGCGCGACGGAGAGGATGGCCTGGAGGCAGTCGGCGTGGCGTAGTACGCCGCGTGGTGGAGGCAGGTCCTCGCGTGCACCGAATCAAACATCAAGATCTGATGCCCAAATCAAGCAGTATAGCGCACAAACGACAGAGTTACATACATATGTACATACAGAAAGGAACTCAGAGAATTGCGATGGGTCAAAGTTTGTGGCTTTGCTCTCACATTAGCGCCGGCTTGGAGGAGCCTGAGCACGCACTCGATCTTGCCATGCATGGCCGACAGCATCAACGGAGTCTGCAGGGGAATCATCAGACATACGCAAATGTAGAAGGATAAGATTTTTAGTTTTTGCTCGGCAAAACCGAAGAAACGAGGCAAAAAATCGAAGGAACGAACTATCGTCTCACCTACGCGGCGGGCGAGCGCGGGGTCGGCGGCCGTCCAGGGCGTCGAGGTCGCCGAGCTGCGCCGCGCGGAAGAAGTCGTGCTCGTCGCCGTCGCGGCTGCCGCTCAGGCCGTGCGCGGTAGGTAATGACAGTTTTTATTTGTGATTTTTCTTCTTCTTTTTTGTTTGTTTAATGAGATTAGGCAGTCAACGGCGCAAGATAGATGGCCTATTGGGCCGGCCCATCTGTTTGACCGATCACGAGCGAGTGGGCAAGCTTGAGGGCAGAAAGGTCTTTTCTAGCCTCTGAAATTAGAAAAAAATATTAAATGAGTTAAATGGCTTAAATGGTATGGTAATCAAGAGATAAATGTACTGCATGACATTTTTACGAAGCCAATTTTGAAAGTGGCAATTTTGCGAAACCCACTCTTTAAAGTGGCAAATGATCAATTTTCTCGCATTTTGGAGTGCGTTACTTCCAAACTCATATTATTGTAACACTGCCAATTATATTGTGCTTCCTGTTATTCCAAAGCTCTATCAGGGATGGTAACACAGACAATGTTCAATAAGGTATACAATTGAGTTTTCCATTGACAATGCGAGCGTTCAATCTACAATTCCCACATTGAAACTTCTAGACACCTTTCCAATTTCATAGATTTCCCAATGTCACTACCAGTTTGACTAATTCTTGAATTCGATCGCATGTACTCAGCTGGACAATGCAGGCAAGAGGGCCTTCATGTTTGTTCGTACATGTGCAGCCTGTGGGCCAGTACATTGCAGCAGGATGAAGCCACCGGCGCCGCAACAATTAGAGGTGGTGGTGGCGGCGGCGGCGGAGTGGTGGACAACACAAAGATAACGACCAGGGAGGCACTGGAGGCAACGGCGTTCTCGGCGGGCGACTAGGCAGTGGAGCCGAGCGACACGGCGGCGATCGAGGCGCGCGCGGCCGGTCTGAACGCCGCGCGGGTGGAGCGCGACGAGGACAAGACGAGGCTCAGCGACATCCTCGCGGTAAGCGCATCGCGTCTCACGAGCAGCTAGCGATCGCTGGCTCGTCACTCTGTAACACCCCGGCTCCTTCCTGAGTCCAAAGTGCTACCACCTACTCTATAATGCTACTAACTTCAACTTTTGCCGCTGGTTTCGCGAAGCAATTATTTTATTTAAATAGCAACCAGATGACAAAAACTGGTACACTTGAGACTAAACACAGCAGAGATATAACTTTGATAATTACCAAAAAAAGGCACTTAGACTACCTAAGAGTAAATGTGTCAACTGTAGATGATTTGTGAATCACTGTGGTACGTGAACGACTGTGCTACTCCCACCCATGCATGTTGCCTTCAACATATTCCTATAAAAACAACATTAAAGTAAGGGTGAGTCCAAAGACTCAACAAGCACACGATAAAATAGTAACATCACTTTAGCAATCCAATCAATTTCTCAAACTGTAAGCTGTAAATTAATTCTGTAACTGTAAACTGTAAATCAACCCTGTAACTGTAACCTATACATCCACTCTGTATCTGTATCATTTTCTCTGTTACTTTCATGCAATGCATATGTAATGCATCGGTAACCACCAAATCACATTTATGAGCTGTAACCCAGAACCTCTGGGTTTCCTCTCTATCACCTGTTCATTTCTTGTAAATGCAATGCAATACATCTGTAATGCACCTATAACTGTAGCTGATATCGGTATAGCGGAGCGTCCACCCGTCGATGGACCACTCAATTGCCTACCTCTGTATGTCTTACTCCAGAGCACTCCGGAATAGTCACTTGACTTTCTCACCGACCTTGCTCTTATTCAAGAGCACTCCGGACTAGTCATGACTTTCTCACCGGCCTAGCTCTTATGCATTTGCATGATGCAATATGCTTCAAATATGGATGTCCAATCATAAGCGATACTCATCGAGGTATGATTAGCACAATTCATATACATCTCATAAATATTGTAAATCATAGCATGGAAACCCAAATAACAAACATTCACCACAATTTATTGTTCTACCCTGCACTTGCCTGTTAACCTGGTGGACGATGCGCAGATGACACCAAACTCAAACCGCCACCTGAACAAGCATCAATTATTTCATTTCATTACTCATGCAATACATATGAGCAAATAACACCACTGTAACGTTCAATTCAATCTACTGAAATCCTGTACTATCGGACAATTCCCCATAGTCCCGATGCCTAACTAGTCTGTAGAATTAGGTATCCACACTAATGAATGATACCTAAACGGTCCCCTGTAGCCACTCTAAGCATCGACACATAAATCTGCGCACGACTCGGTAATTAAACGGGGAGAATGGTTTTCGAGGCGTTACCCTGGCCCCGAGCGATCGGATCGGGACAGCCTTCCTTTTTCTCAGTCGGATCGGGCAGACCTGGCCGCAAATCAGACTTTCCCTTTTTTTTCCCTTTTTTCTCTCTTCTTCTCTTTCTTTCTTTTCCTCTCTTTCTTCTCTCTCTCCTTTTCTTTTCTTTCTTTTCCTTTCCTTCGGCCGGTCTCCTGGCCTTCTTTTTTTTCTTACCGGCCGCACTCCTTCTTTCCTTTCTTTTCACGCCGGCCCTCCCTCTCTCCTTTTCTTCCCACGCCGACAGCTCCCTCTTTCTGTTGCTTTCTTGCGGCGGCAGCGCCCTGGCCTTCTCCTCTTCTTCCCCCACAACCGGCCCTCCTCCTTCCTCCCCGCAGTCGGCTGGCCCCTCCGGCCACCCCATGGAGTGGCAGCGAGCGAGAGGGCGGCGCTGGCGACTACCGACGGTGTGCGTGGGCGGCTGCAACACGCGCGGGCTGGGGACGGTGATGGCAGCGCAGCAGGGTGAAGCGGCGGAGACGGCGGCGCGCGCGAGCCGGGACGGCGCACCAGTGGCGTCGCGGCGGGGCGCGAGTGCGGCCGGTGGAAGCGGCGCGCGCGCGACACAGAGGCGACGAGCGGCGGCGCCGGCGGGCTAACGGTGGTGGCGGCAGCAATGTGCGAGGGGAAGCATCAGCTGCAGCAAGGTGAGCAGGAGGAAATAAAACCGGCTTTTGCTTCTTCCCTCCCCTATATTTATCTTATAGGTGGCACGACATGGGCCGGGCTGGGCCATGCCGGCCCAGGTATTACACACTCCTACTCGGCTTAGAGCATCTCCAACAATGTCCTCTAAATCTTATCGCTTAAATCACTTTTTAGAGGACACAATCTAGAATATAGAAGACTAAAAATATGTAACCTCCAACAAATCCTCTAAACATGGTCCCCTAAATTAAAATCTGGGTCCACAAAAACTACCAACCAAAGAATTTAGAGGATCGGACGGCGCAGGAGCATTGGGACCGATTTAGGTTGTGTTTGGTTTAGAGACAAGGTGGGATGGGATGGTCCTGTCCCTGATTTTGGGATGGGATGATCCCATTTTTTGTTTGGTTAGGGGGATAGAGTCATCCCTGTTTTTTGTTTGGTTGGAAGGATAAAGTGGGATGGAATAGTCCTATCCTTTGTTTGGATGGAAGGATGAAGGTGGGACATGTGTGGCCTTTGAGTTTTTTTTAAAAAAAAATTGAAGGCTATTGTTGATATGTTTGTACACATAAGCCTTTGAGTTTTTTTTAAAAAAAATTTAAACAAAATAGTACTTAAAAAAACAAAGAGGTGGGATGACTCTATCCCACGTGGGATGACTCTGTCCCATGAAAAAAAGAGGATTGCCTGGTCCCAGATCTACAAGGAATATTCCTAGTGGGATGTCCTTGACTCTGCTTGTCCCAGAAGCAAACACCACCTCGAGGTGGGATATCCTACCTGGGACGTCCCTGTCTCTCGAACCAAACACTGCCTTAGGGGATGGTGTGCGTCCTCCATATATGGGGGACGAAAAATCAGGGATAGAGTTCTCTATATTTTTGGGTACCACTTAGGGGATCTGTTGGAGCCATTTTTTTTACTTTTTCTTTTAAAATATAGGGGATATGAGCACTTTAGAAGATTTGTTAGAGATGCTCTTACATGTCGCTCATGCGTGCGGCGTTTTTCGTAGGACGCGACCGTGAAGAGCAGTAGACAGCACGGCGGTTTTCGTAGGACGCGACGAAATTGCGGCACGGAGCGGAGCGGCCGAGCAGAGCAGCGCCGGCCCGACGATGTGATCAGCGCGTTGCGTACGTAGATAGCACGTGAATTCGCCATGATCTCGGCATCTCGCTAGTATATAGTACTAGTACAACCGGTACGCGACCTGCACGCACCCATGTTTGTTCTCTCGAGTTTGGCTGAGTTGAGTTGATAGGTGTTGATAAAAATTATCTAGATATTTTCTTCCTAACAACTATTTAAATTTATGACCACTGGATTAGAGATCCAACGATCACAAATTCTTTCTCCTCTCACCCTAAAAAATCTCTTCTATAAAAGAATCATTAGATCTCTAATTCAATAGTTTTAAATTTAGATGATTGTTGCTGCCCTTAATGAGATCGATACGATGGCGTTAGCTACATCAATCAATGCGTGCGTTCGATGATCCGATGCTGCAGGCTGGCTCACTAGTATAGTGGCTACGTCGACCAGCGCGGTTAGCTTAGGGTATGTTATTTTGAATTGCGTTTTATAGGTTTTAACTACGAATTATTAATTTAATAAATAATAATTACCCCTAAAATAGCTAAAAGATAATAATTATTGAAAAGCCTAAAAACCTAAAAGAACATGAACTAAAATATAGCTAAACCTTGGGATCGCCGGCCCTAATCAATCTGTCATCACTCACTCCAACTACATAGGATGAGACGGGCGAGCGAAAGGCAGACGACGATCACATGCACGCACGCACGCACACGTGCGAATACACGCATCGATCGACCACGACACGTACTTGCGTGCCTACGCACACGAGCAACGCGGCTACAGCCCTAGCTTTTCTGCCGCCCATTATTTCCATGCGTACGTAGGAGAAACAGAGATTTCGGCCATGTTCCGTCAGGCTCATTTCGATTTGAATTTCTGAATTCTGATTTATTTTTTACTATTCATAAATTTTATCTTTTTCTAAATTTTTAGCTTTTTTGAGCTTTTTTGCCGGTTCTTTTTTGTATTCGTTAGCGTTATTCGTGATGAGCTGACATATTTTTTCTATTTTTAAATTTAATTATGCCAAATAAACCATATTCAGTTACAGTATAATTTCAACCAGATACAGTATAATTTCAGTCATAAAACACTATTTTTTAGTCTAACCGAGTAATGCCTTAATACATGCGTCTCCTGAGCTTGAGCCGCTGGTACGTACGTAGTCTGGCTCGTACGTACGCCGTCTGGTATATCCATGGACACTCGTGCATGCTGTGCGTGCGTCCTCTTGCTTGTGGTCGATGGAAAGAGAACGTACGCACGTACGTACGGTTACCTACGTACTCTTGGTCACTTTTGCTAGAGATCCGGTCGATTGTTCACTTTCTGAACTTTCATTCAGAGTTGGATACGTGGGCCTGTTCGGTAAGTCAAAAGCCGATCGGTTTTTGGTTTTTGCTATAGTATCTAACTTTCAAACGGAATATTTTCTTAAGACAGGGTCTACAAGTTAAACGCAGTACACGTTAAAAGCCTAACATCTGTATCAGTTAAAATCGTAAGTGAATATCGGTCTCTCCGTAATCTGTACCGTAAACAGCTAAAATTCAAAAATTTTAACCAAAAGTCATAAACCGCAACAAAAAAGAACAGACTCGATCATCAGTTCGATCTTACCACTAGTTACTACTGAACCAATCAGTACGATATTACAAATTCCACCCTTTGGCATCTGATGCCATGCATGCGTACGGTGAAAACCTCGGAAAGTATAAATCTAACCCTCTTTGAGCTCATCAGCCCGGAATAGTCGACATATATTGGCTGTCACATTACAAGAGTTCGACAGGTGTTACAGCCCCAACAACGGCAGGTTGTCAGTTCCATGCTTAGCGCTAATTAAATATGATTATCATTAATAAAATGCGACTAGCACCAATTAATTTTAGTTTAGTTTATATGTTATATATATAATATATATATATATATATATATATATATATATATATATATATATATATATATATATATATATATATATATACGTCCATTCTTGTATGTGACTAAAATTTGTGTAGCCTCCACCTGGCTTGCATGCCAAGCGTCATTTCATCTGGCGAACGTTCTTGATTGACATATGTTCGTTTCTGATTCAACCACACGTCTATTGCTGCAACTCTGGCCAATGGATTAATAACAACTATGCATGCTGCCGTTACAAAATGTTGCCTATATATAATCTCCGCCCGGCTTCCCGTCATGTTCATTCGTCTTTCTGCTCGCCTCCCTTCCAAATTTCCAACTCAATCTGCCCCCTTTTCCGTCGTCTTCAGTTCGGCGATGGTGCTCCCACCATGGCTGCTTCTCTACAAACCGCTTGGTCCCTCCTGTTTCTCTGATTGCTACCAAGGGATAACCATTTCGAGTCTTCAAGGTGCAATTCTGCTCAATTCAGTAGATCTACTGAGGTTCGGTGATCTCTAGTTCTTTCCTCTTGTGTCAGGCGTATTATCGTACACGAAGAGCATGTACCTAAGAACTTGAATATCAGCTCTTAATTATGTGCTCTTAATTATCATGTGCTCTGCTTTTTCTTAGATATCATGTGCTCTGTATATATTGGAAAAGTTTTGAGAGATTTGAGAGCTAATATCCGGAAAGATATATTGAATCTTGGCTTGGCGAATTTCAAGCTATCATTTATTTTAAAATATTATAGTTAAATAAATAAACGCTCTTGCATCCACGGACCAAGTGATTAATTAGTCAAAGTGAGATTTTGTTTCGAGAATTTACGATCTTGGAAGTATTTGTCGAATATTTAGTTGGTGATTTTACAACACTCAATTATTTTTGAATTATATTGAATTTAATGTTTTAAAAAGAGGATTTATTTTTGAGTTTGTACCGTTGGACTATGTCTATCCTTCGCCAAGAATTAGTTCCTTCAATCTAATGTTGATATGGTTATTTAATAGACCAGATCTTCATGCTTGCATCTTGCATGAAATGGATGGCAGGGATGCTTCAATGGATTTGTTCATTAATATTTTTAATTGACCGAATAAGATAGATATGGTGGTGTATGCTCATGCATGGAAATATCTAATGGCTAAATGTGGAGTAATTGTGCAAAGATATGTCGCAAAAGGTTTTCAGGGATTTGAGAGCTAAGATTTCGAAAGATATATTGAATCTTGGCTTGCAGCTTGGCGAATTTCAACTACTTTTTATTTTAAAATATTCTACCTAAATAAATAATGCTCTTGCATCCAAGGACCGAATAATTAATTGTTAATAAGATTTGGGAGAGGTTTTGTTTCAAGAATTTCCAACACATTTATTTTTGAAAATATATGGAATTTAGTGTTTAAAAAACTCATTTATTTTTCTAGTCACATAAGTTTATCTATTGATATGGTTATTTAATAAATCGGGTTTGCTTGCTTGCATCTTGAATTAAATGGACGACTGGGATGCTTCAACTAAATTATGTGACTAAACAAATAAATGAATTTGTTTAAACACTAAATTCTATAGATTTCAAAAATAAATGAGTGTTGGAAAATCATCAACTAAATGTTCAATAAATATTTCAAGATCGTAAATTCTCGAAACAAAATCTAACCTATCTTTGAACAATTAATTATTTGGTACTTGGATGTGAGAGCATTTGATTTATTTAGTTAGAAGATTTAAAAACAAATGATAGTTTGAAATTCGCCACGCCAAGATTCAATATATCTCTCAAAATATTAGCTTCTCGAAACTCTCAATCTTTTGCAATTTAACTTTCCACGATTACTCCACATTTAGTTGTTGGACATTTCCATGCACGAGCATGACACCAGCACAGATATCTTATTCGGTTAGTTAAAAAAATCCCATTAATGAATAAATCTGTCGAAGCATCCCGTTAGTGGTATGATTTATTAAATAACCATACCAGCAGCAGATTCAAGCAACCAATTATCGCCGCAGGATTGCCACAGTCCAACGGTACAATTAAACTTCAGTGTAATCCATGTTAATTAGCAGGGGTATTAGCTAGTGATGCCCCACTTAATTGCAATCTCACGTTTGCTCTTGCTAATTAGGACCTGTCTTAGCCGGGGATTAAACTAATTGCGCCCAATTATAGGCCGCCTTCTTCCGCTAATCACCTTCGTTGTTCTCTCAACCTCTCCGCTATATACACGCGCGGACACCAGCCTCCTTCCATCCCTGTCTCTTTCTCTCTCCTCTCTCTAATTAGAGGAATGCCAAGAAGCACGGAGCGCGGCGCAATGCTAGGGTGCTTCCCCGGCGGTGGCCGGCGGCTGACGTCGCCTTCGCTGGAGGCGGTGTACGAGGAGGGGTCCACGTCGGCGGCGTCGACGTCAGTGGGAACGGGATCGCCGCCGTCCTCGGCGTCGACCTCGTCCCCGGCGTACCTAGACGAGCTCGCGCCGCTCTACCCCGACGACTCCGAGGCGGAGGCCGACGCCGGCGGCCTGTCCACCGCCATCGCGTGCCGCCGGTTCTTCCTAGCTTCCCCCGGCCGGTCCAACTCCATCGTCGACTCCTTCGAGCACACCGCCGCGTCCGACGGCGGCAGGTCCGTCCTCTCGAGCGTCGTCCGCTCGTCGGCGCGCGCCGGCGCCACCCCCGCCGCCAAGGCCCCGAGCGCCCGCGAGGAGGACGACTACGCAGTGCGGCAAGTCTCGGTGTCGACGGACGCCCCCCGCGCGGAGTTCTTCAAGTCCATGGTGGAGATGGCGGACGCGCTGGAGCTGGACCCGCTCCGCGGCGCCGACCGCGCCCGCCTCCACGACCTCCTCCTCCGCTACATCGCGCTCAACGACCGCGACTCCCTCAGGGACATCCTCGGCGCCTTCACCGACCTCCTCTGCCTCCTCAACGACAACAACGCCTCCAATTCCACCACCGACGGCGGCGGCGGCGGAAACCGCGAGGCGTAGGTAGCATCAAGCAACGGACAGATCACAGATCGATGCCGCGCGCACGCCACGCCACGCAGCGAAGCCCATGGTTTCTCGCCGCGCGTGTCGTCGTGTTCTTGGGCGCGTCCGTGATAGCCGTCAAACGGGTGGAGATCCTCTACAAGGATTAGAACACGGCCGTCAAGTGCAAACAACAAACAGCTTTTGTTCCGTTCTTTTTGCACGCGTTGCTTGCCGGCTTCGTGTCTCTTTTTTTCATCTCGTCTCTCTTTTTTTTTATCTGCGTTAATTAGCTTGCTAGCTGATCGATCGATTATGTAGGTCATGACCAGTGTAATATACTCGAACTAATTTAATGATGGAAATCGTACTCCATAAGATTTTAGGGTGTTTTTAGGCTGCCACTGATCGTGTTTGTCTTACCTTTTGAACACAGTAGCGAACGACAGAGACAATATGAATGACATATATAGTTTTAGATTTAAAAAATTATTTGAAAAATACGCTTTAAGAGATTGTTTTATTTCGATGTTTAATTTTTTAACTTTTGAAAAAACTAAAAGCAAAAATAACAGTAACTTTATCGTGTTCTTAATTTCTTAATCGTGCTGTTGCTACTGCAGTTAAGATAATGACGATAGTTTGCACACCATATGTTGTGGTTACAGACCAAACAGAGAGATGGTAGTGGAGAGGTGGGAGTGTTCTGGCTCACCTTCCCCCTCATCCTGATATATATATATATTCACATGGGGTATGCTTTTACAGTTATGCCCTTATATCCGTACCTCCCCATTAGGGGCACTTATATCATTACACATGTTACTCTGGTTTTTATAACCTCCTAACAGGCCTACTGGGCTGAGGTGGGGGCCACCCCTACAACAGGAGCCTCTCATGGTGAAGGGCTTCACAGTCGAAGCCATGTCGCGGGTCCTTTGGCCCCCTCCGTCCCTGCGGCTGTGAATTTCGCCAAGCTTGTGGTTGGGGAGCCCGAGTCCGAGATGGGCGGTGCCTAGTTGAGGCGGCGCGCGCGCTCCGTCCCTACCCTTCGAGCGGGTGGCGCGAGGCCGACGCCTAAGTCGGCGCCGAGGCGCGCGCCGTCCCCTACCCTTGAGCGGGTGGCGCGAGGTGGCGCCTAAGTCGGTCGAGTGCGCACGCTCCGTCCCCTACCCTTCGAGCGGGTGGCGCGGAGGCCGACGCCTAAGTCGGCCGAGGTGCGCGCGCTCCGTCCCTACCCTTGAGCGGGTGGCGGCGAGGTCGCCGCCTAAGTCGGCCGAGCGCGCGCGCCGTCCCCTACCCTTCGAGCGGGTGGCGGCGGCCGGCGCCGCTCGGCGAACACGCCGCTCCGTCCCCTACCCTTCGAGCGGGTGGCGGCGAGGCCGCGCCTAAGTCGGCCGAGCGCGCGCTCCGTCCCCTACCCTTCGAGCGGGTGGCGGCGGAGTGGCGCCTAAGTCGGCCGGCGCGCGCTCCGTCCTCTACCCTTCGAGCGGGTGGCGGCGAGTGGCGCCTAAGTCGGCCGCGCGCGCGCTCCGTCCCCTACCCTTGAGCGGGTGGCGGAGGCCGACGCGCTAAGTCGGCCGAGGCGCGCTCCGTCCCCTACGCGAGCGGGTGGCAACAGGGCCGGCGCCTAAGTCGGCCGGGCGCGCGCGCCCGTCCCTACCCTTCGAGCGGGTGGCGGCGGAGGCGCGCCTAAGTCGGCCGAGCGCGCGCTCCGTCCCCTACCCTTGAGCAGTGGCGGCGGAGGCGGCGCCTGCTCAAAGTAGACGCGCGCGCGCTCCGTCCCCTACCGCCGAATGGGTGGCGGCGGAGGCCGCCTAAAGTCGGCCGGCGCGCGCGCTCCGTCCCCTACCCTTGAGCGGGTGGCGGCGGAGGCGACGCTAAAGTCGGCCGGGCGCGCGTGCTCCGTCCCCTACCCTTGAGCGGGTGGCGGCGGAGGCGCGCCTAAGTCGGCCGGCGCGCGCGCTCCGTCTCCTACCCTTCGAGCGGGTGGCGGCGGAGGCCGCGCCTAAGTTGAAGCCGAGCGCGCGCGCCGTCCCTACCCTTGAGCGGGTGGCGGCGGAGGCCGGCGCCGCTCGAAGTGAGACGCGCGCGCTCCGTCCTCTACCCTTGAGCGGGTGGCGGCGGGGCCGGCGCCTGCTCGAAGTAGACGCGCGCGCCTGTCCCAGCTAAGATTGGAGCTTGGCGCCGATATTGTTGTGCTTTGGAGCTGTTGTGACCTTGCGATGCAGTAGTGCGCTTTTAATGGAGGCTAGAATCACGCCGACACCGCCCGGCAGAGGTCGGTGTCGCGTCGTGCGATCTGCCATCTGTTTGTGGGACATGCGCGACTCACGGCCCGTGCGTCGTGGGATGTGAGCGGTTGCGTGACCGCGGCCGTTCGCCTCTTCCCCAGGGGAGTTGGACGCGTGTTGAGGGCGTGGAGGCGTTGTGTGCTGTTTGGTCACTTACCGGGCACGACCCTCTAAGCCTCGGCGGTTCTTCTTTCCAAATCATGGGCAGCCGAACCGCTGCAAGTTGGATCTGTCTGCACTTCGAGCCACATGAGAGGCGAGCGGCCTTTATAAGGTGCCAGCGTGGAGGTCGAGGCACCCTTGCTTGTTTTTGTGATCTGCCGCTTTGCTTCCGCCCGCTAAGCTAACGCCGATTCTTTGCTTTCCTTTCTTTCTCCACAGTCGCGAAGAGCGATGGCTAGCCATGACAGCGCCACCCACCATCCCCACAGCGGTTCCTTGCCTAGCCAGGGCGAGGTGTGCCGTTCGGCCATGGAGTCTGGCGGTGCCGCGGGAGCTCTGCGCGCCAACAAGTGGTGGGACGCCATGGAGCACTCGGGAGGCTGCTGTTCCCGTGTGTTGGGGAAGAGCCGCGTGATCGAAGGGACGCTGCAGCGACTCGTGGAGGAGAGAAAGATCGCGGATCGCGATGGGGCTCGCCTACCCCGTTGGGATGAGGCGAGCCGGAGCCCCGGGCCATGGAGGCGATTGTTTTTGTCGCGTTCTTCGATGCCGGCCTTGAATGCCCTCCACATTGTTCGTGGCGAAATCTGCGGGCCTACAAGCTGAGCTAGCCCAGCGATGCCCCACGCAATACTCCGCCTAGTTGTCTTGGCGTGGCGTGCGGACGAGGGGCGGCGTCGGCCAGCGAGCTTATTCGCCACGCCGCACGGCGCGCGCCGTCGACCCGAGAAAAGTTGACGGGCGGTGTCCAACCGGCGGTGTGGACTTCGTGCCGGGCGTCGTGCGCGGCGTTGTTCCCAGCGCCCGGCCTCGCCGGGCAATGGGAGTCGGCCGGACTCGGCAGTGGTTCTACTACACCATGACCGACAAGAGCGGACTGCAATGCCGAGGTGGGCCGATCTCGCTCAACAGTACGCCGAGTCTGAAGGCGGAGATTGACAACACTCAAAGGCTACAGAGTCTTGTCGGTGTCGCTCGTCGAATGAGCCTGCGCGACCTAGCCGAGGAGTTCACAATGTATGGGGTGGCGCCACTCTCCTCCCGGGGGAAGTATGTTGGACATGGCGGCCCCCGCGAGGACGGGTTCAACCCCCCGTATCTCGCCTGCTTCCACCTTCCGCTCCTTGTAAGTCGCTCAGCACGTTGTACGCGCGCCATTGTGCCTGTTTGGTCTCCGCCTGACTGACGTGATCGTCTGCGCAGTGGCTCGGCTAGAAGACGCGGAGCGCGCGGTTGCGGCCCTCCTCGGCCCGTACACGCTTAAGGAGCACCAGGCGCGCGAGGCCGCAGTCAAGGCGGCTAAGCAAGGGCGGGTAAACCGCACATGCGAGGCCCTGGGCATTATTGTGCCCGAGCGCGTGGTGCCGGGGGAGCTTCCCGCTGGGACTCCGGGCGCTCAGGACGGTGATAGCCCTGCGGGGGTGTTATCTTCGCGACGCCGGGCCGCTCCCGGCTCAGTATCGCGACCGCGGCGCCGGCGGTTAGCACACACAGGCGGGGCGTCGCGGCCGGCGGTGGGCCGCCACATCCGCCGGAGGCGCGCCCCTCGAATCCCCCGGCACCGTCTGCCGACGCCAACGAACCCATGCTCGCGGCCATCGTCGAGCTGGAACTCGCCGACCCGGGGGGAGCACCGTTCCCGGCGAGAAAACCACGGTTGATGGTGCGCTATCAACCACGGCCGGCGAGCGCGCCCCTCTGGAGAAACCGTGGGGGCGATGGGAACCGCAGCCGGTGTTGCCGCGGAAGACTCGCTTGTGTCGCCGCAGGCGAAATGCTCTCGGACGCAGTCCCCGCCGCCACCAAGGGGTCGATACGCCATTGCGGGGCCCTGTCGCAGGATTACGGCGTCTGGTGCGGTCGAGCAGACCTCCTCGCCGACCACGGAGGCGCCCGCCTCCCACTTGGTAGTCGAACTGGCGCCACTTCCTACCGCGACGAGAGGCGCAGGAGGTAGGCGTGAGTCCCTCTCTTCACCTGACTTCGCGAGGCTCTCTCCGATCTGCTCGCTCATTCTGCCAACATCAGGCGAGATGAAGTCTCCCGGACGTGGTGAAGGATCGAGCAACGGAGGTGTGCGCGAAGTCAAAAGCCTTGTGCAGGGTGCCCCGCAGGTATCCGTTGCTGTTGATGTAGCCGCGGCCTCGGTAAATCCTGGCGCATTGGGGCCGGGGCTCGCTCGCTCGGACTTCCTCCCCCGCCCGGAGACACTTCGCGTCCTCACCGTAGCCGCAGAGCGTGCCGACAACGGCCTTGACCGAGAGATGTTGTCGTCATGCGAGGGGGAACTCCTAGCGCTTGCGCTGCAGGCCTCCGAGATGAGGGTAAATATGTGCACTTCAGCTTGTAAATGCTGCTGGGCGCTGCGACTTGTTGTTTTGCGGGCGCTTGCCTCGGTAGGGCCTTTAACGAGGCCGTGTTCGGGCGGAGGGTTCGGAAGCCACTGCGCGAAGCAAACAATGCTCTCGCGCGAAGGATGAAGAGCCGTCGCGTGTGGAGCGCCATGGCGGCGCGCAACTCGAGGCCACGGAGCCAAATGCGCCACGGCTTAGGAGCACGCCGCCTTCCTGCAGCAGATCGCCGTCCTAGAAGGGGAGAAAGCCCAGCTGGCGGAGTCTGCTGCGGGGAATAGCCGCGTCTTGAAAAATGTGTCCACGTCGGCATGGCGGGCCATGGAGTCTCTGAACCAGGCCCTCCGGGATCTGTGCGTCAGAGTGCCGGACACTATGCACGGGCCGGAGGCCCTGTCGGAGACGCTCGGGTTGATCGAGGAGGGGGCGGGCGTTGCTCTTCGTGGCGCCAGAACCTTTGGCGAAATCTGCGGCTATCTTGGTGCGTGCTTCGCCCTCGCCATGCTTCACACTCGTGGGTGTAGACATACCCATGAGCTGGCGAATCCTCAACTGGACCTTCCCGGCCGACCACAGGTTATGTCAGACGCCATTCGCTCCGTCGGGCCTAGCCTGCAGAACTTCCACCAACGGATCTGGGGCCGCCGGGAAGATGCGGCGAGGGTCGCCGTCGTGACAGCGCTGCATGGGGAGGACCTCCTCGGTGGCTCGAAGGAGTCGTCCAACACCACGGCGGCGTCGGCGCGGGTTTGTCTCGCACCGCGCAAGATCGAGCTGTTGGTCGGGTAGGGCGGGGGATGATGTATAGGCTCTCATGCTTGTAACCATGTAACCCCCCTTTTGCTCTTGCAATGAAACCAAGTAGCACTTTATTCTTGGTGTTAGGGGTGCAATCGGTTCGGATAGTTCCCGACCGACCGCCCGACCGAGTCAATTCGGATGGTATTTCGGAAAAATAGTCGGTAACCGGATGGTTTTGCCGGATATGGTATCGGAATCGGATAGTCATTGTCGGAATCGGATTCGGATTCGGGAGAGTAGTTTCCGTCGGATAGGAGAATATCCGGATATCTAATCGGTAATATCCGATGCTAGTTATTCGGTAATATCGAATCGGATAATTATTTAAAATTTTATTTTAGGTTTTGATTTTGAAAATCCCGAAATTAAAATAAAAGCTAAAAATAGTAGTAAAATCCAAATAAATCCCAAAAAATTCCCATAAATTCAGAAAAATGTAAGGAATCTAAATAAAATAAGTTCAACTTGTTTTAGGCACAATTACTCAACTAAATTAATAACTTACTCTCTAGGCTTTAATTAAAGGATTTGAGAAAAGGAAATTAGTTTCTAGAGAAAATCCAATCAAACCAATTAAATAAATAAATAAGAAAGAAAACCAAAATTTTGGGATGCCACGATAATACTCCTCGAAGTGGTTCTAGATAACTATTCATTCATTATTGTTGGTATGTATACAAGTTGCTCATTGTATTTAACTTTCAAGTACATGATATTTCTATATTATATTTAATTATTTATCCTAATATGCATGATCTATATTTAATTATTTAGGATCTTTGTTTTTGCGTGTTATCCGATGAAATATAGTTACCGTATCGAATCGCTCGTATTCGTTACGTATTAAATGACCGATACTATCGCGTTCAGATTCGTATCCGGCACTATCCGTGTCCGACTCCGATTCCGAGAAAAAATATGGTATAGGATACAGGATGAGCAATTACCGACCGTATCCGCTCCGATTGCATCCCTACTTGGTGTTACCTGCCGCCGAGTGCGAGGGGGAGACCTCCGCCTTTTAGCGGGCGCGAGGGCGTCCCCCACTGTGTCGTGCTTAGAGTCCGTAGACTGGTGCGTGCGGAGGCGAACCTCGAGGCTACGACTTCCTTTATAGTCCAGAGACTCGCGCGTGCGGAGGCGGACCTCGACACTACGTCTTATTTAGAGTCCGTAGACTGGTGCGTGCGGAGGCGAACCTCGACGCTACGACTTCCTTTATAGTCCGGAGACTCGCGCGTGCGGAGGCGGACCTCGACGCTACGTCTTATTTAGAGTCCATGAACTGGCGCGTGCGGAGGTGAACCTCGACGCTACGACTTCATTTAGAGTCCATAGACTGGTGCGCGCGAGGGCGTCCCCCCGTTGCGTGTTATTTAGAGTCCGTGGACTGGTGCGTGCGGAGGCGGATCTCGACGCTACGTCTTATTTAGAGTCCGTAGACTGGTGCGTGCGGAGGCGGACCTCGACGCTACGTCTTATTTAGAGTCCGTAGACTGGTGCGTGCGGAGGCGGACCTCGACGCTACGTCTTATTTAGAGTCCGTAGACTGGTGCGTGCGGAAGCTGAGCTCAACGCTACGTCTTATTTATAGTCCGTAGACTAGTGCGTGCGGAGGCGGACCTCGACGCTACGTCTTATTTAGAGTCCGTAGACTGGTGCGTGCGGAAGCTGAGCTCAACGCTACGTCTTATTTATAATCCGTAGACTCTCGCGTGCGGAAGCTGAGCTCAACGCTACGTCTTATTTATAGTCCGTAGACTGGTGCGTGTGGAGGCGGACCTCGACGCTACGTCTTATTTAGAGTCCGTAGACCGTGCGTCGCGGAAGCCGAGCTCAACGCTACGTCTTATTTATAGTCCGTGAGACTCGCGTGCGAAGTGAGCTCAACGCTACGTCTTATTTATAGTCCGTAGACTCTCGCGTGCGGAAGCTGAGCTCAACGCTACGTCTTATTTAGAGTCCGTAGACTTTGTTCTTCTCAGCGTGGATAGACAATGCTCTGGGAACAGCAATCTTTATTGACCTCCCGTTTGCGCGGGCGAGCATCGTATAACAAGGGGCTGGCGGCTCTACACTTGTCATCCTACTTCTAGGCGTAGTACCGCCGCAGCCTATCCGCATTCCATGTGTGCCGGAGGGCTTGTCCTTTGAGCGTGGCGAGGCGGTATGCCCCCTTCGGCAATGCCTCCATCACGATGTACGGGCCTTCCCACTTGGACTCTAGCTTGCCGGCGGTCTCGCGCCGAGCGCCACTCGAGCGAGATCCCGTGCTTGAATCGCGGGCATATAGAGCGGTCCCGTGCGCATTGTCCGCGCGCGTACTTCTCGACATGGTGGGCTGCATCTACGCGCAGCCCGTCAAGGAGGTCCAAGACACACGGCACTCCTCTTCGGGTGCTTGGACGAGGACCCTCCGCGAGCCGACCCTGATTTCATCGGGCGTCACTGCTTCATCGCCGAAAAGGAGCTTGAACGGCGTGAACCCCGTGGGACGCGTTACCGTTGTGCGAAGCGACCAAAGAACGCTGTGAAGCTCGCTTGGCCACTTGCCCTTCGGCAACCCGACCAGACGCTTTTGATGGCAGCGGAGATGGCGCCATTCGCCTTCGACCGCCCGTTGGATCGGGATGCCCTACCGAGGCGAATCGGAGGTGATGCCCATCTTTGTCACAATAGTCTTTGAAGAGGGTGGCGTCGAATTGCAAGCCATTGTCAACCGTGAGCTCCCGGGGCACGCCGAAGCGACATATGATATTTTGCCAAAGGAAGCGCCAGATGGCCACGAAGTTACTTTAGCGGGCGGTGACCGCTTCCGCCATCCGGAGAAATACTCGGCGTGACTACCACGAACCGAGGTCCCACGAGCTCGGGCAAGTGGTCCTACTATGTCGACGCCCAGCGCGCGCCGCCACACCGAGGAATGGGGTTGAGGCTCGTCGGGGGCTGCGGATGATGCGCGCCATCCACGGCACCCTTGGCACCGACGACGAGGTCCCGGGCGTCGGTGATGGCGAT